>OZ007587.1:97190838-98652505 GCA_963931845.1 Maratus michaelseni | reverse complement strand
CTATGAACTTGTAAATATTTGCATGCAAATAAACGTGATTTACCACGAAATTTTGTGTTTTGAATAATGAAGCATCCTCTATTGACAAAAATTTGCAGTACATATATATATATATATATATATTAACTATTATTTAACTATATATTTTATATTATTTATATTATATATATATTTATATTATATATATATTATTATTTATATTATATATTTTAACATATATATATATATATATATATTAACTAGAAAAAAATCCTCCCGCATGAGATTAATTTTGTCGCAAACTGCATACAAATATACCAATTCCTTCACTTTTTATGAATTTTTCAAATGTTAACAAATTTATGGGATACCCATTATATGAAACCAGTATAAATTGGCTCGTCAAAAATTAATTGGTGTTACATGAAATTAAGGAAGTATATTATGAGTACGTTCTTACGTAATGTTTTCCATTATTGGCAATAAGTAACATTGATTGGCGACATGTAAATGGACGTCTAAAAAGGGTCGACTGGATAGAAAATCAGTACCAAATAATCTATATAATAAATAATCTAATACGAAATAATCTTTATATTATCTGTCCGAAGCACGATATGTGTCATCTGCTATAGCTAATAGAACTGTTGCTACTTAATGAAAAATATTCAATTGTTATCATTCTTATTTACACTATACCAACATTTATGAAAAAGAGTTTTCGCTTACGCACTGTAAACAAACACGCTGTTTCTTAATCTACGAAAATATAATATAACCACTAACGAAAATATACAATAATCTTTTCAATGTTACCCACGATTCCAGAAAACTGTTTTTATATTTAGAAACCTCAAAAACTAATATATTTTCAAGATTAAAAAAAATATTTATAAAAACAAAGTTACTTTGGCTCCCACTGATTTTCGGAAACATTTCCGAGTAGTTTTTATAGTGTAATATTTTTTCTCGAACCGGAATATCGGCTTTTAGGAAATTATCAGTTCCCAATTAAACATTTTCAGCTGCGTAATTGAATTAATGCTTGCAAGTGTAATGAAATAAAATTAATTTTAATGTTAATGTTGCTAATTTATGATGTTTGTCTGTAAATCATGTTTGTTGAACATGAAAATGTTTACTTCAGAATCAAAACCGAAAAACCGATATTGAACGCGTTTCGGAATCATGCGTAGCTGGGAAGAGATTTTTGTATATTTTCATTCGTGGTTATATTATATTTTTTCCAGATAAGATACTAAGGTTTTTTTAAAATGCATGTATCTTATGATTCCTTTATTTGAAACACATTTTAAACTCTTAGAATCAATAAATATAGTATATTTCTTAACTAATGAAACAAACTTTCAGGAGTGATAACACGTGTCAGAAAAACAATTTTTTATGAGAAACACTAAGGTCACAGTTCACTTATTCAGTCAAAAATTCAACACTCAGTACACTGTAAAAAAACATAAATGTTTGTTAATCTCTGAAAATACAACATAACCACGAACGAAAATACACAATAACCTCTTCCGAGTTGTCCTCCAAGACTCACTATAAGCTAAGCCCGAATTTTACTTCACAACTTTAACAACAATAAAGATATTTTGAGAGATTTTCAACTTTGTTTTGTATGTAATGGGATTGATATCGTGGTTAGTGCACTGTAATTTGGTCAGTTTGTACTGCCTGCTATATTCTGAATGATAGAGGTTCTTATTCAATGACGTTTGGACATGAATGGTAGCCACTTCGAGACGTTTCTGTATGTGTGAATTATGTATCAACAAACTATATAGAAATGTAATCGTTACTGTGCACCGAAATTTTTGAAATATATTCCATTCTAACTCAAAATTGAGAGTTTTATAAAGCTGCATTATTTTTTGTATTTAATGAGTAAAACTTTGTAACTTGCATGAAATATCAATAACTGAAATTCAAAGTTCATTATAACGTTGTAAAAATACACTTTTATATAAAGAAAAAGTTTCGGCATTTATCAGCTATGGTCCAAAAACATAGTTTTTATTTTATAATTTTAAAGGCATCACAATAGTTTTCTGTAAAAAATTAAAACATCAAAGTTCTGCAAGTGAAAGAAAAGAAGTTTTATTTAAAAAATAAAAGAGAAAAGCAATTTTAAGAAATAAGAAAACATCTGCTACATACACACTCTTAATGCATTTCTATGATGCTTTTTAAAAGAATTTTTATTTTAAATCTAGAAAGAATGATTTCTAAAGTTCCTCTTATTGAAAATAAAAGACAAAATCAATATTTGAAATAAAATAGTCAGATGGAAGAAAAAATATATTCAACTTTTATAAAAATGGAGAAAATTATCCCAGTACTCCAGAATGCATATTGAAATATAATAAATGATTTTTGTTTGCCTAAACGCAGTTTCGAAAATAAATATTTAAATTAAAAAGAACTTATTTTGACTACAATAACACAGATCATAGTTTAAAAGTCATGAGCTGAGCCATTAATAACTATAGTCAAACAAATTTCATTTTGCACGAAAAAAAATAATTACTTTGAAATAACAAAAAATATCTATGTGTAATGACGTACATGCCTTTAAAAAAAATAAGTATTTTAAACTGATAAAAATAATAAAAAATATTTCACTTACTAATTGGATTTATAATGGCTTAATTTTTTACTATATCAGGCGTAAAGCCAACAGGGTGAAAAAGTATCCAGGTTTGGATTCGAACCAGGGCTATCCGAACGATATCCAGCTTGGCACTCTGTACTCTAATCAGTTGTCAAGGCTGCACCGGCAACACACGATGGAATATCTTCATAAACCACAACTAATGCGGCAAGCATGATACGCAAATTGCCATTTAATCCAGCATCGATGAATAGATATATATAATGTGTAGAAATGGCATGTGTCTGTAGGAATATGGCAATTTGCGTGTTATGCTTGCCCCAGTATTTGTGATTCACGAAGACATTTCATCTAGTGTTGCAGGTGCAGCATTTCCAGGTTACAAGAGTGAGGAGTGCCAGGCTGCATATCGTCCGGGTAGCTCAGCGGTAGAGCATTGGCGCGCAATTCCATTGGCCCTAGGTCGACTCCAAGCCTGGATACTCTTTCAATCTTTTGGTTTCACTCCTGATATAGTAAAAAATTCAGAATTTATAAATACAATTAACATGCCTACAAATTTTATACATTTCACTTACATTAATAATTGCAGATTTACTAATAATAGTTATTTTAATAGTCTTAATTAAATGAATAATTTAGCTAAAATTATCTTCAGTCAATATTTGAAGAGAAATTACAAAAAACAACCAAGTAAGCTTGGCATTTTATAAACAGAGCGCTCCTTGTTCTGCTTAAAAATAAAAAAAAACAGAGCCTTATATACACGGCAAAGAAAGATTCATTTACCTGCTTAGGGCATTTTCTAAATTTAAATTAATATTTAGTATTATATATTATATATTTATCAAATTAAAAAAAATCGTATTATCATAATACTTTGTCCTGGTAACTACATTCTTATCTCATCTCTCTCTAATCTACCTATTCATTCATTGATATATATATATATATATATATATATATATATATACATCTTTAGCTACATCTATATCTACATCTTTATCTACATCACTATCTATCTATCTATCTATCGCTTTATATGCATCTCTATATCTCTATACCCCTACCAGATGATTCAAAATAGAGATTACGCCAATTATCTCTTAAATCGCTGATGATAGAAATATATTTTTAGTTATAAAAAGTACTGAGCTTTTCCGCACTAAAAACAAAAAAGAGAATTTTTTTTTAGAGCCAGAAGGTTCTGATATGCCATAAAATTCAAAGTATCATAATTCGGCTAATTTTGGTCATAGAATAGAATTTTTATTGGTTTACTTCTCACATCACGGAGAAAATATTTCTAAATATAACATATAGAACACGGATAATGTATAAAAAAATAAATTTTGAATTTTAATATGTATAAAGCCATCTATTCTGTTGAGCTGATTAAAATATCAGACCAGATGCTATGATCAATAAGGTTAACTGGAGGAATTATGCCCTCCAGATTCGACCGGGATAGCTCAGTTGGTAGAGCATGGCAGCTTCATCCAAGAGATCAGAGGTTCGAATCCTGGCCCGGACATTTTTCGTCCAGTTGGAAAATTACAACTCGTATGATTTCTTTACCAATTTGAATAATTGTGTTAAAATTAATCTAGTGTAATCACGTATCCAACGTTTACTGGAGTTCCATTACGTGCGATCTATTCTGTTGAGTTGATTCAAATATCAGACCAGATGCTATGATCAATAAGGTTAACTGAAGGAATTATTCCCTCCAGATTCGACCGGGATAGCTCAGTTGGTAGAGCATGGCAGCTTCAGCCAAGAGATCCCAGGTTCGAATCCTGGCCCGTACATTTTTCGTCCAGTTGGAAAATTACAACTCGTATTGCTTAGTATGTTATGTGCTAAAGGTTGTTACCTTGTCAAAGGATATGGTGCTCATTCTAATCAGTTAAGGTTAAATTCGGATGGTAATTTTGTAAAATACTCAACATTTTAAAATATCTTAGTAATCTCAAATTTTAAATTATGAGAAAAATTATTTTAAAAGAAATATTTATTGTAAGATTCACAATTTAATATACAAAATCGAATAACAATGTTAGCAATAATATTAATAAATATTAAACTAAGGAATGTTAAAATAATAGGATCTGAAAGATCTCAGTAAAGTATTGGAAGTTTTGATTATGTTAATGTGTGTTTTTCTGTATATATGTAAAATGTTAATAAATGTACATATTAGTATTAATTAAGGACTCTTAATTAATTATACATCATGCTTATTTTGTATTGGGGTTTAATTATCGACTGGGGTACTTCTGTACTTAGGTTATAGTAATTCAGGCAGTAAGTTTGTTAATTAACCTAACAGCTTATTCGTTGGTACTTCATCGAAAAGCAATCCCACCGCGATAATTTAATTAATTTTAATTAATTTTAATTATGAATTATGTTAAATAACATTATAAGTCCCAACTTGAGCCCACGATCACGAATTACTGAAACAATGGTACTTAGAAAAGACGATAGATAGGTGGGAATTGCCCCCACACACAGTAACAGATGTATGGAAGGTCTTTGTTTGGTAACCAATATTGTTAATAATGCTCAGATCTTCCAAGCAGTATATTTCTATTGTCAGTGGTTTAAGAGATAATCGGCATAACTTCTATTTTGAATTACCCGGTACATCTTATACTCTAATAAGTGAAAGACCATGTGCATAATTTAAATGTAATGACTTAAGGATATGCATGATTTAAATATAATGATAAAAATATTGCTACAGAAATCCTAAACTAGATAAGCATACTATTAAAACACCATAAAATGAACGGCTATCGAAATTATAAAAATTTTAAAGCAGTTACAAATACATTATACCTAGAAACTTTTCAGTAGAGGTTATTAAAATAAATAAGAAAGATAAGTGCCCCATACGGGTAATTCCATATGTGACGGAATGACATTTTGAGTTATAGAATTAAGTTAAAGCAACTACCTTGAAGCTATTTTCAAATGAAAATTGACGGAATAATTCTGCATGAAAAACCCATTAATATAAATTAAGGGGGGATTACCCCCCCCTCGTTCCCCCCTTTATACTCAGCCAATCAATCCCGAAAATTATCATGCAAGCGCCTTAACACAGTGAACCTATAAACAAAATTTGAAGGAAAACGGAATAATTCTGCATGAAAAACCCATTTATATAAATTAAGGGGGGGATTAGCCCCCCCGTTCCCCCCTTTATACTTAACCAATCAATCCCGAAAAGTAATCAGGGAAGCGTCTTAACCCAATGAACCTATAAACAAAATTTGAAAGAAAACGGAATAATTCTGCATGAAAAACCCATTTATATAAATTAAGGGGGGGAATTAGCCCCCCGATACCCCCCTTTATATTAACTAATCAATCCCGAAAACTAATCAGGGAAGCGCCTTAACACAGTGAACCTATAAACAAAATTTGAAGGAAAACGGAATAATTCTGCATGAAAAACCCATTTATATAAATTAATGGGGGGGAATTAGCCCCTTGTTCCCCCCCTTTATACTTAACCAATCAATCCCGAAAAGTAATCAGGGAAGCGTCTTAACCCAATGAACCTATAAACAAAATTTGAAGGAAAACGGAATAATTCTGCATGAAAAACCCATTTATATAAATTAAGGGGGGGATTAGCCCCCCCCCCGATCCCCCCCCTTTATACTTAACTAATCAAACCCGTAAACTAATCAGGGAAGCGCCTTAACTCAGTGAACCTATAAACAAAATTTGAAGGGAAACGGAATAATTCTGCATGAAAAACCCATTTATATAAATTAAGGGGGGGGGGAATTAGACCCTTGTTCCCCCCCTTTATACTTGACCAATCAATCCCGAAAACTAATCAGGGAAGCGCCTTAACTCAGTGAACCTATAAACAAAATTTGAAGGAAAACGGAATAATTCTGCATGAAAAACCCATTTATATAAATTAATAAGGGGGGGGGGAATTAGCCCCTTGTTTCCCCCTTTTATACTTAACCAATCAATCCCGAAAACTAATCAGGGAAGCGCCTTAACACAGTGAACCTATAAACAAAATTTGAAGGAAAACGGATATTTCTATGAAGAATTATCGCATTACGTACGTACATACATACATACAGAACCGGCTACCAAGCTCTCAGGGCTTGACAGCCAGTGTGATAACTGAAAAATCGCAATTTTAGAACGTTTTTTGCTCCTGCACCCCCTGGGGTTAGTGGCACCGACATAAAGTATAGCCTATGTTGGAGCAGGGGTTGTCACCATCAATTTGCCACCATCACTTTTGAAATCGGTTCGGTAGTTCCAGAGATTACCCCCTACAAACAAACAAACAAGAATTACTCCTTTATAATATTAGTATACATTTACTGTTTTTTTTTTTTTTTTTAAGTATTGGCCATTACAGAATTGAATGCGTTTTTCGAAGTAGAACATAAATAAGAACTATTGGATTAAAAAATGAATTGTACCCAATAATTTAAAAAATAAATTAAAGAAGCTTTATTATCATACTGAGAAAATTTCAAAACACTTTTAGAACAATATCAAAAAGTAATTATATTTCAGTTATTGTTTTCAATTATTAGCTTTTTTGTATATCGATTTTAACAGAAACATACACTACAACTACATCCGTGATAGTAAAATATATGCTCAATATAAAATGAATTTGTTTCCTATTATATATTCAGAATAAATTTCTTAAAAAATTTAGTAATTGATAGACAAAAATAATGCCTGAATATAATTTCATTCCTTAGAACACGGGTCGGCAACTTACGGCACGCGGACGTATTATCAGTGGCGGCAAACTGAATTTTTTCGTAAATATCTTTTTCATACATGAACACTGGTTGGAAACGTAACAAACTACAAATACATATACTGCAATTAATTATGCAAGGCGATACAGAGGCAAGTATCTTATGTGATTAATTGATGAATATTTAACATGAAATAATAATATGATTTTTTAAATTTCTCGTTTTCTATTAATCTTTGTTCAATATGTTATTTTATAATAGTAAAATATAGTGTTAATAATGCAGTATGCGATTTTTGTAATTAAGAGAAATAATAAAACTACAACTATTTCTGTCTTTCCCACTGTCATCATAATTTAAACTAATTCCATAGTGATTAAATTTTCCTCAATAATTAAACTTATCAGGTCTGCTGGTAAAAACAGAAATACCGAAATTTATATATATTTTAGAGTTAATTTTATTTACAATAAGATACACGTTTTCTCAAGAAAATTATATTTTAGTGATAATATGATAGTTAATAAAGAATGAGCATTAATTGGAATATAAAGGAGAAAAAATCAATAGAACAGCCTTGGAACGTTAAATGATTTTTTGAGATAAATTAGCAGGACAATGTTAAAAGGTTGCAGACCCCTGACTTAGAATCTAATGCGTATGTTGTATCTGCAAATAAAGTAAAATCTGTTTAATCTTTTACACAAAATGGATATGAATGTACATATAAATTCATAAAAGAATAAAGCATTCATTATTTAACTTGACGTTTTTTCAGGAAATTTGACGTTAATGGATTTCTGAAAGATGAATGCGTTTTGAGTTTTTCCATTAAAAAGGTTTTGGGTCTCATGCTAAAATCGAAAGATAAATGATAATACAAGTTTCTGGAAAACCTATTAATAAGAAAGTATCTAAAAACGTCACGCTGTTGCTCATCACACTTTAATTAATAAATGAAAAAAAAAATCTGTATAACTTTAACATTTATTTTTTTTTAATACTTTAAATGTTTTTATATTCTCTTCTTGTATAAACATTGTTTTTTTTTGTTTTTTTAGAAATCTTTTTTTGTGTGTCGAAGTGAAAAATATTTATTTTACAACTGTCTAAAATGTTTTTTTTTTGCAAATCAAATAACTTAAACGTTGATCTCTACAGTTAAATATAAATACTTTTTTACATCTTCTATAATTCAATAAATACTTTTTCTTCTAGCTTGACATTAAGTATTAACAATAACACTGAAAATCTTCACTGAAAATCTAAAGTGTATATGTTGCAGTCGAATAGTTTTTTTTTTTTCAAGGTAAACAGTAAATAAAAGTTTTTCTTAAATATATTTAATAGCAAATACATGATAATTTTTTGCTTTTCTATTTTTTTTATTATAGTACTAGCAAGCGTTGTCCGATACGCTGCGCTGGTCGATAATTCCAAATAAACTTCGAATCACATGAAATTCCTTGAAAATTTACTCAACTGACAATGTGAGTCCCGTAAAAATCCGTTTAGAAGAAAATGGGTTAAAAGCGTTTGGAATGAAATTTCAAATTTGCATTATATATTCAGTTTGTTGAAAACGCTCTACCACTGAACAATCGAACTTTCGCGAAAAAGACTTAAATTAAGATTCTGTTTTAAGATCTAGGAAAATTGCAGAAATGGTTTGATGTCATTAAATTAATTCATTTAATTAAAATAATATAATACTTTTACAAATTTTTATAATTTATCATGTGACAGGAGGTATTCAGCTATAAGTATGCAAAATTTCTTTCAAGTATCTGACTTATACAGTGTCTAAGTACGAACTCTGTGACGGACAAACAGAGGAGTGAGACGAATAGAGTTTCCTCAAATGAACGAAACCCTAAAAAGTATTAAAGTAAAAACTTTTGAACTTGTATTATATATATATATATATTATACATATTAGAACGTATGTATTAGACTACTTGAAGTCATTACAAGTTTATTTAGTCTTCAAAATGTGCACGAGTTGCAGAAACTCATGTTAGAGAAGTGTCATTCCCATATTTTTTTCTTTAACAAAATATCTTATATTTACACCTTGACTACGTCCATGTACAACGCGTACGTTGTCGAAAGTACGTTGTTTGTGACCACACGTGTTTCCGCACTGCTGAAGATTTCCTGCAAAGTATGTTCACTATTGATGCAGGCGTAGTAAAATGGTTAAGTACTATATGAAACAAGTCGGTAAGTGTTATCGAAGATCGCACAAAGGGTTTCGTTTAATATTCCTTTCAAACGACTTTATTCTTTAATTAATAAATTCAACTCATTAATTTATGATTATCCTTATCAATTATTAATACACTTTATCAATGCATTTTATCAATAAGAACATAGATGGCAGCACCATTAAATTTATTAATAAAATAATAACGAGAGGAAGCTATTTTTAAATCAAATTAAAAATATTTAGGAACTGCTTTTCAGACAAATGTAACAGTATATGTTTGTATATGTGAAAAGCATATTTAATTATATGATTTAATTTTAGCTAAAAGAAAAATTAAACCCTTAAACTGGCAATATATACGAAAGTTCATATAATTATATCCATCGGACAATGAAACGTAAAATCGAAAATTTCAACTTCCGTCGTCCAGATTAGAATCCAGAACCTTTAGGTTAAGAGGAAAACGCTGTACCACTGAACCACCTAGCCTTCGCGAAAAAGACTTAAATTAAGATTACGTTTTAAGATCTGCGAAAATCGCAGAAAGGGATGGATGTCATTAAATTAATTCATTTAATTAAAATAATGTAAGGCTTTTACAAAATTTTATGAATTATCATGTGACAAGAGATATTCAGCTATAAGTATGCAAGTTTTCATGTCTCTAACTTATACAGTTTCCAAGTACGAACTCTGTGACGGACAGACAGAGGAGTGAGACGAATAGGGTTTTCTGAAAGGAACGAAACCCTAAAAAGTATTAAAGTAAAAACTTTTGCACTTGTTCCGATGACTCAAAAAGTCTTATTTGTTTTTAATTCCCCCTTTCAGTCATCGATATAGTCAAAGCACTTTAGATATTTTTTTCTATAACAGTGTTGTGGGACAGTCACATAATAGCTTTGCATCGTTGTATATTTTTTTAAAAAATCGTGCCATATAATGTCACAATCATATATTCTTTATACAAAATATTATAACGTCTTGAATGTTTGAATGCCTCAAGTACTAACAAACTGAGAAAATTGCGTAAAGAATAATGTTGATCATTGGAAATAGGAAAATGGGAGGTTTTAGAATTTTCAGTAACATACATTTCGTTTTCTTAGAAATAAGTAAATCGATATTTTTATTTTTTTTTAATTTTCCTTATTTTATAGTTACAAGTTTTATTTTTATTATTGACAAATTCAGTTTGAGTCAATCATTTTCGTTAGAAATAGGAGAAAATCATCAGTCTGTCTTACATACATAACAATAAAATTAAAATGGAAATTTCAACAGCTGACAATATCTCCTACTGATAAGTTAAACTATATAAAATTGCATGCATATTGGTTTTCATACAATTGGTAAAGATGGTATAGGTTAATATCTAAACACACAAACACACATAAGTCGTACTCCAGTAAGAAACGATTTAGGGAGCTTTACAGGGTCTAGGTACCAAAAACGTTTATTCTATTAATAACACCTATATTAAAGTTTTTTTTATCGTGTTTCAATAAAGCAAAACTATTATAGATAATAAAAGGCCTTAAATTGTTACTAATTTAATAATTTAACAAAAAAATTTATTTAAATTTTTTTTAATTCTTTCTTATTTTCCAATTTTGGTATTTCAAACTAGATTTTTTTTAATCTTATACTCAGGTTATTTTGTCCTAAAAAACTAAGTACCGGATTTTTTATACAAAGATTAGAGACAAAAATTAATAATTGGATGTATATGAAAAAATCTATGAAAATCGCATATAATTAAGTTCAAGTTTTTTTTTTTTTTTTTAAACCAAAAATTTCAAAGATATCACAAGATCTATACTGATCAATTTGCTCAATTATTATGGAAATTTAATTACATAAAGAATATGAACAAATATGAACTGAGAAAAATAAGTTTAAACATTTCATTTACAAAAAAGAGATATTAAAGAGAAATACATAAAATTAAACATATCTCCTTTACTATTTATCAGGCCGTCAAGAAATTTGAACACAGTGATCTAAAGATGTTAGTTCATTTTAGTGCTCCCGATGCGATACGTATTTCAGTTATACGTTTAACCGATATACGTATATACGTATAATACGTATTTAAGGAATACGTATACCTTAAACTATACATTTAAACGTATTCGGATACGTATAAGCGTATATCGGTTAAACGTATAATTCAAGTATACGTTTAATTCAAGTATACGTATATTTCAAGTATCGTATTTACTTTTAATACCAATGGATCTCATCAGTGTTACGTCACTGAACGGAGAACAAGTTGGAAATCTGTGGCGTTACTTTAGCAATTGTATAATATGTTTCATACGTAGAATCTTGTTACTTTTCCCTATAAACGATTATTGTAAATATATAAGGAAAGTAAAAATACTTTTTGAGCAATAAGGAGAATATACACGTTTCAGACTTATTTTTTAATCCTTCTTAAAAATATTTATTTTTGTGTGCGTATATTCAAATTGCGCCCGGGAGGTCAAATTGTTCTTTCCACGGTACTAATGTGTTCTACTCTGTGTTAATGTATAACGCAATTTCCTTTTTTTAACCATGACACTCGTGGTATTTTTTATACAAAGTGTATGTGCGTTACAAGATATTACGTTTTAAGAATTGTTGTTAATTTTGACAAATTTCCTTTTTTTGTGTTCGTACCTATAAATATCGATTACTTATCGACTTACTTGTCGACTACCTGACAAATAATCGTCACTGCAGGTTTCAGAACGCAATCACACAAGCTTAAAATGACTTGCCTTCTCTTTTCTTTTTTGCTTTGAAACGTATTTTCAAAATAGTTTTAATATGGGAAAAAGTATTCTTAAATAAAATAAAAGTATGTTTAGTTAGTTATTTGTTACGGCCGATTATCTGCACTAGGAATATAGGCCGGTGGGGTGAGTGCCCTCCGTGGGGGTCTTTAAAATAAAAATAAGATTATGAAACTTCCCAGGAGTTGTATTGATCAATGTCAGTACAAAATATGAAGTCAATGTAAGTTTGTGTTCTGCAATACTAATGTTTCGGACAAATGTCTACGCCATAAATCACAATAAGCTATGTGTGTGGGTTACAGATATGCGAAAGATAAATCATTTCATAATTAATAGTTTAGATTTGAAGGGGAGGGGGAATCCAAACTAAAAAAAATCCTTTTTTTTTTTTTTTTTTTACAAGTAACGACTGCACGGGACACAGCGGGTGTGTTTCTCAAAGTCTCTGATCTGCAGACCAGCAGAAGAAAGGCATATTTTTTTAAGCAATGAACGAAAACCGTTTAAACGTTCATACGTTTAATCGCTGGTGTAAGGTCCGTATATACGATGTACCGTATATGATGTTTTGTATAATACGTATAACCGCCTTGGTCTTATCATACGTATCCAAAATTTGCACCCTGTATAATACGTATTGTACGTATACTCGTATAAACGTTTAATAGGGAGCACTAGTTCCTTTTAGGATAAAAATCTGAAATTAGACATTTTTGGCAAAAATGAGGGTACTAAGTCCCCTTTATAAACATAATTATTTAATGCAGTATACAATAACTAAAACTTTGTCATTGTTGGGGTATGATCTCCTGACTTCAGGTAAGAAAGACTTCTCTTCTCCGACTTACCTCTTAGATAGGTCACTTCTACTCTCCTATACATCCCTGTATATATATTCGGGAGAGTTATTTTCTATCTCCATAAACTTCTTGGATGATTTTTTATAGTTTAGTAAAATTTTAACTGATTTACGTGTTCAATAAACGAATAATGAAAAAAATTCACGTTTCGATCGTAATGTTATTAAAATAATTTTATAATATACATCAATGAACACTCAGGACAATTTCAACAAATGAAAACAAGAACGAAAAAATGCGCACCAAGCATTGATTATGAAACACTATCAGAATATTATTAAAAATTTTCATTCTTTATAAAAATGAAATGAGATATCTAAATAAACAATTTACAAATCACATAACGCAGTAAAAATCCATTTGCAGCTCTTGCTGCCCCTAGCCGGTAATGCGTGCGATTTTTTTCTTGCAGAATTGTATATTATCTGTAAATATTAAACATACTTGTTAATACACTAAAAATGAGTTAAATTGAAAATGGCATACCACAGCTGAAAACGCACTTTTAGCAATTATCTATAATAATAAGTTTTTTAACCGAATTCTTTTGCGCGTCTCTGTAAATGAACGATAAATGTTGCGCATTCCATAATGTATCGAAAACATGTTGTTATGCACCTTGGTGATGCATATCAATTTCACTATGTTTGAAGTAGTGTAATACCATAGAAATATTCGGAAAACAATTTTTCCCTATAGATCATAATGTAATGGAATATTTTGTGCGTCTCTGTAAACGAACTATTAATTCTACTCAGTGGTCGGGAAAAACATCCTTTATTTTCTATCGAGCTAGAACTACAATTACTTTATCGAAAATTTAATTAACTACAACTATAAATACTTGTTTTAAAAAGTTACGAATACAAACTGCTTTTCAAAAATAAGCACTATTTCGCTACTTTCAGATTTCATCAAATGGGTCAAATCTACACTCGAAATTCAGTACAATGATTAAATTAATACAGAGACCCCTCGTTATATCGTGTTTGTTGGGATACAATAAAATAAGTGCAATATAGCAAAGGGCATTAAAAAAATTAAGAAAGATAACATATAAGAAATTTTTTTGTGTTTGTCTCTAAAACGTTAATTTATGATCATATCATAATTTTCTAAGTGCCAGTAAGAGATATGCGTAATGTACCCAGCATTTAAATATAGTTTTATAATAAATGCGATTGACCTAAAGCTTAATTTATTAAAAGACACGAAAGCAGATTTATATATCTGAACCACCTATATAACGAGGGGCTACTATTGTATATAACATATTTGCACCCACCCATACACTGCGAAAATTTTATTTGCTATTCTTATTACAGTAATACTATTATTATTGCACTGGGATATAAAATTACCGTTGACACATTTGTTTACTGAATTCTGCAACACACATTTCATTCCTTAATTGTATTGAGTTTTATTGGGAGTTAATTATATTGAGTTGTCTAATTTTATATTTGGAAAATTACTGAAAAAGAACTCTAAATGCAAACAGTGAATAAATCTGTAAATAAAACATTTGCAAATGCAGAAACCTAATAACGAATAAGTAGACAAGCGTTAGCAGCAAGAAAAATAATTTCTTTGAATTTTCCTAGTCCTTAGTTTTTTTCCAGCAAATGTAAATGGGAAAATATTTAACATCATACAATGTCTTTTTAAAAACTGCCGCTGAAATTTGCTATTGAGATTGTCAAATTGTTGAGTACAGCACGTATTGCACAAAAGAAACAAGTTACGATCACGTGAATTGTTGAAAGGCACTTTTTCCCTCTCTGAAGTAGTGTTAAAAGAAGGGTCGGTGTTCGCTACAAACAATTGACTTTTTATATCGCGCTACTCGCTACAAAACGTTCTTTCAAAATGTAGTGTGCTACACAACAAACTACTTTAAAAAGTATCGACTGCTGTAGCTTCGCTACGTGTAGCACGCTACTTCAGATCTACTTATTCTATACTCTATAGAAAGCAGTCCTCCTCCGTGATGCATATCAATGTCATTTTGCTTCAAGTATCGCAACATTATTAAAATATAAAAAATGAGTTTTCTCCATTGACCATAATGCAATGCCTTTTTTTGTGTGTGGAGGTTGTGTGGGAATGCGGCAGACAATATTATGGATTGTAAGCTACATTAACATTGTTTTAAAGGAAAGTATATCAGCGGGCTCTTATCAAATTATTTCAAGCGAATTTATCAAAGTGCAATAAAAACTTAAATTTGTGAAAAGTGTTTTTATCCTTCTTGTACTGTATTTCTTCTCTCATGCTTAACATATAACTAAAAATAAAAATTATAGGTTGTTAGCTCTATTAACTTTGTTTTAAAGGAAAGTATATCAGTGGGCTCTTATCAAATTATTTCAAGTGGAACTGATCAAAGTGCAATAAAAACTTAAATTTGTGAAAAGTGTCTTTATCCTGCTTTCACTGTATTTCTTCCTTCATGCTTAACAAATAAATAAAAATATATAGAGAGATTGTTAGCTACATTAACTTTGTTTTAAAGGAAAGTACATCACCGGGCTCTTATCAAATTATTTCAAGCGGATTGATCAAAGTGCAATAAAAACTTAAATTTGTGAAAAGTGTCTTTATCCTGCTTTCACGGTATTTCTTCCTCCATGCTTAACAAATAAATAAATATATATAGAGAGAGAGATTGTTAGCTACATTAACTTTGTTTTAAAGGAAAGTATATCAGTGGGCTCTTATCAAATTATTTCAAGTGGAGCTGATCAAAGTGCAATAAAAACTAAAATTTGTGAAAAGTGTCTTTATCCTGCTTTCATTGTATTTCATCTCTCATGCTTAACAAATAAATAAAAATAAAAATTATAGATTGTTAGCTACATTAACTTTGTTTTACAGGAAAGTACATCACCGGGCTCTTATCAAATTATTTCAAGCGGATTGATCAAAGTACAATAAAAACTTAAATTAGTGAAAAGTGTCTTTATCCTGCTTTCACTGTATTTCTTCCTTCATGCTTAACAAATAAATAAAAAAATATATATAGATTGTTAGCTACATTAACTTTGTTTTAAAGGAAAGTATATCAGTGGGCTCTTATCAAATTATTTCAAGTGGAACTGATCAAAGTGCAATAAAAACTAAAATTTGTGAAAAGTGTCTTTATCCTGCTTTCATTGTATTTCTTCTCTCATGCTTAACATATAAATAAAAATAAAAATAACTTACGCATTAACTTTACTGTTGCTTATGCTTAAGAAAAGACGATATATGGAAGAGTTTATCTTTTTTATATACAACTTTTGTTTGGGTTTTACTTTTTCGATATTTGTTTTAAGATTCTATCCTATTTAGCAAAAATTACCCGACTATGGAAATGAACCACGCTCGGGATAATTTTGAAATGAGTCTTTCAAGATATGTTCAGAATTGTATTTTAGGCATGAAGAACAATGCAAAAAACTGAAAGTAAGTGTAGCATATTAAATTTGCTCTGTTGAAGAATTATATTGAAATGATGCATTTACGCACGTTTATGCATATAGAATGATTATGCTAAATACACGAAATGTAAATTCTTATTTATTTACAGATATTTTTCTATAGACCACATACATATTATATAATGAAATGATTTGTTCACAAGTAAATAAATAAAGATATATTAATAAATTAATATTTTCTGATTTTAAGATTTTTTTGTAAGGGGACTGAATACTGGAAGCTAAAAGTATAAAAAGTAATTGTTTTAAAAGTATATATTAAAATTATTTATACTAAAAACCATTTATGATAACTGAAGTTGGAGAATTAAAATTTCTATTCCATTAGTTTGTCTTTATTTTCATATTTTACGTATTTGAAACTTAACACGTGGAGAAAAATATATAAATAATATACATGGACTAACCTTTTGAAACATATTTCGGACAATACGTTGTAGGTAATTTTATTAAGTTTTCAGGGGCTTTATTTTTCTCAAAGTTTTTTCCCTTGAAAGCATTTTTATCATAGAAAAACAACCAATCTTGTCCAATATTACAAATATAACTTCAAACGATTTCGGTCATACCGAAAATGAAAACTTTACTATATTCTCCATTGATTTCATATTTGGAAAAAATCTGCAGTAATGCATATTTTCTTTTAATATTGCTTTTGCTTAAAAGTTTTGCAACTATAAACTGCTTGTAAAAATAAAAATGGCACATGATCGAAATCGCTACGAAGAATGAAATATACACGAAGAAATGTCAATACTTTGGCGTACATATTTAAAACTTGTCTTCCTCGGTATCATATAATATAAATACATGGAAGACAGATATTATTTTGACAAAGGAAAAAAAAATCCCACATGTTTAGCAATCGATGGCGAGGAAAGAGATTGTGGGAGGGAAAATGTTGAGTGAAAAAAGTAAAGGGAGGTATTGAATATTCAGCGGGTGCATAAATCATCAGTTTCTTAAAGTTTTCACATAACTTGTGACAGATAAAGAAAATACTATAAAAAATGTAATACGAGTGCAGGGTATCTAAGAGTTTGTCTTTAAACTTCACACAAAATAAGACGCGTGGAAAACAGAAAAAATAAAATAAAAATATGGAATTGACAAACATGATATTTTAAATATGTAATATAAATTATTTAATTTTTTAATATAAATTTTGTAATATAAATTATTTAATTTTTTAATATAAATGGTTGTAATATAAATTATTTAATTTTTTTAATATAAATGTGTAATATAAATTATTTAATTTTTTAATATAAATGTTGTAATATAAATTATTTAATATTTTTGTGGAAAGTAGTTACATGCATCCAATGTTAATCAGTGGTGTAGTCAGGATTTTATTCAGGCGTCGGGGGTGGGGGTGGGAGGTATAAGTCATCGAACGGTATCTTCCATTTTAAAGTTGTTTAAAGAAGACTACTTAGGTAGTTATAAAGATGTTGAGATGAGGTTTTAGCATGATAGAGTAATGTTGTTACATATGTACATTGCGTAGATTAAACTAAAGTGTGAATAACTTACGAATAAAAAACGAGATCAACCACGGCTACCTTCAGAAAACTCTATAGCGCCTCTTGAAATTGGAGAGAATGACGTCACAGTAGCAGTGCCGAGCGAGCAGTGCGTTCGTTTCCTTTCGAAAGAGTAGATACGATAAAGAAGGGTGCATACATAATACACCATTGCTTCTACTAAATTACATTTAAATTGAGATACTTTAATATATTTAAAAACAATATTTTTCAAATGAAATATGTGAAGAACTTTTTCTCCTTAAATCAAATTTATTTACCTGAAACATTTGTGAAGCGGAAAAAATACATTATTTAATTACAAAAAAGATTTAATGTACAGGGTGATTTTTTTTAAAGTTGTGAAAGTAAAACCCTATAACGAGGTTAACGAAATTAGTTGCGCAGTTCTGTACGAATGTTTTACTCCATATTTTTATTTCGTTCTGTTTCTGCAGTTCCTTTCCCCAATTACTGCATTCTGTATGTTTTTGATATACAGAATGCAGTAATTGGGAAAAGGAACTGCAAACACCTGCAGAAACAGAACGAAACAAAAATATGGAGTAAAACATTCGTACAGAACTGCGCAACTAACGCATACGATTTTCAGTGTGCTGTCCAGTGTTTTCAGCTACGAGTTGGAAACGTGAAAACGCATGTTCCACAACAGAGTGAAGAGTATCCACTGTGCGCGTGTCTTGCAAAAGCTCCTCTCCCGACTTTACTGCATATACAGCGCCATCTGTCGGTGAGATTTTAAGTTTTTTTAACCATGCCAAAAAAATACCCATTGCTTTGGGATCATACTGGTGAAATTTCCGGTCATTTGGATCAGTGGTTCTTTCGTTATAGGGTTTTACTTTCACAACTTTAAAAAAAATCACCCTGTATATGTAAATATTAACTTTTTAAACATATTTTAAATATAAAAATATATGAGATATATATAAAAAAAAACACAGACGATATGTCGTATAAATATAATTTATTAGCGTTGAGAATCAGAGTTTTTTTTTAATATATTTTAATGCTGAAAAGGGCAAATTCAAATGTTATCAAATTAAATATATCAATAATTCCCTCCTTAAATTCTAATTTATTTATTGTAAGCATTTTTGGAGGATATATACATAATTTAATTACAAATATATTTAATATTTATGCAAGTATTATTTTTTTAATGAATGTTAAACAATATTTGTTAAAAGTGTAAATAATGAGTTTCATGAAACAATTTAAGTATCTTTCTCAACTTAAACATTTAAATTACATAAAAACACCCTAATAATTAACATATTTATTTTATTAACATTATGATAAGATCATACATTTGTGACTATATAAAGTATTTAAAATTAACTGTTGCCTTAAATTAAATTCTTTAAACACTTTTAAGTGTATTAAAAATTTAAAATCCCTTTCCTTCTAGACTCAATTCAGTAGTTTATGCTCTTTTATTTATTCCAGCTAAAAGGTTTTATTTATATAGAAGCAATTTAACTTTTTTCTATCATGTGCCATTATTAATTACTTTTCACTTCTGCGGTTGAAAAAAAGAAGAAGAAGAAATAATATTTATTTTCAACATTTGGATATGTTTCTGTCGCCTATTTAAACATAATACAATAAACAAAAGGAGAAAATACAGATAAATTTCATTTTTTTCATAAATATGGTATATTTTGTCTTTCCCTTCGTAAAAAAAAAAAAAAAAAAAAAAAAAAAAAAAAAAAAAAATACTTCTATTATTTACTAAATTAAGAATAGCAGAACCATTTAATTTTTTAATAAAAATGTATTTTTTCTTCTTTTTGAACAGACAGCTGAAATAAAAACATAATTTTAATATGATCAGGCAAAACTATAAATGTTTGAAATAGGATTTACAAAACATCCAATAAATTTTAGTAATGGCATTTCTAAACTTCTGAGCTTTATATTAATTATTATATTTGTGAAGCAAGTAGTAGAACTGGCTAATGAGTCTTCCAGAACTCATGTACATTATAAATCCTGTACATTATCGTTCTGTATTATAACAATATTGTGAGGATCCCAATAATTTGATCTTCACAATATTGTGAGGGTATCACCCTTGCCAAAGGGGCTCCTTGGCGCTCCCTTTGTTTTATTTTTTTTTCTTTCAGTGTTTTTTCTTACGTCTTGATTTTTTATTTTGAGAAAATTACTTTTCAAAATGTTTGTAGATCTTGATAGAGCATCTTTAACCAAAGCAACTACATTAGTTTCGTCGAATATTTTTAATGCTAAAGTTACATTCTGTCTTTTGATATTTGAAGGATAAAGAGATTTTAATGTTAGTTTATAGGCACATTTAGCAAGGTTTTTGTTTTCTGAAGTGTACCATGATCGAAGAATGCTAAAAGACGCAGTAGCAATTTCCGATAAATTATTAAAATTCGGATATGTGAAAGATATTAAATCATTCTTCTTATTTATCCAGTTATTTCGTATCGACTTTATTATATGCACTGGATCCAAAATAAAAAACAGAGGCCTTTCAGGGCATGCTAGATTAGGAACAGATACATGCAATTTTCTGTCATGAGAAAATAGTTTGAAAACTTTTCTATTTATTGAATTGTTATCAGCAATAAGAACAAAGACTTTTAACCCCAAATTTTCAAGAGATATTACTGCTTGCAAAACAATTTCATATAAAACCTCTGCATTAATAGTTGTGACTGGTACAAGTCTAACAACATCTCGATAAGATGATAACAAACTGGATATTAGTAATGTATGCACAGATGTAGCTTTCTGACAAATATCTGTTAGTTTCTGATCCTCCAGTCACACTTCCTCCTTTATAAGTAAACATTGGATTGACATGAATTTCATCCATTTGTAGAAGAACAAGCTTTTCATGTTCTTTCAAATATGTTATGTTTATATTAAGGTATTCCAACGAATTTGTGCGGATATCATTCATGGATCTTTGATTAATAAATTTCTGTAAATTTCTAAAATGGGGTATATTAATAAAGTCAAAATCATACATTTGTTTATAAGTTGATGAAGATTGCATGAATAATTTTAAGCACCACAATAGAGTTTGATTACTATATATGAGTTTTTGTTTTGTATTAGCAACTCTAACTGCTCCATTAAAAATGTAATTTTTTTAATCTTATCATCGGAAATTAGCTCTTCCTTAATTACATACTTCAGAGTATCACATACCCCATTTATGAGTGAATTTAGGATATCATTATCACTCTGAACATGCAAAAGTGCTTTAAGCTCATTTAAACCGCTATCAATTTGAAAAAAAAAGAATTTAAATTTGAAATATTTATTAATGATGAAAGACGAATAATATTATTAAAATTGTAGGCTGTGACAGAAAGATGTTTATCTATTTTCAAAGAAGCATGTATTTTGGGTACTGGTTTATCAGTTATGTTAGCAATTAAAATGTAGCTATCTGAAAATATTACCTGCCAGTTCTGATCTTCATAAAAATTTATTTTCGTTTTTAATAAATCTGTGAGGTTTTGAAAGGTATCAAAAGAATTATCCTTAAGAAAATTTTCATACGTTATTTTGCTTTCATTGATAGCTATATTTAATAAGCGTTCTTCTTGTTCATCTAAATTTGTTCGCCTTTTTAATGGTTCTGTTGTTAAATATTTCGGGCAATTTGAAAAGATTATCGGTACTGCTCCTTCTTTCAATTTTGGGCGAACCCTGTCGCATGTTAATATAGTGCCGTCATCTCTTTTAACACTGTCAAACCGAATTATATCACCAGGATCAAAATGCTTTTCACAAACAACTGCATGTACACCTGGGCTATAATCTTTTCTGGGTATACTTTTTAACCATTTAGCCTTTAAAATAGGGTCTTTTGGGAATGAAAAACATGGAGTATTTTTTTTTACTACTCCTATAATTTGACGTACAACTGAATATCAATAAGTCAGTTGCAACAATGCTCCCGAGAAAGAATAAGCAACAACTTCCGGCTTTAGGTTTGCCGCTATTTTTCTCCCCTTCCCAAGCGCACTGTGTGCATCGTGACGTCACAAAACATGCGCCGCAGCCTTAAGAGATTTCAGAAAAGCCGTGGATCAACCCAAGAAATCTTATCTCCCGGGAAATTAACTAATATTATCCATAGAAGACAAAACTTGTATCAACTTAGAAACATTTTATTATTGTAGATATAGGGTGAGTGTGCCAGTAATTGACTATTTAGTGGAATTTTTTTTCAAGTTATTATTTTTCTAATAAAATTATTGGCACATTCTACTGCAGGCTTCCCTATATACTATTTAAAGCATGAGGATTCTTATTCCGGAAACATTTTCTCTTTTCTTTCCTAGAATTTAAATTATTTACAGTATTTGTTAGAACATGAAATTGCACCAGTAATTGACCACTTATTTTTCGTTGTAAAAATCAAAATATGAATGTTCGTATTTAAAACTGCTGCTAAAAGGCACTTATACAGGGGAATACAACAGTCAGAGAAATTTTAAAACACAATAATTCCCAAACTAATAAAAATAGAAAAGAATATTTCTAAAAAAAGAAATATTTCTAATTTTCCTACGCTAATCTTCACGCCCATCTTTAACTGCAATTATAATTTGTAAAAAAAAACATTTCTCTGGATGTTAGATAGGTTCTCTAACAACCAAATTTATAATATATACCCATTAATTTCTGTTTTTTGCCGTTTTTATATTTGACCGGTCAATTACTGGTGCCTAGTCAACTACTGGTGCACCCACCGTAATCAGCTATTAAAATGAAGATGAAGATAAAGTTGTACCCTGGAGAATAATTTCCTTTCAGCACCAAGACAAAAGGAGAAGTGTGTCACAAAAGGTTACATGAGTTTTTAGCCAACATTTACAATGTGAGACAGGAACACGCCAAAAATGCGCCAATGAGAATGACTGCTAAATGTAAGTTAGACCGTGCAATTACGAAATATTCTTATTTATTTTGATAATGGCTCAGATTGAGCTGAAACATGTCAACAGTATAATGAAACTTATTTTACTGTTTATAATCTTTTTATTTTACTCCTTTTAACAATTAAAAGAAGTATATAATTACAAGGTGTTATAATCTGTTATATTTTAAAAAGCAAGTGTATACAGTTCATAAAAAAACCTGACTTATAAACATTAAATTAGAACATAACATGAAAGTAAACCAAGATTTTTAACTTCTCCAGTTGATACTTGTTTTACTTTTATAATACTTTACTAATGTTTAAAGTTTATAGTTTATGTTTTTTAGCATCTGTTTAGACATGTTTTTTGATTTCTTGATAGTTTTCAGTTTATTTATTTATTGAAGAATATTATATGTTGCATTTTTTATAAGCTGCGATAAACACCTATGAATGCAATATATTTTTTTAAAGTATTAAATAAATTATATATATATATATATACATATATAATACTGTCAAAACCCGATATACCCAGTTAAAGCTAGTTTTAACTAAGCACCCTAATCAATACTAGTTTTATCTAAAGAAAACTTGTTTTAACAGGTCAAAATTAGTTTTAACCTCGGGGCTTAACCTTGATATAGGGTAGTCCGACCAGTAAATAGACACTTAAGCACATTTTAAAAGAAAATGTTTGATAATATTTTAATAAACGATACCTTTTGGTGTCTGACAGTGCAAATAAGTGTGTTGGTATACAAATGATTAAAATTAATAAAAAGAAGTTTATACACTGCTCAAAAAAAATTAGGGGAGCAAGCAAAGAAGAGAAGAGAACAGCGCGAAACAGCCATGCATGGGTATAAAATGGAGAGTACATGTGTATCAATACGCAATACAGAAAAAAAGACGCAAAAAAATTGTAAGGGGGCTTTAATTCTTTGAAAGGATGGAAAAACATGAAAAGATGATTTAGGTCAACAATTTGGATACATGTAAATGACAAAAAAAAGTATTGTTTAGTAATGATGCAAGTTGTTTAATACGGCGTGTGGTCCCCTCGAACAGCTAAGACTTGCTGCACACCTGTTTTCCATGGATACGATGAGGTTATCGATAAGACTTTGAGAAATACTGTTCCACTCTTCAAGAAGTGCAATCTTCATGTCCCAGACAATAAAAGAAAGCCTTCGTCTCACTGCAATGCGTCGTCCGAGTGTGTCCCAAACATGCTCGATCGGATTCAGGTCAGGGAAGCATGCTGGCCATTCCAAACGCTGCATTGTTTCAGCTTCAACCATGTTCTCCACCAGACGAGCTGTATCCGGTCTGGCATTATGATGCATGAAAACAAAGGAATCACTATGGGTGAAGCATAAGGTACGACATGAGGTCTCCGTATCTTGACTGCATATACCTTTGGGTCGTCAAAGTGCCATTCCAAATTATATGCAGGTCCGTACATCCACCTATACTGATTCCAAACCATACCATCAACCCACCTCACCTTGTCTGTAATGTGATCTTTCACGAGCGAAGTGGGGTTATTTTGAGTGCTCCTTTCCCTCCATACCAAAACACGTCAAGTGTCACACTCCAGACTGAATAGGGACTCATCTGTAAGCAGCATTTGATTCCAATCCGTTGCCTTCAATCTAGATGTTCAGCATTCCACCTTCTTCGTGCCGCACGGTGGCTTGAGGTCAACGGAATACAGACCATTGACCCACGTGCATAGAGACCACCCTGATGAAGCATATTTCGCACTGTTTGGCTGAACACTCTTCGTCGTGTTGCCAAGAGCTAATGTCTTTGCAGCTGAGTAGCATCCCCTTTTCTGTCTCGACGAGCTGTTAACAGGATATATCGGTCATCAGTTGATGTGGTTCACGTACTCGACCTTGCCCTGGTCGACATCTGACATTTCCTGTTTCTAGGAATCAATTCCACAGCCTTGCAAGGACATTTCTTGCAACTCCAACGGCGTCTGCTACACTTCGTTGTGTTTGCCTGGATTCGAGTATCTCTCTAATACGCCAAGCCATGGATTCCTGTAAATCACGTTGTTGTGACATTTTCAAATCACTTTTTCTCAAAACAAAAGCTGAACAGTTGAATTTCGCAACTGAGACAGTGCAACAGACATTTCTGTGAAATCCCGATTTCTGCACTTATCTCATTTTCCTGGTTTTTGAAACATTGAATTTTGATTTGCATATGAAGTTTTATTTTTGTGTTTACTGCTATGCTTTAAATTATGGATGTTTTTATTTAAGTTACTGATTGGTGTAAGTATTTGTGTAATTTCGTTAAAACCATGTGCTCCCTAATTGTTTTGAACAGTGTATTTGTTTTTTTTGGGTGTTAGGGGTGTCTCAATAAAAAGGTATACAAAAACCAAGTAATTGAACAGTTCTTACCAGTAAATGAATGCAAAATTTTTAAATGAATCAACAGGCAGAAATTTTTTTAAAAATTAAGTTTCACACTATATTATTTATTTTACAACTTGTACAAATAACTTATAACATGTGTTTACTGAATTACGTGGTTTTTAAACCTAGAATGATAATTAATTAATTTAAAAAATCGTCACTTTTATGTCTTGAAATTAATTATAAATTACATATCTCTCTATATTAAAAAAAAGTAACCACCGCCGCGCCGCGGCCGCCGCTGTCAATTAAGATTTTGTGCCTTGAAGTATTTCTGGACTAATATCCAGAAAACTATTGCAAATAAAAATTTAAAAATTGGTGGTTTTATATAGAAATGTTCGATAAACACGCTGAAGTAGACAGTTTTTAAATCGAAGAATTATTTTAAGAGATATTTAAAATCAAAGTTGGTCAAAACAGTTTTCTTATAAAAGTTTTATAGAAACGAAAACTATGCACAGGAATTTAAACATAATTTGTAAGGATATAGTTGACAAGGTTGGGGTGTGCAGACTGCAATTATTTTTTCAATTTGACTCATTTTTTGAGGTTATATTTCAATTTTTTATTCAAAATTTTCATTATTTTGACGAAGATTTATTTCATATTTCATAAATTCCATTATTTGAATCGTTGCCAATTTGTAAAATAGCGCACGTAATAATAGTCCCTTTCAATTAAGAAATGTATTAACACGTGACTATTAAAAACAGAAATAAAACTTTTAAATAATAATTAAATGGTCACGTGTTAAAAGCAATAAATGTAGAAAATAACGGAATAAAAAATATACTTGCGCGTGAATATTAAAAAGATAAATAATTAAATTATTCCGCGTTTTCAAAGCATCAAGTAGAGTAAGATTAATTTATTTCGACAAAATATTTTATCTATTATTGCAAATTTTAAAATAGCGTAATTAATAATATTTCCCTTCAATTAAAAGCTATATTTTTACGTTTAATAATTATGTTTAAATCAACGAAATAACTAATAAATTGGTAAAATATAATTAAAAATACAGATAAACGTTGAATTAAAGATCACTCGATGACATAACTACCACGCGTAACGCATCTGGTATCAATTGAATGCGACGCCACAGATATGCACTTTTGGCTTTAAATCCTATATTTTGGCGACAGTTCATTTCTTTTATAAAAAGTAGTAGTCGGGATAATGGAGTAATACCCAAATTTCTATAGCATCGTTATAAAATTTCCCGATGCCATGACATTCGTTACTTAACCATTTTGCACGAGTTGATTTTCAAATGTTTAATTAACCTTATTTTATCAACAGTTGTTAGCTGTCTCGACAGCAGTTGATTCGGCTTTAAAATCCCTTGGTCAAAGGAAAATGAATGGAAACCCGATTATAGCAGATATTACAGCGAGTAGCCGATTACACAAGGCCGATTATAGCAGCCGATTACAGCAGGTCGTTTAATTATAATTCAATCTTCCGCAATCGTTTTAAGGTTGATCAAATCAGTGTGTTTTTACAGTTGGTGGTGTCAGAACGGGAATTGGCGAGCGTAGCTCGTAGGGGGCAGAGCACTCTAGTGTATATTAAAAAAATCTGATTCTATTTTCTGAAATCTTTGGCCCTATACTTCACTCATTCAGGAACAAGTTAAACTCCACAATCCTTTGGTATAGAAAAATAACAATCGGAGGAACTTTTTTAACACTGACCTAAAAGTTTGCCAGAATTGTAATGCTTTATTTTTTCCCAGGTGCGACAGGTCTTTGTATAACTTTTAGGACCAATCACTTTTCCTGTTTTGGCCAGCATTCAATCGCAGTTTCATTAGCATTTTATATACGATCGTCACATAAAAGATCAGAGCAGTTTTCCTCTTCAACGTTTATTTTATTTTTTATTTTTTTTAAGCTTTTAGAACTATTGTCGAATACATTCTTCTGTGGGACAAGCTTTCCTTTAGAAATTATTCCTGAGGTACGCTGTGTTATCTTTGAATGCTATTTTTTTTTTAAAGTCCTCATTTCTTTCCTGAACAGTTGTCTATAAATGGGTTTTTTCATCCTGTTTGTGTCATGACATTGTAAACAGCATCTTTTATGTTCATCCTTATGCATTGCCGATCCAATTTTCACTTTTCCAACAATCCAATCTTCGAGGAGTTTTCCTTCTTTAAAGAACAACTCAGGCAATGGTACCATAGAGCACGGGCGAGGCTAACGAAAAAGAAAGGCTACCGCGGTGCTTTACGCGTATCTTTTTTTACAGACCGCCGGAGACACGTGATGCTCGAAAGCACCAATGCAAGTGTACGAAAAGAGCATCACGTCACTCTGGCGGTCTGTAAAAAAAAATAAGTGGAATGCACCGCGGTAGCCTGTCTTTTTCGTTAGCCTCGGAGCACGTGCATGTGACGTCACGTCTCAGCTGCCGCGTTATTTGGGTTGCAGAATCCATCCCTATCCTACTGTATTTTTCTCGTATAAAAGTGCATTAACAAGTGCACTTTTATTTCTCTGTGATTTTTTGAATAATTTTTAATTAGAGTTTTAAAGAATTTAAATAGGGTGCTAGGGCGGAACAGGCCAGGGGCGGAGCAGAATATTGGGGGGGGGGAGATATTTGAGATGATTATATATTTATTGTTATTAGGCTGTAACAAATAAGACACATTTTAAATAGGTAGTTTTAAGATTTTAAATTTTGTATGAGGGAGGTGGGAAGAGGGAAGGATGGAAATTTCAGGGGAAGGGCAATAATTTATATGACTTATTATTTATATATATAGTCACTACAGAGCAACGAATAGGACAGAAGATATTTTATATAAAAGTAAAATAGCTTACAGATTTTAATTTATTCGTATGCTTGGGGGGGGCGGGAGAACACAAATTACGGGATGTTAGGGGATTATTTAAATGATTACTTATTTATTTTTTATAGGTGAGTAACGAATGTAACAATTTTTTTAAATAAAGATTTATAAATATTAGAAGGAGGGGGAAAAGGGGGTAACGGAATTTCAGGGATGGGGGATTATTTATATAATTGATTTTTTATCACCACTACAGCGCAATAAATATTACAGAATTTTTTTATATAAAAATAAAAAAAATTAAATATTTTGTAGTTTTTTGCTTGCTGGCGGGGGGCAAAGAGGAGAGTAAATTTGGGAGGTTAGTGAGGTACTTTAGAGGATTATTTATTTATTTTATTAATAAGTAACAAATGTAGCCCTTTTTTTAAATAAATATTTTTAAATATTTGAAAATCCATATGCTGGAGGAGGAAAGGAGTGGAAATTTCAGGGTTAGGGAGATAATATATCTGATTATTATTTGTCACTAGAGAGCAATAAATAGAACAGATTTTTTTAAATAAAATTAAAATTAAAAATATTTTTAAATATTTTACACGACTTTGTACTCAGGGGGGGGGCTAACGGGAGAAGTGTAAACTTGTGTGATTAGGGGGCAATTTAGATGATTATTTATTTTTATTAGTGAGCAAAGAATGTTAGAGATTATTTTTCAAATAAAGAATTTGAAAGATTTGAAACTCTTCATGCTGGAGGGGAGAGCAAAGGGGAAGCAGAAAATTAAGGAATTGCGGAATAATGTATATGATATATTATTTATTGTCATTGGAAGACAACAAATAGGACAGAATTTTTTTTATATAAAATCAAAGATTTTAAAATAATTTAAACTGCTTGGAAAGCTTGGAGGGAGGTGTAGTGTAAATTTAGGAGGTTGGTGTTGGGGGTAATTTAGATTTTTATTTATTTGCTTTTGTTATTGAGAAACAAATAGAGCAGATTTTAAATAAAGAGTTTTAAACATATCAAAGTCCTCCGTACGAAATGGAGGGGGCGAAATGGAAGGGAAATATAAATTGTGGTAAGGGGGTAATTCACATTATTTATTATTGATTTATTATCACTAGAAAACAACAAATAGAGCAGAATTTTTATGCTATGGTAAAAACATTAAAGATTTTACATTATTTTACATGCTAGGGGGGGGGGGCAAAGGGGGAGAGAAACGTCCGATAAAGACGTAACACAGTGTCAGACAAGACTGTATTTTGCTGAAAATAATCGTAGTCGGATGAAAAAGACATTATATTGAGAAAATTGCTATGGATTTAAATGCTAACAAACAAAGAACAGCGAAGTTTCTGCCACCCAAACTGTGAAAATGACAGTTTATTTGTAACCGTATCCGTGCTCTATACGCCTACCTTCAATTGTTTTCCCTACTACAGTTTTATAGACAACATTGCTTTTGGAATATTAAAATGAGCTCTTTCAAACTGAGCTGATCTGGCCTCACAACTTGTAAAGCATTTTCAAGTCCTCTGTGGAGTACTTGAACCTTCTATATTTCATTTTTGAGGAATCTCCTTGATCATCAGTAAGAACATTTCTATCAGTCATCTAAAAACAATGAAAAAATAAGATTTGAAGCACATCAATAATAATTACATTTAAAAATGTGCGTCTACATGTTATTTTGTTATGTTTTTATATCTGTTAAATTTTGATTTGTTGCCATTGTTGGAAAATCATTTAATTCAAAATATAGAAATATAGGCTATAAAAGCAACCACAGAAACATAAAACCCAAACAGTTCATTCACTGGGAAAAGTAGCCGAATGTGTTCCTTCCAGTGAATGAACACTTGCGTTCAGTCATTGGTTAGAGACTGTTTTCTGTTCATTCAGTGCATTTATTGCATATATAATAAATAAAATAATAAGGAAATAAGTACTTTGCTTTGATTCTGTGCAACACAGACAAATCCCAGTGAATGAACAGGTGTTCATTCATTGGAGCAATCATTTTAACATTTGCCTAACCAGCTATTAAACATCTCCTATTCTGAAATTCTACTTATTCTACAATAGTTAACCCCTTAAGTGTCGCTATATTTTTGTGTATGCTACTTTTTTTTTAATTCAAATTGTTTGATTGCCACCACTTTCATGAAGCAGAAATATTCACCTTATTTAATGGTTGATAAAATGATGCGAGAATAAAGCCAATTTAACTATTTTAAAAAACTGGTGGGAATCAAACAATCTGAATTTAAAAAAAATAGAATTCAGAGCCCGTGAATATCAAGGGTGCGAAAGTTAAGGGGTTAAAAGGATTAGAAATATAGCTATAATAAGTATATTTAATGTATGTTCAACGACATTAGTGCATAATGGAAATACAAACAATCAATTTTTATCAAACTTATGAAATGACATAGCACTTAACTTATTATTGCATCACAGAAGTCATGTGTTACTCAGTCATGAAAAATCCAACATGTTCTCAAATTAAAGTCATGTGACTTCAGTAAATAATCAGGAATGAGATAGCTCCCCGTTGAATAGAATTAAAGCAATATTGTAACCACATCTAGTAGGAAGTTTTTCAAACCTTATTCTATTAAAATATTTACTAATTGTTCATTCACTGGGGGCTGTCCACATACTGGTCGGAATACCCTAATTTCTGTATTGTAATCCCACAAGATAGGAAATTCCGTGGCCAGCATTTTTTCATTCAAAAAACGTACTGAAATTTCTGAATAGGTAATCTTCACTTTATTTAATGGCTGATTATCCGTAATTAAATAAAACAAAGTTTACTATTCAGAAATTCATGCATATTATTTCGAATAAAAAGCTGATCTATTTAATTACGGAAAGTCTGTCATTAAATAAAGTGAAGATTTCTGTTACCGGAAATTATGATACGTTTTTTGAAAGAAAATAAACTGCTGTCCATCGGATTGCAATCCCTACTCTTCTTTTAATTATATAAACTTAATTATGATAAGAATATTGCAAGTCATGGGAAGAATGTGCTGAGAAGAGTAAATTTACCCAATTATTTTAGTGGTTTTTAGCACTATCCAACATTGTTGAAAAATTATTATGAATTTAGTTTGTCTGTCTAGCGTTTGTCCGTGTTCTAACTCGTGTAAATACACTCGGATTACCATGCAATTGATATATGTTAGTGAGGTTTAGTGTGGCATGTTCAGTATTGGAAATGGGATATGTAGTATTTATAATTCATTTACAGAGACACTCAAAATAATTCTGTTGCATTGAGGTCTATGGGGGGAAATCATTTGCGTTGTATTTTAATGTTGTTAGACTATTTTTTAAATATTAAAATTGGTGACTGATATACATATATATGATTGAGATACACTACAAGATAGTTACACTAGAATAGGGTGTGCATGACGTTCATCGTTCCAGGGAAACACAAAAGAATTCAGTTAGAGTACTGCCTATGAACAATATGGAAGTGGTTTTTCAGTTGTGGTAAGCGTATAAATGTATAAATGCTATAGATTATATACAAGGCTTCACAAAAAGTCTCAAGTAGATTTCATTTTATTGACAGAAATTGCTAAAGAGAAATTTTCAACTATGCTAAACGTTTTCTAACTGAGCAAAATTTTAGCATACTACGTAGTATATCTACAAATCTATAGATGATATACAGGGCTGCACAAAAAAATTCAGATATTTTTCCGACTATTGATGGCAATTGATGAAATTAGGTTTTCAAATGTATTATGCACTTTCCAAATTTGTTTACTTAGACATCTTCTTTCACTTTATTGAATTGTGACGTTTTGTTACAGTATTATGAATGTTTTGGAAAGTGTTTCATAATCTATGTTTGATGCATGATTTTTCGTTTTTGTTACCTACTATAACTACTATTTTCGTTGTACTTTTTCTGTAAGAACCTTTTTATTCTGCAACATCTCTGCGGCATTTGAAGGATACATAAAGTCTTTTTTTTTTTTTAAGAAATCAAACTACCACAATCATCTCTCGCCTCTGCTTATCTAAAATGTTGAAAGTGTAAGAAGTATTATTTTCACAAGCAAGTGTTATTTTCCCATTCAAATATCTCTATATTTCAGCATACAAATACCCATACAGTATGTGGTATTTTATATTAAAAAAGAAAAAGAAGAAGAAGAAGAAACATCGTGAATTTTATTTTTAATATTTATATTTCCATACGGAAAATACACATTTGTTCTAGATATAAAGGTTTTTTGAATGAAGTTTGCATACTGAATAATTTTTGTCTGTTTGTGGTGAAGGAGACATCTGAAAACACCACGTTTAAAGATGCTACTTAGCTTTTAAAAAATCCTACAAATATAATATTAAGCCATTTTGATACTTTGCGCTATGCGAATGTGTTAAACTTTGTAAATTCAGATACTAGAAAAGAAGGTAAAATAACATAAGTTTATTCAAAACTTTGAGCCCTCTGAAATTCCAAGTTATTTGCCCTTTTCTGTGGCTCAGTGCGGGCCTGAAGATGATTTTAATATTTTTTTCATATATAATTAACTATGAAATGCTTAAATGTTATGTGCTTGTAATCTGAAACCACGAAAATCTTATACTTGGCTTTATTTACTTCCTTAGTACCAATATCAAGTGAGTGCTTTCTTTACGCCAAATTCACTTTTAGAAGACCTATCACTCTTTTTCAGCAATCAAAACAGGTATAAATTAAAAATACATTGGAAAACATTGTTTTTTGCAAGTATTATAAATTTAGAGCATGAACAATATGAATAAATTGAGACAAATCTTAACATAGAATGTTTGATTAATTTTCAACAGCAAAGTCAAATATATCGTTCGTTGGATTATATAGCAATACTAGTCAGAAAACAATCTGTACATAAAACCAAACTGAAACCTGGCTTGTTCCATATGCTTCATGGGAATATTATGCAAAGCTTTGTTCAATACCTAACTTCCCTTTCAAAATTAGAGAAGTCTAAAATTATGCGAGGTTGTAAATTATGCGTGTAATTAAAGTATACTTAAATTTGGATTATTTTAATTTGAGTATAGATTTTTAATTGTAGAATTACTGTTTAAAACATTGCCTAATTACTTATCTTCTAGTATGTTAGGTTTTAAAATAATAATATTATTAATTAAAAATTACTTATTGTATAAAAACACAGCAAAGAAATTCCTAATGTAATACAGTAATCGCAAATTTAACATCATTATACATTTAGCTGTAATTAAAAAAATAATTGAAAAAATTGTTTGAAATATGTTAAAAAACTAAAAAAATATTAAAATATTACCAAACAAAGATGAAATAGTATTTATTATAAATTCATTTTAATTTTATATGCGAAATAATTTTATTGCTAAGTTTTCAGTTATAATTAAAGAACTGTGACTTACATAACAAACTGATGAATCATGATTTATATAACAGAAAAAGATGTACCTCAATATATGCAGAAAGTTTTAAAATTTAAAAAGTTGAATTAAAAAAAAACGACGAAAAGAAGGTTTAAAGTTTTAACGGCTTATGAGAAATCTAATATGAAAGAATGGTTTTAACAATATTTCGGTACCTCATATCCTTTTTAAGTATGGAAAATCCCATATAATCCACGAAATAATTTTTCTGATCTTTATTCAAGAAATTTGCGAATCCGAAATAGAATGATTTTACCTTCAGAACATATTTTTTGTTAAAAGATTTATTCTTATTTGGTTTAAGAATTCTCTAGATTTGTGTGCCAAACAATGCATATAAAAGAACTGCATAAAAGTGAAACTTTATTTTATTTTATTCCTTTTATAAAAGATATTCCTTTGTGGTTCTTAACTTTCTTAAAACGTGTAGCATTATTAAAATTTCACTGAAATCCCCCCAATATATATATATATATATATATATATATATATATATATATATCTGAATATTTTGTGATTATATATATATATATATATATATATATATATATATATATATATATATATATATATATATATATATATATATATATATAATCACAAAATAATAAAATTCCCAAAATAATTATAAAATCTAACCGCTATTAAGGAGGGATGAGACGGGACTGCTAAAAAAGGTACAACATTTATTTAAAAAATTGGTTTTATGCATTTAATCATTTTATTTACATAACACAATCATTTACACAACATCAATAACACGCTCTTCATTTTAATCACACACTGTCTCTTCATACATGGCTAATTATTGTACTGCAATCGTATTTCATCTTTCATCTTTATTAATATTTGAATTTTATTTACTTCATTTAGTTTTTATCACATTCTAAATTTTATTTACATTAATTACTACTTTGTCTAAAATTTATTTATTTTAATTCCGTCTTCTCTTCATTTATAACAGAGGGCGGCACCATATCTATCATTTAACTAGTCTATAATTCCAGCTTTTGCTTTTATTTTTATGATATAGAAGGCACCACCAAACAATTTTTAATTTCCTCTCATTATTTCTTTCAAAGCAATGACTGTGTTTTTAGCAGCCATTTCGAGTTTAATGATGACATGCTCTTTCTAAAGCACTTTGCATCTTTTTCATAGAAATATTAGTTTTGGGGGGAATTTTGCACATTGTTTTATGATCTAATTTCTATATATCTCGAGTAATTGTTTATTTATTTATTTATTTTGTTACTTGAACTCTTGTAAGTTTTTTATTACCTTGTTTCATATATATGTTATTAGGAGCTTAATATTGTTGAATTTAAACATCATGCTGACAATATTTTATGAAATAACATATATTTACTATAAATGTTCTTGTGAGGCTCCTCTGAAGATTCCATAAGATATTTATAGTTTTCCAATTTTTGCTTTTTGTTTTATTAAGTTTAATTCCTGCACTATCCTTTCCGTCGCTTTTTATAATATCTCATCCTTTGTTTTTCACATGTGTTTTCATTATTATTATTATATATATATATATATATATATATATATATATATATATATATCCTTCTATATTAAAAAAAAGTAATCTGGAACTGAGCCAAAAACGATTTAGAAATGGACCAATCAAATTCTGCGTAGATATTCCGGGTTATTCTCATCGCTTTTTTACTAGGGACTTTTTCGAAGAGCTATTACTGTATTTCTAGCCATCCTACGGATACGAAAATCATACCACCATACGCGAAATATAACAAGCTTTCAGAAATAAAAAAAATTATCACGGTCGGACAATAAAAACTCAAAAAATTCTTATAAAACGAGTAAAAAATCTTTTATTGAAAAAGTCATTTTTTTTATATTGTTGCCAATTTCTAAATAAGCGCAAAGGATTGTGTTTATCTCAAATAAAAAATGTATTTGCGCGAGACTATTAAAAACAATAATGAAAGTTTAAAATAATAATTAAATGATCACGTGTTGAACGCAGGAAATAAAGAAAATTACGTCATAAAAATTGTGTTTACACATGAATATTAAAAATAAAAAAGATGAATTAAATGAAAAAGCATTATAACCAGTTAAATGAAAAAGTATTATAACCTGATTACAGAAGATAGTCGCCGTTCGTGATATCATCATTATCATCATCTTTTTAAAACAGGATACATTACCAGGTTTTAAGAGGTTGTGAAATCAGAACGGGGGTTGGTGAGCGTAGCGAGCAGGGTGCAAAGCCCCCTAGTATATACACACACACACACACACACACACACACACACACACACACACACACACACACACATATGTATATATATATATATATATATATATATAACCATAAATGAAATAATTAAGTATGAAATAATTATTTGACAATGAAAGATTCCCCAACACACTTAATATGGAATCAAAAACATTGAAAGAATATATATATAATTATAATACCTTTGAATTTCAAAAAACATATTATCAAGTTCTTGTAACATTCTAATTAAATCTCCAAAGAGATAATTAATAATAATGTGTAGACAGAATACCACATAGTTAATAAATTAACAAGTGCAATCATAATTTTACCACAGCTTGTGCTTCAATGGTAATTGGCCAAAAGTACTGAAAATATGATGATTATATAAAAAGAGAGAGAGAGAGAAAAAAAAATTATATATATACACACACACACATATATATATATAATCGAAGTACCATGAAGGAGGGTTGGGGTCGGGAATGCTAACAAAAGTTGTTTAAAAGCTTTGTACTAAAAAAAAGGAGGGGGATTAAGCACTACTTTTAATAATATTAATGAATTTTATTTTATTATAATTTTTTATCCTTCTTTTATACTCATATCATCTTATTTCTATCGAGAATTTTAACAATGTAATTTGATTTATCATTATCTTACCCATGTGGATCGCACGTTTGCTTACATTTGATTAATTGTAATGTAGTTATTCATTCCAATTCTAGATGCCAGCACAAGTTCTTTATTCTTTTTCTTTCTTACTCTCGCTCCACCTTAGATCATGTTACTTTTCTAATTCATGACACATGGCTTCAGTATGGATCTGGTTAAATCTTTGTCAATTTTTGTGCTTGGTGAGATTTGTTGTTATTTGTTGTTATTTTTTGTCTTTTTGTTCAATTTGCATTTATTTCTTGGTTGTCTTAATATATATAAATCATCCTGGTGTTTTTCGGTGTGTTATAACGAACTTAATATTGTCATATTAACGTCTATGTCGAACAATATTCGATGAAATAACATTTCTTCACGATGAATTGTGGATATGCGGCTCCTTTGAAGATTCCGTATCACATTCATAGTTTTTTATTTTTGTATTTTCACTAACGTTAAGTACTTTTTATCTTTTATTTTACATTTATTATCACACATATGATTTAATTTTAATTATATATGTATATAGATACATACAGGGTGCACCAGAAATACTTGACACATTTTCAATTCAATAAAAATTTAAGTAATTGAAATACCAGAGTGTAGTTTGGAAAAAAAAATTATTATTATTGTCGAAAAAGCGCATTATTGTTAAAGTAAATTAAAAAAGCAAGGTCTATAATTTTTTTATTGATGGCAGTCTGCTTTCGAATTTTCAAAAAACATCAAACACTTTAGATAAGCAGTTATAGATGATTTTTTGTTCAATGTACTACCTTATTTCAACGTTTGAAATAAAATTACAGTACCCATTGGATGTGATTCAAGTTACAAAGAGCTCACATGCAGGAATATCGTAGTAGAATGTACAAAATAAATGGTATGAAAATACTTGATTTTTTAATACTTTTTCGTAGCTACGGTGCACTAAAACACATTTTCTGCAGAATATGGAATACAAAGCATTCATCATTCATTTATAGGGTCATGAAAAACATATTCCGTTACATAATGTTCTACAGGGGTAAATCATTCGCAGTGCATTCTAATGATGTTACAATAATTCAAGCATTACGAAATTTATATGCATTTCTCAGGGGCACTAAAACATGCTTTCTGTGGAATATGGAATAAAAAGAACTTCTCATTCACGTATAGGATCACACAAAAGAACTCCGTTGCATAATTACCTACGGGTAAAAGCCATTTGCAGTACATTTTAACGATATTACACTATTTCAAACATAATGAAATTAATAGACATAACTGAGATGCACTACAAGCTACTTGCTGTAACGTATGGTCTGCATAGAATTTATCATTCGCTTACAGGGACACAATAAATAATTCGGTTATAGTAGTGTCTATGAGAGAGTGTTGCTGGAATTACATTTTCAGTTGTGGTATGTGTTTTAAAGTTTAACCAAATTTTTGTATATTACGTGGTGTGTATAATTTCTCTATATCATATATGATATAGCGATATAGATACATAATATATGATATAGATGCACAAAAGAATTCGTAGGTAGTCCTGTCTATGGGCAGATTTTAATTGTGTTATGCATTTTCCTGAAAAACGGACAAACGGATTTTTAGTGCCGGACAACGATGAAATTCAAGGTATTGTGACTAGGTCAGTTTTAATCGAAGAATAATTTAATTTTTACTGTTGTATTTGTCAGAGCGTGGCGAAATGTTTACCAATATTCTAATGTAACAGTTATCGTATAAACATTTCAACTGTTTCTTTTTTAAAGTTAATTGTGGGACTATTTCATTAATCTTAATGAAAACGTTTCTCAAATAGGTAAAAATTAAAACTCATTTCAATCTTTTTTGGAGCATTTTTTACAGATAAAAATATAAAATTTAATAATTTCCTTTTCTATAAAGTAATTTTTAGTTATCGTGCTGGAAATTTAAAGCTCTTTTATGGCATAACGAGAAAACATTTTAAATTGAAACGCACAATTTATGTTCAAATGAAAAACCTATAAAATCAAAGACTATATAAGTTTCTGTGTTGAGAAATACCGATAAAATCTAAGCCTATATAAAATTGTGTATAGGGAAAATTTTACAAGACTTTTAAATTATTCAAGCAACAGAATAAAAAATGAGAAATATCTCCCACAAATGAAATTTTCCAATTTCTTTCTTCGACAATATGTATAAATTTTCCGTGTACATTTTTTATACATTTAAGTTCCAGAGAATGTATACTGAAAATACATTCTGACCAAAAGCAGTATGCTTAGATAGTAAAAAGATATAGTTATCCAAAGTTGGTGCTGAGTTATGAGAATTTCAGTTTATGGTCTATACTATTATAGCTCTTAAATGCGAACATATTTCAAATGCATTTCGTTCAGTAAGAAATAATGATTCTTTTATGCATTATTGTAAGAATATATTCTATCTTAACATTTGCAGAATATTAGATTTTTGTTTTTTAATAATTTTATTGAAATGGAAATATTCAAACAATTTTTACTCTTGCATTATTTTCTATCAATATTTAAAATATCATATTTAAAATAAATTTTATCAATAAATGAAATTTTGTCATTTTAAAAATATTTTAGTATTATATTTAACCTATCATATTTAAAATATTTGACGTTAATACTTATTACAAATTTCAAGAAAATTATTTTAATTTTCTTGAGGTGTCACATTTTCAATTTCCTTGGGATTTCGTCAGGAAAAATGGAAATATTAAGATGTGTTGGAAATATGTTGGTAAACGTAAAAATAAATAAATAAATAAAAATAACTATAAATGAATTTTATGAAAGTTTAAGTTTGGTTTATTTCTTTAGTCAGTTTAGTTCTTATAATAAGTTTTCCGTTGAGATGATGCGTTTAGAATTAATTACTGAAAAACTTATTCTTACAATTTTTTATCAGCTCTTATATTAAAAGTTAATAGTTATGTCTGTTTCCTGTAATTAAACTCTGTGTAAATAATTATTTATTTTCAGTGGGGGCAGTTGTTATATGTCTAACTACAAGGTTCTGTTGAATTTAAGCCCAAGAATCATACACAACCAGAGCAATTTAGATTTTAAGCCCAGCCATGAGCATTTGGAAGACACTGAAATGCCCTTGAATTATAGATAGACAATCTTATTAGAAAATCGTGGTACTGATGACTCATTCCTGCGCATCTTCACCCAATGTCTAGCTTGGATGTTGTAGAAACGTTAAATTAAGAATAAAAATGACGACCTCGTTGGAATGACAATAGATGCACTGAAGATATCTTTATATTTTAATTACACATCTTGACTAAACATAAAGCAAAATATTTCCACGCGAGAGCTATATTTACATTAAAAATAGATGTTACTTCAGAATATTCACTTTTTTAACATTTTTATTTTCTTAAAAAACAAAAACGACGCCGCTACATTCTTCTGTTTTCGTTCGTCGTCGAAAAACAAAATCATTCTAAAATTCTTTGAGTTCACTTCAGTTCAATTAGCGAAAGAAAAGTTTCAGTTCAATTCATGAGTCACTCTGGAGTGAAACAGATGGAGCTGGCCGCAACAGATGCATATTGGCCTTTATAAACAGCTTTTAAAAATCACATGATCGGAAAAACTCGAGATATAGACACCTTCTACTGTAGGCAAATAATATAACTATCTCGACACACAGTTTTCCCGTATCACAGCATTAACAATAGGTGCAAATATACAGATATCAGAAAAAGGATAATAATTAAGTACACTATAATCAGGGTTCGTACGGCTCCTGGAATTTTGCGACCAGGAAATTCTTCGTTACCAGTATTTTCTTGCAGAAAATCGCTCCTTAAAAGAAGGCGAAGTTTTGCGAGTTCAACATAGATTTCTTTTTCTGTAAAGAAAATACTAGTGAAACTCTTGGTAAAGTCCCTGATCCGTACAAACCCTGTATAATGAATAGATAAGTTTGAATGAAAATTCAGTTATATCATATGTAGTCAGTGGCAGCAAATTTTAGCTCAGGGGCTCATCCAACTAAATTACGGTACCATACAGTCAATCAGTAGACAGGTTGTACAGCGCTTGCTACATCAAATGGGCTTCAGAAACAGAAGACGCACCAGATTACAACTTGTCAATGCACACTACCACGCTGGACGCTTTGCATGGTCCAGAGAATACCGTGGTGAGTGAACCTTCATGGTTATAACCGAGTAGCATGGAATGGTGATTCTCGATTCTAACTGCGTCATTCTGATCGTAGGCTAAGAATACGGCATCATACTCACGGAACCATAGATGTAGCATGCGAAGTTGAAAGTGTACAAAGATATGATTGCTCAGCGATTGCCGAAGGTAGTTTTTTCTTGGCAATGTTTGTGATATTTGGTACTTGTAGAGCGCACCGTTTTCGCCTCTGCGAAAAGTGTAATCTGGGCGATCACCTTCATATTTTATTCTTTTCTGCCAAAGGTATAGAAGTGAAGTTACAAATAGAGCAACTACACTTGTCAAAGTCTTCCTGTCAATAACTTGGTTCGTAGAGAATGCAATCTTCTTCGTAAACCGACATTCGAGAATTCCGGACTTAAAATTTCAAAATTGTGATACTCTTGAAAAAGCTGTGCAAGAATGTCATATCACACCAATGTCTTTAGCTGATTTATCGGAATTTCTAGGAAATGTTTTGAATGTTTGGCCTCTGAAACACATTTTTGCAGACTTGTTGAACCCATGCCTTGTCACATGTCAAACGTTATCAATGCCAGAGAAACAGAAATTTGTTACCAATGAGATATCTAAATCTGTTGCACTTGTAGCACAGTGTAATTGAGAGATGTGATTCTTCGCAGTTTGTTGATGTTTAATAAAGTTTGAATTCTAATGATGATGTATTCAGTTTTGCATCACATTTTGTTTTATTATTCGAATTTAATAATATTTCGTATAAATAGCTGGTTTAAGGAACATTTTCGTTAAAATTTTTAATGATATAGTAAATTTGAAATTAAAGATTCTATATTCAGTTTTCATCAGATTTTACTTCATTTTCCGAATATTTTAATCTTTCTCATACATGATTCACATGACATAGACAGGATTTCTAGTAGGATTTTTAACAATAACAATAACGGATATTTTTATTTTTGAATATATTTTTGATACTAATAAATATTTTTGAAGAAAAGTTATAGAAAATAAACTTGTAAAAAGATTAAAAAAACTTCAGATTTTTTAAAAACTTTATACGAATATATTCCATGTGAAAGATTATACAATATTCTTAAAAGATTTTATAAAAAATCATTTTTACAAAAGTCTAGGAATTTCGAAATAAAAATGTTTGCTATTTCTTTTTAAATGGAAAACTTTGAAAGCTTTCTTTTTTTATGTTATGCAAAGAATAAAGATGTTGTCGATCATCCTCTATTCAGTTTTTGTAATGGATTTTTTCCTTTACGTTTATGAATTTTGTCTATGCAATCTCTAGCGTGTATGATTTGGCGATTTACAAAAGGGGCATATACGCTAAAAATATATTTACCTTTATCTGTATACCTATGAAGTTCAATCATACAGAATGGGATTTGAAATTTTTAAGAATACATGATTGTTATCAAATACATTAAAATGTTTTGTGTTGTTTGGCTTCGGATGCAAGACAGTTCTGTTAAGAAAACCAGAAGAGCGTGTTAAAATTGCATCGCAAGTTGTTCAAACCCTCCCAGTTTTATCCTTAGTTTTGCATGTTTATTTTATTGTACTAAAAATGTTACTTTATATTATTGTAAGAAACAATTTTTTTTTTGTTACATGTCCCGTGCTGGTAGATTTAAAAATTACATGCTGAAAACTAGCATCTGTCAGGCCGAAATGTTGAGCATTGAGTCTCATAAAACTAAAAGACAATATATTAAAATATATTTTTTTTTGTTTTATGTTTACCATGAGGTTTTATTTCTTTTCGAGATTTGGAAAGAGGTGTAATATAAAAATATATACTTCAGTTAAGAATGGCCCATGGTAATCATCAAATTAAGCCAAATAGCCTGTGCTAAGCCAGGAGACCGGAGTCCTGGGTCGTAGATAGTATCTTTTACAATACCAGTATAATGTATAACAAAACAATATAATCCATATCTATATAAAATGCTTGTTAATCCCGTTTTAAATGCTGCATTGTCTGAATTAAATAACAAATAAACAGATTCAAACTGTGTTTACATTAAACCTGAAAGATAATGAAAACAATGATTTAAATCGCCAGTTGTCTGAGCTCGATTGATTGTGCAGTGACGAAACTATTGGAACTTTAGTAACATTCCTACGTTATATCAATTAACTAATGATATGTTGAAAAATATTAATAGATGGCTATTCACACTAAAATTTAACTGAAATAAAAAATACTCCCTAGAGTCAAATTCTCGCCAATCTGGGTGACATTTGGCGACAGAAATATCATGTTTATGCTGACATCATAATGATGCGTATGTAAATGTATTTCATACTCTTCTATATTGCATTATATTATATATGAACTGTATATAAAGATTGAATGGAGATCGACTGCCGGGTTGATTATAGTGTTATGGAGATTAGGATTCCGACATTTATAAAAGGATTTATTTTAAGGAAGTAAAAGACAGAAAGGTGGACAAACTGGACGATTTACCTTAGCAACATTTTTATAACAGCATATAAAAATTTCATTCACCCAAAAATCAAGTAGTAACACCTTCAAAACTCGGATAATTTTTTTGTAACCTTGCTTTGGCGACCAAATTTTATCGTAATCATACATTGCGTCAAATATGAGCAAGTAAATAATCGTCTACAGGAAAAAGTATTATTGAAATGTTTTTTCACATAACAAGAAACATACATTATAGCAACAATGTAATTTTGTACCAAACCACGTTTTCTAAAATTTGCCAATTGAATGTGCTGCAGAACTGTATACGGCCAACGTAGCATCCCCTGTTTGAAAGGTTTAAAAGCAGAAATTCTATTTTATTCTTCTGATTAATTGTGCTAAAAAGCCTATTTACTTATCTAATTTCATGTTTCTACGACTGTTAGAAGTACCTTATTTTTTTATGAACACCAATGAGTCAGTCATTCAGTGACAAAAAAGCCATTTTTCGGAATCGCATATTTCGAAAAGTATGAATACAAAAACATGAAATCGAGGAACCTAGTTCAGTTTGCTTTTAATATGTGTAAAAAAGGAAAACTGTAGCTCTCACCAAAGCAGAGTTATGAGGGAAGATGGGAGTATATACCGAAACGATTGAAGAAAAGGTAGTAGGGCCTATGCGAACTTCGTGGACGCACTGCCGTACTCTCAGATCAATTGAACTTAGAATTATATAATGAAAATAATAATGTATACATGAATACATACTTATAAGGAATGAATGCATACATACATGAATATATTCATAACTCCGTAATTTGTTTGTAGCTAAGATAGGCATGAGCAACGCTGACAACAGTGTGTTTTTGTGTATGAGAGCAGTTATATCGCAGCCACGAAAATCATAGGTTTCGATACTTCCATCCTACCTGGCTGTCAGATTATCACGATTAGGCTAGTTTCTATCAGTTGTCGATCTACTATGTGATCAAGGTAGGCTGTAAAGTACACAAATTGATTTGCCGCTGGCTGTATCTTTCGTAGGCTACGATTTATATTAACATGCATGTGATGTGGTATCACATATATTTTTCTTAAATTAATCCTTTTCTTTAATTTTCAGTTTAAACTAACTTTTAAATATTTAGTCATTTTATCCTAACTTTTATTTCAGCTCCCGCCGTAATTTTCCTCCATTAAAAGAAAATATCTTTAACATATACCCTTTATCAATAAAACTTTCTCACATAGATAGAATTCATTTAAACGATTAATCACCCTCACTAGATATAAAAAAAAAAGAAAGAAAAGAGATAAAGATTGACTTTGTATTCGGTTTGCATTTTATTTCTCATTCCGTCCAACGTTCGTTAGAAATGTCTGTGTCTGCTTAATTTTTGAGTTTAGCCTTTTCGGTAAATCCTAAACATTTTCAGTACATGAGAGTTGTTTTGTCTACAGCTAGATTCCCAAAACTTTGCTCTCAACGTACATTTGGCATTCACATTCTTGTTGGCTCACTTTATAGGACTGCTATTCTGGTAGCCCTGCCCTGTAATTCAAAAATTCTCCTAATTGCCTAATGCGTAACTGATAATTTTTAGCTTATATGACATCATTCATTTTTATGTGCTCTTTCGCCAATTTCATGTTGCCAGTATGTGTATGGCATGAAAATCGACATGTGTTGGAGGGGATATTCTCTCTCTAGCACGGCCTCTGATAAGAAGTTAATAATGTAAGCTCACGTTGGTTAAAATGCTCTCAGGCACCATCCCATCCCTTCATGTACGTACTTTGTAATCGTACGCTTATAACTCGAAGTTTAATAAACAAATATCGTAAAGAATCCTTTCAGAGCATTTAATTCTACAACCTACTGCCTTTTATCCTACTTTCAGTGAATGCATAGCGGACTTGGATTATTGGTTCACGCAATGTACTTTTAAACACGTAGATTCCCTTTACCATAATGCAGGCAAATGTTTATATTAAAATTTAACTTATATGAACATGGTGGTTTTCTTTTTCTTCTTAGAACTAAAGAATATGATTTATTTATTTAATTTTAAAAGAACGAAATTATCTTTTTATGTTACTAAAAGAAGCAGTTTGTAATTAGAGAGCTATTTCCAATCATACCATATTACATTTTTTTTAATATTACAAATTAACTAATATCCTATATTAGCAGTATTTAGTTTTTACTATTAAATATTATGTACGCTACTGTTCATTTTGAAATTAATTGTTATGCCACAATTTTTCTCTACAAATACTATTCTTATTCTAAAATTCACACTTTTCAATAAAATGCCAAACTAGCGAATTTTCCATCAAAACATTTTTCTTTAATTTTCTTTAATTATCCAAATAATATAATACTTCTTCTTAGTCTTTATTGATTAGCATCACCATTATTTTTTATTAAAATTAGTATATTTGATATTGTTGGACTATGTAGTTTTTAATGCTAACAAATATTTTATTGAAAGTTTGATGATTAATATAGATGCAAAACATAATATGATATATGGAACATAACTCAATCTAAAAAAAAGAAAAACTATAAGGTTTTTGCAAGCATTTGTAAATTGCAAATTTTAACAATATATTTCGAAAAATCTTCTTGTTGTCAAATTCGTTCCTCGCTTTCTTACCTTTTTCCACTATTACAAATGGCTTAACCCTTTGTGACTCAACAACTCCGATTTGAAAAACATTTACACAAGTGTTAGAAAACATTATTTTAAGCATGTAAAAAATTATTTAAAAATTTTAGAACATTAAAAATCAAAATATATTTACTAAAAGATACTTTTTTATATCTGTAATAAAGAGAAAATTATATACATTTTGGCATGAAAAATTAACTCAGTATCGCCGTATATTATGAATTCTATGGATAATTCAAATTGACTGCTGGGTTGGAAGATAGCAGCAATAAATAAAATCGACTTTTAAAGCCCTCTGTATAGATAAGAATGGATTTTGTGTATGTTGCAGATATGTAACGCGGTGATACAGAAGGGTTAAATACACATGTTACCTATTTCTTTTAGGTCTTTTCGAGGAGTAAGTTTCCTTAATTTAATACGTGACATCGGAAAAGCTTAGCGCAAAACGAATGCAGTATCCTGTAAATGTTTATTGTACCAAAGTAGACATTAGAGATGAGTTTATTAGTCGTATTGGAACTGCAGGTTGACGATTTCCAATCCGAGTCTGAAAAATTTTGAGTCAACAGCGCTCGATCCCGATATCGAAAGTACGCAGTAGAAAAATTTTAATAATATTTTAAAATTGTTTCAGGATTAATTTTCTAATTTAATAATATTTTCTTACATAGAAATAACTTTAATCCTAATTACTGCCCCGTGACATTGTTTCGTGATTTTCAAGTCCCTGAAAATTTGTTTAAAATAGCAAGTTTCATATTTATATACAACCACTGGCAGAAATCTCCGAAAGTCACAAGTCTTATTCTTTCAGAATAAGATTGTAAAACTATGGCAAAAAGACATGAGTTCTGTTTTTGTTGAATATCTATGGAGATATATGTTTGCGTTAATTGAAGAGCTCGATGAATCACATTTTAAAGCTTTATTTATAGCAACTCTATCATGCATGAAAATAAGAAACACAGTAAGTATAAAAAGAAAATCACTCCTATTTATAACATTTAGACAAGATTCGAAAAGAGTCAATAAGGTTTTTTAATAAGCCAGCCAATAGAAATTACTAATAACAGAACCAATCAATATTTAATAAAATAATGAACTAAATGATATAATGTGCGATTACACATTTCTAACGCGGTTTTCCAGTAATTCTGAAAAAGGGCTTCAGACAGAAAGCGAGGATAGACAAGGGACATAGCATGGTTTCTTGATGTTACTAACACTGACTGTGCAAAGTCTTCAGAATCAACTAGAATATTTTTCCTTACAACCCATCGATAACAATTCAATTATTTTTCAAATTGGTCTTTAAAAGATTGTAAAACACTTTAAGAAACTTAGACTACATTTTCGTTTCTCAAGTAGCAAGTTTTTTTTTCTTTTCTTTTTTCCAAATTGTTAATAAATAAAATTTTCGCTTTGTGTGTGAGCCCGAACACGTCTCATTTCTAATAGATATGCTGAAAAACTAGACGCGAAATACACACGGATTTCTTGTAGCGGCGGTTTTTAAATGGCAAAGATACTATGGTTATGTTATGATGTGGGCAGTCGTTCGTATGCAACAGTGATTTTCAGTTTCAACATCCAATTTCCCTGCTTCCGAAACACGATATCATTTCAATACTCTTTACACAAAACAGCATTCTCATCTTACACGGCCATAATCCTATGGATGGCGACTGGTTTCATTTTTATTTTATCCAAAGGAAATGAACAACCGACCGTACTTTCTGCTATGACTTCTCATTTAGTATGTCCACCATTTAAATAAAGGCTACATGAAAAGCGTTTCTCCCATGCCTGCTCTTTTGCACTATCTATTAGTTCAAGAAAGATCCAGAAAAAATGTACTGAATTTTCGTAACGCTGAGCTTTAAAAAATCTGTCACATACTACAGTAGAGATATATTTACGGTGGCATACTACAATGTGGAAAAAGTATTTGTTTTATGGAAATGCTAGCGCCAATTGCGCGCGCACTCCCTTAGAAGTTTTAGTTAAGGATGTGCCGTAAGCGTGCGCGCTCATTAAGTGTTTTTTGTTTAGAACTGAATGTTGATTTGATGCGAGAAGCATCGCATTTTTTGACGTGACAAACTGTGACTCTTTTTGACGGAACGCAATGTTTCCCTTTGAAATATTAACTATCTACTTATGTAAATATTGTATATAACTATCTATTTATGTAAATATTGTATATAACTATCTCTTTATGTAAATAATCTACAAGTACATTACAGTTATAAAAAATTAACTAATGCACTTCCTTTGAAACTGGTTTTGTTTTTCAACATTGAGCCAAAAGTATACGATGGTGTAAAGCACCGGTTTCCGTCAGAAAACCGGTTCCGTCGAAATATGCAACATCGAACATGGTAAGTTTGAACAGGCTGATACGAAAAATCACTGGTGTGGTACGTCTTCTGGGTAGTCGATAGGGAGAAAGGTACCGTTCCGGAATATTTCACCCCTTTCCAACTATAATCAAAATTCCGTTAAAACCTTGAACCCACATCAGACATTCGCCCGCGTGGTGCTTCGGCAAATAGAAACTGAACCTGTTTGACCAGTGCTTTCAGGACCTGGCCTCCCATTTCGATAGGCAGGGCATTTATAACAACAACAACAACAACATGAGAGAAACTTACTTTTCGACTATGTCTATTGGTTTGTTATTTGCTATTATATAATATTTTCACTCACCTGCTAATCTTATTCTCTTAACTTACTTCAGTCATAGTTTAGTCTCTATAATAGCTTATAATAGTTTATTAAACATAAAAAAGTATAATTATTACCATCAGATTTTCTCTTTCATTATCCGAATATTATTTTTTTTTCTAATGCAATTGTTTTAGTCATTATTCGTAATAATCTTTATTAAATCTAATTTTCTTTATTTTAGAATAACGAGCAGGAAAGACTGAGATATGTTCGGTCAAAATTAACTTTGAGTTCAAATATCATGACCCATGACCAAAGTGACCCACTAGTCAAATTTTCTCGAACATGTGACCCAGCCCAATTATCTTCTCGTGTGCGAAACCCATAGGATATAAAATTTAGTCAAAATAGTCTGAGCCGTTTTTTTGATAAAATTAGCTTGACCACAGTGACCCAAAAATGACCCGCTAATCGGATTTTCTCGAGCCTATATCTCCAGCCATGTCACCTAGCCCAATGATCTTCTCGTGCCTAAAACACGTAGCATACAAAATTTAATTCAATGAGCCATTTTTAAGATAAAAATAGCTTTACCCATAATGACCCATGACCAAAATAACTCACTAATCTAACTTTATCTAACATGTGACCTAGCCCAATAGTCTTCTCGTTCGATTCTGTCCTCTTTCGCCGACAAAATCCCCTCAGATACCATGCTGTTTCCTGACAGCCCCTACGAGCGAATGGAGATGACAGGGAAGGAAGTTAAAATGCGACAGAAAAAAAACGCGAAAAACCGAACTTCAAAAATGGGACATTTCCGAACCCTTTTCAGAAAATATATCTTCCCCTCAAAAACGATTAGGCCACTAATTACAATCGTCCAAAGATGCTCCAGACACTTCTCAAACTATTAAGTAAGCAAAGCGATAAACTAAACCATTAAGATAAATCCTGTCTTGTTGATTATCTTTCTTATCAGTTCAACTTGAAAAATTACATGAAATGGTATTTTTTTCAGCAAAAAGGAAAAATTTTCTTTTTACGTTAAAAATATGCTTATTTTATATAAGTACAATTTTTTTAAATTGTAATGCTTGTATTTTATAAGCGTCTGAAAGCCAAGTCAGAAATTGGTGTAGTTTTCTCACAATTAATAATGAATTTGCAACAATCTTCTTTGCTAAAATAGTTAAGAAATGTTTTATCTCGCATATTTTATGCATTGATGATAATAATAATAATAATAACTATAATAATAATTATACTACTAATAATAATAATTATACTACTAATAATAATAATTATACTAACAATAATTATATAGCAGAAATCTTTGATAAACACGCTGAAATAGACAGTTTTTAAATCGAAGAATTATTTAAAGAGGTTTTTAATATTAAAGTCGGCCAGGATTGTTCCATTAAAAAACTGCATAAGATTTTTTTTTTTTTTTTTTTTTTTTTTTTTTTTGTAGGGATATACTTCTCAAGCTACACTGAGAAAAATGACACTTTCAAATCTGAGTAAATCGATGTTTTCATTTTGTTATGAAACTTTTTGTTTCAAATAGGAGGACCCAATGATTTCAATTCTGAAATACCAGAAGTACTCAGAATATTCAAACATGGACATATTCAAAACTGAAAACATGGAGGTCAGTTCATACTCATTTTTGAAACATGGACATACTCAAAAATGATTAGAATCATAATGAATAGAGGAAAGTATATTCAACTAGGCAAATTATATCCAATGGTTGGAGTATCATAGTTGAGATTTTTTTCCAACAGAGTGAAAATATGCCGGGAACAGGATTCGAACCTGGGTACCCAGGTTCGAATCCTGGTCCCGGCATATTTTCACTCTGTTGGAAAAAATCTCAACTGTGATACTCCAACCATTGGATATGATTAGAATCAGTTCAAACACATTTTTGAAACATGGAAATATTAAAAACTAAAGACATAGATGTCAATTTATATTCATTTTTGAAACATGGACATACTCAAATATAAGTACATTATGTTTTATTCTTAAGTGTGTGCATTTTTACAGAATTGAGTATATACATGTTTCAAACTTGAGTCATTTTGATTCAAAGCTATTTTGACTATGTAACATACTCAGATTTGAGTACTTTTTGCTGAAAATGTCGTTCTTAGAGTGTAGATGTGGGGTGCAAACTGCGCTTATTTTTTACTAATTCTTTAGAGGTCTTTTTTTTTTTCAATTTTTTATTAAAATTTTTATTATTTCAAGACTTTTTTTTCATATTTAGAAAAGGTAATTTTTTTTATGTTGTTGCCAGTTTGTAAAACTGCGCAAAGAATTATATTTCCTCTCAAATAAAAAATGCATTTACACGTAATTATTAAAAAAAGAAAGGAAACTTTTAACTAATAATAAAATGATCACGTGTAAAAAGCAGCAAATATGGAAAACGTCATACAAATTGCATTTACATGTGAGTATTAAAAAAGTAAGAAAATCTCAAAATAATTAAATTATTACGCGCGAATCGCATTTAATGGGGATAATTACGTCATATGTAAAATACCGAAATATTGAATATCGTCATATGAAAAATGCCTAAAATAATTAAATTAGTGCGCGCGAAAAACTTTTAATGGTGAAAATTATTTCATATTTAAAATTTTCATATACTGATATTCCCAAGCACTTTTAAATTGAATAATATATTTACACGCGAATCTTAAAAGAAAAAAAAAAAAAAAAAAAAAAAAAAACATTAATTAGATTTTTGCACGCGAAACGCACTTAATGGTGAAAATTACATCATATATTTCAAATTTAAAGCGAGTTTCTTATGGACATTATTAATGTGATGTTTACATTGCAAATCACATGGTATACAAGCGCGACCCACGTAATACAAGGGGTTACCTACAATGTATGTAAAAGGTATGTACAAGGTATTACGTACAATGTATGTAAAAGGTATGTACAAGGTATTACGTACAATGTACTACGTAATACAATGTATTACGTAGGTTTTTTCTTCAAGCAGCGCGGCTAGCAAATTTGTTTATATATTTCATCACTTGATGCAGCCTAAATAGAAATAAATGCATGCGCAAAATACTTTCGATTTATTTTATACCAATTACTAATCGATAAATACATATTAGAAAATTCGCACATACTTATTAATTAAAATAAGCAATTTACGTTTTAATAAAAGCATGGAAATATGCATGATGGTGCCATAAAATAGAGAAAAGAGTTCATACATAAGCTATACCTGTTCCTGAAAATATTTAAAACTCTATCAAAACATGAAATATAAGCGTAAAATTTCAAAACGCAGTGCTTTTCAATACCGTGGTTCTGAATGTTATTCCCAAGCAGACGGAGTTTTTTTAACCTCGAACCTAAAGGAAGAATGTTGTCCATAGCGTCGTTATAGAAGTCCAAGAGGCAGCGACATTTTTAACCTAACCATTTTAATCAAGCTAATTTCCAAATGTATAATTTATCTTACTTATCAATATCAAAAACAGCCATCAGCTGTCGCGGCAACGGTGGATGAGGCCATGGTAATAAAAAAATACTCCATTTAAACGGAAAAGAATGGCAACCCGATTACAGAAGATAATTCCCGTTCGTGATAATATCATTCAGTCTTCCATCACCAGGTAATTTTTTTTTAAACAGGGCACATTACTGGGTTTTTAGCGGGTGCGAAGTCTAAGCGGTGTTTGGCAGGCGTAGCTTGGTTGAATAGATCGTTTGATGTTAAAACATCGATTAATGTTTGAGTTGATACTTGTGTTTAACAGTAAATAATGAGAAAGAATGTTGTGCATTGTTTTGTTGATAAGAAGTTCTGCTTTTACTCTCCTCGGGCAAGGGGCAAGTGGAAGAATACAATATTACTTTTGGAATCATTTCAACAATCACACGGAAAGAACAGCAAACAATGTTGAAGGGCTTCCACTCCAAAATGAATAGACGAGGATATCCTAATATGGATATCTATTCCATAATAAATTTAATAAAGGATGTACAAGAAGAGAACGAAGCAACTATGCGAATGCTCAGAGTAGGGATCTCAAGAGCACCAGCATCGAAAACTAAATATAGAGAATTAAATGAAAAGATTGCAAGTTTAAAAAGTAGTTTGATAAATGGCAACATGGATTTACATAATTATATTAATTCAATATCCTATTTAGTACACTTGGATGACTAGTCCTGTTTTGTTTTTCGAAATAAATACATTCTGTCTGATTTTCTGTCTATTTGATATGTACTATATTTATGAAATGATTATTTTGAAGCTTAGTGAAGATTTTATACATAACTAATAAGATAATTAACGATATATATATATTTTTTAAATAGCAGTTTTTATTATGAGTGTCTACTTTGTGAGAAGTTTAAATTAATGCTGTTTTCAAGTAAACATTTTAGAAAATTTATCATTTATATTACATCACATAACAATAAGACACGGCATAAAATAAGTTAAAAGTACACAATTTCGAAGCAAATCGTGATGTTCTATCTAAATGATATCTATCATCTACTTACATATAGGGGGGTTCGTCAGAAATTGACCGGTGGCCAATGATTTTTTAATTCTACAATGGAAAATAAATGCGCAGTTGCTGACGAAATTTCATTTTGCAACAATTACCGTAACTATAAATAATGTAGAAAATGAATAAGGAAAAAGTTTCCGAATTACTAAACTCATACCTCTTTTATATATATTATATTTAGGAAATTTACAGAAAAATGTTTAACAATTTTATTTGAAAAAGGTAATTGGATAAAAGTCTATTAAACAGTTAATAGCAGTGAAAATATTGTACTAAAAATATGAAACTAGCCTCGCATTATTTGAAACACAACATCCAGAAAAATGCACGAAAAGTACAGTAATTAAACTAGTGATACCACATAATACCAGCCATATTCAATGTCCAGTGCACGTTCCTGTTGTTTGGGCGCGAAAAGTGGCAATTTCTAGAACTTGTTTTGTATCTTCTAGAACTTGTCTGTATTTAATTTCTCATGAAGCTAGATAAGTCTCTTCAATATTTTATTGCAATATTTTCACTTTTCTAAGGTTATTAAAAGAGAGGAGAGAGAGAAAACATATTTTATAGGAAACAAATTATTTTAAAAAAATTAAAAATTACTGAAGCATTGAAATCCAAGCTGGCTTCTTTCTGACATATTCAGAAAGTTATTGTTAATGCACAAAATAAGCAGTTATTCGTCTTCATGGACTAAGGAATCGGAAAGCATTTTTCATATTTTTATAAAGACAAAATACCATTCAGAATATGCCGTCTAAGTTAGCGTTTTAAGCCGATTTTCTGGATTCTACAACCCGGGAAATGCTGTTATGAGACAGCAATTAATTAGAATTCAATATGATATACAATTATAGAAAATGTAAAATACTGTTCGATTTCAAATTACCCCAATAGTCATGTCTGAAAATTCCTTACATCATTTATGCATAAAATGAGTCGGTGAATATATCAGTTTTGAGTTACTGAGTGAGGGAAAATATTTAAAAAACCACCTTAAGTGCTATAGAAACTTTCTAACTCTAAAAGATGCATTTCAGAGAAAGAAAAATAGCAAGTGAATGAAAATTAGAATTGTCTAATAGTAAATTGGTACAGCGCACTCAGAAAATGGCACGAAACAGTTTTGTACTAATTACGTCTAAATAAAACTCAAACTGTAATTTCTCATATAATGCGAGCACTTTTTAATCAATTTAATATTTAGAAATACACACAAATTTTGATGTGAAGATATTTGTTTTAAATGGAACATTTTTATTTTAATCACATGTTTTATTTCAAAGAATCATCGTATATGATAAGATTAAAATCTTGAAAATTTATTACTTTACTAATTCGATTCATTCAGACTTATAAATTATCTTCAAAATAAAGAGAATTTTCATCTTTTAATAACATATCGTTGATATATCGCTGAATAAATATGGTATTATCAAAATTGTTTCGCCCATACTAATAGTATTGCAAAGAGTAATTTTTTAATATAATCATAATCCAGCATAACATTTGTAGTTTAATTCATATGCTGCTAATTATTATGCTCGATACAAGTATTGTGGTAAATCAACCGTGGTTTAAATCAACTGCCCCCCCCCCCTTTTTTTTAAGAACAATTCTAATACAATGTTTCTAACCTTTTTTGTAAGTTAATTTTCCATTTTTAGGGTTAAAATAATTTTTACTTTTAATACAGTCTTTTTTCTACAACCAACATGATACATAGTCAGTCCAAGGTCATGCTTGTATGTATATTAGTATGAAATTTAGCATGCATTAATGAACCTATCGGATTCCCTAAAGAGTTATCTTAAAATATACTCAACGCGTATAAACATATGCACACTACATGATACAACTAACAGAAAATAATATAGATAAAAAATATTCAACATTTAGTTTAAAATGTTTTCTCTCTCTCTTTTTTTCCTTTTTAATGGGATTATTTACAGCAATTAGTAACATAAGATGCTCTTAAAGTATTTGGTCATATTAAAAGAAAAATTTTCTCGATTGGAAAGATTATCCTTTAACAATTCGAAAAAGAATACGCAAGATATGAAATTGAATAAAATGATATTCAAAAATTGGGTGCCAGTTACAGCATTTTAGTAACACCAGTGTATCTTTTCTGTTACTTGCTGAATTTAAAGGCCAAAAATGTTGACTTACAATTATCACTGAAAAAAAAAATGCGAAAATTTTTTAAATATGAAAAAATTCTTAATTAAGCTCAGATACTGAGATTTATACAAAATAGTTAGCCAATAGGGTGATACTGTCTTGAAGAATAATTAGTTTATAATTTTAAAGTACTGTTTAGGTCAAGAAGAAAATATTAACTTGTTCAGTGAACTGATTTTCGCTTTAAAAAGCTACTGCGTGGTCAATGTATCCAAAATCTATTATTGGTGGGAGTTTGTATAAATAAAATCGCACAAGAGATTGCGTAATAAAAAAACGTTTATTTATTCTTATAATTTTTTGATTAAAAATTCTGTTGAATGTATAAGCAAATATTTACTTCTAAGTAAAATACATAATAAGATATATTTAAAGGCTCTTTAACACAACGGATCCCATTATCCTGAACGAAAGAGGAAAATAAGGGAAAATCAGGTTTGCTTGAGACATCAAGGTTTTCTAAAAACTTATGACTAAAAATATATAATTGTATTAATGCTTAAATTGTCATGTACAATAAATGTGTATTACAAGAAAGCACAACGTAGGAAGCATTAGTATGAAATAAATTTAAATTTCAGCATACTTAGGTGCATACGACTTATTTGATAGAATATTAAAGTCATAAAAATGATGTAATCAGAAGATCATGAAGATTCCTATGTTCAATAAGTCACAAAATTCGGGTGGGAGAGGTGGGGGGGGAGAGATTCAGGTCGTACTCGACCCGAACCCGCGAAAATAATTTTAGGCGACCCGCAACCCGATATATTTCATCCAGCACCCGACTCGAACACGAAATACTTCAACCGGCAATCCGACCCGATCCCGACATAAAATGTAAGTAAATCATGTTTTAATGCAATGAAAAGTAATCTACAATTATATCTCTAATACCAATTTTATGTTTTATACAATAAAATGGACTAATCTATATTTTTAATATTCAAATATAGTAAAACCTCTGAATAGAAACTTCGGCATCGTTGAATAAAGTTCTGCATCGTGTCGGGGTCGGGTTATCCCTAATTTTCTTTTTCGGGTCAGGATGACTCTAATTTTCTTTCTGCGGGTAGGTTTCACCCTAGAATAATTCTTGCGTGTCATAGTAAGTTTTTTTGCAAGTTGGATTGTTGGTCTTTTCACAAAAAGTTTCAGCAGAATTATGTTTCAGATTAAAATAAATACCTATTTCAATCTGAATAAGCATATATTTAATTTACTGCATGAGAGTACTTTATATAAAAAAAATGTGATCATAAATTATTCCTTCTTTAAGAACCATTTATTCTTCTCGGAATATGAAAATTATTACCAACATTTCGTCTTTCAAACAAACAAAAATACATGTATCGTATTTGTATAATTTATGCACACATACACTCGCACATGTGTATGTAGATTAGTAAGTGCCCACTAATCAGAGGTATATTTAAGCGTACGAATATTTAGGAATTGAAAAAATATTCGCTGAATAGAGGTGTCCGCTTTTCGGGAATTTCCATTATGGAGGTCTTATTGTATATAGATTTTTAACCTGAAAAAATATCGTGAACATTAGTTTGAAAAATCTCGTCAACCCAAACCGAACTCGCAAGAGTCAAAATCCGAAAAACTCCCGAGCTCGAAACAATGAAAGTCAACCCAAACCCGGACCCGACCCGCGACGAAAATATATAGCGACAACCCGACCCGAACCGCGAGTTCGATCAGGTGCGGGTTACCCGACCCATTTGAGAATTCTAATCCAAACCGCTGAATTTTATTTACTGTTTCTTTTCATTTGAGGGGCTAAGGGGGGGAGGGGGAGAAAATGTTGATTTTTCAATGCTTATTTGGAAAAACTTTCCTTTTTTTAATCCAGTTTTACGATTCTCCAAAAATAATAAATTATTTGTAAAAAACCTTAATACAATCAAAGAAGTTATATTTATTCGTAAATTTACGAAATTAGTAGAAATTCTTATTTGGATATCAAGAAATCCAATATATATTTTTTCTCTATAGAGACAAGAAATTACCTTTGATAAAGTAGTGTCAAAGTCTATTTTCAATCGATTATAACTCAATATGTAATAAATTTATCAATAACTTAAAATCGCTGTTTGATTCCAAATCATTCGCATATAGTTATGGCTGCAATTTTAAGCATTTAATAATAAATAAATACATACATAAATAAATAAATAAAAGACTACGGAACGGGAAAAATTTTTAACAGGAAAAAAGGTAATGTGAGAATATAGATTGAATATATACGAGGAGCAAGATAGATTGGTACTTCGGTGATTTGAAACATTATACGTATCAAGTAAAGTTACCCCCTAATGACAATCATTCAACTAATCGATTACTAGTTTTGGGGGAAGTTTGGAGCGTGCAGTGCGGACGGAATGAGTTTGGAGGAGAATCAAAATGGCCGGCTTGGTTTTTTTTAGGATAAAAAAAAGGTCTTTTTCAGGAGCTTTCGTCAGGTATTTTCCTACCGGAAGTATTTGATTGATAGAGTTTAATTACAGTGTCGGCGAATGCGGACTTCACGTTCTCGTTCCCTAAAACTGTAAGATACTAAATTTAGTTCAAATACTTTGAGCCATTTTTAAGATAAAAATTGCTTGATCCATAATGACCCATGACCAAAATGACCCACTAATCGAATTTTCTCGAACATGTGACCTAACCCAACAGTCTTCTCGTGCCCGAAAATCATAGAATGCAAAATTTAGTCTAAAGAGTCTTATTCGTTTTTTAGATAAAACTAGCTTGACCCACAGTGACCCAAAAATGACCCACTAATCGAATTTTCTCGGACATGTGACCTAGCTCAATTATTTTCTTGTTCTCGAAACTCGTAAGATACAAAATTTAATCAAAATCGTTAGAACCGTATTTTAGATAAAATTAACCTGACTCGCGTTGACCCCAAAATGACCCACTAATCGAAAGTTCTCGAACATGTGACCCAGTCAAATAGTCTTCTCCTGCCCGAAAATTTTAAGATAGAAAATTTAGTCAAAATCGTTTGAACCGTTTTTTAAATACAATTAGCTTGACCCTGACCCATGATGACCCAAAATGACCCACTAATCGAATTTTCTCGAACATTTGACCTAGACCAATGGTTTTCTGGTGCCCCAAAACGGTAGGATACAAAATTTTCCTCAAAATCGTTAGAGCCGTTTTTAAGATAAAATGAGCATATATATATAACCACACACAAGATTTGCTCGTATTAGAATATATGATAAGTTTTTGATACTGAGGCACGTTGTGCGAAGAATCTGTAGCCGTCAAAAATGTGAAAGAAAAGACGTAGAAAATATTATTACAGCAGTTAAGAAATATATGAACGTCACCAAAATGTGACCAATGTCTGGGAAAAACTTTTTTGAAAAGTTTTTCCCTGAATAGTCTAGAATCTTGACAATAAGTAATATTTTCTGGAGATTGAACATAGCTTACACATTGTAATATCAAAACGAAAACACAAATTTCGTGTAGATGGCCTTAAAATACAAAGATGGCGATTTTTACAAAAGTATTTATGGATCCAAGTTCTGTCATTCAGTAGTTTTTATCTACGCTATGGGTGAGTTCACCTAACAATTTTAAATTTTAATATGTCGAAATAAAGTTTAACCAGCGGAAGTTAAAATTAAAAAATGTACCAGCAATTAAATTTTAGGTGACATTTCCCACTTATAGCTGGTTAAGAATCAATCATTTTCAAATGTAGGTTTTTATAAAATTTAGAAGATTTTCAGAAATAAACAAACATTTAATTCAATACTAGCAAATTTTTCCGTGTTTTAATGAAAGAAAGGAAAATTGGTATATTTTACACAGGAAAAAATCAAAGTGAAAATTCTTAAAGGGAGATATCACTTTGGAAAGCCAAATGTAGACCAACTTGTTTTAACAATGAGTGATCAAGAAAACGAAATATGATTTTTTCCACTAAACAAGTACACTTTTGTCTATTTTGTCAAGTCTTTGTGCGTAAAAATTTTAAAAAATGCTACCAATATCCTTATCTTATTTTAAAACACGTATTACGACTTCACACGGTGCAGGATTGTACCTTGTACAGTAATTTAAAATACAGAAACGATAACTGTAATGAAAGCCAATTAAGTTTGCGATGCCATGAACTTATTTACATTGAAATTCATCCTCAGAAAACAAAATGGTACTTGTTTGAAAATCGACCTACAAATTTCGCGTTTTTGGTTTTTTCTAAATTTTCTTTTCCTTTTTTTATTTTTTTTTTCCTTTTTATTGCGGGAAAGTTCCGACATTTCATACAATTCAAAGAATCATAACTCGATGAATTTTGGTTCTATATGAATTCAGATCAGAATTCAGAATTCATAGAACAATTTTGTCTAACTATAACTTATAGGATCTAGGAAGAGCATAAATATATAAAAAATGTAACTTTTAGAAAAATAATGGCAGGACTATTAAAGCAATATATTTTTAATTCCTACCTTATTTTTAACACATTTAAAATTTAAATTACCTATATATCTCTCATTGGTAAAACATTAAAGCACATTTTAATCTTTTGTATAGAAGAATCTCTGTATAGAAGAATATCTGTATAGAAGAAAGTAAAAATAAAGTTTAACAATAGGAGATCCAAACTTTGAACATTCATAATTACTGAACTATTTGACTGAATGACTTCCCGTTAGTGTCCTAAGGTAAAATATATATTATATATAGAGAGAGAAGAGTGTGTCCCTATATTTCACTTTCCAGCCACAACTACCCAGCTACCACTACTTTTGTACAACGCGCACGTATGATCTTTTTCACTTTAGAATAATTAGTTTTTGACGCTGATAGTTATCGTGGGAAAAATGTGTAGCTAATAAACATGTAAAATATGAGGCATGCGCAAAAAATATACAGCATACAAGAAAGTTTATAAACATCTTTAAAATGAAGGATCTAATAATATGCTAGGAAAAACTTTCTATAAAACCTATAAACTGTTCCTGTAAAGCCTTGGAACTTTATGATAAGTAATACTTTCTTTTTCTCTTCGAATGCGGAAATTTAAAATCACTTCTCTATGTTGTTACGGAATAAATAAGTAGGCTTAAAGAGTTGTTGTAGATTATACTCTATTTATTCCTTTACATAAAAGTGAATGACTTGGCATCAAGAGAATTTCTTCTAAGAAATATTTTAATTTATATTTCACGGATATACCAAAGAAAAATATACAGGGATTCTATTCTTAGCTTTAGAGGTATAGTTCCAATAGGAAAAAGATTCTTCTTGATCATATTAAAAGCCATTTATGTCAAAATGGTTATTTTTGTTAAAATTTGCGAAATTTAAATTTTTATAACGTTCCTCGTTATATTTAGACAACTTTTCTCACTAATGTAAAAAATAAAACAATAGAAGTTCCATTCTTTTACGACAAAGTTCTCACCGAAAGTTCTCAGTCAATAAAGTTCTCACCGAGTTATGATACTTTGAGTTTTACTAAAATCCGATTTCGGTGTTAGAAAACGATGAAAATTCATAAAATTTAAAGTATCATAATGTGGTAAGTTTTGGAAGTATAAAAATGAAATTTTTGCTGTTTTATTTGTTAGGGTATGGAGAAAAATTTTCTAAATATAGCTTACTAGCTAAACCCGCCCGACGTTGCCCGAGCAGACTGTCATTGAAATATATAACATTGGAGTGGACTTCGATAAAAAAAAAAAGACTGAATAATATTTATTTATACAAAAACTTGTAAAAAATTGAAATAAGAGCTGAAATTTCAAAAGTATAACAGTTACGTTTAAAAAAGGAAATGGTCAGGGAAAATTATTACACTTACGTTTCCCTTTTTACTAAAAATCCCTTTTTAAAAATCATTGCTTTGTTTACATTTTAAACTTAATATTGCTAATTGTATGCTTACAAAAATCAATATTTCAAATGAAAATGTATAAAAATATAACTATTTAATTGTTAATGTTGACAAACTATAATTACAATTTGAAATCATTGTTTGTTTCGCATTTATTCTTGTAGATGGCAGTACCTAACCAATGAGATGCGTTTCATTCGGGTGTTGCCTTTAAACAATTAACAAATAATCGTGATTTCTGTGCCACGTACACTGTTAAAAATAAATCCGTTAATTCACGGGAAAACTACTGTCAGCTAAGTTGCCGGGCTTTTTCCGTTCCGTTAGTAGATTTTCCGTTTTGAAAGATTCCGCAGAACGAAAATCTGCGTTTCAAGAAACGGTATTTTTCTGTTATGAATGACCTCGGTTAAAAAAAAAAATCCCTCTCTGTTTGTGCTGCCATCTGTTGACTACAACGGGAGTATTCTATATTTGATTTAATTCAAGTATAATTTCCGGCTGACCTTGGGGTTCGAACCAGAGACGATAGCGATTTGAGCCAAGTGTTTTACCGTAAGACCAGCGGGCTCTTGCTAGAATAAGATCTTGAAATGATAATACGGGATTTCTTCAAATCGCGCCCTGGAACTTAAACAATCTGGGGTTTAGAAACCTGGTAATTTTGAAATTAATTGGGAGGATATTTTGTTATAAGATTATGACTGAAAACTTTAGTATTAATAGCGGATTAAAACATGACTTATATATATTCTTAATTTGATTGTTAAATGCAAAATATGAATATTATATTTTGAATTAAATTTGATAAAGTATGTTTGCTTTTTTTGTGAAAACCGATTTTTTCAACTATTACATATTTTTTTTAATGTGTTCGCTTAGAATATATTGTCAGTGAGAGTGTTTTTTATAACTTTAAAGAACAAATTGCGAATAATTTCAAAGGAATGAGAAAATTATTTGTTATTTTTGTAATTCGAAAGCATTATTTTTGTTTGTTGCTTTTTTCAGTAAATACGATTTTTCAACTATTACATATTTTTTAAATGTGTTCGCTTAGAATATATTGTCAGTGAGAGTGTTTTTTATAACTTTAAAGAACAAATTGCGAATAATTTCAAAGGAATGAGAAAATTATTTGTTATTTTTTTTAATTCGAAAGCATTATTTTTGTTTCTTGCTTTTTTGAGTAAATACGATTTTTTTTTCACTTAATTTAACTATTATATATAAATATTAAGCTATTTGTTTAGAATATATTTTAAGTGTGAATATTTTTTATAACTTTAAAAAATAAATTGCTAATAATTTTCTAAGTATGGGAAAATTAATTGTTGCTTTTTTCAATTCGAAAGAACTATTTTGTTCTTTTAAATAAACTCGAAATTTTAATTTATTGAATTTTTAGTTTTTCTGTGCTGCAATCAATATGCAGAAGATAACGGAATATCTCCGTTGGTCACTTTCTTCTCCGTCTGTTCCGTTGTTTTCAGGAAATATGAGGAAATTTTCTGTTTTTAACGGAAAATGCCCTTTTGTCGTGAAAAGGGACTTTTTCTGTGAAATTCAGGAAGAAAATACACGTGAATTTCAGATTATTTTTAACAGTGTACGATAGCGTAATATATATATATATATATATATATATATATATATATATATATATATATATATATATATATATATATATATATGGCCTCCAAGGATCGTATAAAAATGTAAATTCCGTAACTTTCAAAAGTAGTCATTTTGACGTAAATGACTTTTCATATAATGAAGACATTTGAATTACTTTTGCTTTTGGAACTATACTTCTAAAGCTAACCATTTAGAAATAAGCTGTTGGACAACGATAAAAGAGGACACTATGTATACAAAACAAATATTTAAAAACGTTAGTTGTATGCCTAGTGACAAAACATCTCAATAATAATTACAATATTTACATTCAATTTATTAGATGTATTTAAATCATTTCATATGGGAAAAATAATATAATGCGCCTGATATTGTAAATTCAATACATTGTGAAAATTATTTTGAAAATATTTAGTTTTTCGAATTTTTTGATAAAATATCAACAATCCATCGATTCAATGCAATTATTTAAACTGCCGTAAAACTCAAACTATCTGAAAGTCCCACAAATTGGTATCAGGAAATAACAGAAACGAAAAAAATCAAGCATCAGGCATAGATTATGAAATACATTACAACATTAACAAAATATTATGAAGAAATTTTATTTTTTCATACAATAAATTAGGTATCTAAATAAGCAATTTAAAAAACACATACAACTCAGTAGAGAACTATTTTCAGCATTTGCTGTCCATGTGCGAATTCTTTCGTGCAACCCTGTATATGATCTGTAGAATATGTACATAGACACGTACTACATTAAAAATTAGATATGCTTGAAAAAGTACACCACAGCTGAAAATGCACTTCCAGCAATCATCGATCATAGTCTGACCTGTAACCGAAATATTTTGTACCTCTCCGTAAATAAATGTCAAATGCTACGCACTCCATAATCTAAAAAGAAGAGATGCACAATTTTCCACCGTAGATCATAATGTGAAGGAATTCTTTTCTACATCCCTGTAAACGAAGTATAAATCTTAATTATTCTATACTTCCTAGAAAGCATGTTGTTGTCCATCTCAGTGATGCCTGTCAATCACATTATGCTTGAAATATCGTAAAATGAATAACCACCACAAGCGGTTTTTTCCATAGGCCATAATGCAACGGAAATATTTTGTATGTCCTTGTAAAAGAACTATAAATGCTACATACTTCATTTTCAGTACCAATCATTCCATAGTAAACGTCAATAACATATAAAAATTACATTGAAAGTTGGGTATATTTACGAATGTTAGAGCAATGACGGACGGACAGACAAACAAAATTCATAAACGTTTTCCAACATTGTTGGAAAGTGTTAAAAAGTACATTTTCAAACATTTTGATACTTTCAAAAAACTTTCACAATTTCTCAAAAATGTTGCTCTTTTTGAAAATGTACAGTTTCAAAAAGAAGTACTGACGTTTGAAATATATAAATTCATTCTTAAAAATATAATTTCTTTGAAATTGTTATTTAAACCAACGTCAAAATTTATGTTTAATTGGAAGTTTATGATTAGATAATTCTACGTGGGTGTTTCACCAATTCAAGAGATATTGTTTTGCTCAATTCTTATATTCCAAAAATATCCGAAGAATTCATTTGTGTTTCAGACACTGTGTCTGGATTTTTAAGTGAAAATCAAGTAGCGTTACACAAATTACACAGTAGCGTCACAGTAGCGTTACACAGGTTACACAGTAGTGTGACAGTAGCGTTACGTAATTAAGTAGAAAATTTGTCTTTGTGAAAAAATTTAAAATATATATATACTTTTTTATATACCAGGATGCTTATTCTAAAAATGGCCTCAATTTTTCTCTATCACGTACAGTTTTTTACAGTATGCCTCAATAGGTATTACATTGATCTAGTATAGCCAGTTTAACCTAATATCGGCAAATAAATAAAACAGAACAATTTTATTTGAAAAATTATATTACATGGATATACGTATACATGCAGAGCACATTAAAATAGATTTAAATTCATTTATTTTTCTTGGTCAGATGCCTTATACTGTCTTTTTCTTTTGCCTGTAAAGTTGCGTTTTTTTAACACTTTCCGCATTCTTGACATAATTCTATCAAATCTGCTATCTTGAATTGTTGTGGATATTAATTTACAGATAGGTATTATTCATTATTTCAATCCCGCACTATTACTATCCTCAACATACAAAACAAATTCCATGAACGTTTCTTTTTTAGAATTCACATATATTAAACACACTGTAAAGAATTGAGTCTCTTCACCCAGGTGTGAGTGTGTGTCATCTGAGACTTTCCCGTGGGAACGCTTGGAAAGAACTGTTTCCGGCATACCTTCTCACGTTGGTGTAGCTTTGAAGTAAAGTAAAACACCGAAAGTCTTTTGTGCTGCGAGCGAAGCTCTCGGACATTGATGTATCGAAAAAGACCACCCCAGTAGAAGCTTTGTGCTTTGAACTTCACCGGAGTCAGGAGAGAAATAGCACCTGTCGGGGAAGACGAACTCTGCACACGATTTTATGTCTGCACACGATTCTATGTCCTTTGTTATAGAATATCCAATAACAGACTTGTTATAAATGGGAATGTCGTATCCCAGAGTTGCTCAGGGGCTGAGTGGTTTCAATATGCTCCGCCTCAACTAAATCCCCGCCCCTAGTGTAAAATCCCCTGTGAGAGATTGAGAGTGAGTTTTGGAAAAGAGAAAGTTTGAGAAAGTCAGTTTTGAAAAAGATCACAACGAGTGAAGTTACTCTCTGGACAGAGGATAAGAAACATCTGTTTCTGACTCAGCGTAGCTAAGACGCTGGAGAGGTCTCACCTCTGACGAATTGATACGCCAAGTATCGGAGAAAGCCCTAATAAAGCAAAGGTACGACAAGTGCCAGTGAAGGAGTTCTTAATTCCAATGTATCATAGAAACCAAGATATTCCGAGTACGGAACGGGTACATCTAGGCCCGAGCAAACTGAACATTGAAACGACAGCAGACTGTGTTTTGCAGAAACTATTCTATTGAGAGTTAGACTCTAAGTCATTAGAATATTAATCGCAAGCTGATGACCCTCTTAAATAATTAAATGATGTAACTACCCCTTGTATATTTAATATTAGAATCTATATTGTGTTCCAATAAAAATTCTATTAAAAATATAGAAGATTTCTCTCTGCAACTGATTCGATACGCTACCACTTACCATCATAATCGGGTCTGCATAGAGGAGGCGTTACAACACCAATACCTTCTGTCCATTGCGGTCTTAACCAACTCTCAAACAATAAAGCTCACATAGTATATTCTATCATTCTATATTTTACATAAGGACTAATCATATATGCCTATATATTTTCAACCCTTAAATTATTACCTTTAAACATTAATTTGTCATTTACATATTCATCTTTTTTTTTCTATTAAGTTTTTTTTGTTGTTGTTTATCTTCGTTATCTATTCAATTTTTAAGTAACTGCCTACATTTATCTTTCCATATTATTTAACACTGTTCACTATTGTTTACTACCATATTACCCCCTTTAAATCTTCATATCTATTTATATAGAGATTTACAATAATATTCTTCTTTAGGATATTGCACCTCTTTTTAAAGATAAAAGGCAACACCAGCTCGTCTCTCTTTTATTATTATATATTCCCCATGATTCAGTATTTCCTCCTGCAGAGAATTGGACATTTTCTGCATCTAATTTAATCCTTACTACACCTTTTTTTACTGGTGAGTTGTGTCTACTATTCTTTAGTTTTTTAGCTATTACACCTTGATCATAATTTGTGATTTGAATTTCTTATTATTTTCATATTTCTTGGATTTTTTATATGTTATAAGGAGATTGTCCTTTTTAGGCTTAATGCTGACAATATTTGACGAAATAACATATCTTTACTATGAATTATTCTTATGTAGTTCCTGTGATGAATCCATAAGATATTCATAGTATTTCACATTTTATTATGTTAATTTATGTAATAATGGAATTGTTTATGCTCATAATAATAAAAATTGTTTTCTAAGCCTTAAAGCACTCAATTATCTGGTGTGGTTGAGTTTCTTATTGTTTGTAACGAGCGTGTTCTTATTAAAAGGTAGGTCTAATGTGGGCTGAATACATTAGGCCAATATTTTTATTAAACAAGAACGATTTTACAGATAATTTTATTTTTCAACATAACCTTTTATTCATGATTGCCCTAATTATCTGTATTTATCCATATCTGGATTACATTATACGGAAAAACAATAGTCCGGATAACTGGAGTTTCACTGTATATATAAATTCAGTCTAAAAATACTAGGTAAGCTTCAAAATAAAAAACATCTGTAAGAATAAGCTAAAGATCAAAACCTATTGTTGTTTTATTAGAAATGATCATTCTATAAAATTGCTTCCGCTGAAACATATTGGGACGTCAACATAAAGTGTAATATAAAAGACAAAATAAAAATGTTTTTCCAGAGAAGTCGGAAAAGAAAAAAAAAACTTTTCTATTATCTGTAAACAATTGCTATTGATCCCGCTTTTTATATGAAGATCTCTGAATGATGTATTGCTATGTTTTTTTCAATCCAAGTATACATTATAAAAATATTATTTATTTCTGCTTTTAATATGAATACTTTAATACTTATTATAAAATTGAAATATTTGCTAAAAGTAGTATGAAATTTATAATTTGAAAAAGAAATAAATTTATGCACCAGTATTTATTAAGAAATACTTATCCTTCTATATTAAAAAAAAGTAAACTGGAACTGAGCCAAAAACGATTTAGAAATGGACCAATCAAATTCTGCGTAGATATTCCGGGTTCTTCTCATCGCTTTTTTACTAGGGACTTTTTTGAGGAGCTATTACTTTTTTTTCTAGTCATCCTACGGATTCGAAAATCATACCACCAGACGCGAAATATAACAAGCTTTCAGAAATTAAAAAAATTATCACGGTCGGACAATAAAAACTCAAAAAATTCTTAAAAAACGAGTAAAAAACCTTTTATTGAAAAAGTCATTTTTTTATATTGTTGCCAATTTCTAAATAAGCGCAAAGGATTGTGTTTTATCTCAAATAAAAAATGTATTTGCGCGAGACTATTAAAAACAATAATGAAAGTTTAAAATAATAATTAAATGATCACGTGTTGAAAGCAGGAAATAAAGAAAATTACGTCATAAAAATTGTGTTTACACATGAATATTAAAAATAAAAAAGATGAATTAAATGAAAAAGCATTATAACCAGTTAAATGAAAAAGTATTATAACCTGATTACAGAAGATAGTCGCCGTTCGTGATATCATCATCATCATCTTTTTAAAACAAGATACATTACCAGGTTTTAAGAGGCTGTAAAATCAGAACGGGGGATTGGTGAGCGTTGCGAGCAGGGGGCAGAGCCCCCTAGTTATTGAAAATTAAATAATTACTTTATTTTTTTTAATAAACGTATGTATAATTGAATTTATATTTCTAGTGCATATCATGCAACTATATCCTGTTTAACACGTAGTGTATATTATAAAACAATTATAATAAATGAAGTATTTTTTTAACGTAGGAAAAAAAAAAAAAAAAGAACGAAAAACGATCTGACTTTCCATTTAATGGCCATATTTTTACGAATGCTTATATAATGCAGTTTATAAAAATATCATGCTAATTATCTACACAGAATAAAATATTTATGCTCAGACAAGAATAAAAATAAAAATATTAAATTTATCAGTAATAAAGCAAAACTAAATGGTTACTTTAGTTAAATGGTAAATTCAATCATTAATTACAAGGTTCGGCTATTAATTTCCAGGACTGACGTAACTGTACGAGAACGAAAAGCCGGAAGATCGCGCTAATGAATGCATATTGAAGAGCGTTTTCTTGCGCATGTGCAGTGCAATCGGCGCCATTCTGAAGTAAGTGGTTCTCGTGGAAAGGCGCATTGAAACGTAGCTTTTAAATTCCTGTTGTCGAAGTGAAAATGGAGCAAAGAATTAACATTAAATTTTGCTTAAAATGTCTGCGGGTGCTAGGTCTAGAGAGTATGGTGGATGTTGCATCTCAACGACACCATGCTGGGCTAAGAATCGCCTCACAGGCAACGCAATGTGTCATTGTCATGCAGCAGCCAACTCCCATTTTGTTGAAAATGAGGCCTCACTCTACGAATTCGTTTTCGAAGTCGGTCAAGAACTTCTGTGTAGAACTGTCCATTGATAGTCATGTTAGGAGGAAGAAATTCATGATGAATGAGTCCATCGCAATCGAAGAAAGCGATTAACATGACCTTGATTTTGGATTTTTCAAATCGAAATTTTTTCTGCCTTGGTGAACCTGGAGGGGATAATGCTTCTCGCCGTAAACTTGTTTTAACATTTCGTAGGTTTCCGCAGCTGTCTTGCCCAATTGCACTGCACATGCGCAAGAAAACTCTCTTCAATATGCATTCGTTAGCGCCATCTTCGGGCTTTTCGTTCTCGTTCAGTTACGTCAGTCCTGGAAATTAATAGCCGGACCTTGTATTTTCAATAATACATTGTTGTTTATACATATCTTATTTGGTGTTTATATACCAAAATACAAAGAGTAGAGGAAGTTGAAAACTGTGGTTATTGCTATGTAATTTTTTAATAACTTATTAATGAATATATTTTATTTAATGTTATTAAATTTATTGTGTTATGAGTGGCCATTAATAATAACGGAGATTTATATAATACTAAAAACTTAAGTAATTTCAATTTTTAAAAATTATTTAGGGTATTTAGATGCTAAAAAAATTGCGTGATTTAATTATAATTAAATTGGTTTACATATAGAACTAATAATTACAAATCAATGCTGAAAATTATTTATTCATTTTTTACATAAATTTTCAGAGATTTTTACTATAATTAAAGTTAAATAATACATTAGTTGATTAACTTGTTAAATAATTGTTTTAATCAATATTATTTTAATTTTTATAATTATTATATTTAGTTATGGTAAAATAAAATTATATTTTTTAAAAAACTTAATATATTTTCTATATATAAAATTAATTTTAAAAATTAATTAATTAATTAATTTATTTATTTTAAATAATAGATACAGATGGCAGCACTTTGATTAACAAAATTACTTTGTACAAGCAACTTCATTACTGTATAAGGCCGGCACTGTACTTATAAACGCTACAGTATATATTGTACATATTTACAGTATATATTTACAGTAAGATATGAATTATATAATTTTTCCCTATAATTTAACATCTCAAAATTATATAGGGTTTTCTTATTGATTATTGAGTTTTAACTAATAATAATAATTTTTTAATAATTTTAATGTATTTCTATAATTTAGTTAATGTTATATATTTAATATAGCTGTAACCGTAGTAATCGAGCATCTTGAGGTATAGTATTCGACAGGCTGTTTGATGCAAGTGTGTTGCTTTCTTATGACAGGCAGCTTAGTATGTGAGTAAATTTCGTTTTTGATTAATTCTCCTTGTCTTTATGCATGTATTTTCTTCTTTAAATGCATTTTACTGGTAGAAATGGACTGTTCTTGGCAAATTTACCGGTCTAGTTTATGAAATAATGCAATTTTTCGTATTTCATGTTCATTGCAATTTCCTATCCAAATCCCATTTTATTGCACAAACATATGATTAAATTATATTTATTTAAATTTATCTGGCATCATTTATCATTTGATATATTTATTTTTTTCTACTCTTTATACTTTTTACCTATTATGTAATATGTATCACTACAGGTCAACTCTAAAATGGAGTTCCGGTCATTTTATTGTTTGAATTTGATAGTTATTACTTTCTTCTACCTTTAGAAGAAGAAAGTATTGGATTCATCAAAATTTTCGACTTCCGGTTTTCGACGGATTTATACGTTTTAGAAGGTCCTGAACACGATTTGACTATTTTTAGAAAATGTCTATCTGTGACTCTGTCTGTCTGTATGTGACAAAATTTTTGTGGGCACTCTGTCTCAAGAAATAATACACGAAATTTAATAAAACTTTATATTCGGTTAGTCCCTGATATAAATTGGTGCTGATTAGTTTTTGGTGAAAAGCTTCCAATAGGTGGCGCTGCTATGCGGCACTTTTAACATTTCCCGCAATAGCTCTATCTCAAGAAGAACTAATGCACTTACTTTCATCCGACTTCAGATTCAGTTAGAGCCAGTCAGACCTTGACATAAATAGACATTTATTACGTTTTTGTGTAGATGTCCCAACAGGTGGCACTGCTATGCCACCTTTTTCCTGATTTTTGCGATAGCTATATCTCAAGAGCTCGGAATTTCATCAAACTTCAGATTCTTTTAGACTTTGACATAAATAGATGCTGCTTACGTTTTGGCGTAAATAGTCCAACACATGGCGCTGCTATGCTACTTTTTTCATTATTATCACGATAACTATATCTCAAGAACTAATGTACGGATTTCCATCAAACTTCAGATTCAGTTAGACGTTAACATAAGTTGTTGTTGATTAAGTTTTGAAATCTTAAGTCTCTGAAAGGTTTAAATCTCCCATCAGGTGGCGGCGCTACGCTACATTTTGTAGCATTTACACGATTTTAGCAATAGTTATATCTCAAGAAATAGTGCACGGAATTTAATAAAACTTAAGTTTATGTTAGACCCTGATATAAATGGGTGCTGATTCTTTTTAGTGTATGCGAAACCTGTGTGAGATAGAAGAAAGTTTTGGGATTGGCACATCCGACTAGTTTTTGAATTTATAAACTAACTATATAAACTATATACTTGCTAGCTTTAAATTAGTGATTATAGAGATCAATATACTATATATATACAGGCTCCTATTTTAGATAAATTTCTTTATAACCACACTGTGTATATAGATATGCATACATACTTACATTTTAAATAGAACATTAACAATCTAATAATTCAGGTGATACTAGTAAATAATCTGGAATTTTTAAATAATAATTGACCCATTGCATGCAATATTATATTTAAAATATTACTATAGTTGATAGTTGAATCACGTAAGTAAATAATGTAGCATTTGTCTGCAATTTCGGAGATGTTAAATTATTATTCTGGAAGGTAATGAAATACAGCCATCCAAATTAATGTGGCTGTTGTTGCGGGAATTACAACTGTTAGTTAGACGAAAGTTACTCAAGTTAATATTTACTTGATATTAATAATATATCCCAGAATTTGTCACTCAACGAAAGGCAGAATTGTCTTTAATTAAGAAAGTAACTGAGTAATATTATTGAAAATATTTTCTGTAAAAAATGAAGAAAACCTGAGATTTCTGAGAAAGAAATTTTTTTTATTCAGATTTAAGAAATACGTACGTGAAATTATATGCCTCGATTTTCATAATCATACTTTATTATTAAATAAACTTTTTTTTAAACATATTTATTAAATTTTCGAAAGAACTGCTTAAACTCAATCATGCTTTGAAATAAAATTTAATCCTTTCTTTCAATAAATAAGTATAAGTAAAATTAGTTTAAAAAAAAACACTATTTTATAAATTCATCTTGAAACTCACGTCTTATTCACCCAGAAAAAGGAATTGATTAAAACAACAAAACATGTTTTGTTGAGTACATTTTGGTTGTTTTAGCAAAATTTTTAGTTGAAGTAAAAAAATTGGTTTTGTTGCTTGGACAAAAAAATATTGTTAACACTCTTACAAAATTGTAACAAAATTTCATCAATTTTACTTGAATTAACAAAATTTATTTTTTTTAATTTTACAATAATTTTGTAATTCCAGCAAAATTTTGTTGTTTTTGCAAAATTTAAATTGTTGTGTAGTAGCCATAATTCTCTCACGTAACTCGATTTATTTGACTTATATAGCTATATAATTACATAAAACATAATTTTAACATAATTTTTAGATAATTAAAACGTTTTTTCATTGGGACGGACCAAGGTAGTTTTAAAAATCCCCCTGTCTTATTTATTACTTTCTTCTATCTTTACGAAAAGAAAGAATTGGAATCATGAAAATTTTTGACTTCCGGTTTCTTGCGGATTTTAGAAGGTCCTGAACACGATTTGACTGTTTTTAGAAAATGACTGTCAATGACTCTATCTGTCTGCATGTGACAAAAATTTTGTGGGCGATCTATCTCATGAACTAATGCACGGAATTTAATAAAACTTTATATTCAGTTACTTCCTGATATAAATTGTTGCTGATTAGTTTTTGGTGTAAATCGCGCAACAGGTGGCGCTGCTATGTTGCATTTTTCGCGATTTCTGCAATAGCTCTATCTCATTTTCAGCAGTGAATTACGCCTGTAATCTTTGAATAATAACCAGTGAATTTTTATCCTGCTTTTTGCAGGCGTAATTCACTGCTGAAAATGAATTAAAAATGAACTATGTGTTGCCGTATGCTGGGCTTTTTATTGTCGTCTCATGTTGGCCGCAGGAATTTGCGTGCTCCTGGTGGCATTTTCATCTTGTGCTGTGGTTGCAGCCGTTCCGACATATATAAGAGTGAGAAATGCCGAGCTCAGATATCGTTCCTTATAGCTCAGTGGTAGAACCTCAGAGCGCTGTTCTGAGGACCCAGGATCGACTCCCGGCTTGGGCAATTTTCAGTCTCTCGGCTTGCGCTTGAAAAAAAGCAGGATAAAAATTCACTTGTTATTATTCAAGGTTTACAGGCGTAATTCACAGCTGAAAATGAATTAAAAAATAGTTAAAATTGCGTATTTAGATTGGTTCATTTAACAAAAGTTTTTGTAGTATAAACAAAACAAGTTCGTAATATAACATATTTTATTATTTAAACAAACAAAATATATTTTGTTGAAAAAAGAAAATAGATTGTTAAAATAACACATAGCATATATCTATGTAACAAAAAGAATTTTGTTAATTCAAATAAAATTGAACCATTTTACTTGAATTAACAAAACATTTTTTTCCTGATGATACATTTTTTTTTTTTTTTTTTTTTTTTTTTTGGAATTGCAAAACAAATCAACAATATTTTTTTTGTTGATTCAAACAAAATTCCCATTGACCAATATTTAAACGAAAAGTTTTGATGGGTCAATCAAATTTTTGTTGATTCAACAAAACTTTTTTCTGGGTGTTTCATGACTGCAATTCATTTTTATTTGTTTTTTTTAATTTTCGTTATAATACATTAAGTTGGCGTGAATACCAAACTCGATTATAAAAAATTGATTGGTTTTTTTTTTTTTTTTTTACGCTTGGTAGAAATCGCGAGCTAGTGAATTTGTTTAAAGGCTTATAATCTTTGCCCTGTTTCTTTGTTAAACTATGTAAAAAGGAAATAAAAGATGAAACATTATTTAAATTATCGTTTTTAAGATTTCTAAATTGATTTCTCAACGTATACTCAAAAATTTATTTATTATCACTCTATAAATTGATTAAAGCATATACTTTTAAAAAATGTATTACACTCTTTATTTTTAATTATATTTTCTACATTTTAGTATTTAAAATATTTCATTTTGCAGTTTCACAACCAGTTGGCCTTCTTTCGCGAGCTTGGTTTGGAAAATAATTAAATCCATTGTTCTTGAAACTGGTATACAACTGTAACCATAAATAATATTCGGCGATTTATCACTTGTGGCCGGCTAAAGGAAAAACGACTTAAAATTAATTTATTAACTTATAATAACATTAAAAAAATATTAAAATGTTGTATTGTCATCGGAAACGCACCTGTGATCATATTTTTTTATAAATCTGGCATATGAAGAAGTGAGTGAAAAATTCCATATTTACATACAAAAAACAAATTGAGTTAAATAAACAAGGGTAAAAATGCTTTTTTTCAATTCAATAAGAAGTTTCAAAGTACATAATAAATTATAATTATACATATTGAATATATCTAATATATAAGCTTTGGATTGTTAAAAAAATTGTTTTCAATACCGACAACATCCCATCTATATAAGATAACTGTTTTCACATGAAATATTGTGGATGTAAAATTAGTTTGTATTCATATAGAACAACTATATACTATTAGAGATACCATAATAATTCAAAAATTTTCAGTTAATTCCACTATATAACTTTATAGAGTTCAAAGAGAGTTTCCTTATTTACTATTTTCTATACACTTAACTTTCTGATCTTTGCAGCTTTAGTCTTACAAACATTATTTTGCATTCAATAGCATTTATATAACTTTATAAGCATTATTTACATTCTATACCTCATTTGTAACAATTTTTAGGAAAAAAATTGAAATTGCTGTATTTGGATCTGATAAAATTTCAATTTCTCTGTTGTCTCTGTAATAAAGGAAATTAATTTCTATACATTAAAATGCCAAGGTGGTTTTTAATAACCGTAGAGACAGTTCTGAGCAAGAAAGTGTGATGACACCTATTGATATTGTAATGAAGTTAAATGTATGACAAAACTAATAAAATTTCAACTTAAAAAAGTCTTTTTTTTTTTTTTAATTTTTAAGAAAAAAAACTTGGATTGGCTTCTTTTTGGATCTGATAAAGGATAAAAATTTCTCTGTTATCTGCATTCGTGTAAAATAAATTAATATACCGCCGGTCAACAACCCGGTTATAAAAGGAGATGTTTATTTCTATTAAGTTGTAAAGAATACAACTTAATGCAGTGCAGAGAACTCAACTCATATCGCTGGCTTCTCCAGGCAAGAAAATTTTGAGAGGTCCAATTAAAACATCTTTTCATTCTTCGGTAGTTTCACTCATCATCTAAACTTTTATATATTATTTTTTCTATTGTAGAGTTTTCTGTGCCTGGCGGTTGGGACTAGCATGAGTCTTAGAAATAATTTTCACGCTACTAATCTCGATCGGGACCGTCTTTTTTCGCTTTTGTAGGGAGTTTCTACGTCCTTCATAGTCCGATAGTGGTACCTAACATAACTTTCTGTTTTATCTAACACTTTTGCTTGTTTGTATTTGTTTTATATGTCATGTATCTCCGAATGGCCTTCGATCGAGCCGACCGCATCCGTCGTTCTGCCGGCGGGCGGTAGAAGTCGGAGGGAAAGCACTCGGGTGTCACACGTGTCTATGCGTTCAGGGATGCTTTTCCTCGACATCCCGGGCTGGCGAGAGTAAAACCGTTTTGTAAAACCTTTAGAATCTCTTAAAAATAATTCCATTGAGACCAGTAAAAAGCCAGCCGAGCTGCCATCAAATTCCGACCCTGGAAACTTTCTTAATTTTTGCTGCTGCACTTTTTATCTGATTGTTTTAAAACAGCAATGTATGAAAAGTGACCGTTGAGGAGGTAACGATATTTTTCATCAGCGGCTGTATGAGCGGGCAGGTATTCAGTTGAGTCAGTCAGAAAATCTAAACATTAGGTGCAACTTTATGGGATCTAGAAACAGTTGGTGTGAGTAATATTGCTGATTTAATGAAAGTGCTGGAAACAGTTTTCTTTTTTATTAATTTACTGATTAAGTTATTGCCAGCTGCGAATTTTTATCGAACAAGGCTGAATCATTTTTTCGATTTTTAATGATCCACGTTTTCTTCTCATAAAAAATTTCAGTGTCACAATAAAGATATTTTTTCGCATATACATTTAATTAGCAGAAATTTTTTTATTTTAATTTAAGAATTTTAATCACTTAGGTGGCGGAGGGAAGTGATTTAAATGTTACAATGTTTCATACTTCATTATATATTGCTTCCCCCTGACAAGTGAAAAAAATCTCAACTATCAGATAATATTGTTTTTTTCAATTGTACAGTAGAAACTGACAACAATATTTAAACAATGAAAAATCTTGGTTATTAAAATAAAATATATGAATATATGATATGTATAGAGAATAAATTTCAAAAACACTTAATAATATACATTAATACTTATATACATTAAAAATATACAACAGAAATACAACAAAATATTCAAATATTTAATCTAAAAGTACAAGTGCACTTGTAAACAAACTCAAGTCTCTATTTCATTTCTTATATAAGATGTTCAGCAAATACTGAGATTGTCATTATTTGTACAGACAAATTAACAATAAGATCCTAATTTGTGTAAATGAGATTTTGACATCTTAGTATATGAACTACCTTTACATTTTTCTAAACTAAAATAAATAAATCATGATATTCAAACTTTTTCAACAAACATTTCATGATTTTTTTGCAATTTTGTTACTCTTTCATGAAAAAAAAAGTCTATGCATTTATAGACATATATAAAATTTGCATTTAATAAACAAAACGAAACAATATTTGTAATGAGAATTCTGAGTAAAGTATAGAGTACTGTTAATAAAATTATTTTGTTAAATTGTGTGTCAGTGTTATTAAAGTTTATTGTAATGAAAAAATACAACTTAAATGTACAAAGATAAATTGTGGGGAATAAATTAGAAGAATTCGTGCATCCGCACAGGTGAGATTCGAGAAAATTTATGTATAAGTGCCCATCATAAAAAAGTCCTATCACCCAAATCTTGTCGAACATAACAAGAATTATGGCATATTCTTGTGCCCTTGCCCTAGATGGGTGTGTAAGAAAAGTCAATATTAATGTCGGTGCCGAAACCAACATTGCGCCAACCTAAACCCAATACTGCAATTTTGAAGGAGACCGTGTCAATAATAGAGAGACAAGTAAATATAAGTTCGAAAATATACATAGGGTAAAATTCTAAGTTAAGTAATAAAGTGAGTCCAATATATATTTAAAATTTCTAAATAACTTTTTTAGTATCTAATGAAATGTTTCCGGTGCTTTTCCTCGGAAGATCTTAATTTTACTTTTCGAAATTTACGTATACACTTCTAACACAGTTTCTTATACAACTCTATGAAGATTTAAGAAAAGTGCCTATGCTTTTTTCAAAGCTGTCTAGATCTAGGAAACTCAAATATATTGTTAAAAGTAGGTGTTACCATTTGAAAAATCAAAGTTCGTACAATTTATAAAATTTAAACAGCCCCCAAACCCTAATCTTCCCCCAGCATGTTATAGTAGAAGTTATTGTCAATCAACTAGTACCGACAACATTTTTCCGCAAATTAGTGTGCGGTTATACCTTTTTTACACGACTGGTGTACAGTTGGTGGTAGGAAAAATGACTTTTTTTTCTATATATATAATTTTATAGATCTGTAAAGAGTCTTCATAAATAGTTTATTTTAATAATCATTATATAAGTTGCATAATAAATTATATTGCTTTAAATAGCATTCCATGTATTATTTGATTAACATTTGTAATACATTTTATTAAAATTTTACTGATTGTTTGAAAATTCGAAAACTTATCGTAGTTATAAAGAGAATACTCAAATTACATTGATAAAGTTTTTCTTTATTTTATTTTACTTTATTTTATGTATTTTTTTTTCTTTAATAAAAAAAAAACTCTTAATAAGTTTTTGTGATAATTAGGTAATCAGAATTTATCACGCAACTCATTCCTTAGATTCTTTTTTTAATTACGTTTCTACCTTAATCATTATTCGTAAATTCCCGATAAAGTCAATTACCGGCTGAGAATTTTTTTCACAAAAGCAGGGAATATCAAATAATATGGATTGATTTTAAATTCATTATATTTTAACGTGATTATAAATAACAATGTCATTTTCGTATTCAGATAATATTTATTTGCGTATGAGATAAATATCGCGAGAAAATAATTGTAACATCATTGCATGTAAAGTGATTTATTAACAATGTTATAATTATTTTATTGCATTGTACATTGTTATTTTGTACAATGTTACAAGTAATTCAATTTCAAAGCTATTAACTCGGTACTCATTATATAATTTTTTATTTGAGTATTTTATAATATTTTTATTAAATGTTTTTATGAAAGAAAATGATTTACTCAAAAAAATATTGTAATAAAGTATATATATATGGTTAAGAAAAATTTTAAAACTACACTATGATAAAATCACATATTTATTAATATAAGATATTTAAAATTAATTGTTACTCTCAATTAAATTCCTTTTATCTCTTTTTTAAGCAGATTTAAAATCTAAAATTTCCTTCTTATGGGGCTAAAATTCAATAGTTTTTATGCCTTTTATCCCAGCTGAACAGGTTTTAATTGAACAAAAGTAATTTAAATTTTTCCTCTCATGTCTGCATTATTTATATTTTTAAACTTCTGTGGTTAGAATTAAAAAAAGAAAAGAAAACATAATAATTTTAACATTTCGATATATCTCTGTCGTCCATTTCAACGACATACAAAAAGACAAGAAACATAAAATTCACTTTTCCTCATTCTAGCCGGTCTTCTGCATGTCAGGATGTTTAGATTATCGGAACCTATCCACGGGTACTAATTTTAGGATTTTCACCTAATTTGTAGAATTCATGAGCTACCAAGTCTTGTATTCTGCTTGACGGTTTTATTTTCCAAATCCTATATGAACGAAGGGCTAACTGTCAGAATCTTATGGTAACGTGGTTTGAATGGAATAAGTACTGTTGGCGATTTTAATTCAATACTTCTCATCTGTCTATTGAAATAAAAAGTCGCACGGTTTCTGTGATAGGGGGGAGGGGAAGGCACCTCACTTCATCTCTCTCTTTTCCATTCATAAACGTGCGTTTCATGCAATTTTAAACTCTTTAAAAAACTAATTAAATAGCATTATAGGGATTGGAATACTGATTTATTGCCTCTAGAGATGCGGTGTACTGGATATTTCTTCGCTGTTTTAATAGATAGTAGAATGAACTACATGGCACAAACTTCAGCAATCTGCCATGATTGAAATTTTTTGGAACAATTATTCATACTTTTCTTACATATATGTTCTTGTAAGGACAAGAACACCAAAAAACTGATTAGTTTAAGAAAAAATAAATAAAATACCATGTCATATGTAAAACTACAGTAAAAATTACTAATATTTATTTTTAAAAAAAGTAAACTATATTTTTTTACAGAAAACCCTAACCTTAATTTTAAGACATAAGTGTCGCCCATTACAAAATTGAATAAATTTTAAAATATATATCGAAGTTTTAGAATTATATTCATACTGATATATTATAAAAGCACAAACCAATAAAAATGAATTTAAAGACAGTAAATCGGAATCACTTAAAGGACTGTGATTGTGGTGAAAAGCCTTATTCGCATATTTTTAATTATTAGATATTTACAAAATTTCGTGTTAGAATGTACTACGGATGTGTAAATTCATTTTAAGCAAAAAAATTAGAAAGTTGATATTTTCATGAATTTTCTTAAAATGAATGGTACCGAGTCCCCTACAGAAACCTTGAACCGGCAAACAAAGATAACGGTAGCAAATCACAAGAGATCAAGCACAGCAGCGATGTGAACAAATCTATAGTCAGGTGGATCACAGCCATGCTGTGATCAGGCGATTTCCGCCCCGCACCCAAGTACTAACCCGTTAAACTAGGCATTCATGCTGGGCAGGTAGGGGCCTGGTTAGCGGTATAAAAAAAAAAGGTTATTACAGAAATCATGAAGAGACTTAAAATAGGATTGACATATTAGAGGACATTTAAGGGCGTGATAATAATAAGAATATTGAATAGAAGTTAAGTATTTTCATACTCAAGGACGTTTATCTATTCCTTCTATATAAAATTGTCTTGTTTAGAGTTTATGTCTAAAAACTTCCGATATAATATATATGTAAGAATTGGCTTCAAAAATATAACTATGCTGTAAAAACTTTCAAGAAATGACCAGAAACCTCATATACCAAAAGAGATTACCGGAAACGTTTCTGAAAAAAGAGGGCTCACTCTGCTGAAGAAATTTTCGGAAACGTTCCGATAAGATTTTTTACAGAGTACCGAAAGAATTTTTCAAGAAGTCTATTGTTTACATCTTCTGATATTTAGTTCAACGTCTGGCGCAGCACAACAGTGGATAAAGCTATCTTTTCATACTATCTGCATTTGACCATCTGAATACAAAACAATTTTGCCACTTTTTAGATATGATGCAACTACAGTATCATTTCCAATGCATTATTCTAAGGCATTATAAGGCACTATATAAATCACTATTATAGTTTCAAATAAAATAGTAAATATGTCTGAGAAAAATAATGAACACTGTTACATTCACAGACTGTCCACAGTTAAACGTTTAAAAAGAAAACAATTTTGTTAACTTTTCAGCTACAGATCGATACAGCTACAATGTTATTTCTAAGGCATTATTTTGTAACAACATATAAAACATTATTGTAGTTTCAACTTTTCTATAAAATGGTAAATTATGTCTGGTACAATAAGGAATGCAGCTATATTCTCATAATGTCAGATTTAGATATCTGAAAAGAAAACAATTTTTTCGCCATTTGAATATGATACTACTACAGTATAATTTCTAAGGCACTATTAGAAGGTACTATATAACGCGTTGTTAAAGTTTGCCAGTTTCCTATGGAAAAATAAAAGAATGGTTTTGAAAACACGCATTCAGATTGTAAAAAATATGAAATCTGCAAACGAGAAACAAACGAGGAAAAGATGACAGTGACAGATATAAAAATATTCCTAAAATCAAACTTTCTTTAAGTTATGCATTGCATTAATAAGACTCACATTTTAACATGGAAGAAAATTAGAGCGGATAGGCAAAATGAAACTGTATCCCATTAAATGATAAATTTTTGAATTGAAAAAGAAGCTGAGCTGTCGATATATATTTTTTAAATGTAAATTGTGATACGTCCATTTTTTAGATTTTTTTTATAGAACTTACAAATTATGAAAGTAAAAAATATATATCTATATAATGGTTCTTAGAAATTGGTCATTATAGAAAAAGCGCCGATTATCTTAACTCCTTTTTTTCTATCTGATTCTTGAAATAAATCCTTAGCTTTTAAAGGACTAATCTTGAATTGTAATCTTGAACTGTTAAAATATTGAACTGTTTACTCGATAAATAAATATCACGAGATAGCAGAGGGCCATCTAATGCCATTGTGCTTTTACAAAAACGATCTTCATTAAACGGGATTTATTTTATGCTATCTTTTTTATAAACTTATGCAGCATCTTGCACAAAATTAATTCAAAAGAGACTGATTCAGTGCGTATGCCCTTGTTACGCATATAGTAGATTTCTACTGAGTAAAGATGGGGAGTAAAATGTTGATGCATAAATCATTTTTCAATTTTTTAAATTAATCTGCAAAGGTTCTACGTTGTGAAGTCTGGCTAAAGCTGAAGTGTTCGTGTTGTACTTGATATGCTATATGTTCTTTTATCTTCGTTTTAGCTTTTTATTCGTCATTCCTATATAACATTGCAATTTTCCATCAAATTTTGTTAAGGGACTTTCATATGCACTCGATAGTTGATCAATTGAATCTATCATCCTTACATTCTATTTTTTAGGAAGAATTGAGCGATAAGACAGATATTCTAAGAAAATATTGTAAAGTAGATACATTGGAACTTTCTTTATTGAATTTTCTTTTCTTATTATCTATGTTCATCAGTATTTTAATCAGGTCATTGATCAACTGAACAGACGTATAGACTGTGAAGGCTCTCTTAATAAAGTGCCTAAATATCAAAACTTTGTAGGGAAAAGGGACCTGAGCATTTTGTGCAATAGTATATTGATTGGTTATTGGTTTTCTAAAAAAAACAATACGTGCCATGTCACAATAGATTTTCACTAACAGTACATCCAAATAGGGGACTGTTCCATTCTTTTCAACAAGTCCAAAGTAAACTTAATTTTGAAATTAAAGTTAATAATCTTATCTAAGAAGTTATTAAGAATGGTGTCTTTATGCTGCCATAAAATTAATATATCGTCCCCGTATCGAAGCCATGTATAGGGGTTATAATTATAAATATCTGTTTCTGGAGGCCATAATATAAATTCGGCTAAGAGCCCTGATATAGAGAAACCCATCAGAACTTCCTTACTTTGTATATAGATTTTATTGTCAAAGATAAAGTAGTTATTATTAACTATAAGATTAAGATCACTTTTTAATGTGGTTTTCAGATTTTCTTTAATATTCCTCATAAGGTCGATTTAGTTATTTATTCTTATTAAAACTTATTGGATATCAATGTACAGATATAAGGATCTAGACTGGCTCTCAGATAATACTCTGTAATCTGGATGTTGTTCAAACGTTGAATGGAGACATTTGTAGAATTAATTACACAATATGAAATAGCTAAGATATTCTGTAATGAAATTAAAAAAGCTTTTTTCAGTGTAATATGTGGGGCCAAAACATTTTGTTACTATTGATCTTATTGGCATACCTGCTTTATGATCTTTGAGTCTTGCCACAATGGTTGGGATTTGCACTAATTTATTAATTTTTATCAGAATTTTCATATTATTATGCCAGCTACCTTTGCTAACTAATTCAGTAACTTTCCGCATTAAAAGATGTAAACATTTAAATGGTGTATAATAATCTCTTTTGTTGAATAAATTTAATTCGGCTTTTGACAGAAAATAAATAGATTATCAACTTAAGTTTAAAACATACTTTAAAATCAATTAGCTTAAAATATGAAGTGATAATTTGTTAATTCAAAAGAATAAACGAAATACACTGGTGTCCAGAAATTAAGGGGCAGTGACCAATTTCAGACGTTTCGTCTAATATCTACTGAAACTCGTGAGGAAATTCCCGAAATGCCCTTGAAATTTGAGGATGTAAAGAACATGCTGACTTCATGTTTTTCAGTGAAGATTTTGTCGCGAGGACAATTAGGGGGGGGGGAATAATAATTTTAATAATAAAATAATATTTTCGATCACCCAAGTAACAGAAAATGCTAAAAATGGTCTGTCACTGTAGCAAATGAGTATGTAAGTCCTGTTCAACATTTGCGTGTATTTGTATAAGCATAGCACGTATATTCATTGTGTAAGCATAGCACATGAAGATGTTAATGTCTCTGTGAAATATTCAAAAGGTTTTTTTATATCATGCAGAGTTTTCAGGCGAATTTAACACCGCTTTCCAAAAACTTGACAAAAAAATCGTAAAAATAGTATACTGTAATTAAAATATTATTATATTGAATATTTGATGAGATATGGGTATTTGTATGAAATAAATTTTAACTGCGCATGCGTGAACTACAGCAAAAAAAATTTGTCATGATTTGATAGTCAATACTATAGAGCAACTCATATAAAAAAACCAGTGAAATATCGTGAAAACTCAAAATGTTACAGCTATAATTGATAAATTGAGGAGAAAATCCGGTAGGATTATATGGGATTTGGGCATCTTAATGAACATACGACAATCGTGGAATAGCCCAGCCTCGGCATTCGGATTCTCACACTTAGAGCTAAGAGACCCATCGTGAATTAAAAAGTCTCTCTGAATTTCTGCATCAGCTTTTCAGCTTCAGGCCAACTTCACCAGACTTCCTCTGCTAATCCACTGCCTCATTCTCTATCCGAACTACCTCTCTTTTAGAGTAGGCGGACCCCACATGAGTATCTCAAAAAATTTGCATACTCGGATTTGGATGGATATTTGAAAATTACCATTTTCACTTAAATTACTTCCATACAATCCGAGATGGCACACCCCCATACTTCAACTGCACTGGTCAGGCGACTCTGTCATATTTTGGTTTTCCTAGACATTGAAGCCCCATACTCAGCCTCCGTTGAGGACTGCAAACCCTGGACCCTACACGAAGTGTGACGAATCAATGTCATAAACTATGTGCAACAAAACTTTCACTTTGGATTCCACTGAGTCGTTTACGGCCAAACAACTCTTAAAACTGTCCATCATTCATTTTGTGGCGACTCATCCGTGCAGAGCTCTCTAGCTGTTGCCGCTGTGGACAAACTCTAGAATCTAACTACCCTAGATTCGAGCAACCCATTCATGCAGTCACTCCAGCTGTTTCGACAGTGGACAAATTTCACCAGAGAGACCGACTGGTACTGAGATATGGAAGTACTCTACTTCTCGACACCCACTTCGATAGTTCTGCTTTCCGTAGCGAATTTTCCAGACGACAGAATCGGACGGGTTGATAAGATGCAAGATCTCTCAAAACAAGGCTGGACTCATTATTTCTCTTCTGAATGGCAACAGTCGAATGCGCTAGTATTTTAAAACTGGAATTTATTGACAAGAGCAGGTCATGAAGTCAGGAGAGCATGACAAGCCATGCAAGCTAGCTATTACAGCCTTATATGGTCTTTAGCAGTGCAAAGAAAGCACGTTAAATTTTATTTTATAAATATCTTAAATTAAACTTCTGTTTTGTTAGGTTAATAAAAGAATTGGTTAACCTCCATTCGTCTAGTCTATTCGTCTACATCTTCTCACACGCAACAATATTAAGCTGTAGGGCTTAGGTTATATTACAGGTATACTTACCCATGCATGCCTCTCGCCTCTACAGATTTGGTGACCCTGGACGTCCACAGATCTGGGGACCTTAGTGAAAAGTTTCTTGACGGCTGACCGCTCTAGACTAACCGGAAACATATCTGTTTTCAAGTGAGTATGTTCCAATTCTTATTACTTTAAGTATTTATTATACCATATGCTGTCGATATGCCTGACGACGAAGTTTCTCGTATCGCATTTCGTGCACCCCCCGTTTGGAAATCTGATATAGACTTGTGGTTTCTTCAAGTAGAATCGGAATTTGTGACGGCAGGCATTACTAACGACGATACAAAATTTCATTGTGTGGTGGCTGTTTTAGACACAGAGATTTTGTCTTATATACGTGATCTAATCCGTACACCCCCTGCCACAAATGCTTATGAAACCTTAAAATCTCGCATTACGGAGCAATTTTCTCAATCTGAGAGTGTTCGTTTGAGAACGCTTTTACAAGATTTGCTATTAGGCGATAAACGCCCCTCTCAGCTGTTACATGAAATGAAAACTCTCGCTACTGATAAAATATCAGAAGATGTTCTGCGTACACTTTGGCTTCAGCGTTTGCTAGTATCCGTTCAGCAAATTTTGTCGATAAGTAAAGATAATCTAACTGATTTGGCTAAAATAGCCGATAAAATTTGTGACATTCCTGGTTTGGCACCAGTATTATCTGAAGTGAAAACATCTGGTATTTCCTCAGAACTTGATGAATTAAAACGTCAAATCGACATACTCCATAAACGTTTGGATGACTTAACTCGGTCTACTACACGGACGCGTAGTTTGAGTAAGAACAAACCTCTTACACGTACTCGTTCCAGAAGTAGTTCTCGTGAATCCAGGAACCAGAAATTATGTTGGTACCATTTTCGATTCGGGAAAAAAGCTAAAAAATTTACAGGATTGTGTAACTTCGCTAAGGAATTAGATACCACTTCGTGTATGGAAAATAATAGCAACTGTGCAACTCGTCTGTTTTTGTCAGATAGGAAATCCGGTTTCCGCTACTTGGTGGATACCGGCGCAGCTTGTAGTACTTTTCCCCGAGACCCTTTACTGCATAAAACACCTGATACACACTTATCCTTATACGCTGCTAATGGATCAAAAATCTTAACTTATGGTACATGTCAGTTAACGCTTGATCTTGGGCTACACAAACCACTAAAATGGACTTTTGTAATAGCAGAAGTGGACCGCCCTATCTTAGGTGCAGATTTTTTACAACATTTTGGGTTAATAGTTGATATGAAAAACCGGAGAATAATTGATAGCATATCTAAAAAATCCTCGAAAGGCGTTTTTACGTCTGGAAATGCCCTGGGATTAAAAACAGTTTCCGGCATTACGGTTTATCATAAGCTGTTGCAGAAATACCCCAGCATTACTAACCCGGCTATGCTTCATGTCACTCTCAAACCTCATTCTGTTATGCACACAATTTTGACAAAAGGTCCTCCTATTTTTTCGAGACCCAGAAGATTATCTTATGAAAAACTGCAAATCGCTAAAAAAGAGTTTAAATCCTTAATGGATCAAGGTTTAATTAGACCATCAAAAAGTCCATGGGCGAGTCCAATCCATATGATACCCAAAAAGAATGGGGAATGGAGAATTTGTGGCGATTTTCGCCGCTTAAACTCTGTCACTGTTCCTGACCGCTATCCCCTCCCCCATATTCATGATTTCTCTTACGGCTTAACTGGAAAAAGTATTTTTTCTAAATTGGACCTTATGAAAGCCTATCACCAGATTCCTTTGGACGAAGCGTCCATCCAAAAGAGTGCCGTTACTACACCTTTTGGACTCTTTGAATATTTATTCATGTGTTTCGGTTTATCGAATGCAGCGCAAAGTTTCCAGCGCTTTATGGACGAAGTTTTAAGAGGTCTTGATTGTTTCGTTTATCTCGATGATGTATTAGTAGCCTCGGAAAACGAGGAAACACATTTAAAAGATCTTGAAAACATATTTCAACGGTTGCATTCTTATGGCTTAGTGCTTAACGTCGAAAAATGCATCTTTGGCGTAAAGGAGTTACCATACTTAGGATTTTTAGTCAACAGTACAGGAATAGCTCCCTTGCCAGAAAAAGTCTATAAATTACTTAATTTTCCACTACCAACAACTGTTAATGAATTACGTAGATTTTTAGCTATGATAAATTTTTATCATAAACATTTAAAAGGAACCGCATCTATTCAGCCTCCATTACACGACTTGTGTAAAGGAAAGAAAAAAAAATGACAATTCTCCCATTCTTTGGACTGATGCAACTACGCAGTCTTTTGAACAATGTAAGAAAAGCATTGCAGACTCAACTTTACTATTTCACTATGTGCCTGGGGCACAAATTTCGTTACATGTTGATGCTTCGGATATCGGTATCGGTTCCGTATTACAACAAATTGTTAATGGCAATATTCAACCTCTCTCATTTTTTCCCGTAAATTGACACCTACTGAACAAAAGTATAGTACCTATGATCGCGAATTGCTTGCAATTTATTGTTCTATTAAGCATTTTCGTCATATAATTGAAGGGCGTCAATTTACTGTATTTACTGATCATAAGCCACTAACGTTCGCATTTGTAAACCAGAGTGACAATAGCTCACCTCGACAACAGCGACATTTAGAATACATTTCCCAATTTACTACAGACATTCGCTACATCCCTGGAAAGGATAATATAGTGGCTGACGCCTTTTCCCGTATTTCGGAAATTAAAGTGCCTGAGAGTATTGATTATCTCGATCTTGCAAAAGATCAGTGTGACGATACTGAATTGCGTTTATTTCGGGATTCTGACACCCTCAAAATGATCCCCCTTGAACTTTCTCCTTCCAAACTGCAACTGTGGTGTGATATATCGACAGGAACTGCGAGACCTTACGTACCGCCAAATTTTCGTTTACCCATTTTTTTGATGCTGCATAATATTTCGCATCCAGGTGTAAAAGGATCAGTCGACCTCATTCGAAAACGTTTTGTCTGGAAAAATTTACATAAGGATGTAACAGAGTATGCTCAAAAGTGCATCGCCTGTCAGAAAAGTAAAATACATCTTCATGTAAAATCTGAAATAGGACATTACCCACTCCCTAAATGTAGATTTAGACATATTCATCTAGATATCGTAGGGCCACTCCCTCCATCGAATGGATTTCGATACTGCTTAACTTGCATTGATCGATATACCAGATGGCCTGAAGTTTTTCCCATGACAGATATAACTGCAGATACGATAGCTCGAACGTTCTATAATGGCTGGATTGTCCGATTTGGCGTCCCAGAATTCATAACTACAGACCAGGGTCGACAGTTCGAAAGCGACCTTTTCAAAGCACTTGCGAAATTTCTTGGCACACATAAAACTCGCACAACAGCCTATAACCCTTCCTCCAATGGCGTGATTGAAATTTTTCATCGTCGCCTTAAAAGTGCCATTAAATGCCACGCGACAGACAAATGGACAGAAATTTTACCAACGATACTTTTGGGACTGCGAAGTGCATTCAAACCTGATTTGCATTCCTCCCCGGCAGAGCTGGTTTACGGTTCCCCTCTTTGCCTTCCCGGTGAATTTTTTCGTTCCCAAACAACGACACAGCCGGAACATCACGAATTCTTAATTTTACTCCGGGAAATGATGCACCGCCTCCGACCAGTTCCCACTTCGCATCATACCAAACTTAATGTTTTTGTCCATCCTGAGTTGATAACGTCATCCCATGTCTTTGTCCGAAAAGACTATGTTCGTAAACCTCTGGAACAACCCTACGATGGTCCTTATCCAGTTACGAAACGTAACGACAAGTATTTTTCTGTCAATATTAATGGACGTGACACTCATATTTCGATTAATCGACTCAAGCCTGCTTTTTTATTCAATACCGCCGATCTGGACAACGATCCTACGTCATATGTTACCCGCAGTGGGCGACATGTAAAATTTATACTTCCTCCCAAACATCTTATTTAATCTTTTTCTTTTCGTCTTTCAGACTGGAGGGGGAGTACCTGTGGCGACTCATACGTGCAGAGCTCTCTAGCTGTTGCCGCTGTGGACAAACTCTAGAATCTAACTACCCTAGATTCGAGCAACCCATTCATGCAGTCACTCCAGCTGTTTCGACAGTGGACAAATTTCACCAGAGAGACCGACTGGTACTGAGATATGGAAGTACTCTACTTCTCAACACCCACTTCGATGGTTCTACTTTCCGTAGCGAATTTTCCAGACGACAGAATCGGACGGGTTGATAAGATGCAAGATCTCTCAAAACAAGGCTGGACTCTATTTCTCTTCTGAATGGCAACAGTCGAATGCGCTAGTATTTAAAACTGGAATTTATTGACAAGAGCAGGTCATGAAGTCAGGAGAGCATGACAAGCCATGCAAGCTGGCTATTACAGCCTTATATGGTCTTTAGCAGTGCAAAGAAAGCACGTTAAATTTTATTTTATAAATATCTTAAATTAAACTTCTGTTTTGTTAGGTTAATAAAAGAATTGGGTAACCTCCATTCGTCTAGTCTATTCGTCTACATCTTCTCACACGCAACAATATTAAGCTGTAGGGCTTAGGTTATATTACAGGTATACTTACCCATGCATGCCTCTCGCCTCTACAATTTAAGTAAAGGAACTCCGTGAAAAAAATACTATAGACCACTTAAATCTAATTAGACCTTATTAGATATATGCACAATATTAATAAATACAGGAATTCAATCTGTTATTACAGTAAACAATCATATACTAATTATTCACAATATGCATATTAAAATATAAATAAAAAAATAATAAATAAAATACAATAAGTATAGAATTTCTAATTGTATATCTGTTATAAAAAAAGTGGTGTAATCCTTCCACCACTAGTAAAATATTTAGTAGACTATGGACCAGCATCTAAACTTGCCAAATAAACTATTTTATCTAAGTAAAGTAAAGCTACCGCGATGAAATATTTCCAAACTTTTCTTGCTGTTTCATGAATTATTCAAAGCATTCTCAGGGAACTTTTATTATTCTCCTGAATAATGGCATTTTCCTCCCTGATTTCCCGGATTAAAGATTACTGGATCGTTACTGGATTTCAAAGGACAGTTCCTTGCACAAAGAAACATTAGATGCAAATTGATTTTTAAGAGAGAGAAAATCCCCCAATTCTTCTTCAGTATTTCAAATCCGAAAAAAATATATAAATTTCAATTCGAGAATATTAGATTCACATTAATCCCTTGAATACGGCCACGTACAAGTGTCGAATTCGTGTTGATTCAACTGGTTCAAGTGATTGGCCATGATAATAAGATAGTAAGTAGTCGTGAGGGTTGTTATATTCAAAACCGTTCACGTGGTTGAAAGTACGCTTTTTTCGACCGGTGAACGCTTTTTTCGTACATTGCTTCGCTTTAAATTAATTGTCTGTACTTTCTTGCACAGCCTGGTAGAGAGGTTGGGGGACGTTCACTGAATATGTGGACATAGAATTACATAATTTCCGACAATCCATTTTCTGATCTGGTCACTGTTTTAAAACCAGTTTCAAATACACGAATCCCGCACTCGGAACAATGACTATGGGCCTTGTGTATCTGAAAATGGATTAAAAGTATTGCTAAGGACGACAAATTGTAAATTATTTAAATAGGAGCAAATAAATACTAATTACATATATAATCATACAGAAGCTAACCATTTAAACTCAATCTGACCCGAATCGAACGCGGGTCAGGTCGGTTTCGTTTAAAATCGGGTTACCTCTCTAGCTGAAAGTCTAAACTCAAATGAAATGTAGCTCTAACTCGACTAAACTTCAGTAGTGTTGGCCTGGCCTTTTATATCCGCGGCAAAGCAATGCTGACTCATCGGGCATTTTTTGGTAAAATTTGCGTCTAGAACATTTCGATGAATCCACATCCAAAATACCTAAGCTCCTCCTCTAACAAGCATGGTCTTCTTTAGCTCCACCTACGAGTATGTACTGACATATACTTGGCTAGACCAACATAGGAATGCCCAAAATGGAGGTATTTGGAATCAAACACTAATTCTTTGTTCTGCCAACCAGTGGGAAAATTAAGCTTTCAAATTTGTAAGAATATCATACAAAAAGTTCATAAAGAATTGCATACTTGGAAAAAAAAATATTAAATATAATATTTTCAAATGATCACATGAACAAACATATTCAAATTTTATGAGCATATTTTTTTAAATGGTGTTAATAGTAATACAGGGTTCGTACGCTTTTACTACAATTTGTCAATAGATTTTTTCTATTTAATATTTAAATAGCAGAAATTGCAAACACCACGTTTATTTGCAAGATTTGTGATACTTTTCGCTATTTAAATAAGGCGAAAAAAATCTAGTAAAAAGTTGTGGTATAAGCATATGAACCCTGAAACAACAGAGAAGTGGGAAATTTAAGAATAAATTTTATTGCAGTATTAAAAGAAAAGTTGAAAATAAGTTTTTCATTGCTAACAAACTCGAATTTAATGAAAACAAGTTAAAGATGCCCCATTATAAAAATTAGAAAAATTATTAAATATCACTGAATGATCACTTATAAAAGATAATCACACTTTTTAAATCAGCAACATTAAATTTGTTGCTTATTATAACTAATAGTTTATTTTCAAGTTTTCACCTCTGAATTTATAAATTTAAAAAACAGCATCAAATGAAATCACGCTTACCATTTATAAGTTTACCCAAATGTTATTAAAGAATTATTTTTTATTGACATTTTAACTTTTTTTTTTACTTTTAACTACGGGATTCTGCCATCTACGAGCTACGCTTGCTAACTCCCGTGCAGAGTCCAAAAGGAAACTTATTTGTAGTGATTGGTTAATTTTACAGAAAATTTGCGCTAAATTACACCGATATTTAATCGAAGATTGTATTATTAGTGTTTTTTGTTGTTTTGCCAAAATTTTTTATTTTTGTTTACAACGACCTGCCGAAACACTCAGAAAGTAGTGCAATGCCTGTAAAAAAAACGAGTTCATGACAACTAAGTGTATTGCTGATGTTTACTGTGAACAATGTGCTCTAGACACATGGTTTCAGCTAAATGACGCACATCCACATTCAACTAAGGCGTCCTGTACTTAAAAGTCTATATGCCAATCATGACATTGCTAGAAGCTTCATAATCACTATGGAGAATGGAATTGTTTAGTCCCTGTGTGTAGCCTTCGCATGTCATCACTGGACGTTTTCCTATATGCCTGTATTAACGTATACAGACATGAGCGAAACCCATAGAAGAATTTAAAACAACGTTAACAAAGTATGATAAAGTTAGTTTCAATAGACAAATAACGCAAACAGATTATCCAGAATTTGAAGCAGAGACTTCTCTCCGTAGTATCCTCAAATGGCAAACATATTGAGAAACTCGCTTTTAATTTCCTTTATTATAATTTGTAAATCCTTAAAACTTGAAATGAAAATCTTTTCCCTTTCAAACAATGTTCCATTATTTTCATTATCGGGAATCTCTGTTAAATAAGCAGTATGCTTTGGTAGGTTTGCAAAAGAGATGTGTGTTCTGATGTTTAGACAACGATTAAGTAGTAGTTTCTGGAATGAGCGTAGAATACTTTGTTTCCACTGCCACTAACTCTGGCAAAGACTTCAATAAGCATTTCTCCTTAATTCACTTGAGTTCTTATTTTAAGAACTAGTACAGCTTCCACCCGCCTCCCCTCCCCTCAAATAAATAAATAAAAGAGAGAGAGAGAGAGATCATACAACACATCATACATTTTAACCACCAAATTGTTGCAAAGAAAATAAATAGCCATTCGGCTGAGAATTAATGAAATAGGTATCAAGTTCAAAATTTTCAATGCAAACACCACATTTGGACTGCTTATTTCGATTCTATAGTAAATTTTAATTTCGGATATTAAATGGGAAGCCATTCGATCAAGGAATTAGAAGTTATAAAGTTGCAACGTTTTAACATCCTAATATTTAAATTTTTAATATTTTCATTCATATTCCAATAGAAAGGCCATTTTTGTTTTTCTCTGTGACAGTTTCACGATTAAAATGTATGATGTATTATTTTTCCTTTGCTGACTCTACATTTTGAAAAAAAACAACGGTACAGTTTTTTATTTCCTAATTTACATATTTCTTTAAATAACCATTAATTTAAAATCTTTAATATAAACTAAGTATATATCGAAAGTAATATATAATTCCTATTGAGGCTTTTTACATAATTTATATTCGAATAAATATTTCTGAAGTAGCATTTATAAAAATGTTTAAGTAATACTTCCAACTGAAATTAAATAAATCTACTAAATGTTTGAAAACAAGCAAGCTCGATAGATTTCATAAAGAAATATCTAGATTAAACTTTGTGTGATTTTTTGCCTGTCTTTGATAAAGAAATTTTTATAAAAGACATTGTGATAATTAGGGAATCACAATTTATCTGGAGATTCATTCGTAAAATTCTTTTTTAATTACGTTTTCTTTAATAATTCAAAAGACTTGCAAAATCTCGATGACGTTAATTAACCTCTAAGAATTTTATTCATCAAAGCAACGAGTAACAAAGAATGTAGATTGATTTTCAGAATATATTTATTTTAAGATGAATATTCAACGAAATGTTTTCTGCATGTTTAAATAATATTGATTTGCGTAACAGAAATATTCTGAAAAGCTAATGGTAAGTTTAAAAGAAAACAATTCATTTTTATTTTGACTTGTGTTATTAATATTTCAATTCTAAAAATATTAAATTCAGGATTCTTAAATATATATATAAAAAGATTATCATATTACGTAATATTTGTGTAAATACTTAAAATATAATTTAGTTTTCAATATATTTTAAAGCATTGACAAATACTTAGAGGTGACTATAAGCCAAAGAAAATTGTATTTTCTTATAGTCAGGATGAGTAAATAAACATAAATTAAAAAAAAAAGTACATTACAAGCTTTATTAACAATATGATTTGTAATTTTCCAATTGAGTGAAAAAGTGTCCAGGCAAGGATTTGAATGAGGGACATTTTGACTTAATCTGCCAGTTTTCTGTCAACTCAGCTGTCCCGGACGAATCTGGCTGTGGTGGTTGGACGATAGTTCCTTTTTTTTTTTATACAGTGGAATCTTGTTAATATTCCAAATAATATATTTTTTTTTTGGCTTGTGATCAAAAAGCATATAGTGAGTACAGTGTTGTTATGGCCGCAAAAGACCACTTCGACATGACATTAATTATTAAAACAGGGATTTGTTAAATAAATTATTCATGCAAATTTATAATCAAGAACAATAAAGATAAAATTAAAATATTACCTGCATCAACCTAAAAGGGAACATAAGTGAGAGACGTGACTAAAAGAACTTGCACTAAAATTTTGCACCTTCAATATAAAATCTTTATTTATAAAGAATCTTGAAAAAGAAGTATTTCTGAGGGAATCTCTTCTTTATAGATTCACCTCTATTTCTTAAATTAAAAGCACATAACTGACGTTTTTAAATAAACGCCATCACAAATATTACTGAAGTTTTTTTTCTCTTGGGAAACTCGAATATGTTGATTTTTAAAGCTAATATAAAACATACGACTTTATCAAGCAAAATTGTAGAACAAAAAAAGGTATCACTACTCGAATGACAATAAGCCATTTTCGCCATATATTCCAGGTTCCAGTGAGCTACCATAACACACAACGGTCTTTTTAACTACGTTGTTGGAAAATAATTTCATTTTTGCTGTAATAACATCAGATCATCACAATTTTTTTAAAGACGATATTTTCTTCATATCGTAACATTCGATGTACGCATCTTGTACATTTTTCACAGCAGCAAGCCAAGCGATTACCTTATACGCTTATGGCAAACGTCTCAGTATGTGTGTGAGCGCGCAGATTCAGCACTGACTGGGAATGGAGGGGAGGGGGTGCCAAAAAAATTGAAAAACGCCAATCGGCAGAGATAAAAAATTACGTATTAGAAACATTTGAATATGATTGGCGAGGGGCGGAGCTTAGAACAGGAAGTGGGCATAGGCAAAAAATGTTATCGAAGCATCTAGTAGAATCCAATACCGGAAGTACAGAGGTAACAATCACTATCATTTTTTTTTTTTAAAGCGAAATGTTATGACAGAAAGAAAAGATTACAGGGGAAGATTTAAAAAGGAAAGAATTAAAATAATTTTGAATGTGAATTTTAAAATTAAATGAATAAGGACTAATAAAATATTTCTTAAATTGAATTAAAAATATGGCAGTGGTTGTAAGAACCACAACATATACTCCGGCCTCCCCAAGAGAAAATATTGGTGAGATGGAGAAATTAAACAATTTTGACATCGAGTCAATATTTTCTCACCTATATACTATATACATATAACTTGACATAATGAGAAACAAAATAAAAAGAATAATAATAATAATAAATTTACATTCTTCTGGCAAAAAAAATACACAAAGTCCTTCAAAATATAGTTGCTAACAGTCCAAAAAGTAAAGAGTCTATTAAAACAAAGATGCTGAAAGTCCAATAGTAAATATAGTCTTTCAAAATAAAGTTGCTGAAAGTTCATTGACTGATATGTGAAATAGCAAATACAATACTATAAAGTAAGTTCAGTAGCAAAAAGTGAACAAAGTCTTTTGAAATAAAGCTGCTGAAAGTCCATTCACTGATATGTGAAATAGCAAATACAACACTATAAAGTAAGTTCAGTATATACTAAAAGAGTAAAAAAAAGGTTGTAATAATGTACACAAAAAAATAATATTATATGATACAAATTGGTAATCATACTAATAATGGCTTTCCTAATTCAATATAGCATAACATTAGCAATAAAACATTTCCATTTTGGAAAAGAAATAGCAAAAATAAGACCTTTGAATCACAACTGTATTTCCAGTCACAGTCGATGAACTATATTTCAATTTTTGCATTAACATTTTTATTAGAACAATGCTTATATAAATTCAATAAATTACTCATTTGAGAATTTTTCCATAACAAAAATTCAAAATGTAAGCAAATGGTCAAGAGAGAATATTTAGACTCTCATTGAAAAGAAATATATGTATTTAGCACTTTCTAAGAAATCAACTTTTCTTAGTTGAACAACTCTAATACAACAACATTAATACCTTCAAAGTAAATAATGGCAAAGAGAGGATATTTAAGCTCTCAGAAAAGTACATAAATAAATGTATCATTCTACCACATAACTTTAATAATATTGACCTTGTAAAAAATATCACACAACATATCTATACAAAAATATCCTGAATGCTTATTGAATGTTTAATTCGAATTTTCAAACATTTTTAAGAATAAACATGTAATTTTAATTTTTTACATATAAAATACATAAGTATTTTTTTTTAAATGTAATGACTTAAAACAAACTTTGGATCCAAAGCATATAATTTGCATATGCATAAATATTTTCTTCAATTTGTGGGTTTTCAAACACCTATAGAGCTTAATGTATTAATCATTTTACATAATACACCAACAATAATAATATTAGAAGTATTAGCATGCATACTCTTTAGATGTTAAAAAGAGGTTAGATGTTAGGGCATGCAAGAAGTGACATTTGTATTATTCTAAAAGTCATAATAGGGAAAGTGATGACATATGTACTCATACCATATATCAATAACAATTTACTTTTTAAGTTAAATTACCTTATCAAAAAAAATTAACCAATAACACTTCATCTCCAACTATGATATTGAATTATAAGTTTTAAAAAGAATTACAATTTAAATCAAACACTGAATTTTAGAGTTTTAAGCTATCAATTCATCCAGTTAATCTTATTGATATTGGCATCTAGTATGTTATTTTAAACAGCTCAACAGAATAAATCGAGGTAATGGAACTCCAGTAAAGCAGGATACGTAATCACTTTTGATTAATTTTAACACAGTTATTCTAAAATGATAAATAAATTATACGATTTGTAATTTTCCAACTAAGTGAAAAAGTGTTCGAACCAGGATCATTTTGGCTTAAGCTGCCAGTGCCTAAGCTATACCAAACTGAGCTATCCTGCACGAATCTAGCAGGCTAGTATAGAAGATATTTTCATTGCGTCAAATATTATTCTACAAATTATTGAGTTAAACCGCAATGTAGAACTGTGTTATTTAAAACACATAAAATATCAAAGAGAAAGAACAATTTAAATTTTATTTCACAAACATTTGGTCCGTCTATCACTGGAGAAGAATTTCGAATCAAACGATTCAAGTGACAAATAAATTTCTACGCACAAAATTTATGTTTTGAATGACATTTACTTGTGTTTATTTATATTAACATGAACTTATCAACTCATTTGTGCTGAATTAAAACTATGGAATGATATATATACGTAACTGTGAAAAAGTCAATAAGTAATAAAAAAAATTAAAAGCGCAGTTAAAGATTTTTTACGGCTTTTAACCTTGGAATTAGATCTTGGGATAAGAGAAAATGTCGGTTTATAGATTAAAACAGATTAATAAAAAACAGTGGAAATATAAAGAAAATTCCGATGCATTTCATGATCTTTCAACTTACATTATCGAAACTTCCAAAGCCGAGAATAATAAGCTATTAGAATTAGAGAAATTAAAATTAGAAAAAATCTAAAAATGAGTTGGAAATTGCCCCCAAGCCGTACCTAAAAGGGAAAATGAGGGAAATAATGAAGAAAAAATTTAAAATGCTAGTTCTATAGATAATATTATAAAGAGCATTAAAACTTTAACGTTAAAAGTACCAATTAAATGTGAAGCTTGGGGATATTTTTTCTCATCTCCTGAATGAGCATTTTGCGCACCCGAAAAAATTAATTCAGAAATCCAGCTCAGTTTATTAGGTGAAAGGGGAATTAGTATAATATCATATCTCAAGAATAATGAATTACATAATTATGAAAAAGTGAAAGAAATAGTGTTGAATGAATTTCAGCCAACACCTCAAATATGTTTAAATCAATTCAAAAAAGCTCAGTGTCTCAATGAATCGTATGTACAGTTTGCTTCTCGCCTAACGACAAATTTTGAGTATTAATTAAAGCTAAGAAAGGTCTCCGATTTTAAAACTTTAAAGCAATTAATTGCATCAGATATATTTTTTAAACTCTTGACGGAGAAACTCATCTCATATAACGATGAGACAGTCGGATAGTTGGTTTAATCCGTTAGCTTTATGAAAGGAACCTGACTTGTATTTCACTTCACGTGGAAAAGCTTTATAACAAAAGTATGGCATTTTTCAGAACTATTGCAGTAATCCCAAGAATATAAAAAATATTTCGAAAATATTTCTATCGGATGTAAAGAATTGGAAATGTGCTTTGTGTTCAGAAAATCACCATTTGGCTACATGCCCTAGTTATTTAAAATTACAGTAAATGAGGAAATTGAAGAAGTAAAAAAAGTTGTATTTTAATTGCCTGAATTTCCATAATATATTATCATGCAAGTGTAAGTATCTGTGTTTTTGTAAGCAGCGTCACAATAGAGTCATTCATTTCCCTAAAAATAAATGTCAGGAAAAGACAGTTGACAATGTGTCGGGAGAACAAATTCAATTGAGGGGTAATGAAACGCAGGTGGGAAAATCAAATAGTTCATCTGGGACACAAGATTGTGTTTTACAATATCAGCTCAAACTTTGTTCCACAAAACAGTCTAATATGTATGGGTAATCGTGATAACAAGAGTAAATTTATTCTATTAAGTACTGCAATTTGTTATCTCTCCGATGAAAGAGGAAAGTAATTTAAATTAAATGTCTATTGGATTTAGGAAGCCTTTCTTCTTTTTTCTCTCGTAAATGTGCAGAGTTGATGCAATTAAAAACTAAAAGAATTAATGTTCAAGTATCAGAATTGAACGATGCCTAATTAGAGATCAAATACAGAATAGCGACAATAAGCGATAAAGACAAGAGTTATGTAAAAATTATTGATTTCCTAGTTGTACATAAAATTATGGCAGATTTAACTTCATCTCGTAAAATAAATGTCAACAAGCAAGAGTTTAATATTAATATAAATTTCGCTGATAATAAGTTGTACATAAAATTATGGCTCCATCTCGTAAAATAAATGTCAACATGCAAACGTTTAATATTAATATAAAATTAGCTTAGGAAGAATTAGCAGGTGAAGAAGTGGACAATGATGTTCAGTATAGACCAAGAGTAACTAACGAAGAAGCGTCACACTGGCGACGAGTTAAACGTTGATGCTTCTAGTTTTGTAATCTTGCTACTTTAGATTACTACTTCAATTTCGGAAGATTGGAACAAGGTAAGAAAATCTTATTATTCTATTAAAATGGAACAATTAGTTGAATAATTAATTAAACAAAATAAGGCGTTAATGGATGCGCTAAAGGGGGATAGCACCCTAAAGAATAATAAGGTTTCTGGAGTACAATTTGAGAAATATGATGAATCACTAGAAAGTTTTGATACCTTCATGGATAGGTTTAAAGCCTTTCTAGATATACAAAATGTTCCTAAGGAAAAACGCGCAAAAACACTAATATCAAGTTTATCTGCAAAGCTATATAACTTGTTAAAAAATCTTCTTGCTCCACAAAATCCCAGTGATCAGGCATATGAAGCGCTTAAACAAATTTTGCAATAACATTTGAATCCGAAACCATTAATAATACCTAGTAGACACACGTTTTTAAACAGGAAACAACATGAAGGGGAAAGCGTTAGTTCTTATCTTGCTGAACTTCGCTCTTTAGCAATTCCTTGCAAATACACTCAACTTATGTTGAATACTATGTTGAGAGATGTTTTCGTTAGTGGTTTACGAGATAGGGCAATCCTAGATCGGCTATTTGAAGAAGACGATATCGATCTCAATAAAACAGTTAAGATCGCTTTAGCAATGGAACGAGCTAATAAAGGAGTTAATGATATAATTGGTAAGCCACAAGGAATTAAAGCCGTTGGTGTATATAAGGAAAAATATAACACCACAACCTAAGAACACTCAAAAGAAAAATAACATAGTACATTGTTCTAGATGCAACGGATCAAATCATAATAAATTTAACTGTAAGTTTAAAGCAAGTAAATGTAGAGTTTGCCAGCGTATTGGCCACATTCAACGAGCTTGTTATTATTCTAAGGAGGCTAAACCAAACAAAATGGTGAAGCAAAAACAGTTTCATGTAGATGATTCAGAAGTTCACAATTCAATTCCACTTCATAGTTTAGAAGTAGAGAACGTTTGCATGAAAGAAGAATTTCCTAAAAGACCTCCCATAATAGTAACTGTTGAAATTGAAGGTAAATCGGTTGAAATGGAAGTCGGTACAGGCGGTACAGTATCAGTAATGAGTTTAAAGAGATTTAAAGATATTTCGAAGAAAAAAATATGTCCTACAGACTTGAAATTTAAGACCTATAATGGTGAAACCCTTAAACCCCTGGGTTACTCAACAGTTAAAGTAAAATATAAGAATCAAACAGAGTACTTAAATATATATATTGCTAAAGAAGACTTAGACACTATCTTGGGTCGAGAATGGCTGCATAAAATCAATTTGGATTGGGTAAGGATTAAAGCTCTTACAGTTGTAAATCAGGAAAATCTTACAAAACTGTTAGAAGAATACGCAGACATATTTGATGAAAAATTGGGCGAAATAAAAAATTATGAATGCAGTCTTGAGTTAAAACCGGATGCCGTTCCAGTTTTTTGCAGACCGAGACCATTACCGTTTGCAATGAAAAAGCGTGTTGAAGAGGAATTAGAACGACTTGAGAAAGACGGAGTTATCAAAAAGTCGAATATTTCAGATTGGGCGACTCCAATTGTACCAGTAGTTAAAGCAAATGGGAATATTCGACTATGTGCTGATTATTCCGTCACTCTTAACAAAAATCTAAAAATTCAAAGACATCCTCTTCCAAAAACAGAAGAAATTTTTGCTTCACTGAATGGTGGTAAGATATTTTCAAAGATTGACTTTAGTCAAGCTTATTTACAAATGAAGGTTCACCCTGACAGTCAAAAATTATTAACGATAAATACTCATAAAGGACTTTATGATTGCACAAGACTAATGTTTGGAATTAACTCAGCCCCTGCTAAATGGCAGAAATATATAGAAAGTGTATTGCATGATTTAGAAGGAGTAGAAGTATTTTATGATGATGCACGGATCGCAGCACCAGATTTCCAGACACATTTGTCAAGATTACGGAAATTTTTTGATAGATGTCGTCAACATGGATTGAGAATAAATAAAGATAAATGAAAATTTTTCCAGAATGAAATTGAATTTTTGGGATATAAGATAAATGCACAAGGATTATCTAAAACAGATGAAAAGATTGCTGCAATTAAGAATGCTAAAATTCCTAAGAACGTTCAAGAAATTCAGTCTTTTATGGGATTAGTTAACTTTTATTCTAGATTCTCAAACAAACTTGCTACTTTAGTATATCCATTACGCAACTTGACAAAAAAAGGTGTTCCATGGATTTGGGATAAAAAGTGTCAAGAAGCAATTCAAAACATAAAATATGAAATCTGTTCAGATAGAGTATTAGCACACTATGATCCAAAACTTCCTATTTTCCTTGCAGCTGATGCATCTCCAGTCGGTTTGGGGGCAGTGCTGTCCCACAAATTTCCAGATGGTTCCGAGAGGCCTATTGCATTTGCTTCAAGAACACTTTCACTAACTGAACAACGCTATTCACAGATTGATAAAGAAGCTCTAGCTCTAGTCTGGGCTGTGAAAAAGTTTTATCTTTACCTAAAAGGAAATCGATTCACTCTCATTACAGATCACAAACCACTCGTGGCAATTTTTGCTTGCAAAAAGGGTCTTCCAGTTTTGTCTGCTACAAGACTTTTGCATTATGCTCTAGTACTACAGTCTTATCAGTTCGACATAATTTATCGGAATACTAAGGATCATGGTAATGCAGATTGTCTTTCACGATTACCCTTAAGGTCTGAAGATTTAGAATTAAAGGATGACGTTTCAGTTTTCCAACTTTCCCAAATTGAAACACTTATAATAACAGCAAGAGATTTAGCCAAAGCAACTGCAAATGACGAAGATTTGGCACCCTTGCTAAATGCTTTAAAAAAGGGAACTTCTCTAAAACGGGAAGGAAGTCGAATATACTCTCCAGGATGGTTGCATTATGTACGGACAAAGAGTCTGTGTACCTAAAAAATACCATAAAAAAGTTTTGGAAGAACTTCATCAAGGACATTTAGGAGTTGTTAAAATGAAGGCAATAGCCAGATCCTATGTCAATTGGAAAAACATAGATAAAGACATCGAAGATGTTGTTAAAAATTGTACAGATTGTTCCAGGATTAAAGATTATCCTCCAAAATCTAAAACACACCATTGGGAGTATCCAAGTTTTCCATGGGAAAGAATTCATGTTGATTTTGCAGGGCCAATTTTTGAGCATATGTTTTTATTAATTGTAGATGCACACTCTAAATGGCTCGAAGTCTATCCTATGAAATCGACAACTGCCTTGAAAACAGTAGAATGTCTAAGAGATTGTTTTGCTCGTTTTGGATTACCAGTCATGTTAGTCAGTGACAACGGACCACAGTTTTCCTCATATGAGTTCCAAGAATTTATGCAAAATAATGGAGTTTTTCATAAAACGAGTGCACCTTTCAAGCCCTCCAGCAATGGTCAAGCAGAAAGGTATGTACACACTTTGAAACAATCCCTTCGAGCAATGCAAAACTACCCTGGTAGTATCAATCAAAAAATCAACTGCTTTCTGTTACAATATCGGAAATCACCGAATATGACTACAATGCAGTCTCCAGCAAGTATGTTCTTAAAAAGAGAGATTCGTACGAGAATTGACCTCTTAATTCCTAATACTAAAGAAAGAATTCAGAATAAAATTAGGAAGGATATATATTTCAATGATCGGTATTTTGAAGTGGGTGAAAAAGTAGCCTTACGAGATTACACTGCAGCTAATTCAAAATGGAAATTCGGTCGTATCATCAGCCGAGATGGTGAATTACATTATACCATAAATGTTCAAGGCAATTTGGTTAGACGACATGTTGATCAAATTCGATCAGCAGGTGAAGAAGTGGACAATGATGTTCAGTATAGACCAAGAGTAACAAATATGAACGTCCCATCTGATCCAACAGCGACTTCAACGGAGACAGATGAAGCATCGACTGAGCCACCTACGACCTCCGAGGATATCGCCAAAGATATGCCTCCATCACTGCCAACTGTCACACCTCCAAGTGCTCCTCCAGTTAGCACACCCCAAGTTGTCCAAAATCCAGTGCAACTAAGACGATCTAAAAGGATCCGGAAATCTCCAAAAAGATTGTGCTGTTAATTTGAAGGGGGAGGAAACTGTCGTGTATTAAAATAAAACTATTACACTAAAATGGCAACGCATGATAGCCAACTTTTAAATAAGTTCAACATTCCGGAGAGTATAAATTTATTATTAGACTGCTGAAGTTGTTTATGAAATTTTAAAATCAGGTCAATTTTTAATTAAAATTTCTGAGATAATTTTACGGAATCTGTTTTTGGATTTATAATTTCAGGTGGAATACCAGCAGTAAATGAGAATAGAGCCCACTGGGGACTTACAAAAGAAGAAATAAATATAGGCGAAATACTTAAACGGTTCTGGGAAATTGAGACTGTGGAAGCATTAGTGTCAATCATCAAGGAATCTGAAATTTGTGAAGCACTATATAAACAAACACACATCAGTGATCACACAGGCAGATATATTGTAACAATGCGCTTAAAGGAAAATCCTGTTTGCTTAAATAGCTCAAAGGGTATTGTTCTTAAAACCATGAACAGTTTATGGAATAGATTAATTACAAAACCGGAGTATTTAAACCTGTACCGTGAATTTTTAAAAGAGTATGAAAAAATGGGTCATGTTAAGAAAGTTTCTTAAAAGAACCTGAAATTGTATACTAGACGCCTCATCACGGAATATATCGTCCCCATTTATCCACCACGAAGCTCAGAATTGTTTTTAATGCATCAAGTATGACATCTAATAATAATTCGTTTAATTCCATTGTGTATAATCGAGAGGTGGTTCAAGATGATCTATTTACCATAATGTAAAGTTCCGTAAACATATATTTGTTTTTACAACAGATATACAAAAATGTATAGGATGAAAAAAATGTATTCCAATGGAGATCTCTTCAAAGAATTAAACTCTTGAACAGATTTCTATTTATGAAGGAAAAGATTATCCGATTGCAGCACCAGTATTACGTTTTGAATTTTAGAATGGAGGATATATTAATGGTTTCAGACTCATTAACTACTACCAAAGAACTACAGTATCAGTTAACAGAAATATTGAAACGTACAGGTATTAACAATTAGTGTAGTAATAATCCAGAGCTCTCAGTAGACATTTATGATTATCCATTCTCGAATGAAGAAACAATGCACACACTTGGAGTTTTGTGGAAATCCAAAAAGGATTGTTTTGGTTTTTAATTGAATTTAGAAAATAATACAATTATCACGAAACGACATATTTGTCCACAATAGCTAGGCTGTTTGACCCTATAGAATTGTTAGGCGCAGTAATTACCAAAGCTAAAATATTTCTTCAAATGTTTTCGCTATTGAAGCATAATTGAGATGATGTTCTACCAGACAAGGAAGCCAAGGATTGGAAACGTTATTCTTCTAAACTGCAGCTAATAAATGGTCTAGAAATAGAAAGATGCATTCTAACTACAAACTCTAACTTGATTGAAATCCATGAACTTTCTGATGCGTCCAAGACTTAAACTTGTTCGAATTTTAAGTTTTATTTATAGATTCTACAACTGGCAGGTAACTGGAGGTTCCGACTCGGCTGTTTAAGCGGGCTCTCAACACAGGAGATGTTCGTCGACACGACGGAGACAAGAGACGGACGTACTACTACCTCATCGTGGTCCGCCAGTCGCAAAGGGATGTCCAAAAAAGACGGGGACGCCCAGAAGAACCGTTGCGGGGCCTCGACGAGGCCCCGGGCAGGATCTGTGGGCCTAGGGGTCCACCCTCGTAAGCGCGGGGTCTCCGCGGCGCGAGGACTCGGCCAATGCTTGGAGCCTCCTCCGTAGATGATGGAAGGACGTCCCGTAGGCCAAATCTATTTGCTCGAGCAAGAGAACCCCACAGGGGAACCCTCTTCTCTTACGTCGAGGTAGGTGACGCTGGGAAAAGGCAAGCAAACAGTAGCTGGACCGTTTCCACAAATTTATCCGAGGAATTTACGGCGGCAGGGTCGAGCTTCGTAGAGCACGATGCGTGGTGACTCTGTAGTGACGCTGGGCGGTGGGAAATACGGCATGCAGCAACTATCTGCACTGTACCAGCGGTAGAGGTGGAATAGTTACCGGCATGTGGGCGTACACGCATGGCCCGTAACCACTACGTCATCCACTGCAGCTGAAGTAGTTGTGTTCCGACCTGAATGGTTGCCCATAGCCAAGTGGGGCTTAAGTCCGAAGGCGGCTCCTCAGGTCACTATGGACAAAACCGAATCTTGGTGGGGGAATCAACGTCTTGCGTCGCTTGACTACGAGGAACCAGGCGGGAGGCTGGCCGATTAACGCGGCGGCGACCATTGCCAAAACTTGACTCCTCGGGTCGAAACCCAGTCCAGCGCGTCTATGTCAAGAGTTTTATGTGTCTGACGGTTGGATGAACAGGAGTCTTCTCTTAACTTTCACGCTACTCACCTCGGCCGGGACCGCTTCTCCAGGGTTTTGCGGGAATTTTCCATGCCCCGCAGAGTTCGGTAATGGTTCTAAACATAACTTTCCCTTGTTTTGACATTTGTTGTGTTTTTGTTTTGTGTTTGTGTTTGTGTTGTGTTGTTTCTACATGTGGATGAACCTCTCAAATGGAGTGGATCGGGGACCGCCCGTATTTCGTTTCGGGTGCTCACCGGAAGCAAAGTCAGTTGGGAGGGGACAACCCTAGCCAAGACACGCCCATGCGTCAGGGACCGAGTTTCTTCCTTGTTTACCTATAAGTTCCTTCTTACCGCACGAGCGGTAACCGCGGCAGAAGAGCTAGTCGTTTCCTCCACCCCTAAGACTCGATAATCGGACGCCTCATGAAAGCAATACTCGTCGGGAGAGCTCGGCATATGACCTAGAGATCAGTTCCTCTTATAGGGTTCCAGAGACGAAGTCGTCGGTTGTCTTCTGGCGATTCATCAGGTGTCTTCGTGGAGGTCTCTTCTGATTATGGGAACCTCTGTGTATCGTAACGAGCTTTGTTCTCCTCACTTGGTAGAATCGGTGTGATGCGCAAGTGGCGGTGCACGGACGCCCGTAACGCATACGGAGAGCAGCATCTGGTCGTGCTTGTTATATGTCCCTCAGGACATGGGTACGGTGGTTGAGACGCTGACGGGCGGTACTCAGGCTCCTGGCGGCGCAGCTCAGTTTTTTATAAGTTCTACAATAATTGTAAAGAGAAAAAAATCCCCGCTGGTCCACTTTAATCTTTGAAATGAAAAGATTAAGAGCGATTAAATTGCAAAAGATTAAATTGCGAAATTAAGATAATTAAATTGTGTCAGTCAGAAAGAAAATTTTAAAAGAGGAATATTATACCTCAGTAGAAAGGATAATGTTTCACCGGTTACCCAGCTGCAATTTTTATGCCCGTTTCTAGATAAAGAGGAAATTTTAAGAGTTGGTGGAAGGCTTGGTCATAATTAGTTAAGTTTCAGTGGGAAATTTCCAGTAATTTTGCCAAAGGGTTATAAATTAACCAGAGTAATTGGAGAAAATGATCATAACAATATTTACATGTTGGAACTGAAGGGTTGTTGTTTATTATGAAGCAGAAATTTTGACCTTTGAATGGTAGTAAATCTTTGTAGGAAATTTGTTCATAACTATGTGATTTGCTTTAAGGCAAAACCAATTGCTCATCAGCAGCTTATGGGGATTTTGCCTCCTGAAAGTGTTATGCAACATTTTCCGTTTAATTGTGTAGGTATAGATTTTTTATTTTTAATTTCATGATAAAGTTTCCTAAACAAAGTAAAGGTAAATTGAATAAAGTTTATGTGTGTATTTTCATTTGCACATTGTTACAAAAGGCCTGTCATTTAGAATTAGTAACCAATTTATTAAGCGATGATTTTATTGCTGCCCTAAAAAGATTTATCAGCAGGTGAGAAAAATGTGCTGGTATCTTCATAGACAATGCGACAAATTTTACAGGAAGCAATACTGAACTAAAAAGTTTGAAGGAATTAATAAAAAGTTCTAGTGAAAATGTATGCAATTTTTTTTGTTGTTAAATGAGGAGATAGACTGGAATTTCATTCCTCCGAGATCTCTGAATCACGGGGGTCTTTGGAAAACAGGCGTTACGTTAGTCAAATGCCATCTTAAACATGTATCTGGTAATCTAAAATTAACTTATGAGGAATTTTGGATGGTAATTGTCCAAATTGAAAGAATTTTGAAATTTCCGTCCATTTTATCCTCTCTCCGCTGATTTCAATGATTATGACGTTTTAACACCAGCTCATCTCTTGTTTGAGAGACCTATTACAGCTATTCCAGAGCCTTACCAGTTAACTGTAAGTGATAATATTTTAAAATTTTCGCAAAAATTAACTAAAATAATTCAGAACATCTGGAAAAAATGGTCTAATATTATCTCACTACATTACAATAGAGAAAAAAAAATTGTATTATGAGAAGGCTAATCTAAAGTTAGGCACTATAGTTTCTTAAAAGAAGACGGTTTGCCAGTTTGTAACTAAAATAGTGGGATTATTTCCGGGATAAGATAATAAAGTAGGGGTTGTAAAAGTAAAAACTAAAAAGACAATTTTTAAAAGACGATCAAGAAACTAGGTGCATTGTCTTTACCAAATGATAAATATGTAAGAACAATGCATATGTAGCTATTGAAATATTTGTGTGTATGTGTGTAATTTATTTTTACTTGTGAGTTTTTTTTTTTCTAGTGAAGATTTGTTTTGTCTTGCAACATTGTATAGCTGTATCAATTTGTAATTCGACTTGCTGCTCTTAGCATGAAGCAATTTCAATTTGTTGAATGCTTGTCAACATGTCAACGCCGCGCCTGCTGAAATGTTCAAGCAAGCGCCTTCGAGCAATTAGAATTTTGATGTAATTTTATCCTTTTTTTTGTTTTTGTTTTTTTAGGTGTAGTTTGACAAGAAATGAATTTAATTTATTTTATGTAACTTTTGTAACATCGTAGAAAAAAGAGAGTTTTTTATTTTTCTTGGCCATGAGAGGTCGTGTGTTTATTTGTGAAATAAATGAGTTAGATTTGTAGTATAGGAGATATTTTTATTGTGTCAAATATTATTCCACAAATTATTCTGTTAAACCGGAATGTACAACTGTGTTATTTAAAATGCATAAAATATCAACTATAACGATTAAAATTTTATTTTACAAACAAGTATATTGTTGTAGTAAACAGAATATGTAAAGATTTTTATGAAATCTTTAAAATAAATATGTTTAAATAAGGAATATGTCTCCACGTAAGAGTGACGAATTTTTATCTTCGACTATCTAGGTAATTAAGTTCTCAGACTCCTCAATAAAGAGCAGAATTTAGAGAAATGACAAGTCTTCTGAAGCATCTTCAAAGGTGTTGCGTTGAATTAAGGTACAAAATCTAGTACCATTATTATTTCTACAGACTATTTCAAAAAAGAAGCTAGTGGGAATTTTAATAATTCATACGCTAGTAAGACAAGCGCAAGAGATTTTTTTACACAGCCAGGTGCAACATTAAAGACTGCTATACTAGTCGTTAAATCGGCTTAGCGAACACAGTTCAGAAAAATATCGATAAAAGCGGTCATGTACTTACGTCAACAGTCTGTTTTTCATATAAGTGTGCTGTTACGCTATCGAAATTTATTTTTCCAACAAAAAAATCATTCAGAGTGAGAAGACTATTTCGTTAGAACAGTATGTACTATCCGACTTAACAATTAGTCGAGTAATGCAGCGATTTTGTAATGATTATACAATAACTTGACATGCTAAAACATGTCTTCCGGAACATGATTAAGTATGCACATGTGTGTCTAGAAAGTGAAGGAGGATAATTTGAACATATATTCCAGTTTAGAACAAATAAATACGTTTTTTAGAATTTCCTTGTAATTTTCTCGAAATGTCACTAGCGAGTTTCCTTTTACGGAAAAGGGAAGCGACATCTTGTAGATCGCCCTCTTTCTCTTTTAAATCCAAGTAAAAGAAATACGATTATAGGCTATTTCATTGGACATTCCTTTATCACAACAAAAACAAGAATACTGGTTGGTACGGTTGAAAAACGTCTTGATAATCGAAATTTGTACGAGGAAAACCACATGTTTGTGTTTTTTATAAAGAATGATAAAGAAGTACTAATTAAGTCTCGTAAGAGAGAGCACAGCACCTGGTTCACATAACAGTGGAGGTTTTGTTCTCTTACAGACAAGTATAGGTCAACTATATAGAATGATTCAGGTTGTGTTCTCATGTGGAAAGAGCATAATAACAAGACTACAGATCCAACGATACTAAACAGATTTATTAAAAAGGAGGTAGAAATCGTGGTTGGATAGAAGCTTTTCGTGACAATATTGACCTCCTTGACGTCTATAGGAGAAATGTAATTTCTTTTAGAGATAACAGAGCGAGATTTCTCATCCATATATGAGACTTTATTCTAGAACTATTGACGATATTACCTCTGAATCGATGATAATGCTCAACCTCACCAATCTAGACTTGATGACACCTATCTTGAGATTCAAGATATAAAATGAATTAATCTTGACAAGAATAGATCGAATAACTTATAACAATTTTTTATAAATTTATGTTTATCGCAAATGTTTCTTGATTTAAATTACACTGGTAAAAACAATTTTTGACACATAAAATATTCATTATTTCTACCTCGATTGTTTACGCTGAATTCAAATATGTAATCACAATTTTTCTATCACGCAAAGGTTTGCAAAATAACTCTTTTAAGAATTGTTTTTTCGGGATATTAGTTATTTTTTAATAATAGTTTGTATACCTAAAACCATTTATTAAATTGTACCCAATCAAATTACTATTATTAAGGCAGTGACTATGTATTTCTAGTAACACACAGTGAAGGAGCAGAATTATCCATGTATCGTTGTGTCACGACATGTCGTAAGATGTGTCTGTTGCGCCTACACAATGTGACTCTTTATGAACTTGTCATTATTTCACAGGCATTCGCCTAGTGCGATTTCATTCTATTTTGTCCAATGATTTATATCTAGTTTGTACGTGATTTGCATTACATAATGACAAATATGTCAAGAAAGTTTCTATATAATCTGGATAACTTCTGTTATATGTGGGAACGTGACACTTAACAATCAACGGCGAAATCTGATTCCACTAAATATAAAATGTTATGAACTATATTCTGGCTGTAAAGTGCGTGATCAAAATGAGAACTAGACGCCTCATATTTGCTGTGTGTCTTGTATTAAACATGCAACAGAATGGGCTAAGGGTTATCGACGCATAAGCTGGACTATATTCTGGCTGTAAAGTGCGTGATCAAAACGAGAACTAGACGCCTCATATTTGCTGTGTGTCTTGTATTAAACGTGTAACAGAATGGGCTAAGGGTTCTCGACGCATAAGCTTTGCTATACCTATGATGTTGACGTAAACCACAAGATCATTCATCAGACATCATATATTATTCAGCCATGCATTGTTATTTAAAATTCCTTCCATTCTTAATGGGTTTGCAGTTTGGCTATACTCAATTTGATTATCTTTTGAGCACATGATGTAGTAGGGACAAAAAAAATATTATATCTAAAATGAAGGGCCAAAGCGCGAATTATTTATGCTGGAGAGAAAAATGTTATACAACCTCCATTAGTCAACTCTGACAATATGAAGGAATACCTGTTCTTCATATAAAATTAGTAGTTTTCCCGAACTAAAATCTCTGTTTAGAGATGCAAAATGCAAATATTAAATGAAGTTGAATAGTTATATATGAGGCGTCTAGTTCTCATTTTGATCACGCACGTTACAGCCAGAATATAGTTCATAACGTTTTATATTTAGTGGAATCAAATTTCGCCGTTGATTGTTAAGTGTCACGTTCCCACATATATAACAGAAGTTATCCAGATTATATAGAAACTTTCTTGATATATTTGTCATTATTTAATTCAAATCACGTACAATAATATACAGCATGGAATTCTTTGAAAAGTGTTATTCAAATTGTTTACGAAATCATAAAACTCCAAACTACCATAAGTTCGTGAATCAACTGCTAGTGTACGACACTAGTAGCTGGTATACATATATGGGGTGTAATATGTCCCTCAAGATTCATTTTTTGGGCTCTCCAACATGATTTCTTCCGAGATATTATAGCTGCTGTCAGTGCCGGTCAGGATGAACGATTTTACTTATGCATCTCATCTATGGAAAAGAAGTACCAAAGCAATAGACTGCAACTATGTTTGTTGATTATTGTTGGACATTAAAGATGGATATTCCAAATGCCAAACATCGAAGAACATCAATAACTTTAACATGTTAATTAAATTGATTAATGTCATGTATTCTCTCTCTCTCTCTCTCTCTCTCTCTCTCTCTCTCTCTCGTGTAAATATACTCATTTCTTGCACGATTAATATAAGTGGCGCAAACAAACTAGAGGGCGATGGAGAAAAACTACGAACATATTAGAAATCAGAATGAAAATTTCTATTAGTATCAGGTTTTGTACTTCGTGTACCAGAAAAAAAAATTCATCTGGGTACTTTATTAGTTTTTTCTATCTACAAACAACATATTACATTATAAATGTCTGTTTCTCTCTATATAACACCACTGCATAAACGAAGACATTTGATGTTTTGTATATTATGATTTTGTAGTCACAAATATACATGTTGCGTAATTTTGTGTGTTATTTGCATAGTTTTACCGCCGTGAATTCACGGAGCGAGACTATCCGCGTGCCCGTCCAACGTCACTATAACACTTTTGAAAATCCGTCTTTGCTGTTTTACAAATATTTAAAGCTAAATTCCATACCGGAACAATTTAAATGCTATATTCCGTAAGTTTAATGCACCGAAAAGAAAGAAAGGATGGGCCCGGATCTTGAGGAAGTTGGACGATCGACCACGGCTTTGAACTCATCTAATCTATATTCAAAATTTGAATTAGTGTATTTAACTGAAGTGCGCAATAGAACATAAATTTGCATAGAAATGTTACTGTATGTCAATAATGTTAACCCCTTAATCGTCGCGCCCGAGACATTCACGGGCAGCATAGGTTACGCCTGTTTTATTCAGATTGTTTGATTCCCACCAGTTTTATAAAATAGTGTTACTGGCTTTATTCTCGCATTATTTTTATCCGTCTATTAAACAAGACGAACATTTCTACTTAAAAAAACTGGTGGTAATCAAGCAATCTGAATTTTAAAAAAGTAGCCTACACTTAAAGGGCGCGACGATTAAGGGGTTAATAATTTTTAAAAAAAATTCCTTTTGAAGCTAAAATATTCTCAAAGAAACATGTTCTTAAAAATATTTACATGTATTGTATTTTTAGTATAAAAAAGAAAAATTTAAACCTTACAGTTTGTAAGTTTTTTTAACATATTATTATAGATATTACAAGCAAGATTTTATATTAAAACAAAATTTCAAAGAAATGAAAATGTGGCAAAATATTATAAAGCACAAGCATGAATCAATGCAAAATATCACAGCTTTTAAGTGTCATTTTTCAATTGATTTATATAGTGAGTTCAAAAGATATATTACTATTGCGAAAGCAATTAACTTTCAAAAACACATGTTTAATCTCTCACAGTAAATATTTTTATCGTGTGCTAAACTACAAATTCATTATTTTAAACTATCCTTGCTTAATGATACAATTCTTTATCTATCAAGATTCACCCTGCTGGGAAAATAATGCAATAAAAATTAACACAGTGAATTTTTATTTTTAGGAGAATCAGATCATAAAAATAACCAGTGTTATTTATTCATTCTAATAATTCTTGTATATTAGCACTGTCTAATTTGAAGCATATTGTAGGCATAAATCTCTTCTTTAAGATCATAATTTGTTATTAATATGTATATGTGACTTATTTTATATCTTTAAGTAAACATTGTAATTCTTTTAAAAATTTCAGAAAGCGAGACAATTAACTTGTAAGGATATTTTCAATACTGTTAGCATATAAAATGTTTTAAAACGTAAAGTGTACACGTGACGATTGTAAACTAAAATTAATCTGAAACACTATAATACTTTATAAAATGTTTAAATTTAATCATTTTTAACAAGCAATATTTAAAAGAGGGCAATGGGAAATGAAAGGCTTTATTGGGCAAACCCTTCCCATTAAAATGAAAACCATTTTTGAAAGTCACGTGAGCTATCCAAAAGTATTTTTCCTGTCTGACATGCTTGAAAAGTCTTCTCTAAAAAGACAAACTCTATTCATAAACAGGTACTGCACCACTAGCTAAAATTATAAGCACTAAATATGTAAAGAATCATATATTTTTCACGATTATAAGTATTAACACTTTGCCGTCCGGCGACACCATAGTGATGTCGTACGTAAAGTAACTTAATTTTAATCTTTAACTGCTACGTTGGCACCAAAATTTTTGAATGAAAACTTCCCTTTTATCAAGTACATGAAAAAAAGATTTTACTTATTTTCGAATAAATTTGTTTCTAAATTCTGGTGTCAATCAATCATTTCAACATTTTACGAATAGAAGTACGAGACATACGGGCACACAAAGTGTTAATAAACATTATGCAATATTATTTATATTCCAAAAAGGACGGTCTTGCTAATTTTTATTTAAAAATAATATTTTTTAAAAATACATGAAATAAGAAAATTTGGTACAAATTTTTAATGGTCATAATTATAAGCTCTGATTATAAGTTCTCATAATTTTTATAAGAAATGTAGCCATATGGTTCGACATGCTTGTAACACGTTTTGACGATTATGATATAGATATAGGGGTCAAGGGGATTATAAATAGCTTCTTCAATGTCTGTAATGCATGAATTTTGTTTGCCGTTTAAGCAAAAAAAAAAAACAACATTGCATGCCATTCTTTTTTTTAACGTGTATATCGTGCAATTGAGATGATCAATCAAATAATGGGATATTGTTATCATTGAACCACATTTTCGGAGCTTTTGAAATATGGCCCGATGAACGAAAATGAACTCTTCCCTTTCTAGAAATCCACTATCGCCAAAATTTGTGTTTCTAAAATGCGGGTGTACATTTTTGAGTTCATCTTCTTAGAAACAATAACAAAATAATTTTTACCTTAAGCTGACACAGCACCCGAAACCATAACTGATTTTTCTTTATTCTGATGATTCCATGCAACGTTTCTATTTCTTCACAAATCGTACCAGTACTAAAATATAATTTTATGTTAATACTGGCACGATTTGGGGATGGATAGTTAGAATAGTTAAGAAGGATGAAGTTAGAATACATGTCAGGCTCATTCAAGGAAGTCAATGTAGTTTCTATGATTAAATGTCCTGGGGGTCAGACCAGTAAAGTCATTTGGATCACTGGGCATCACATGGCTATTAACCGATTCTGGACCGTTACAATAGGCTCCCACTAAATGATCGAAAGGGATCGGAGCAGGTCCGGTCCCTAAACTAGGCTCGTAGCATCGTCACCCCAGCTGATGAGTGGCAGGCTACAGGAGCAAACCATCTGTCCAAATGACTAGCCAGGATCCAGTACCTGAGAATTACTCTACTGTCAGCTCTGATCATGGGAAACCTACAAAGGCGACCACTAGCACCTCACCAGCGGGCAAAACAACGCAAAACATAAAAAATAGTAAAATAGGTGAAAAGATGGAATAAAATAATAGGAATATTAGTTCCCCACAGCCGGCGGCCCTCAGTATGACTAGGACTACGGTATCCGGCTGCGGAGTAGGTAAATTAAGCAAAAATGTGGTTCGGCCGAACCTGGTACCGTGCTGGCTAATCCACCCCAGAGAACAGCCACTTGCTTCTGGTACCTTAATCCACACCGCCTCACCAGGAGTGGCCTTCCGAAGGAGTGAGTAGCGTCAGCACGAGGCTGTACTTGGAGACGGAATTCCCGGCCACACTTGAATCCGACGACTACCCCAAGAACCCACAGGACCCAACGCAGTCATTAGCCCAGAAGTAAAGCTTCATCGACACCCGCATCCGTCAGGTACCCCGCTTAAACAACCCTCCGAAAGTGGTTGATGCCACTGGCGTTCTCGACTAAGCTCCCGATCATCCTCCTGCTCATAAGCCAAATTGATTCGAGACCGCTCAGAGACGTCGCCAGCATACAGTTAAGGTAAACTAAACAGGTCTCCAAAAGCGGCTAGTTCTGGATATTTATCTTACAGAAAAGAGTTTGTGCTTTGCCTCACACAAGTTTGGAGTCCATTCAAAAATCTCTTCAGAAGGAATGGATGAAAATATTAAGGGGAAAGTTATGGCCCGGCCCGTTGCTGATTTTTCTGTTTTCTTTTTTTTTTTTTAAGATTTGCTTCTACATAGAGGCAGAAGGCAGTCACTTTGTAAATTGTTAGCGTTTCTGTAAGTCATGGAACTTCACTTTGTCTATTAGCAAACCTCTTTTCATTTCTGTTGTTATTAAAAGGATTATAAACTTAATCGTCTTTCCGAATAACTTCTTGTCACTCTGTGTTATAAATACGATGATTAACTTTCTGTATTTTAAAACAAAATTTCAAAGCAGTAAAAGTGGGACAAATTATCACAAGTCTTAAACATGAATCAAATACGGAATAACTTAGCTTTAAATGTAGCGTTTTAATATTTTTATATAAATGATTCAAATGAAATATTATCGTTGCTAAAACAATTAACTTTCGAAAACACGTGTTTAATCTCTCTCAGTAAATAATTTCATCGTGTGCTGAACAACATATTTATTATACTAAACTCTCACTACTTAATGACATAATTCTTTATCTGGAGATATTCATCCTGTTGAGAAAGTAATGCAATTAGATAAAAATTATCGCAGTGAATTTATATTTCTGTAACAAACATACCATAAATTATTTGTGTTAACTAATAAATGTTAGGATTCTTAAGTCTAAGCATTATTTAATGTGGAACAATCGTTGGAATTAATGTGTTGTTTCAGGTCAATATGTGTTATTAAAAACAACATGATTTTAAATTGCTTAATGGTTTTAAGTAAACACTGTAATTGTTTTCAAAATGCAGAAAGCGATGCAATTAAAAGGAAAGAATGTTTGAATATTATTCAGTTTGAAAGTATTTTAATTCGTAATGTATAAATGCGACGATGCAATAAATAAAATGTATCCGGAACCCAGTATACGTTTAACAATTTTCAAATAAATTCATATTTAAGCAGTAAAGAAGCATAATTTCTTTATAAAATATTTTTAATTGGTATTTCTATACTTTTAAAATGACTTAATTTTCATTTCGCGCGTTAAAACTCAATCATACTTTTGTTCTTTATTTAAAAACATCACCAATATCCATGTAGTAGAAGTACATCATGTAGATACATGATGTACACCATGTAGTACATCAATATCCTAAAAACCAAACAAAGTAAAAAAAAACACAATGGTCACCTTTTCATCTGGGAGTACTTTGGTAGAATTTTGAAAAGGTAAAAGTGTCGGAAATACAAATAAAAAATTCTTAAAATAAATTTAATTTATCGATTTTTTTTAATGTAATTTAAAAGATTATCTATAACGAACGAATATGTGAAGACGATGCAATAGAATTTCTATCTCAAAACAATTAAAAATGACTGCCATCCTCTTATGTTTGTACATTTTTTCCTTGATATATAGGGTAAGTCAAAATGAATATAGTGATTACAAATGGCTATAACTATTTAATGGAAAAGAATTTATCGATAAGATTAACACAGAATGTAGACCGAACTTCAGAATTTCGTATACATATGTCATAGATGTTCTATGTGACTCGATTTGGTCACACGGACAACATCTATGCGGTAATCCATTTCACGCCATACATTCTGAAGCATTTGTGAAATGGACTACCGCCTAGATGTTGTCCGTGTGACCAAGGGAAGTCACATAGAACATCCATGACGTATTTATATAAAATTTTGAGGTTCCGTCAACATTCTGTGTTAATCTTATCGATAAATTCTTTTTCATTAAATAGTTATAGCCATTTGTAATCGCTATATTCATTTTGACTTACCCTGTATAAGATTCTGCTTTTATAATAAAAATATTAAAATATCTATTAATCATATATGTAAGATCAATTAATGCTGAGGTATACATGTCACTGCTAAAGTGTGGAAGTGAGATAATGTGCAAATTAACTAGGTAAATAGCAGATTAACTAGGCCGATCCGTTAAAGTGTGGAAAATTGTTTCATTTCTCATATTACTGAGCACAATCTTACTAGGCACTCGTTAAAGTGAAAACAAATATATTTGCTCGAACAACAGCAACGTTTTCCCACTCTTAAATAATTATTCAGACAAACAACTAAGTAATACTAGGTAATACTAATTGAAAAACACACTATACCTTTCTTCCATAAAGTTTTATACATTTTTATATGGTAATCAGAAGATTCTAAATAAAATATACTGGCAATTCTTCAAACATTCTAATACTTATTTCCTAATTTATTTGTTGCAATAATCTCCAGATTTTAAATAAAATATATAGACAATTGCATAATATTATTTACTATTTTCTCGATATCTAATATATATCATGCTCATTGACTCAGAAAAATCAGTAAAATAGTTGATTAACTGAATCTAAGAAGAAAATGGAATACATGAAATCAATTAAACATTTTAAAACTTATATTAGAATTAAGGAAACTAATTTGCAAACACATGATAAAATCTCTCGTACTTATTAGTGCAATTTAAAGATTTGAGACATTTTGAATTACATAGTAACTGATCTTTGCACACCTAGATGTGGCATATTTAAATTTGTAATATTTTCTAAAACCAACTGCAGCAAGAAAGGAATTCTGTTATTGCTGTTTCACGTAAAGATATGTCGACAGTAGGACATCCTCTATCGATAAAAATCTCTGTTTCCAAACAGTAAATTCATATCTTGCAAAAAAAGTTTTAAAATATCTATTGTAGTACCAAGTGTGTAAAACTCGCCCTCTGTTTTACTAAACACCGCAGCTAAAATCGAGCAAGTATCATTTTTCACCTTTTTGTTAACTTCAGGTACTTTAATCCTCACAATGGCATTTTTATCGACATTTGGTTGATTTGCATCAGAAACTGCTATCATATTCTTTGCTTGTTTAGGCCTTCCTTATGGTGTTTATCTAATCTATATAATTTTTAAAGATTTTGCATAATACACTCTCAGAGAAACCTCTATCTGCAGGTTCCATTACGACACAAAGTACGTGAAAAAACATACAACGTGATTTATGCGTTTTAACACATTATGGGGTTTCTCGGCAAATAATATAGACAATGTTTTGTACAATCCATTTTACAGGCTGTGTGTGCATAATTTCCGATTTTTTAATACAAGTATTTCCGTATATAAAACTCGCTTTGCATAATCGCAGAATCCTGCGATCAAATAAACCGAACATTTCTATTATGAAGTAGTGCTAATAATTTTCAGAAGAGTTGGAAACCATGTGTACGAAACCGGTATGACTATTCTGCTGAAATTGAATGAAACTCAACTTTCTTTTGCATAACTTCTTGATCCTTCTTGATGATTTCTTTAACCGCAGAGGGGATTCCTCGGATATGCAGGGTAACTGAATATTCTTTATAACTGCATCCTCAATCAATGGTGCCATCGGTGAAGAAGACAGTTTAACATTACTATCTATAAATTCTTGTATTTCTATAGGTGATTCTGTAGAACCTGAAAGTCGCGTAATGTCTTGTTGAGTGCGATTGTATTGTGATCCCATAATCAGTCTCTTGTTAATTTCTATTTTTAAAGGTATTTTTCATAATTCACCGTGGATATAATAGAAGCCGACAATGGCACTATTACCGGACGACCAAAAATGACTCCATATGGACTTCTTTTGATTCCAGAATGATGGGTCTGATTCTTTATAAACTCTACAAATCTCACGTCTTGACTGCACTTGTTAGTTTAGTTAATAGCCATCAAAGTAGTGAAAATTTTTTAATGTCTTACATTGCTTGATCGACACCTTTTTGACTTTGCGTGAGCGTAGGTTTTCCATGAACCATTTTGATTTTGATTTGATAGCCTAAGAGTGACTGCTCAGATTAGTAAACCAAGTCTGTAGAGAATAGTGTCCCTCCCGATCCCCTTTATTAAGGTCTTAAAAAATACAATGTTCACCGGATATGAACCCGCCGTTAAGCGCAACAAGGGTCGGGATTGAAAAGAAGGGAGTTTAGAAAAAATATAATAAAAACAAACTATGGTCAAATACCAGATCGCCTATAACCTGTCGCTGCAGGGGAAGAACCTCTACCCGACAATTGGCAGGGAGTGAGTAGAAGTCGTGCATTGGTAGTGGCAGCTGATGATTACTAGGTAAGGTTCGAGAGATCTGCCAGAAAAATATAGATTTTAAGTAGGTTTCTGTTTACCTTCTCACCGCCGTGAACTGATAAATCCGTTCCTTCAGCTGTAGATTTCACTGCTATGTAAGCATTATTTAAATTAATATAATTCTACAAATATAATGCAGTTTCAAAACATTGAGTAATGATTGATTAATGCTTTCAAATATTATATTCATATACATAATATTTTTTTTTTATATCATGTTGGAAAAATCATCTTTTTTTTTAGAATTTTAAAAACATTACAGAGAAATAAACATTACAATTTTGCCTTTGCTGGGCGGTCAAAGGGTTAAGCGTGTGCTTATTTAGAATATTGGGAAGTCATTCCTTGTGAGGAACGGCAGGCTTCTAAATATGCCACTGTGCTGTTAGCGTAATAATTGGTAGCCGACGCCACTGCGCCAGACTCGCAAAAGATGCACATTTAAATTTGTGGAGGTATGTTCGATAGAGACCGTACCCCGTGAGAAACACTGTTGTATGTGGGGAGAGGTTATAGTGTGCTATTGAGATTTTCGGTAAGGTTATATGTATGTCAGCCTTTGCCGGTATTGATTGCCCTTCCATGAGTATTTTAACCTTTAGTAAATGTATTATGTATACGTGTGGGATTGGGAGATAGATGTCAATATAGCTGTTGTTTCCTTTATGAGTGTGTCCGCGGTTTCATTACCTTGAACGCGCGTGTGCGCTGAAACGTGGCCAAAAGATACTCTATTTAAAAAGATCTTTGATTTCTAGAACTAGCGGATGCTTGGTTCTGTGGGCATAGATAGCCTGCAGACCCGAAAAACTGTCACTATAAATTTTGACGAAGGGGTGTGTGGTGATTGTATGGATCCAGTCCAGGGACTCTATGATACCATAGATTTCTGCTTGCTATGCTTAATCGTGGCCATCTAGTCTGCAGACCCACTGATGCGTAACGGCACCCTTTTCCATGGCGCAGAATGACGCTGGCATGCCGGTGGCTGTTCCGTACCAATCAGTGAAGAGAGTAATCCTAGAGTATGAAGAGAAATAATTAAGTTTGGTGTTTACTTGGAAGTGAGATGTCTCATCGGATGAGTGTATCGGCCATCCTGAAACTTTGTGCTGTATTGTGGCAAGTTAGATTCTCGCGAGAAGACACTTAAATTTTCCATTTAAATGAGGTTGCTAATCGACAAGATCTGCCTGGCACCTGCTATTGAAGAGCGATGAAATAATCAAATTTACAATATTTCATTTATCTCATTTATTTTGTTTTTGTTAATAAGATTTATAGAAAGCCAAAAACAATTTTAATTGGGTTTCAGTTGTGTTTTTGTAAAGTGTATTGAATTGCCTGATAATTTTGTCTCTTCCCTCGTGACCAATTGACAAATAACTAGAATAAAATAGGCCAAATTAATTTTTCGATATGAACAAACTTTCTCAGACTTTCTTGAGTGTTTGACAACGGCCTTAAATGCGTTTTCGAGAGTTTCGTACAATCAAAACATCGTTTCTTTCAATTATTGGATAATGGCAAGATGATTATTATTTCTTGAAAATTTTTATTCGCTTTACATTTTCACGTACAGAATCATAGTTTTGTTTCATCATAATACACTAATTATATTTCTAATCTTTTCTAAAAAGCTGGGGTAGAATCTATTCTTCATTTTGTTCAGCAATTTGTCGTAGGGTTTGCTTGCAATCTTGGAGCTAAAGTCGCCTGCTTTCAAAAATCACGACAAGGCAGAAATGAATTTAAAAACAAAAGTAGTTAGTTCTTTTGAAAAATTCGCAGCCGACGCAAACAATGAGAAAATGAAGCAGAAAAGAAAACGTCGGTGTTATATGCTCTAATAAAGAGAAAAGTGCCCAGTTAAACTGAGGGCATGGAGCTCGCAAGCTATTCACACTAATTGTATACACTTATTTCAAATTCTTTGAAATAAGCCTTCGAAAAAAAAGAAATTGAATATATATTACCGGGGCGGATCATCCCTCCGTTCTCCCCCCCCCCTTTTAATTAACTAATGAACCCTCAAAACTAATCAGGGAAGCGCCTTATTACAATGAACATATATACAAAATTTGAAGTATATCGGATAATTCTGCATCAAAAACCCATTTATCTAAATTAAGGAGGGGGGGGGATTAGACTCCCCTTACCCCCTTTATACTTAATCAATGAATCCCCAAAACTAATCAGGAAATTGCCTTATCACAATGAACATATATACAAAATTTGAAGGAAATCGGATAATTCTGCATGAATAACACATTTATCTAAATTAAGGGAGGGGGGATTAGCCTCCCTTTACCCCTTTATACTTAACCAATAAACCCACAAAACTAATCCGGAAAGCGCCTTATCACAATAAACCTATATACAAAATTTGAAGGAAATCGGATAATTCTAAATGAATAACCCATTTATCTAAATTAAGGGGGATTACCCTCCCTTTCCCCCTTTATACTTAATCAATGAACCCCCAAAACTAATCAGGGAAACGCCTTATCACAATTAACCTATATACAAAATTTGAAGAAAATCAGATAATTCTGCATGAAAAACCCATTTATCTAAATTAAGGGGGGTTAGCCCCCGTACCCCCTGTATATTTAACCAATGAACCCCAAAAACTAATCAGGGAAGCGCCTTATCACAATGAACCTATAAACAAAATATGAAGCAAAACGGTTAATTCTATCAAGAGTTATCGCGTTACGTACATACGTACATACATACGTACATACAGAACCGGCGGGCACATTAGCTATCAGGCTTGGCCAGGCCTATGAGCTAAAAAGCGGTAGAAGCAAGAGGAAAAGAAGAGAAATAAAAAAAAATTTCGCACTGTACAGGTTCGAACAGACTACGTTTTTGCTAAGTGCTATTTTTCATGTGGTCAGTCTTCAGAAGCTTATGTAGAGGTCAGAGTTCAGCGGAGGAGATCCCTGACGTGTTTATCACCGCCTCTTTCTTTTGTTGATTATCACAGAACCTTTAAAAAAGAAAGCCAGGGGAATGCTTTAGTGGGGTATTAATGAAATCCCAATGTAAACGCACCTTTAAGGATTCGGAATACATTAATGTGCACATTATGTAGTACAGTGCGAAACATTTCTATTTTGTAGATGATTTCGCACTCTAACTCAACAAATCAGGTAAGTGACATATTAACTAAGTAATGTCTACATTAACAACTTTCACAATTTAACGGTAACATGAATATATATTTAGAAAAAACCTTTTAATTAAATAAATTCTGTATAGTCCTCGCTCTTTATTTAAAACCTATTTTAAAGCATACTAACTGCTAAAAGATTTGATACTGCATTTTCAAGTCCTAATACTATGTAGATACTGTATAAAATCACATTACAAAAGCCAATTAAAAATCCTACACTTTAAAGATACAGTTTAAAGGTGTTTCGTTTTATTTATTTAAAATAAAGATTGTCAAAGAAACACTCAAAGTATTTATCTTCGATAAACTCTATTTATAATTAAAAAGTTTAATACTAAGAGAAATTTTAAAATAAGTTATTTATTCATGAAATGTGAAAATTTTAACCAATTCTTCATTATTCTCTTATTTTATTTTCAGAAAATCCACACCATTTTTTATTTTTTTTTATTTTTTTTATTTTTTTTTAATGAAAAAATCAAAATTATTTCTCAGTTCCAAAATTTAAAAACAGAGCATAAATAACTACTAAAATGGGATACCATGTGTAACATGTTTAATATTTGTCGTTCATTTTATTTTTTAATGTAATGGAATTTGACAATAATTGTTTCTAACAATAATTTAACATAAAAGCTTGAATGTTTGTCGTGAATAAAATATTTAATATTTATTTTACATTTTTTTAATGCGTAATCCAATGAACATGTACAAATGTTAATAATTGTGCAAATAACTGGATTCGTATGAAATTATCTTACATGCGGAAGAAAATTTATTATTAACAGTTATTATAAAACATGACTTCAGAATAATTAGCTGGAACGAAATGCAAATCATAGTTTCTAATTCATACAAAATTAAGTTAATCAATGTTCGGTAAATGCGGACTTTGTCAAAATTAGAGATACGGCATAACGATATCTAAACACGAAATTAACTTATAAAGATAAAATTACTAGCAACAGTGACTTAGCTCTGATAACAAATGTTACAATTAGAGTAGAATTATTTTATTATGTTGCACAATTTATCATAACCATGTGATTTGTTGAAATAGAAATAATTATCTATGGAAAATAAAAATTCTAAGAAAAATTAATAGTTTAAAATTTTGAAAGTGCAATTTTTTGATATCATACATATATTTACTTTTTATTTACAGACCATACGGAAAGGAAAATTTTTTCAAATTACTTAATATTACTTATTAATATATTTACACTTACTTTATGTAAAGCATGTAATTACTTAAGTTTAAGTTAACGATGCATTAAATTATTCTTTTTGCCTTTTGTACTAATGAAATAGAAAGGAAAAATTGTGCGAAAAAAAAAATTAATTCATCATTATTGAATTAAAAAATATAAATATTCATTTTCTTAAGAAATAAAATACTTTATGTAGACCAAATATTTGCCTAGAAATTTCGTTTTGCAGAACATAAAATATGTGATAAGAAAAATTTAGTGATGTGCAAATTTTGCAGGAAAAAGTTTCTATATAACATATTTTTTAGTTTTAGTTTACCTTTTCTGAAAATTACATATGCATTTAGTTCCTGATTAATAGAAAAAAATCGTTTCTATAATTCATTAACGGTAACCTTATTTAAATTTTAAAAAATTACGTACACCATGTTTAAACTAATATATTTTAATATTAGAAATGTTCCAAAAATTGTTTTAAAATGAAACATACTACGATTGCTCATAACAATTCGAAAAGAAATAATATGTGCAAAACATATGCATTTTTAAGTACCATAAAAGAAATTTTAGTTAGTTATGGGCCATAAAAAAATACCATTTTTTATAATTGTAATTTTATTTACAAACTATTTGTAATAATCGTGCTGACAAATTAAAAGAAGTAATAATCCTTAAAACTGATATCATATTTTACTATTTATTGCTTTCGTGTTTAGTATTTAAAAAGAGAAAATATTATAAGTAATTTCTGAATATATATGCGCCAAAAATTTTATGATTAAATTTGAATACCAATAGACAGGATTTCGACAATAAATAAATACCCTTCAATTCCAGTAAATATCCAGTACTCCATTTTTATGGTATTAAAATTCCAACGAAATAATTTTATATAGAATTTCAATGGTTCGCGCGTAAAACATCTTTGAAACACACTTTGTAAAAAAAAAAAAAAAGAAAAAAAAAAAGAAAAGAAAAGAAAAAAAATGGGTTCGGTTAAATTTTATAAAATGTCACAAGAGAATATTCTGATGTGAATTTTATATTAACCTGAACCTTCAAGAATACACTGCAAAAAACAATTGTTGATTTTACAGTATAATACTAGCAGCTGGGATGCTAGTATTATACTGTAAAATCACCAATATATATATATATTACAGTATTACAGTATGATTTTACAGTATGATTGTACAGTGCCAAATTTGCACGTCTAAAATATCATGGTCATAATTGGTGCACTGCAAAATATATATACCGTATTTACCCGCGTATAAGTCGACCCTCACTTTCCCGATCAAGAAATTTGATATTTTTTAAATCCCGCGTATAAGTCGACACCCCACTTTTCCGATCAAGAAATTTGAATTAAAAAAAATGCATTATTCAAAATCACCTGGAAAAAAAAAGAAAGTACTAAATATACAATAATAAAGAAACTTTAATTTTCTTTTTGTACATTTATTCGAAATCATCTGAAAAAAAGTACTAAATATACAATAATGAAGATAATAATATACTAAAGTAATATACAAAGTTAAACTGATTCAAGGTCCGATTCAGTATCGGACTCGCCAAACAATTCACAAAAATCCTTCGTCGTCATCGGCTCATCATGATACACGTTTTCAATCTCTGTATCGCTACATTCTTCCTCGTCGTTATCACTTTCCAAAATGGCTTCATCTTCTGTTTCGTCTAGTTCGTTGCTTATGCAGCATTTCTTGAACGATTTCATAATCATTTCGGAAGGAATTTGATTCCATGCATCTTTAACCCACTGGGCAATTAATGCAATGTCGGGCTTTCTAATATTACCGCCCTTTGTAAATGTTGGACAACCGGTTGAAATCCACTCTGCCCAATATTTTCTAACATTTGCTTTGAAGGGCTTATTGAGGCAAACGTCTAGGGGTTGAAGGACGGATGTCAACCCTCCCGTGATTACAGCTACAGCCGTTTTCTGTTCTTTCGTCACTTTATTCATGTTTTCATAAAAGGGGCCACAAAACGAGTCGTATACTAAAAGGGAAGGATTTTTGAAAACAGCTCCCGGTCTTTTACCCACACATTTTTAAGCCAGTTGACTGTTCCGCCAGTATCCATCCACCCCTTTTCATGGGCTCGAATCAGCACACCAGATGGAAATGAAACGTTTTTCGGCAACGTTTTTCTTTTAAAAATAATCAAAGGATGAAGCTTACTACTGTCGGCCAAACAGGAAAGAACGACCGTAAAAATGGGGTTTTTTGTACCCAGTCGTTTTTAGCAAAATGTTTTTTTCCTCCTTGCAGTACACTGTTTTATTTTCTGGTAGGTCGAAACACATGGGTGTTTCGTCCATATTTCCAATATGGCGAAGTTCAAAAGAATTCATTTTTCTTTGATCGATGACGTATTTTTGAAATTTCATAATCTCTGCTTCCAAGTCAGATGGTAATTTGGTTTGTGCCAGTTTAGTGCGCTGGCGTAAAGTCAAACCATGACGATTCATAAATCTAGTGCACCAATGTTCTGATGCACGAAACGTTTTTTGGAACACCATACTTTTCTTCTTTTGCAAGCTTCATTGCTCGTAAACGTATGGCAGTTCTAGTGACAATAAGACAATTCTGCCAGCACTCTACAACCCAATCATGCAATACATTTTCGAGTTCTGGAAATCTTGATTTTCCATGCCGAAAAGCCTTTTTTGATTTTGGGATGTTTTCTAGCTTTGCCTTATTCTTGCGCCAATCACGAATCAATTTTTTGTGAACCCCAAACCGACGAGAAGCAGCACAGTTGTTAAACTCTTCGGCAAAAGAAATAACTTTAAATTTAAATCCAGCTGCGTATGAATTGCGTTTCTGTTTTCTAATAACTAAATCAGCCATATCAGTAGAAAGAAGGAGAAAAATTGCAGTAAGATAAACGAAGAAATAGTGAATAGGTTTACTATCAAGAACACGCAAGATGTAACGCGGGTCACGTGTGTTTAGAGAGTCACATGTTTCTAGCCACTCGCGGACGATTCAATTGCACATAGGTGTGATACATTCTCGGAATTTTATCTACTGATCTCTTAGAGTGAAGGGGGGGGGGGGTGGGTTGTAGTAGGCGTACATTCATCGCCAACAACAAACCCGTCACTCAATCTCCAAACATTTACCTGAGCGCTGATAACAAAAAGCAATTAATTCCTCTTTTTCTATCCTGGTATGGAAATCGACAGTAAACGACGTCATTGTGTTATGGAATGCGAAAAGAGAACAATTGCCTTTCAGAAGGGCATTTTTGACTTCTGGTAAAAAAAAAAAAATTAAGGACCCTCGCATAAGTCTACCTCCCCAACTTTAAAGTATTTTTTTGCCCAAAATTTCTCGACTTATACGCGGGTAAATACGGTATATATATATATATATATATATATATTGTTTTTTTTTTTTTTTTTTTTTTAGTGCACCAATTATGACCATGATATTTTAGACGTGCAAATTTGACAGCTGGGACAAAGTCGTTTAAAAAATTAATGAAAGACACAAATTGAAACTGTAATGGGAACTATTATCCTTCATAATTTTAATAATACATTCCTCGAAAATATTAGCAACATTAACAGCAATGTTGGAAAACACAAAGAGTCATATTGCATGGAAAGTAGTACAATATTAGGAGTATATATTGAAGTTTTGCTTTTCATCAATAATTAAACCTCTATATATGCACAATTGGTTGCACGAAGCACGTCAAGGCGATAGTCATGACGTTTTTCCTCTGATACTCTTTTTCGTCCACTCCCTGCTTTATCTAACACTGAGCCGATCCATGAATTTCTTCTACCATTCACGGATTTATATGAATGGACGTGGATCACAAGAAATTCGTGGAGACCGGCTCAGTATTGTATAAGCAAAGAGTGGACGAAAAAGACTATAAAAGGAAAAGTCGACAATTATCGCCTTGACGTGCTTCCAATGGTCAAATATATAGCTCCATTAATTCATGCAAAGAAAAACTTCAATATATACTTCTAATATTGTACTACCTTCTATGCATGTATTTGTTCATTTGTGTTTGTAATAAAAGCTTGAATTGTAAAGAGATTTTGTGAACACCTTGTACTTCTAAATCCAAGTCATAGCCTTTTGCTCATTTTAAAATGATGTACATGATTATATTTATAAATTATTATCATTAACTATCAGTAAAATAATACTATTACTATAGCTAAATCAACTTATTCCGTTTTAGTAAAATAAATTACAAATATGAAAAAGCAAAACTTCTAAAACGTTTATACGAGAATTTCATCTTACTATTACAGAAACTGTCTATGCTTTGTTTTCTGATATTTTTTTTTCATTGATAAAAATATTTTAGAACTCATAAAGTGGCCTGTAAATATAGTTAAATATTAATTGATCCAATTTTAAATTTTTTATATTTAACAAGGATTTTGAGAGAACATAGTATTTAAAAGTAAATGCCATGTCATATTTTAAAATGTAAAGTTTATAATTAGGGAATCATACTATTTACATATTATTACGATTAACTACTAATAAACAATTATTATTACAATTACTAAATCAACTGATTACTCTATCAAAAGTAAACAAATATTCTCTTATATTGCAATAAATTACAAGTATGCGAAGATAAATTAAAGAAAAAGAAAACGAAACTGCTTAAACATTTGTGCTAGAATTTCAGCTTACTAATTACCGGAACCGATTTTTTCTTGAAAATTTTTATTCGCTTTACATCTTCAAGTACGGAATCATAGTTTCGTTTTATCATCAAAACACAAATTATATTTCTAATCTTTGCTAAAAAAGCTGGCGTAGAATCTGTTCTTCATTTTGTTCAGCAATTTGTTGTAGGGTTTGCTTGCATTCTTGGAGCTAAAGTCGCCTGCTTTCAAAAATCACGACAAGGCAGAAACGAATTTTAAAACAAAAGTAGTTCTTTTGAGTATTCGCTTGAACCGATGCTTGAGAACCGATTAAGTTTTGCTTTGGATTTTTTTTTTCTGGTAAATTTTTTAAACAAATTGGAGGCTGTATATATAGTGAACTATAAAACCATAAATGTATAGTATTCTTTTTCATACAGCAATGAATTTAGAAAAATTCAAAAATATATGTAACCATAGATTACATGATACGTGATGGTTAAAAATAGATTTATGTCATATTTTTTAAATATAAAGCTTATTAATAGTAAAATATTGACCGACATATCAATTACGCTATTAAGAAATGTAAAACTTCTGTAGAACTATTTCCTAATTTTTTCTTGATGTTTCATGAATTGTTCAAGACATTCTCAGAGAACTTTCATTATTCTATTTTTATCCTCCCTTATTCTTTTCATTCAAGATTACTAGGTTTTTGTTTCTTTCTCTTTTTATTTATTTCAAAGGTGACATAATATTTAAAAGTAAATCCTATATTATGTTTGAAAATATATAAAGCTTATAGTTAGGGTTTGAATCAAAGAAAAAGAAAACGAAACTGCTTAAACCGACATTTACATATTATTACCATTAACTGTTAGTAATATTACTATAACTATTACTAAATCAACTGATTATTCTATCGAAAGTAAACAAATACCCCATAACTGCAATAAATTACAAATATGAGAAGACAAATATAAGGAAAATAAAACGAAACTGCTTAAACGTTTATGATAGAATTTCAACTTACTATTGCCTGAACCGTTTACGTTTTGATTTTTTTTTTCAGGTAATTTATTTTTTAAATCTTAGAGAGAGGCTTAAAAAAAAAGTGAAATATAAAGCGGTTTATTTATCGTATTCTTTTGCATGCAACAATACATATTGGAAAATTCAAAAAAATATGTAAATGTAAGATAATATAATACTTAAAAGTAAATCTATGTCATATTTTTAAATATAAAACATTTTATTATTCGGGAAATAGTAACGGAGATATCAATTACTCCATTACAAATAAGAAATGTGGAGCTTCTGTGATAAACTATTTCCGAAACTTTTCTTGCTGTTTCACGAATTGTTTAAGGCAATCTGAGAGAAGATTCATTATTCTCTTGAATAATGATATTTTTATCCTCCTTGATTCTTCTTATTCAAGATTACTAGCTTTTTTCTCTTTTTTTTATTTATTTATTTCAAAGAGTATTTTGTATGGGAAGAGACATTGGGGGCAAATTGAAATGAACTCAGTGATCTTTAATCCATTCTCTCCGGGTGATGTCAAAACACACCTATTTTGTATTTTTTCCCTTATAAAAATAAATGTTTGGAACAACAACAATATATATTTTTTTAACTAGAATGTTTATTTTAACTATATAAGTTTTTTAATTACCAATCGCACTTTTTCCCCCTTTTTAGGTAGATTTCGTAAGAAATACTACCTATTACATTCTCACCTAAGTTGGAAGTTTTGAAAAATATTTCCAGATCTACGCCGATCTTGACTCCCAGAACTCAAAACCACCCCCAGTTCAAAACTTTATATATATATATATATATATATATATATATATATATATATATATATATATATATATATATATATATATATATAACCATTAATGAAACATTACCGAAACACCAACTGAAACTTGAAATTATGATTTAGGAAGTAATAATTTATTGACAACGAAATTGTAACACCAGCACTATGAATATAGATATTAAATACTTATTTAAAAGAAGTAGAAATTAAATTAAAAATTGAATGAAATAAATAGAATGAATAAAATTTGTGGAATTTATACAGAATTATCAAGTCCCAAATGCATAAATTCCACAAATAAAATGAGTGGTTTCATCTTCATATTAGCATTAAAATTGCTAAAGAATATGAATTTGGGACGACCATTCAGACACATATCCATCTAGTGGAAAAAAAAGACTTAAAGATCATAAAACAAATATATTACTAATACAATACCAAAATGGAGAGATACCTTACCCATATTTATAAGAGAAAAACTTGATAATAGATCTCCAAATAGCAAAAACAACGCGATGAAGATGGATTCCTGCAACCCAACACTGACCAGATACATGAAGACATCAATAAAGGAAATTAATTGCAAAAAAAATTTCTAAATGTTGCCAAAAACATTATTAGAAGATTACAAACCCTGTTGCCAAAACAATTTAGAAAATGAATTACTTGGATATGGAATATTTTAAAGCATCACAAACCATGGTGCTTCCATCTATGATTTAGAAAATGAATTACATGGATATGGAATATTTTAAAGCAAACAAACCATGGTGCTGCCATCTATGATCTGAATATGTAGTGAATATACAATGGAAAAATCAATATTAAAATGAAACCATTCTATCTAAAGTGATAATAATTAGTCAATAAATATAAATGAAATTAAAAATAAAATAAATTATATTTAGATAATAAATATATATGAAATTAAATATAAAATGAATAATAAATCCAATTACATTAAAGTAAAAATGGATGTAGTAATGATTAATTAAAATACTAAATGTGAATTAAGATGCTATGGAGTTAAATTTAATATTAAACATATGATACAAGAGGTTAGGGAATAACATTAATTTAAATTAATACATATTATTCTAGCGTTTAAGAAAGTATTACATTATATTAGAATATGATATTGTCCAGCGTGGCCAAATTAAAATACTAAATTATGTGAATTAAGATGCTATGGATTTCAAAATAATATTAATTAAATATTGAAATTAATAGTAACATAATATGTTTATGCAAACAAAGTTAAGAATTAAATACACATGATAGAAGTAGTTAGGGAAGAAAATTAATTTAAATTAATATATATTATATTAGCGTTTAAGAAAGTATTACATTATATTAGAATATAATATTGTCCAACATGGGCATAAAAGTAAATACAATTAATCAATAAACATTCTTAATAGTAGTGAATAATACATTTAAATTAATTAATGAAGATTTAAATAAAACTACAGTAATACGCATATAAAAGTACTACATCAAAGTCCATTATAAAATTTGTATTAGCAAACGTATGTGTAAATCAATTTTTTTTTTTTAATAAATTAACCATGCGTTTTTACCATACAACTCCGCCACAAACCTCCTCAATCCAACATCTACCCACCCAGCCGTCCTATTATAATTAATTAATTAATTAATTAATTAATTTATATATATATATATATATATATATATATATATATGTGTCACTTTTTTATGAACACGATAACTGCAATAATTCTGCACAGATCTCTTCGAAACTGATACATAAAATCAAGGGGCATAAAATCTCGGTCAAGTTCGTTAATGGGCAAAATCAGACAAAGGGGGGAGGGTGGGGGGGGGGCTTTTGTGAAAACAGAAAAACCCCCATAATTTCTTAATTATGATACGTATCGAATCCGTTTGAAGTTATTATTACTTCTAGGAGAAGGGCCGAAAATGTATGTATGACAGATTTTTGATATAATTAAAAATGACCCCAAGGGAGGGAAGGGGGGGTTTAGAAGAAAAAAAATCATAACTCCATCAATTCAGAAAATATCAAATCCGCTTAAATTTATTATTCATCCTCTTAATATTATCTAAAAATTTTATATTGACAAGTTTTTTATAGGACCAACCCTTATAGCAAAATAAAATTAAAAACAAAAAAAATCCCTGCCGGCTCCGCCTGCAAACAAGTTATTTTTCGAAGTAGGCGGTTCCAACTCCCGAATCTTTTCGAAACTGATACATAAAATCAAGGGGCATAAAATCTCGGTCAAGTTCGTTAATGGGCAAAATCGAACCAGGGGGGGATGGGGGGGCTTTTTGTGAAAACAGAAAAAATCCCATAATTTCTTAATTATGATACGTATCAAATCCGTTTGAAGTTATTATTACTTCTAGGAGAAGGGCCGAAAATTTATGTATGACAGATTTTTGATATAATTAAAAATGGCCCCAGGGGGGGGGGGGGTTAAAAGAAAAAAAATCATAACTTCGTCAATTCCCAAGATTTCAAATCCGCTTAAATTTATTATAAATTCACTTAATATTATCTAAAACTTTTATATTGACAAGTTTTTTGTAGGACCAACTCTTATAGCAAAAAAAAAAACCCTGCTGGCTCCGCCTGCAAACATGTTAGGTTTCGAAGTAGGCGGTTCCAACTGCCGCATCATGGCAAAAAGATCATTTCTTCCGCAATTCCCAACAAACAGGCGCCCCACGGTCTGCGTCTTCGAAATCTACCTGTGCCTGTAGGCCGAGCCGTCAGGGATTTTTTTATATTTAAAAAGGTTTGTGAAATTATAATTGTTGACTCGTTGCGAAAAAGACAACGTGACTGTACACGATATGTGTTTTTAAATATAAATAATTGAAATTTGAATTTCTATGATTCTTTTTTTCACTTTAATATGAATTCATGTGTCATACTTTTATTACTCTGTAGTAATATACATATAGTCGTGTGTAATAGTCATATTCTGGTTTTTCTACTTTATAAATATCTACATATATATTACATCTTTTTTTTCATAATTCCTGCTGATGGTGTATTTTTACACAGCTTTATAATTATTTTACTAATAAAATTTTATTATTAGTATCGTCTATTTATCATAAAATATTAATATGAACCAAAACATTTAATAGAAAGTTATTGCAGCAGGAAATGTTCGAAGGAAAAGACAACCATTGAATTATCTCTAATGTTTAAAAAAAAGGTAGTTTAAAAAATAATTCGTTTAACATTAAAAAACATTTAAAAAAGAATTTATGCAAAATATACTTACTGAATTTCTCAGACATAAAGCTTAATATTGATGAAACTTTCACCAACATATCAATTAAGCCATTATATTTAAGAAATGCGAAACTTCTGTGATAAAAAATATTTCCGAAACTTTTCATGTTGTTTCATGAATTATTCAATACATTTCCAGAAAACTTTCATTATTCTCTTGAATAGTGACATTTTTTTTCAACTTGATTCTTCCTATGCAGGATTACTTCTTTTTTATTTCAAAGGATTGTTCGTACGAAATGAGACATTATATGCAAATTGAAATTCACTCAGAAAAAACCTTAAGAAAAAAGAAAAAAAAAAAAAAGATAATCACTGATTTTTTTTTTCAGTATCTCCTATCTGTAGGGGAAAAAAAGTTTCATTTTGAGAAGATTAGGTTCACACTAAAGGAAAATCATTTAATATCAGACAACATCTTAAAAAATTCATGAGAAATTAAAAATATATACCGGGTGATCCAAAAGTCAGGACGAAATTTAAAAATGAATAATTCGAAAACGAATCAAGATACAAAGATACGGTTTGCACCAAACGGATGGAAAAGAAACCGGGTTTTGTGTGGCAACGAAATAAAAAATAGTTCTGTTGTCGACCAGCAGATGGCGCTGTCGGATTTCTGATGTAGGATTATGCAAAGCAACAAACGATATAAAAAGGAGCAACTGCAGCAGGTAATGGTAGTCGAAGCTTGTATGCATCGAAATGCTGTCCATAGTTGAGAAAGCATTCTTAGGTAAACTGTATTATAAGAATTCGGAAAGTGCCATTGCGGCATTGCGAGAATATCGGTACATGAAGGATATGCGAGATAGCAAAGGACCAATAACGTCTTCTGCATTGAACAAAATGATGAAGAAATTTGAAGCTACAGGTTCTATGGCGTCACGTCAAAGAAGTGGACGTCCCTCAACAGCCGCTGCTGTTGCCACGGCAGTGGAGCAGACGGTGCAATCCATGTCGGCGGTTGCTGCACATGGGGAGTGCAGTGCTCGAGAAGTTTCGAGGCAGACAGGAGTGTCATACGGAAGTGTCTGGAGAGCACTGCGAATAACTTTGCAACGGTATCTCTGCAAGTTGCAACATAACCAAGAACTGAAACCTCCTGACTTCGACTCTCGCCGAGATTTTGCGAATTTGGTATTCAATAAGATGGAAGAGCAGCACGACTGTGTACGGCTTCACACTGTGCTTTGGACAGATGAAGCGCATTTCACACTCTCTGGCGCTGTTAACACCCACAATTGTCGAGTGTGGACCACAGAAAATCCACATGCATTTGTTGAGGTACCCTTGCATCAGCCTAAAGTGACAGTCTGGTGTGGCTTCACTGCTGATTTCATAATTGGTCCATTTTTTTTCGAGGAAGTCACACAGACGGGTTTCAAAACAGTTTATGTCACTGGTCAGCGATATGTAGCACTGTTACAAAACATTATTCCTGAACTGCAAGCGCGACAGGCACTCCAAACAGTTACCTTTATGCAAGATGGAGCACCACCTCATATTGCTCTGCCTGTGCAACGCCTGCTACGCTCAACATTTGGGGAGGATCGCATTATCAGTCGCTACTTTAATCACGCATGGCCTCCAAGATCTCCCGATCTGACACCCTGTGACTTTTGGCTGTGGAGATTCCTGAAGTTAAAAGTGTACCGCGACCAACCGGCATCACTAGCAGCACTGAAAGATGCCATCCGCCAAAATGTGTCTGCCATAACGCAAGAAATGCTACTAAATGCTGTGAACGGTGTGGTGCCGCGTCTCACAGCTGTACTTCTGAATGCTGGACAGCACATTGAACATTTACTGTAGTACTAATTAACTGTAATTAAGCTGACTTGTAAGTTGTCAGCATTTTTTCATTTGTAAATCATCTTTTGGTGCAATAAAACACTATAGCGCCACCTGTTGGTCGCCAACAGAACTATTTTTTTCCGTTGCCACACAAAACCCGGTTTCTTTTCCATCCGTTTGGTGCAAACCGTATCTTTTTATCTTGATTCGTTTTCGAATTATTCATTTTTAAAGTTCGTCCTGACTTTTGGATCACTCGTATATAGCGGCTCAAACATAGATTAAAAATAAAGTGGTTTATTTATCGTATTATTTTATATGTACGCATTTCAAATACATTAGAAATTATGTGTTCTTTAACTTAAGATAACATAATGAAGCATAAAAATCGCCAAAAATTCCGTTTTAAACATATTTTTGTTTTAGAAAGTATAATTGCGTAGCGTTCTTTTCGCCAAGACCATGAAATTTTTCAATTATAAACATTTTCCTTTTTCACAGTTTTTACCGTAGTTTAAAAAGAAACCGTCGTCATATTTTCAAACATAAAGCTTATTATTAGTGAAACATTCACCGACATATTTAATTACGAAATTACATTATGTAAGCAACGTGGTTTCTCTATGATGAAATACTTCCAAAACTTCCCTTGCTCTTTCAAGAATTATTTTAAGCATTCTCAGAAAACTTTCGTTATGCTTCTGAATAATGACATATTCCACTCTGATTCTGCTTGATCAAGATTACTGATTTTTTTTTTTTTTTTTTTTTTTTTTTTAAGTGTAATTCGTTAGGGAAAGAGACATTAGATGCAAATTGAAATGAGCTCATTCATCTTTAAGAAAAAACAATCACTGAATTTTTTTTGTATCTCCAATACAGAAAAAAAGAAGTTTATTTCGATAATATTGGATTCATACTGAAAAAATAACCTTAAAATCTGGTTTAATATAAAAAATCTGGTTTAATATAAAAAATAAGTTTTTTAAAGTTTTTTCTTTAAAAAAAACTTATAAAAAAATATTTTATTTACTTAATTTATTAGACATAAAGCTTATTATTAGTGAACCATTTACCAACATAACAGATATGCTATTATAATGTAAGAAATCTCTTCTGTAATGAAATTTACGAAACTTTTCTTGCTGCTTCAGTAATCGTTCAAGACATTCTCAGAAAACTTTCATTATTCTTGAGAAACGACAATTTTTTCTTCCAGATTCTTCTTATTTAGGATTTTTGTTTTGTTTCATTCAAAGGTAGTTCGTATGATAAGAAACTATAGATGCAAACTGAAATGCACTAATTGATCTTTAAGAAAACATTTATTGTATTTTTCTTTACCTATCACAAATCTGATAAAAAAGGGAGTTTCATTTCGAGAAGATTAGGTTCACACTAAAAATTAGTTCAATAAGCTGTCAGAAAACATCTGAAAAATATCTTTATATGAATCTATATATGAAGGGTGTAGATGGAAAATTCCCACTCTCCACATAACCTAGTTTTTAGAAAAATACAAAAAACTGATTACTATAATTAAACATGATATATTGGCACAATTTTTTTTGTGTGATATATTTTTGCCATAACAACTAGTTGCACATAGTCCTAAACCTGTAATAATTGTGGTAAAGCTAGAATTTAAATTTAAATATGGAAAATGTGAGTTTTGCAGCAAACTTTTATGGGTAATGTTAGCTATAAACCAAAATAGTTATGAATTTAAAACAACAAGAACCAAAAAGAAAAAAAATCTGAACATTAGTTTTTAGCTCACAGGCTATCAAAGCCTGAGAGCTTATGTGCCCGCCGGTTCTGTATGTACGTACGTATGTATGTATGTACGTAACGTGATAACTCTTGATAGAACTAACCGTTTTACTTTAAATTTTGTTTATAGGTTCCTTGTGATAAGGCGCTTCCCTGATTAGTTTTGGAGGTTCATTGGTTAAGCATAAAGGGGGAAAACGGGAGGCTAACCTCCCATAATTTAGATAAATGGGTTTTTCATGCAGAATTATCCCATTTTCTTCAAATTTTGTATATAGGTTCATTTCGATAATGTGCTTCTGTCAATAGTTTTGGGGGTTCATTGGTTAAGTATAAAGGGGGAAAGGGGGGATACCCCTCCCCCTAATTTAGATACATGAGTTTTTCATTCTTGCAGAATTATCCGATTTTTTTCAAATTTTGTATATAGGTTCATTTTGATAATGTGCTTCTGTCAATAGTTTTGGGGTTTCATTGGTTAAGTATAAAGGGGGAAAGAGGGGATAACCCCCCCCCCTAATTTAGATAAATGAGTTTTTCATGCAGAATTATCCGATTTTCTTCAAATTTTGTATATAGGTTCATTGTGATAATGCGCTTCTCTGAATAGTTTTGGGGGTTCATTGGTTAAGTATAAAGGGGGAAAGGGGGGGGATAACCCCCCTAATTTAGATAAATGGGTTTTTCATGCAGAATTATCCGATTTTCTTCAAATTTTGTATATAGGTTCATTGTGATAATGCGCTTCTCTGAATAGTTTTGGGGGTTCATTGGTTAAGTATAAAGGGGGAAAGTGGGGCTAATCCCCCTTAATTTAGATAAATGGGTTTTTCATGCAGAATTATCCGATTTTCTTCAAATTTTGTATATATATTCATTGTAATTAGAGACTTCCCTGATTAGTTTAAGGGGTTCATTAGTTAACTATGAGGGGGTAACGGGGGGATGACCCCCCTTAATATATTGTTGAATTCTTTATTTTTTAGGGGCATATTTTAAATTCTTTGAAATAGGAGTATAATATACAATTAGTGTGAATAGCCTGTGAGCTCAATGCCCTCAGTTTAACTGGGCAGTTTCCTTTTTTTTATTATTATGTTATTTTGGAGGGTAATAAACAACAAAAATAAAAAAACATTTATTAAAAATAATTTGTGCAAAAATTTTACTATTAGACATGGCTCAACTTCTTCACTGTCATTAAACTAGTCCAACATTTTACGCTACTTCTTACTTCTGTACCTCCCCGATTGGTTGAATTGTAGAGTGTGAGTTTTCCAGCAAAACAGTTGCTGGATAATGTGAGTTAGGCATCAAAATGAGATTCTTTTTTCAACCTTAATATGTTTTTTATAGTCCAAATCACTATTTCAGCCCGATTTGTCTTAAAAAGACTAACACGGTGATATGAATAACTCAATACCTTAAAAAAGTGGATAATGTGAGTTTTGCCATCTTTTTAGTGGATAATAAGAGATCTGCACCAATCATATTTAAAACGCAAGACCGATTTTTTAAATAATTTTAAAACATGTGAGAAAATTTCTGCATCATTTTATTTTATTTTGGCCTTATATGAAAGATTTTAGTCAAGATGCTCTAAATTTTGTTTTTATGATCATAATAGCAATTAAATAGTAATAATTCACAATTAAAAATTGCGCGACATGCTAAGTGGTATGTTCAAGATTGGGTTTAAGCGTATAAAAAATACCGAAAAAATTAGATTTTCTATTCATTTCAAACTCAGCCAAAGAAGATGTTGATTTGTTTCTAACCAAGACTTCGTCCCTAAAAGTGGTTTTTGCGTAGCAAATGTGATAATTTAGATACGCTTTCATGCTATGGAGATTTTGTTTTTTCAAATTTATGAAATATCTAGAGCACTTTTTGCCAGAAACTAAAGAAAATGAGAGGTGCACTATGCATTTATTTACCAAGGCATCAGGTTTTGATGGATAATCACCTATAATTTATTAAACTTTGAAGTTTTATGAACATATCATTTATATACTCATTTGCTTTTAAAAATTTAATGGAACACCTCAAAAATGCCCTTTTTTGCATTACTAAAATAACAAAATGTACATTATTACCTTTATTCTAATAATAATAGTCTAGAGATTAAAATAAATCCATATATATATTTTTAAATATTTCATTGCCTTATGCAGGATGCTGGTAAGCTATTCTTATAAAATAAGACAGGGGATATTATCCATCAAGACGAATAATTTTTGTAAACGAAACCAGGGTCTCTCTCCTGTATGTTTGACAGAATAAGGGGTTTTACCAATTCTGTCAAAACTACAGGGCATCTCGCTGCAAGCCGAACCTGAATTTTCGTTCATAACTTTAACAATGTTAAAGATATATTAGCAATATTTTCAACAGATTAACTTTGTTTTGTGTGAAATAGCATGATATCACAGGAAGTGCACTGTAATTCAGACAGTGCACAATCAGCTAACATTCTGAATTATGAAACAGATATTTCAGTGCAGAATGGGAGAGAAAAATATCTTTTTAAAAATCTATATATTTAGAAACATAAGGCGGTTTCTTTCAACAGTTTTACAACTTGAGAGGAAAACTATTGCATCAATTTTATTTCATTTTGGTCATAAATGAAAGACTTTAGTCTGTAGAGGTTCCAAATTTAGTTTTTGTGATCTTCATTACAATTAATTAATATTAATTCACAATTAAAACTGTCAAGAATTAAATGTTAATGAATAATTGTTGTTAAGCATTATCCTTCATTCGAATGAAAAGCTGTTCATCTCAAACTTTTGTGATCTTTTACCCTTTTATTGTTCACTATTTTGTAAAATTTATTTTAATTGTGTTAACACACCCAGAACGAATAAAACTGCAGTTATTCCTATTGATCAAATAATTGTGAAAAATAAGCATAATGATTTTTCTTCATTCATTTTTTTCTATTTGTTTCTTTCCTTTTTTTCACAATGAATTAATATTTTAATCCGTTAAAATTATTTATGAATTCAAGTTCTTACTGTTTACTTTGGCTCTAAAATTTAGCTTAATTTCTTACTAATTTAAAAAAAGTTTATTTTAATCACAACTTTTAAATTAAATAAGATTTAAAGAAAGCAATTTTTTTTTCAGAAAAAACTAATATTACGTAAACTACTAATTATACTACTAATTATACTACTAATCACATATCTTTGATCAAATGTATAATGAATTTACTTACTTACAAGACATATTCGGCTGCAAATCCAAATTTAAACTGCAGTACTTGTATTACTACAGGAATCTTAATTCTGACTATGATGTCACTCTCAAGGAGGACGTTCCCATTGCAATTGCAAAATTTAAAGGTAGAGAGTCGTGTGACCTCAACTACTACACCTGCAAGATATAAAAATTCTTCTAACCTGTTTTAAATTCTAAGAACACTAATTCTGAACTGTTTATGAATGGACCCCGGACTACCGAATTTGGGAATAGCTGATGACTGGGATGGAGATTTTAGAGAATTATTTTATGGAAAATGGGTGTTCAACAAAAGACCTTTTTAGCACCAAGTATACATAGAGAAAGTGTTACCAAATTGGAGAATTTTTCTCCATTTTAGCGAATTCTGAACCTTTAGGAAATTTTTTTGGGGGGAGAAGTGTTACTATGGAATCTGTTAGGGAATTCTGATATATATATATGTATATATATATGTGTGTGAGTGTGTGAGAGAGAGAGAGAGAGTTTTCTTTTGGGGGAGACTGGGAAAGTCAGGGAATTTCTTCATTATTTCACGTCTGTGATTGGTCTAAGTCAGATTAGATATTCAACTGCGTTAACATTTTTGTCAGTTTTGACACTATTTCTTGATAGACATTTTTGAAAACAAATTTTTTTTTTTGTTTTCTTTTAGATTTTTGTAACTGTGTGATCTATTTTTAATTTATTACGCTATGCGAAACGTGAACAACCGAGTTTTGTAATCGAGCAATCACAAATATGCAAATTCTAATCGTTTTAATCTTTCTGCATTACATTATTTTGTCATATGAGGAATTTTATTTTTTTTTTTTAAAGGCTTGATTAAACATTTTGAGACAGATACAGTCATTTTTTTTTCTAAATTTAAGATTTAAAATTTACTGAGTAGAAACAAAGTAGGAGATTTTTTTAGAGGGGGGGTGGATCACTGATTTAGTGGAAATAGTAAAAATTAACACAGGGTAAGTAGTTAATGTTTATTTAAGAAAGCAAGCTGAAAGACAATTAATCTAAAAGATTTAAACTTATAAAACACAGAGAACTAGTTTTCTATTATTATTATTTATAAGTTTTAGAAAAAGGGGATTTTCTTATAAAACATTGGAGATTAAAGAATTTTTCATAACACCAAGACGAAAAATTTTTGTATAGGAGATTCACTGAGAATCCATTTACTCAGCCAAAGATGAAAGGTATCTCACTAAAAACAAAGCTCAGATTTTTTTACACGTGTTATGGATAGTTTAACGAGGTTTTCAATATATTAAACTTGCCATGTGTGAAATGTAATTATATTATATGAATGCGTGGAAGTAGCCACTATCTGCGCCCAAACAGTGCTAAACTTAATAATTTGTACTTCAGGATGTTATTTTGATTTATCTATAGTGTCAGAAGCAACTGATGAACTAGTCCAGGGACGGCGAACCTATGGCACGCGTGCCATAATTGGCACGCAATTGAATATTTTCGTCACGGCGCTGATTGAGATTCTAAAACAAAATGGAATGGAATAAACAAAACACACTAACTTATACAAACTGGGCTTTTCCACTGCTTTTTTAATTTTCTGGAAATTGAAAAAATAGAAAGCAACTAATTGAATTCCAAACTATTTCAATATGGTCTCAATAATTTATCAAATTAAGATGATTTGGAGAATATCAAAAAAGAACATCAGGCATTATACATAAAAATGACGATGATGGAATTATAGCGAGCGAGTTGGTAGGAAACTTGCAATTTTGACAATTGTCCCTTTTATTTCTGCGAGTCATTATTTTCGGAAATAAATTATATGAAAATCTTAAATAGAAACGGCTTGTGAGATGACACCAATTCATCTTGCATCCTGTTAAAAGTAACTAGGTATGAACCCCATATTATTTATTTAGCATCCAAGATGATATAGCCGGAACCGCATTTTCTATTTTATTACTTTCTAAAATATATTACTATAATTAATACATGTGTATATATATATGTTATCCCCATATTTTTTATCCTAATTGTTAGTAAATTTGATGGTAGCGAGTAGTTTTTTTAGTGCGCTCTAAAGTAATATAAATAATAAATGTCTACTTTGATAAACATAGGTAAGATTTTGCTTACCTCCTTTTTCAGCAATCATCCTCACTCCTCATTTTACCGCGTGCCAGGTCTTCCAGTCTCCATGTCGATTATTTGAAGATGTACACTGCACTTGCATAATTATATTAAAATTTATGAATTACTAGCTGTTACCCATGACTTCGTTCACGCAACATTAAAAGAAGAATAAATACATTAATAAAGCAAAATATTTCACTCCCGATAATTAAAAACGTTAATAATTAACTAACTATTTATCACATTTCATAGGAGACAATACGGTATTTTTTGTTATAGGGACCTTGACATAACTCAGTCTTAAAAAAGTGAAATTTTGTGCCAAATAATCGCGAAAATGAAATTGCAACCAATGCAAAAAGGAGGGCCAAATAAAATCGTGGAAATAGACGAATTTGGTAAAAACAAATGTCAATTTTACCTGATAAACAATTTTACTTTTAACGCATTTGTGAAACGTTTTAACAGCCATCCTTCAAAAAAAAAACATTAATTAGAAATAGTATATGCTTTTCTTTAAATTCAATTCTGCCTCCTTGGTTTAATATATAGTTGAAACAAATCTTGTTTTCAAAATGACAGTATATTGGCCGGCAATTTTTGTTCTTCAGAATAAATTGATTCATGAAGTTTGAATATGTGAAAATATGTTTGTATTTTTCGGATAATATACTGAAATTAAGATTTTGTTTTCACCATCTATTCAAAGTGAAAATAAATTCTGTTTTTCAGTTTTAATGAGAAAATGGTGTAAAAAATATACTGATCTGTTTTATTTCTCCTTTTTTATACAAAAATATGGAGTAAGTTACTTTCCGTTTTTAGAGAAACTTCGTTAAAAAAAAATGGCATTTAATTTAATTTTTTTAATTCTGAGAGTTTGTGTGACATCCTCGGATCAATTATAACCGGTATTCGCTAAACCGGTAGTAAACTAACCGGTAGTAAATCGCGTTGCGTTTGATAGTCTAGGAGTAGTTGCGAAATACAAGCACACGGTCAGATTTTAATATAATAGATTCGTGTTCATTTTCCTTTTCTTAAAATTATGATGTGATTTTTAGCAGAAAACTCGGATACTCATGCGGAACGAAATAACGAAATAACGGATACTCATGCTTAATAATCAGTATAGATAACAAAACATTTAAAATTTCCGTTATAAATATGGCGTGAAACTCATCTACTTTCTATACTTATTGATCCTTGTATTATTAATGTAAGGAATTGATTCACACTCATTTTAAAATATATTGGAAAATTCCCGTTTTATTTCAAATAGGACGTCCCCTTTTTCCCCAGAGAAATCCCTTTTTAATGACATAATTCTTGTTAATTTTATTTTCCAGGCAATTAATTTCAATACTGGCATAGGGAAAATTATGTTACTTTAACGAAATAATATTAAATCTTTAGGTTTTATCAACAAAAATGGAACTATTAACATTCGTCATTTTTTTTTAGGTAATCGAGTTATTTATTTTAGTTTTAAGAATGAAAAATCACTATTTCTCGCGATCCATGACATCATTTACGACATGGATAATTTTGCGGAGCATATTATTGATATTTGCTAACCATTTTCTTTTGAAACCTCTTTTTACTTTTTTAAAATTTAAATAAAAAATACGGTATAGTTAGTTATATTAGCCGTGCGCAGACGGTAAAACGGCAAGTATTGTTACCATACAAAAAAAAAAAAAAAGAAAAAGAAAAACAGTGAAGAAAAAACCCAAGATCATTTTATTTCACCAATCAAAGCATATCCGCTTTATTTTCAACGAAGGTAACGAAAAAGAAAGGCTACCGCGGTTCTTTACGCCTATCTTTTTTTACAGACCGCGGGAGTCACGTGATGCTCGAATCCACCAATGCAGGTGTACGAAAAGAGCATCACGTCACTCTAGCGGTCTGTAAAAAAGATAAGTCGAATGCACCGCGGTAGCCTGTCTTTTTCGTTAGCCTCGATTTTCAATAAATGACGTCATATTCGCCTTTTTCCTATGGTTACGCATATTGAAACCTTGTATTATTATCAAAAACTAAAAAATGTACGTCTTATTTCTAATAATATTATTTAATCTTCTTCTTAATTCTTTAATTTTTTTAATTTCATTTTCCTTTTTCCCGTGAAAATTTTTCAATTGAAACTAAATTGTTGAATAAAAATTATTTTTTCGGGTTTTGAATTAGTTTTGGCAACGATAAAGTATTAGCAACGGTAAAGTAAATTTAACCATTTTAAAATGCTATACGAAAAAATGTCCGTTTATTCTCAAAGAAAATAACGAAATTTTAAATTATTAAGAAAAATATTTGAATAAAATAAACAAAACCCAGCCTATATTCATATGAGGGTTATAATCAGCCTATATGCAAAGATACAGGATCATTAAATGCTCCATTTTGACACTGGCTTCAGCCTAACATTTGCACACAATCAGATTTATAATATTATTAGGATTCCAACAACTTGATATATCCATTTTATGCTGTGCACACTGATGAATTATGTACTTTTGGAATAGAAAATTAGTATTAATAATAATACAATATTCATAATTAGTTTAAAGTATTTAATTTATCATTCTTATATTTAATAGTTACATAATTTTAATTTTAAACATTAGTTAAATTTAATTTAATACGTTTAAGGGAGAACGAAATATACATATGTTCCGTCTCCAACGCGCGATAGTAACCAGTCTATTTTTTAAAGTTCTTTTTAGTAGAAAAAAAAGCAATCTTTTAGTCCTTATTATATGACATCATTTTTTAGTTCTTTGATTGGTTGAAAATGATGCAAAGTCAATTCACGTCATTTACACGTAATTCTGTTTCTTACTTCCTTGTTCATATTCAAGAGAATTGTAACAATTCCATATATTGCATCATGGATTTCATTTCCTCTTTGAAATTTGGGTTAAACACGTTTTTATCTTGATGAGTTTAAATGAAGTAAATAAACTGTCATAGAAAATCAATTTGCGGAGATTATTTTCATGATATATTATCAACAATCTCCTCCTTAATCTCTGGAATTTGATTTCTTAAATTTAAATTTCTCCTGTGGACTTCAAGGATAAGGTTTGGCAGTGGGCTTGGTTAGGATGTCTGCTATCATATTCTTTGATTCACAATACTTTAGATTAATTGTACCATTGTCCTTTAAATGTTTAATTGAATAATAACGAATATCAATATGTTTGGTACGACGAGTATACTTTTCTGATTCGATCATTTTTAGGACTGATTGTCCTCATGCACAGTTATTGGTAATGTCTGTTCTAAGTTAAATTCTTGTAGGAGTCCAATTAGCCACATAATTTCTTGCGATGCATTAGCAGTTGAAACATACTCAGCTTCAGCACTTGACATGGCAATGCATGATTGTTTTTTACTTATCCATAAAATTGGATTTTTCCCTAACAAATATAGGTTTCCGCTTGTTGACTTTCTAGTTTGTATGTCTCCAGCCCAGTCCGAGTCACAATATGCTTCTAATATTTGTTGGTGTGAAGTATTTATTTCTAGTTTAAAGTTTTTAGTGTGATTTAAATAGGATATTACTCTTTTAGTTGCCTTCCAATCCTTCTGTGAAGGGTTTTCGTTTTTTCTACTTAGGATGCTAACGGCAGCTGAAATATCTGGTATTGTTACAGTAGCGATGTATAAAAGAGCCCCAATAGCCTTTCTGTAGTCGATGTTGTGTGGCAATGGTATTTCATCATTATCATAATTTAAATTGTCTCCATGGGCGTTTTGTAAGGCTTTTCTTTTTCTAATTTAAATTTTCGAACTAATTCTTCAACTTTAATTTTTTGATTCAGTTTATATCCTTCGTTTGTTTTTTTCAATTTTGATCCCTAGGTAGTAGTTTAATTGACCTAAATCCTTTAGTTCATATTCAATCTTAAGTTTCTGTATAATTTCTTTAATTTCACTTTCTTTTGCAGATATTAATATGTCGTCTACATACACGATAATATATGCTTTATTGTTTTTAGTATTACGTATGAATAAACACGTGTCTGAAGTTGATTGTTTGAAATTTAACTTTTCTAATGATTCTGAAATTTTTGTGTGCCAGGCTCTAGCTGCCTGTTTTAAGCCGTATATAGCCTTATTTAATTTGCACACTTTGTTTTCATGATTTGGTACAACATAGCCTTCCGGCTGAGATATATATATATCTTCATCTAAATTTTCATACAAAAATGCGGTTTTAATGTCAACGTGGTTTATGTTTAGTTTATGATAGGCGGCGGCTGCTAAAAAGGTTCTTATTGTTGTATGTGAAACCACCGGAGCAAAAGTTTCATAATAATCAATACCAAAATTTTGCGAATAGCCTTTTGCAACTAATCTTGCTTTATATTTTTGTATTTTTCCTTTATCATCTAATTTTGTTTTGAAAAGCCATTTCGAACCTATTATTTTTGTATTTGGTGGGGGGTCAACTAATGTCCAAGTTTTATTTCGGTTGTGAGATTCTATCTCCTCCTGTGTCGCTTTGATCCAGTTTTCTTTTTCTACTGGGTTTTCCATGTTTATTATTTCCTGCCAATTTTTCGGTTCGTTTATATTTTCATCTTTAACCAAATAAATTAGTCTATCTGGGGGAACCCCTTTATTTACTCTATCTGATCTTCTCGGTTCAGTTTGATTTAGTTCAGATTCATTCTGAGTATCATTTTCATTTGAAATTTCGATTTTTATCAGATTTGGGTTTTCTGACTTTTCGTTTTCGGCACTAGTGTTTTTATCTATACTTAGTTCTAGCAATTTTTCTTTATTTGAATTTTTCGGATAGTTTTCTAAAAACTTCACAGTTCTTGCTATAGTGATATATTTGCCGCTTGTGTATATACGATATCCTTTGGAATAATTATCGTATCCCACAAAGATCCCTTCTACTGCTTTATTATCTAATTTCTGTCTTTTTGGCTTGTTAATATATGCATAAGCTTTGCAGCCAAAAACTCTTAGGTACTTTAGATTTGGTCTTCTGTTTGACCATAACTCATATGGAGTTTTTTCTTTGCGGTGCAGATCGCCTCTCCCCAAAAATGTAATGGTAAATTAGAGTCACTTAACATTGTTCTTGTCATTTCAATTAGAGATCTATGCTTGCGTTCAGCAATACCATTCTGACTTGGGGAATATGGTACTGTTAGCTGTCGCTTAATTCCATTTTCTTTTAGAAAATTATTTATATTAGAATTTTTAAATTCTGTACCATTATCAGTTCTGAGTTCTGTAGGCTTTTTGCCAAATTTATTATTGACTAGAGCAACATATTCTTTTAATTTCTCAAATACCTCACTTTTATTTTGTAGGAGATAAATAACGTAAATCTAGAGTAATCATCTATGAAAGTTAAAAAATAATTTTTCCCACCTATGGTTGGAGTTTGAATAGGACCACATACATCGGAATGGACCAATTGCAGAATTTTATTTGCTCTAAATTCCGTTTTCTTTGGGTAAGGAGCTTCAGTTATTTTTGCTTTGATACAAGGCTCACATTCGGTCCTATGGGAACAATTATTTATGTTTATTCCACATGCTAATTCCTTCGTCATTAATTCTTTAATTGACGCTACATTTTTATGCCCTAATTTTCTGTGCCATATTTCTATACAATTTTTATTTTTGCAATTAGTTATGTTTACGAAATTTCCATCTGTGGTTATGTTTGTTTGCTGAATTTCGTATAAATTATTTTTTCTACTTCCTTCTAAGCGAATTAATCCTTCATATTCTAGAAAACATTTATTATTTTCGAAAATTATTTTGCATCCGTTTTTCGTAGCTTTAGCTACCGAAAATAAATTTGTTTCGATTTCAGGTACTAGTAGAACATCTTTTAGTTTTATGTCGTGTGTTTTACCATCGGAGGTTATCGTGTTTATTTTTGTATTACCTGATCCGTAGGATTTTAATTTATTGCCGTTGGCAATTACGACGTTTGATTGTTCTCTGTTATTAAATTCTTCAAATAATTTTTCATCATTTGATATATGGGAGGACGAACCAGAATCTATGATCCAGGCTTTATTTTGCGATTTGTTAGCAATAAACGCGCAATTTTTATTTTCTTCGGTTCCGGAATAAGCTGTGCTTTTGTTCGGGTTGTTCGGATTATTTGAATCCGCGCTTCTTAACTTGTTTTCAGTTTTTTGAAATACTAATGAAGAAGAAAAATGTTTTTTGTTGTTTTGTTTAAAGTTAGTTGTTTTATGTTTATTATGCCAGCAATTAACTGTGTTGTGGTTTTTCATTCGACAAATCGTGCAGTATTTTTCTTCTTTTTTAAAACCTGTGGGTTTAAATTTTCTTTCAGCTCTAAAGGCTTTGTTGGTATTATCACTGGTATTTGAATGCTCATTTTTTTTTATTAAATTCGTCTGTTAATTTGCTCTTTATAAACTCTGGAGTTAATTCGTCTTCGTGCCTGGCTTCTAATGCGGTTATGAGGGTGTCGTATGAAGGTGGCAAAGAGCAGAGCAATAATGCTGAAATATGATTTGTTTTAATTTCTTCGCCTATGGCTGATAACTTATCAATAATTTCTAATATTTTGGTTATATGTGTGATCATGTTGCCTCCTTCTGATAATTTTGTTGCGTAAAGTTTCCTAAATAGGAAGAGTTTACTTTGATCTCTCATATTTTGATCTCTCATGGATGTTTTTTAGAGTGTTCCATGTGTCCCGTGCATTTTGTAAATTCTTAATATGTATGATTTGGCTGTCCTCAATACTTAAATTAATAAGAGCTCTTGCTTTTTTGTCTTTTTTCAAAAAATCTGGCGTCATTGGATTAGGTGGGTCGTCTGTGACGACTTCAAAGAGCTCTTCTCTTATTAAGAGCATTTCCACCTTAAATTTCCATTTTGCATAGTTACTGGAATTTAATTTTTCAATTATACTACCTTCTTTGAAGGTTGCCATTTTTCTATTTTAGAATATATCTAAAATTAATTAATTTCTTTTAAGTATTCGAGGATTTGAGGACACTATTTTTATTTTTATTTTTATTTTTACCCTTTATATACGTTAGAATACTCTCCGTCGCATAATCTTGTTAGTAAATTTGATGGTAGCGAGTAGTTTTTTTAGCGCGCCCTAAAGTAATATAAATAATCAATGTCTACTTTGATAAACATAGGTAAGATTTTGCTTACCTCCTTTTTCAGCAATCATCCTCACTCCTCATTTTACCGCGTGCCAGGTCTTCCAGTCTCCATGTCGATTATTTGAAGATGTACACTGCACTTGCATAATTATATTAAAATTTATGAATTATTCCAACAACTTGATATATCCATTTTATGCTGTGCACACTGATGAATTATGTACTTTTGGAATAGAAAATTAGTATTAATAATAATACAGTATTCATAATTAGTTTAAAGTATTTAATTTATCATTCTTATATTTAATAGTTACATAATTTTAATTTTAAACATTAGTTAAATTTAATTTAATAAGTTTAAGGGAGAACGAAATATACATGTTCCGTCTCCAACGCGCGATAGTAACCAGTCTATTTTTTAAAGTTCTTTTTAGTAGAAAAAAAAGCAATCTTTTAGTCCTTATTATATGACATCATTTTTTAGTTCTTTGATTGGTTGAAAATGATGCAAAGTCAATTCACGTCATTTACACGTAATTCTGTTTCTTACTTCCTTGTTCATATTCAAGAGAATTGTAACAATTCCATATATTGCATCATGGATTTCATTTCCTCTTTGAAATTTGGGTTAAACACTTTTTTATCTTGATGAGTTTAAATGAAGTAAATAAACTGTCATAGAAAATCAATTTGCGGAGATTATTTTCATGATATATTATCAACACTAATAAACAAAAACTCAGATAATTCAATTGATTTTTATTTCAATTTTTGATTCGATAATTTTAATCTACTAAATTATTTTTTGGTTGTTGGCACGTCATGGTCACGTAAAACCTTTTTTTGAAAAAAATTGGCACGCAGCTGTAAAAAGGTTTGCCAATCCTAAACTAGTCGTTTCCTCCCTCCCTAGGACTTGATATTCGTAAGTTGAGGTACACTAATGGGTCGCTGGGGTGGTTCGGCATTGGCCTAGGACCCGGTTCCCTCTTTGGGGTTCCGGCTACGAAGCCGTCAGATCGTCTCAGCGTCCGCCCAATTGTTGTGGAGTGGTATCCTCTGTCTTTGGACTCCACCGCATGTCGCATCGACCTCTGTCGTCATTCATTTGGGAAAGGGTAGAGAGGCGCAGGAGGCTCACGCCCCCGTCCCTCCCCCGGCCGAAGAGACCGCCTTGGAGGTCACCGTGTAAACCGGCCCGCTTTGGTGGTGATTTTACATAGATTCACGAGAATCTGGTTTCGGCGGTGGAGTACGACTGCCTTCGGCAGCCGTAGCTTATCATTATCTAAAGTGTCACTGACCATATTACTGTGCACATCCAGCTCTTTTTGTGATTTCATCGTATTTTCCTCAGCGTTCAGTAAGTCCATATCAAATATAATTATAATATCAGTATTCCTCTCAAAATTGTTATCGAAAATCCGAGTTCGGCTAGGAGCGAGGCACCCTATATTGTTGAATAAATTAATGGATAGTGAGTCTGGTTTTCTATTCAAACATTTCTTGTCTTTACATATATTATCGCCTCTCCTATTTTATTGGTGGAGTTCACGAACACCCTGTATTTATATATTGCATCAGATAGCAAAATTTAAAAGAAATGCAAATGTGGAAAAATATTATAAAATACTAGCATAAATCAAATACACAATAGAGCTGCTATTAAATGTCGTGTTTACATACATTTACACTCATAGTTCAAATAAAATATTAATCTTGCGAAAGCATCTATCTTTCAAAAACATGTGTTAATCTCCCATAGTAAATATTTTCTTCCTGTGCTAAACAACACAGTAATTACTCTAAACTCTCACTGCTTAATGACACAATTCTTTATCTAGCAAGCTTCATCCTTCTGAGAAAATAATGCAGTATGATAAAAATTAATTTATAGAATTGATGTTCTTATAACAAACAGACCATAAAAGTAATATGTGTAAATTTAGCATTCTAACAATTATTACGTACAGGCTTTATGTAAGTAAGGAATGTAATTGCTTTCGATATACGGTAGGCGAGGCGATTATGTGGAAAAAACGTTTTAAATGTTATTTTGTTTAGAAGTATGATAATTTATGATGTATAAACTTGACGATTTAGAAAAGTAAAAACACTTGAAGCAGAAAGACATGTTTATGTATTGGTAAACATAATCGTGTTTAATAAGCGACATTATAAATGTATTATATTTTCTTTTGCAGACTAAATAATATTTCTATTTTCTTTTTATTATAATTTTACATATTTTAATTCAAAATAATGATTCCTTCCTTCATTAGCTTTAAAATGTTTTGTTTATAATAGATATGCAACGCAAGTTATGTCGAAGAATATTAATATAGGCTGCAATTTCTAAGCAAGCAAACGAGTTGTACATTTTACTTTCACGACACTGTTTCGCTAAAATAAAACTTAAACTATTGAAAACAAATAAACAAGGTAATTTAAACGAACGACAATCTTTATTTAAGGTGGTTTTCAAAACAATATTTTTCTCCGCTCAACAACATGAAACTTTGTGACGCATTTATGGACTGATTTTTAAACGCAAAAGCATGGCACTTGCAGGCCTGAATATTTAAGCGATTTGGAATCGAATGGTGTTCACCATTTTTCTATAAATGATTTACTCATCGAGTTAGAAATGATTGTTTTCATTTGACACCAGATTTTCCTCCTTTCCCACGCTGTCGCGTCTCGAAATGCAGTTTAAAATGCCAACTTTGACAGTAGCTTCTGTGAGATCTTCTGCCTTTACCGAAAAATGGAAAACACCATTTGATTACATAGTTTCTGAATAAGTACACCTGCCACTTCCATGCGTTTCTGAACAAAAATGAAGTCAGAAATGTGTCAGAAAGTAGATCCTTTGGATTTGAGAACAGCTTTAAAGAAAAAAGCTTCAAGTTGAGCAAAAAAAAAAAAAAAAAAGCGCAAATAAGATGTCGGTCTTAAAAGATTTGCGCCCAGAAGTGTTTACATTTGAACTGAACGGAAAATTTTCAATATAATAACTAAGGATTTTTAACTCAGTGATATACAGGGTGGTCACAAAGAAACGTTACCGATATATAAATCCCTATAGAGGTCGCTCCTTTCAACAAACCGAAATAAAATGTGAAATATAGTTATTCAAGGTATGCGCTCGAGATTGTGCTGAACAACAACAATGCAGTCACAAAGGTTAGAGTTACAGTGAAAATATTTAGAATTTTTTTTATTGGCAATACTTACTTTTTCCCATCCCAAAATGATATGTGCATTGGAAAACCATTCATGGCGTTGGAACGGCACGTGTAGCACAATAAACGGCAACGGGGAACACATGCAAAGAACAACATTGTAAAGAACCAATAGCAACAGAGAAGGGCGCAAGCACAAATTATAGAACAACAAGCGCAAATTATCGTTTGTGGAAAGCCTTTACAAAGCAGTGTGGAAAACTTGTAGTGTAGTCAATCAACCTTTTTTATTCTTCTCGTCTCTTTCACCAATAGTTTTTTACAATGCTGTTCTTTCAATCGTTGCTACGTCGCCATTTTTGTTGCTATATGTACCCTTCCAACGCCATTTAACGTTTTCCAATGTGCTGATCATTTTAGAATAAAAAAGTGAGTGTTGCCATTCGAAAATTTCGAAAACTTTTTCACTTTAACTGTGTTGTCCATAATTCTTCTTCACTACAAGAGTGCATACCTTCAAATATTTGTATATATCACATGTCATTTTGGTTGGATCAACAGAGCGGCTGATCCGCTAGGGATTCATATATCCACAAAGTTTCTTTATGACCACCCTGTATTAGCACACATAATGTATTTCATACTCTATCATATGTAATTAAGGTACTATATTAAATGTAATGCTTTTTTCTAATTAAATTATTAGTGTCCTCTTAGTTTCAAGAATACGAGTGAAAAATTCGATCATAAAAACTATCCTTCACGAACAACTTTATTACTATATTTCCCATTGACTGTAACGTAAAGGAATACTTTTGACTGTCCCTGTAATAAAAAAAAAAAATAAAATAAAACTGTAAGTGCTACACACTTCATTTTCAATGGGGACCATGCACCAGTGGACCGTGCGAGGATTTTGCACTGCAGTCTAATATTTTTCTGTAAAAACACGGGACGAAGAAAAATAAATTGAATACATATAAAATACAATTTAATTTATTATCAAAAATCATACCTTTTAGTCTACACGTGAAATACCATTACTTCGTTCGATCGATGGTGTCTTTTTCTTCAAAACATTTGAGTTTCAATTTTGCTTTTTAATCATAAATATAAAATAAACCTGTGCGTTGACGTTCCACCGTATCTTTTTTGTACCAATTTTTTATAATCATTGTTGAGCCCGATATAATGTGGTATTTTATTTTTGTGGCAACATTGACTTAAGAAAAAGCTTTCATATCATTTATGAAAACAATGCTGATTTATTTTTTAATTAACTGAAATTTTTAATTAAAAAAAAGCATGTTTTAACGAAATGTGAGTTTATTGTGTGAGATGCGGTTCAAAAACCTTTCAAATGATACTTCATTCCTTGTTGTGCGTTTTGTAAATGCATAGAAAAGGGATGTTGACAACATAAATAATATATACTAGATGGAACCCGTCAAAACTTGGCGGAAAAAAAATACTATAACAATATCAGTAAAATAAGCTTCTTTACTACATAAGAATACGTATGAATGGTATACGCAGGGATGATAAGAATACGGAGAAATGCGTATGAAACAGTCTTTCAAATATTTTATTTTAAATGATTTTTACCCCAGTGAAATACAGTACTATTTCCGATGCAAACTCCAAACAAACAATCCGTAAACAACTGTTTAATGCAAATCAGTTTGACATTACCGCCATATTCCCCACGGCAAGAAAGAAAATTTCATGAACCAATGAAGTATCATACAAATAGTATATCCCTACTTTTTTCTCATATTCAGAAAATAAAAAAACACAGTAAATAAAGCACATATCCCCCTCCTGTGATGCAACCGAATGAGCTCCTATGTGCATGTGCAATGAATCTGCCCAAAGGTACCGTCGAAATTCGACGCTAAAAAATTTTTTTAAATGTTTAAATTAGAAGTTTTAAAATGTCTTCTTTAATCATTGTTCGTTTCAAATACACATATTCTAAAACGCATCCATTGATCAATTTATTTCTCGATTAATCATTAGATCTCTATTAGATCGATTAATCAATTTTTATCTAAAGATGAAGATTTTTTTTTATAATAATAAATCAATCTGCAAATGAGGGAGATTTTTAATGTTTTCAAGTGTAATTTTTTTGTATGGATTCTTCGGTTCCTTTACATAATCAGGATGATTATTCCTTTTCCATCACAGTCGGGGATATTTTCCTTCTTATACAGTTAAATATCCAATGGATCTTTAAAAAAATAATAAAATATAGTTCCTAGCATATTCTGATGCAACATATACATCAACGAATTCAACATATCAATTTTATGTTAATCATAAACTGAAAATAGTTTTTTTTTACAGTTTTTACTGTAGCAATGTTCTATCTTATGGATAATTTGATCTTATGATTTATCAGGGTCTTTTTTTTTTTTTTTTTTTTTTTTTCACTTTTTATGATGGTTAGGGAAATCTATTTTCAATTGTGGCAACTTTCCCAGGGGCTATTTTACATTATTAAAGCAAACTGATGGTCATTGTTGAGATAGAATTGAAAAATATTTCATACTTGAAAATATTTAAAAAGTCATTAAATTAAGCGGCAGTTTCAAATAAATTTCAATCGAAAGCTAATTTTTTTTCTATTTGAATTGAATTTGTAAAATGTACTAAAAAATTGCAATTTGTTGTATTTAGAAGTGATGTAAGCGCGATGAAAGCTAAAGCGATAGCGCCGTTTATTGACACAACCGTTATACATTTCTAAAAATTGCCAGTGCGTTTTGGCTGTCGTCCAAAAGTAGACTGCCATTTTTTGACATCGAAAGAGAAATTCACAGTGAAAGAAATAGGACTTTGCCGCTAATAAGGAACTGTTAAATGAACTTATAACAAATCTACGAAAATAATTTCTATAAAATATTAGCCTTACATTGTTTATTCTAGCTAAAAATACAATCATTATTTAAAGTTTTCTCCTTCTTCTTCTTCTTTTTTTTTCTTTTTTTAACATAACACTATTTTTAATAATTTTAATTTTCCTGAAATCCTTTACTTTTGTGAATTTTTTTTATTAAAAAATGAAATATTCTAACCTATAATCTTAAAAAAGTAATTGGTTACATGTAATCAAGATGAAGCAACCAATAAAAGCTCCAATTCTAATCTTTAAAATTAAAAATTGAAAAATCAGTTAAAATTACGTCATGTTGACACAATCATATATTTTTTTCTTTTTAGTTTTATCAATGTTAAAATGCATTTCAAGATAAGCAAACGTCATTTTCACCAGCGCAAACTTTTCACACTTATTTTGTATACGTTACTTTTAAGCTTAAACACTATGCATACAAATAAAAATATATTTTGTATTTAATTTTAATGAAAAAATGGCATCAACAAAGTTATTATGAATAATGATAAAATAAACCCAATATTCTCGTGACGTCACAATAAATATGAATTTTTATTCGCTTATAAAACACGCGGATGAATATTTTTACCGAAATTTAACTTGCAAATTAAAAAATTCGGCCTAAACACAGAGTTTCTGGTTACTCTGTGCCTCGCAACAGTGGGCGTTATCCGATTGTCGACTTTATGACGTCATACGCAGAAGTAAAAGTTTAATTTAAAATTACAGCTAATTAATTAAATTTTCGAACAAACGAATGTACGATAACAAATCTGTGTCCAAATACCTTTCATTTAAAAAAAAAATGATGTAATTTGATGCAGTAGTTTGTTCTCACGGATTGTCGAAAGAAAACGTTTAGCGTTCTTAATATATAGATTATTGACAGAATGAAGTGTTTGCTTACTTGCTTGCGTGTGTGTGCGTGTGCAATAGACAAGAAAATCTATCACAAAATCTGCAAATTTGGTTCCCGATAGACGAAGACATGTCGGAATATAAATCGTGTTCAGATTTTTGATTTGTTGATTAATTTTTTTTTTTTAAGCAATTTATATAAGACATTTCTTCGCTGTTTTTTCTTTTCGATTTTCTATGTTCGTGGTTGATTTTCATGTCTGATGTCAATCTTTTAACACAATCCAGTAAATTTTGTCCGCTTTCCAATAAATGTTATTCGGGGTTCGTTCAACAATTTTTAATTTTTTCAGATTTTTTAAAGGAACTTTTTCTGAAAAAAATGAGAACTTTGTTTTTTGCTTAACAATTTCTCTGCCAAATCCTTGCCATCCAAACTTTATATTCCTGTATAGAAAGGATTTTCGGGAAATGTTTAAAAGCCTAAAAATACAATTCTCGCATTTTTTTCGAATCAGATGAAAGAGTAATAAGGATGCGAAATTTTGGAAAACACAAATGAATAAATAGAGAGCGATATCAATCGGAGATTTTTGTAAGATTCCCAAAACCAGTTACTATATATGGACAGCGTCTGGAGAATTAGTTCTTTCGTTTTAGAATAAACGGGGGGAGAAAAATCATAATGATGATTGTAACCTAGTAAATAGAATATCGTCATATTTGATATAGTCTCAAGTATAAAAGGAAATACAAAACGAGCTACGCTAAGCTACACAATGGAGCTGGTTCCTCTCAATAGTAGGTATTAACATTAACTCTCATTATGAAATCATTTTCTAATATCTGCTTAACTTATAATAACTACTGTTTTAGTCCTGGGAGTCGATTGTTTCCTTATTGTTGTTCCTTAGATTTTAATTTTTTTTTTTTTTTTTTTTTTTTTTCACACAGTGTTGAATTCAGACACTTTTCTCCGGGAGGGATTTCTGTGACTTCAAGGGAGACATTACAGAGTTCCGGGGGAGGTGAAATTGCACTTTTTAACCCTTAAAAGCATAAAATCTCAAATCTTCCGGGGGAATATCCCCCCGGGCCACCCCCTGAATTCAACATTGTTTGCACTTGTATGAGGGGAGTTTGATAATTTCTCAGCCTGACACAGAGATGGAACAAGTATGACCAAATGACAATGATGTTTGTAAAGTATCATCTTTTAAATGACATGTTGCTGAATTTCAGACGCGTGAATTTATTGGTTATCGCTTGGAGATACAGTAAAGTAAACAAGTTTTGACATTTTCTAAAAATGGAAAAATTGAAGTTCGAGCTGTCATAAAATATTTTGTTAAAAAAGGTTTAACCCCCGCGGACTTACAAAGAGAGTTACATCCCACGTTAAAGGATCCTTGTCTTTCGTGACGATAAAAAATTCGACGATAAAAAATTGGGCTGCTGAAGTTAAACATGGTGCGAAGTCCAATCACGATTATGAACGCTCATGACGCCCAAAAACTGCTAAGACCGACAAAATAGTCTCAAAAATTCACAATGCCGTATTGAATGATCGCCGATTGAAGATACGGGAACTTGCTGACATTCTAAACATCTCGCTAGACCGAGTCCATTACGTTTTACTTGATGGTTTGGGTATGAAAAATCTTTCCGCTCAATGCGTGCCGCGTTTGTTGAACGTCGACCAGAAACGCCAAAGAATAAACATTTCTCAAGAATGTTCTGAAATGTATTGTGTTGCAAGATGAAAAATAAAATGAAATAGTGTCGAAAATCTTGTATTTTCTTTGTCAGGCCGAGAGCTTTTCGAACCACCCTCGTACAGGGCTGCACTAAAGAATCAACACACAAATATGTGTCTTAAATGTATTGACTTGCAAGGGGGCTAAATTGAAAAATAATATGAAATTATGTCAAATATCTTATCCTTTCACTGTCAGGTCGAGAACTTATCAAATCACCTTTGTATAGTGCATTTAGACAGAAGCATTTAAGTTGTAAAGGTTCATTTTATCATTAATTATATTTCCCATGATTAATGGGAAAATTATCCAAACTGTTATAGACATAACCTCTTCAAGAAAACGTGTGGTTTGTGGGGTAACTTCTTCCAACACCAGCGAATCTTTTTTACTGAAAACTAATGACTGAACATGCTATTTTACCCATCGGTTCCCTTTTCCGAAGATGCATAAGAAAGTCGTAACAAAAATTATAAGTACTTCAAAACCCACCACAACAGGAAAACATCTCCCCCGCTCTTCACAGCTACGAACGAAGACTTTTCCGTGTTACGATGATATCTTCAGACCTCGGCATAACTTACTTGAAACCAGAACCAAAAGTTAAGATCCTTCTACTTTGTGATGCGGCGAAAGATTTGTTGACATGAGTGCAGTTACTATTTTAATTTATTTTTTGTATAATATCCACTTTATTATTATATCATTTCGTTTTTTTCACTTTATTCATTTTATTTTGTATGTTAAAATATATATATATATATATATATATATATATATATATATATATTTATATCATACATTAATTATATTAGTTTTTACTTCAATGTTGAGTGGAGTGACTCGGATTCAGTACATTTTAAGAAGTACTCAAGGTTTGAAACACAGTACTGTCGGAATACTGAAAACGGTTTAATTTATCGACTTGGTTTTAGATTCATTCGATTCAGAATAAAACAAAACACAAAAGAAAAGGTTCCTAGTAAGTCTTTTTAGTTGGATGTCTGAGATAGGCGAATTTTTCTCCCGGAAATCAAAGGTTTTACCGTCCTATGTGCTGTATTAACGTTTTATGACAGCGGGAAAAATGCAAAATTCTTTATTTTTCCTTTTATTTGACATATTTCTATTTACACACGATATGAACTAATTTTTTTACATGTTAAAAATGTAAACTTTCAAGGTACTAACGGGCAACGCTGGCGGGTCTGTTAGTTAAAAACATTCATTTTTTGATGCAACCCAATCATTATTTAAGTATAGAATAGTAAAGATTTCCAATCATAAAAATAAATATTTGTTTAAAGAAAGATGTTATGGATTAAATTTAAAACGACCGAACAGCTTTGTTGAATTTTTATTAAACTTAATAACTTGCTTAATAACTTGCTTAATAACTTGCAATTGCAAGGTGTCCCATAAAATAATATGATCTTTAAAATTCAATAATGCATTCAATATAATACGATGAGATAAGTAACATGTTTACTACGTAATTCATAAATTTTCCATATAATAATTTGGAAAATTTATTATATGATATTAAAATGATATAATGATCTAAATGATATTATATGATATTAAAAAATATTCAAATGTTTGTCAATAGTTTTTTATTAGGTAGCTTCCATTAGAAAAAGTTAGAAGCTACCTATTGTAATCGTCCGGAGGAAAGCAATTCCAGAAAATATCCGTACATTTTCTCTAATCATGACACCTAGACCCCAAAATCAGTTCCATTCAAATGTGGATTTATGCGTATACATCTGATTTTTTGTGCGCTAGCACTCGTATTTTTGAAGAGATTTGGATGTGACTGAGCATGTGTGGGACTTACCAATCAACGTCTTGACCAAGTTCGTTGGTCAGCTCGTTGCGCCATCTTGTTTCAAAATGGCGGACAATTAAATATTTCAAATTCAAAAAGATGTACAAAAAAAATTAAAAATCCAAAAAGTGTTTTCTTGCAAGTGTTCCGTATTGATGCAAGAATTCTGAAGTCTTTTTTGTTTTGCTTCTATCTTGGGAAATCGCTGAGGTATAGCAGTTTGAAATTCTAGGGTGGCTGACATTTTGAAACAAGACAACCGAATAAGGGTAGCTCCATAAACGGGTTTAATTTATAAGTTTTGTTGAACGTGGTTTTTCGCAAAAATTCTTTCATTGTTGTAACCAGTATTCCAACTCTTATACGCTTAAAACTACATAGTCTTTCCCACCAGTATCAACTTCTCACCAAGCTTTGGCGATAGTTGACTGGAGAATTTTTTGAAAATCCCATTCAAATAACATATTGACGAAAACTCGGAATCTTCTATAATCAGCTTCCACGCATTTTAGCTTCATATGTTTGAATAAAATTAGCTGAAATCTTAAAAACAAAGAATGAGGAAGCTGCATTTTCCTCCCGGTAGAGTACAGAAGGATTTTTTTCAAACATTTTATCCGGCGAAACTCGAAACAAATGTTTGCAAATTGAAATTTTGAAGTTAGTTGGAGCATTCTAACAGACTCATTCAGTGCAGCACCATCTATTAATTTTAAATTGAACTATTTTAAAAATTACTGCATGCAATATTTATGAGCTACCTTATAAATATTTCACTTTCGCTATCTTCATTTTTATTATAGTTAATGAATTATTGAATTATAAAATTAGAGTGTCCTTTTCAGGACACCCTCTAAATACTGTATGAATAGATAATAAAGCATATATCTCGATTTCCCCATTAAGTTGTAAACAACCATTTAAAGAGTGCATGTCTCATCATACATTATCTAAAGAATTTAATGTTAAAATCGGATTAGTCTTTTAGAATAATTGACTGCAATTTCCTACCATCATTAGTAACCCAGGCATGACCCAACTTCTACTAATGATAACAAAGTTAAACAATTCCTGCTCTTCAATTAGCTAGATAATTAAGAGACTATGTGTGGAATAAAAATAACTTTGACCAATAAGGACACACAAAATTAGAACCAGTAAGTGTTGATAACGAGGATATTTAAAATTTAGAAAAATTTATTCAATGATAAAATAATGCCTTTAGTGATATATTTTTTATTTAATTAATGATAACCCAAATAACTGTTAATGAAAAGCGTTTTGAATGTTATTAAAATTAATTAATCATTTAAAAGAGTTTTCAATTATTTTGTCTTTTTTTCCCCCATTTTAAATGAAGGAAAAAACACAAATGGCGCAAATTTTTATTTAAAAATTTTAAGCACTTTAGCATCGCAAAATATATATTCAGATTAAAAAAAATAATCGTATCTTCCAACAATGTGTCCCTTATTATCGTTAATCAATAACTAATTCCTAAACCGTTAGTTTTAGAGGTGCAGTTCTAATTGGAAAAATGTTTTAGATGTTATTCTTCAATATATTAAAATCCAGTTACGTCAAATTAGTTATTTTTTAAAAATAATTATTTTAAATTAGTTGTTTCTTCCGTTCCTATAAACTATATTTAGAAAAACTTTCTCCGTGCTCTAACAAGGAAAAAATTCCATTTTCGTTCGACCAAAACTTAGCGAGTTATTTTACTTGGCAATTTACTTACTTTGTTCTTTTATCTTGAACTTTATGAATTTTCAGCTGTTTCTGACACTAAAAACGATTTTTCCGTTTTTTTCTTGTCGTAAACAGATTATTTCATGTCGCGGAGAATGCTGATGTGCAAACACCTAAGCTTATACACTCAAAAAAAAAAAAAAAAAAAACGAAAGAATAGTTGATTTTACGGTTTAATACTAGCAACTGGACACTGCTAGTATTATATCGTAAAATCAACAGTAATAAACAGTAAAATAAGCTGTAATATGCTACTGCGAATGCGTGGCAGTGTATTACTGCTTATTTTACCGTTTATTACTGTTAATTTTACGGTACAATACTGGAAGAGCTGGGGGTGGGGATGCCAGTACTATACCGTAAAATCAGCAATTTATTTTTGCAATGTGGCTATCATCCTTCCAGTCACTAATGAAAGCGAACAGAGAGGTGTGTCGTAAATGCACATTTTAGTTTACTTGACATCCAATTTCAATGATCTTAAAAGGTTGTTCTCAAATCCAAAGGAGCTACTTTCTGAAATGTTTCTGATTCCACTTTTGTTCGGAAACGCATGAAATTGGCAGGTGTTCTTATTCAAAAATTATGTAATCGAAACACGTTTTCAATTTTTTAGTAAAGGACAGAAGATCCTTCAGATAATACTATCAAAGTCGGCGTTTTGAACCGAATTCCCGACGCGGCATCTCGAGAAAGGGGAAAAACGTGTCGTCACGTGAATAGAATCGCTTATAACTCATTAAATAATTTATTTATCAAACAATGGAAGACATGTTTCGATTTCAAATTTCTTCAATAGTCAAACCTTTATGTTTAAAAATGAGTCAGAAAGTTGCGCGTTGTTGAGCAGAGAATTTGAGGACCATTTTAAAGGAAAAGAAAACTAAAGTCAATTATGTAGACAAGAAAAATGAACAATAATGTAAATAACAGTCACTTATTCTTAAACGCCGAATGAATTTCTTTTTTGAAAATATATTAAGACGGTTTTAAATTTTTTTGTTGCAAATAATGTATGCAGATTCGCGTGCTTAATGTATTGAATTTTACAGTTTATGTGACATATCATGAACAAGTCTTTATCTCTTATAACACAACTTTCTATCTAATTTTTACACGATAATAAATTAAGAAAGATCACCTTTTAGAAAACACATTGACAAAAGTCAGCATTAATGTAAATGTTAAAATAAAATAAACTCAAATTGTTTTTAAAGTTAGGCTTGTTAGTAGTTTTTTGAGAATATTTTTAAAAACATTTTGTTTTGAAAATAAATTTCCGCATAACACAGTTTCGAGGTGATTTGTATTTATTAACGTATGCCGATTCACGCGTTTTTTATATTATAGTTTTATGTAACATTACAGAATTAACAACGTGTAATTTATTATAACAATAGCATCTGTGTTATTTTTAGAAAAAAATAAATTAGAAAAGACAACTTTTCAGATAATATAATGCTAAGGATTACGTTTCTTGACAACGCCATCAATTATGATTTTTTCTGTAAGCTATTCTAAGAAAAGATAAACGACGTTGGAAATTTCAGATGCTTCAAAAAATAACCTTTTCGAATATCAAGGAAAATAATAAAGGTATGCTAGTATAAAATGATTATATCTTAGGAAACCTGGTTTTTGCTGTTATCTGCCATCTTTTTGGCAAGTTTTTCATTTAGTTATTTATTATCTACGATCATGTTTTCGGTGAAAAAAAATGTATTTTCTTGAAACGTAAATAACTTCTTTATATAGATAGAAAGTTTATCTGACTTAATAAAAGTTTTTATTAAAATTTGGAAACTATTCATTTTTTTAGTGAAAAAAAAATATTATTACATTATTTTATTATAATATATTTAATTTTTATAATTAATAAAGCAAAAATCCCTTGAAATTATGATAATTTAGATTTTATTTTACACAGGCCATTAGGACATTTTTGAACGATCTTGATGAGTTGTAAAAATAAACGTACGCTACGGTAGAATTTTATTTTAACAGCAGTAAAATTTTGATAGTATAAGTCATTATTTTCTACCTGTCAGTTATGTTTACCTTCAGAATTATACTTTTAATCAGCACTGTAAAAAAAAAAAAAAAAAAAAAAAAAAAAACTGAAAAATTCGCAGTAGAACTGAACTGCCTGAAATGCTGCGTAATTTCACGGAATTAGTTTTTGTTAATTTTAGCTTAGAATAAAGAATTTCTGGTTGTTTTTAGCTTGAATTGAAGAATGTTCAGTTATTTGTGGGAAAATGGACAAATTGGAAATTCCTCCAAGAAACGAAAAAACTATTGGTGCCACAGTTCCATCTACGGAAATATAGCTTAGATTTAAGAATTTTATTTCAATTTTAGCTTAGATTTCAGAATTACATCTGAATTCAAGAAAAATAAACAAATAAAAACGGAAATAGTTCCATCATTATTAACAGAAAAATATATGTCTATTGACTATTTATTTTTGCAGTGAAGTAATGGACAAAAATTTATACTTTCACTCTTTACGACGAGAATTGTGCTAAATAAAATTTTAAAATATCCTGTAAAAACCACAGTATTTCGATATATAAAGGCAGCTTGAGTTGTATTATTAATCTAAAAGGAAAATGTCAGCTTCGTTCCAACGAAAGTACCTAAGGAAATACAATGTTGGTTGGATTTTAGTAAACTGGATTAAAAGTAACTCAAAAATTAACTTAATGAATACATCAACCATTTCTATTCTAATATGAGAAGAGTGTTAATCTAAAATATTTTGAAATTTTAAAAAGAACAATTTTTATAATACCGCCCCCCCCCCTAAAGTTATTTTATTTACTTGTCCGAAAAGACCTTCATAATCCACCCAGCAGCACGACTTTCCTTACTTGACATGATAAAATGTACTGATAATTGATCCTATTTTAATGAGGAACTTCAAATGTGTTGTTGACTTTATAGCAAAAAAATTAGAATTAATTATATTTCAAAAATTACTGTTTAAAATTGTTTATAATTTAGTTTACAAAGGCACTGAAAAGAATTCTGTAACGTTACATTCCGTCTATAGAGGAAAACAGTGCATTTTAATAATGTTAAACTACTTGAAACATAATGACACTGATATGCATTACCGTGATGCACTACAAGATGCGAACTGTAGAATATGGAGTGCATAGCTTTTATCGTTCATTTACGGGTATAAACAAAAGCATTCAGTTACAGTACTGTGTGTGATCGATAATTGATGGAAATGCGTTTTCAGTTGTATGCGTTTCTAAGTTTAACTAAATTTTTGTATCTTACGAAGTGTGTATAAATTCCATAGATCATATACAGGGCTGCACAATAGGATTCGTAATCATTACAATCTGTGGGCGTGAATTGCTTAAAGGTGAATTCAAATTGTGTTATGCATTTTCTAGCTAAACTATATTTAATATACAAAGAGATGTGTGTAGAATAGAATAAAAGTCATATACAGAGGTGCACAAAAAGCTAGATATATATACCCTCTGTGATGGTGATTACTGGAAGTATATTTTTAGTTGTGTAATGCGTTTGTTCAGCTGAATTAATTTTTAGCTTAATATGTGGTGTGTGTATAAAAATCTGTAGATATTATACAGAGCTGCACAGAATTCGAGTCGATTTCCGCCTATGGGAGATAATTGCTGAAATTAGATTTTCAAATGTGTTGTAAAGTCATCAGGATCAGAAAATCGAGATAGGTTTATTTGGACAAGCACTTTATTACGATGTACAGTTAGCTACACGACCTCTACAGAGATATATAAATGGATACAAGGCAAAATTCACAAGTAGATAAGGTCTCAGGTTTTTCTCAGTTTGAGATATAAGCTCATTTCCACAGGTGGGAACTGTTCTGGTCTCAGCTTCAGACACGATTAGACTGTTACTAAAGTCATCTGCCTGCATGCAGATACAAAAAAGAAAGAGTATTAACTATCAGATCCGAAGCAAGCCTGTTGTTCTCTGGACTGTCGCTGGCTGTTGTCTACTCTGTTTTTCTGCGGGTCTCCCTCAGGCCAATCCGGGGGCCCTTTGTATAAGTTCCGGTTTTTTTCTAATTGGCCCTAGAAATTACAAGAACTTAGCCCAATTTATTGGAGTAATGCCATCACATGGTATATAAGCTATTCTGTAATTATTATATATTGTGTTTGCTTGAGAGGGAGTGCTCAGACGAGGAAACTAAGTCCCTAGAGCATGGATGTCCTTCCCGGTCACCTTTATTAAGGCCATAGAAAAGGTTACAGAATGAAGTCCGTGGACTTCGATAATGAGGCAAAGGGTGGCTTAAAGATAAAAGTATGGTACATAGGAAAATAATAGTAAATAATAAAATAACCAAGCTGCTAAATATGCGACAATGAGAAGCTGATAAGAAATGTAAGATGTATATCAATTATGGGTGTACGATTAGCCAAAGCGCAACAAGGAGAGGGGGAGGAATTAAGGAGTAGGAATCCATTGACTCCTACTTGACTGATTATTTTATTTTATTGAGAAAATAAAATAAAATAAGATTAATAATAATTTTTAGGTTGTGATTGTTTCTATTAAGAAGTTAAAGAATAGTACTTTCGCCTTTAAGGTCTATTCAAAATTAAAAGATCAATTTAAATTTTGTACATAGGGCTTGGCGGATAAAACATTTTCCAACGAACTGCTTAGGGAAAGAAGAGGCCGACGAAGGTGCCAGCGCCGTGTGAGAGGACAAATCTAATAATAGTGGGAATCAGTTGCCTGGGCGCCACATTCACAGTCGGGGGAATTACAGCAGAGAAATTTACGGAGATAAGAGCCAAAAGGACCATGACCCGTGAGAAAAGCAATAACAAAACTTTAGAGAAACCACTGGGATAAGTAAATCTACCCTTATGGGATAATCTACCCTTATCCGAATAGTACCAATGGTCCTGCCACTGCTTTAAAAGACGGGAACGAAACAACCTCTTGACGTACAATTACGGTATCGCCAAGGAGTAATCTACTGTAAGAGATTGTGTAGCGTTTCTGGCAAGGACATCCGCTGATTCATTACGAAAGATCCTCTTGTGTGCTGCTTTTGTGTATTAGGGTTTTTATTTAAAATTTAATTTCCTGGAATTGGAGATTTGATGATTTAAAGGAAATAAACGCCTGTTGACCCACGGAATATTTCGATGAAATTATTTGAGGATTCCCGAGATATCCATTCTAAAGCCTTATGGATTGCGAAAAGTTCTACTTGATAAATTGAATTATTGTCACAAAGTCTACAGCTCCACTCATGAATCACGACACTACCTTCCGTTGCACAGAATGCTGTGCCAACGCCGGTTCGTGAACGTGAGCCATCAGTGAAAATCGTAATATTTTCGGAATCTTTATAGGAATTGTGATTGGGGTTTACCTGAAAGTGGAAAGTATCTTGATAAGGATGTAGTTGCCAGCTTGGAGTCTTTTGTTGTATGAGAGTAATTGGAAAGTGTTGTTCTGTGATTAAGTCATTATTTAAGTGTGTAATTTGAATGAAATTGTATTCATATAAAATGCTTAAAGTGATAGGGGTAATACCAGTGATGATATGTAATGCGTCTCCTGAAATAGTTCTATAGCCCATGGAAAGTTGCAACAGGCACATGCGTTGAATATAAATTAATTGCTTTCGCGTTGCTTTAACTAGACGCCCGCCTCATAGGTAATTATTTTCTCAGTAATTGTTAGATACCAAGTTTTAAGCATTTGTTTTTATTAATTCCCCATGATTTAGATGTTAATTTGATAGAATTATTTTAGTAATTTACACGTTTTAATTTTAAGAAGTTTATGTTGGAAAAGTAGTTATTACAATTCGCAAGAGCTACAAACTGGGCACCGGTACATGGTGTATACATACAGTACTAATTTTTTTCTGTGATCTTGACATTATGTGCGTACTGCATTACGAAATGATTTAGAATAAAGTTAAAAATTGCTACTAGTTATGTTGAATGTTACTGTGCAATGTTATTTACTATACTCTTGATATTATGTGTATTATTACATTACAAAATAATTTATAATAGAATAAAGTTAAAAAATTGCTAGCAGTTACGTTAATAAATTTCAATTCAGTCTAAATGTAGATACATTTTAATAAAAATATAAGAAGTCTAGAATCTTATTTCAACTTTTATAAATATTAAAATTAAAAAATTGTTAGTGAATGATAGTTTTTATGATCGAATTATTCACTCGTCATCTTGAAACTAATAAATGATGTTATTTGTTTAATTTATATTCCTTTATTTGTTTTTAAAATTTTAATTTCATTTTAGCAAAATAACGCCACAAACTAAAATGTATAATTCCTTTTCTAGCTCAGAAATGGGAACATAATAGAAAATTCTTCCACATTAATTGTTTTACACATATTTTATAAATAAAATAGTTTAACGGAGAAAGGAAAAATTAATTTTCGTTCAAGTATGTAAAAATATAATTTAAAGAATGTAGAAATATAATACAGTTCGCAAAATAAAATATACTTACAATCTCGCTTATTAAACACAATTATGTTTATTATGTATTAATATATAAACATTTGTTTGTGCTTCAAATGAATTTTTCTTTCTGCATCGTCGAGTTTGTACATTATGAATTATCATACTTCTAAACTAAATAGCATTTGGAACATTCTCTCCATTTAATAGCCCCGCCTACCGTATTTCGAAAGCAATTACATTGTTTACTTAAAAGCATTAAACTATTTCAAACCGAGTTCTTTATAGCAAATATTGACTAAGAACACATTTGTATCAATGACGTGTTTAGTATAGGATAAAGCCTGTACGCAAGTAATTGTAGAATTAAAAGTTTACACATATTACTTTTATGGTCTGTTTGTTACAAGAATATAAATTCTATAAGTGATTTTTTATCAAACTGCATTATTTACTCAGCAGGATGACGCTGGCTAAATAAAGAATTGTGTCAGTGAGAGTTTAGAATAACTATAATGTTATTTAGTACAGGAAGAAAATATTTATTATGGGGGACTAACACATGTTTTTGAAAGCTAGATGCTTTCAGAAGATTAATATTTCATTTGAACTGTTTGCAAAAACGAATGTAAACATGATATTTAATAGCGGACCTATTAAATATTTATTTCATGCTCCTGTTTTATAATATTTTGTCACATTTTCAGTTTTTTTAAAATTTGTTATTTTTAACAATATGCATATACATAAATAAATACAAATTTGAATTTATGCCCAATTTTGAAGTCTTAATGTTCTTTGTGCCTGTTTTTTTTTCCTACCAGAATGTAATCGTTTCAAGTGCATTTTGATGAAGCTGCGACATTTGTAACATGATGAAATTGATATACAATTATGAAGCGCACTAAAAAATGCTTTTTGTAGCATATGGGGTGCAAAGCGTTTATTATTCATTTACCGGGTCAAACAAAATAATTCTTTTACATATTGTTCTACGAGAAAAAAACGTTTGTAATGTAATTTAATGATGTTTAAACATAATGAATTTTATATGCATTACTGAGGTGCACTATAAATTGCTCACTTAAAAGTAAGGTGTGCATTGTGACTATCGTTCATTTACAGAGACACATAAAATATATTGGTTACAGTATACGTGCGATAATTACGGTGTGTGACAAGTGCGTTTCCAACTTTGGTTTGTGTTTTTAAGTTTAACTAAATTTTTGCCTAGTGCGTGGTATGTATAAATTCGGGTGATCATATACAGGGCTACACAAGGGAATTCGTAAGTATTACGAACTATGTGAGTGAATTGCTTAAAGGTAGTTTTTTATTGCGTTACGCATTTTTTGATGAACTATATTTAGTAGACTAATAGAAGTTTGTGGAATATAAATAAATTCATATCCAGGGTTCCATACATTGTCGTTTACGGTTGGTAATTGCTGGAAATGTGTTTTAAGTTGTCTTATGCGTATTCTACTTAGATAAAATTATATCTTGATATGTGGTTTGTACAAAACTCTAGATAATATACAGGGCTGTGCAAAAGATTTCTAGTGCATTTCCATCGATTGGTGAAAATGGCTAAATAAGACTTTTTATCTGAACTAAATTTTGTCATGCTATGCACTAAATTTTGTCAGCTGCACAAAATAATTCGACCACTTTTTCGATAATGGAAGGTAATTTCGAAAACTAGTTTTTCAGTGTGTTGTATGTTTTTTTTTTCTAAAATGTTTACTTACATATCTTATTTCTCTTTATTTAACAGTGAAGTTTCGTTCCGTTTTCTGGATGTGTTGGAAAGTGTTTCATAATTTATGCTTGACGCATGATTTTTTGTTCTTGTTTAAATGTAAATTATGAAATCCAGAGACCGTATTACAATTTCAGTTTTTTAATGTTTACAAAATTAACTATTTTGATTGGAATAGCGTTTAAAAAGATGATGAACGACAATTCAAACATTTTTCAATTGGAAATATGCTTCTAATAGTAACGGTTTTAAATTAAGATATTGGGTAGCGAAAAAAGGGGAAGGCCCCTTATACCGGGTGATTCAAAAAGATTGGAGATGTTTTAAGCGATGGTAATGCACACCTAAACAAGCTCGGATGTCTATAGAAAACTAAGGTTGTAATCCATTTCTTCACTCAAGAAATACAGGGGGCCATCAAAACATAACTATCGTTCACATTTCAGCTAAAATCATTGAGCTCTATATATAACAGGGGCTCAGAATCAGCGGTCAGAAGCATGAAAGGCAAATGAAGCTTGCAAGGCAAAAGTAAAAAATAGTCCGTGTTGTCAATGTCAGATATTAGTATTCTCATTTACTATTATCCTAAGTTATGCTTTTATAATTAAGCTATGCTTATTTAATTCATAAATAATTCACTAGTCATGTAAGGGAATGCGATAGACAGCCTGTTTTGCATGAATGCGAGCTAAAATTATCGTCACTGTATCCTTCCGCGCTGACCGCTGGAAATCATGTTGGGCATTAGGAAGACAGATCTCCTGTTATTTGGGGCTCACTGGCTAAAATAAAGATATCTAAAAACAATTTTCAGCAAACTTACCTTGATTTGAGTAAAATGCAATGATATTATGGAAAGAGATCGAAGTGTACAGCAATTCGGTAAGTGAAATCGTATGAACTGTCAATTACATTGGGATATATGGAGCATCCAGCTCAGCGCTACTTGGGTAAGGATAGTAGCCACTTCTAACGCATCTCGTGATACACTTATATTTCACACAAAGAAAGTAATTCAAATTTCCTTAGAATATCGTCAAAACTTTTAAAATTATGAGCAAAAATGCCGAATTAGGATTCGAATGAGGCATCCTGTATTTTTGATTGAATAAATGGATTGAGACCCTATTTTCCTATACAAAACTTAGTTGTTGTAGTGTAAAATTCCACCTCTTAAATATTTTCTAATGTTTTTGAATCCCCCTGTATACATCATGAGGATAATCTAAAAGTAAACAAAATTTTCAAAAATCAATAATTTAGAAACTAATAAAGAGAGAAAAATACCATTTGTAGAGAAATAATAGAAATGATGCCGAGTTTTTTGGTACCAAAAACTAATATATTAGGATAGTTCATTTTTTTCTGCCCATTAGAAGGCGATTTGGCGTTACGGATTAGATATCTAACGGCATAAACATTTTCTGGCACTAAAAACGGAAAAACGTGTTTTTACTGTCAAAAAACCCTGAAAATTCATAAAATTCAAAGTACCATACCTCGGTAATTTTTAGTCGTAGAAGAACAAAATTTTTGTTGTTTTACTTGTTATAATGTGGAACAAGATTTTCTGGCTATAATTTAGTACCTGGTTGACTGAACTTCACTCCGGACACATTTGAAAAACAACTTCTGCAGTCGTTTTCCTGAAGAAAAATCCCGTAATCGGGTGCAAAGTCAATTGCCACATTTAGTATCGATATTATAACACTTATACAATTAAAACAATCTTATTGCTAGCATCATTTTTTTTTTACGCCAACCTTGACTATGTATTCGATTACGAAATATTAGCTATTTTCACTGAGCGGGTGTAACGTAATAAACTGTTTCATTTCGTATACCACATGTTATTTGCAATATTTTTATATTTCATTTTAATTTTTGGCATTACTTGTACACTCTTTATGCTTTCTGTAATGATTTCCGCTTGTGCGAAGAGCGGGTGTTTTCGTGAAAACGTTTTTTCCCGCAAACGACACACTGAGGGATTAATTTCTAGATCCGATTTTTATAGTTGAAAGTCTAATCCGCCGTTGTCATCAAAATTATTAGAAGTATTTTCGAGAAACCCAGTAAATATATATCGCATATGTATTTATATGTAATGAAAGAGAGAAGGATTGCTCATTTGATAGTATAAGATCTCATTTTTTGGCGATTCTTGTATGCCTTATACATCTTTTACAATTTTTTTCTTAAAGAAAATTCCGTGATCGGGTTCAAAGCCAACTGATATGGGTTTGGAGAAAAAATAATTTCACGATTTTAATCATTGGTGTTACTGCCATACAGTTAAAATTATATTTTGTTGTCTTGTTTGAAGCCAATATAGCAATGGAAAATTGATCATTTAACCCGTGCAAAAAGCCAGTATAACATAATAAATTGCTTCATTTTTGCACACCACATACTATATGCGATAGTTTTATATTTCATTTAAATTTTTCTAAGTTTTTATATACTTTTTATGCTTTCTACAATGTTTTCCACATGTGCTAAGAGCAGGTATCCTATGGGAATGATTTTTTCAACAGATAGCACACTGAGAGATTGATGTATAGAGAAATAAAGTCTAATCTGTCGTTTTCATAAAACATTTTAGAGACTTTTAGAGACCCCAGTAAATATACACATATATATATGAATTGCTCATTTAATAGTATAAGATTTCAGTTTTTGGCAGTTCTTGAATGATTTATAAACATCCTGCAATTCTTTGCTTGGAGAAAGTTCCGTAATCGGGTTCCAAGCCGATTGGAATAGGTTTGGTGAAAAAATAATTTAACTTCTGTAACCATTGTAACTCTCATACAGTTAAAATTGTATATTGTTGTCTTATTTGACACAAATCTTGACTACGGATCGATTACGAAAAATTTGCCTTTTTACCTGTACGAAGACCGGGTAAAAACAATTATGCTAAAAATTTATTATGTTATGGTATAACTTAATATTTTTTTTCATTCCGCATGCCACATATACTATTTGTAATTTTTCTTTTTAATTTTTTTTTGGCAGTTCTTGTATACTTTTTATGTTTTTTGCAATGTTTTCCACCTCTACGAAGAGCTGATATCGTATAATAACCACCCCTATATAACTTTTAAATGAGGTGAAAAATAAACTATGGATATTAAAATAATTTTTTAGGTTAAACTTATTCATTGAAATAAATGCATTTTCATCCATTGAAATTTTATGCTTAAAAAACAACGTTTTTCGTTGAATAACCCATATACTACATAATTTCAAACGTGTATAACGTGGGTAAATTTCTTTTTTTTTTTAATCTCTTTTTAAATGGGCTTTAGAAATAATATTTAGAACAAATAGATATTCGTGTGATTCATAGATTCCAAGCGTTCTTACAAGTTAGAATAATAATGCAGCTTAGACAATTTAATTTACTCAAAACTGTCATCTTGTTAGATAAAATTTGCTCAGGAAATATTACAAAATTTTCTTAATTATTAGATTTTTTTTTCCAAGTTTTAACTTTTCTTTAAAAGTATACAATTTGCTAGCAAATCGTTTTTATTTTAATTAAATTTACTTCTTGAAAATATAATTGAAACTTTAAACTTAACTAAGAGCATGTAATTAAGTTATTTCTTAATGAGTTTTAAAAATGATTATTTTAACGATATTTTATATATATATATATTATTTCTCAATTATTTTAATTCTTTATAAATGACGTTTTTCAGTAGTAATTTATTTGTGTAGTATAAAATAAATGGTTTTTAACACATTTCACTTTTTTTTTCAAGATTTTCAATGGATTCGGTGATTTAGTGAACTTCCAAGAAAAAAAAATTCTGATTAGATATTAATCGTAATAATTATAATAATTGCATTTTAAAATAATAAAGTTAAGAATGAAAAAAATCAGATTTTGTAATAGGTTTTTAATAATTTTTAGCCTAATTTTTACATTAGAATTCTGCGATATTGTGAATATATTCTATATGACTCATTTTGCGGAAAACAATACTTTTTGCGCGTAAAAATTTCAACAAATTATTTAACCCAAAAAGTTGTATTCTAATAACCGTCATTCTTCTCTTTTAAAATTTACATAAGGTAGTCGTGTACAGACTTTTCATTATTTGGAGCTTAATTTATTTTATAACGATTTAGGAGGTTTTTTTTTTTTTTTTTTTTTTTTTTTTTTTTTTTAAGATTATTGCAACGGAGTATACAGCTACGGAGGATACAAATATACAATGATTTCTTTCGTAATAGCATACATTTTATGCTTTTTTTAGGATAGGATATGAAACTTGAAGAAACTATCTCAAAAAAGCTTTATGTATATCAGTTAAAAAATTATTTTTATTAAATAAATGAAGCATAACTTTTAAATCAATAGTGGGGGATACATAAAGTTCATGACCTTTTTTATTTCAGTAAGACTAAGTATACATAAAAATTAATGCAAACGGCAATGTGCACATTTACGGCTAAAAACTGACATTAAACAAGAGCGAAAATCAAGCATCAGGCCTAGATTATGAAACATTTTCCAACACTAACATAATATTAAAAAAATTCCATTCTTTCATAAAATGAAATTGATCATAGTCCATCCTGGAATCCAATTATTTTGTGCGTCTCTGTAAATGAACGTAAATGCTACGCACTCCATAATTTGTAGAAAGTACGTTGTAGCGCACCTCACTGATCCTTTTTTAATTTCATTGTGTTTGAAGTATCATAACAGTAATAAAAGGCATCGCAAATGATTTTTTCCCATAGGTCAAAATCTAATGGAATTATTTTTGGCATCCCTGTAAACAAAATATAAATGCTACGCATTCTATACTCCTGAGAAAACATGTTTTAGCCCACATCAATTTCATTATGTTTCAAGTATTGTAAGATAACTAAAATGATTGGATACGATTTTTACTTATAGACCATAATGTAACGGAATTATTTTGTGTGTTGTAAACGAACTATAAATGTTACACCCTTCATTTTCAACACCAAACGTTCTGTACTAAACCTCAATAACATATAAAAATTACATGGCAATCCGAGTATATTTACGAGAGTTAGAGTACGTACAGATAACAGACAGACGGCCAGACAAACCGAATTCATAAACACTTTTCAACTTTGTTGAAAGGTGTTAAAAAGGAGCCACCTGACACTGAATTTTTTTTATTAGGTGACGAATACTGCTGTATTTTGAAAATTATTGCACAGAATTTTATTGTAACGAATTATATGTATAAGAAAGGCTTATAGCTGTAAGATTAATTTAAACATTCTTTTTTTTTCTTTTAATTAATGTTTTTTTCATAACAAAATTTTATATACATTAAAAAGAGCTTTCAGAGATAAAATGCATTATTGAATTAATAATATAATTATGGCATTCCCAAACTAAATGAACATGCCAACAGAGAAAATTAGCTGTTACACGCAACGGATGTATGCAAATATACATCCATTCATTAAAAAATAACAATAATAAAATAAAATAATAAAATAAATTCACAAATCATCATTTTTTTTCATACATATATAATATCGATCTCTTGCAGCCCAATTAGATTCATCTAATTACAGCCCAAATTTTGGCTAAAATTTGGCTTATTTTGGCTAAATTTTTATATATTTTTTCATAATAATATATATATATATATATAATATTCTTTCAAAAATTAATGGCCATGCATCGAAAAAAAAACTTTGTTTTCTATAATAGAAATAGACATACATATATTCTGACGATATTTCGTAAATATCCCATATAAATTATAAATAAATGAAAAGAGCTTTTTTTATTGTAGCCATGCCCCTTTAAATGAATCAGAGTTAAAATCTGTAAAATTCATTTTTTAGTTTGTGTTTTTAACACTTTCCTAGTTGAAAAATGTTTATGATTGGGTTTACCTGTCCGTCTGTGTATCTAGTCATCTATCTGTTTGTCTGGCCGTCTGTATGTCCGTGCTCTAACTGGCGTAAATATACTCGGAATGCCATGTAATTGATATACGTCATTGAGGTTTACCATGGCATGTCCGGTATTGAAAATGAAGCGTGTATAGTTCATTTATAGGGGCACTCAAAAGTATTATTTTACATTATGGCCTATGGGGAAAAATCATCTGCGTTGTATTTTAAGCGAGTTACACTAGTTAAAACTTAATGAAATTCATATACATTATTGAGGTGCACTAGAAGATGATTACATTAGAATATGTTACGTGTAGCACTTACAATACGTGTACTGGGGACTCAAAAGTATTCCGTTATATTATGGTCTATGAAGAAAAATTGTTTGTGGCATATTTTGATTATGTTTCTCTGTTACAAACATAATAAAATATATATTATTTTCTCAAGTGGCACTAAAACTTTCTCCAGAACTTGATGTTCAAAGTATTTATCATTCATTTACAGTGTCACACAAAAGAATTCGGTTATATAATGGTCTACTGGAAAAAAGTGTTCGCGACGTAGTTTAACGATAATGCTATATTTCAAATGATAAAATTGATACACATTACTGTGTTTACTACAAAATGCTTGCAGTAGAATATGGTGTGCATCGCATTTATCGTTCATTTACAGGGACACATAAAATATTTTGAAAAGTGCATTTTCTGAAAGTGCGTTTTCAGTTTTGGTATTCTTTTTAAATTTAACTAAATTTTTGCATTCGACGTAGTGTGCTTAAATTCTATAGATCAAATTTAGGGCTACACAAAAGAATTCGTAAGCATTACTGAGAATGAATGCGAATTGCTTAAAGTTGTTTTTTAAATAAATTAGTATGTTAAAAATGATAAAACTTCAATATGTATGTTTCTCCATTGAATTATGGTATATTGAATTTGAAATAATAATGCTGTTTTATTTTAAACAATAAAATGTTTAGTAATTAGTCTTCTTTTTGATGTATTTTTAAATATATCATGACATATTATACAGTGAACTCTCGTAAGTGAACATTTCCAACGGAGGTCATTTTTCGTCCGCACTACCCGAAATCCGCATTAAACGGTGCAAACATTGCAATTGTGTAAAATAATCCCTTGTGTTGAATAAATTGAATTCTATTTTTCACATAAATTATATAGGATACCAATTTTATGCAAAAATAAACAACTCTTTCTTAATTTGGTAATTTTAGTTAAAAAAAAAAACAAGTTAATTACAATTTGTTAATACTGAGGAATAAATTAGTTCAGGACAAACAAAATATGCAAATAAATTGCTTAACAGACATTGTTTACATGATTTTACTTTAATAAATCCCTCGCTTTTATTTGCGATAGTCGAACAAATGGTCGATTTACTACATTTTCTCCAGTTTTGCTCTCACACATTTGATCTGTTACATCATATTTTAATTGGTACAGTACAAGAAAAATTGTTAATTTTACGGTATAATACTAGCAGCAGCTGGGGTGTCAGTATTATACCGTAAAATCAACATTTTTTTCACATTGTACCGTGGATGAAGAGCCATTAGCAATTTTTTTAACTCAGTACATTTTTTGGTGGTGGAATATTTAATTTCTCTTCATTACTCTCACTGATAATTTCTTGATCCCTCAATAATCAAAGTTACACCAAAGTTGCTTTTGTGCGAATCAGTTTCAATTATGCCCGCTCAATTTGTAAAAACGTATTCGCGTTATCCGATCTGTAGTACATATGACGCGATATTCTTAACTTTAATTGCAAATAGAGATTTATGGGGAAAACAAAATTGTCCTTATTAGCCGAAAATATGAGTTAAGCAGAGACGCATTAACGAGAGTCCGCAGTATAGTGTTTTTTGTTTCCTTAAATAAAATAATGTTTTGGAAATTGTATCATACGCGTCACTTACATGCCTTTACAGTATTAAAAAAAACTACTATAAAATATTAATAATAATAGGAAAAGTGAAGATTTAAAATTTTATTTAAATTTATTTAAATGATGTAATTTTTTTTTAATTGAACTAGCAGAGTTGTCTTACTTTCTTTTTACGATATTTTAATATGCAGAAAGAATATTGTAAAACACATAAATAAAATAATTGTTCAAAGATTACCATTCCTTTTAATGTACACATTGTATAAAGTCAATAATTTTGTTTCAATTAAGAATTCGGAATAAAAAATCTATTATCTTATTCTCAAAAGTAATAAATAGTCTAAAGATCGTTCACATAATAACACCAGTTTATTACCAATAACATTCGTTATTTTTATTCTTACGAATACTATTTTTACGTTCTATATAAAAAAGAGAAAAAGTTATGAAATATAAAAAAAAAAAAATTGACTTTCGTCTTTTGATGAATTTACATCTATTGGGATGTCCTGGGCACGATTTAACTATTTTTAGAAAATATCTATATGTCTGTCGTATGTATAAGGGGCAGTCAAATGAAAACAGAAAACCCGCCATAAAACACATTCCTCGCCAAAAAGTTGACAAAATTGTAGTAGCATGTCGATACTTCCATCTCGAGGTTTGGTAGAAATGCATAATGACAGTTCACAGGTACTCACAGTTGTTCTTTTATTTATTTGTAGGTGAGCGCAGTGAAAAGTGTATTCGCCTAGCATTAGAAATGGAGGCGAGCAGAGAGGTGTGGTTCGGTTTTTGGTGGCTGAGGGGGGTGGAACACGTGAAATTCATCATCACATGTCTTCTGTCTATGGCGAATACTAGCTAGATTGGCGTGTCCTGGCCGGGGATCGTCTGGCAGTAATATGCGTCCTTCTCGGAATCTCTTAGGCCCCTCGTGCACACTTGTCAGTAACATGCAGTGTTCGCCATAGACAGCAGACATGCGACGATGAATTTCACGCGTTCCACCCCACTCAGCCACCAAAAACCGAACCACACCTCTCTGCATGCTGAATGAACACACTTTTCACTACACTCACTTACAAAGAAATAAAAATACAACTGTGAGTACATGTGAGCTGTCATTATGGATTTTTACCAACCCTCGAGATGGAAGTATAGATATGTTGCAACAATGCTGCCAATTTTAGCGAGGAATGTGTTTTATGGCGTGTGTTCTGCTTTCATTTTACTACTCCTTATATATGATAAAAATTTTGCGGGTGCTCTATCTCAAAAACTAATCAGAAGAATTTCATGAAATTTCATATTTTGTTAGATCTTGACATAAATTGGTGTTCATTAGATTTGGGTGGATTCGTCCAACAGGTGGTGCCGCTATATTGTGTTTTCCACGATTTATGTGATAGTTTATATCTCAGAACTATCGGATAGAATTCCCTCAAACGTCATCTACAGTTAGACCTTGGCACATAGGTGCTAATTAGGTTTTGATCTTTTTACAGCTGAACAAGTTTTTTTGCTATGCTGAGTTATTCACGATTTACACGATAGAATTGGCATCTATGCATCCGTTTTTTATACATTTGCATCTATGGGATGGAATTTCATCAAACTTCATATTCTGTTAGACCTTTATATAAATGAGTGTTTATTAGGTTTTGGTGTAAATTTGTTAACAGGTGGTACAGCTCAGCTGTGTTTTCACAATTTTCGTGATAGCTATATCTCGGCATCTATGAAATGGAATTATTTGCTACGTAAGACGAGTATATTATGTTGACTCTATTTTGGCTTTGTTCCATCAACAAAGGGTGCTGTTATGCTTTTTTTTTCCTTCGCAATGAACATTGTAGCTGTATTTCAGTTTCTATTGGGTAGAAATGTACCAGTATTTTTTAAAGTTATTAATTGGAAATATATATGTTGGTCTAATTTTGTGTTTGGATATCCAGCACGTGGCCTTTTGGATTTTATTCACTCATATATTAATTTGCCACACATATTATTTGTATATTATTACTAGCAGGCTATGCACGCTGCGTTGGTCCATTTTCCAAATGAACCTTGAATCGAACGAAATGGTGAATTCGACCTTGTATTTTAAAATAACATGGACTTTCACCTGAAAAGTCTTTCTGCATTGCTGAATACGATGCGAACTCCATTTAAAGAATGTCTTAGAAGATGATTCCGCAATGAGTATTTAGGTCAGTTACGCCAACAAAATTCCCTGCAAAAGAATGTCAAGCAACTGACCGTTGGTGATGTCGTTCTCGTAAAGTCTGATTAGAAAAGTACATATTGGACTTTAGCCCGTGTGCAAGAACTAATTTCTGGAAAAGATGGTCACTCGAGAGTTGTTCGAATAAAAACTGAAACAGGTGAACTTTTGAGACCAATACAAAAACTGTACAATCTATAGATTCAAAAAGAACACTCTTTAGAACCACTATTACGAACGAGAAGTGACAGAACAGTGACTGTTCCAAAACGTTATCAGTCATGAGACTATTTTTGAACATTATGCTTTGGCCATGTAATGTAAGTATAATGTGAGTCATATTTTGTTTGATTTTGCATTTTGTTGTGCTTATTGTTGAGTTATCCTTTTGAAAACTCAAGGTGGGAAATTTTCGCGAATTGAATTGAATTGTAGTACTATTTATATAAAGAAATAAGAGATGGCAACACTATACTATGTTTTCTTTGATTAAATGTATTCTTGGCTCCTACTAACAGGAGATGTTTTTATAGATGTATCTTTCTAAGCTGTGAGAGAAAATGGCGTTGTCGAAATGGCGTTGTGGAATGTTTATCGGCAGGAAAGTGAAAGAATAAATATATTTGTTGTTGAGTTTTTAAAAGGGCTCTTTTGACTTATTGAAATATTATTGTCTTGTATTTTTAAAAATGACGAAAGTTTTGGATCGGGTAGATTCATAATTTCAAAAATCGCTATGTGTGTTTGCGATAACATATGAAGAAAGTGTTGGAATCTTCAAAATTTTCGACTGCCGTTTTTGTTCGATTTACGCATTTTGGAATATTCTGAACACAATCTGATTTTTTTAAATATCTGTCTATTAGTCTGTGTGTGACATAATTTTTATAACCGCTCTATCTCAAGAACTAACACACGAAATTTCATAAAACTTTAAATTCTGTTAGATCTTGTAATGAACTGGTGCTGATTAGTTTTGGGTATATATTGCCCAACAAGTGTCGCTGCTATGCTGCATCTTTCACGATTTTGGTGATAGCTATGTCTCAAGAACTAAAGCACAAAATTTCATAAAACTGCATATTCTCTTAAACCTTGTCTTGAATAGAAATCTTATTAGGTATCGGTGTATCTCGTCCAGCATTTGGCGCTGCTTTGCTGTGTTTTGCACAATCCCTTTCATAGCTATTCTCAGCATGTATGAGATGGAATTTCATCAAACTTCGTATTCATTGAAATCTACACATATGTAGATACTGGTTAGGTTTCGGTATATATAGCCCAACAGGTAGCGCTGCTGCGTTGTATTTTTCACGATTTCCATGATAGCTATACGTCATCATCTATGGAATGGAATTTCATCAAATTTGGTATTCAGTTACACCTTGACATAAGATGGTACCGATTAGGTTTGGGTGCATCTTGCTCGACAAGTGACACTGCTGAGTTTGTTTTTAACGATTTCCGAGATAGCTATATCTCAGATTCTATGAGATGGAATTTTATCCAATTTAATATGTAAGACATTTATTAAAAATTATGTTGTTTCAGTTATGCTTTTGTTCGTTCGATAGGGGACGGTGCTATGCTGTGTTTTTCACGATTTCCGTAACAGTTGTATCTCGGCGTCTGTGGGATGGAATTTCACCAAATTGAACATGTAACATGTTCATTAAAAATTATGTTGATTCAAGTTTGACTTTGTTCACTTAACAGCAGCCACTGCTATGCTATAATTTTACGATGAACATTATAGCATTATCTCAGTTTCTAATGGGTAGAAGTGCATCAAATTTTATATTTGAAGTTATTAATTTAAAATATGTGTTGGTCCAATTTTGTATTTGAATACCCGACATAGAATGCGTAGAGCTGTGCCTTTTTACACAATGATCCTTGTGACTCTGAGTTAGGTCTAAAGAAATGCACTACGCTTCGCAATTGTTGGTGTGGAATAGTGCTATTTAAATTAATATACTAGAATAATATAGAAGATGTGACGGCCATAGTAGATCGGGTTTAGTATAGAATTTAGGGATTCACAATAGTTTAATAGTTTTGTGATGACCGAAGTATATAGATTAAAGTGTAATGCGGAAGAAAAATCCCGTCCGGGATAGCACATTTTGAAAAAATTATTTTTGCGATATTTTTAGGGAAAACGTCGTGTATGTAGGGATAAGTAAGATTAACTGGCCTGTTTCTTAAAAAGAAGAATATTTTTTAAGATTATGTAATATCTAGGAATACAAAGTACTCATTGTTTTTTTTTTCATAGGTTCATTACAAAGATTCATCTTGTACAAGTTCATTAACCCTTTCAAGATCAAAGTACTTCTATTCGTAAAATGCTGATATGATTGAATGATACTAAAAGTTACAAACTAATTTATTTCGAAATAAGTAAAAGCTTTTATTCACATACTTAATAAAACGAAAATTTTCATTTCAAAATTCTCGTGCCAATGGCTTTTAGAGATTGATTAAATGGTTCAAAAATAAACCACCACCCTTCAAGGGATTAAAATTGAATTTTCTAATTTTATAAGAGTTTTTCTTTAATTATTCGATCACTACATGTGTGGGAATCTGCATTTCCTTTTTCATACGTTCTTTTTACTTTCTTCTAAAGTATTGTAATAGAATTTTTTTTTACTTCCGGTTTTAGACGGATTTACGCGTTTTAGGGGTCAGAGATTCCGAAAAACATGTTTTTACAAAATGTCCGTCTGTCTGTCCTCATTGTATCATTGAAAAGTGCATGAAGTTATGCTTCAAATTGAACCAAATATTTTGAACCAAATATGTTTTCGGCTATGGCCAGTAGATCGTACTTGAATTTGGGAATATTTCGACGAAAGGGGGCGCTGTGAACGCGATTTTTGTTCCATTTTCACTATCGTATTATCGAAAAATGTATGAAGTTATGCAGATAATTGAACCAAATTTTCTGTATATGTTTTTGACTATGGTCAGCAGTTCCCACTTGAATTTGGGGAATTTTCGACGAAAAGAGCGCTGCGATTGCGATTTTTGTTCTATTTTCACTATTTTATCATCGAAAAGTGTATGTAGTTATGCAGATAATTGAGCCAAAATTTTTGTATATGTTCTTGACTATAGCCTGTAGATCCTTCTCGAATTTGGGGATATTTCGACGATAGAGGGCGCTGCGATAGTGACTTTTGTTCCATTTTCATTACTATATCATAGAAGAGTGTATGAAGTTATGCAAATAATTGAACCAAATTTTTTGTATATGTTTTTGACTATAACCTGCAGGTTCCAGTTGAATTTGGGGATATTGCGCCTGGAGGGGCTGCTGTAATAGCCATTTAAATATTTCAGTTTCAAAAAGTTGTGCAAAAAAATAGAAATCCTAAAAACTTTTTGCGTTAAATGTTCGGTCTTGATCCAAGGATTCTAGAGCATTTTTTGTTTTATCTCTATCTGAAAAAATAGCTGAGATATAGCAGTTTGAAATTATAGGGTGGCTGACATTTTGAAACAATACAGCAGGATTCCTCCATAAACGGTTTTAATTTATGAGTTTTAATGAACATGGTTTCGCCAAATTTTCTTTCATTATTGTAACAGGGATGAGATTGCTCCGACTTTTTGCATACCAGTGTAGTTTTAGAGAAGATGTCGTTCTGTTAAATCGCAGAATGTTCAGATAAAAGAAAAAAACATTTTCTCTAAGTTCATACTGGTATGTCGGAGAAATCTCCTCCCTGTGTAACCATCGTTTCAACATTTACATGCCTACATATTTATATTCGCCAACGTGAAATTCTAGCCAAGCTTGGTGACAATCGGGGAAATATCGCTAAATTTAGCGACAAAAATACGTTGCCATATACAAAGCAAACTTGGCTTCGCATCCAGATAACCCGACGATTCGCAAGCAGCTGACGTACAACGGAATGACGAAAAAGATTTTTTTTTTTTTTTTTGGCGGTGTGTTAGCGAATTTTGAAGAATTAACATGTATGAGATAGAAGTAAGTTTTGGGATTGGCATATCCGACTAGTTTAAATTTCATATTATGTGATGCAGATAGACTGTTTCATCCTATTACTGAATATTAAGTTCTACTTACTACATAATTTTGAATTGACGATGTATATCAAAATATGAAAAAAATATTAATTTTGATTAATAAATTATCATAATCATCAAATAATTAATACTCGTTACAGTTCGACAATTACAAAATTAAAATTCCTTAATTATTGCTGTAAAATGCAATGCATGACGAATCAGAAAATTTAATTAAAATGGTAATATGAGAAAATCTTTTCATTTTTGAATTAACAAAAGATATTAGTTTATAAAAAGAAATTTAAGACAAATTTTTAAATTTTGAAACAAAGATAAAAATAAATACATTATTTTACATGAAGAGGACAAACTTTTAAGTTTTAATATTAACAATCGTATGTATTTTTTTTCATGGGGTGTATTTTTATGTTATTGATGAAACTTTTCGGTATAGCATATTTCAGAGAAATACATTAAACAGCTTTCACTAAATATACCTAACGCTCTGATTTGTTTTAAATGTTTATTTTTAAGCTTTGTAGTGCTAACGCAAAAAAAAGTAATGCCAAAAGAGTATTTTATTTTTTGCGTAATCCCAAAAAGACATACATATAATATAAAAAGTGTTTAACCACTGAAAAATATTCAGTAGATCACTGAAAAACATATACTTTGTATTTTGGGGGGAAAAAATACATAAATAATCGTAATATTCAATATTTATTTATGCTCCAGTAAACTGTTGTTCTTCGGAACACAGCTTTTGCGTCAAAAACAAAACAACAAACTCACTGCCACAGAAAAATAATGATTTAAACTATGGAGATTAACTTTTAGTTAATCGTTTGTGTAATAAGTGTCTGAGAAGCAGTCCCGTTTAAAAGATACCAAGTTTTCGAACATTCATTTTTTATTCGATTTTATTGCTATGAAAGGTTTCAAATATTTCTTTGTTTTTTATATATTTGTTATGCTGCATAAAAGGAAGTTTTATAATTTGACGGCTCACTATCGTAAACTAAGAATTCTAGCACCTATTTTACAAAAACTCAGGCACATGATTTTCTAAATTTATTGCTATTTATTATATTTGCATTTTCTAATAAATCTAAATATAAATAAATAAACTTGTCTATTCTGTTGAATTAACCATCGTATATTACAAGCTAATAAGCATTTCTTAGAAAACTCCATGTTTAGAGCTTGTAACACTATCCCACTGCCCAAAATCAATAAACAATTAGAATTACTGTGTTTCGTTAAAATATGCGTAATTTTAACCACTGAAGGGGTTATGACGGATATAAACATTATCCCCATTCTTCATCGTATAAAATTTCTAAAATACCAAACACTACAGGAAAAGATGCCTATAAAAATCTGTAATCTATAAAATTATCTAAAAATGTATTTTTTTTTGCGGGTTATTTGTTGAATTAGAATTAACCATTGTTAATGAGTTAGGTGCCTGAAAATAATCCACTAGAATGGTTAACGTGTAGACAACATTAAGTGGTTAACGAGAAAATTTCATCCTAGCATACCTAGCAAAAAACTATTTTAGATATTAATTTTCACTAAACACATCCAAGGTTCCAATTTGTTTAATCAGGAAAGGATTATGTTTAAGCCTTACAGACAACAAAACACAAAAAGAAAATGGAACTCCAAACATAAATTTATTTTTCTTTTATTTTCTGTGTGTGCAATTCAACAACGACATATATTTTAATCGCTGGAAGATATAATTTTGTTTTTCAAAACAAAAATAAATATATAAACTCATAATATTCAATCCTTTGTTTATAACCCAATAAACTTTTCGAAAACAGCTTTTGCGTCAAAAACCAAGCAAACAAATTCACTGCGGCATTAAAAAGAATGATTTAAGCATTGTAGATTAGCTTCGAAATAATCTTTTGTGTAATAATTGTCTAAGAAGAATATCCATTTAAAGATACTAACTCTCCAGGCATCACTCTTTTCAATCTTTTTTTTAACACTTTCCAACCTAGTTGAAAAGTGTTTATGACTTCGGTTTGTCTGGCCGTCTGGCCGTCTGCCGTCTGGCCGTCTGGCCGTCTGCCGTCTGCCGTCTGCCGTCTGTCCGTGCTCTAACTCCCGTAAATATGCTCGGATTGCCCTGCAAATTTTATATGTTATAATCGTTATCTATAGCATGTTCCCTATTTCAACGGAAGTGTGTAGCACTTATAGTTTTTTTACAGGGACACTCAAAAGAATTCCGTTACATTGCGGTCTATGGGGAAAAATCATTTGCGGTTTATTTAAATAATGTTTCAATACTTTAAACGCATTGAAATTTATATATATCACTAAGGTGCATTAGAAGAAGCTTAATATGGAATAGGGTGTGCATAGCACTTATACTTACTTTACAGGGACAGTCAAAAGAATTCCGTTACATTACGTCTATGGAGAAAAATCGTCTGCGGTTTATTTAAATAATGTTTCACTATTTTAAACGCATTGAAATTTATATAAGGTTCATTACAAGAGACTTACTACAGAATAGTGTGTGTATAGCAGTCATCGTTCATTTACAGGGACACACAAAAGAATTCTCTACTGTATGTTAACAATAATTCCTGGAAGTGCGTTTTAAGTTACTGAATGCGATTTTAATTTTAAATCGCTTTTTGTATATTACGTGGTGTGTATAAATTCTGTAGATCCTATACAGGGAAGTACAAAAGTTCGGGAACACATTTCCGTATTATTTAACTCCAGACGGAGAATTTTAAACTGTGCTACGTGTTTCCTAACTGAACTAAAATTTAGCATCCTATGTAGTATATATACAAATCTATAGATCCTATACAGGGCTGAATAAAGTATTCGGATTACTTAGATGTTATCTTTTAGCTTATAAAAGAGTATGATTCGTAAAATTATTTTGGAAGCGTTGGAAAGTGTTACATAATCTATGCTTGACGCATGATTTTTCGTTCTTGTTTTCTATTTGATATGCAGTGAAAACTCTCAAATACCATGGTTTTTTATACATTTTTAACGACGCTTAAAAAAAAAAAATTATTATTTCAAAAGTAATAATAAGCTAAGAACCCTAAGCTAAGAATTCTAATTTTTATTCTTAATTTTAAAAACTCATGTGTTTGATCTTCTAAACTTGTTGCCAATAAAGCGGTTATGACGGATATGAACGTCATTTTTAAATACAAACAAGTACCAGAAAAGATACATATAAAAATCTATAATATGAAATAATTTAAAAAATGTTTACAAATTCTACCTATACTGATACTGATAAAGCCGAAATTCTTGCTATAACATATATGCTGAGCAATTTTCCCCAAATTCTATTTTTGCTAGTCCTACCCACATATCCCATTTAACAATACTGTCAAATATCCCTTAGATATTTCTATTTTTGCTAGTCCTACCCACATATCCCATTTAACAATACTGTCAAATATCCCTTAGATATTTCTCCTTCAGAACCTCTTCCTGAAATTCAACTTTTATTATTCATAATATTAGCAAAAAGCTTAATGCCCCTGGTTATGATAATATTATTAATACTGTTTTAAAAAATTCACCTGCAAATGGTATTATTTATATTACTATAATATTACTAATACTATCTTAAAATTTTTCTATTTTCAGAAACCATAGAAAGCCGTTGTTATCTCGCCTTTTCCTAAACCTCACACTAATCTTCAGAAGAATCTAAGATGATATTCGGCACAGTACAATATAGGCAGATAAAACAACGTTTTAAGTACCAAAACTTATTAACTAATTGCGGGCTAATTTCAATAGCATTGAGTGCACTGAAGACAGTACACTGATGCTACTGAAACTAGTCAATTAATTAAAAAGTTCTAGTGCTTAAAACGTTGTTTTATCTACTTATATAATCTTCCGTATCCTACTAACTTTCGTCCAGTTTTATTTCTTCCTTCTCTCAATAAAGTTGTTGAGCATCTCATCAGGTACCAGCTCCACGACATTTTAGATAATAATATCTTAATTCTGGAACAATTGACTTTAGAGCTAAACAGTGATATACCCAACACCAGCTGCTTTGTGTTGTGGAATTCCTTAGTGAAAACCTAAACAGAAGCACTCAAGCTGCTGCCATTTCTTAGATGTCGCTAAGACCTTTGATAAAGTCTGGCTCGAGAGCCTTATTTACAAATTAATTCAGGTAGGTATTCATTCCAGACTTATGCACTTAATAAATTCATGCCTTAGCGACTGCAACTTCTCTGTCCGCATCAATAACATCATCTCTACACTTTATATAATTTTTTCTGGCATTCTCTCTGGCATCCAGTTTTAGGATCCAGTCTGTTTAACATATACTTTAATGATATACCACGTACACCGAGGACTTTTATTGCTATGTATGTGGACGACACAGCAATCTCCTTCGATCACCTATACCACTTATACAAAAATCTTCACAATCACATTGACATTCTCATAAGCTAGTGTATCTCAACGTAACGAAAAGAAAACTGCTGCAGTTTTTAATTTCTCTAAAAGACTTACTTATCCTAACCATTATTAACGTTACCATTCCTTGGACCAGCAATACTAAATATATGAGGGTGACACTCAATAGAAAACTTACTTCGAATAAACATATACACTTAATGCCAATGCGTAAAGTCGACATTATTTCTATATCTCTCTCTTCTCTCCTCAGTAGTAATACTCTTTCTATTAAATCAAACTACTTATTTACAATACTTGCATTCGGTCGGTTCATATTTCTGCTTATCCTATCTGGGAATTGTTAGTAAACTAGTCTTGGATATCTTTATAGAGAACATAATAAAATTCTACAGATTATTAGAAATGGTCATCGTTATTTAAGAAATACTACTATTCGTAGAGATCTTCGTATCACCTCTCTAAAATAAGTGTTAATCATCTTACAAAATTTTTTTACAAAAGCGTTTATAAAATTCCTAATGAAATTATAGCTGATATACCAGATTACGAGGTCTCCGACTCCTCTAATCGTAAAAAGTCTAGATCCGCATTGACTGCTATTGATAAAAAAAACCTGAGTTGTTTCTCTCTCTTAAACATAAACTTATTTTTTCCTACTAGCCAATCCCGTGCAGAGTATCTGAACTCTAGTGTCAACTCTTTTAAATACTATATACATATTAGAATACACGATCAGTATTATATGTATAAATATCATACATAAAACTTCTCCACTTAGGACCGGGTACTTTGAAATAAAAAATATATGCACATCATAAGATATGACACCATTTAGAAATATGAAGACAGAGGAATTTTTTCAGCATCATTCATATAAAAACCTTTGCATGCACACAATAGTTGCTGGATACTCTTTAAAATTAAAAAAGCGTATACATATTATATTGAAAATATCCACACCATTTAGGAAAATATTTTTATTTTTTTGTTTGATTCCCTGCATCGAAAACATCTTTACATACACAATTGTAAATTTCAGAGCTTGGAGATATCTATATATTTAAAACGCTAAGCGATTTCTTTCGACAATCCGTGAGAACAAACTACTGCATCAAATTACATCATTCTTTTTTTAAATGAAAGATATTTGTACACAGATTTGTTATCGTACATTCGTTTGTTCGAAAATTTAATTAATTAACCGTAATTTTCAATTAAACTTTTACTTCTGCTAATGACGTCATAATCGGATAACGCCTACTGTTGCGAAGCACAGAGTTTATTCTCTAAACTCTGTGATTGATTAAAAGAGAAATAATAAATATTAAAAGCACGCGGTTTTAAGGCCGAATTTGTTAATTTGCAATTTAAATTTCGGTAAAAATACTTATCCGCGTGTGTTATAAGTGAATAAAAATTCATATTTATTGTGACGTCACGGGAATATTGTCCATTGGGTTTATTTTATCATTATGCATTATAACTTTGTTGATGCCATTTTTTCATTACAATTAAATACAAAATATATTTATATTTATGTGCATGGTGTTTACGCATTAATGTAAGGTATATGAAGTACGTGTGAAAAGTTTGCGCCGGTGAAAATGACGTTATGCTTAGCTTGAAGTGCATTTCAACATTGATAAAACTAAAGAGAAAAATGTATATGATTGTGTTAACATGACATAATTTTACTGATTTTTACATTCATAATTATAAAGATTAGAATTGGAGCCGTCATCGATTTCTTCATCTTGATTGCATACCTTCATTACATGTTACCAATTGCTTTTTTTTTTTTAATTATAGAATAGAAGATTTCCTTTTTTAGTAAAAAAAAATCACAAAAATAAAGGATTTCAGGAAATTTAAAGTTATTAAAAATAGTGTTATGTTAGAAAAAAATCTTGAAATAATGATTGTATTTTTAGCTAGAATAAACAATGTAAGACTAATATTTCATAGGAATTATTTTGGTAGCTTTATTATAAGTGCATTTAACAGTTCCTTATTAGCGCAAAGTCCTATTTCTTTCACTGTGCATTTCTCTTTCGATGTCAAAAAATGTTTTTCTACTTTTGGACGCCAGCCAAAATACAGTGGCAATTTTTAGAAATGTACAACAATTGTGACAACAAAGGCGCTATCGCTTTAGCTTTAATCGCGCTTACATCAATCCGAAATACTACAAATTTCTATTTTTTACTACATTTTACAATTTCAATTCTTACATCATCAATTAGAAAAAAAAAGTAGCTTTCGATTGAAATTTATTTGAAAACTGCCGCGTAATTTAACGACCTTTTAAATAATTTTCAAGCATGAAAGTTTTTTAATTCTATCTTATCAATCACCACCAGTTTGCTTCAATAATGTAAAATAGCCCCTGGGAAAGTTGCCACAATTTAAAATAGATTTCCCTAACTATCATAAAAAGTGAATAATAATTTTTAAAAAAAGTGATAAACCATAAGATAGAACATTTTAGCGCTAAACAAAAATCTGTAAGGAAAAAAAAAGGGAAAAAAAAAAGAATAAAAGACTATTTTTAGTTTATGTTGAACATAAAATTGATATGTTGAATTCGTTGATGAATATGTTCCATCAGATATCAGGATATGCTAGGAATTGTATTTTTTTTTTTTTTTTTTTTACATTTGCCAACTGTATAAGAGGAAAAATATCCCCGACTGTGATGGAAAAGGGATAATCATCCTGTTTATGTCAAGGAACCGAAGAAACCATACAAATAAATTACACTTGAAAACATTAAAAATCTCCCTCATCTGCAGACAGATTTATTACTGTAAAAAACTTCTTAATCTTTGCATAAAAATTGATTAGCTTAAAACAATTGATGCGTTTTAGAAGATATGGATTTGAAACGAACAATGATTAAAGAGGACATTTTAAAACTTTTAATTTAATCATTTTAAAACTTTTTTAACGTCGAATTTCGACGGTGCTTTTGGGCAGATGCAACGCACATGCGCATAGGAGCTCATTCGCTTGCATTATCACAGGGGGGGGGGAGATGTGTGCTTTATTTACTATGTTCTGTTATTTACTGAATATGATATGAACGTAGGAATATACTATTTGTATATACTTCATAGGTGCATGAATTTTTTTTTTTGCCGTGGGGAATATGGTGGTAATGTCAAACTGATTTGCATTACACAGTTATTTACGGATTGTTTGTTTGGAGTTTGCATCGGAAATAGTACTGTATTTGACTGGGGAAAAAATTAAATAAAATATTTGAAAGACTGTTTTATACGCGCCACTTCATAAATAATAAAGCAGCTTATTTTACTGATATTGTTATTTACTGATATAGTATTTTTTTGCGTCAAGTTTTGACGGGTTCCATCTAGTTATTATTAATTTCAATTGGCAAATTGTTTGTCACTGTTAGTATGGCTCGTCCTTTAAGCTTTTGAGATGTCACCGTTAAAAAATCAATCTTATTGAAAAGTTGATGCACTGGATCTTGTGTATCTGGCTAGCAATTTGGGGGCAACTTAATAGTTTCCCCACTTTGACATTCGCCAACTTGTAACAGCCAACTTGCTAACTCTCTCTCTGTTTGAGGGGCACGCATACTTTCTGTAAGTTGCATAATGTAAAATCTTCTCTTCTTTATGCAACTTGAAACTGTTAGTAATCTTGAACCTCTAAAAATGACAGGTAGGACTGACTTGACCGAAATCTCCACCCAATAAGGTTATTTTATTCATTTATTTTTATTTGTTATTACTCAATATATATTATAAATAACAAATATGTGCATCCGTAACATTGACGTCATAACAATGCGGTCAACACTGAGGTTAAACTGCATAAGGTACAACAATGGAGTTAATGTTTCAATTAATAACAAAATGGCGCGTTTCTTGGTTTGATTTCGCACTTTATTTTCTTTCCTTTTTAGAAAGTAGCTAGTTTTTAAAATAAATACGAAAAATTACCGGCCTATTTTTACAAAAATTGTATTTTCGGATGCAAAAAAAAGTTCTACATATGTGTGGTGAGTTTTAAATCGATACCTTAAATACTTTTCTTAATTCGCAAATTAGTGAAAACAAACCTCTCGTTGCCATCGGCAAATAATAAATAATCGCGATTTCTGTGCCCCACGTACAATAGCGTAATATATATATATATAGATTTTTTTTTTAAATATGTCTATTTACTTTTGTAACAAAAAATAACGTAATGTGTGGCTTTTTAAAAGTGCCTTTTTTTAATGGGTAGGACAAGACTCCGGTGGCTGTTGGCATATCAACCACTATTTTCTAGCCTAGGAACTAATCGGATACTTTTATTTTATTTTTTGTTTCATTTTCGTACTTTAGATTTAGCCATAATTTATTTATTTATTCTGCTAAATTGTTTTGTATATTTCTTATTCTTTATTTTTTTTTATTTAATTATTTTTCATGCAGTTTTATACTACACAGTTAATTTCTCAATTGCCTTCCTAATGTCTCGGCAAGTCTCTGACATATCTCCTGGATGTAAAGGTGCACCGCAACTAGGCAGTCCATCAAAGAGCTTACTTACATTGTTCCTTGTTCCATATTTCCCGGGTTTGTTGAATAAAAATTAGCCATTGTGAATGAGCTCAACGGTTAGAAATTATCCACTTGAGTGGTTAACGCGGGTTACCCTTAGTGATTAATGAGAAATTTTGGCCTAGCATACATAATGAAAAACTATCTTATATACGATTCACTAAATAAATAAAGTCCTAATTTGTTTTAAGAAAAGATTTAGGTTTTGTAGTCTTAATTTAAAAAAAAAAATCACGCCAAATCTACCCGATATATATAAAATCCTAATGAAACGATTTTGTGAAACGATTTTAGGAAACGAATTTATGAAACGATTTTATGAAACGACTGATTATGTTTCAGGGCTATTTTTAATAAAATATTAAATGCTTGATGGTGAAATTAATAACAATTGGCCATAAAAATCCGCGAATGTCAAAACTGGTAATAGAATTTTGAAATTGGAATTAGTTTTCCAGATATTAATTTTTTTTCTAATTTTAATGACATTTCTGTAATGATGGCAACTAATTACTCAGTTTTTTTGTGACAAAAAAGGGAAAAAAATTGAAAAAGATCCCGATAGGGATTATTGATTTCTTTTTATTCGTCATTTTCAAATTGAAATTGAATTTATCTTTTATTTCAATCGATAATGAAGACAAGATTGTGATTAAATTATGTTTTTCAGGAAAATTTGAAAAAAAAAAATCACATTTCTATCATCAGGATTCAATCGTCTGTCAGCATTTAATTTAATTTATAAACTGAAAATATTTTGAATAAATTCGTCCAAATGACGTCATTTATGTAAACGCAAAAGAAAGGGGGGGGGGAAGAATTAATGGTAATTATTATTTATTGATATCATTTTGTTATTTTTTTGTAAAATTTAATTAAACGAATTTATAAAATCACTAATTCGGATATTTCAAACGAATATATAAAATAATAATTGCCCAGCTGAACGGAATGAGAATAAAATATCTTGCTTGGTTTTCTATCCTGCTTGGTTTTTTCCGCCAAGCTTTTTAAAAAAGCGTCAGGACCCCTATAATAGAAAAGCACAAAAAGTTCATTGGGTTTGTTTTCATAACTTTTGGCAAAAAATCTATGTATATTAACGAATCTATCCCTTTTTGAAGCTTGAATTACACCAAACCTAAAAGCAAAGGATCCTATACTGGAAAAGTACCCGATTTTCTTATGGACAATATTCAAGTGACATAACATGGTGTAAAATTATCGCGGATAGCAAATTTGTTTAAATATCTCATCAATTGATGCCGAATAAATGCAGGCATGCATGCACAAAATATTTAATTAATTTTGTATGATAAATAATTATTAGAAAATTCGTATACACATATTAATTAAAATAAATAATTTACATGTTTAAAATAACATGAAAATATGCATGATGGTGCACTAAAATAGAGAGAAAATTAAAACCTGTGACTGAAAATGTCTATAACATAGTACTTTTCAATACCGTGGTTCTTAATGTTATTCACAAGCAGATGGAATTTTTCTCATCCTTAAACGCAAAGGAAGAATAGAATACAGATCGTTGTTATAAAAGTCCGAGAGGTAGCCACAATTTAAACCTAGCCATTTAAATGGTAAAGATAATATACCTTTGCAAAAAAATCGAAAGAAAAGGAAGAAAGACCGTTTTCGGAACCTTGCTTGCTATCTGGGTTTATACAAGCTGGTTTTCAAGGTGTAATTGATTTTATTTATCAATGTCGAAAACAGTCGTCAGTTGTCTCAACAGCTGTGTATGAGGCAATGATAATAAAAAAATGATCCATTAAAACGTTAAAAGCATGGCAATCCAATTACAGATTTACCAATATTTTTAAAATAAAGCACGCTGTCATGTTTTTAGAGGCCTCGAAGTCTGAGCGGGGGTTGGCGAGCGTAGCTCGCAGGGGGTAGGCCCCCTAGTATATATATATATTATTTTTTCATCTAATTCAGCAAAGGCATATAGTTTAATCACTGAGAGATACAGTTTCAGTTTGGTAAAATAAAAATAAAGATATAAACTCATAGTATACCATCTTTTATTTATAATCCACTAAACTGTTGTTTCTCCTTAAAAAGAAGCTTTTGTGTCAAAAACAAAACAAATTGCGTCAAACAAAAGAGTGATTTAGGCATTGCAGATTAGCCTCGAGTTAATCTTTTGTGTAATAATTGTCAGATAAGTAGATCCGTTTAAAAGATACTAACTTTTCTCAAGCAGCATTTTTATTCTACTTTGTTTTTTTCTGATCTGATATATTGTGAAAGCTCTCAAATATCACCACGGTTTCATACACATTTTTTATGATTTTGTAATTTTATAATTTTTATTTTATATTTTTACACATTTATTCTTTTTTTCACATTTAATTAACCATGATCTGAAAGAACTTTTTTATGCAAAAATGGGAAGAAAACTTTAGTTTTTTTGGCTGTATCATCTCATCTTCTGCACCATATTGCATAAAAAGTAGCTTATTTGATTATAGTGAAAATCCCATTTAAATCTATGAAGTAGTTTTTGCGTCAAGCTGTAGCAACGCACAGAAACTTGCAGTTTTCTATAATAGTATGATTACCTATTCCTAGTTTACTTTTATGTTTATGTTTCTTACTGTTCTCTGTGTTGAGGTGAAATCGCAAGATTTTAAAGATCGGTTTCCAATACAGCCATAAGATAACAAGAACACTATTATAATCCTTTAGTTTTTAGTAGATTACCAGCATTTTTTTTAATCAGAGAGAGAGAGCCTAATCTTAAAATTTTTTAGAGTACGTATATTTTATGGTGAAGGACTGGAAATAAAAAAGAAAAAAACACACCACCCTATGCTTTTTATCACCAAATTCTCACAGATAAATACAAGAAATGACGTTCAACTACGAATTGTTTTTACTATCCGAATATGAATACAATTTTTGGAAATAGGGGTCGTCTACATATTAAATATTGTACAAACTTTAAATTTTCAAATGCTAACACCTACTTTTGAGTTCCCTGCTTCAAAGAAATCCGGAATTTTTTTTTTTATATACTGTAAAGAATTAAATTCTTTTTACTTTCTTTTACCTCGTTAAAGAAAGGTCATGGCGTTCCCAGGAACCCCTAATTTCTCCCTCAACCAAGAAAGCCAAAAGTACATAAAAATCTTTATCACATTCTCCAAAAATCCAGTAACTCTACTTTAAACTCTTAGATCTGACTTTACAAAAATCGTAACTCTTTGAAGTCTTCAGATTTTGACATTATATTCAACAGCAATGAAGTTATAAGTCCTAAAGCGCTCTAACGACCAGATGCGTCATTTGAAACCTCTTAGAAATCGCCATGTATAAATACATTGTGCATGGGGCGTTTGTTAGGGAGTCCAACATCTGAAGTCGCTGTAAGCAATTTTCTGGCTTCGCTGGTCTAAGCGAAGTACAGTCTAGTAACAAAAGGACATTTTACTTCAGAGTCGAAGATTATAGACAGACATTTGACTTGATTAAGTTAGATCGAATACAAGAATTACATTCTGGAGTCTCTCATCTAATCGCGCAACCCACGAGTAGCCCTAAGCTACTGACAGACTATCTTTTAGTCTTTATGCAAAGTTTCCTGTAATAATCTTAATCCAATTTACTTTTTGTTGTGTGTCTGTGGTTCGTGAATAAAAAGGAGGAATTGTTAAAAATAACTAGCTATTCTGAAATTAATTCACATGATGTTAATGTTTATATACTTTTTCTTAAGTTTTCATAGAGTTACAAGAGTTCAAAGTTTGAAGATACTGTTGTAAAATCTGTGTGACAAATATTTATTTAAATCTTCCTAAAAAAAATCATCTGATTGATTTTCTTTATTAAGATGAAATAAATGAGCCAATGATATTCCAGGCTTTATTTAATTCAAAAACATAATTTTAATTAGTAAAATTTTTAATATCATATTTTAAAAATTTATAAATTATGATCCACGTCAATTTTTACATAAAACGTCAAAAACATAGATGTGTGTAAGTTTATTATTACTTTTTAAAATACAGATAAATTTTAGATTTTGGCAATTTAACAAGGTTTCTAAAAGTCAGGGAATTTCCCTGACTTTACGCCAGATATGCACCAGTATCTACATAGAGAAAAACTCGCATTATGCAATCGCGCGATTACACAAGTCGTGTTTTTCTATAAGAAAATACTGGTATTTCCCCTGAAACTGTAGGTAACCTATCTAAGAGGACCTCCTGTTATTGTTGGCATTTATAGAAAAGAAAATCTTAAATATAAGCAGAAACAAATTATGCAATTTTCTTTTATATAGTTTCTTTTATATTTAAAATTTCTATATAATTTTTGTAACGAATTTTATCTTTTATCGGCATTTTTCTTTATAAAATCTTAGTTTTAATTTTCTAAATTTATGAATAAATTCCTAACACATTATCTGTTATAACTTTATAAAGATTTTTAAAAAAAAGTATCTAAACTTTTTCCGGGCTGCCATGATCCATTGAACTCAAAAGTTGTGTCAACAATGGGTGTTATCGTTTGAAAATATGAAGTTGGTGCAATTTTTAAGAGTTAGATGACTCCTATTGTAAAGGTTGTTGCTGGAGTAAACACTACATCTCGCTTTTCCCGTACAGCAGCGTAAAATCAACGAAATGAATATTTTAAAAATTAATAACTCAACAACGGATTGATGTAATTAAATGTTTTTTGCAGATAATTAATGTACACGATGAATTGAATTTGTGTTGATGATGTTAATTTAATTTAATTTAATTTATTTATTTTATTTATTTTTTTTTCTTGTTTCTAATTAAACTATAATGTGAAAGGAAAATAATTATTACAGGCGAACAAATGGCGGGCAGTTATCTTATATGAAAAATGGAATTGAAAGGTTTGTGACTTGCTTGTTTGTGACGGCTCAAGGGTCACTTGGATCTGGGGGTAAAAAGTGGTCCTGAGTTTTAAAGGCGCCTTGCCTCCCTCCAATGTATACCGTCCAAGGGCTATTGTATTGGGTTGTTTAAGGTAGCAAGGAGAATAGCCAATCTGGTTTTCTAAAGAGAGAGGGCTGAGCCTTTTATGCGGGTTATTGGCTGAATATACCCTCTAATAAAAAAGACAATATAGGATGAAGACTTAAGAGCCTACATCAGTCATGCGAAAAAATGGGAAAGCTAATGTTAAGCCTATGGGAAGGTTCTTGCGCGATTTCTCGCTTACATTTTAATACTTTTAAATGTTTTTTTTTTTTAATAGGATAGCTAACGTTGATCTCTAACGTTGTTAGTTTTTACTTTTTCAATTTTGGTTCCAGTTTTTTTATATAAGGGTACTTTCACTTTCAGAACAGATTCCAACCGGTTCCAAAATTGAAAATGTCCGTTTATAAAAAAACTGTAACCAAAATCAAAAAAGTAAAAACTAACAACGTTAGAGATCGACCTCAGCTATCCAATGCAAAAAAAATCATTTAAAAATATTAAAATGCCAGCGAGAAATTGCGCGAGAACCTTCCCATAGACTTAACATTAGCTTGAGCGTTTCTTCGCGTGACTAGCGTAGGCTCTTGAGAGTTAGAACATCATTTCGCTGTTGATCATGGAGATCACTGATTAGAACAACCCTGTTGATTTTTGAGATCACTTATGACTTGTCTTTCAAACTTCGAGATAATTTCTTTGCATCTTTAAAGTTCAGTTTAACTTGCATTCTGCCATGTAATGCTGAATTTTAACTTTGAGGTTTTTCGGAGATGTTCAGTTGTCAGAGTCATGCTTTCGAACATTTAGCTTTTAAGCATTAGTTTATAATATTATGCTGCTATTGAGACAATAATTAAGCAAAAGTATATCTTGTTTTCACATCTCAGCTCAAGAGAAATATTATGCACTCCATCAAAGAATGTAAGTTTGGCCGTGTTTAGACAGTAATTAATGTTTTTATTAATTGTGTGCATGAATTCCTTGAATTAAGATTAATATTGACGGACATCGTGATCTCGGAATCTGCTACCTCACCGACTGGTTCCTGCAATGATGTTATCATATGTCCCTTGTTTTATCTGTTCAAGTGTGTTTAATTGCTTTATAATTAGGGAATGTTACTGTAGTGTGGGACAGGAATGCACAAATTCTAAATGAGAATTATTTAATTCTTGAAAATGTTAGAATTTCAAATTCTGAATTTTGCGCTACTAGGTAGGTTTAATAAATTTAATGTTGAATAAATTTAATGTTAAATAATTATTTTCTAATATTTATTACTAGTTGACCTTATTTTATACATCATGTCTGACACTTTACGTTAATCTTACAATAGCTTTTGGGCTGAGGAATTTAATTGGTTATTTTAATTCTTTAGCCAACAATTTATACGAGAGGGTTGCTTAAAAAATATTCACAACTCGTTTTAAGTAACTTTTAATTTTAAACTATTTTTAAATGTTATTATACTCTATCAACCCCGGTCAGAATTACACGATCACGAAATTAATTTTTACGCTACCTAAGTTAACCGACAAAGAAAATATGTCAGCAGGATTCTGGAAAGATTTTTAATTAAAAATCGTAACCATTTTAGAGTGTACATGGATCCTCCCAGCAGTAACATTCATATTCGGGAAGTAGACACAATTCTCAGTCGAATGGTGCAGTCGTGGAAAAAAAGACTGAACACTCCCTACTAACTCTGCAACAAATTATTGTAGAAGAAACTTACTAGCACCAAACGATTGGAAATAAAATCTACTTTTAAATTATGTACATAAAAGTTTCTTAGACGGCCATCTACATATCAAAACAAACCCGATCTTTGTTTTTTTTTCAACGACAAGACCCAATTTTGACAAGATATTTTAAATTTTCAGTTCAAACTATGCCTAGATACCAATTTTCATTAAATTCCTACGATTAGTTTCAGAGAAATTAATTATTTTAAATTGAGCATATTTTAGGGGTTGTATCCAAATTGAAGCTCGGTACTCGATTGTTGAAATACTACAGAATGACTAGGTCACTTCTATTAATGTATTATTTCTTGGAAATATGATCATATTACTCATTTAATATGTTTCGGATATTGTTATATACTGTAAAATCCTTTCCAATATTCTTTTTATAATGTTTATAAAAGAGTTGAATTATCCGATTAAATATATATATGTGTTTATCTATGATTAAAATAGTTTTCAAATATGTGAATGTGGTTAGAATTTTACAGATGTTTTTACAATGATTTTTCACGGATTTTGAATTTATTTTACTCGCTCTTTTATAAATTTATATGTAAAGAATATCGGCAAATACAAAATTTAGAATACAAAATAGTATGATGCAGTATAAAGAAACGATTTAGAATAAAACACAGAAAGATTCCTTTTCAGTCTGAATATAAATCTTAACTCGATTGCTAATATCATTTTTTTTTCAGCTAATACACAACACATATACATTTTTAAGAAACTTTACTTCAAATATATCTACCGCAGGAAAAGTAAAATAGGTTTATTAGACAAGACAAGAAGCTAGAAATTCAATTAAAGGCAACAAAAATAATGAGTAAGATTATTTTTCTAAGGTAGGAATGTTCATTTTTTAAAAATGAGTTTTGTTAATTTAAAAGTAAAACGAAACTAATTTACATAACTGACGTAAAATTATATCTCATGCAAATGCGAGTCGCGAAATTTTGATAACAAAATTTAAAAACTGACACAGAAAAAGTAAAAAAAAAGAAAATCTTATTCTTTACAAAAGAAAATCTTATTCCATTAACAATAAAATGAGTAAAATATTTTTTTTTTTAATTATGCTTTTCTGCACATCATAGACTGTCCCTTAAAGCAGTATCTTGCCGTTTTTTAAGCATAATTTGAAAATTACTTGAAAGAAAAATTTTAAATTTCGCATCCGCATGAAGCAGAACATAATAAATATAAATCCATAAAAAAAATTGTAGATTGCAATTCATAGGTTTTCTATTATTAATTTCATAATTCATAATTCATATTATAAAATTTAAAAAATTACAAATTCAACATATTTATGTTTGAATATTTTAGTATTATAACCAATCAAAAAATTAGCAGGAGATTTCAGGCGATATTGATAAAAATATGAAAATGTGTAATTTAACATTAGAGACACTAAATTTGGAACGTTTATAATTCAAAAACTTATCACCCAACTTATCACCCAATTTGGTATCTAGGCATGGTTTGAACTGAATATTTAAAATATCGAGTCAAAATCGGGTGTTGCAGTGAACAAACAAAGTTTGGAACTGTTTTTTATATGTAGATGCTCCCTAAAAAAATTTTATATGCATCATTTAAAAGTAGACTTTATTTCCAATCGTTTGGTACCAGTAGCTTTGTTCTACTATAATGTATTGCAGAGTTAGTGGGGAGTATTCAATTTTTTTTTTTTTTCATCTGCGACATTTTGGAGATAAAACAGCATTTTCCCCTTTTCTTTTTTTTTCTCAGGACTGTACATCGATACTAACAATTTTTCTAAAATGAATAATTGTCCTAAAATATCTAATTTAAATGTTTCTATCCAGATTTATTGCACAACTGTAATTATATGGAACATTAAATGACAATCTTTTTCTTTTATTGTACAATTTACATCTTCATTCCGTTAAGATAGATATGAAAATTAAACACTTAACTACCAGTACACTTACAGAATCAATTGAGTTTCTACTGGCAAATTCCGCCTGGGGATTATAATGAAACGCATAGACACTTAGATGGATCAATTAAAATTAAGTTTAGAACATTTATTTTCTGGTATTAAAAGTTCTGCATGAGGCAAGTTAATTAAAATGAGAATATTGATAAAATTTAAACTGCCAAGAGCGTTTCGAATTTAGGATTAGCGAATTTAGAATACGATATTTATTCTTTATTAGAAAGTTTTATCGTAAGCTAATGCAATTTAAGTGTCTTTACAAATATTATGCGTAGTTTTGTATCGTATTTTGGATTACTGAGTTAATCCCTCATGATTTTGTTAAAAATGACAGCTGACTAATGCTTTAGGGAATTTTCATAATACATGAGATAATATTAGTGAAAATGATTAAAAATTAAATTGAAAGTATTTTGGTTAAGGAGAGTAGTTTTTTTTTTTTGTAAATAGAATAGCTTCCATCTGTAAAATCTTTCCGTTTTTGTGCCAGAAAGTACTGAAAATTTATAAAATTCAAAGCATCATAACTCGGTAACTTTTGGCCGTCAAAATTGTATTTTTTACTGTTTTACTTGTTACAACATAAAGAAAGTTTTTCTAAATATAACTCATATAACACAAGGACTGTATAATAATTTAAATGTCGGAACTTTAGGGGAAAAAATAAGTATTTTGATTAAGAACAACATTTGAAAAAATTATGAAATTGGAATTATGCCTCTAAAGCTAACGGTTTAGAAATTAGCTATTGGTCAACGATAAATCAGGGACATCTTGTTTATGTATATGCTGTAAAGCACGTCCATTAAAAGTATGGAGAAAATAAACAAAAATTGACATTTCTGAAAAACATAAAAAAATAAAATAAATGAATTAAAAAAATCATCAATACTTTCTAAAGTCTACATCGAAAATATAAAAGGTTACCAATGGAATAGATTACAACTATAATGCTTTTCAACATTTTTGTATAATTATGCTAGTTATCGTAAAAATCCATAAAAAATTCGATGAATTATTCAAATTCTGTAATAATTAATACAAAGCTTATATATAAGCTTATATATATATTATATCTAAATCTATTATTAGTACTAAATTTATAATAGTTGGTCTAAAATAATAAGCACAGTTTATGCTTTTAATTTTTCAAATATTCATAAAATATTGCAAAACATCCATACATAATTTTCTTTTCTATATTAATGTTTCACATAAAGGAAGATTATGATTGTTTGGTCAGTTAGGATTGCTACGATCATCTTTTGCACAAGAAAGTTAAACAAATCTAGACCTCTGTTCAAAGTGTAATTCGACCCAATACAAATTCAGCCCCACCAGTGGCTGAGAGGTTGTGCTCTCGAAGCTGGTAGACGGGAGGTGCTGGGTTCGATCCCAATCGCGCCCGTCGGCCTAATCGTTCGGAGTTTTCAAGGTTTTCTTCGAGCCGTGGATTTATCCATGCGTAAATACGGGTTAGGTTCCCTTAGAAAGACCCCCACGGAGGGCACTCCCCCCGGGCCTATATCCCTCGTGTTGATAATTGGCCGTCATAAATCAACCTCAACCCAACCCATTACAAATTCCCATGACTGAACTGAGATTGTGTAACTGATTTGTAATTTGTGATTGAACTAATTGTGAATTAATAAGTTTGATAAAGCTTAAAAATAATTTTCAAATTGAACAGCAATGATAACATAAGCTAATTCTTAAACAATTGTATCGTTTTTTCTAATGAAGGTACCGACTAAATAATAACATGCCGTGTGCGTCAACAGTTCGTTACAATTTAAAAAATTTATTTAAAAAGAACAGATGATGATAAAATAAATTTGGTATGCACGGAACAAGATCAAAGTGAGATCGGTTTTTTTTTTTTTATTAAAAAATGTATAGGTCCAAAAATGACCACTAGAAAGCGCATACTTAAAATATGAAACAGTTATATTCAAATGAAGTCCGTGATAAAATACAGTAACAGGGAAAAAATAACAGTACATCGTCTGACAATCTTCAGTAGGCATTCCTTGTGTTGAAATGGCCTCTTTTCCGGTCTTGAGTCCTTGCGAACGTTTCTGCTGCTGATTCACAGTTTACGTAGAAAAGCGGGGCTAAAGCGAAAACACCCTCTCGTTAATGTTAATTCTACGGGAGAGTTTTAAAGCCGGTTCGGAAAGTAAAGTATCCTGTATAAAAACAATCCTGCAAAGAAAAATCGAAAATATAAAAAACGGCCTTTGTAAAGATTGACCTCCGCTATCCAATGCAAAAAATAAATAAATAAATAAATAAATCATTTAAAAATATTGAGAAGCAAATGAGATATTTTAATATAACTCTCCCATAGGATTAGCGTTAGAGAGTGACAGTTTTCGTATGATTGAAATCGGTGGTTCTCAATTAAGGTGGTTCTCAAATTCCCTGCTCAACAACGCGAATTTTCTGGCACAGTTTTTGACTCATTTTTAAGGCATAAAATTGGCAGGCCTGACTATTGAAGCGGTTTGAAATCGAATAATGTTTTCCAATTTTTGATAAATAAATTACTTATCAGGTTATAAGCTATTTTTGTCACGTAACGACACGTTTTCCCCTTTCTCACGGTTCAAATTCGGTTCAAAACGCCGACTTTGACAATATTTTCTGAACGATCATCTGCCTTTATTAAAAAAATGGAAAATGTGTTACGATTACATTGGTTTTTGAATAAGAAAACGCGCAAATATCATGCGTTTCCGAACAAATGTGAATTCAAAAATGTGTCAGTAGCTCTTTTGGATTTGAGAACAGCCCTTGAGAACATGCTTGATCTGATAATGATAGTATTCTATCTGGAACCTGCAACGAATGAAAAATGCACTTGCATCCAGGTGTTTTATTGACGGCCTGGTGTGCATAGATCTACTTCATACCAAAGATGGGCACTAATTAATGTAACAGGATAAATAATAATATTAATGCCCTGTAATCTATAACCGCAGTAACACCTTGCTGAAAAATCCCCGTTAACAATTTTTTTTTCTGCAGAGAATATCAACTAATCAGAAATAGCTAAAAAATCAGCGCAAGAAAAACAAAAAGCCTGTGCAGCAAAATTGTTTAAACCGCTCGAAAAAGTGAGCCGAGCCGCACGTAAATGTCACCAACTTAGATTTTTTTTCAACTTATGTTAATCGGATATGAACCATTAATCCGGAGGAAAAAATACCCGTTTTTTTTCTCGCCACTTATTTAATGAAAACTCCTAAGAACATTTAAAACAATGAAACTACTTATTGTAAGATTAATGGGGATTCAAAACACCTCCTCCGTGAAAATTATAGCTGCGCTTATAAGGCCGCCATTCGATTACATCTGCCGTCGCACAGTGTGGTATTTAGTCCCAAAACCTGGCCAAAATTATTTTTTACATCTAAAAGCTACACATCTACGTTTTTATTAGCTCACAGGCTATCAAAGCCTGAGAGCTAATGTTCCCGCCGGTTCTGTATGTACGTACGTATTAAGAGTACGTAACGCGATAACTCTTGATAGAAATAACCGTTTTGCTTCAAATTTTGTTTATAGGTCCATTGTGATAAGGCGCTTCTTTGATTAGTTTTGGGGTTTCATTGGTTAAGTATAAAGGGGGGTGGGGAACGGAGGGCTAACTCCCCCTAAATTTCGATAAATGAGTTTTTCATGCAGAATTATCCGATTTTCTTCAAATTTCTTGATAATTGATGATTGAATAATTGATGTCCTTAATAGAACTCTTGACGCGCCTGGTACAGTAAACAAGAACACTGAGCTTCAAGATTATATAAAAATACAAAAATTAATTTTTTGACTAAGAGTGATATTTTCAAGATGTGCAGTTTTTAGTACAAAACAAAACTAGTCGTTGGGGGCCACCGTAATACTTTCCCATCATGGATATGCATAACTTAAAATATGAAAATAAAACATGTGTAATCTATTTATAAAATGCATTGCAATTCGAATAAAATCGTGGCTTGATGACGTCATAAACTTTAAATGCTCTGTTACTGAATTGCGTAAAAGAAACATCCTTATAACTCCAAAATTGATAATCATATTAACTAAAGGTTCACTGCGTCGGACTAAGCGTCTCATTTCCAGTTAAAATAAATCTTTGAATTGAAATTTGAATAAAATACAGGGTCATGAAAAATCGAAGAGTGTGGAAAATACGATTACAAATATCTCGGCAACTAATTATCCTATCATCTTCATTCTTTATTAAAAATTTATGTTTTTTTACTGTCGTTTATATTCACTCCTTAAAAAAAAACAATTTCGAAAATTTTTTATATACCTTTTATCAGAACGAATATTTCGAGAGTCCGAAAAAAATAGTTCCGTATAATCAAGGTTACTCAAATTCAATAAGCTTCTTCCCATTATTACATACTAAGTACATACCAAATTTCAAGTCTCTATCTCAATTTGTTCGGGAAATAGAGCGTTTACAGACACACAGACACACACACAGACAGACGGACGGCAATTTTTTTTTCTAAAAATATGTGTTTCGGAATCTCCAGTGTCTGAAGCGTGTAAATCCGTCAAAAAAAGCTTTTCGATTTTAAAAACGATTACAAGACTTACCTTATACTACGTATGATGGGTAAGTAATATGAAAAGCAGTATTTTTCAATATGTTTTTATACTATTAAATGATTATACGTTATGATATACATTTAATAAAATATAATTTACTATATACAAGGTGTAACTCATCTTATCACTCCCCAAAAGGTAATTCATAAACCGTTAGTCTTAGAGGTATTCTTGCAATTGCAAAAACATTTCAAATGTTGTTCGTCATCGTAATAGAAACCATTTGAATCCAAATAGTTATTTTTGTAAAACTTATGAAAATTAAAATTTTATACTGTCCTTAGACTCTACAAGTTATATTAGAAAAACATACTTCACACTCTAACAAGTAAAGAAAAAAAAACATTTATGACAAAATTGTAGCATAGAATTTTAGAAACTTTGAACTTTTTCCGGCACTAAAAGTATGTATTTCCGTTTTTAGTGCCGGGTAACACTAAAAATTTATAAAATTCAAAGCATCATAACTTGGTAAGTTTCAGACATACATTTTTTTTTACTTGTTAGAGCACAGATAATGTTTTTAAAATCCACGGTTTCTTCTAAAGAAATATTTAGGGGTGTTCTCAGTTTGACTCAAGAAGATCACTATTTTGACAGTCTGTCTTTGTGCGATTTCTGTTCAATGTAAATGTAAACATCTTTATTGTTTTCTAATTATACATGAAACTAAAGAAATCGTCTAAATATTTACAATACTTTTATTTATTTATTTTTTTAAATCTATTATTTTTCTGGCTAATTTCCCAAAAATATTTAGGGGCACGCGTAAACATCTTTACTGTTCGCAAATTATACATAAAACTTAACAAAGCACCTAAATATCTACTATACGTTTGAAGTTGTTTGAAAAATTCTATTACTTTTCTGGCTATATTCCCAAAATATTTAGGGGTACCCGTAAACAAACATTTTTATTGTCTGCAAATTATACATAAAACTTCATAAATTGCCTAAATATCTACGATACTTTAGAAGTCGTTTTGGGAAATTCTATTTTTTTCTATCTAGATTCCCAAAATGTTCAGGGGGTACGTATAAACATCTTTATTCAAACTGTAAATTATACATAAAACTTAAGAAATCGCCTCCAATATCTACGATACTTATGAAGTTGTTTTGGAAAATTCTGTTCTTTTTCTTGCTAGATTCCAAAAATGTTTAGGGGTACGCGTAAACATCTTTATTGTCTGAAAATTATACATAAGCTTAGCAAATCACCTAAATATCTACGATACTTTTGAAGGGAAATTGTATTCTTTTTTGGCTGCATTCGAAAAAGATTTAAGGATGCGCCTACTTCCGCGTACTTTCTGAAAAAAATTCCTGACTGCAAAACGTACAGGCCGTAAAAAAAAATTTTATTTAAAAACATAACAAAAATAACTTTACTGGTGTAAATAGCTTTTGATATAATGATGTACAACATTTGAACATGTTTGCAATTGGAAATATAAGTTTAAAAAGAATTAGTTATTCTTCAGCGATAATAGATGACTTTTAGTTTCTTTAATTATAAGAAACTTGCACGTTATTCTTTCATATAACATGTGAAACATAACCAGTAAATTAAAACATAAATTAATTGAAAAGTAATTTAATTAATAAAAAGTGTAGTTTCGCAAAACATTTATCTAAAAATTTAAAATATTAATGACAATAAAACAGCTGTTCACATTTCAGTCAAGGGCTCTTTTCCGTTACTCTAAATATAAATTTTAGGATAATAAAAATTTTTGCACGAATTATTCAAGAAGATATAAGTTATAAAAGTGATGAGGTATTAAAATTCCGGCTGATTTATGCACGAGTATTAAACGCGAGGTGATAAAAGAGTTATCTAAATTCCTGAATAACAAAGCAAGGGAGGAACTATAAACCCATGTTTTGTTTTATTTTCTCTATGCATTAAGTAGAAATAAAAACAGTGAATTCATGAATGAATAAAAGTAAGTGGAAGATATCAAATATTTATTCTCTTTTTATGAACTTGATTTCCGATAGAAGTCTTCAGAGATTTAAATGAAAACAAATATTTTATTAAATATAGTTTTCTTAGAGTATAACACAAAAACGAATTTTCGTTATAGATGTAATAAATAAACTCTTATGATACGATAAAAAAATATTCGTGGATATGTTGGGAGTAGTTTTTAATGACATTCTTTTAAAAGGCATTGTAAGTAGTTAGTTTTATTTTATTACTAGCTGATCTGCCCAGCATTGCCCGGGCCCGTGATAATATATTTTTTTAAGTTTGTATGATATTATATCTTTAACCCGATTTTGTATTAAATTATTGTTTTAATTGTTTTTAAAACGATAATGCTTATTGATCCATCAACAAAGTAGTGTCATTATGATCCATATTCTTACTCATTGATAAAATTTTAAAATTTTTGTATTTATTTTTTAATAATTTATATTCCATTAAAATATTACTTAAAATGTATTAACATTTTGCATTCGCCCCTGGCAGTGGAAAGTGAAACTAAAATCTCTTAGGCGATCGAAATAAAATCGAATGAGTCAAATCTTGTCGTAACCGGGCCCATAGAACGCGAGATAATCATGTGCACCCTGGTGGTGGAGGGTGGAACTAAAATATGTAAAGCTATCGATATCAAGTTGAGTGAGTCACCCCCCCCCCCGTCTTAATCGGGCCTATAGAACCCGAGATACTTTGAAATGAAATTAAAAAATATCTTAAGTTATTATTCGAAAAGACTGGTATATACAACTCAAACATTTATTTACTTTAATATTATAAAGGGTGATTATTAAATTAATTATAATGTTTGGGATCAGTTTCGTTGAAATCCGAAAGATAGTTGCTGAGTTATGGAAACAGGCCATAGTTCGAGAAAAACCTTGAAGGGGGAGGGGAGAGAGGAGATGAGACAATTTTAGTCAAATAACTAATTAAGACTATCGGAGTATTTTCTCCGGAGTATTCGGTCGGAGTATTTTCCGCCAGGAGGCGCACTGAAGTACAATAAATGCAATATTTAATAAAAAGTCGTTTACCCTCCCCCTTCCCATTCCCGCAAGTATAACAAATAAACAATTAAAGAAAACTTCGATGTAAAATAGAGGCCCATTAGCGGGTGAAGCCCGCTATTCTATCATAATAATATCTGCCATGTGGACTAAATGCGATATGTAATAAAAAAGTAGTTTCCCCCGTCTCCCCTTCTGTATCAATAATCCCTATTCGCATTTGGTAACGTTTCTTTATTAATTTCATCATTGTGCATTAGCACTTTATTTCTTTTTCTATACAGAAATCAGGTTTTGTCTAAAATGAAAAATTACCGACCGATTTCAAAATTTGTAGAAAATCTTAATCCCCAGCCCAGTTTAAGCAAGGATGCATAATTTTACAATCCAAAAATCCAATATATTTAATAATTTTATATACGCTATAATAACCCCACTCAATTTTTAATTCCGTATTTTATATTTTCCTTCCTTCAATCAGAGCCGCTATGTCTGGTGTGAAATGACATGTTAAGACTCATTCTTTTTCTGAGATCAATTTAATGAGATATATTAAACAATATATTCGGTTGTAAATATCTGATTTTTATGAAAATTAGATTTCTGGGTTCAGCGTTACATTCTGTGCATATTTGTGTGGTTTTTGTTTATTGTTGAAAACTGAGAATTTATAAGTCCCGTGAGAGGGCGTCGCGAACTCCCCTCGATTGAAAGTGAAATCGAACTGAACGGAAGTTATGTTGATGTTGTGTTGGTTGAAGGCGACCTGAGCGTTCGCTCTTCCTTTTGTTAGTAAAAATAAAATAAAGATACAGTCCAATATTTTAAGTTAATGTGTTATAAGTATTAGTTTACATTTTTATGGTCGTACGAGCCTCGAGAATGAGAATGACCTATGGATGGAATAAGTTTAGTTTAATTTCGTTAAGTTGTGAGTCGCTAAGTTTCGATTTGAACTTTTTGATTGTGTGATAAAAAACTATTAAATTTACTGCATTGTGATAACAAATGAAGAAATGAAGTACCTTGTGGATTATTTTTGAACATCATTATTACGGAATCATTTTAATTCGGTGAGTACAAAACATTTTAATTCATTGTTCATTGCATCATTTTTCAATATGGCCGACATTAAAGCTGCGAAAACTAATAAAAAAAGCTTAAAGTCAAATGTTACAAAATTTAAGGACAAGGTTAATTCGACTTTAGAAAACGCAGATATAGTTCTTTTAGAGCTTTATAATGCAAAAATACTGTCCTTCGAAAAGGAATTGAATTCAGTATTTGATGCAATATTTGCGCATTGCGATGACAAGGATATAGATGAATTTATATGTGAAAAAGAGGGCATTATTGAAACCATAGATGACATTAATTTAGCGATAAAGCGAAAATTATTGGATGTAAATTCTGGAAAAAATAATAGCAATTCAATGTGCAATGAATCCCTTTCTAAAAGTAACTCTTTTTCAGAAATTAAGTTACCAAAAATTACACTTCCTACATTTTTTGGTAAATTGGATGAATGGATTGAGTTTAAAGATCTATTTTCTGCAGCTGTACATAATAATAATAATCTTACAAGTGCACATAAGCTACAGTATTTAAAAAGTTCATGCAAGGGAGATGCACTTAACGTTATTCAATCCATTCCCATTTCGGATCAAAATTATGACATTGCTTGGAATTTATTAGTAGAGCGCTATTCAAATAAGAGAGATTTAATTAATGCAGTAATTAAAAAGTTACTTTCCTTACAGCCAACAAGTGATACCACTCAATCCATTTTAAAATTCGTTGATATCATTAATGAATGCATCCGATCCTTAAAAGTATTAGAACAGGATGTAAATAACTTTGGTGAAATATTGATCGTGTATTTATTAGTGGAAAAATTAGACAGAAATACTCGATGTTGGTGGGAAAGGTCAGTTAAAAGGGACGAATTAGGATCGATAGAACAGTTAACTTCATTTTTGAAAGATCATGCTCGAACATTACAAGCTTCAAAAACGAGTAACGCTGCAAATCAAAAAAAAAAAATATATCAACAGAAAGAAAAGACAACATCATTTTACTCTAATGTGAAAAATGTTAAGTGTATTTGCTGCAAAAATGAAAATCATCCAATATATAAATGTAATGCATTTCTAAGAATGACTGTTTACGATCGTTTAGAATTTTCAAAACGATATAAATTATGTTTTAATTGTTTATCTACTAATTCAACTCACTCAGCGAGAAACTGCTCTTCGAAATATTCTTGCGCCCATTGCGGCATGCGTCATAGTTCTTTGCTACATATTCAAAAAGAAAAAATAAACACTTCACCACAAATTGAGCTGAGTCAGAAAGTAGGGGAATCGAAAAGGACTTCTTTTTCATTGCTTTCCCCCGACGAAGATAACCATAGCTTAAATCCAGAAGCAAAATGTTTTGAAAATAAAAATAATGATTTCGTTGGCACGTCTGTAAATAATTCATCTCAAAAAAAGAAAACAACTATTTTATCTACAGCTTTGATTTATATTAAAAGTGTGTCTGGGGAAATTATGATAGCACGTGCTCTGATTGACATGGGGTCAAATTTTTCATATATTTCAGAAAACTTTACAAAATTATTAGGAATTAAAAGGGAGAAATTTAATGTTTCTGTTTCATGTTTAAATAATGCTCAAATTAACATAAAATGGAAAATTACTGCAACTATTTCAAATAATGCTGATTATGAGAGAACATTAGATTTTTTTATTGTTCCAAAAATAACCAATTTTATTCCAGGACATTACTTTAGATTTCCATTTTCTGAGCTGCCTCAAGATGTAAGATTGGCAGATCCAAAATTTAATGAACCAAATAAAATTGACATTTTATTGGGTACTGAGTGTTTTTACGATTTATTACGAAATGGTCAAATGCGTTTAAAAAATTCTAACGTCATTTTACAGCATACCGTATTTGGGTATATGGTGGGAGGTTCTTTCACCGATTCGAACCATGCTAATCATAATGCATATTGTGGTCTAACTTGCAATGTAGAAGAACAATTGAGTAAATTTTTCGATTTAGAATCAATTGGGATTAGAGATGACCCTTATTGTAATGATGAAGATAAGGCATTAGAAATTTTTACCGAAACAGTTTCCTGTAAAGGTAATCGATACGAAGTAGCTCTGCCGTGGAAAAAAGACTGGATTAATTTGAGTGATAACTATAAGATTTCTGAGAAACGATTCAAATATTTAATTAATAAAATGCGTAATGATGATAATTTGTTTTCTCAGTACAAAGAAATTTTGAAAGAATATCTTAATTTTGATATTATTGAAAGGGTGTCAGATCCAACTAAGCCAAAGGACAGACCCATATTCTATTTGCCACATCGAGCGGTTTTTAGAAAAGATAGTGTTACAGCGAAAACGCGTATTGTATTCGATGCCAGTTCTCACGATGTAGGACAACTCTCTCTAAACATTTGTTTGTGGCCTGGTATCAATTTAAACCCTGGTATTTTCCAATTGCTCGTTAATTTTAGATTAAATAAAATAGGAATTTTGGCAGATGTGGAGAAAGCATTTCTCCAAATTTCATTATCAGAAAAAGACAGAGACGCTGTCAGATTTCTCTTTGTGGAAGTTATCGAAAATCCGAAAGATGAAGTGTTTGATAATTTGAATATCCAAATATATCGTTTTAAGCGTTTACTTTTTGGATTAAATTCTAGTCCATTTCTCCTAGCTGCCACAATAAAGGAACATATAAAAAGATTTAAAGATCAATATCCTGAAACCTTTCGAATTCTTGATACGTGCCTTTATGTCGACGATTTAGTGAGTGGTACTGATAGTATTGAAGAAGCTCTGAAGATCTCACATGAGGCTAAGATGATTATGAGTCAAGCCAGTTTAAATTTGAGAAAGTGGTTAACAAATGACCAGTCGTTACTAGAACGGTGGATAGAAGAAGGTTTCGAAATTTATCCATTTGATCAAAATCATAAGGTTATGAATTCATTGAAGGTATTGGGCATATCGTGGGACATTAAACAAGATTCTATTAGCATACACATTTCAAGCTTAATAGAATTTTTGAAGACTAGGAAAAATACAAAACGGTTTGTTTTACAGACTTCCGGCAGAATTTACGATCCAACTGGTATCCTCACTCCATTCACTATAAGACTTAAATGTCTCTTCCAAGAATTATGGATTCGTAAACTGTCCTGGGATACTGAGCTCCCCATTGACATTTGTGAAAAGTGGACTCAGTGGTGTTCGGAACTTCCTCTATTAATGCAAATTAAAGTGCCTAGATTTGCATTCCTATCATCTAATACAAACAATGTTGAAATTCATTGCTTTTCCGATGCAAGTCAGAAGGCTTATGGTGCTGTTGTTTATTTAAGAGTGCAAGATTTCGACCAAGTGTCAGTTAATTTAATAGCATCTAAGACCAGAGTTGCCCCACTAAAGAAAATAACTCTCCCGCGACTAGAGTTGCTTGGTGCTTTACTTGCATCTCGCTTAGGATCACAAATTAAAAAGGTAATTGATGTAAAAAATACTTCTAAAATCTACTACTGGACAGATTCAAAAATTACTCTATGCTGGATAAAGGGATCTAGCAAGAAATGGAAATCCTTTATTGCCAATCGTGTTGATGAAATCCAAAGTTTGACGGAACCAGAGACATGGTTTCATTGTGCTGGTAAAGACAATCCTGCAGATCTTCTTTCACGAGGAATAAGTGCTGACTCTCTTGTGAACAATTCCAAGTGGTTTACAGGCCCTGAATTTTTGATGGATCCAGAACTTTCAAGTTATTTGCAGTCGGTTTCTTCTGAAAATGACTTACTAAGTGAAAGTGAAAATGAGAACTATTTAAGTGAAATTAAATCTTCCGAAAAGGCAAATAACTGTACAGTGACTTCATTTTTTATCAACGAGAGTTTTAGTTTTTTTGACAAACTTTTTGAACTAACTAATGACTATTTCAAACTGTTACATGTTTTTTCTTTTATTCGCAGATTATTTTTTAACTGCAGATCTCCTCTTAAAAGAAGGGGTCATTTGACCTTAGAAGAAGTCAAGGAAGCTGAAAATGTTTTAATTAGAGCCTCACAAAAAAATTTAGGTGGTAAGAAGGCTCTGTCAGGTAATATTAACTTTTTAAATCCATTTATAGATGACCAGAGTATAATGCGAGTTGGCGGAAGACTTAACAAAGCTTCCGTATCTTATGAGCAGAAACATCCTGCTATATTGCCTAAAAATTCAAAATTAAGTGAAATTTATTTTATTACTATGCACAAGCGTCTGTTTCATGTTGGTCCTCAAGGACTCTTGAATTCTGTGAGGTTAAAATTTTGGCCTATAGGGGGTAGAAATTTGGCAAGAAAAACGGTACATTCTTGTGTTATTTGTTTTAAGGTAAAACCAACTCCATGCTCGCAGTTAATGGGTGAATTGCCTTATGAAAGAATTAATGAGTCACCGGCATTTAATTGCACCGGTTTGGATATTTGTGGGCCGTTTTTAGTAACTTATAAAAATCAGCGCAAAGGTTCTTTGAACAAAATATTTATCTGTGTTTGTATATGTTTCGTGACTCGAGCAATCCATCTTGAACTTCTTTCAGATTTAACTTCTGATGCTCTGATTGCTACTCTTAAACGGTTTATGGCTAGGCGTGGAAAATGTTCTAGGATATTTACGGATAATGCTAGGAATTTCGTTGGGGCAAATTCCAAACTGAAGGTGTTTTACAAAATGATAAATTTTCCAAATGAGATTTTGGCGAATTATTTAATTTCTGAAAATATCGACTGGAAATTCATACCTCCTAAGTCTCCTCATTTCGGAGGACTTTGGGAGGCTGGAGTAAAATCTGTGAAGCATCACCTTAAAAGAGCGATGGGTGACTTGCGATTTAATTATGAAGAGTTCGAAACTATTGTTATTCAGGTAGAAGGTATTTTGAACTCTCGACCTCTTACTCCCTTGTCAAATGATTTCGATGATTTTGAGGTCTTGACTCCCAGTCATTTTTTGATCGGGAGACCAATCAATGCTATACCCGAACCGTCGTTAATTGATGTTAATATTAATCGTTTAGGCCGTTGGCAGAAAACTACGAGGGTCGTCCAGAAAATTTGGGAAAAATGGAGATTAGATTATTTAAATACGTTACAGCAGAGATCTAAATGGATTGTGGAAAAGGATAATTTAACTACAGGTTTAATGGTATTAGTGAAGGAAGACTTTTTGCCTGTATGTAAATGGGCCTTAGGCCGCATAAGTAAAATTTATACAGGAGCGGATGGCAAGGTCAGGGTAGTAAAGGTTCGCACTAAATCAGGTGAATTAAAGCGTTCAATTACAAAAATAGCTGTCCTTCCTATTGATACCTAAGAAAGAATATAGTGATTAATTATTGTTAATTTTACATTTTTATTATTATGCTGTGTATATCTATTTGTTTTGTAATAATTTTTGTTGTAATTGTGCTATGTAAATTTATATGATTGTAAGAATTCTAAGTTATTGAAATTTGTAAATTTCAATCCGGGGGAGAATGTTTATTGTTGAAAACTGAGAATTTATAAGTCCCGTGAGAGGGCGTCGCGAACTCCCCTCGATTGAAAGTGAAATCGAACTGAACGGAAGTTATGTTGATGTTGTGTTGGTTGAAGGCGACCTGAGCGTTCGCTCTTCCTTTTGTTAGTAAAAATAAAATAAAGATACAGTCCAATATTTTAAGTTAATGTGTTATAAGTATTAGTTTACATTTTTCAAACAGGTAAATGCAATAGTTTTAATAACTGTATAGAGACGAAAAAGTGCCTAGTCCGCAATTTTATACTGTGAAAAAGAGGATATTTCGTAGTCTAGAATTATCAAAACGCGGGCAACTCCAGTGCACCTATCCTCTTGAAACAGAAATAAAATCATTTTCCATTTTCATTAATAAATTTTTAATTAATATTTCGAAAAGTTACTTATCGATTTTTATGAATTTTGATTTTTTTAATTCCCATTTTTTTTTATATCTATACGCCTAATATCAAATTGATAAAAGACATAGTTTTATTTATTTTAATAGGTCCACAAAACTGTGAGTTGACTTTCTATCTAGCAGCCCCATTTACAGTAACCCTCTTTTCTGTCTGACTGAGTCCAATTCTAAAGTCTGATCAGTTTTTGGCCGAAATAAAGAAAAGTTACAATCCGATTTTCATAAAATTTGCATTTTTGGAATCAGAAAAATAAACTACGTATATACCGTGAGTTCCGAATCGATACCTCTAATAGTTTTTTTTTTTTTTTTTTAATATTCGAAGAAAATAAAAATCAGAATATTTCGTTGTTTGGAATTATCAAAACGGTAATTTCTTTTGAGGTTACGATAAAAATAGCCATTTTCGAAGCGCATTTTAATGAGTTTTTGATGCGGTGCTTAATGGGTTTTTAATTAATATCTAATCTAATTTTCAAAGTATTAAAAATCTGATTCTCAGGTGCACCAGGAAATGTTTTGGACAATCCTCACCTAAATTTTCAGACTTCTACGTGCGGTATATTTTGCTAGCCATCGCATACTGACTCATACGCACAGACAGACAGACAAACAATTTTATTTTATTAGTATAGGTTGGATGTATTGATACTTTCCAGAAATCATATTGATAGCAATGAATTTTCTGAGAAATAGTTTTAACTTTTATATTTGTGAAGTTATCTTAAGAGATATGTTAATAACAAAATTATTGTAAAATCGATATGAAAATCGCATAAAATATAAAAATTCCAATATATTTCATGAACCAGTTTATTTTGAATTCTTGATATAATCTATTTTTTAAATAGATATCTTATAAATATTCATAGAAAATTTTAAAACACCTCATGTGTAAATTTCCGTTTTGTAATAAAATTTGCATAAAGACAAAAATATAAAAAAAATTAATTGCAATAAAATAACTCAAAAATATCTTTCAAAAGGCTATGACAATGGCACCATTCTCTAAACTTTATATAGCTACGTCACCACTTCAATTTAAGATATAATGTAAGCATATTTTAAGAAGATGAAACATTAAATATAACGCTACAAGAAAATTAAAAAACAATCATATTTTTGCAAAGAAAACGACATTTAATAATGTGTGGATGCGGAAATAAGGAGGGTACAAATAGAAATTAGAAATAAAAAATAAACTTAAATAACCAACTCGCATTATACGATGGTTGTAAATTAAATAGTGGCAACTTAACCTTGAAACTCGCAGAAGGGCGGGCATGCGCAAATAGGATATGGGAGCGGTGAGGTGGCGCTGTTGTCGATGTGCAGAGTGCAAAAAACAGTCGATCTGCTTAGAAGGGTAGTTGTTGTGTGGCGTTAAAGTGAGGAGTTTTGTTTCCATCGCTCTAAAGCAAGTTTTCAAAAGGTGATCAGCGGTCATGGCTTAAAATCGAGGTTCCCGTGGCAAAAAATGCAACAGAATGCTATCCAGGATTAGTGGAAGCCTGTGGCACAAATGCTTTACCGTATAGGACAGTAGCACGATGGGTTCAAGTCAAGGTCACCGATTTCATGACGTTTCATCTGTACTCCACGCACTAGGGCGCTCGGTCGCTCACAACAACAATCAACACCTTGCCACTGGTCTACAACGGCTTCCCGACATTTGGCAAAAGGTTATAAGCTTTGCTGGTGATTACATAGAAAGAATGTAATGCAATTGTACTTATAAGTTCATTAAAAATTGATTTATACCTATGTTGCCATTACTTAATTTACAGCCCTCGTATTTTATCAAAAATATTTAGTAAATTAAAGCAGAAATTAGTTCAAAAATATTATGGTTAACAAAAAATGTATTTTCTATAGATTTGTTTAGAAAATTAAAGTTACTGATGAGTGTAAAATAGCTATTCAAATTACTTATAAAAGTTTTTTACTTTCCTACAAAAAAAATGTGTATGCTAAAAAAAGTAGGTAAGATTAATTGTAGAAGTTAACACTTTTATAAGGTGATGATGTTCAAATTACTTAGATTTTTACTTTCCTCCATAAAGAATCATCATGCTAAAAAAAAGTATGTAAAAGTAATTACAGAAGTTAACAGTTCTATAAGGTGATGATGTGTTAAAATTCTGGCTGCATTTAATAAGATTTATGCACATGCAATCAAAGAGATGCTATAAAAGTGTTATCTGATTTCTTGAATAACTAAGTGAACAAGGAATAAGGAATTATAATCCCGAGTTATTTGCTAGCACTAAGCAAAAATAAAAACACTGTATTCATAACACATTTTAACAGTTCGAAAAGTGATGATGTGTTAAAATTCCGGCTACGCTTAATAAGATGTATGCACGTATAATCAAAGAGATGCGATAAAACAGTTATCTAATTTCTTGAATAACTAAGTGAACAAGAAATAAGGAATTATAAACACGAGTTCTTATGCTTGCACTAAGCAGAAATAAAACACTGTATTTATAAATGAACGAAAGTAAGTGGAAGACATCAAACATTTATTGTATTTTTATTAACTTGAGTTCCGAGAGAAGTCTTCAATGATTTAAATGGAAAGAAAGATATCGTAAATATAGTCTCCCTGAAGTCCCAAAAAGTTTTATATGATTTTTGTCATGTCATGTATATAATAAATAATTGTTATGATATGATAAAAGAGTAATTATGAATTTGGATGGGGCAAATCTTTTTTTTTTTTTTTAAAGCAATTATTCTGTTTAAAAAAGCACTTTAATGTGTTTTATCATTTTATCACTCTATTTTGTTATTAAATATATTGATTTTTTAAGTATTAATAAACAAAGAATTTTTTAAAAAATAACTATAACCTTAATATTTGTGTGGTTATTCTATGTTAGCTACGGGGAAAAACTGGTGAAATAACATTAAAATTATCTTAAAATTAAAAAATTCTAAAATAAGTGAAATCTAAATATAGTCTGTTCTTTAAGCAAATAACTTAAAAAAATTCATAAATATCTTACAAATATTCATTCAAAATTTAAAATACTTCATGCGTAATTTTTCTTTTGTGTAATGAGACTTACATAAATGCAAATGAAAAATAAAATAATTTCATGAAAAAAGCTTACAAAATATCTTTCAGAGGGCTATTGGCAATGGTATCATTCGGTAACATTTAAATATATGTATCTCCCGCTCAGTTTAAGATACAATATAAGTATAAATAAGATTTATGAAAATGAAAAATTGAAACTAATGTTACATGAAAATTTAAAAATAATAATTAAATTTTGGCAAAAAATGGCATTAGAGTCAAAATCTCATAAGTGTGATTTCTCAGTCCCCAGTATATATCTCGGCATTTCTTTGCAATATAAATTATCATTTAATGTTAAAATGTTTCCCTGTGATTGTTATACAATATCATGTTACTGCTGCTGTGAAAATCTGTTTTTTTTTCTTTAAAATGGAATTTAAATATCTCAAAAGTCACTACTGTCCCCTGTTCTCAACCAATAACTTGAGCATTAAAATCATCAACCAACAATAACTGTTAAAAAATTTTGAAAAACCCATGCATTTATTATAAATATGAATTTCATGGAGCATAATAATAATAATTTTTGTATGACTGAAATATGTAATTTTTGTTTTTGTTGGGTTTAAAGTTGTGTCCCTGTTTTGGCCACTACTATCCCGGTTATGAATTTCCTCATATTTCCCGCAGATGGCAGTATGCTCTCATTTTTAGTATTGTTTCCAGTAGATGAGTACATGTTGTTCTTTAAAAGTCGTCATTGCTTGCTGTTCTTTTTGTTTTTTTGTTTGTTTTTTTCAATTCCTACTATTAGTTCACACCCTCTATATATTTATATATCTTGTTTAAATTTTCAATCATTAATAAAATACTTTTTATTCATCCACTCAAGTTTCAAATACATTTTCTTAAACTTGTAGTGGATGACACTTGATGTTAATACAGCTTTTTTAAATATTAATTCATTAATTAATTTTAATTTTATATTTATATAAAATTGGTGCTTTCTTGTTATAGGAGCTTACGAGGCTTAATCGTCAAGCGATCGAGATACATATTTTATTACAGAAATTAATCTGCAAACGATATAATTCATTTCACGGAATTAAAAATCATCAAGATCTGAATATTTATATAACTAGCTATAGTACGAACGCACCTCATTTGTCACGTTTGACGTACAATTTCCAACTTATGTTTTTAATTAATTTTAGTTTTATATTTTCAAATTTTCATTCGTTAATAAAAAACTTTTTATTCATCCATTCAAGTTCAAATACATTTTTAGGGTTTCGTTCATCTCACGAAACCCTATTACTCCCGCTCCGTTGTCTGTCTGTCTCAGAGATATTCTCAGAAACTATGTAACTCACAGAGTTGAAACTTTGTGTATATAGCTGAATACCACCTATAAAGAGCTCAAAATATTAAAATTTGAAAAATTCGTATTATTTTAATAAATAGAGATTTAAAAAAATTCTAACAGCCTTTTCCTATTAAATTTAAACATTTTTCATTATAGCCGATGCCAAAAATTAAAAATCCACGATGAAATTTTTTCTACAATAATTAATTTTCTATCAGACGATTTCCACGTGAAAAATGAAAATGAAATAAAAAGTTTCACCAATTGAAAAAAATATTAATATGAAATAAAAATGACTGACGTCATAGGGGTAATAAAGCGGAAATTTTCAAAGATTTCTCAATAATACAAGGAGTATGAGTATGTGTATGTACACAAAGCAGATTAATATCACGTCATTAGAGAATTAAAAAGAAAATCTGACGTCATATTGGAAGTTTAACGAATTTTTCAGATGTTTGAGAATAATACAAAGCGAGTATCAATATGAGTAATAGAAAATAGTAATATATGAGTTTGAGAAACATATTGAATCCTGATAAAAATCCGATTATGGAAATATTCGCATATTTTAACATTTTTAAGGTGTACAACATGTTTAATTTTGAAATAATTTTTTTATATCGCATTTAGTCCGCGTGACAGATATTATTATGACAGAATATAACAGCTGGCTTCGCCCGCTATCGGGCTGGTTTGGATACTCGAAAAAACGAAAAAATAGACCGGTAAATTTTTACTTTATAAAAAACAAAAAACATGAGGGTTTTTTTTTTTTTTTTTTTTTTTTTTTTTTGTTAAATGAAATTTATTTGCATTTATTAAAGAAAGGATAAAGTGTTTTGAAAGGAATATTAAACGAAATCCTTTGAGAGATCTTCGATCACACTTACCCACTTGTTTTAAACTTGTGGTGGATGACACTTGATGTTAATAGTTTTTTCAAATATTAATTCATTAATTAAATTTAATTTCTATTTTGCCACTTAATATTGTAATTCTGTCATATGTATATACATATTTATTTTATATTAATTGTAACTATTTAATAAAAAGTAACTAAAAAAATGTCTTTGTTGTCCTAAGTAGGAATTTACTTAAATATATATATATATATATATTATTAACCGTCACTACAGTCCCCATCGTTAATTTAAATATTGATATTTATAGATTAACCAATATCTAGTCATTTAATCGTAGGTTTGATATGTCTTTGAAAACTGTGCACACAACATTCTATACAAATGTTATATTTTAAATAAAGTGGAAAAATCTCAAAACATGTCACTACTGTCGACTGTGTTTCTATACCCTTTGTGCCCATCTACTACTTATTATTCTTCAATATATCAGTGGTTATTAAAAATTAAAATCGAGCATAATATGAGACTTTTAAAAATCAAATATAAGCACAGAATCAGTAGCCAAAAATCACACTTATGAGATTTTGTCCCATATGTCTTTAATACATAAACGATAGAGTACAGATAATACTTAGAAATAAAAAGGAAACTTATCTAATTGGCGTTCTATCAAAAGTATTTAGTAAATTAAAGGAGAAATTAACTCAAAAGTGCTCTGGTTAAAAAAATATATTCCCTTTCTAAGCATTTATCTAGAAAATTAAAATTACTAATGAGTGCAAAATAGCTATTCAAATTACTTAAAAGAGTCTTTTCCTTTCCTCCATGTAGAATTTTTACGCTAATAAAAAACGATCTAAGAGAAACTTCAGAAGATAACAGTTATAAAAGAGATGAGGCGTTGAAATTCTGGCCGTATTTAATAAGATTTATGCGCGTGTAATAAAAGAGATGCGATAAAAGAGTTATCTAATTTCCTGAATAACTAAGCGAGCAAGGAACTATAAACCAGAGTTATTTCTGTATTGCATTAAGCATAAATAAAAACGGTAACTCCATGAATGAATCAAAGTAAGTGGAAAACATCAAACATTTATTATGTTTTTATTATCTTCAGTCCCGTGAGAAGTCTCTGGCAATTTAAATGCAAACAAAGATATCATTAAATGCATTTTGCATGAAATATAATCAAAAAATATTTATTCAATTTTTGTCACGAAAAGTAATATACAATATTTATATTATGTGATAACAGAGAAGCTTCCGCTTTGAATAATATTTTTTAAATGCATTTTTAAAATAGAATTATAATTTGTAACATTATTTTATTATTAAAAGGTAAAACATATTTTTATAATAAATACATATTTTAATATTGTTTGAAAAGCTTCTTATTCTACACTGCTCAAAACAATTAGGGGATCACATGGTTTTAACAAAATTACACAAATACTTACACCAGTAAGTAACTTAAATTAAAACATCCATAGTTTAAAGCATAGCAGAAAACAGAAAAATAAAACTTCATATGCAAAACAAAGTTCATGACGTCAAAAACCTGAAATAGGAGATAAGTGAAGCAATGAGGATTTTGCAGAAATGTATGTTTCACTGTCTCAGTTGCGAAATTCAATTGCTCAGCTTTTGTTTTGAGAAAGGGTGATTTGAAAATGTCACAACAACGTGATTTACCGGAATACATGGCTTGGCGTAGTAGAGAGAGGCTTGAATCCGGGCAAACACAACGAAGTGTAGTAGATGCTGTTGGAGTTGCAAGAAATGTCCTTGCAAGGCTGTGGAATTTATTCCAAGAAACAGGAAATGTTAAATGTCGACCAGGGCAAGGTCGACCACGTGCACCACAGCAACTGATGACGGATATATCCTGTTAACAGCTCGTCGAGACAGAAAAGTGGATGATACTCATCTGCAAAGACAGTAGCTCTTGGCAATACGATGAAGGGTGTCCAGCCAAACAGTGCGAAATATGCTTCATCAGGGTGGTCTCTATGCACGTATGCCAATGGTCTGTATTCCGTTGACCTCAAGCCACCGTGTGGCCCCAAGAAAGTGAGCTGCTGAACATCAGGATTGAAGGCAACGGATTGGAGTCAAATGCTGTTTGCAGACGAGTCCCTATTCAGTTTGGAGTGTGACACTCGACGTGTTTTTGTATTGAGGGAAAGATGTACTCGAAATAACCCCACATTTGTTCGTGAAAGATCACATTACAGACAAGGGGGGTTGATGGTATGAGCTGGAATCAGCATAGGTGAACGTACGGACCTGCATATCATTTGGAATGGCACTTTTACGGCCCAAAGGTATGCAGACGAAATACTGAGACCTTATGTCATATCTTACGCTTCACCCATTGTAATTCCTTCATTTTCATGCATGAAAATGCCAGAGCGGATACAGCTCGTCTGTTGGAGAGCATGGTTGAAGCTGAAACAAAACAGCGTATGGAATGGCCAGCATTCTTTATTCCTGAATCCGATCGAGTATGTTTGGGACACACTCGGACGACGTATTTCAGCGAGACAAAGGATTTCTTTTATTGTCTGGGACAAGGAGATTGCATTTCTTGAAGAGTGGAAGAGTATTTCTGAAAGTCTTATAACCTCATCGAATCTATGGAAAACAGGTGTGCAGCAGTCTTAGCTGTTCGAGGGGTCCACACGTTGTATTAAACAACTTGCATCATTACTAAACAATATTTTATTTTGTCATTTACATGTAACCAAATTGTTGACCTAAACCATCTTTTCATGTTCTTTCCATCCTTTCAAAGAATTAAAGCTCCCTTACAATTTTTTTGCGTCTTTTTTTAGTATTGCGCATTGATACAAGTATACTCTCCATTTTATACCCATGCATGGCTGTCTCGCACGGTTCTCTTCTTTTATTTGCTTGCTCCCCTAATTTTTTTGAGAAAAGTATTTATGTGGTTTTGCGTTTGAAGAAATGCAACAGAAGTTTTCTTTAACAGGTCTTACATGTAAGTTTGATGCAATAAGTACGTGTCTGTTTAGCTGTAACTTTTTTTTAAAGGGTGAAGCAAATTTTTAAAATGCAAACATATTTCATGTTAGTTTGAAAGCTTTGTGTTCTATTTATGAGGTTTTGCGACTGGAAAATTGAAAAAGACTGTTCTATAACAGTGCGTACGTGTACGAGTGGCGCAATTGAATACGAAAACTGCTCGTCTTTAATTTTTTGTTAAAATTGCATTTAATCTTGATAAAAAAAATCCCTGAATTCCTTACTATTGAAATATATATAATACCCTTGTATTTCAAAAGATATCTATAAATTGAAAGTGTTTGATTACATTTCTCATGAGCACAGAAAACAAAAGGTTTTTACAGTGAAAAATCGTCATCGTTATGTGCAGTTTTATATTATTTTGTATATTTTAAATCTTATTTTATTTTTGTTAGATTAAATTAGGGTAGCGTAACTTTTATTCTTAGGATGTACAATATCATTTAAATTATATAGTTGAACTACTGAGAAAACAAGAATAATGTGTAAAACAGCGTAAGAAACAGGAAAAAAATAGCAGCAATACTAAAATTACATTTTTAGAACTTCTTTTTTAAATCCAAATAATTGAATATTTTAAATATTTTACAAACAACCGTATCGTTTTTCGTCATAAGAAAATAAAATTGTATAGCAGGAAGTTATTTAAACATCTAATTTAATGTTTGCAATAGAATATTGTCATAAATGTAATATGAATATATTTAATATATTCAATTTTTTTGTCTACTTCAATACAATTTTGATGAACACGCACATAATTAAAATTAAAACGAAAGAAAGGAAGAAAAAAATACACCTCAGTGGGGAATCTTATACTTAGACATTTATTTTTGAAAACAAAAGCAAACTGTTGGGCTGCTCTCGCCATATTTTATAACCAATTAACTATTCCCCTGAAGGAATCTCTGTAAGTTTAATGGCTAGAATTTTGTCTGTCAGTCCGCAGAAAACTTCTGGTGACGCCGATAATCCGCGTGGCAATGTAATATACCTATACGCTTCAAAAGGCGTATAGTAAATGTCGCCATGTCCCTGCCTGATAAATTTAGGGGTATTTAACAAAATGAGGAGAATAAATCCAAAGTTGTAAATAATTTGGCCCTACTTAGGTTTTCCAATAGGGGGTTAATTATTGGTAATTTGTTGCGGGGGTTCCTCTCTATCCAGTTCCTCTATGACGTTCCCCTCTTCCAATGTCGATAATTCTTTCTTTAATTATTTGTAAGATATGGGGCGTTAGGAACAAGGGCTTGAGGGAGGCAATTACTTAAGTAGGTTTTATCCAATTAAGTAGGTTAGAAACCTACTTAATTGGATTTGTACGACCATTCGTGATTGTATTTGTTTTATTGTATTTGTACGACCAATAGTATAAAATTTGTTACGGAAAATATCTGAAAATTCGAATAACAATTTTAATAGGCGTGATCTTATTGTCGGTTGTAAGTGAGACAAATTAAAATCCAATTCTCGCAATTCATAGCGTCTAATTTGTTTAATTTTATTGATATCTCGAGAATCAAAGTTATCAATAGCTGAATTCCTAAATATTTGATCCTGATCACGGACCATTTACTGGGGTACTCTCCCCATATTTTATAACCTATTAACTATTCCACTGAAGGACTCTCTCTAACTTTAATCATTAAAATAGTATAAATTAAGTTAGTCATATTTAAAATATATTTCTTTAAAGGGCAAGTACAAATTGGGAGAATAATTAAAATAATAATAATCTAAAATCTTTATCCTTTTACATTTAAATTAACATAGGCATGAAATATATTAACGTTGCGTTTTGCAATAAACTTATAATTTTATCGAATATTTTTTATTTACCCAGAAACAAAGCAAGACTTTTTTAAAGATACATAACACTAGATTATGAAATTTAACAATTTTTAGTAAATACTTAACATTATACAAGTGAAGATCAATTAAACACTTAACTGTATTGTTTATTGTATACAATTAAATGTAATCGTCAAGATTTAGCTATCCTTTCCAACATCCTATCGCTTTCATCTTGAATACGATTGTCTACGCCTCTGGAACGACCATGTTCTTACTTACAGTAGGTACCAACAGTTAGAATTAACTTCCCCCAGCTTTTATAATACGTTTATATAATTTCGTTTATCTAAAACAATAAATACACGGATACTCAGAATGAAATAAAAGTCTATTACTTTCTATCCAGTTCATTGTCATTGTCAATCGGAGTAATAGCCCTTAGTAGTTATACATTTCTACCAGAAACTCTCTCTTTCTGGAATGTATATCACGAAAACTCACTCTCTAAAATTTTATCTTAATCATGTAGATCTAAAAATAATGCTTGTAATCGTCACCACTACTCCCCGATTTCGTTTGAACATCTCTATAAACCATTTTCGTTTTAATCGTCCAAATTTAGCTATCCTTTCCAACATCCTATCTCTTTCATCTTGGCCAAGATTGTCTCCGCCCCTGGAACGACCATCTATGCCCCTGCATCTTTTACTGGCTCTGTTACAAATAATGCAAGCACAGTTATTGGTCTATTTTACTTTTTGATCTCAAATATTATTCAAATAAATAAATATATTACAAAATAAATAAATTTAATTTAATAAAATAAATTAATCCTAAAATATCATATTTCTTTATTAGTTTGCACCCATTACTCGTTGTCCTGAGCTCCTTCAAAACTATTTTTTTTTATTCGCATTTATCTGTTATCAAAGGATCTTACCGCTTTCTTCGTAACTTGGGCACTGTGATGCATTCAGTCTTTGAAGTTGCCGAAATTCTATGCTTTTATCCCTTTAAACTATAGAACCCCAAGTTTTATTATCGTGAGCTCTTTTTGCTTTCAATTACCTTAAAGGGTATAAAATGATTAACTTCCATCTTAGTATTCAATGGTACATTTATGCTTCCTGTTTATTTCACTTTTCGGCTTAGCTGAATGTTATTCCCAAGTAATGTAATATATATGTCACGACTGAATACTGCTTTACATTCCTTTTTATATAAATCTTGTATTCAATCCACTATGTAGCTCAGGAGTCTGGCGCCTATGAAATTGTTACAATCCTTATGTACCCTTTTTCTAAAAATTATATAGACCATACCCATACAATTCCTTTTGAAATATTACGATGCCGTCAATCTGTTAGGTCTCAAAGAATCGTTCAAATCCTAAATATCTACTTTCCCATAAAAATTCCATTCCTTCCCATTCCATTGATAATGCCTATACTAATGCCCCAAAAAAACAATAATTTTAATTTTTTTTTTTTTATTCTGTGTTATAAAATACTGTAATAAATAAGAATAATATATCCTAAAATTACTGTAATAAACATTTCTTTCTCAAAAGATGTAATTAAAACAGTAGTATATACAACTAAATGTGATTTACAAAATAATACAAATACCTGCGAAACCGTATTTCACATCCCAGTAAAGCCACGCGACAATGCCCAGAAGTGTCACCTAGTAGCCATAAAATGAAAGGCATCAAACTCTGGACTGCTATCATACACTCTAAAAAAACTTTTGTCAGAAAACGTAAAAAGTACTGGCACCACATATGTGTATTCGTCAACGCGGGCTCATAAGAAAGACTTGGCCATAACTTCATAACGGATGGGATGCAAACAAAATCGCTCGGTACTTACCGGTACTAACGAAGTACTAACGAATGGCATTAATGAGTTTCCTGAATTCCACAGGCGCGGGCTGGTGAAATGCACCAGGCACTCCAGTTATACTTTATCCAAGTATTATATGTTTTTAAAGCTGTATGTTTTGATTGTTACTGAAAAACCTTCGAAAACTTGTTGTAGTGGCTGAGAGGTTCTGCTCTCAAAGCTGGTAGACGGGAGGTACTGTGTTCAAACCCAAACCCCTGTCGCGCTCGTCGACCTAACCATTCGGAGTTTTCCATGCTTTTCTTTTAACCTTGCCGTAAATACGGATTAGGATCCCTTAGAAAGACCCCCACGAAGGGGACCCCTCTCTCTAGGTCCCCTATCCTTCGAGTAGATAATCGGCCATCATAAAATCAACCAACTAACCAACGAAAACTTGTTGAAACTGTATATCGATTATCAATTCATTTATTAATCAGATACTGAACAGCATATGGATTTGTCACTCATCTAGCATTTACTGACTTTACTCTTTTCAAAAAACGACAAAAGAGTTATTATTCATTTTCTATAACAATTCTCTTTTTGTGTCAATTGCGAATATCACTAACGTAAATATTACGCAAGTAACCTTACAATGTACAGTTAGAGCTTTTCTAAATACTTTAATACATTTATTTATCAAGAATTACTAACGACAAACCCACTTCAACTCCACTTGAATCGAAATAAAACAAACACCTATCTGTAGATTGACAAACTTGCGACTTGTTTATGTTGTGCGTAGTGTTGCAACGATTTTTTTCCTATGTATTATACTTCGTGATGGCCTTAATAACATGTTTAAAGGAAAAACTGCTGTGTCACTGCGCTCATGTAAAAAAATGCGAATAAATACACAAGGAATGTTTTTGAAAGAATTACAAACGTACTAAGTTTGCAGGTTTTAACAATGTAGAAATCCCGCTAATTAGGTAAAAATGTTGCTTAAATTGGAAAGTACTAATATGCAGTTTTAAAATAATACATTTATTATGTAAGTGTGTAGTGGGTTTTTTTATTAAGATTAAAAATCTCTAGATGCAGCACCAAAATTTGCAGATAAGTAATCATTATTTTTCTACACCATCTACTTGAAAAGAACTATTTTTCCTACAGTTGTAATAAGTCTCAGAATGTTTTGATTGTGTATTTACGTCTCGTGTTGATGTCTGTTAATAAACCTCTATATTAATGTGCTTTACTCGTGCTGCTTCCTTGAACTATGTGATTATTTTATATAATTAATCTTCAAAACATTATAATAGCGACGATGGAAAAAATATGTTGTATCACGAGAAATATTTAAAAAAATTGATTTGAAGTAACAAAATTATACGGTAAACAGTGTTATGTTTCGATTAGAGTACGTTCTGATTTCTCCAACTAAAGTGATGGCCTAAAATATTTTCTATTTCTGCAACAAGTTTGCCATTTGAAGAATTTTCGGCGGTTGTAAGTGTGTATTTTTTTCTTTTCTGAATTTAATGAAGAATAATGTTCGCGAATTTCAAAGAATTCAATGATTCCATTGAAGCGTTCGCAGTATGTTAAAAGGCTGAAGTAATATTTCATTCTGCATGATATAAAAGAGGAAAAGAAGGTTCCTGTCATTATTTCTTGCATGGAACCAAAATTGTATAACTTATTATTTGATTTATTTTTTCCTAAAACTTCGGAATTATTGAAATATGAAGAGATTGTTGAGCTTCTGCTTAAACACTTAAGCTCCGCCCCAAATAAAATTTGAAAGGGAATACAATTTCGTAAATGTATGCAGTTTGAAAATGAATCATCAATTCAAGATTTTTCTGTTTGATTAAAAAAAAATGACGACTTGTGCTTTTTCTGGTGACATAATAAACGAAAATCTTTTAGAACAATTTGCTCAGAGGTTTAAAAAATGAAAATATTCATAGTAAAATCATTACTTAAATAGAAGATTTAAATTTTGAAAAAGTTGTTTCTTTACAATATGCTGAAATTGATATTTCTGAATTGAAACAGAATCGTATTAATGTCAATAAAATTGCGTGTACTAAAATTTTACAACCAAAGAAGTGCGGCTCTCAATAACAGAATATCAACAATCATGCAAATAATGCAAATTCTGCAGTAAACAAGAGTAATTGAAATGTTATAGATGTGATAATGAATCACATCTATAACATTGATAATGAATCACATTTAGCTAATGTATGTAGGTATATTAATACAATTTGCAATCAATGTAGAAAACGAGGTCATTGGAGTAGAGTTTGTAAAAGTAAAAGTAATAATTTTCAGAAACAAATGAATGTACTATTAAATACAGTTGATATTCTATCCTGTGAGTTATGGTAAAGGAACAACTCCCATAAATGTGTCTGTTTTAATTGAAAATAAAGCAAAAGCTGAAATGGAGTGTTAGATACTGGCTCAGGAATTTCTCGAGTGCCTATTAAATGTTTTCGCAGATATTTTCCAAATTACAAAATTTTTTCGCTTGATGTTCAGTTAAGAACTGCAACTAGTCAAATTTTTGAACCTCTTGGATATGTAAAGGTAGATGTTTCTTATGAAGATAAAACTAAAAATGTTAAATTGTATTTGATTAAAGAAGATAATTTTGTATTATTATTTGAGGGAGATTGAGTTTCTGAATTTCATATTTCCCCTCATAATTTTAAATCTGTGTATGTAAATGATATTGCAAATTCTTCTGACAAATTAAAGGCTTTGCTAAATGATTTTTCAGATTTGTTTACTAATAAGGTGGGGGAGATAAAAAGTTTGAAGACTAATCTCTATCTAGAAAAAAATGCTAATAGTTCATATTGATTATTTTGGTCCAGTTATGGGTAAAATACTTCTCCTTGTGTTTGATGTTCATAGCAAATGGCGAGAAGTTTTTATTCTTCCTAATACAACTACAGAACATAAGACTACTTGTCTTACTTCACTTTTTGCCAGATACTGTTATCCTACATCTTTGGTATCAAATAATGCTCCTCAATTTACGTCTGCATAATTTAAGACATTCTTAATTAATCATGGTGTAAAACATATGTTGAGTGTTCCATACCATCCAGCTATCAATGGTTAGGCTGAGAGATATGTGCAAATTCTCAAACGTGAATTTAAACCCTTCGCTTTAAAATCTGGTACTTTGAAAATTAAATTAAATAACGTCCTCTTGCAGTATAAAAAATGCCTCGTATTACAACGAGGGAGAGTCCTGCATATCTATTTCTAAAGCATAATATAAGAACAAAAATAGATTTGATAGTTTCAAACGTTACAAATTTTCTTCATGATAAACAAAATGCGAGAAATTCCAAAATGCGAGAAATTCCAAGGCTAAAGTAAAGGAATTTAAAATTAACCAGAAAGTAGGAAATTTTATTCAAGAAGCCAAGTGGAAATTTGGTCGAATTATAGCAAGAAAGGTAAAATTACATTATATAGAATTCAAGTTAATTCAAATATTTGGAAAAGGCATGTTGATCATAGGATCAAAGGCATCTTTAGCTAATGATATAAATTCTGAAAAGAGTGATACAGAAAGTTACAGAAGTGAAAATACAGTTGTTAAACAAAATTATTCTCAACTAATACATCCTAGTATCACAGATTCTCAACCAGCTGATTCTTTCGACCCAAATACTCCAAATCCTAAACCAGCTGACTTTTTTTCACCCAAGTACTCCAAGTCTTAAATCAAATCAGCTGATTCTTTTGTCTCAAATACTCCAAATCCTAAACCAGCTGTCTCTGATATGATACTTCCGGTTCCAAAACCTACTGTTCTCTATAGTACAATTCTTCTTCTTCCCCACAAGTACCTAGAAGATTTTAAAGGATTACAAAAGCTCATACCAGACTTAAATATTAAGTGGGAAAGAGCTGTAGAGTTTTTGCTTTAGATGGCAGTACCAAAATTTGCAGATAAGTAATCTTTATTTTTCTACACCATCTACTTGAAAAGAACTATTTTCCTACAGTTGTAATAAGCCTCAGAATGTTTTGATTGTGTGTTTACGTCTCGTGTTAATGTCAGTTAATAAACCTCTATATTAATATGCCTTACTCGTGCTACTTCCTTGAATTATGTCCTTATTTTGTATAATTAATCTTCAAAACATTCTGCGGAATATAATTTTTACTTACATTATTTTTAAGCCAAAAATCTGCGTTATGAACTCTCATCCTAAAGATATATAATATTATTTTGATTTTAAAATATCAAACCAGTAATAAAACTCCGAGCATATTCTGTATGAACGTCTCTTTTAAACAATTCAGCTTAATTTAATATTAATTTTATGTTCAACATAAAATAAAAATCTCTCTCTTCGGTGACAGATTTCCGTTTAGTACTAAAGTGCTGTATATTATATGTTAATCTGATTATTTTCCTTTTTAATCTGGTCCGGACGATTAATTGTCAAATGTGATAACACAGTCATTAATTATTTTACATCAGAGGTGCCAAGCTCCCACTAATCTTCCGTAATATGTGGATTAATTTGACCCAGTTTAACAACGTTACGAACCAGAAAATTTATTTGATGAATCTTTATTTATTTAATTTCAGATTTATACGTGGAATATAGTTCATGTCATTTCTTAAAAAAATTTCTGGTGTGAAACGTATTAAACCTGGATCAAATTAATCCACATATTACGGAAGATTAGTGAGAGCTTGGCACCTCTGTTTCACATTATTGTTGAAAATAAATCCTCATTGTTGCGATTTTTGTTTTTAATTATGTTTGAAAATTATTTAAAATGTCGTAAAATGTCGTCAAATTGAGCTACAGTTTTCAAACAGTACATATGATTTTATTCGATATTGAAATTAAACGATGTTTGGAAGCGGATCTAATATAAAAAATATCGAATCTGTTTTGGGCAATAGTGGCCTACACATTTTTGTAGAGTCCATTGTGAAAGAACTTTGTCGCTAATAACAAAATAGGGCTGCCAGATTGTACATTTTCTCCCTAAGTTGTGCGGTTTTCAGGCTTATTGTACGGTATGTACACTTACACATTTCCCGTACGACGGTTTCTTCAGTTTTTGAAGAAACATGAGTGATTTTCATAATCAAGAATTTTTATCAGTTTGTCTTTTCAATTTACATCAAAAAATTTCACTTTTGATGTACTAATTACCACAAAAATGTGACTGAAAAATTAATTAAACAGTGTTATTCGACTGTAATACGTAATAAAGTTCGAAAATAACAACATAACAATTAATTGATGATTTGTGTTTAAAGAAGGCATTATTGACAGATTCAACATATAGTTCCGTAGAATGTGGAAAATGATGATAGTTTGATAAAGCAAAAACAAACTGCTGTCAATAGAAATCTTCCGGTTTTTTATGTGGAAAATGACGGTAGTTTGATTAAACAAAAACAAATTAGTGTCAATAGAAATCTTTCATTTTTTTAAAGGGAAAAATCTGACAACTCTACAACATAATCTATGGAGAAAAGCCTACAGTTTACACAAATTTGGAGACATAACTCATCAAAGCTCTTTCCTTTTTAAGAAATTATACTTTTTCAGGTTTAATTTTTTTTTAATTACGCACTAGGTAACACACTATTATATATTTCCTTTTTTAAACTGAAGCGGGAAAAGTATCATTATACGAAAATACTGCTTCCTTTTATGGTTTTTCCAAAAAGAAAGCCTTGATTCACCATGCACGCAAACAAGATATTTACGGGGAAATTTTTCTGCGATGAATAAACAAGTTAACACAAATTTATAAAAGATTTTGATAAAAAAGAATCCCACATCCTATCCGATAAAAAACTTTATTGTTTACACAAATATGAAAACTTAAGTCATAAGCCCTTTTTTTAAAAAAAAAGAAAAGAAAATTATGTTTTTTTCATGTTTACGTATTTTTCACAAATTATATAGAACACGTCGTATTAATGTTAAAAATATGGCAATATCTCATAGTATTTTTTTTCTTCAACTTAAAGAGTATTTCAATCCGAATAAATAATTTAAAAGAAAAACAGGAGTCTTTTTTTTTTTTTAGTTTAATATTGCAGTTTGGGCTCCCGTAGTAAATAAACAAAAGATAAAAACCACTTTGATAAAAAAAAAAAAAAAAAATCATCATGTCACAAAATATAAGGAATTAGAAACTTACTATTTATTCAAATATGAAAACTTAAATCATTAAAACTCTTTAAAAAAAGAAAGGAAAAGCAAAGGAAAAAAATATATATATACTGTTCCATGTTTGAATAGCGTTTTCACAATTTACGTACAGAATATTGTTATGTTTTGCTTTTTAAAAACTTATTAAGAAATATACATATCATTCCAAGAAAATAGTGGCTTTTTTTTTTTTTTTTTTTTTTTTTTTAGGGTTTCATTCATCTTACGAAACCCTATTACTCCCGCTCCGTTGTCTGTCCGACACAGAGCCGTTCTCAGAAACTATATAAATCACAGGCATGAAAAATTGTGTACTTTTAGCTAAATACCTACTATAAAGCTCAATTTTTTTTAAATTTGAAAAAATTTGAAAAAAAATTTAAATAATCGTATTATTTTAATATAGAGAGATAAAAAACCAAAATTCTTCAGTTTTTTTCTATTAAATTTAAACATTTTTCGTTATAGCAGTTGCCAACAATTAAAAATCCACAATAAAATTCTTTCTACAGTAATTAATTATCTATTGAAAGATTTCCACGTGAAAATTGAAAATTAAATAAAAAGTTTCATCAATTGAAAAAAAAAGATTAACATGACGTCATATTGGTAATAAAATGGAAATTTTCAAACATTTCTCAATAATACAAGGAGTATGAGTATGTGTACGTACAGAAAGCATATTAATATCACGCCATTAGAGAATTATATAGAACATTAATCTGACGTCATATTGGAAGTTTAACGGATTTTTCAAATGTTTGAGAATAATACAAAGCGAGTATCAATATGATTAATAGAGAATAGTAAATATATGAGTTTGAGGAACATATTGGATCATGATAAAAATCCGATTATGAAAATATTCGCATATTTTAACATTTTGAAGGTTTGAAATTGATTTTTTTTTAATATCGCATTTAGTCTAAATGACAAATATTATTATGACAGAGTATAATAGCGGGCTTCGCCCGCTATCATACCGGTTCAGAACGAGAAACGAGAAAAATAGACCGGTAAATATTTATAAAAAACATTACTTTTTTTTTTTTTTAATGAAATTTATTTGGATTTATTAAAGAAATGATAAAGTGTTTTGAAAGGAATATTAAACGAAACTCTTTGTGCGATCTTTGATCACACTTACCTACTTCTTTAGTTTTTTCGATTTATTATCGATTTATTCAATTTATTTATTATTTTTATTTCGTTTAATTAATCGGTATAAGCAAACAAAATATTAAAAGTAAAATTTTCTGAAAAAAAAAATTTAAATTTATAAAATTTCCATCACGGGAAAATCCCATAGCGTAGCAGATAAAAACTTTTTATTTGCATAAATTAAATCATTATAACTCTTTTTTTTTTCCTATACAGAAAATTACTTTTTTTCCTGTTTATGTATCTTTAACAAATGATACCAGCGTTACACAACAATGGTTGAGAGCAATAAAAATTCCATGACGTATACATAAATACATAAGAAAATCATGTTATGAATTATATCTCATATGAATAAGGAAATCATACATGTGATCTCATGGTTTACGTTTATCATTTTCAAAATTTTACGAAAATAGTTCTTTTTATCATTATCGATCTTGAAAATGTCTGCGTTTGAGCGTATGAAACATGTCGATTTTTATGTTAAAGGGTATTTATAAGCCTTTTTGTGTAATGTTATATCACTTTAAGCAAATTACATCTTTAGTTCCATGATGTATTCAAGGATTAAAATTATATATATGAAAACTGATTAGCAAAAGAAACGAATTTAGCTATGATACTTCTGCACTTCAAAAGTAATAATTGGAAAACCGAGTCAAAGTGAAAATTTGGTCATAAAAATATATAATTATGGTAGATTTTTATTTATTATATATAATTGTATATTTATAATATTTTCATTTAATTAAAATATAATAACAAATGAAATTTTAAATAATGTATTATATTTTGAAAAAATTATAAAAAACAAGAGGGGAAAATTCTGCTATAAGGCAGAATATAGATTGCCACACACGGCTTTTATTTAAAAAATAAATAATCTCAGAATAAAAACGCAATGACAACAAACAATTTTAAAATATCTAAATAACAAATAAAAATTCCCCTGTTAAAGTGTTTAGTTGTTCAATAACCATTCGATTTAGAAAAATATTTTTCTATCACTGAGCAATTTTTTTTAATGAAATTTAATTCATGTTGCTATGGCAGCAGACGATAAAACGATATCTTTGGAATAAGGGAATAAATAGAAGAAAAAAATTTGTTGATGTTTGTGATAAAATGTTTTTCGTTATTTTTTAAAAATGTATATACATAATTCACTTTTATACAGGGTGATTCTGAATTCATCATCAATATTTGGTGGGCAGGTAGGGAATAGAAAAAGAACACTATTTCACATAGGAAAGCGTAGGCACAAACGAACGCATGACGGTGTATAGAGGGCGCTTTGTGTCCGCATCTCCCATGAACGCGCATAGCTGTCTGCCGTGTGCAGCCAGTCGTCATTCGACAAGGTGACTTCGCAGAAGTAACATGAACCGGTATACGTTTCAAGAACTTGCAGATATGCATCTAACTTACGGTGCCGCAGGAGAAAGCTGTCTTAGAGCTAGGCAAATGTATGCAGAGCGCTACCCCAACCGGCGCGTGCCACAGCATCAAATGTTTTCACGTGTTCATCGACAACTGTGCGAAACTGGATCATTTGCTGGTATTAATGTTGATCGAGGCAGCCGCCGATCAACACGGACAGTTTCAGTCGAGGAAGCTGTCCTACAGTCTATCGAAGAACAGCCAAGTTCTAGCACACGAGGTATGGCTCGCCAGTTTGGAGTTTCACAATCAACAGTGTGGCAGATACTAAACGAGGAACGTTTACATCCTTTTCATTTGCAAAGAGTGCAGTTACTGGAAGCAGAGGACTATCCCAAGCGTGTTACTTTTTGTCAGTGGTTCATGCAGAGAACAGCCGTTGATCCCAATTTCCCAACGTATGTTCTTTTCACAGATGAAGCGTCCTTCACTCGTGAAGGTGTCTTCAACACACACAATTCGCATGTGTGGGCTAATCAGAATCCACACGGTACGAGAGTTAGAGCTGCGCAACAACGCTTTGCCGTCAATGTGTGGACTGGGATCGTCGGCGACTGTTTGCTGGGACCGTATTTACTACCATCCCATTTAGATTGCGCAAACTACCTCATATTTCTTCAGACTGTGTTACCGGGTCTTATGAACGAGGTTCCTGCTGTTATTCTCCGGCGAATGTGGTTCCAGCATGACGGCACTCCAGCACATTTCGCAAATGAGGTGCGTTGTTACCTGACCAGAAAATTTGGAGCTCAATGGATTGGTCGCGGTGGACCGGTTTGTTGGCCACCACGGTCACCGGATTTATCTCCAATAGACTTCTTTGTATGGGGTGCCATGAAAAACATGGTGTACGAGACCCCTGTTGCCAGTGCTATGGACCTTGTAGCACGCATATCGGTTGCCGCCGCAAACATCCGGGAAACGCCAGGCATATTCCAGAAAGTTTGGTTGTCCATGCAACGTCGTTGTGAGGCATGTACTCTAGCAAATGGTCAGAATTTCGAGCACCTCTTGTAAGTCTGTACAAAAGATGCACAAATAAATGTTTTTTCTCTTACCACTTTCTTGTTATGTTTTCTTTCCATCATTTAACCGGATTCATATTGCCCTACTACATGACGTCTGCGCCCATGCTTTCCTATGTGAAATAGTGTTCTTTTCCTATTCCCTACCTCCCCACCAAATATTGATGATGAATTCAGAATCACCCTGTATTTTAACAGAATCATAAGTTTACTATAATTCGTTACTCATGCTATGGCCAGTATACACGATACACGTCGAGCCACAATGCCTTTATCATTATCTTTTTACGCGTAAAAGTTTCGCTACGGTACTCCATTGTAAAGTTTTGTAATTTTTGAAATCTAATATTTGAAAAACGACATAATCATTAGATTTGAAATTTATATCAAGAAAAATACAATTTTTTACCATTCTAACGCAGTTTGTAAAACATTTTTGTGACAAATACTTTTCGAGTTATTAATTTTTTAAGTAACTTCAAATGTTTCATTTTCCGAGATTAATCTGTGGCAACGATGGATTGCTGTGACTTTTCATAAACATGAAAAATGATAGAGATTGAAAGAATAAGCCACCCTGTGTGTGACTAAAAATAATTTTTTATTCCAAAACATGAATAAAGATTACTTTTATTTTTTCAGTTTAATTTCACAGTTGCAATTTTAGTTGTTCTGTACTGTGCGCAAATAAAAGTCATCAAAGTTATATAAAATGCTTTTAACGCAGAAAATTGTTTTGCGAAAGAAGTACTTGCTATTTAAACAAATATGAAAACTTAAATTATTAAAACTCTTTTTTAAAGAAAGAAAACTATAATTATCCGCGTTTTACATTTTTTACAAGTTATATGCAATACAAATTGAATCACTGGGGCACACCTAGCAGTATCTCGTTACTGTGGCGGCGTCACTATTTTTTACTCCATAGTTAATTAAAAATATTGTTCATTAAGAGGGTACAGGACCTTTGAGTTTGTTGAAACGATCAGAAACATCGCCATTTTCAAGTTATCAAAACTTACATAATATGCAATTGTTTTTTTTTTTCTCCTGTCTAAAGTTTATATTCTTAAGTATATTATACAGAAAAATAACTGCTGTTTGTTCAAAAATATTGTTTTAATTTTAATGATTCCCAACAGTAATACGTCTATGAAAATCAATAATTGGTGTGCGCATGATAAAATTAGAAATAATGCATATAAAAAACAATTTTTGTCCAAACTAGAATCATAACAAACTCATCTCTAACTTGAAACCAAAATATACACAAAAAGTATTGTTTAAAATTTAATTTTTTGTATCTTAATTCGAATATTTAGTATTTTAATTTAATTTAATTATTGTGATGTTGCATTTTTGGCACAGCTATTTAATAGTTGCTATGTCATTTCATGGTACATATATTTTTATGTTGCTTTAATTATTAATTTTTCCATCTTATATCTTATTTTTAACATAGAATTATTCATTAATACATCCATTACTTTAATGTAATTATATATTCTATTTATTTTTTATTAATTAATTTCATTTATTTATTATTTAACTAATTGATATCATCTTTAGATAGTATATTGGTTAATTTTTAAATATTAATTTTCATCCAATGCTATTTTTATTCAGCGTATATTTATTTTTACCCTAATAGATGGCAGCACCTTGGTTTCTGTTGCTTTACAATAATATTCATATTATTCTAACATCTATTCTGGCAACATGGTAAATCATTTTCTAAAACTAAATTTGGCAACATGTAATGATTTTTTGCAATTCATTCCCTCTGTTTGGCTGTGTTCATGTGTGGTTCATGTGGTGCACAGGTATCTTTTTTAATCCAAATGGATTATGTACTTTATGACTCTATTTCAAGTTTTATCTGTATATTATAGGTATGGTTTCTTTCCTTTTTAATATTGTATTTATTTTTTATTTTTTCACAGGTTTGATTCAATGTTTATGAGCAGGTAGCCCCAAAATCATATTCTTTAGCAATGTTATGGCTAATATGATGATGAAACCACTCATTTTATTTGTCGTATTTAGGCATTTGGGACTTGATAATTCTGTCTAAATTCCACGAATTTCAATTCATTCATTCAATTTTTAATTTAATTTCTTCTTCTATTAAATAAGTTTTTGGTATCTATATTCAGTGTTTTGGGGAATACTTTCATTGTCAACTAATTATTACATACTTAATCATTTTTTCACAGTTTAAGATGGTGTCATGGTAATGTTTCATTTATGATTATATATATATGTATGTGTGTGTGTGTGTGTGTGTGTGTGTGTGTGTGTGTGTGTGTGTGCTGCTTCAGCATAAAGACTATAACGTAACGCAGATGTCGTTAAATTTTCAAAATTTAAACTTATATAGTTTGAAAATAACAGTGTGCGCAAACTCAAAATTTATAAATCTGAGAAAACGCATCTTATATTTTCAATATCTACTTAAAGTATCCGTGTAAAGCAATGTAGAAATGATTGTGATTCAAAAAATAATACAGATTTTTTAATGCAGTTTTTACCATATTGCTCAGACTTGTTTAAATATTCAGAATAAAACAAAATCTGAAAATTGATTTTTTTCGAAGTTTAAAGGTCCTGTGCCTACTTAAGAACCTTCTCACATTCTTCTCATTATATTCGGATGAAAGGCTCTAAATCGACTATCAGCGCTTGAAAACCTCTAGTGGCCATTATTTCTACTTCAAATTCTTGAATTTGACATTATACGAGTCATGAAGACTCATGAAGACAGTTCATCTGACACTATACAGACAGTTAAGTGCCCATAATTCTACCGCCATTTGCATACTCATCTGATTTCTGGGGTCAATTAAAAAATAGAGAACTTATAAATATCACCCCGGAAGGGTCTCAAGACCGACGCAGAGAGACCGCAGCAGTCTAACTTTAAGTTTAAAGCAGACTACGTTTTTGCTAAGCGATACCTTTTATGTAGTCAGGCGCTCTCTTTCATGTTATCAGTCTTCAGAAGCTTGTCTAAAGGTCAGAGGTCAGAAGAGGCGATCTCTGACATGTTCATCGACTCCAACATACCCTCCTCTTTCTTTTGTTGAGACTACTCTTTCTTTTATTGATGACCACAGAGCCTTTGAAAAAGAAAGGTCAGTGGAATAATTTATGAGTTTTTGTCGGAGATTGTTGAAATCCAGATATAAACGCACTTTAGAGTCTAGAGAGCAACGACTCTCTTATTTGTGTCTGAGTGCTGCCGATGAGTTCTGAAGACAAACTGTCTTCAAAGATTACTTTCAGAGGAAACAACTCCGATGTATCGACTAGAACTGAGATCAGAGAAAACAAAACAAATTGTTTAGCGTCGTAACCACCGAGAGAACTTTATTCTGAAAATTAGATGTGTTTCGGACTTTGACAACCTGCGAACTTCTCACGTTAATTAACATCCGTATATGTGTAAATGTGTTTATGTTCTGTGAACGTAACTAAAGGTTATGTGAGAAAATGGTTCGCCATCCCTATTCTTTAGAAATGTCACATTACCTTTTGTTTACTTCAATAGAATGTCTTTCTGAATAGAAAATAATAGAGGAAATAAGGTTGGTCTGATTTTTCCCTGCAAGTTTAACGAATACGCGCAAACAGAAATGTAAATGGTTTAAATAACTTTTTTTTTTGCAAATCAAGAGTCACTATATATAAAGAATATCTAACTCTGGAGAAATAAATGGTGTTATCGTGATATTTCTTTTAATTTAATCTAACCGCTGAGTTTTGACTGCTTTGTTATACGCAAAAAAATGTAACATATTTATCTAAAATCATTATGATGAACTCAAAAGTCATGCAGTGTGTCCAAAAAATGACGGGTGCATTTGAAAAATGAAACAAAGAAAAACGGAAAGTTATAGAAATACACCATTTGCTGCATTCTACTTGGGAAACTAGTAAAGTTTCTGTCACATAGAATTTCAAATTTGTTTACGAAAGTTGCCGACAGATGACGCTGCTAAATAGCAAAATTTAAAAAAGAAAATAAACTTAATAAACATGTTGCGAAGATGCCTTCAAAAATTAAATAACGATATTTTCGATATATCCACCATTTGCAACAACAGCATAGCGTAGTCTGAGACAAAATTCGCAGAAATCCATGCTAGCATTTCCGCCGGAATGGTCTCACCTGCAGCAACGATGTACGGTTTCAGTTCGGCTGTTGTTTGCTGATTCTGGCGGTACACCTAGACTTAATCTTTCAGGTACACCCCACATAAAAACCTCATAAGAAATAAATGTTGTTCTAGCGAATAAAGCATTTTTGCACAGCAACTTGCAATCTCTGAGCAGCACACGCTAGCAGGAGGACAGAGAAATACAAAATAGAGATCTGATAGGGTGCGTTTTCCTACAGATATCGCAGATTTCTAGTAGCGCCACCTGTTGACAAACTTCGTAACTAATATTGAATTTTTATGTGACTTAAAATTTACTGGTGTCCTAAGTAGAATGCAGCAAACGGCGCATTTCTATCGCTTCCCGTTTTTCTTTATTCCAATTTTCAAATGCACACATCGTTTTTAGACGCCGTGTACCAAAAAATCTAGATAGTAAAAAAACTTATTATTAACCACAAATTTGGAAACAATAACAATTATTTTTTTAAGTTTTTGCGTCCACTTTTTTCATAATTAGGTATTTTCACGAACTTATGTGCTCAGTAGCATGTTATTATATTTTTCTTTTAAAAGCTCGTGATAAAAATATACCATTACAAGAAAATAATGGCTCTTTTTTTAATTTTTTAATTTTTCTGCTAAGAAAGCTTCCATTTGCATATGCTTAGAAAAAAAGGAAAAGAAAAAAAAAAGGTGACGCAGGTTAAATAAATTCTTTTTCATGAAATAAAAGCACACAACCTTGCAGATAGTGTCTTATTATAAGCACAAATGTGAAAACTTAAACCGTTAATTGTTTTGGGGGGGAGGGGAAGAGGGGAGAAAATTATACCTTTTCCATGTTTACGCTCTTTTGACAAATTAGACTGGGAGTTTCACGAAAATGTTTAAAGAGTAATAAAAAATTCGACGATTTATTCAAGCTTTAAATTGATGCACGAAAATTGGCCAATTAAAGCTAAGAATGCAGCGATAATAATTCTGCACTTCAGAAATAATAATTATAAAATCATGAAAAACCAAAAATTTGTCAGAAAATAGATAATTATTATATATGATTATATATTTATAATATTATAAAAAAAATTACTTTCTTCTATCTAAATCTAATAGAAGAAAGTACTGTAACCTAATTTTTTTTTCGACTTCCAGTTTATGACGGATTTACACGTTTTAGAGGTCACAGAACCCAAAAAACACGTTTTTTACAAAATGCCTGTCTGTCCGTGTGTGTCCCCATTGTATCATCGAAAAGGGCATGAAGTTATGCATAGAATTGAACCAAATTTCATTTATATGTTTATGGCTGTGGCCAGCATGTTTCAGTTAAATTTAGGAATATTCCGCTATGATAGCAATTTTCATTATTCTATCACCGAAAAGCGTATGAAGTTAGGTATACAATTGAACTAAATTTCATACATATGTTCTTGACAAAGGTTTTTGTGCAATTTTCTCGATTTTTTGCAGTTTAAAAGATGAATTTATAATTATTTTTCGACGAAATTTTATATTTAGATGTAATGTAATAGGCCGAGATGTGTATCAAATTTTGGTGAAAATCGGCTTGAAGGTGGCGTTGTGATAGCGAATTTTACTCGATTTTTGGAACGACCCTGTTAGTTGTTAAATAAAATCGTATTAAATCACCTAATTCTCCAATCTAGGTTTAATTTGTATATTTGTAACAAGCAAAAATTTTCATGTTTTTTTTATGTATTAACCGTTGATTAAACTTTATTACGAAATCTCACGGTTTAAAAAATATATATATTAACAAAAAACTTGAAGTGTAATCAAAAAATAAATAACAGATATGTTATCTACTCAGTTTTTGCTTCGAAAATTCATAATTTTAAAAAGTACGCTTTTTGAATTATTAACATTTGTGAGGTAGAAGAAAGTTTCGGGATTGGCACATGCGATTAATTATTATTATTATTATTATTATTATTATTATTATTATTATTATTATTATCTTTTTGTTGCAAGAGAAGTCGCTGTGCAACTAAAAAAAAAATCTTATTTTTCAGTAATAAGAAGCAATAACATATTTCAAATACTTGTTATTGCTGATCTCAACGTTAAAAACCAACTGGTAATTGTCTGAGTGAAAACGAAGACTCATACACAGCGCAGTTTTACTTTGCCCCATATATAGTTACGATGGATATTAAAACCTTTCGTCAAGCATAACGCAAAAAATATTTAACGGATTTCGTTCAAATTTATACAGCAGGTACCTATAAAGGTGACAACGACGTCTATTTATTACCAAGAATAAATGTCAAACCGTTTGGAAATTATATTAAAAAATAAATTAAAAAGCACAATTAAAGTACATACGTCACGAAAATTTAGTGCATACGTCATTTTCACTGGTGGAGATTTTCGTAAATAAGATTTCAAAAGTTCATGGAGTAACATGGAGCAAAAAAATATGCACGCCCAGTGCAATGCAATATCAGTACGTTAAAAAAATCAATACAATAAAACATATTTCCATTTAATAAAAATGGAAAATTAATCTGGAATTTTTTCTGTTTGAAAGAAAAAAACCCGCAATAATTTAGTATTAGAGATTTGGCGCAAATCCCACTATTAGCAGCTTTTTATTTCGCGTGTGTAAATAAGAAAAAATTCTTTGATGTTTAAATAAAAGATTTTAATTTGTGGCCTTATTTCTTCTTACTAGCCGCCACTGGCGACCAGTTTGGTCTCCCTTAAATGTATGTTAAGCACTGTAACACGTTACTTTTATTCATAATTTATTTTTTTTCCGTAATCCTTCGCCAAACCGGAAGATTCTAATAGACAAATCACAAACTTTTTCGATCATGGTAGCATTTCGCATATTTTTTGTTGTTATGTATTTCATCTTTCTTGACAAAAACCGCTTAACCAACTTAAGCATTTATGCTTCATATCCGTTTGCTTATCAGTTGCAATATGCTTGCTAATGAGGAAATTCTTAAACATATTAAGTAGTTTTCCGTAATTGGATGCATTGCCAAATGGCGTATTTTAGTTAACACGATTTGGTGCAATGAAGTCTATTTTGTGAAAGTCTTTAATGATATCCACCATTTACACTGAACCATATTGTTGCCAATATTTTTGTTTGTTTGTTTGTTTCTCGCTAACTTTGGCTGTAGACTTGATTACGGGAGAATCAAGAAGAAAATCTATCATTATTCTCATTTAAAACGTCTTGAATAATGTGACATAATCGGAGTGCATATTATAACACGTAATTTTCGAGTATGGTTTGGTGAAACATTGAACTTTTGGAAGCCAGTTTTGATAATCACGTAAATATGTCACACCAACATTACCGCCTATAATTCTAATTGCAGCAACCCGTTTTTTCTCTCTATATTGCAACTCTATAGTTAATATAGTGCCCCGGTGCGTCTACGACAGCTGTTCCATCAGCACATTTGATTTCAAAATAAAAGTATCGTTTCTAATTTGCACACGCGAAAAATAAAAGCTGGTATTGGCGATTTTAAAAATTCTATTGGCGAGATTTGCGCCTAAATAACACAAAAGTACTTAATGATGTTATGTATTTTGTAAATGTATATTAAATTACTGTTTTGAAAGCGATTGGTCATTAATAATGGTAAATATGATTGGTGATTAACAATCATTTTCGGTGGTCTCTCTTCCTTTCACGTATAATACATAAATACCAAATTAACTGTCAATTTGTTTCGAAATTTGATTCATTAAATATCATTACATGAGTTGTATTTGTTTACATTCAGCTTACATCAAGAAAAGATAAATAATGAAGTTGAGTTGTATAGCACATAATTATGGTAAACTTTGATTGTGTCACTGGTACGAATTATTTTTTTGACACCAGGCAGCGCTCCAAAAAATCTTTCATGGAAAACTAACTTTACGAACGATTATCTCCATGGTTTAATGGTTTAATATTTTAAACCTTCACGACGAATGAATCTTTTTTTTTTGTTTACTTTCATGGATAGAGAATTTGAACTGCGAAGCTAATTTCAACTGAAGTTATTGGAGAATATATACATAATTGAACATAAGTCATCTCTCAAATATTAATTTATTTTGAACGATCTTTCTAAAAATGTCACATTTTTGAAGTTTTATTCGAAAAAATAATTTTTAATAAAAATGGCCGCCTGGCATACGAAAAAGTGAAACGGACATTCCGGAACTGTTGATGACAGTCACATGACTTACGGTTTTATTATAGAGATTTTCTTTTCCTTATTAGTATTTTAAATGGAACTAGTGAAAGGCACGTGTTTTAAATTAAATGAGTGAAAGGCATGTATTTTTAATGTATTTATTTCAAATGAATTGAGTGAAAGGTTTATAGTTAAATGAAATTAATTCAATATGAAGATATTATAAGAACAATATTTGGCGATTTATCAACTGCGCCAAGTTAACATAAAAGTAACAATACATATGTGAAATAAAACAAGGAACAGATGTCATATACGCACCATGTTGGAGCGATTTTTTTTACCACCACCAATTTGGAGAAAACTTCGTTTTTGAATTTTAGTTACAAATATCATGCAATAATAGCACGTGATTTTTTATTTCAATATAAAAATAAAATAACGTAATAAATGAAATAGCTTCAATTATTTTAAAAAAGGAAATAAAAATAAATAAATAATAGTTTGATATAAATAAATATTGATATACATATAAAAATAATCTATAGAATTAAAATAATAAAAAATAAAAGTAAATAAACACAACAAACAGTTTTCGCCAAATTGGCGGGGGGGGGGGGGGGGTGATCGCGCCAACGTGAAGAGTATTGAATATATGACATCTGTGTCGGGATTTTTACCATTTTATATGTGCTTTCGGAAATATTAAAAAATTAAAAAAATACTTATCAGGCGTATAATGTGTTGCATTTTTATACGGACCCCTTCTCCATTTTAAGATTTTAAATGCTAATTATATCAGATATTTCTTTCCTGAGATTCCCACATGTTATTTTCGGTAATTTTTTAGTTCGCTTATTAATTGTTTACAATTTGCTCCCCTGACAATAACAATTATTTATTACAAAGATGTCTCTTAGTTTCGTTAAATATGTTTGTTATGTATTTTCATTACTTGTTAAAATATTGAAAATGACAATAAAATTTTATTTTAGCATCGTACTTAATTTTTTAAGATGGCGCAAAAACATGGTTTAATAAACGTATATTTGTAAATATTTGAAAAACATGTTTTTTCGCTCTCTAGAAAAATTTGGTTAGATGCTAAAACTGCCTTTTAGCACCTTTTTTAATTTTTTCGCCAATCGCGCCAACCAGCACATGATACGAGCTTTTCCTCATTCAGATACACAGACAAGGTTGGTCTCAAACAAGAGTAATGCTAGCAACAATATTGTTTTAACTCTATAAGAGTTACAAACAATAATGATATTAAATTCTCCGATTAGCTTTGGGCCCGATTACGGAAGTTTCTCCTAGGGGAAAAAAACTGTGGAACAAGTCTTTTACATTTGTTTCGAATGAAGCTCGGTCAACAAAGTATTAATTAATAATACAAACAACACTAATATTAACATGGAGGCAAAAGTTTGAATTTAAGTGTAAATATTTGAAACCCTCCCCCCTCCACCCCCAAAAAAAGGAAAATAAAGTTACAAAATGAATTTAAAATGGTGTTAAGCCACGCTTTCTGATATAAGCAATTGGCTGCGAATCCGATTACGAAACTGTCACTTAACTTAATAACATGTATCTAAATAGCCCTGAGGGTATTTTCCCTTCCCAGATATACGGACCTAGGGGCTTTTTTAAAAAGCTTGACGCAGTTCGGTTTTAAGAAGTTTCGTTTTACTGCCAAATGACATAAACTACAATGAAAATAAACCTGATGAATTATTATGCTGGATTATGTATGTATTTAAAAAAAATTGCATCTTATTACACTTATTAGATAAATTACTCCTGTTTGCATTTAATAACAGATGAAAGGCTTCTGTATACTAAATTGTTTAAATATTGGGAAGAGGTGGCGAGAGGTAGAGAGACGTGTAAGCAAACGGGTAGACAGACGGGTAGTTAGAGGGGTAGAGAGACGGAAAGCGACATAGATAAGCTAACGGGTAGCGAAACGAATAAACAGACGGGTATTGAGACAGGTAAAAAAGAGGGTTGATTCAGGGGTAGCGAGATAGGTAGGGAGACGGGTGGCGAGACGAGTACCGAGACCGGTAGACAGGCATGTAGAAGGAAAGGTTGCGAGACGGGTAGCGTGGTGGATAGAGTAAAGAGTACAGAGCTGAGTACAACGACGAGTTGACAGACGGGTAGAGAGAGGGGTATATAGACACAGACGTGTCGAGAGACGGGAGTGAAACGGGAAGCGAGACAGTTAGAGAGACGGATAGACAGATGGGTTGCTAGACGGTTAAACAGTCGGGTGGAAAGACAGACGGATAGTGAGAAGGGTATACAGACGAGTAGAGAGACAGTATCCAGATGGGTACGGAGGGAAAGACGGTATAGAGACACGGCTAGACATACAAGTAGTTAGACGGGTTAGAGAAACAGATAGGCGGGTAGTGAGACCAGTAGAGAAATATACAGACATGTAGCGAGACGTGTAGAGAGACAGTCAATCGGGTATAGAGATGGGTATAAGAACTGATTGGGAAACAAACAGATTGTACAGAGAGACAGACAGACAGGCAGAAGAAAATAGGCTACAGTTTCGTAATCAGGTTTGTAGCAAAGCCTGTTATCAATGTGGTTTAGAGTGTACGAGTTTCTATAAATAGTTATACAAATAAAGAAGGGGTAAAATTTTTAATTTCAAGTGTAAATATTTGTCACAAAGAAAATGTTGCAACAGTGAAATTAAATTTGCGTTAAACTACGCTTGCTAAAATATGCTCTTGTCTGCAAATCTGATTACGTCATTTTAAAAAGCTTGGCGTTTTAAAATATCCGGCGTTTTTTTTATTCTTTTTTTAAGTTTTGAGCAATTCCCGCTTAAGAAAATGAGATTCTTTGCCAAATGTTATAAATATATATACATATGAAAACATAACAGTATATATGAATTTATATATGATATACACTAATTAGAACCCTGATCTGGACATTTTTTCACTCTAATGGTTGTACACTGTTTAGTAAAGTGATAATTCACATCCTTTGTATTTTTATTTATGATATTTTGTAATTCTATCATTTAATTTGCTCTTTTTCATTATATTGTATCTTCTTTATATCGTAATTGTTAACCCTATGTTCTCAGCAATATCACTCAGACTAATCCCTTTGAGGGAAGTCCTAGTTAAATTAAAATTTAAAAATAATAATAACAGACATATTAAATAATTTATGTTGGAGGTTTTCCCGATTTCATTTTTGAAAACCAATTTCTTAATTAACTAAAAAAAATTGAATGTTTTTTACTCTCCTCTATCTTTACAAGAAGTAAGTATATTGGATTCGTGAAGAATTTCGACTTTCGGTTTTCAAAGGATTTGTACGTTTTAGAAGGCCAATGAACACGATTTGACTGTTTTTCGGTAATGTCTGTCCGTGAAAGTGTGTGTCTGTCTGTCTGTGTGTGACACAAATTTCGCATGTGCTCTATCTCAAGAACTATTCATGTAATTTAATCAAATTTCATATTCAGTTAGACCTCGACATAAGTTGGTGCTGATTAGGTTTTGGTGTATATCTCTCAACAGGTGGCGTTGCTACGCTGCAATTTTTCACGATTTCCGCGATAGCTATATCTCAAGAACTGATGCACGGCATTTCACCAAACTTCGTATTTTGTTACACCACTAACATAAAAATATCCTTATTATGTTGAAGTGAATCTGGCCAATAGGTGTCGTTGCTACGATTTGTTTGGCACGATTTCCGCGTTAGTTATAATTCAAGAACGAATAAATTGTCATTTAATTTTGGTTGGAGACTGTCTGATTTACGTACATAGAAGAAAGTTTTGTACATACATACTACTTTTCTACGATAATCTTATTACCGATATCAGAGATAAAAATAGTCTAGTTTACAAAAGGATTTAGGTATATTTCGTAAGAAATACTACCTGTTACATTCTCCCCTATGTTGGAATTTCTGGAAAATTTTTGCAGATCTACGAACAGAATCCAAAATTACCCTCAGATCCAAACTTTATATATATATTTATATATATATATATATATATGTGTGTGTGTGTGTGTGTGTGTGTGTGTGTGTGTGTCACTTTTTTATGGACGCGATAATTTCAATAATTCTGCACAAATCTCTTCCAAACTCATACATAAAATCAAGGGGCATAAAATCTCGGTCGAGTTCGTTACTGGGCAAAATCGAACCAAGGGGGGGGGGTGAATGGGGGGGCTTTTTATGAAAACAGAAAAAACCCATAATTTCTTAATTGTGATACGTATCGAATCCGTTTAAAGTTATTATTACTTTTAGGAAAAGGGTCGAAAATTTATGTATGACAGATTTTTGATATCATTAAAAATTGTCCCAATAGGGGGGTAGGGGGGGGGGGGGTTAGAAGAAAAAAAAATCATAACTTCATCAATTCACAAGATATCAAATCCGCTTACATTTATTATAAATCCTCTTAATATTATCTACAACTTTTATACTGACAAGTATTTTATAGGACGAACCCTTACAGCAAAAAAAATAATAATAATAAAATAAAATAAAATAAAAACAAAAAAATTCCTGCCGGCTCTGCCTACAGACACAGTAACATCTTGAAGTGGGCGGTCCCAACTGCCGTATCATAGCAAAAAGGTCATTTCTTCTGTAATTCCCAATAAATAGGCGCCCCACGGTCTGCGTCTTCGAAATCTACCTGTGCCTGTAGGTCAAGCCGTCAGGGATTTTTTTCATATAGATAAGGATAACAATTTGCGAGAAATAATACTAATAAAAACTAAAATATTTCGCATGAATCTAATTTTAACTTTCCTGTCACTAACTTTTCCCAAAACACAATAATCTAATATTTCCAAGCAAATATAATGCAATAAAACTAAAGCTATAAAAAAACAACTTCAGTAACTTGATTACAACATAAAAATGTTTCTTTTTATTGTGCAATAGATTTTTACTGTGCTCAGAAAGTCATGAAACACTGACACACTTTAACTGTTCATGCGACTAACAAATGAGTTAAATTCTGATCCTTGAATTCCGCCTGGAGATTACAATGAAACACATAAAGACGATTTGATAGATCAATTAGACGGAGTTCAGAACATTTATTTTCCGATACTAAAGTTTCAATTCGAATCAGATCAATTAGAAGGAAATCGTGGATGACTGAGCTGCCAAGTGTCTTCGGATGATAATAATTGAGGATTAACGTATTTCGATTAGAGTTCGCTATTATTTACTTGAAAATTTCATCATAAGCTAAATTAAATGAAATGATATAAAAATTATTAAATATAGCTTTACTTAATTTTATAGATGCTTATTTGGAATATTTAACCCTCCAGGTACTGATCGATTTTGACAGCTTCCGGTCCGGAAACGATTTTTTTTCTCTCTGTCTATATTGTATATATATTACTATTCACATCTTTATCAGCATTTTCAATAAAATACAATAATTTTAATATTTTTTTTATCTTTGCGAAATGCATATAATACGAATCGCGCGTTTTTATCGGATATGGTTTATAAAAGTCACTTGTGTGACTTTTTTTTTTTTTTTTTTTTTGTCTACCACAATTTCCAAACGATAATGTTTGTGGTAAATTCCTAGTAGAAATGTAGAACAGAGATTTTTATTTAGAAATAGTAGTAGGAAAAGCATTAAAAAAATATTCGCCTGAGGCAACTCTTCGACCGCGATTTTTACGGAACCGGTTGTAGCGGATGAACTTGAAAACCAGTGGAAATCTAAGGAACCGTATTTAGTGGGTTAACCCTTTCAGGAGCAAAATGCTTCTGCTGCTAAAACGTTCAAATAATTGAATGACACCAGAATTTACGAACAAATTTATTTGAAAATAATTAAATGTTTTTCTTTACGTATATTATCACAGCAAACTTTTGTATAAAAAAATTACTGACGGCTCGGGATATAGGCACAGGTAGATTTCGAAGACGCAGACCATGGGGCGCCTGTTTATTGAAAATTGCTGAAGAAAGATCTTTTTGCCATGATGCGGCAGTTGGGACCGCCCACTTCAAAATATACCTGTGCCTGTAGGCGGAGCCAGCAGGGATTTTTTTGTCTGTAAGAGTTGATCCTATAAAAAACTTGTCAATAAAAAGTTGTAGATAATATTAAGAAGATTTATAATAAATTTAAGCGTATTTGATATGTTGTGAATTGACGATGTTATGAAATTTTTTCTTCTTAAACACATATCCCCCCTCCCTTGAGGCCATTCTTAATGATATCAAAAATATGTCATACATAAATTTTTGCCCTTTTCCTAGAAGTAATAATAACTTTAAACGGATTCGATATAGATCATAACTAAGAAGTTATGAGTTTTTTTTCTGTTTTCACGAAAAGCCTCCCCCTCTCTTGGTTCGATTTTGCCCGTTAACGAACTTGACCGAGATTTTATGCCGCTTGAATTTATGTATCAGTTTGGAAGAGATTTGTACAGAAGTATGGAAGTTATTGTGTGCATAAAAAAGTGATATATATATAGAGAAATATATAGATAGATACAGGGTGTTCTAGAAAGGACTCCCCAACTTTTAAATGACATAACTTCGAAACAGTGAGAGATAGAAATGTGAAACAAGTTGAATGTTATACAGATAGGTCTGGAATTTGTTATACACGAATGTGAAAAAATAGTTCCAATATTGGATAATAGGTGGCAGCACAAGCACATGGAACTTTAAATGGTACTCAGAAGGACAGAAATTTCATTCGTGCGTCTGTTTCATTGCTGACACGTGTAAAAAAGTTGTATAGAATTAGAGAATAATTCGGAATTCAAGAATATCATGCCGTATTCACCATATTCCCCGGATCTGAATCCATGCGACTTCTTTTTGTGGGGTTACTTGAAGGACGATGTTTATTCTAAGAATCCCCAAACGTTGGAACAGCTCTAACAATTCATCTGTGAGGCATGTGCATCCATTTCAATAGAAGTATTGCAACAAGTGATTTCGAACGTTACCTGTAGGTTGCGTCATGTTGTTGCTGAAAAAGGTAACCATATCGAAACCATTGTAATGTGATTTTTATCTCAGTTCAAACAGCTCACTTTCAGGAACTATTTCAATGACACAGCTTTGTGATTGCAGCGCCCTCTCGTGTCCAATATTGGAACTATTTTTTTAAATTGATGTATAAAAAATTCCAGACCTATCTGTCTAACATTCAACTTGTTTCACATTTCTATCTCTCACTGTTTCGAAGTTATGTCATTTCAAAGTTGGGGAGTCCTTTCTAGAACAACCTGTATATAGATAAAGGTTTGAACTAGTGGTGGTTTTGGGTTCTAGAAGTCATGATCGGCGTAGATCTGGAAAATATTTTCAGAAATTCCAACTTAGGGGAGAATGTAATAGGTAGTATTTCTTCCGAAATCTACCTAAAATTCTGGGTGCCATTTGGCACTTTGGAATTAAAATTAAGTAACCTCACTTGAAAGGGTTAAAGGTTTTCACAAAATGACAAGCCAACTAAAGTTTTAAATAGATTCTAACAAGAGCATGTACTAATATAATATTATAATAGGATACTAATATTCGGATACATTTACTTAATAAACTGATTAAAACATGAGATGGTGAATATTTCCTTTAAATGATCACATTTTTAATATTGAAAGTTAATTTTGACACTATTTAAACATTAATACCAGAATTGATTTAAGACAATAACATGGATTTGTTTCCTGTACGTTATTTAAATCTGATAAACTTTCCAGAGTACTATAAAAAATCACAAATCCATAGCCAATGGGGACCATGAGATATGCCATTCTTGTTAATTCCCTCAACGTAACAGACGATGTATTGCTGCTGAAGGTAAGTCATTTTAAATATTTGTAACTGTACCAGCGTTACTGTAATAATGTAAATTTTAAAAATTACCCTCATAGAGCAGCCGGTCTTTCCTGGATCGTATGTGTGAGTGAAAAAATGCTTTACGAAACCTGCTTATGCGGATAGAAGCGGCGAGAGGAGAGTGAGGGGCAAGTAACTAATGTCTTTCCATTCGCACAACTTTCAGTGTGCAGGAGTTCGCACATTTGTTTGTTTTACACCTGTTTATTCGAAATCTTTCTTGGTTTGCTGTATTTCTTTTATTTTATTTGTTTGATTGTACTATCTTCCTTCAAAGAAAGTAAAATATTACATTTCTTGTACCTATGAGTTCTAGTTATTTCTTTTAGTTGAAATGAATTTTTTTTTTTTTTTTTTTGAAAACAGAAATGTCTTTTAACCTATATATTAAGCGGTACTTGCAAATTTTTTTTTCACAACTTATGCATCGTGAACCTCCATCTAAATAACCCATAAGCCGCCACTGGTAATACTTGTTTAATTCTAAAGCTGTAACAACTAAAATATTTTGCGTGAAGTATTTTTACTTTTTTTTATATATACCGCTAACCAGGCCCCTACCTGCCCGGCATGAGGGCCTAGCTTGACGAGTTAGTAGTTAGTACCTGGGAGCGGGGCGGAAATTGCTTGATCACAGCATGGCTGTGATCCACCTGACTATAGATTTGTTGACATCGCTGCAGTGCTTGCTCTCTTGTGGTTTGCTACAGTTATCTTTGTTTGCCGGTTCAAGGTTTCTATTTAACTTTGTTGAATTGACATATTTAATCTAATTTATTTGAATTGACAGATTTAATTTAAAAGGTCTCGTAATTCAGAACCTTGATCAGGTGACGAGACCCTGTTAGACCACAGAGAAAAGTTTTCTGAATCTAACCTATACAACCCAGGGACCGTATAAAAATTTAAATTTCGTAACTTTTACAAAACTAACTATTTTGACGTAAATGTCTTCCAATATGATGGAGAACAATAGCCTTCGAAACATTTTTGTAACTGGAACTATACATTTAAAAATAATGGTTTAGGAAAGAACTATTGGTTAGCAATATGAAAGATTTCCTATACATTGATGACATAAAAATAATTGAAACTTAGCTTAAACAAGAACGAAAAATCATGCGTCAAGCATAGATTATGTAGCACTTTCCAACGCTTCCAAAATAATTTCACAAAACATACCGTTTAATAAGCTAAAAGATAACATCTAAGTAAACAATTTGGAAAACGCATAACATATTTAAAAACATAATTTCAGGAATTTCCAACAGATACAATATTCGGAAAAATATCCGAATACTTTTATTCTGCCCTGTATATGATCTATAGATTTGTATATAATAGGATGCTAAATTTTAGTTTAGTTAGGAAACGCGTAGCACAGTTTAAAATTATCTTTCTGGAGTTTCTGTCAATAAACGGAAATGTGTTCGCGAAATTTTGTGCTGCCCTGTATAGGATCTACAGAATTTATACACACCACGTAATAGACAAAAAGCGAGTTAAAATTAAAATCGCGTTTAGTAACTTAAAACGCACTTCCAGGAATTAGTGTTAACAGACAGTAGATAATTCTTTTGTGTGTCCCTGTAAATGAACGATGACTGCTATACACACACTATTCTGTAGTAAGCCTCTTGTAATGCACCTTAGATATATATATATAAATTTCAATGCGTTTAAAATAGTGAAACATTATTTAAATAAACCGCAGACGATTTTTCTCCATAGACGTCATGTAACGGAATTCTTTTGACTGTCCCTGTAAAGTAACTATAAGTGCTATGCACACCCTATTCCATATTAAGCTTCTTCTAATGCACCTTAGTGATATATATAAATTTCAATGCGTTTAAAATACTGAAACATTATTTAAATAAACCGCAAATGATTTTTCCCCATAGACCGCAATGTAACGGAATTCTTTTGAGTGTCCCTGTAATAAAACTATAAGTGCTACACACTTCCGTTGAAATAGGGAACATGCTATAGATAACGACAATAAGATATAAAAATTGCAGAGCAATCCGAGCATATTTACGGGAGTTAGAGCACGGACAGACGGCAGACGGCCAGACGGCCAGACGGCCAGACGGCAGACGGCCAGACAAACCGAAGTCATAAGCACTTTTCAACTAGGTTGGAAAGTGCTAAAAATTAACGTTCGCAAAAGTAAACCGATTAAGTAATGCATAGGGTGAAGCCCCCATTAGTGACACTTTAAGGATTTTTAACACTTTCCAACCTAGTTGAAAAGTGTTTATGACTTCGGTTTGTCTGCCGTCTGGCCATCCGCCGTCTGTCCGTGCTCTAACTCCCGTAAATATGCTCGGATTGCCCTGCAATTTTTATATGTTGTTGTCGTTATCTATAGGATGTTCCCTATTTCAAATAAAGTGTGTAGCACTTATAGTTTTTTTACAGGGACACTCAAAAGAATTCCGTTACATTACGGTCTATGGGGGAAAATCATTTGCGGTTTATTTTAATGATGTTACACAATTTCAAAGACATTGTAACTGATATATATCACTAAGGTGCATTACAAGAAGCTTATTATGGAATAGGGTGTGCATAGCACTTATAGTTACTTTACAGGGACAGTCAAAAGAATTCCGTTACATTACGTCTATGGAGAAAAATCGTTTGCGGTTTAATTAAATAATGTTTCACTATTTTAAACGCATTGAAATTTATATATATCACTAAGGTGCATTACAAGAGGCTTACTACATAATAGTGTGTGTATAGCAGTCATCGTTCATTTACAGGAATACACAAAAGATTTATCTACTGTCTGTTAAAAATAATTCCTGGAAGTGCGTTTTCAGTTGCTGAACGCTATTTTAAATTTAACTCACTTTTTGTCTATTACTTGGTGTGTATAAATTCTGTATTTCATATACAGGGCAGCTCAAAAGTTTGCGAACACATTTCTGTTTATTGACAGAAACTCCAGAAGTAGAATTTTAAACTGTGCTACGCGTTTCCAAGCTAAACTAAAATTTAGCATCTTATGTAGTATATATACAAATCTATAGATCATATGCAGGGCTGAATAAAAGTATTCGGATAATTTTCCGAATATTGTATATGTTGGAAATTCCTGAAATTAGATTTTTAAATGTGTTATGCGTTTTCCAAATTGTTTACTTAGATGTTATCTTTCAGCTTATTAAACGGTAATGATTTGTAAAATTATTTTGGAAGCGTTGGAAAGTGTTACATAATCTATGCTTGACGCATGATTTTTCATTTCTTTTTTCTTGTTCAAATCAATATTACAAAGTTTTAAATCTATTTTATGCTTATCTTTGTTTATGAAATATAGTAAAGATACATTAAAAAATTATTGTTGACAAAATTTTGAATAATGGTTTAGGAAAGAGTTATTGGTTAGCAATATGAAAGATTTCCCATACATTGATGCCATAAAAATAATTGCAACTTAGCTTAAAAAATTAACGTTCGCAAAAGTAAACCGATTAAGTAATGCATAGGGTGAAGCCCCCAGTAACTGACACTTTAAGGATTTTTTCTTGTTCAAATCACTATTACAAAGTTTTAAATCTATTTTATGCTTATCTTTGTTTATGAAATATAGTAAAGATACATTAAAAAATTATTGTTGACAAATTTTTGAATAATGGTTTAAGAAAGAGCTATTGGTTAGCAATATGAAAGATTTCCCATACATTGATGCCATAAAAATAATTGAAACTTAGCTTAAAAAATTAACGTTCGCAAAAGTAAACCGATTAAGTAATGCATAGGGTGAAGCCCCCAGTAACTGACACTTTAAGGATTTTTTCTTGTTCAAATCACTATTACAAAGTTTTAAATCTATTTTATGCTTATCTTTGTTTATGAAATATAGTAAAGATACATTAAAAAATTATTGTTGACAAATTTTTGAATAATGGTTTAAGAAAGAGCTATTGGTTAGCAATATGAAAGATTTCCCATACATTGATGCCATAAAAATAATTGCAACTTAGCTTAAAAAATTAACGTTCGCAAAAGTAAACCGATTAAGTAATGCATAGAGTGAAGCCCCCAGTAACTGACACTTTAAGGATTTTTTCTTGTTCAAATCACTATTACAAAGTTTTAAATCTATTTTATGCTTATCTTTGTTTATGAAATATAGTAAAGATACATTAAAAAATTATTGTTGACAAATTTTTTAATAATGGTTTAAGAAAGAGCTATTGGTTAGCAATATGAAAGATTTCCCATACATTGATGCCATAAAAATAATTGAAACTTAGCTTAAAAAATTAACGTTCGCAAAAGTAAACCGATTAAGTAATGCATAGGGTGAAGCCCCCAGTAACTGACACTTTAAGGATTTTTTCTTGTTCAAATCACTATTACAAAGTTTTAAATCTATTTTATGCTTATCTTTGTTTATGAAATATAGTAAAGATACATTAAAAAATTATTGTTGACAAATTTTTGAATAATGGTTTAAGAAAGAGCTATTGGTTAGCAATATGAAAGATTTCCCATACATTGATGCCATAAAAATAATTGAAACTTAGCTTAAAAAATTAACGTTCGCAAAAGTAAACCGATTAAGTAATGCATAGGATGAAGCCCCCCGTAACTGACACTTTAAAGATTTTTTCTTGTTCAAATCACTATTACAAAGTTTTAAATCTATTTTATGCTTATCTTTGTTTATGAAAGTATAGTAAAGATACATTAAAAAATTATTGTTGACAAAATTTTGAATAATGGTTTAGAAAAGAGCTATTGGTTAGCAATATGAAAGATTTCCTATACATTGATGACAAAAATAATTGAAACTAAGCTAAAAAAATTAACGTTCTGTCCGACCACTGGTTATCTGTCTTTTGTTTAGTTATTCTATCGTAGAATTTATCTCATTTCTTTATAATTAAATGAATAAATAAATAAATGTCCGACGTTTATATATGTAAGTAGCATCTTAGAGATAATTTCCGCAATAACCAATATGACAGGAACGTGGCGTGGTCGACTCTGAAAATTAAGTTACAATAAACAAGAATCAAATTTTAAGTTATTAATCCACTTTTATTAACATCTAATTAACATTTACTTAGATTCAACAATATGCAAAATAAAATATAAAATATCGTGAATTTAATATGACTGGGATGCCCTAAACAATATTCAACTAAAATTTATTCCCTGACAGGATTGCTTGGAGTATCGAAAATTAACCCTTATATAAGATTCCATTCACTCACCTGGTTTTCTCCGTTAGGGATTCGCGCTGAGTAGATTTTCCTCGCGCATCATTCTCGGAGATGGCTTTCCACGTTCTTAGGCAGCACTCGCGTTTTGCACATTTCATTTAAGTCTATTAAAGGCCTTAATTTTAATACTTACATTCTTCCTTTTCCTTTCTCCCGGGACTCTAAAAATCCGAGTCAAAACAGAGGGAGAAAATTTGTACTCTTCTTCACTCTCCGAATCCTTCTTCAGTCTTCTCTCCCTCACCAAAAACTCATCCCCTTTTTTCTTTCTTTCCCCCGAGGAAAATATTCTATAGTCAAAATTCCGTTTCATGTTCATTGGCCAATACGTTAATCCTAAATTTCATATCCACACGCCTACTTATAAAATATCTTAAGGGAAGCTATCTCTCCAAATATACATAATCCCTTTTGACTTGTATATTGCTATGTTTTTCGTATACCACGGAGGTCCCTTTCCCCGAACAGAAAACCCCAGATTTATAGATAAATTTCTAGCATATGGTAATCCCTTTAATGTCTTCATTCGACAAGTGATATGAACCAGGAGCGTTGCTGGAGACCTCCAACATAGATTCCTATATTTGATGGTTGCTTAATTTTAAGTTTTCAATTTCCTCGCGCAGCGAATCAATCATTTGTTTAGTGTTCGAAGCATGTACTTCCAATATTGCTTGTATATTCTCGCTTCCAAACTTTGTTTTTATATTGTTAACCATCATTGGATCTGTGTTAAGCGTGGAAAATTGATTGGATTGAAGTGTTTGTGCAAATGAAACAGCTTCATCAAAAGTTTTCGGGTCCTTTAATATGACCGCTTGTTTGTAACTTTCACACAGGCCTTGTATAAATTTGGCGAGTTTTGTTTTTTCAAGTAGCGACTTGATTTCTGGATTTGTTAAGTCGGGACTTTCAAATAAGTTTTGCGTTTTTATTAATTCCCTGTTAGTCATGCGACATTCCGCGAATTGGCGCTGTTTAGCTGCCAAACTGTAGTTAGTTTGAAAATATTGTAAGAATTTGCTTTTAAATTCTTTATAATTTTTCTCATTATTGAGATCGGGTGAATTAAGTACATTAGAGAGGGCATCACCCCTCAATCTCGATCTAAGGACTAATAACTTCTCATCATCTGAGCTTTTCGTCAGAGTTGTGATTTCTTCGATGTTATCAATAAAAAATTGCGGCGTTACCGCTGACAAACCGTATCAGCGTGGGAGTATCAGCGTTTGAAAGTCCGCGAGTTTCCTAATTATGTCATCTGCCATTTTGCATTTAAATCGATATAATAAATTGGGCAAAGAAATATGAATCAAATAATGGAAAAGGAAAATTTCGGATGTTATAATATTCTTAAAATATATAAATATAGTATATAAAATTAGAATTCTAAAATTTATACTTAGAAGTAAGTTTTAAACTGATATCCATAAATACTGAACATAGAAAATATAAGGAATAGAAAAATATATAAAGAGAATGCATGAAATAAATTCAAATAAATAAATTTGTGCACAACATTAATCGTTTAATAGTGGAACGTACTACGCATAAATGTTATTATTTCTCGTGAAAAGGTTGAGTTCCTTACGAAATGACCAATTCGTAGTTTTAACCGTCAGATAAAAAAAAAATTATTTAATATAGAGAACATAAGAAAATAAAATATAAATTGTAAGTTATTAATTTTCTGAAGAACTTAAAATAATCAAGAAATAAAATACTTTGAAATTTCTATTTTGTGGCACATAATAAAATATTACAGTACCCCATTAAATACATATATATTGATGTAATTATTTTCAAAAAAAATTATATTATTGAATTCAATAATTTAATAAATTTGAGACGATTTTTTTTCTTTTTTTGGATTTATCTTACTCCCAGCTGTTTATACAAATTTTTTTATGATTTATTAGCATTTAATTGATTTACGGACATCCCGTTACTGAAATGTTTTGATTAAATATTTTAAAGTTAAAGCTGGTATAGGCACCATTGTCCGACCACTGGTTATCTTTCTTTTGTTTAGTTATTCTATCGTAGAATTTATCTCATTTCTTTATAATTAAATGAATAAATAAATAAATGTCCGACGTTTATATATGTAAGTAGCATTTTAGAGATAATTTCCGCAATAACCAATATGACAGGAACGTGGCGTGGTCGACTCTGAAAATTAAGTTACAATAAACAAGAATCAAATTTTAAGTTATTAATCCACTTTTATTAACATCTAATTAACATTTACTTAGATTCAACAATATGCAAAATAAAATATAAAATATCGTGAATTTAATATGACTGGGATGCCCTAAACAATATTCAACTAAAATTTATTCCCTGACAGGATTGCTTGGAGTATCGAAAATTAACCCTTATATAAGATTCCATTCTTACATCTGGTTTTCTTCGTTAGGGATTCGCGCTAAGTAGATTTTCCTCGCGCATCATTCTCGGAGATGGCTTTCCACGTTCTTAGGCAGCACTCGCGTTTTGTCCATTTCATTTAAGTCTATTAAAGGCCTTAATTTTAAGCCTTACATTTTTCCTTTTCCTTTCTCCCAGAACTCTAAAAATCCGAGTCAAAACAGAGGGAGAAAATTTGCACTCTTCTTCACTCTCCGAATCCTTCTTCAGAGTCTTCTCTCCCTCACCAAAAACTCATCCCCTTTTTTCTTTCTTTCCCCCGAGGAAAATATTCTCTAGTCAAAATCCCGTTTCATGTTCATTGGCCAATACGTTAATCCTAAATTTCATATCCACACGCCTACTTATAAAATTTATATCTTAAGGGAAGCTATCTCTCCAAATATACATAATCCCTTTTGACTTGTATATTGCTATGTTTTTCGTATACCACGGAGGTCCCTTTCCCCGAACAGAAAACCCCAGATTCATAGATAAATTCCTAGCATATGGTAATCCCTTTAATGTCTTCATTCGACAAGTGATATGAACCAGGAGCGTTGCTGGAGACCTCCAACATAAATTCCTATCTCTCTTTAACTTTCACCCCCACGGTCGATAACCTGACAGTTCGCAAAAGTAAACCGATTAAGTAATGCATAGGGTGAAGCCCCCAGTAACTGACACTTTAAGGATTTTTTCTTGGTCAAATCACTATTACAAAGTTTTAAATCTATTTTATACTTATCTTTGTTTATGAAAGTATAGTAAAGATACATTAAAAAATTATTATTGACAAAATTTTGAAAAAAATATGCATTTTATTACTAAAAATTAATTTTTGTCATAAATATTGTCAATATCTCCAGTAATTGAACCCTTTTTAAAAAAAAAAAACCAATAGCTGAAAAATAAGTTATAACAGTTAAGACAAATAAAGTTACCACTAGATGACATTACTTTGCAGAATTTTACAACAAAATGTTTATTTGAGTTAGACTGCAGTGTCAGTTACTAGTTAGATGTCAATAACTAGGGGTTTCGCCCCACTTATATTTTTTTTCAGTCATCAAACATGTAAATTATCTGCAAAAAATATAAACTTTCTGGTAAAATATATCAAAAAACAAAAACAGTGAAATATTTTTTTCTTTCTCAAACATATCGGCAAAATATTTTTTTAAAAATAAGAAACAAAAACTAGCAGTAAACGTTTTTCCTTCTAAATAAATATATATGTGCTTTTTTAAATAATTAAAGTGATTCATAAGCATAAAACAGCTGTGAAAACCCTTTAAAATGCTTTTCAATGGCTATTTCCCTTCCTAATAAATAGGAAAGCTTAAGCTAATAAAAATAATGCACGAATAATTCATGAAGATAAGAGCTATAAAAGTGATGAGGTGTTGAAATTCTTGCAGCATTTAATACGTTTTACTTACGCATAACAAAACAGATGCGATAAAAATTTTTATCTAATTTCCTGAATAACTAAGTGGGTATGGAGGTGTAAACCTGCAAAATTTTCTATGTTAAATGTATAAATAATAAACCAGTGTATCTTATGAATAAATCAAAGAAAATAGAAAGCATCAGGTGCATTATCTTTATGGTTGGTTTGAGCCCTTAGAGACATTTTTAATGATTTTAAGTGAAACCAAAGGCATTGTTATTCATATATTTTCCCAAAAGTATATGACTAAAGTTTTTATTTAGATAAATCTTCACTGTGTTATTACCTAGTAAAGTAACTTTAGATTTTTACAATATTGTTTACGTGTATTTTTTAATAATTTTGAAATTTGTTACTATATTTTTTGGTGAAAAGGAGATATGTAGCGTGCAAATGCGTAAATCATTGTATATCACAGTTTTTAAATACAAAACTTGGTATCAATTCATTTTTGTATTGAATTTTAATTTGTTATCTACGATAGTTTCAGGGAAAAAAAGTAACAAAAGTATTATTACTACATAAAGCTTTTGGGAATAATTCGAGCATTAGGAAATTTACAATTTTTTAGCTATTTTACAATGTTTTTTTTTTCCTAATTATGGGGTTGTATAGGCTGAATATACGTTATGGGCAAAAATACATTTACGGTTTTCAAGGATTTAATCTAATAGTACGACTACACTCAGCAGTGTTACTTTTGCATAGGGCATTTCTAAGATTTTTTTTATGAGTTTTCAATTTAAAAAAATATATATATTAATTTAACAACGAAAATAATTTTCAATGGCATGCATAGATCATTTATTATATAAACACAAACACGATATATATACATTAATGAAATACCATAACATGCATTTTAAAAGGATGACGGTCATTAACCTAAAGAATTCTTGAAAATTCTAAACGAGGTACTACTTTTATCAAATTAATAAATCCTCAAATGAGCATTACAGAAAAAAATGGATAATTTCCTATAGCTCTTGTGCAGACCACATACATGTAAATATACATCATGAGATATGCATTGTAAAATTTAAAATCGTATAATACAGGGTGGCCAACTAACGATAAGTTCACTATCAGAGAAGCATGTTGCGATGGGTAAGAAAATCATGGGGAAGGTTATGCGATGGGTAAGAAAAATCAGTACTTTTAAATTGATAAAGGTGACAAACCAGAAATGCTACTTGTAAAATTTTTCATACAATCTCGGTGTTTAAAAAAAAATCACCTGTTCTTAATACTGAAATCAATTGTAAAACGTATCAATTCTATCAAATGTAATGAAAAATGTAAGAGAAATTTCACGAAAATAAAAATGCAGATTATATAACACTTTTTTGCCTGAGGAAAGTTGCCGAATAACAATAAAACTTTTCTAGGTGTAAATTCGAGAATGTAAGGCCTCATTGCATTCATAGAGTAATGTTAAAAACATATTTATAACAAAACTTTAATCCTTTTGATAAGTTAAAGTATGCGAAACGACTTATTATAGTTAACATTCTTTTAGGCTTTTTCCGTGTGAATAAGAGTTCAATTTTTATATAGTTACAGAGGGGAGAGGACATCATGCTTTTAAGGACGCTTATTTGCGGCGCGGCCAAAAAAAGGTTGTGAAACATTGATATAGACTAAATTGCTAGTGAGCATGTAATTAAAAATTCTCTCTCATACATCCCTCGCACCAAGATTCTCTGCAAAATTGGAAACTGGACCCTCTTACGAAAAACATTGGTGAAAAACCCAATACCAGACACTTGTCACCAAAATAGAACGGCGCCGACCTGTTCTGCAAACTGTGCGGTGCACACAGGCGCCATAATAGTAAAGGAGTCAAACACTTTAAGAAAGGAAGAAATATTCAAGAAGTACACATTACTCTTTTATTTTGTTAAAATAAATTATTCTTGCAATTTTAATTAAATTTTATAGATTCGTCTTAAATGAATTACTTTTTATTACTTATGTGCTATTCTTTAAAATGAATGTTATAGATTAATCAGTTTTAATTCTAAACACAAAAAATTATATTGAAACTTACAAAAAAATCCTTGAGCATTTATTTGCATTATATACAATTTTAGATGCCACAGAGGCTGGATTTACACTATTTATTTCTATTATATTGAAACCTGCCCGTCTCCCGACATTCTAATCATGTTACATGCTAGCTGGCTAAAACGGAAAATAATGGCGGCTGTGTATGAAATGGAAAATGCCTTTTAAACTTTGTTCTTCCCTTAAAAGTACGTTAGAAGAGGAATATCACTGCTTGCCGAGTACGGAGGACGGATGGGAAGAGTAAAAATATATCATTTGCGCTTATTTCTTAGATCAATGTTACCCTCCCCCCCCCCCCCCCCACCAAAAAAAAGGGTATAGATTGAATAACTTTTTTGTTAGATTAATAAAAAAACTTGGTTGCCAGATAAACCTGGCGATCACATTTGTCAAGCCTTGCTTGGGAAATTTTCACCTCCATCTTGCACCAAACAAACGATCCTTATACATGACAGCTTAAGGGTGATCATCACTTATATTTTCCCTTATACTGCTAATGCTATATTTTTAACATCAGAATTGTGCATTTACTATTGAACCGATTTATTTTTAAAAAAAATTTGGTGATAAATATGACTTATTTCTTTGAAACGACGCAAATTTCATAAGTGAGATGTAATTACCCTTTTTTTAATTTAAATTTTAAAATTTTTAATTTGTTTCCAATAGATGTCTACTGCTGTATAATTTTTTATAGTATGGTGCTGCCGTCTAGTGACAAATAATCCCATTATTATCTATTTCGGATTTTTTACATTATTTTTAAGTTTGAGTTGCCCGACTTTTTGATCACCCTGTATGCTGTATGTATAAAGTAAATCCGTATTGAGATTTTCAGAGTTCGTATAAAAACTAATACGTATACTGTCCTTTAAGAAAATTTAACTATAATCTATACAGTAAATCATAAACCCGGAAATATTAAACAGAATCATATTTGATTACAAAAATAAATTAAAATAATGAATTTTTTACATTGCTAAACTGGGCGTAAAACCGAGAGAGTGAAAATGCCCAAGCCGGGAATCGAATCCGGGCCCTTGGAATAACTCTCCAAGGCTCTACCACTGAGCTACGAGGAAGATACCCAACTTGGCATCTCTCACTCACATATGTCGGTAAGGCTGCAATTGCAGCGCAAGATGAAAATGTAATCATGAGCACACAAACCCTGTGGCAAATTTGAGACGACGCGACGTATAAAACCACTCAGTTTAGCAATGTAAAAAAATCATGTTTATTATTCATTAGTTTCGGGCGAATTTCACTCCTGAAAATTAATTGAAAAATTAATTGTAATTTATTTAAAATAAAAAAATCTTTTGAAATATAAAAATACAGGATAAGTTAAATTATTAATGTTACCATAATGCAAGATAAACCTTTGCAAACAATACAATGTTACTCCTTTATTATCAACGATTTAAAAATTAATACAACCAGACAAATCCTAAAAAAATAATATTTTAACCATTATATCTTAACTATTATAATATTTGAAAACGAATATTATGTAATACATTTGTATCTTTAAATTTCATTGCTATTTCAACGAATTTGTGAAAACAGTTTCAAACACGTGCATAATTATCCAAAACACTCACTCCATTAAGCATTTTAGGAATATTTTCTGAGACATTTACTATTCAGTAGAAAATTAATGAACCCTATATTTTCTTTTCTCTGTGACATGAAATACTGAAGTAATAAATAAGATGACGTAGTGAACTATTGACAAATTTAAAATATATGAAAAAATTATTTTGTGGCAGAACAATAAATTTGCAGTTTATGACACAGCATGTGAAATAAAAGGTGTTTCAAAACTTATTGTATAAACTTTAGTGGAAGATAGAACACACCTAAACAAACACAAATCACCTTACAATGCATGGTCGTAGCTCAAGCGGTGAAGCACTACATGGTGACTTCTAATTGTCACGAAGGACGTGTTTACTCAATAAATTGTTCCAAATAATTGCTGAAAATTGCTTTGTGTAATATTGTTAGCAAAGAAAAATATAAATTAAAAAATAAAACACAAGACAAAGCAAGTTATAACAAAAAAAAAAAGCTTTATTTAGGATTAATTGAAAGACTTATTCTAAAGACATGAGCTTATTACTGTGTTTTTCTTAAAGAATCTAATACATAATTGTGAATTCGTATCATTTTCTTAAAAAAAAGTATTTCGTGCAAGTTTGTCATACTTTTATAGGGCATCTTCTTTTAAGGATATTTGGCTCAAGTTAAAATTTCCTCCTCCGCTCTCATTTCTTGAGCACAACTGTTTGTCAAATAAAAGAAATCTTTGCAGCAATTTTAAGGTTTCTTCTTGCAATTGTCATTCATATTAGCATCCTGATCGACAATGCATAAACAAAATCAGCAATCATTTACTCTAATGGTACGCACTAAAATTTCTGTAACAGCCAAAATCTGGTTGCGAAGTGAGCTCTCGGACCAAACTTAAGGTTTTGCAGTCATATATTTACAGTATTGGCCAAAGCTGTGGAAACCTTTGGGAAAAGGTGTATTTTTGAAGTTTGATGGTTCGTAACACAGTACTTTTTCTTTAAGTAATACCATAAAATTTCATACCAATGGAAAGATTATTTAATCAAGAACGCAATCCACAAATTTTATGAAGGAATGTTTATTAAAACAATCGTTGTAAAGAAGAAAAGTGAAACATATAAAAAAATGATATATACAAAAATTATCACAGTGTTAGTTAATATTTAGTTGGGTAACCTTTACTCTTAATTACGGCTTTACAACGCCTTCGTACTAAAATTGAATTATTGCTTCTATTAAGTGGATTTTATTACTGAGTTGCTTCTGTGCAACAAGTTTCCTTAGTAGGCTCCATAGATTTTCAATTGAGTTAAGGTCTGGGCTGTTCCCGAACAATTCCAACACTGGAATATGATTATTTTGAAATTACATTTTGTTCACTGTAGAAACATGACATGGAAATGAATCCTGCTGAAAGGTTTCATTATCTTGGAAAAGATTACGTGTGGAAAGCTTTAGTTGGAAATGAAGTATTTTATTTATGCATTTTTGAGGCATTCATATTCCCATTAATCACACAAATTCTGCCCACACTTTTACATTTCATATAACACCATATCTAACAATGACTGAATGCTTCACCGTCTGTGTAATGCAATTAGAATGCAAATCTTCTCCGATTTTTCATCTTCTCCTTATGTATTTTATGCAGTCACAGAGATTTTGGTCTCGTCCGACCAAATAACACTGTCCCATTGTTCCTCTGTCCAGTTAACATGAGTTTTATGGCCCAGTTTAATCTTTTCAACCTTTGTTGGTAAGATAAAATGGTTTTTTGTGCAATTTTAACATTTAAACAAAATACTTGCAATCTGCGCCGAATAGTCCTTGCACCCAACATCACATTGGCTTGTGCCATTTCACCTTTTATACATCCAGATGGTTTTCTTCTATCATCTATGCACACTATATTAATTATTCTATTATCATTTGCTGCCTTATTCTATTATCATTTTACCTGCTTTTACCAGTTTTGTTTCGTAGTGATGTAGTCTGCTTATATCGTTTCAAAAATTTAGAAATGTCATACTTGATTACATTTCCATCAATTTTCATTCTAATTTCTTCATAACTGTAAGCTTGTTCACTTAATAGTACTATTTTACATCGCTTTCTAGGTGACCCAGCCAACTCTTTGTGCTATTTTTTTTTTAATTTTCTTACATTTTACATCCAACTGCAATATCAGTCACATAAAGCACTAACAAATATCCTCCTCAAATAAAGGAAAGATAATTCATGTTAACCTAAGCAAGTTGTGTATTTTTTATGTTGTTGTTGTTGTTGTTTTTCTATTACTTTTGATTCAATTGTAACAATTGAACAAAATTTATTTTATTACACGCTTGATTAAATTATCTTTGCACTGATGTATAATTTTTTAGTATCCTTCTATTCTAAAAAAAAAAAGTAATTAACGCTGCTGTCACCACGGTAAAAGAATTTTATGTGACCGGGGGTTCGTCTAATATTAAGAAAACTATTGCATATAAAAATACAAAAATTTAGTAGTTTTATAGAGAAATGTTTAATAAACACGCTGAAGTAGGCAGTTTTTAAATCGAAGAACTATTTTGAGCGCTATTTAAGGTTGAAGTCGGCCAAAATAGTACCGTTAAAACTGTTTTATAGAATCAAAAATTATGCATATCAATTTAACTAACTTTCGCAGACACATATATTTGACGAGCTTGCGGTGTGCAATGTGCAATTATTTTTCAAATTTTACTAATTTTTAGGGGGGGGGGGGGGGGGTTAATAATTTTTTATTCAAAATTCCATTATTTCAAAAGAGATTTATTTCATTTTTCGAAAAGGTCATTTTTATATATTGTTGCCAATAATAAATATTGTTGTATAATAATATTTCCTTTCAATTAAGAAATTCTTTACGCGTGATTATTAAAAACAGAAAGAAAATTTTAAAATAATAATTAAATGATCACTTGTTAAAATTAGTAAATGGAGAAATTTACATCGTAAAAATGTATTTACAAGTGAATATTAAAAAGAGAAAGTAAAGTTTAAAATAACAATTAAATTATTAGCGTTAAAAACATTAAATGGGAAAAATTACGTCATATTTAAAATTCCCAAATAATGATATTGCCAAACAGTTTCAATTTAAAAATATATTTGCACGAGAGATTTATTTCATATTTCGGAAAAGTTTTTTACCTGTTGTTGCCAATTTTAAAACAGCGCAAACAATATTTCCTTTAAATTAAAAAAATGTATTTTCACGTGAATATTTAAAAGAGAAATAAAACCTTGGTGAAAATTACATCATATTTAAAACGATACATTCTTATTTAAAACAATTTTCTTTCAGCGTCGTTATAAAATTCCGGGAGATGCATATACTATTATACAAAAATATTTCTTTGGAGATTTCTGTCTTAATTACATCATTTTGAAACGCATTAAAAATGAAAATATACAAAGTGCCCCATAAATTTACGTTCATAAAGATTATAGGAATAGATGCTATTTACAAAAAAGACTTTACGCATTTACATCACGAAATTCTGCGGGGGGAAAGGGGGACAGAGCTTACTTTCAGACAGATAAGGATTATCAATTATAACGTGTGACCCATGCTTCTATTTACTATAACACTTTAGTGCTATTCGAAGCAAGTAGGATACACTTGCTTCGAGTAACACTAATGTGTATGCGGAGATAACCAATGATATCTTCATTGAATTTGTATCAGTTGATGTATGGATATGCAATAATGTCAGGTAGTTCAAAATGCTAGGTGTACTCTGCAACCCTGCAGATGAGAATGTATCCTTATGAATGTGCTATCAGGGGTCGGCAAGTAATTTTAAGTAGGGTCCGAATACTTTTGAAATTTTTTATCGAGGTGCAGAGAAAAAACACTTAAGTAATAATAGTACTTATTAATTTTAAATTGTTATTTTTACACATACATACACTATAGAATAGAAAAATCAGGTATTTGTTATGAAAAGTTACCATATACACAAGTATACGTTCTGAAAAATTTTATATACACATTATAAAACTAGCCGCCACTGGCGACCAGTTTGGTCTCCCTTAAATGTATGTTAAGCATTGTAACACGTTACTTTCATTCCTAATTTAATTTTTTTCCTTAATCCTTCTCCAAATCGGAAGATTCTAACAGACAAGTCAAGAACTTTTGCAATCACGGTAGCATTTCGCATATTTTTTTTTTGTTGTTGTTATGTATTTAATTTTTCTTGACAAAAGCTGCTTATCCCATTTAAGCATATATGCTTCATGCCCGTTTGCTTATCAGTTGCAATATGTTCGCTAATGCAGAGATTCTTAAACATATTAAGTAATTTTCCGTAATTGGGTCCATTGCCAATTAACGTATTTTAGTTAATACGATTTGATGCAATGAAATCCATTTTGTGAAAGTCTTTAATGATATCCACATTTACACTGAACCATATTGTTGCTAATATTTTATTTTGTTTCTCGCTAACTTTGGCTGTAGACTCGATTACGGAAGATTAGAAAATCTATCATTATTCTCATCTAAAACATCTTGAATATTGTGGCATAATCGGGCTGCATTCCGTTATTACACGTAATTTTCGAGAATGGTTTGGTGAAACATTGAACTTTTGGAATGAAAGTTTTGATAATCACATTCCCTTTAAACCATATTTGCTGTCAGCACTTTTGACCCGTGGCGTATAATCTGATTAAAATTCATGAACCTCCTTCTAGATACCGATCTTTGTTCGACTTTGTTTTTCTCTGCTCCCCTTTCTTGATATAGTTCAGGAGTTTTCATACTTGCGTAATTCCCTAACTTCGGCATTTCTGCTTAATGTCTACCGACTATTAAGATCAGTAACAGGTAAATACGCCACACAAACATTGGCGCCTATAATTCTAATTACAGCAACCCGTTTTTTCTCTGTATATTGTAACTCTATAGTTAATATTATGTAGTAGAAATATAAAAGACAATTGAAGACGTTTTTATTGATATAGTAGATATAGATATGTATATTATATTCATAGGTATATGGTATGTGATTAGAATATATATTTCATATTCATTCCGGCGGATATAAAATACCGTCAATAAAACTACCATCGTAAATATGCCTAAAATAAACCTAAGCTAAACGCCATCAATATGATTTTATGTGTTTTATAAATGTACACTAAATTATTTTTTGTTTTATTTTACTTTTATTTTATATTATTTACCATTTTTAATGTTTTTTTTTGGGTACAGTTGTCGCAGACGCACTGGATATCATTTCGGCGATATAATTATTGGCTGAATAAATTAACCTTTGTGTGTGTTTTTTTTAATATAAAATAAACTATTTCATAATAAAATAAAATAATCATGCTGTTTTAGCACTCTCTAACAGGTACCTGAAAATGGGGTTTTCTCGCCAAAATGGCGCAAGACAAAAATCGTGCCAACCCCGGTGCATCTGCGACAGCTGTTAGGATTTAAAATACATGCCGTTCACCTTTTTAGTTTAAATTAGAAAATAGAAAAATAAGAAATACAGTTGACGCTCGTTATAACGATCACCCATTATAGCAACCGTTCCATTATAACGACCTATGCAAAATGTCCCCAAATATATCACCTTTATGCTATGTTATTTTTACATCCAATATAACGACCGGCCAGCGGCTTATGTCCCAATACAGCGACCGAATGGACAATTGTACAGCCCATCTTCAGATTACGGGTTTGAAGTCTATAACAGTGGAATATTTTCCGCTCAACGTCACGTCTGTTCTTCAGCTTCTCGATCAAGGCATCAGCCTAAGTTTGAAACGTAATTACTTTTGAGAAGAATTGTTTCTGCACTAGACGAAGACAAAATTTATAAAGTGGATATTCTTTCAGCATTACACCTTTCCAAAGCTGCATGGAATGTAGTTACAGATGAAACCGTTAAAAATTGCTTTCGTCATGCTGGTTTTGAAGTGCAATCCGAACCTGTGAAGTTGACCGATGGAATGTTAGATAATAATCGGCAAATCAATGACGAATGTTTTGACGAGGAAGAAAGAATACTGTAAGAAATTTCTGGATTTGAAGGAAAAACTGACTTTTAATGATAATGTTTTGATCGACTGTGATGTAGACTGTGTGGAAAATCTGAAGGAAAATGACATAATTTCTCGTTATTCTATACAAGAAGAAATAGAGTCATCGGATGAAGAAAGTATTACCGTGCGTCACCGCCGATACCTAATGTAAAAAGCGTTTTAAATGCTATTGACACTTTAAAACATTTTTTTTAAAGACAAGAAAACACAAAAAGTTACTTATCTAACTTTATTATCTTAAACTAACTGAGATGGAAAATTCTGTTTTAAGAAAATATCAAATGCACAAAAAACGAACAACAATTTTGAATTATTTTTATAGAAAATAAATGTCAATACGTAAATAACTTTTTTTTGTGCTTTAACTTTAATTTAAAATCTTATTTTAGAAATATATAATTATTCTCTTAAATTGATTTTTTTATAATTTTTCATTGTCAATGTTTATTTGATACAAAAGTAAACAAAAATTTGTAATAAGATTGTATTATAGAGTTTCCTTTGAAACTTTTATTTTACTGCACCTGATTGGTGTTTTTTCGTTCACTATCGTTATAGCGACCTCCCATTATAACGACCCTTTTCTGTGGCAAGCGAGGGGTCGTTGTAACGAGCGTCGACTGTAATATCATAAATCAAAACACCTGATTTCAAAATCAAAGTACCGTTTCTAATTTGCACACGCGAAAAATAAAAGCTGGTATTGGCGGTTTTAAAAATGCTATTCGCGAGATTTGCGCCCAAATAACATAAAAATTCTTAATAGTATTATGTATTTCATAAATGTATATTAAATTACTGTCTTGAACGCGATTAATCATTAACAATGGTAAATATGATTGGCGATTAACAATCATTTTCGGTGATATCTCTTCCTGCCAAGTATAATACATAAATACCAAATTAACTGATCATTTAAAAATTTGATTCATTAAATATTATTACATGAGTTGTATTTGTTTGCATTCAACTTACGTCAAGAAAAGATTCGGAAGGAAGTTGAGTTGTATAAGCACTTCATCAAACAGAATTATGGTAAACTTTAATTGTCTCACATGTCCTGGTGCGAATTATTTTTTTGACACCAGGCAGCGCAGCAAAATATCATTAACAGAAAACTTACTTTACGGACGATTATCTCCATGGTTTAATGGTTTAATATTTTAAACCTTCAAGACGAATGAATCTCTTTTTTTTTTTTTTTTTTTTTTTTTTTTTTTTACTTTTATGGATAGAGAATTTGAACTGCGAAGCTAATTTCAACTGAAGTTATTGCAGAATATATACATAATTGAACGTAAGTCATATCTCAAATATTAATTTATTTTGAACGATCTTTCTAAAAATGTAACTTTTATGCAGTTTTATTCGAAAAATAATTTTGAATAAAAATGGCCACCTGAAATATGAAAAAGCGATGTGGGCATCCCGGAACTGTTGATGACAGTCACATGACTTACGGTTTTATTATAGAGATAGAAAAAGCAGATAATTGTTGAAAAATTAGTGCGAAAAATGACACTTGCGGTATTGGTCTAGTTTTTTATAATTTGGTTCACGTGGTTTAATTAATCGTGCTATTTCTTGTAAAATATAAGAAACATTGATAAGGCTATCGTTCAAACGTATCTATTATATGTGAATTTTAATAAATTATTTTACAGTTAACGATGTTCTCATCGCAAAAGAGAATTTCTCACGCTGGTGATTAAATTAAAATGGAAACAATTGCTGCTGTGATGAGGTTGAGGAGTGGGGGATCAGCCTTGATGCAAATGCTCATAAACTGAGTATTCTAGGAATCCGCATGGTTTTAGTGTATAAATGAGTCGAATATTCAAAATATATCATTTATAAAATATTACAGGAAATATTTAAAAAGATTAATTACATCAATTACATAATACTAGGGGGCTCAGCCCCCTACTCGCTAACGCTCGCCAAACCCCCGTGAATTGCGAAGCAATTCACATTGAGACCGCTATGCGGACCCAGCTCGCTCGCCTCTTTTTATTTTTGCAGTAATTCTAGCCGGAATAAGTACTACCATAAATCATTTGAATATATGAAATTGACAATTTTTTTAATGTAAAAAAGTAATTGAACTCCGTTGAAAACACAACTAAAAATGCATTTAGTTGGAGCTACTAATGAGCATATAAATCATTTAAATACTATGAATAAAAGATCTTGGAAACATAATTTGTTTAAAACTTATTGCACCTATAATATTGTACAGCACGGCTTATTCATTTAAAAAAAAAACTACGTAATAGGAAGATAGTTTATCATCAATGACTGTTTAAATTTCGTTCGACATTTTACTATTCTAATTGATTAGAGATTTCTGCAACAGATGGCAGCAGATGCAACATAGAAGTTGATATTTTTATACGATTTTTCATGTGAGTGAAATTCATAAATTCCTAATAAGAGTTGAGAATTCATTTGAAAATAGCAATATTACTCATAATTAAAATGAGAAATAATCTCAGACGCTTTGGATTACGTACATGTTATATTATTTTTAATATTTGCTAACTTGATTTTCACTGCTCTTTCACTGACCGCCAATATTGGAGGCGGAGCTAATCTATCCAACACAATCTAGTCTTTTCATTGGTCTGAGCTCTGGAAACTACGGTTGTTGCCAACAATAAGCTAGAAATTCAGCCCTATTTCCGCGCCACGTAAGACAAATATATATATAGATGATGTCAAGCTAATGTCTTCAACACGAAAAATGTTTTAATCTTAATCTAATTTAATTAATCTCAGTCCAAATGTCGCATGATATAATTTGATTGTTCCATAAATTGTTTTGAGAATTCTTATTTAAATGTTATGTAAGTATTTTACATTCTTGTTCTAATTAAGAAATTAAATTTAATGTTAAGTTGTTATAAATTATTTTATCAAAACGTATAATTAAACTGAACTTATTACATGAGCTGTAGAAGTCATATTTGTATAATTAAGGTCTCAACCCATTTCCTCTAAAGCGTGAAAAACTCGTAAACTTACTAAATGAAAACATATCAACATAGATCTTAATTAAATATACTCATTAAACTATACTTAAATGTACGAAAACTTTCCTAACATATTTTAATTAAATCTGCAATACAACAGCTTTAATGAATTTAACAGGTGCGTATGTTAGCTATTTTATAATTTTATTTCAAATCGCGAATGCTTTTTTTTTTATCTTTAAAAAAAATCAAAAATTACTTTTTAGCAAACTTTCAGTTTTAAAATGATGTAATAAGTTTTATAGTTTAGCTTCTAGTCTGCAAAGCTATATTTTTCTGTTTATAATTTAATAAATTTAATGAGAGTATAAATTTTAATGAGAGTATAAATATCTACTAGGACTTCCCTCAAAGGGATTAGTCTGAGTGATATTGCTGAGAACATAAAGTTAACAATTACGATATAAAGAAGATATCAACAAGAATCTAAGTGAATATACAGCATATGATAGACAAGAGATAGATAAAGATACAACATATGAAAAATAGCAAATTAAATGATATAATTACAAAATATCATATATAAATTCATATACTGTTATGTTTTCATATGCATTTTTTTTTATAACATTTGGCAAATAATCTCATTTTCTTAAGCGGGAATTGCTCAAAACTTAAAAAAAAAAAAAACCGCCGGATCTTTTAAAACGATATTTTTAAAGTCACATAATCAGATTTGCAGCCAATAGCGTATTTTAGCAAGCGTAGCTTAACGCAAATTTAATTTAATTTTTGCAACACTTTCTTTGTGACAAATATCTAAATAAAATATTAGAAAATAAAATATTAAGTCAAATATTTAATATTTGAATTAAAAAAATTTAATTATAATTAAGTTTAACTAACGTAAGCATTAATTATATCATTTAATTTGCTATTTTTCATATGTTGTATCTTTATCTATCTCTTGTCTATCATATGTCTATCACTTTCTTAAGCGGAAATTGCTCAAAACTTAAAAAAAAAAAAAAAAAAAAAAAAAAACGCCGGATCTTTTAAAACGATATTTTTAAAGTCACATAATCAGATTTGCAGCCAATAGCGTATTTTAGCAAGCGTAGTTTAACGCAAATTTAATTTAATTTTTGCAACATTTTCTTTATGTCAATTTTATTTATGTTTATTTTATAATTTGGCAGCATAGTCTTGAAAACTCAATCGACAATAACATTAAATTCACTATTGAAATTGAACATAATAAAAGTCTTCCATTCCTTGATGTTATGTTAACAAGAACAAATAAATCTATCGACAGAGCTGTTTTCCGGAAAAATATGGCTAACCAATCTACCATACCAAATAACGCATGTTCTCCCTTTACATACAAAATTTCAGCCTACAGATTTCTCATAAAACGAGCCTTTATAGTATGTACTGAAAATAAATTGAATAATGAATTAGATAATATTCGTAAAATTGCCTATAATAATGGTTTTACAGTACACCATATTAATAAATTAATCATAGATATCACCAATAATAAGTATTCAGAAAAGAAATTTGATTCACAAAAATACAAACTTTATACTCTGCAATATTATCCAAGCTTTTTCGAAAAATTAAAACACAGCCTTAAATGTTTCAATATCTGCTTAATAGCCAAACCACCTAAGAAATTAAAGAATATCATTTGCAGTAAAATTGACCCAATTAATTTTGAGAATTATTCAGGAGTATATGAAATACCTTTTATTTAAGAAGACGGATCCAAGAATTACTACATAGGCATGACCAGCAGGAAATTTAATTGCAGAAAAAAAGAGCATATAGCTGATATTAAATACAATAGAAAAACAACAGCCCTAGCAAGATTATATCAAGAAGAAACCATCCAAATAAATTTCAATGAAAGTAAAATAATATTTCCCTCCAGTCTACACTATCCATCCATAATAAGAGAAACCATAGAGATACTCACGCGCAAAAATACAATATGTAACGATGCGGCATCTTTTAATTTACCGAAACTACAGCGCCTAGAATACATAGTGTGGAAACCGGCAAATGGTGTAATGCTTTAAAAAGTGCTAAAAAGTTGTACCCTATAAATGTGCAACGGTGCTCCTACGAAGCCTACGATAATGTTGCAACCAGAGACAAAAAAATGCGTATCACGTTTTTTAGCCATGCTTTCATAATTTAAAAAAAAACTTATAAAAATCACTAAGTCAGAGGAGAAAATGATATAATTTAAGTATTTAAAATACTTACCACCAGCCGAAACATTCTAATACAATGTCAAGAGCTAGCAGATGGCGCTGCGAACCCATCCTAATATTTTCAGCAACGTTGTACATTTATTGGATACAATTTTTTAGTACTATTTTGTAGCCGGTTTCCACACTATGTATTCTAGGCGCTGTACCGAAACTGTGGCTAGAATTACTCCATGCTCAAAGATATGAAAATAAACAATCAAGTAAAAAATAATAGATAACGTGCGTAATTTTTTAAAAAGTACATGTAAATAATAACTTCAAAGCCCGTGCAGCTTTAGAATATTCTCATTTTGTTTTTGAAAATGACTCAGAAGAGTCGAAACATGTAAAACAACTAATAAAAGTTATTTTAATTTAGATTATAGTTGTTAATTTTACACCTTTAGCATTTAAAAGTAATATAAAAAAATTTCCTTTGTTTATTTGTATAACTATTTATAGAAACTCGTATACTTCAAACCACATTGATAACATGCTTTGCTACAAACGTGTCTACCAGTCTAACTACTCGTATGTCTTAGCTGTGTCTCTCTCCGAACTCATCTGTCTACTGTCTCTCTACTCTTCTGTATACCCGTCTCAGTATCCGTCTGTCTTTCTACCCGACTCTTTAATCGTGTCTCTACCTGTCTCGCTTCCCGTTACACTACTCGTCTATCAACACGTCTGTCTGTCTATATACCCCTCTCTCTACCCGTCTGTCAAGTCGTCTCTGCACTCGTCTCTCTATCCACCACGCTACCCGTCTCTCTACCCATCTCACTACCCCTCTGTCAACCCTTTTTTGCACCTACCTCGCTACCCGTCTGTCTATTTGTTTCGCTACCCGTTAGCTTATCTCTGTCGCTATCCGTCTCTCTACCCGTTTGTTTACACGTCTATCTATCTCTCGCCAACTCTTCCCAATATTTAAACAATTTAGTAAACGGAAGCCGTTTATCTGTTATTAAATGCAAACAGGAGTAATTTATCTAAAGAGTGTAATCAGATGCAATTTTTTTAAATACATACATAAACCAGCATAATAATTCACCAGTTTTATTTTCATAGTAGTTTATGTCATTTGACAGTAAATCTCAACTTCTTCAACCCGAACTGCGTCAAGCTTTTTAAAAAAGCCCCAAGGTCCGTATAACTGGGAGGGGGAATTGTCCTCAGGGCTATTAGATACATGTTATTAAGTTAAGTGAAAGTTTCGTAATCGGGTTCGCAGCCAATTTCTTATGTCAGAAAGGGTGGCTTCACGCCATTTTAAATTCATTTCTGTAACTTTCTTTTTCTTTTTTTGGTGGGTGGTTGGGGGGGGGGGGGGCGGGGGGAGGGTTCCAAATATATACACTTAAATTCAAACTTTTGCCCCCATGTTAATATTAGTGTTGTTTGTATTATCAATTAATACTTTGTTGATCGAGCTTCATTCGAAACAAATGTAAAAGACTTCTACAGTTTTTTTTTCTAGGAGAAAGTTCCGTAATCGGGCCCTAAGCTAATCGAGGAATTTAATATCATTATTGTTTCTAACTCTTATAGAGTTAAAACAATATTGTTGCTAGCATTACTCTTGTTTGTGACCAACCTCTTCTGTGTATCTGAATAGGGAAAAGTTCCGTATCATGTACTGGTTGGTGCCAAAGGCAGTTGTAGAATCTTACAAATTTTTCTAGAGAGCGGAAAAACATGTTTTTTAAAATATTTACAAATATACGTTTATTAAACCATGTTTTTGAGCCATTTTAAAAAATTAAGTACGGTGCTAAAATAAAATTTTATTGCCATTTTCGATATTTTAATAAGAAATGAAAATACATAACAAACAAATTTAACAAAACTAAGTCATTTTTGGGTACTTCTCTATTATCCCTTCGACCACTTTTCATAACAAAAAACTATCGCCAAACTAAGATTAAACGCCAAAAATACAGTCCCATTTACTTGATGCCAGAAGCATTATACGTATTTGTTATGCCATCAAGTGGTTTTTAATTCGACATTTGCGTGTATTTTTCATTATGTTTTACTGATTTATTAGTTATTTCATTCATTAAAGTAACAATTGTGTCCTTAAATTCTTATATTTTATTTATTTTGATATTTCAATAGCAACGTTCTCCCGTTTCTTTAGCGTTACAGTTTGGCGATAGTTTTTTGTTATGAAAAGTGGTCGACGGGATAATAGAGAAGTACCCATTTTTGTGATAAATAATTGTTATTGCCAGGGGGGCAAATTGTAAACAATTAATAAGCGAACTAAAAAAATTACCGGAAAAAACTTGTGGGAATCTCAAGAAAGAAATATCTGATATAAATAGCATTTAAAATCTTAAAATGGAGAAGTGGTCCGTATAAAAATGCAAAACATTATACACCTGATATAAGAATTTTTTAATTTTTTTATATTTCCGAAAGCACAGATAAAAGGGTAAAAATCCCGGCACAGATGCCATATACTCACCACGTTGGCGCGATTTTTCCCCCGCCCCTTTGGCGAAAACTGTTTGTTGTGTTTGTTTACTTTTATTTTTTATTTTAATTCTATAGATTATTTTTATATGTATATCAATATTAATTTAGGCACAGATGTCATATACGCACCAGATTGGCGCAATTTTTCCCCCGCCAATTTGGCGAAAACTTTGTTTTTGAATATTAGTTACAAATACCATACAATAATAGCATGTAATTTTTTATTTCAATATAAAAATAAAATAACGTAATAAATGAAATAGCTCCTATTATTCAAAAATGGGAAATAAAAATAAATAAATGATAGTTTGATATAAATAAATATTGATATATATAATAAAAACAATTTATAGAATTAAAATAAAAAATAAAAGTTAATAAACAACAATTGAAACAAAATAACCGGGTTACCATGTGAGGCATAAAATTGCCATTTTGTTGCAATCGCGCCAATGTGGTGCGTATATGACATCCGCGCCTTTATTTATATCAAACTATTGTTTATTTATTTTTATTTCCTTTTTTAAAATAATAGAAGCTGTTTCATTTATTACGTTATTTTATTTTTATATTGAAATAAAAAATCACGTGTACTATTTGTCACACTATTTGTAACTAATATTCAAAAACAAAGTTTTCCCCAAGCTGGTGGAGGGAAAAATCGCGCCAACGTGGTGCGTATATGACATCTGTGTCTTGTTTCATTTCACATAGAGGTACTGCTCTATTATCCCGTCGACCACTTTTCATAACAAAAAACTATCGCCAAACTGTTAGATTAAACGCCAAAAATGCAGTCCCATTTACTTTATATCAGAAGCATTATACGTGTTTGTTACGTCATCAAGTGGTTTTTAACGCGACATTTGCGTGTATTTTTCATTACGTTTTACTGATTTATTAGTTATTTCATTCATTAAAATAACAATTGTGTCCTTAAATTCTTATATTTTATTTATTTATGTATTTTGATATTTCAATGACAACGTTCTCCCGTTTATTTGGCGATAGTTTTTTTTTATGAAAAGTGGTCGACGGGATAATAGAGAAGTATCCCACATATGTATTGGTACTTTTATGTTAACTTGGCGCAGTTGATAAATCGCCAAATATTTTTCTCATAACATCTTCGTATTGCATTCATTTCATTTAAATATAAATCTTTCACTGATTTCATTTGAAATACATACATTAAAAATACACGTCTTTCACTCATTTAATTTAAAATACACGCCTTTCACTAATTCCATTTAAAATACTAAAAAGGAAAAGAAAATAAGAAATAATGCCACAAATCGAAACCTTTTATTTAAACATCAAAGAATTGTTCCTAACATACACACGCGAAATAAAAAAGCTGCTAATGGTGTGATTTACGCCAAATCTCTAATACTAATACTACTCTTACTAATCTCTAATACTTTTCAAACAGAAAAAATTCCAGATTAACTTTCCATTTTTATTAAATTGAAATATATTTTATTGTGCTGAATATTAGTGGTTGCTTATTTTTTTGCTCCATGTATTCCATGAACTTTTCAATTCCGATTGTCTACGAAAATCTCCCGCCGGTGAAAATGACGTACGCACAAAATTTAGTGACGATGTACTTTAATTGTGCTTTTTTATCTATTTTTTTAATATAACTTCCAAACGGTTTGACACTTATTCTTGGTAATAAATAGACGTCGTTGTCACCTTTATAGGTACCTGCTGTAAAAATTTGAACGAAATCCGTTAAATATTTTTTGAGTTGTGCTTGACGAAAGGTTTTAATATCCATCGTAGCTATATGAAAGGTTTTAATATCCATCGTAGCTATATATGGGGCAAAGTAATACTGCGCTGTGTATGAGTCTTCGTTGCACTCAGACAATTAAGGCACCTTTTATTAAAATTCAAAATATTTGAAGTAATTAATTTGAGGTATATATATTAATATAATAGCAAGTTATCTAAGCACGGTTGTTGTTTCCATGTACAGTAAGGTATATTTTATAGGAAACTTTAACACAACTTTATCTTAAATTAGAGTAATCCCTTAACATTCGTGAGGGTTACGTTCGAGGAAAACCTCACGAATGTCAAATCCGCGAATGTTGAGTCTATCTCTCTGCACTAAAAAATAAGTTACGTTCTACAAAATTTTAATTAGGGTGACACAGAATTTCAAAGAACAAAAGGATATATGAATTAGCAGTACGTTATGCATGACATAGATGTAGAAGGTTAATGTACACACATATTCATAAATATGAAATTTATTTATTGAAGATAATTCAAATTAACTGACTAGAGAAATAATTACGGCTAAAGAAGAATAGATTTTTGTATAAAATAATTTCAACTCTCTCTATTCGAAAAGAGATCATAATGTATTAGTGGGTCAGTATGCGATACAATATTAATATACGATATTTAAATACAGCTAAATGCTTCATAAATGCTTTTATTTTATTTTTTCTAAGTGCAGCTTCAGCTCCATCTCTACGAGAACCTGCACATTTTAAATTAATTAATTGAAGATGCCGTTACCTTACCACTTCTAATATCACCACTGCAATGCGTATTCTGCTGTTGTTGTTTTTTTGTTGTTGTTCGGTTTTTCCTTTTTTTGTTGTTCTTTTTTTTTTTTCGTTCCTTTTTCAGTTGACAACTGAAAATTGATTTGTAAATAGATACTAAGAAAACACAGGGGAAGTAATCTTTAACCACTATAAATTCTGAAAAATAAAGAGATAATTAAAAGAAAATCGCAAATAATCAAAGCAAATCTCGCGAATGTTAAGTTTTTCCGCATTTTCATATTCGCGAATAATCAAAACTGGCGATTGTTGAGGGATTACTGTACTTTAAATTTAATTTAAACAACTGGGTGGTCAAAAAATGAAAGAAAAGAAAACTATTTTTTTGACTGCATAGTATTGAATTATTACAGTGGTTTTACTTGGAAATTTTGATGCACTAAAGTCCCAAAAAAACACAAGATTTCTATCTCAACTCAATCTTTATTTAAATGGTCTATAATGCAGTCTTCAACCCATGTTCCGCAGGCCGCGGGTATCCCGCCGTGTTATTTTGAATATTAAGCAATAAAAATATTTTACAGCATTGAAAAATTCCATCGAAGCGCCTTATTAGGTAAGAACTCTTCTAAATATGTAAACAAGAACGAAAAATCGTACATCTCGGCATAGATTATGAAGCACTTTCCAACACTACCAGAATATTGTTAAGAAATTTCATTTTTCATACAATGAAATGATATATACAGGGTGTAACTGAAATGCTTCAACAAACTTTGAAGGATGATAGTACTCATGAAGACGAACAAAAAATGCAATGGAACATGGGGTCGCAAATGACGTTTAACCCCTTCAGGGGCAGTGGTATGCTTATGAAAGCGCTTAATTTTAATTCCAAAACGCCATAATGGCACCAGAATTTTGCTAAAATATTTTCCATTTAATATGTATGTGAAATATAGCCTTTTTCTTATTTACAAACAATTTTTTTTATAAATTCCGGTGCCAGTCATTTATTTCAACATTTTAGTACTAAAAGTAGTTTGCTCCTAAAAGGCTTAAAGGATAAAAATAGAGAAAATGCGTCTGAAAATGGACTGGCACCGGAATTTACAAAAAAAATTGTTTGTAAATAAGAAAAAGGCTATATTTCACATAAATATTAAATGGAAAAGATTTTAGCAAAATTCTGGTGCCATTGTGGCGTTTTGGAATTAAAATTAAGTGGTTATTTAGACATACCACTGTCCCTGAAAGGGTTAAATGTTATTTGCGACCCCGTGTTCTATTGCATTTTTTGTTCATCTTCATGAGTACTATCATCCCTCAAAGTTTGTTGAAGCATTTCAGTTACACCCTGTATAAATAAACATTAGAATAAAAACGCATAGCTCAGAAAAAAATTCGTTTTTAACAATTGCTGTCTGTACTATAGCCAGTAATGTGTACGAATTCTTGCGTTCAACCTTTTATATGATGTATACACATCGCAGTTCAATAAAAAATTAATTAAGTTTTTAAATGCATATCACAGCCGAAAACGCGCATTCAGTAATTATTGTTTATAGTGAGTCGCCTGTTACCAATTTTTTTCACTGTCTCTGTAAATAAAAGATAAATCTACGCATTCAATAATCTATAGAAAACACGTTGTAGTACATTTCAGAAATGTATATCAATTTAATTAGTAGTAATTAGTTTTAAATAGTTGAACATCATTAAAATACACTGCAAACATTTTTTTCCATAGATCATAATGTAATGGAATTCTTTTGTGCGTCCCTGTATTACGAACTATAATTGCTACTCACTCAATATTCTATAAAAAAACACATTGGTGTCCATCGCAGTGATACCTATCAATTTTGTTATGTTTGAAATAGTATAACATCATTAAAATATACTCCACACATTATTTCCCCATAGACTATAATGTAACAGATTTGTGAGTCCCGGTAAGCGAACTATAAATGCTATGCACTTCATTTTCAATAACGATTATGTTATGGTAAACCTCAATAATATATATCAATTCCATGCCTAGGAGTATATTTATGAGAGCTATAGAGCACGGGCAGACGGCTAAACAAGCCGAAATCACTTTTCAAATATGTTGGAACGAGTTATAAAAGGAGGAAAAACGCCACTTTATCCATATCATTTTTCTTCAAATCAACACAAATACCAGCGAAGTGAATTTGTGCTCTAAAAATCGGGAATTTTGCAAGACAGGCAGTACCGCCTTATGCTCACAGCTCCCGATGGCATAATATGTATGCTTTTCCATGTATCAATATGGCACTGCAGTAGCGTCTATCACCCTATTGAGTGCTTCCGGAAAAATAATTTTCATTATTTATTTTTACTAACTACTATTAAATGAGGTAATGTATAGAATTTCAGGTGAAAATAAATAAATATAATTTTCTTTTTTATGAATCAAGTTAAAAAAAATGAAAATGCTGCAATTACGTAGCGCCTATACAACCTGACACTGGTATTGTAACCTAGGCACATATACATTCCATTCCTACGCTATTTATCTGATTCATGGATGGTCCACGAAACTTTTAGAATTAATTCAGGTGGCCTTCAAGCGTGAAACGTTTAAGGTGTCTTGTCTAAAATGTTTTGATGTCCACGTTAAACAGAAAAAGAAAGCTGTTCAATTATATATTTAGTTGTACCATAACTTTTGAAAGGATGCTCCAATGTAAATAATTCTTTTTTTTTATGTAAAAGGCTTGTTTTCTCAGTGAGCTTTTTTCGGGGGTGTGTTCAGATACAAAATACAAAAAAAGGAATGTTGTCCTTTGTTTTTGTCACTGTGTCGGCGTTTGTCCATCAATACGGATTGGGGCTCTAAATTTCGTAAAAATAAACTAATCACTACAAAATTGGATGCATTGTCAGGTTACACTATACTATCATTTTAAAAATAGTTATCGTATTATATAGTTTACTTATCTTTTATTTCCTCTAATCATTATGGTAAACCTTCCTCCCTAGTCCTCCACGTTTCTAATAATAAATTATCGACTATTCATTCTTACGTCTGGCACCATAATTGTTTCGACTTCAGAGTTCATGTAGATCGAAACTTGAATAAAACAGACAACAAGATAACACAATATTTATTTCAAGAAAATTCCAGAAAAAACAGAGCTTTACAGTAGCAGTTAATCACTATTACGCAAATAATCACAGCGGAATAAGACAAAACTTCAGTAAATGAATATCACAAACCAGAGACCTGAATGCCTGAGATAAACAGCTTCGTAACTTTACGGCACAATCTACACAGTCTGGTCTGACTCAGGAGCTCAAATAAACTACAGTTATCTTCTATCTGATTATGTAATTCTCCGTACCGTCAACAGGGCTTACATTTAAGCTGCAAACAGACAACACCATGCCATAGCGGCTCTTCTGATGTGGTCAGCCGCTTTTTTTATGTTATCAGTCTTCTTTCGCTCGGCGACAGAAGAGGCGGTCAGCGGAGGAGATCCCTCACATGTTTATCACCGTCACTTTCTTTTGTTGATGACCACAGCGTTTTTGAAAAGGAAAGACCAGGGAAATAATTTATGACTTTTTGAAGTAATTGTACGCAGCCTTATGCTCTTGGTGTAAGGATGATGTCATATCTAGTATATTCGAGAAAACTCAGTTTCTCGAATTTTTCAAGTTTCTGTTCAAACTCTCACTCATATAATTTATGCCACATACATTTGGCTTTGCCGACGTATTATTAATCTTCGCTAAACTCACCACCAAGGCATTTTTGTCAAACAATTTATAAAGTCTCTAACATTGCTCAGAATTCGTTCCACCGGCCTCTAAAACGATTGGTTGAAAAAATTTCCAAATCTGTAATGATACACATATAAAAATACCTACGCATAAAGATTATGACTTGGTCCTGTAATTTTAGTCAAATCAAAAATATTTTTTTGGCATTGTTTGACAACAATTTTATATCGTAATAATTTGTAAGGTAATTGAAATATTAAAATACTTTATTTTGATTCATATGAAAATAATATATTTCATTTAATGCATTCCTTTTCAGTGTAATCACAAGCCTCTTATGTTTTTCTCATGCCATTTATTTATAAAATTTCTTTTCTTTACAATAACTGTTTTTGTGTGTTTAGAGACATCAGAATACTCAACGAGTTAATGAAAATTAATTGAAAGCACCTTTTCATCTCATTTTAATTAAAATAAAACTTCAAAGATAAAAAGTTCCTTGTAAGTTTTTAGGCAGGTGAAAATGTAATTTCAGATTTTCAACAACTCAAAAGAATCTATTTCGTGGTTAATTGATTCTTATTTTTTCTCCGGTAACATTTTTCTTTTATCTGTTATTGGAATGGCAGTTTCTATGAACATGGATTTGATTTGATACTTTCTTTCACAGATAAAGGGATATTTATTTTCGATTCTGGGATTTCGCGTTTTCAGAGATAAATGTTGTTAAATCTATTGTTGTTTTATTTCGATTTTGCTACATACTATAAAAAGACAAGTCGTAAGAAAACAGAGAAGGAGATATTCTTTTCAGCTATATACTTGACAAAAGTACAAGAAGAAACTTTTTGACTTATACTTAGTATTCCAAGGAACATTTCAACTTATAATATAAAAAACTAGTTAACCATAATTTTTATCGTATCGTGCATTACGTATGTTGCTAATGTCACCCATATGGAGACGACTAGCCGTCGCATCCGTTTAGACGGGATATTTTTCTCAACATGAACCTTGTTTTCCCAATCACAATTGATCATTTCGATTGGTAGAGAGAATCTTGTCAATCTTGCCTGTCATTATCGATCCAAGGCCATTGATCTAATCAAACCATGCGTATTTGGGAAACATGATTGTTGTTTGACTACTGCTGACATAGGCAAAAATATTGCTGTGCTCAGTCTAATTCAAAAGGTCTATGTGTTGCACTCGACAGGTATTGGACAGCAAGTCTTCAACGATGAATCTTGATTAGATTTGGTCACTAATGGCAACCGTCTACGTATCTTGAGGCCTCGTGCATTCCTGCTTATGCTTTAGAGTCGCACACTGCGCTCACACAACTGGTGTGATGGTAAGGAGCGCAATCGCCTCCGGTACTTAGGATGCCTCTAATAAGAGAATGATGACATACGCACAGGTCGCGTCCTCTCATAGAAGTTTTTATCCAAACTGTGACAATCCATAATCCGGAACTTGGCGATATTTGCTTATACGAGTTCGGGGTCAACAAACATTAGCTTGGCGATAATAACAAGCTCGCCAAAATGCTTATTGATTTGTTTTTGACCAAAATATTCTCAACCAGTCAAATTTTAATGTCCATATGTTACCACTCTCGTATAGAGGCATCCTACTAGTATTAATCGACACAAATGGACAATACGACACAATAGACTTTACCAACGAGTGGTAACAGCCACGCTTCTGCTGGTATATACAGGGTGATTATAAAAAAACTATCGCGATATATGAGCCCATAACTGTCATACCGTTCACAGAAACTGAATGAAATTCTGGCCTAAAGTATTTTGAGGCATGCGCTCAAGAATCACGTGACAAACAACAGTTAAATTCTAACAAATACGGTTACAGTGACAAAATTTCGAAAATTTCAAATGGTAACACCTACTTTTTTTATTGGAATGTGATCTTCGTAGTGAAAAACCATAAAAAGCGTTGGAATGGTACCTGTAGCACGAAAATCACCGGCGCTACACAGACTAAGAAGAAAAGTGAAAACAACCAATAAAGGACAGAGAAGCAACAGAAAGTAAAACATTTTATTGTTCCGTGCGATCTGCCGCATGTAAAGTGTCGTCGTGTGTAAAATGGAAAATGTATGAAACACAATAAAATGTCTTGTTTTCTGTTGCTTCTCTGTCCTTATTGGTTGTTTTCACTATTCTTCTTAGTCTGTCTAGCGCCGGCGATTTTCGTGCTACAGGTACCGTTCCAACGCTTTTTATGGTTTTTCACTATGAAGATCACATTCCAATAAAAAAAAGTAGGTGTTGCCATTTGAAATTTTCGAAATTTTGTCACTGTTACCGTAACTGTTAGAATTTAACTGTTGTCTTTCATATGATTCTTGAGCGCATACCTCAAAATACTTTAAACCAAAGTTTCATTCAGTTTCTGTGAACGGTATGATAGTTAGGGGCTCATATATCGGGATAGTTTTTTTATAATCACCCTGTACTTTCCGAAAAAGACTGTTTATTGGACGACGGAGATGCTATATTAAAATCTGCTTCTTGCATATTGGTGTTTACTTCTATATACCCGCAGTTGATGTGACATGGGTAAAATCCATAGCAGGTCTGAGATACGTGCTTTACATCTTTCAGCCATATGTTACTTCTCATACGATTCTCAAGATGCATTTTTTAGCAAAAGACTTCTCAAGTACACATCGCAAGGGTGCGGTACTGATCCAAAACCAATATGACAGATGTGGCGTATACAGCAACAAGAAGCCAGCAAAAGGATGTCTGGTGCTCAGCTTTTTGCGTTTAAAGACAATGGTATTTTTAACACTTTCCAACCTAGTTGAAAAGTGTTTATGACTTCGGTTTGTCTGCCGTATGGCCGTCTGCCGTTGCTCTAACTCCCGTAAATATTCTCGGATTGCCCTGCAATTTTTATATGTTGTTGTCGTTATCTATAGCATGTTCCCTATTTCAAATGAAGTGTGTAGCACTTATAGTTTTTTTACAGGGACACTCAAAAGAATTCCGTTACATTACGGTCTATGGGGGGAAAATCATTTGCGGTTTATTTTAATGATGTTACACAATTTCAAACACATTGTAATTGATATTTATCACTAAGGTGCATTACAAGAAGCTTAATATGGAATAGGGTGTGCATAGCACTTATAGTTACTTTACAGGGACAGTCAAAAGAATTCCGTAACATTACGTGTATGGAGATAAATCGTCTGCGGTTTAATTAAATAATGTTTCACAATTTTAAACGCATTGAAATTTATATATATCACTAAGGTGCATTACAAGAGGCTTACTGCAGAATATTGTGTGTATAGCAGTCATCGTTCATTTACAGGGACACACAAAAGAATTCTCTACTGTCTGTTAACAATAATTCCTGGAAGTGCGTTTTAAGTTGCTGAACGCGATTTTAAATTTAACTCACTTCTTGTCTATTACTTTGTGTGTATAAATTCTGTTGATCATATACAGGGCAGCACAAAAGTTCGCGAACACATTTCCGTTTATTGACAGAAACTCCAGAAGAAGAATTTTAAATTGTGCTACGCGTTTCCTAACTAAACTAAAATTTAGCATCCTATGTAGTATATATACATATCTATAGATCATATACAGGGCTGAATAAAAGTATTCGGATATTTTTCCGAATATTGAATATGTTGGAAATTCCTGAAATTACGTTTTTAAATATGTTATGTGTTTTCCAAATTGTTTACTTAGATGTTATCTTTCAAATTATTAAACGGTAATGATTTGTAAAATTATTTTGGAAGCGTTGGAAAGTATTACATAATCTATGCTTGACGCATGATTTTTCGTTCTTGTTTTCTTTTGCATGCGAAAATTGTTTATTACTTTCTTCTATCTATAATATTAAAAGAAAGTATAGTAATCAAACTTTTTTCGACGGATTAACACGTTTTAGGTATCAGAGATCCGAAAAACATGCTTTTTAGAAAATGTCTGTCTGTCCGTGTGTGTGTCCTCTTTGTATCATCGAAAAGTGTATTAAGTTATGCATAGAATTGAACCAAATTTCATTTATATGTTTTTCGCTATGGCCAGCAGGGATTTTCCGCCAGAATGGAGCGCTGTGATAGCGATTTTTGTTCCATTTTCGTTATTGTATCATCGAAAAGCATATGAAGTTATGCATATAATTGAACCAAATTATATATATATATATATTTTGACTATGACCTACAGGTCTTAGTTGAATTAGAGGATATTCCGCCAGAAGGGGGTGCTGTGATAGCGACATGGCCAGCAGGTCCCAGTTGAATATAAATATACTAGGGGGCTCAGCCCCCTACTCGCTAACGCTCGCCAACCCCCCGTGAATTGCGAAGCAATTCACATTGAGACCGCTACGCGGTCACAGCTCGCTTCGCTCGCTTGCCCCTTTTTTTCAGCAATTCTAGCCGGAATGAGTTCTACCATAAAACATATGAACATATGAAATTGACAATTTTTTTTAATTAAAATTTAGGGAAAATGCTTAAGTGATACTAAAATAAAACAACAAAAGTCTTATAAAGACCTTTTTACTGATTCAACATACGTTTCAACGCTCTTTGCGGCGTCATTTTCAAGAAAATATATTGATAAATAAAATATTCTTGCAAAATTTGAAAAATAACATTGAAAAAACATGAATCACGAGATCCAAATATGTAAAACTGAGAAAAGCAGGTGCTTGAAGTAGCCAACTGTAATCGTGAAAATTATATTTCGCTATTGTTGTTTGAAACGGAAAAGGACCTCGTGCCAAATTTTAGGCAATTCAAATGAGGCGGAATCATTGCAAATGTTTACGTTACGTATGTAGATTTCTATTGCTTCATGGATAATGGATGGGAAGTAGGCTCTTGATGGGTAAATTATTTTACTATTTTTAAAATCAATTTCTATTGCTTCGGTTCTATGTAGTCGTGCCAGCGCTGTAGTACTCCTGTTATATTTGATATCTGCTATATGCTCTTTTAATCTTGTTTGAAACTTTCTGGTGGTCATTCCTATATAATAATGTAACGTGCCATCCGCTCTGGTGAATGGGATTTCATAAACACCTGATAGTTGATATGGTTCTATTGGGTCTATTTTCTTACAAACTGCACTTTTTAATTTTATGGTTGGTTTTGCAATAAGGCAGATATTAAATTTTCTAAGTTTATATTTTAATCTTTCAAAGAATCCTGGAAAATATTGTAAAGTTGATATTTTTGAGTTCCGTTCATTAAAAATTTTCTTCTTTTTATTATCCGTGCTCGTAATTAATTTATTGATGGTGCTGTCTTTGTATCTGTTGGGTTAAAACTCTACATGATTATTATCTTTGTTTTTGATATTTTGTAAGTTACGTTGCCGATGGCAACAGTCTTGTGTTCATGTTTTCCTTTTTTTGTTTATACGCAGTTAAAATGGCTTTGAGATTCTATTTCTTTTATTTTGAGAAATTTAATATATATTATTACGCCATAAGTATTGCTGTGTATAGTTTTGTGAGTTAAAACAAACGAGTGTACGAGTGTACAAATTAGAACTGTAAATAAACTTTACTTTGTGATAAAGTTATGGAATGTTTTTACCCTACATCTAAAAACTTCTGATTCTGAAGTTCATAAAAACTGAACATCTGGCGTCCACCGACAGGACTCGGCTGCTGATTATCGAGTAAGTTTTGTTTTGTTTGTCTTATTTTTGAGTTGATATGGAAGCAGCAAAGAAAATTAGAACTCAGCATAGGAGATTGTTTAGCAAAGCTTGTAACGAGTTCGATACTGAAGAAACAAACTTAACAAATTCTGACAAAATAATTAAACTGAAACTTATTGAGGAGAAAGCTACGCTAATGCTAAATTCTGAAGAAAATGTTAAACAGTTTCTTTATTCTGAAAACATTACAGATGATTTAATTGAAAAAGAGATCGATGAATCCGAATGTTATATAGACCGTTGGCGGTTATTACAGATTAAGTTGAGTCAGCTTTTGCTTTCAGAAAGAGAAGACGTTTCTTCGAATTGTAGTGATTCTCAGAAAAATACGTTATTACGTTACCCAAAAATAAAATTGCCTACATTTAATGGAAATCTAAGGAACTGGGTTAGTTTTTGGGGGCAGTTTGAGAAAATTAATAAAGACCCTAATTTAGATCTGCATGATAAGTTTGCATATCTATCCCAATGTATGGAGAAGGGAAGTGCTGCCGAAGAGTTAATTAAAAGTTTTCCACCCGGGGGAAATAGTTATGAGAAAGCAATAGAACAATTGAAATTACGTTTTGGGAGAGAAGAGCTACTTATACAGGTGTATGTTAGGGATCTTCTGTCATTGGTTATCCAAAAGCAGAATATGTCGAAAAAATCTTTGAGAAATCTTTATGATTTATTAGAAACAAAGCTTCGTGCGCTTGAAATACTAGGGGTAACGAGAGATAAGTATGCGTCGATGCTTTTACCACTTGTCGAATCTGCTTTACCTGAGGAAACGCTTCTAGCTTGGGAACGATATAGATCTGTAAGTCATAGATGACATGAGGAGGAGGATCAAAATACATCTAAAATTACTGAAAAGACTGATCTCGATTCAATTCTTGATTTTCTTCAAGATGAAGTGCAGGCAGAGGAGCGCATAATCCTAGCCTCTCAAAACTTTGGGATTGAGACCAAGAGTAATTTTAAATTGTTCAAAGAGAAGAGGGCTGGAAATGATAGACACAAATACGGGGACACTCGTCAAATAGCTAGTGCAGCTGAGCTTTTGACCTCTTCGAATGAACAAAAGCAGTGCATATTTTGCCGCAATTTCCATAATTCCACTGACTGTTTGAAGGTACGGAAAATGACGATGAAAGATAGAGAAAATCTCGTAGAGAAATCAGGGTGCTGTTTTCTGTGCTTAAAACCGGGTCATCAAGTTCGTAAGTGTTATTCAAAGATAACTTGTTTGGGTTGTGGAAAAAGACATCATATATTACTCTGTCGTAACATAAAGCAACCAGCATTCTCACCAACCGGAAAAGAAACTACAGAGTTAGATAATGTTTCAAAAGAGGATCAAGCACTTGCGAATATATCCAAAAGCCCTAGTGTTATGTTATTAACATTAACTGTTTTAATCAGAGGTAATGGGAGAAAACGGAAGGCAAGAGCCATCATAGATTCTGCTTCGCAGCGCTCTTACATTTTAAAAAACACTGCCAAAGAGATGAAATATAAAAGGGAAGACTATGAATATCTTCAGCATTCCTGTTCGGAGGAGAAAATACAGGAGTGTGCAAGCATGATGTGTTTACTTTATATTTGACAAGTTGCGATGGATCTTATAACTGTCATTTTAAAGTACTGAGTCAACCTGTTATCTGTGGGAGCGTTCCACCGACAATACCTGCGATTCATTTAAAAGAGCTTACTGACTATAATATTTATGTCAACGATGATTATATAGGTCCTATTGAAATCTTAATAGGAGCCGATGTAGCCGGAAAAATCATTACCGGTGGTTACAAATCCTTATCATGTGGTTTAACAGCAATGGAAACACGTTTAGGGTGGACCACAATGGGACGTATACCCCAGATTTCTTCAGAGGTAAATGAAATCTCAGTAGCTAATTCTATGCTTTCTACTACTCAAACAATAACAGAATTGTGGACTCTTGACACTCTCGGTATTACAGATCCTTCTGAGAAGAAAACTAAAGAAGACCTTCATGAATCCGCCAGAGAGCATTTTCTTAACACAGTTCAAATCGACAAAGACAATCGTTTTGTGGTACATTTACCTTGGCTTGCCGATCACCCTCCACTACCTGATAATTATAACTTGGCTTTAAAGAGACTGGAAGGTACTGCACGGAAGTTGAAAGAAGAAAATTTATATGATGATTATAATAAAATATTTGAAGAATGGGAAAAAGAAGGAATAATTGAAAAAATTCCTAAGCACGAGATTCAATTACCGTCTCATTATTTACCACACAGACATATCGTGAAAGAAAATAGCACAACTAGAATCAGACCTGTGTTTGATGCTTCAGCAAAGCTGAGAGCTTTCCCAAGCTTAAATGACTGCCTGGAGAAAGGGATAAACCTTGTTGAGTTAATTCCTACAATATTAACACGTTTTCGGATGAACAAGTTTGGAGTTACGGCGGACATCCGTAAAGCATTTTTACAAATTCGCCTACAAGAAAGCGATAAAGATTATTTAAGATTTCTTTGGTATGACGAAAATAATGAACTGAAATATTATAGACATTGTCGTGTCGTCTTCGGAATTTCAAGTAGTCCTTTCTTACTTAATTCTGTGATTCAGTATCATCTGGAAATGATTTTGGAGGAAGCACAACTTGGAAACTCAAAATACCCTGTGGATATTGTCCAGAAACTTAAGAACAGCTTTTATGTAGACAATTGTCTAACTAGTGTAAAAACGGAGACAGAATTGCATGAATTCATTAAAGTAGCTACAGATATTATGTCAGAAAGGAAGTTTGACCTTAGAGGGTGGGAGCACAATTATCCCCATTCCTCAACAAAAGAGGCTTCTTGTACAAAATATAAAGTTGTCCCAGTATTAGGCCTGCAGTGGTTCTTGAACTCAGATACTCTTTCTGTAAATTTAAAAGAAGTTTGTGAAGATAATGGACCTGTTACTAAAAGAAAAATATTGTCAGAAGTCCACAAAATTTTTGACCCTATTGGTTATACTTGTCCAGTGACCTTATATCCGAAATTAATGTTACAAGAACTGTGGGAAATGAAAACAACTTGGGATGCAGAGCTGCCATCAGCAATTTCTAAAAAATTCAAAAAGTGGAGAAAACAGCTGGATCTACTAAAAGAAGTTACTATACCTAGATGCTTAATAAAAGACCCTGATGATACCTGCAATTTAAGTTTACACGTCTTTTGTGATGCGAGCAAAGTAGCTTATGCTACCTGCATATATTTAAGGAGTGAAAGTAAGAACTTAACTTCATGTCAACTAGTTCAAGCACGATCTAAAGTAGCTCCGCTGAAGTCTATTACAATTCCTCGGTTAGAGTTGTTAGCGTGCACTATTGGTACCCGACTGTGGCAAAGAGTTATGGCAGATTTAAAATTAGGAGATATTCCCACCTTCTTTTGGACTGACTCCAGTAACGCATTATATTGGATAAAGGGTAGCGAAAACTGGACACCATTTGTGTATAACAGAGTGCGAGAAATTAGATTAGTGAGTAAACCAGAAAATTGGTATTATGTACCTGGGTCGATCAATCCAGCGGATTTACCCTCCAGAGGTTGTTCCGCTCGACAATTATTGGAGACAGAGTGGTGGAAAGGTCCTCCTTGGCTGTATTACCCATCTGATGAATGGCCTAGATCAGAATTCTCAGTAAATGAAGAAGAAGTGTTAAAGGAAAAGAGAAAGGAAATAGTATCATCTATGGTGAACCTTCAAAATATAGACAGTTCCTTTATCCATAAGTTTTCGAACTACAACAAAACTGTAAGAATTATTGCCTGGCTACTTCGATTCATCAATAATAGTCGTATTCCGAGAAGTAGTAGAAAATATGGTAGCCTTGATTCCGAAGAAATTTCTGTAGCTGAGTATAGAGTTATCAGAATAATACAGAAAGAAAGCTTCGTTAATGAAAAGGATGAAAAGTTAAAAACTCTGGGAGCTTTCAAGGATAAAAACGATATTATCCGATTGAAAACAAAACTTTTGTATCGACAAGATAGTGAAGATTTTATAATGCCTGCAATTTTACCATCTCAACATGAAGTTGTAAAGCGTATAGTGATATACTATCATGAAAAATATGCTTATGCTGGGACTCAAATGCTGCTTAACATTTTAAGAGAGAGATTCTGGATTCTGCATGGTAGGAAGACAGTGAGATCCATCTTATCCAAATGTATTGTTTGTAGGAGACATTCTGTAAAAAAGCTCGATACTCTCACTCCATCTCTTCCAGAGGACCGTATACGAGACGCTGCTGTATTTGAGATCTGTGGAGTTGACTTGGCGGGGCCACTGTTTCTCAGAGATAATAAGAAATCCTGGGTTTGTCTATTCACATGTGCCGTCTACCGGGCAGTACACATTGAATTAGTGGATTATTTATCTACACCTTCCTTTTTACTAGCTTTGCGCAGGTTCGTAGCCCGTAGAGGACGATGCAGCACTATCTATTGTGACAATGGCTCCAATTTTGTGGGTGCTTCAAATCTGCTAAGTGCACTGGATTGGAACCTTATTGTAAGTAACACTGCTCTTCATCCTATTAAGTGGAAATTCAACCCACCGACTGCCTCTTGGTGGGGTGGTTGGTGGGAGAGACTGGTCGGTATTCTTAAAAAATTGTTGAGAAGAGTACTGGGCCGATCTTCTTTAACTTACGAACAAATGACGACGGTGCTGTGTGATTGCGAATCCATAATCAATTCAAGACCGTTGACGTATGTCGCAGATAACGACGCAGAGCTTGTTCCATTGACTCCTTCAATGTTCCTACAAGATATCAAAGTGAGTGGTGTTCCTGACTGTGATAGAATTGATCACCGGAGTCTTAACCAACGTGTTAAGTATCGTCAAAATTTACAAGAGGCCTTAAGAAATAGATTTCGATCGGAATACTTGGGAGCTCTACTTCAGAGACCAGAACATAAAAGAGCTGCCAAAGTAGCGGTTGGTGACGTTGTCTTAATTGGAAGCGACAATACAAAACGTATCAGTTGGCCACTTGGGAAAATAATCGAGGTAATCCCCGGGAAAGATGGTGTTATAAGACTTGTGAGACTAAAAACTGCGAGGGGTGAGTTGCTTAGACCGCTACAACGTCTCTATCCTTTAGAAGTGTCAGCATCAGAGTCGTTTCTAGTTGGAGAAAAATTGGCAGGTACAAAATTAAGTGAGAAACCAACAGCCAGTCAATCAATTGACTGCAATATTGAATCTTCTGAGGAGGCAAGGAAAACTAGAAGTGGCCGTATCATTAAAATGCCTCATAGACTGAACTTGTGAACTATTTATATAATTTTGCTATTGTAATTGTGACTATTATTAATTGTAAGTTAACTTTTATGTTAAAATTTAACTTAGGTGGGAGGATGTTGGGTTAAAACTCTACATGATTATTATCTTTGTTTTTGATATTTTGTAAGTTACGTTGCCGATGGCAACAGTCTTGTGTTCATGTTTTCCTTTTTTTGTTTATACGCAGTTAAAATGGCTTTGAGATTCTATTTCTTTTATTTTGAGAAATTTAATATATATTATTACGCCATAAGTATTGCTGTGTATAGTTTTGTGAGTTAAAACAAACGAGTGTACGAGTGTACAAATTAGAACTGTAAATAAACTTTACTTTGTGATAAAGTTATGGAATGTTTTTACCCTACATCTAAAAACTTCTGATTCTGAAGTTCATAAAAACTGAACAGTATCCGTTATTTATTGCGATGTCACGTATTTTATTTATTTCATTATTTAATTGGTTAGGTGTACAGACAGTAAACGCTCTTCTAATGAAATGTCGAAAGGCAGAAACTTTATAGGAAAAGGGTGCTTGAGCATTACTAGGAATAGTGGATTCATTAGTTATTGGTTTTCTATATACTGTACGTTCAATTCCATGGTGGGTTTTGATTAACAGCACATCCAAATAAGGGAGTGTGTTATTTTGTTCGATTTCCAAAGTGAATTTAATCATGGAATCAAGGCTATTCAACGTTTAGATAACATCCAGTTTCCGAAGAAATATTTAATAGCAAGTCTAGATGTCATTTCTCTATACCCATCTGTTGACACCCAACAAGTCACTATAAGAATAAATAAATGTATTGACAACCTAAGGAACATTAATGACAATATGAAAACAACATTAAAGAGTGCTTTTAATCTTATAGTTAATAATAACTATTTTACATTTGATAATAAAATCTATAAGCAAAACAATGGGGCCCCGATGGGTTCCCCTATATCTGGACTTTTAGCCGAATTCATATTAAGACCTTTAGAAACTGATATTTATAATAAATTAGATTATACCCCTCATACATGGCTCAGATACGTTGATGATATTTTCATAATTTGGCAACACATAGATACCTCACTTAATAGTTTTCTTGATCAGATCAATAGCCTTGATTCCATGATTAAATTCACTTTGGAAATCGAACAAAATAACACACTCCCTTATTTGGATGTGCTGTTAATCAAAACCCACCATGGAATTGAACGTACAGTATATAGAAAACCAATAACTAATCAATCCACTATTCCTAGTAATGCTCAAGCACCCTTTTCCTATAAAGTTTCTGCCTTTCGACATTTCATTAGAAGAGCCTTTACTGTCTGTACACATAACCAATTAAATAATGAAATAAATAAAATACGTGACATCGCAATAAATAACGGATACAAAGACAGCACCATCAATAAATTAATTACGAGCACGGATAATAAAAAGAAGAAAATTTTTAATGAACGGAACTCAAAAATATCAACTTTACAATATTTTCCAGGATTCTTTGAAAGATTAAAATATAAACTTAGAAAATTTAATATCTGCCTTATTGCAAAACCAACCATAAAATTAAAAAGTGCAGTTTGTAAGAAAATAGACCCAATAGAACCATATCAACTATCAGGTGTTTATGAAATCCCATTCACCAGAGCGGATGGCACGTTACAATATTATATAGGAATGACCACCAGAAAGTTTCAAACAAGATTAAAAGAGCATATAGCAGATATCAAATATAACAGGAGTACTACAGCGCTGGCACGACTACATAGAACCGAAGCAATAGAAATTGATTTTAAAAATAGTAAAATAATTTACCCATCAAGAGCCTACTTCCCATCCATTATCCATGAAGCAATAGAAATCTACATACGTAACGTAAACATTTGCAATGATTCCGCCTCATTTGAATTGCCTAAAATTTGGCACGAGGTCCTTTTCCGTTTCAAACAACAATAGCGAAATATAATTTTCACGATTACAGTTGGCTACTTCAAGCACCTGCTTTTCTCAGTTTTACATATTTGGATCTCGTGATTCATGTTTTTTCAATGTTATTTTTCAAATTTTGCAAGAATATTTTATTTATCAATATATTTTCTTGAAAATGACGCCGCAAAGAGCGTTGAAACGTATGTTGAATCAGTAAAAAGGTCTTTATAAGACTTTTGTTGTTTTAATTTAGTATCACTTAAGCATTTTCCCTAAATTTTAATTATATTTAGTGATCTTATTTTGTTGTTATGTAATTTTTTTTAATGTAAAAAAGTAATTCTCCGTTGAAAACACAACTGAAAATGTATTTAGTTGGTGCTATCAATGAGCATATAAATCTTTTAAATACTATGAAAAAAGGATCTTTTGTACAGCACGACTTAAATTCATTAGGGGGAAAAAAAAAAAAAAAAAAAAAAAAAAAAAAAAAAAAAAACTACGTAGAAATTATTTTTTACTTCCTCAATACATCAACAGATAGCGCCAGGTGCAATCTACAAAGTTGATTTATTTCTTCTCCGACTTTTGAGTGAGTGAAATTCGTAAATGAATTCTGAATAAGAGTTGAGAATTCATTTGAAATTAACGATATTGCTCATAATTAAAATGAGGAATCATCTCAGACGCTTTGGATTACGTACATGTTATTTTATTTTTAATAATTGCTAGTTTGAGCTTCATTCTATGGTTTCAATGCTCGCACACTGACGGCCATATTGGAGGTGGAGCTAAGCTAACACAATCTAGTGTGTTCGTTGGTCTGAGCTCTGGAAACTTCGGTTGTTGCCAAACCATAAGTTACAAATTCAGCCCTATTTTCGCGCCACGTAAGACAAATATATATATAGATTCTGCCGGAAGGGCTGTGATAGAAATATCTGTTCCATTTTTATTATTGTATCATCGTAAAGTGTAAGAAATCATGCATTGAATTGAACCAAATTTCATATATATATATTTAGCTATATGGCCAGCAGGTACCAGCTGAATTTGGCGCTATTCCGCCGGAACGGGGCACTGTGATAGCGATTTTTGAGCGATTTTCATTTTTCGTAATTGTGTTGTACATCGGCTGCTCGTACAGTGAAGGATGCTCCGCATCCCGGTAACCCAGTCAATGGCGGATCTAAGGGAGGGGCGATGGGACGATCGCCCCCCCCCCTTGGGCTAAAAAAAGGTTGGTAAACCGACATTAGAGGCCTTCACGGGAAAAGGCCTCTGGCGAAGCCCGGCCCGACCCGCGGGTCGGGCTGAGACTGGTCTTCACTCTTTATGGGTCGGGCCGGGACCGGGCTTTATTTTTTCTGGAGACTCGGACCTGGACCGAGCCTTGCTTTTTCTGGAGACTGGGGCCGGATGAGACTTACTTTTTTTTCGGGTCGAGCCTGGCTGGACCCTTCATTCTTTCTAGAGGTCTGCACGGGCCGAAAATTTCAGGCCTGGAACCGGCATAAAAGCTGAAAATTCGACCCGGTTGCGACTAATGGCGGATCGGTCACCCCCCCACTACTTACGCTAATAAAAGGTCTGCAAACCGACATCAGAAGTCTGTGCGGGGAAGATCTAAAGAAAAATCTCGAGCCAATTTTTATTCACGAAACTCGGACCTTGGCCTGTTCCTCTAAGGAATACCTCTTTCCTGGCCGGGTATTCCTTTTTTTCTGTAGACTCGAGCCGGGACGGGTTAGACTTCTTTTTTCCGGTATGAGTTTGGCATAGAATTCATTCTTTCTAGAGATCTGCCCGAGCCTAAATTTCCAGACCCGGTATAAAAGCTAGAGAGAGTTCGGCCCGTGTCTGACTCAACCCGTATGAAAACCATTATTGACTCGTGCATTCCTCTAACTTCTTCCCCCCGAGCCTATGTTCGGGTGGCATTTCTTAATTTCTTCTATCTTTACAAGAACGAAGTATTGGATTGGTAAAATATTTCGACGTATTTCTACATTTTAGGAGATCCTGAACACGAATTGACTGTTCTTAGAAAAATGTCTATGCGTCTGTCTGTCCATATATATGTGGCACAAATTTTGTGGGCGCTCTAGCTCAAGCACTAATGCACGAAATTTAATGAAAATTCATATTCAGTTAGACCTTGACATAAATTGGTGCTGATGAGCTTTTGGTTTAAATTAGTCAACAGGTGGTGCTGCTATGCTGCATTTTTCGCGATTTCTGCGATAGCTATATCTCAAGAATTAACGTACGGAATTTCGTTAAACTTTAGATTATGTTTGACCTTGGCATAAATAAATCTTTATTAGAATTGTGTATATACCGCCCAATAGATATCGCCACCAATAATCTGTTTTTTACGATTTCCGCGTTAGCTATATCTCAAGAACGAATAGATTGTCATTTAATTTTTATTGCAGACGATTTCATTTATATAGAAGAAAGTTTTGTGATAGCCACAACATACTAGTATTTATTTGTTTTCGTAAAAATTGTAGTGATGTTGTGCATTTTTTTAGAATATGCATAATTTTTAGAAATTTAATTTGGTTTAAGAAATCAAAGAGATATATTTTTAACTATTCGGATGTACCAATCCCAAAACTTTCTTCTATCTCATGCATGTTATTACTTCAAAATTCGCTATCACAGAATTCTGTTTTACGTCAGCTGCTTGCGAAGCGCCGGGTTACCTTCGCTGCATGAACAGCCGATGTTAAACTACGAAAAATTGCTATCACAGCGCCCCCTTTCGGCTGAATATCCCTAAATTCATTTAGGACCTGCTGGCCATAGTCGAAAACCTATAAATAAAATTTGGTTCAATTCGATACATAACTTCATACATACTTTCCGAGGATACAATAATAGAAATAGCATAAAAATCACTATTACAGAGTCCCCATCCTGCGGAATATACCCAAATTTAAGTACTACCTACTAGTTATAGTCAAAATTCTATAAATGAAATTTGGTTTAATTCTATGCATAACTTCATGCACTTTCGATGATACAAAGAAGACACACAGACGGGCAGACAGACATTTGTAAAAATATGTTTTTCGGGCTCTCTTTCGGTGTAAATCTTTCGAAAACCGGAAGTCGAAAAATTTTTCAATTACAATACTTTCTTCTGTTATATATAGAAGAAAGTAAAAATGTACTATATTTCTTTGTAGAGCTTTAAGATTATGACTTTCTTTTATTATTTGTTTCTTTAATTCTAAACTACGTTAATATTAATGAATATTTATCTGAATGTAATTATATAATTCAGATATTTAATGAGTATTTATATACACAATTATCTAACTGCCATTAATATTGTTGTCATTCTGTATTCCATGAATTTCGAACATAATCTGAAAAATAAAAAATCTGCGTATAAATCAGTGGGCTTTATGAATAATTTTAATTGTAGAATAATGTTGCTTCCGAAATATCGGCATGTTTTGTAGCAATTAAGTCTAGCGGAGAAGTATCAATTAAGTTTTTGTACGGGCAGATCCAGGCTTGGGGGAAATTTTTAGCTTTTATAGTGGAGCGGGCCGAGCCAAGCTCGGGCTTTTATACCGGGTCGGGCCAATATTTTTTGTACGAGTCGGGCCTGGCCCGAGACTGGAAATTTCGGCAAGTGTAGACCTCTAACCGAGATATCTAAGCTAGTTTTAATGTTTTTTCTAAATGCTTCTTTCAACCAGCGTCTCATAGCTACTGAATATATGTTTCGTTAATAAGTTTCAAAACAGTCTTTACTGAATTAGAACTGATCTTTGATATAAAGAAACAAGCAGTCTTATATTAGTATATTCATACACATATAAGAATACAAGATCAGTAGCATAGGCTGTGTTTTAAGCGGACGTAACAATTCAAAAATTTGCTCTCGCTCCCTAGAGACTACTGTCGTTTCTTATACCGTAATTTTTAATACAGCGAGGTTTTGGAAATCCTAAAAAATTTAGCGCACTGGGCAATTTTTAAGATATTACAAAAATCCCATTTAAAATAACTCCACCTTTTGAACATACAACTTAAAATTCCACCTAGAGACCTGCACGGATCGGGTTGTCCCAAATTGAACCGAAAATTCCATTGTAACCAAAACTGAACCTCGAAAAAAAATCTTCGTCCTCCCGAAACTGAAATAAAAGAAAATTAATCCATATTTTAATAGAATTATAAAATGTAGTATGCAATTATACCACTAATTTCAATTTTCTTTTATATAGAAATATAAACATTAGTATATATATATATATATACTCATTAATATTCAAATACTGTAAAACATTTGAATAACAGACACCTCGGAGTCATCGAATTTATCTCTTACTCGGAGGCGTGTGCAAAAACATGCAAATATTTGTATTGGGGACTGTATCCGCTCTTCAGGTGTGACCGTACGGAGTTCTTACTGTACATGCTATTACTTCTTAATTTGCAGATAAATTCGACGGCTCCAAGGTGTCCGTAATTCGGAGATTTTACTAAATAAAAGATTTAAAAAGTATTCCCTACATAAAGTTTTCCGCTATTTGGAAGTGTCTGTTATACGAAATTTTTACTGCATATAGATTTTATAGGAAAAAATATTTTAGGCATTCTTTTAAAAAATCTGGTCAACCCGAACGCGACACGCAAAAGTGAAAAAAATGTAAGTCAACCCGACCCGTAGGAAAACTGTAGAAGTCAACCCGACCCGCACCAAAAAAAGTAAAAATTAACCCAACCCAAACCCATCTCGTACCAAAAAACAAATTAACCCGACCCATACCCGATCCGCAGTAAACAAGTAGGAGTCAACACGCCCAAACCCGACCCGTAGCAATAAGTAAGAGTAAACTTGACCCGCAATTAAAAAAAATTAGACCCGACCCGACCAAGACTGCGGGTCGGATATTAACCTCCAAATTTCTGATATCGCCCCGCACTTGAACCCAGTAAGCAGTTACAACAGAATGACCAAAAATTGATTTTATTGGCGTTGTGATGGCGAATTTAAGTATTAACAAGTATGAGATAGAAGAAAGTTTTGGATTGGCACATCAGATTAGTTTTTTAACTGAGAAAACATCTTAATATTTTAAGCATAATCAGTAAACATACATGCAGAGATAGAAAAAAACCTAATAATTTTGAGTCAGGGAATAAATATGGGAATTTTAAGGAATAAACCGGTCATTTGGGGCATTTTTGAAAATTTGATAGAAATGAATTAATATATCAAATATTTACATTCATTTTAATTTATTTTAATTACAAAAAACATTTTTGAATACATTAAAGGATTTTTATTTTATTTTTTAACATTCAAGCAGGTTTGAAATTTACATAATATTGGTTTTAAACTTTTTGTTTTATCTATACTAATATTATAAAGGAGTAAAGATTGATTTTTTGTTTGTTTGTTTGTTTGTAGGGGGTAATCTCTAGAACTACCGAACCGATTTCAAAAGTGATGGTGACAACCCCTGCTCCAACTTAGTCTATATTTTATGTCGGTGCCACCAACCGCAGGGGGGTGCAGGCAAGAGCGAAAAACGTTCTAAAATTGCGAATTTTTGTATCTAAAGGAGCTAGAAATTTGAAATTTGGCATTGTAGCTACTTATAAGATGTAAATGCTCTCTAAGAACAAATTTAAAAAAAAAATGAAATTTAAAAGGGTGAAATGAGCGAAAAGCGTTCTAAAAACATTCTAAATTAAAATTTCTATGGAATCTCTGGAACTATAGAACCGATTTCAAAAGTGATGGTGGCAAATTGATGGTGACAACCCCTGCTCCAACATAGGTTATATTTTATGTCGGTGCCAGCAACAGCAGGGGGGTGCAGGAGCGAAAAACGTTCTAAAATTGCGATTTTTTGTATCTAAAGGAGCTAGAAATTTGAAATTTGGCATTGTAGCTACTTATAAGATGTAAATGCTCTCTAAGAACAAATTAAAAAAAATTGAAATTTAAAAGGGTGAAATGAGCGAAAAGCGTTCTAAAAACATTCTAAATTACAATTTCTATGGAATCTCTGGAACTATAGAACCGATTTCAAAAATGATGGTGGCAAATTGATGGTGACAACCCCCCTGCTCCAACATAGGCAATATTTTATGTCGGTGCCACCAACCCCAGGGGGGTGCAGGAGCGAAAAATGTTCTAAAATTGCGATTTTTTGTATACTGAAGGAGTTAGAAATTTGAAATTTGGCATTGTAGCTACTTATAAGATGTAAATGCTCTCTAAGAACAAATTTAAAAAAAAATTGAAATTTAAAATGGTCAAATGAGCTAAAAGCGTTCTAAAAACATTCTAAATTACAATTTCTGTGGAATCTCTGGAACTATAGAACCGATTTCAAAAGTCATGGTGGCAAATTGACGGTGAAAACCTCTGCTCCAACATAGGCAATATTTTATGTCGGTGCCACCAACCCCAGGGGGGTGCAGGAGCGAAAAACGTTCTAAAATTGCGATTTTTTGTATACTAAAGAAGCTAGAAATTTGAAATTTGGCATTGTAGCTACTTATAAGATGTAAATGCTCTTTAAGAACAAATTTAAAAAAAATCGAAATTTAAAATGGTGAAATAAGCGAAAAGCGTTCTAAAAAAATTCTAAATTACAATTTCTATGAAATCTCTGGAACTACAGAACCGATTTCAAAAGTGATGGTGGCAAATTGATGGTGACAATCCCTGCTCCTACAGCCTCTTTAATAAAAAGCTATGCGTTGCTGACGACTGAGTTTTTCGCTAATTGTTACCACAGATTAATCTCGGAAAATGAAACATTTCAAGTTACTGAAAAAAATAATAGCTCGAAAATTATTTGTCAGAAAATTGTTAGACGAACTGCGTTTGAAAGGTAAAAAATTGTATTTTTCTTGATATAAATTTCAAATCTAATGATTATGCCGTTTTTCAAATATTGAATTTCAAAAATTACGGAATTTCACAATGGAGTACCATAACGAAACCTTCATGCGTAAAAAGATAATGATAAGGGCGACGTGCCCTGACGTGTATATTGGCTATAGCACGAGTCACAAATTATAGTAGCCTTATTATTCTGTTAAAATATAAAAGTGATTTATGAAATTTCAATATTTCGTTTGGTTAAAAGTTCGTTAAGAGAAATTGACCAGCCAGCGTAGCGGGCGTAGCTTGCTAGTACTATATAAAAGAAAACAATAACTAACATTATGACTAATAATTATCTAAATATGACTGATTAATCAAGTTATTTAAACCCTTTAATTAAAAAAGTCCTTCCGGACTGTACCGGGAGGAAAAGGTAGCTTTCCTATGTCTTCGTTTTAAAATTTTAGTTAATGTTACTCGAAACAGCAAGCTAAAATTCAAAGAATCCAATTACACTGAATTTGAATAAGAAATTTGACAAATTAGTCAACTATAGCCAAGTTGGCTTCATTTATGAAAACTTATTTCGGTTGCCAAATTTGGCGATATTTAGCTAAATGTCGTCAAGTTTGGCGAGAATTTGGCGCCAAATGATATGAATATACAGGGTGTTTCAGTTAAACGTTTCAGAACTTCTAAGAGGGGTAGGGTACATCCTGACGAACCAAAATCATATACCAATGGACAGTCAGAAATGCTTTCCTGACGCGGTAGATGGCGTTGTGCGAAAGTTCCGAGCTTTCGTGCAGGGAATCTTCATTTCGCACAAGAACGCCAAGTTAGTAGGATGGATGATTACACGAACGCAGAATTAGCCGATATGCATTTGGTGTACGTGGCTGCAAATTGTAGTGGGCCAGCCGCACAGCGTTTGTACGCGGAACGATATCCGACGAGGCGTATTCCCAGTCATAATTTATTTGCAAGACTGCACCAGAGGTTAGCTGAGACAGGTTCATTTGGAAGAGCTGACAGGGTCAGGGTAAGAACAGCACGGACTCCAGCCGTCGAACAGAATGTGCTGCAGCATGTACAGAGGAATCCAAGAACGAGTACACGAAGTCTAGCAAACGTAATCGGGGTTTCCCCTTGCAGCGTCTAGAGGATTCTCCGAGAACAAGACATGCATTCGTTTCACGTGCAGCGTGTCCAGGCACAGCAACCGGAGGATTATGCACCTCGTATTGCTTTCGCACAGTTACCATGGAAGTACCATGGAAAATGTGCTACAAATCCCACTTTTCCTGCTGAAGTGTTGTTTTCCGATGAGGCATCCTTCACAAGGGAAGGAATTTTCAACTCTCATAACGACCATATCTGGGCGGTCGAGAACCCGCATGCAATACGACGTCGTGCAGCACAGATTCGATTTTCGATCAATGTATGGGCCGGTATTATGGGAGATCACCTCATCGGACCTTACCTGTTACCGTGTCGTCTAACCGGAGATAACTACTTGCTCTTTCTGCAGCAAGTATTGCCACAACTTCTGAGAGATGAACAGATTTCTGCGTCGACGTAACAGACAATGTGGTTCCAACACGATGGAGCCCCTGCCCATTATAGCGGAGCTGTTCGTAACTACCTGGATGTCACATTTGGTCAACAGCGGATCGGACGTGGTGGTTCCGTGCATTGGCCTGCTCGGTCACCCGACCTATCATGTCTTGATTTTTATTTCTGGGGTCATATGAAATCGCTAGTTTATGACACCCCTGTTGACAATGCTGAGGAGCTGGTTGCAAGAATCGCAGTAGCTGCCGGAGAAATTCGAAATTCGCCTGGAGTATTCCAGAATGTTCGGATGTCCATGCGTCGGAGATGTGAGGCGTGCATTGTAACCCGTGGAAGCAACTTCGAACACTTACTTTAATCCATGTACCTTTTGCTTTTTTTCATGTATTATTAAAACGATTTCTCACTTACGGTATCTTTTCTTTATGGTGCTTCTGTGTACAACACCGCTTCAAGAAAGCATTTTCGACCCCACATTGCTATATGATTTCGAGCTGTCAGGATGTACCCTACCTCTGAAACGCTCTGAAACGTTTAACTAAAACACCCTGTATAGTTTTATGCGTATGATTGGGAAAATGATTACAACAATGAATGATAATAATTTGCGAGAAGTCGCGTTCACTAAAACTCATAAATTAATGGTTGGTTTTTTGTTATGTGCTATCTTGTTTCAAAAGGTCTGCCACCCTAGAATTTCCAACTGCTGTATCTCAGCCGTTTTTTAAGATAGAGGTAAAACAAAAAATACTCCGGAATCCTTGCATCAAGGCCTAACACTTAAGCAAAAAATAAATTTGAATTTTTAACTTTTTTGTATATTTATTTTAGTTTTAAATCTTTAAGTGGCCACCATTTTGAAACAAAATGGCGGACAAAGCTGGCCAACGAACTTGGTCGAGACATTGGTGAGCTTAATACACACAATTAGTTTCATCCAAATTGATTTATAAATACGAGTGTTATCGCATGACATAGATCAGATATATATATATATATATATATATAAATCAACATTTGAACGGAGGATGGTTTTGGGGTCTGGAGATCATGATCGGTGAAAATATACCGAAATTTTCCGGAATTGCTTTTCTACGAACGCACAGTGGGGCAAAATCCCGAAAAGCTGGCCAAAATATGAAAATGTTATTCAAATTGGACGAAACTTCGTACACAGGTATTTCCAAGATGCTGATTACGATTCCGTAGCTAAAATTTAAAAAATCAAAACGAGAAATCCAATATGGCAGACTAAAAATTTAAATGTTTTGAAAGTTATTCAATTAGTATGAAATTTCGGATACAGGTGCTTTGAATAATGGTAATTACGATTCAAAAGTTAAAATTAAAAGCAAAAATGGCAAATTAGTATAAATACCGAAAGCATGCAGTAGAAAATTGTTAATAACATTTTAAAATGTTTTCAAGAATAATTTTCTCATTTAAAAATCGCTTCTTATGTAGAAATAGTATTAATTGTAATCATTCCCTCATAACAACGTTTCGTGATTTTCATTTCCCTGAAAATCGGTTAAAATTGGCAACTTTTTTAGTTATACCCAACCACTGGCAGAAATCTGACAAAACTCAAAATTCTTATTCTTTTAAAATATCATTGTACAACTGCGGCAGAAAGACATGAACACTTTTTTCCGGTAATTCTGGAAAAGAACGTCAAATAAAAAGCGAGGATAGATAAGGGATAGCCCACGGTTTCCATATATTAATAATATCAACCCTGCAAACGCTTAAGAATCACACAGAATATTTTTCTTTATATTCTTATCAATAACAACTCATTACCGTTTCAAACTGATTTTCAAAGGGTTGTAAAATATTTTAAGAAACTTAGACTACAACCTTGTTGTTCAAATAGCAAGTTTTTTTTTTTTTTTTCAATTTGTAAATAAATAAAATTTTTACTTTGAGCCCGAGCCCTACAAAGAGAAAAAAGAGAACTGTATCACACTTTAATAAAACCATCTTTTTTTTTTTTTTTTACAGAACTCTTGTTTAGAATATACACGTCAATAAAACAAAAACGCTGCCATTTTCAAAAAAATAACTTTGCACAAAGAACTGCTGGCACTCAACTTTGTAAGAAGACCACAACAACTCTGACAATAAAATCATCTTCTAACACATACACTGCAAAAAATAATTGTTGATTTCACAGTATAAAACTGGCACACAGCTGCCAGTATTATACCGTAAAATTAACAGTATTAAACAGTAAAATAAGCAGTAATACGCTGCCGTGCAAGCAGTAATACACTACCGTGCATGCACGGTAGCGTATTACTGCTTATTTTACTGTTTAATACTGTTAATTTTACGGTATAATACTGGCAGCTGGGTGCCAGTTTTATACTGTAAAATCAACAATTATTTTTTGCAGTGTACACTACTCTTTTACAATTTCAGAATTTTTGAAGGGACTAATAACTAGTCGTTGGGAACCACCGTAATACTTACCCATCATAGGTATGCATAATATAAAAAAATATGAAAAAAAACATGTGTAAACTACTTATATAATGTATTGCAATTCGAATAAAATCGTGGCTTGCTGACGTCATAAACTTTAAATGCTCTATTACTGAACTGTGTAAAAGAAACTTCCTCATATCTCTAAAAATGATAATCATATTACTGGATATGTAACTGATATTTTCATGCTTAATAATCCGTATAGTTAAACAAATATTTCGATTTTTTGTTTTAAATATGGCGTGAAACTCATCTATTTTCTATACTTACTGATCCTTTTATTATTAATGTATGGAACTGTTTCACGCTCCTTTAAAAACATATTTGAAAATTCTTGTTTTATTTCAAATATGATGCCACTTTGTTGTGAGAGAAATCTTTTTTTTAATGATATAATTCTTGTTAATTTTCTTTTATTGGCAATCATAACGTAGATTTCGGCAGAAAACTCACATCTGTATCAAACTGACATTCAAGCTTATTAATTAGTAGCAATAAAAAATATTTCAGTTTTTCATTTTAAATATGACTTCATTATCCATCTACTTTCATTATACACTGCTTTTCATGCTCCTTGTATTATTACAGATATTTGAAAATGTAAGTTTTATTTCCAATATGACATCATATTTGTCCAAGCCAAGGAAGATTCTTTTCATAGTTCCATGGTTCAGAAATCTTTTCTTAATAATATAATTATTGTTAATTTTTTTCCTCCAATTATAATGCAATTTTTGATAGAAAACCTCTTCTTAACGTAACCGACATTCATACTTCATGTATAATAACAAACACTCCATATATTTTTTTTTCAAATATTACGGCAATTCATCTTTTTTTCAATTCCTTTTAATTTTCATTTTTCACGTGGAAGTCATTAAATTGAAAATTAATTGTTGGGGAAAATATTATTCCAGGCTTTGTATTTATTGGCAATGATAATGCTTAGCAATGTAAAATGGTTAATTAAATTTTATAGGAAAAATATTCATTGATTCTCTATGAAAATAATGAAATTTTTAATTATTAAGAAAAATATTGGAAAATAAACAGCACCTACCCTATGTTCATTTCTGGGTTATAATACATCTATATGCAAAGATACAGAGCCATTAAATCATCCGTTTTGACGTTTACTTCAGCCAAACATTCACACACACAATCGCATTTATATTAGTATTAGGATAGATACTTGTTTTTATCTTGTTCACAGAACTGATGGTGTAATCTTTACATTCAAGATTTTCTCACAGTTAAAATAAAACTTTTTATACAAATAATCTTTGCAATCTATTGCTCATTTAAAATGATAAATAGGCTTTTCTTTCACATTAAGAAATTTTCCTGCCATCTGTTGATATATTTAACATCTATAACTTTCTGTCCATAGACATTACTTAATTCCTTGTGGCAGAAGTTATTTATCAAATAAAATTATTAATAAACCAAATTATCCTTTGAAATTGAATCTGAGATTACTTTGAAAATGAACTGAATTAAAAATAATGTATCCTAAAAAAAACTTTTAATCCAATTAATAGATCTATTAAGTGATGCAAACTAGGGCTGTGACCCTAATTTTCAACACTTAATGGTGCCGTGAAAAGCACCTTTAAGGGCTGAAATATAGTGGTAGTGTGAGACAGACCATGGATATGGTTACTCAAGCTCTATAGAAATATTATTTATATGAAAAAATTATACTTTTAGGTAGCTTTCAATACAAAAAAGTATAAAGCTACCTATTGCAGCCGTTCGAAGGAAAGCAATTCCGGAAAATTTCGATATGTTTTCACCGATCATGACCCCCAGACCCCAAAACCACCCTCCGTTCAAATGTTGATTTATATATATATATCTGATCTATGTCATACAATAACGCTCGTATTTATAAATTAATTTTGATGAAACTAATTGTGTGTGTTAAGCTCACCAATGCCTCGACCGAGTTCGTTGGCCAACTTGGTCTGCTATTTTGTTTCAAGATGGCGGCCACTGAAAAAATTTAAAATTAAAATAAATATACAAAAAAGTTAAAAATTCAAATTTATTGTTTAATTAAGTGTTAGTCCTTGACACAAGGATTCCAGAGCATTTTTTGTTTTACCTCTATCTTAAAAAATGGCTGAGATAGAGCAGTTTGAAATTCTGGGGTGGCTGACATTTTGAAACAAGACCGTACATTACAAAAAACCAACCATTAATTTATGCGATTTCTCTCAAATTATTTTCTTTCATTGTTGTAATCATTTTCCCAATCATGCGCATAAAACTATATACTATTCATATCCGTTTCAAAATCCATACCAAATTCTTGCCAAATTCTTGCCAAATTTGGTGAAATATCGCCAAATTTGGCGACCAAAATAAGTCTTCATTAATGAAGCCAACTTGGCTATAGCTCAATAATTTGGCGAATTTTTTATTCAAATTCAGTATTAACGAATCTTTTGTAAATGGTTTCTTTGCATTTTAGCTTGCTGTTTTTGAGTAACATTTGCTAAAATTTTAAAACGAAGATATAGGAAAGCTACCTGTTCCTCCCGGTACAGGCCGGAAGGACTTTTTATTATTTAATCATATGCATGTACTGTTTGAATATACCATGCCCCATTTCCATTAAAATATATTTTCAATTGCAATTACTTTTTAACACTTTCCAACATAGTTGAAAGTGTTTATGAATTCTGTTTGTCTGTCTGTCTAAAGAATGTCCATGCTCTAACTCGCATAAATATACTCGGATTGCCATGCAATTGATATATGTTATTGACGTTTAATATGGCATGTTCGGTATTGAAAATGAAGTATGTAGCACTTATACTTCGTGTACAGGGGCACTCAAAAGAATGCTGTTACATTATGGTCTAAGGTGAAAAATCCTTTGCAGCATATTTTAATGATGTTACACTATTTCAAATATATTTAAATTGATATACATTGCTGAAGTGTCCAACAAGATGCTTACTATTGATTATAGCATGTGTATAGCACTTATAAATAGTTTACAGGATAACTCAAAAGAATTCGTTACATTATGGTCTATGGGGAAAAATCGTTTGTGGTGCATTTTAATCATGTTACAATATTACAAACATATTGAAATTGATATTGTTTTCTAAGGTGCACTAAAACATGGTTTCTGTAGAATATGGAGTGTAAAGCCTTTATCATTCATTTACACGGCCAGACAAAAGTATTCGGTTACATAATGGTTTACAGGGTAAAACTGTTTGCAGTGCATTTTAGTTATGTTACACAATTTGAAATATAATAAAATTGATGTACTGTACATTACTGAGGTTTACTACAAAATACTTGTTGTATAATATGATGTGCATAGCATTTATCGTTCATTTACAGGCACACACAAAATATTTCGGATACAGTACTGTACACAACGTATTATCTATAAGCGATAACAGCTGGAAGTGTGGTTTCAGTTAGGTATCCATTTAACTAAATTTTTGCATACTATGTGGTATGTATAAATGCTATACATCATATACAGGGTTACACAAAAGGATTCATAAGCATTACTGTGTATCAGCATAAATTGCCTAAAGGTTTTTTTTTTATCGAGCTATGCCTGTTGAACATGAAATATATTTAGTATACTAAGAGATTGTTGAATATAAATAAAATCATATACAGGGCCATGCAAAGAACTGGATACATGACTGCCTCTGTATGATAATTTCTGGTAAGTGTGATTTCAATAGTTTTCAGCATGTTTTTGCCTGAAGTAAACTTAACATATGATGTGTATAAAAATCTTACGGTAGTATACAGCGCTGTATAAAAGAATTAAAATATGTTTCTGTCTATTGGTAGAAACTGCTGAAGGTGCATTTTCAACTGTGTTGTATGTTTTCTTATGCTAAACTAAATTGCAGCATACTATATAGAGTATATACAAATGTATGGGTTATATACAAGGCTCCACAAAAGAATGGGAGTACATTCCTAGCTGTGGACTGTAATTTCTGAAATCTGGTTTTCAAATGTGTTTTGCTTTTTCTAAAATGTTTACTTAGGTATTTTATTTAACTCATTAAACAGCGAAGGTTTGTTAAAGTATTCTGTTAATGTTAGAAAGTGTTTCATAATCTATGCTTGATTTTTCTTTCTTGTTTAATAAATATTCTGTGATTTAATTTTCCTTTCTAGGAAAATGACCTCCTGGCAATACAGTAATAGAGTTTGGCAAAAAGTAATTCTTAGTGATTTGATTTTAATATCTCAAAACTTTCTGTAATTCTATGAAGCAAAATTTTATTATATTTTTAGTTAAAGGATTAATTTAAAAAATGTGAAACTTTGTAGAGAAAAACATTTTTTAAGCAGAAATTAAATTAAACGTGTAAGATTCTGACTCCTGTTTACAGCTGAAGATATGAATTTTAAATGTAATAATATTTGTACGAAAAGTACAAAATAAAATGGTTATTAATAGACCATTAAAGAGAACATTATTGCCAAATTTTAAAATATGTTTTATACTTTAAGACATTGTAAATTTAATAAGAAGTGCTCCATGAACATAATTAATAAGGGTTCCTAGAGAACCTTATGAAATATAATCTATAACATTGAAAAGAAAATAATCATCTTTCTAAAATACTGATTATAAGGTCTAAAACTCATTGACAATATTATTAAACTGGCAACCTTTTTTTTTTCCCAAGAGGTTAAAACAACTAACTTTTGAAAAAAAAAAGTAATGAGTTTTAATTATTAAGCTGTATGAGTTGAAAGAGGCAAAGGGAGAAGCAGAAATTTCAGGAGGAGAGGAGAATTCAGCTTATAACAAAATAATAAATATAGAAGAAAAATTTAAAGGAGTAAAAAATGTTTCTTAAATGTGATTGTTGAGGAGGGGGAGGAAGCTAAGGGAGAGAAGTGGACATTTTAAGAGGATGGGGTAATTCACATGATCATTTATTTACTGTCATAACAAAATAACAAATAGGGCTGAAAAATTAAAAAAATAAATAAATAAACAATTTTAATATTTTAAACTTTATGTGCTGAGGAAGACATATTTAGATGATTTTTTAAATATAGCCAAAGTCCACTGAAACACAGAAGATTCGCACCCCTATCTTTTTGAAAACTTGTTAAAATGTTTTATTCTTATATTTACCATATAAGTATTACATAAGTAAAGAACGCCACATCTTTATTTGAAAATCAAATTTTAAAAAATGACTTTAATAAGCAAAAATCTTTTAATTTTCATGATTATGAATCAATATATATATATAACTTGATTTACAAAAAAAAGTTTTGGCTGAGAAAGAAGACAAACTGACTAAATTTATAATTTTATTGCTGCAAATGAATTTTAACAAATTTACACTCACCCTGAAAAGCAATGAAGTTCCCTTTGAATGAATGTTGTTACAATAAAAAAAGAAATCATTTAAATAATGTATTATTTTTTATACAATAAATGAGCAACAATGTAATTACAAACTTTTGTACAAAGAAATGGAAAAACATTCTCCATTTAGTTTCTAGGATCATGAAATATTTAAAATTGTTAAAAAACAGAAATAAGATTCACAAGAAAATTCTTGCTTCCCAAGATTATGAGTGTGTTTATTCTATGAGGTACAAAAACTTTGATAAATCGCATAAACTCTCTGAAAGGTACAAGATGACTTCTACTTTCTTTCTGTGACCTAGAGTCTATGTATGATGTCTTTATTACAAAAGAAGGAGCAGATGAAAAATGTCCGTAATCACCTACCAGTATGAGCATAAAAGTAAAGATTAGTAGGCACAGCAGTTTCAAAGGACATATTTCCTTGAAATTTACTCTGTTTACACTTACACAATTTCTCAGTCTTATTATTACTTTGATGGAAATTCATCTGAAGATCCATAAAAATTAACATAAACAGCTAGCATCAATTATCTAAAATCATTAATTGGAATGATCCAGAAAGTTTCTGAATCTTAGTAATGACAATCAAAAAATAAGCAATGGATTAGGAAGCAGTTACACAAAACAGACTAAAAAGAAGGGCAGGGAGAACACAATTTTTCCTTTTACTAAATACATAATACTATATGTAGAAATATTTGGTTGAAAGTGTCACCATTTGATTTATTAAAATTTCAAAGTACACATCGTTTTTTGAAGCAATTAATATTTGAATGGTTTATTATTCATTAATGCTCTTGTTTACCCTTCTTTTTACATATTATATGTTATCAAAGCTTGTTTTTGCTTACTGTAAATGCTTATTATTACTGAAAATAGAGCAACAAAACAATAAGCTAGTTTCATTCTGTGCTAAATATTAAGATTTTGGGGCAAAATAAACTCTCATTATTAATCAGATAATTGATGCTTTGCTGTAATTTTAATTCTTATGCCAATGATATACTTTTTTATTTCAACACAAAAGAGTATCACTGGATAAAATGCAATGAGGTTATAAAATCTCTTCTAAAAAGTGGTTGATGCAGCTGCTGTACATACTAAATCTCTAGCTGATTTCACAATACAATGATAGTGAAATGATCATGATATGGCACATGAAGCGCTACTTTGTGTACTAAATGTTATGTTGATACTCAATCTGAAGGTATGCAGTAATTGCTTTAAAAAACTAAAAACTGTTTTGGTCCAAATAAAATAATAAGACAGGCAAATGAGAAAATAAATGATATATTAAACTATGTTAAAACAAAACAAAAAATGATCTAGCATATCACAATTTTCATGGACAAAAATCACAAAATTGTTTTAAAAGGTAGAGGAAATGTAAGAAACATAAAATTACAAAACAAAATATAAATGCTTCTGAAATTTGCTTCTTGCATGCAGAATGCAACACTCAGAATAATTTGTCAATGATATGACTCACAGTTATACCCTTACTTTTGCAGCAATACCTGCCAATATCTTTGCATATTTTCCTTGAGTAAACAAATGTTGAAACCAAAGCTGTTTTTTTTTTTTTTTTTGAAAATCTTGCAGTGAAATACCATGAGCCATTTAACTTCAAAGATATTCAAATATAATGAAAATTATCATGTACATTTAAACATTGTGAACTTTGGAAAAACATAATACAATGAAATGAACATGAAATTTGCTTTATCACTGCTTAATGATCTTTCAAATTTTCAAAAAATAAAAGTTCCTTATTTGTCTTCTGAATTACAGTTGATTCTCTCACTGGACATAATGAAACTAAAACTTTTGCATATAATTTATTTTTGCTCAAAGACAAGCTGGAAAATTGTATAAAAAACAGCATTTGTTGAATGTATGGAGTTTTGAAATGCCATAATTGGCAGTATAATAAAAGATATTGATTTTTATTTTTTATTTTCAAACATGAATGGAGTTTTGTGCAGGATTGAATATTTGCCTTTGCGGCTCCAGTTCAGCCTTTTTTTCTTGTAGGAAGATACACTAACATCTCATAAATCAAAATGAGAAAAAGACACATTAAAATTTGAATTTCTAACATTGGAAGAGGCTCATATTTTGTTAGTAGTCAGCCTTATTAAAATGAGAACTTATAAGCCATCTAATCAAACAACCAGTATTCAACACAAATATTTAACAATTTAAAAAAATACTATTCACAGTTACATTTGTAAAGACACCCTTTGTGCAGATACTAAGGCAAACACGAAGTGACGTCCGGGCATTGTTGGGTTTATGATATGTTTCACATACAGTCTCAATGCAAGCAATGCCTGTACAAAAACGTCTCATATCCAGTATTTTGTAAAGAATCCACTTAACGATTCTTCATTTTTGACAGTCAAATTTATGACTTATGCATGTTTTGAAAAATTAATTACAGCATTAATTCAAAGTGACCAGTCAATGTTTGAGATCATCATCTGAACCACTGGCATCTTCATCATCGGTCATAACTGTAACAAGGGTACCAACAGCTTTTCCTAAGTTACCAGCCATATGTAGTAAATTTCCTACCCGAGCAGACCCTATAATTGAAAAATAGAAGGTATAGTAATAATAATGAAGATTAAACTATGATAAACAAAAGACAATAAATATTTAATTTTAAGAGCTAAAATTTAATATATTTTCAACATTTTTCACTACATAGTATTCATCACAAATCTGGAATTTGTCAAAGAAATAAACACATTTTTCATTTAATACATTGTGCGCTGCATCACAAGTAAATTTTGTGTGACATTAATCAATTCAAAAGAAATAAAACAAAAATATTTCCACCTTAATTCCTTGATAAGTACATGTTCTTTAAAATAGGAAAATACAGAAATTTTAAATAACTAAGCAGAAAAAATGCATTTAGATACATTCAGTCAAGCACATTTCGGCAAAGACAGAAAGTTTAAATGAATTATGTAACTAACTGAGAAGCCACATAATATTTGACAATGTTCCAGTTATCTTGGTGAATTACTTGTCATTTATGATAACATACAGGCAGTATAAATTAAAATTAATTGTACTCCTATTTCCCAAATTAAAATGCACAATTACTGATTTTTGGCCTACACAGTCTAGTGGTTAGAATGCTGGCCACAAAATTAGGAATTTGTGTCGAGGTTTGTGGGTTTGATACCAACACTGCCTGAATGGGGTGACTGTGCTAGGTTTCCAGGGTTTTCTCTGTACAAAAACAATAATTTGGGTCTCTTTCTCTTCAAAAGACCTTCTTGAAGGCATCCCTCCTATAGAAATATGACCAAAACTCTCTGATGCTTTACAAATACTTTTCCTTTCTTATTTCTGATTCCATGCAGAAATTGACACATGCATCAATTAAAAAGATGCTTTGCTGAAATTTATATAAAAATAGCCAAAAGTTAAAAAAAAAAAAAAAAAAAACTGCTTATATTGAATAAGAATATTGTTCTGTAACAGGAACATTTATCTACTTTACTATACACATTTTCTTTCCTACAAAAACAAACGTTTTCTGCAACTCTTTCTCTTTTGAGGATCTAACTTAAATTTTGTACTGCATACTTATACATGAATATTTTAAAACTGTTACACTGAAAAACTGCTTTTGTCACTTTCCATGATTATATTTATATTATGATAAATGTATTTTAAATAACTAACAACAAATCATACACAAAGACTAAAAGTTGCTCTTAAGCAACTAGGCAAAGTCATTTAAAATTCCCAAATAAGCAAGAAAGACTAAGTTAAGGCAACTAAAATTAGGCCTGAAAATGTTAGTCTGAACAAATATCTAAAAATGATCCAATTTATAATGGACTGATTAAATTCACACAATAGACTATAATTTATTATTGCAGTTTCTGCAATATCCAAACAAATTGTTTAAAAGTTTAAATTCCTATCTTGACATTTTAATGTAGTCAAGTAAATAAATACTTTTATAACAACAAATCTGAATTTAATGTTTAATTCCACAATTAAAATTGTTAACACTAATGTCAGTCCACATATTGTGGTTAGTCAAATTTCTCCTCAGCATGCACAGATTTATTTCAAATGGTGATTCAAATCTTACTTCATGTCAGTTTTATACCATTTGTAGAGAAATGTAATGAAATTTTTTATTGAAACTATACAAGTACTTAAAATGTTAATTAATCACATTTACAATATTTACTAAAAGTCTTCAAAGGTTCAAACATTAGAGTGAAATGTTAATAATTCTGATATTTCAGTTCCCACAAAATATTCTTCCTCTCATAATAAAAGTAATTCTTTTTCAAATAAAGTCTCAGTTAAGGAAAAACAAACTGTTTTCAGTTTCAAAATGGTATTCTTCACTTGTAAATGAATGCAAAAACTTTTTTTAGAAACTTCTCCAATGAATTAATCTTCCCTGAAAGTAGCTATTAAGGAATAAAAATTAATTTCATTGTAAAGAAAAATTATTTTCTGCTGAATAAATTAATTTTGAGTAGTATTCTTTAAGTCAGATTATCTTAAAAATTATTTTATGCAGGGAATCAATATTTATAAACAGACCTTCACTAATATGTGCTGCCTTAATCTAATCCTTCTCAAAAAAAAAAAAATAAATAAATAAAAAACTCCCCACCATTTTATAATTAAATTCATGGAAGTTTTAAATAGTCTCAGAATTATAAGTCATACATTTTAAAATTACATAAAATGAATTTGATTGCATATCAAATTTCAGTCATCAGTGTTTGAAATTAAACTATTTCTCTAACAAAATACAACCTATAATTAATTTTCTATAAATAAAATTTTTAGCACAATTTATAATGGGGGGGGGGGGTTCATTATTGCTGTTATTATTATGTCATTATAATGTATTATAATAATTATTTATTAAATAAGGAATTATTAACAATTAAACATCTATTTTGATTTAGAAAACAAATAAATCAAAAGTTACTTTTTTTTTTTCAGATTAATTGATACAATTAATAAGAACTCACCATGTTGGTGCACCCATTTTCTTCCTACCTCCTATTTTGTTGTAACAAAATTGTCATTATAGTGTATTTAAAGGTTCTGTGTGATTGCTAAATTGTTATAAGTAAAATCAGTTTTGGAGCTACAAAAGCACTACAAAATTAAAATAACTTTTTTTTTTCCATTAGAACATTATCTTACTATATTATATATCAGGTAATATTCTAAATTTCATGGTTTATGCTTTCTCTTTCTAAGTAAAAAATACAGATATTGAGTTTTATAGAGAGGAAAAAAAATCTTTTTAAATTATATTAAATTTAGATTTATTTAAAGCTGATTTTTTTCTAAATACACTTCTATGATTTTTTTAAATGATTTGTAATGGGAAAAATTACAAATTCATTCAGTCACACAATGTAGATTTCTGGTCTTCTATTGTTGAACTCCAAAACAAAAATTAACATGCCCTACACCTAACATTTCAAGTCAATCAGATCAATGAAATAACAAGAGTCTGTCATTTTGCATCTGAACAAAAAATAGTCTGTAATTTTGCATTTGAGCAGCAGAGATACTCCTAGATCTTTAAATTTTAAAATCCTTTCCATTGTCAAATATAGCAAATAAGATAACTAATGAAAATATCTAAAAAACATTTTAAAACCCTGTCATTGGATTATAAATGATGCATTTTTACATTATACAATGTGGCATTTTAATATGAAAATTTTGAACAATTTGATGCTTACTTTACAATAAACAAATAAATAATTCAATAAAATGCAATATTATATTTCAAAAGCAGTAGAGTTATAAATTATAGGAAAAAAAAGCATTCACTGAATCAGGTGAAATGGAAATTGTGTAATGCAATTTTAACTAACGTATGAAAAATAAATGAATAAAGCAAAATAAAATATAAATCATAAAGACAAATTTTGAATGAGATTAGAGTGCATTGAAATATGTTTAATTTATTCTATTATTATTACAAGGAGGGTTCAACTGAAAAGGTATGAAACGTTGTAACAACGTAACCGTTAACATATTTGCCTTAGCTGCTATGCGAGAACGTAGCGAGACATCTAGGGATGCGATTGGAGTCTCCAGCGTGGATCGGAGCTTGCGCGGGTGTCCGCATGCACAAGAAGAGAGCAGAGGCTCTTATAAAGAGCATCGTTCAATTGATGTGGCAGTGCATGTGAGGACAGGATGACGTTGACATTGCAAAATTCGACGATTGAGGAGCAGCGAGGTGTTATCAGATTTCTGACAGCAGAAGGTGTTAAACCGGCCGCTATTCATAGATGGTGACCATATACGGAGAAGACTGTGTGCCTGACAAGTCAGTGAGAAAATGGAGTGCCCGTTTTCGTGCAGGCCATGAGAGTTTGGTTGATGACCCGAGACCAGTCCAGGCAAACACAGTCATCATGGCCAATCTCATCGACAAGATGGACGAAAAGGGAAGAAGACCTGAAAGGGATGCTCTTCAACTCGGACGACGAACTGAAGGACGCTGTGAAGGACTGGGTCTCGTCACGGCCACAGGAATTCTGGCGACAAGGAATCTTTCGGCTCGTTAATCAATGGGATCGTTGTGCTCAGGCCTATGGTGTTTACTTTGAATAAATTTATCAGAGAGGACTTATATGCTTCCCCCCTTCTGGTTCTGGATTTTCTAAGGATTAACGTTATATTGGATCTTGTCTGACTTCATCAGACACTTGGAGGATAAGCCACAACAACTTTGAATAAAGTCTTCATTTATACCCATAGTGTCGTTTCGTACCTTTTCATTTGAACACCCCTTATATTTTACAGATGTATTGTTTAAATGTTTGATGAACCATTTTTTCTTCCTAAAATAGATATGCAAAATTTTATAGTAATGTTTAATGTAAATTCATGACAAATTAAATATAATGATGAAACATTGGAATTACTTTAGATTGTACTTTTGATCTTCATATTTCCCATTACTTAAAAAAAAAAGAAAGACAGACAAAAATTACACAAATGAAAAATTTTGAAAATATAGAAAATATTTTAATCATTTGATGTTTTATCCTATTCATCGCAAATCTGGAGATTAATAAGCTTGATTGTTTAGATTTTTTTAAATAAAACTTTATTTTAAAGTAAAATTTGAAAAGAAAAGAATTAAAATCTGAACTTAAATCAGTGTTTCAAAAGAATTCAGTATTCTATAAATGTTTCTATTCAAAACACAGAATGGATGCCAATTAAGGTAATTTCTCTTCAGATCTACAATAAAACTGTACATAATTTATTTATTAAATTCTTAAGTATAATTTCTAACACTGATTATGATAAACTAATACTATCAGTTGCTACTAATATAGTGTTTCCCCTAGGAAAGAAAATGAGCAGGGTGGTCATTCATATAAAGTCAAATTTTGAAGAAAGTGACAATATGAATTGTGTTTAAATTTTAAAATGTAGTTATAAAATTTTATAAATCGGTGTTTAGTTAAAATGTTAAACTAGTATTTAAAAAAAAAACATTAAATTTTAAAATCAAATGATAGACAATGAAAACAGTATTATAGATCTCAAAATAACTTATAAGGGTTCCTTTCTTCCCCCCCCCCCCCCCGTTTTTAATAAAAATAATTTGGGATAAATTTAATTTGATGCCTGAAATTTTAGGATATCTAAGGCTTAACGGAAAATCAGCCATCTCATACACATGAACTAGATAGAAAATAAACTATGAATAATGAATAAATATAAGAATTTGCAGTCAAGATAAATATTTGAAATTTAAATGTGATATATATATATACACATAGAATTTATAAATGTTAATCAGTGCATTTAACCCTTGAAAAAATGAACAGGGTTCATTTTCTGCCACAAAGAAACAGGCAGAGCACTGAGCTTTTCTAAAACTGTTTAGGGGAAACACTACTAATATCTACTAAGCATTATACACAACTTGATAGAGATACCTCTGGAATTTGAAAGGGCTCTTTCAAAAGGAACACACACAATATTTTAAAGATATATACCACTATGATCAGCTAATTGACCATTTCTTCTAGGAGCTTGTTCTATTATGACTGTTCTATTCCAAGATGATTGAGGCGTTCCATACCCATTATTTTGTGGATTGTTTCGAACTGGAACTGGTTGAGGCTATGTCAAATAAGAGACAAAGATGCGATGTCAGAAGATTAAATCAAGGAGTAAAAAATACTTTAAAAAATCATTAACTTTAATCCCAATATTCATAAAATAATAGCCACGCAAAACATGAATTTGTAGATTGGCATTTGAATACCTTATATATGTATTTATCTTATGAAATAGTCAAACACAATATCATTTTCAAAATTTTATTACAACAGCCTTTTAATTCATCAAGTACATGATGGAAAAAGTCTGGATTCATGCTCAAAGGGATAAAGAAAATTATCATAAATCATTGTATTAAAGTAAAATACAAAATTTATTTTCAAAAAATAAAATATACATATGATTAGGACAAAATTATGACAAAAGAAAAACAATATCTAAAATGAAAAGAGGATATTTATTTTTGAATAGGGATGAACCTTATGATATAATAAATAATATTACTTTAATGCACATTATTAGAAGAAGCACTAACCCAGAGCCTAAAATATAGCCCAACACAATTTAAAGGTTTATAGGTAGACAATGCCCCACAAGAGGAGGACTCTATTGCAATGATGATTTATTACTGAATTTATTCTTTATTAATAACAGACAAATAACAGTAACAAAAATCACTCCAGTACTGTTGAAAGAGATTCATCATACATGACTTTAAGAAGTAGGTGATTCTGGTCATAAAAATGGAAAAGGTGAATAATGAAGATAATTCTTAGTTTTATTTGTTTTGACTAAGTAAAAATCTAATTTTCTGTTCTTACAAACATAGTCTTTCAATCTTTTTGGAATTATTCTAATTGATACTGACTGACATTCAAAATGTGTCATTGCCACTAAATGCCATGCTTAAATAAAAAAAATTTTAATTTATTTTTTTAAATGGGATGGCACTTTTACTAATAAAAATGTTCTGCCCTTCTGAGAATAGGATCCTGGGTTCATAAATCAATATTTAAGGTTAATAACACCTCTATTTGATGATGAATACTTAGCGAGTTTTAATCTAAGTACATACTAAAAACTTTATCTGTTGAAAATGATGTCATGATAAAAAAGAAGTCTTAACATACATAACAGCTTTAAGTTCTTACAAAATGTAACCAGAGGATTTTGTCTGAATTTTAAGCAAAGTGGTCAAAAAGCACAATTTTATGCTGCACATTGTTGTAAGAATTTGAAGATGTAATATTTTGTGGTTATTGTTGTCTTGTTGAGGAAAGTGCAATATGTCATTCTTTCTAGAAAAGGGGGCACCAGAACCTCAAGAAAGGTTATACTTCTCAAAGCTGTCCTTACAATTTTGATTCTTGCCAGAGAGGGAGGACTCTTCCAAATACCTATCTTGTTCCCACTTACAGTTCTCCCAGCAAGGGGACACTATGCACCACTGGTTTTACATGCAAGTCTGTGGTATGTACATGGTGTGTACATGATGGTGTACATGAATCCAACAACAGCACAGTGTTCTCAGGGGGACACCCTCCTCAGTATTGACCATGTCCTATGCAGCTTAACTATGGTGTTCAAATAGGAATGGTGCAGTAACATCATCACATGAGGTTGGCATAATACCTTGATCGGCAGAATTTAAAATCCATAAAAATATGCCAATTTAACATAATCAGAGCAAAATGTTCCAAATATTCATGATTGAAAAAGCACATTTTCTGTTAAAAACTACATTATTTTCAGCAGTGAACATTTGCAATAGACTTTCTGAGATCAGAACTCATATATTTTTTTTAAATGCTAATATTAATACTTATTCATTTCTCCAAAATAAAGGTTTTTCTTTCTTATTTTCTATAAGGCATTTGATTCACTATTGCATACTTGCCTTTTAAAATCCTGCTTTAATGTAAGTGTATACTTTTACTTTCTTTCTTGAAACAGATTGAAAAAGTTCAAATAAGAAAGAATGAAATTTTAAATATCATCATTGTAACTTAAAGATGGTTTGAAAACAACGGCAATGAATTGTTGTCTCAATTTTTTACAAGTAAGAATGGTAAAAATACCATCATTTAATTTAAAAAATATTTTGTCATCATTATGCTATTATTACTTATACTAACAGAATATTATACAGGGTATCCCAAAAAGATTGAAATGTGCTTTAATTTTTTACCTTTTTCAAAAACGTAGACAATGTACATTGAAAAAATGTTCAAAATAAGAGTTTAAATTATATTAATGAAATTTTCCTGCCATTAATTTTGAAAAAGTTACATTTAGAACACTGTTTTGTGAACAATTTTTTTTTTTCACCAGTTTTAAATAAGTTAAAGACAGATGTATAAAATAAATGCAAAATAACATACAAGTAACAATAATAGATAGATAAAGCAAAGTCATTTTAAAAGCATTCTCAAAGAAACTTAGAAGACTGGAAGATTTACCGCATCTAAAAGTTGCCTAAGACGATGTAATTGTGCTTCTAATTGCCTATTGTGATCTTCTAGTATTTGCATTCTAGCTTCTAAGCGACCTTTATGTTGCCGTAATAACTTAGCTTCAGCCAACATCTCTTCGTCCCTACAAGGTGTGGGAGGAGCTTCCTGTTCCTCCTCTTCAGTGACTGTAGGAGAAACACTTCTGCTACCTCTAGAACCTCTTAACCTCTCATATTCAGATTGTAGATGTCTATAAAAAAGTTAAATGCTTAAAATAGTTAAAAGGTGCATTATCATTACTAAATAAAACATTAAATTGTAAAACACAGGCATCTGCAGAACAAAATCCAGGAAGGAGTAAGATATTAGAACAGATGTGTCTGTAGTCTGGACAATTTTAAAACATGTCCACGCACAAAGCAATACAAAAACATAACAAATAAGAAATATTAAAAATTCAAAAGTGAACTTTTATGACTTTTTTTCAAAATTAAAAACTGGTTCATCATGAGAGGAAAGGGGCAGTTCCCCAGTTAAAAGTTTTTTTTTTTTTTTTTTTTTACATTTCTGTGTTTAAAAATTAAGTTCAATATTGTCTTCATGTCCAGTTCAAGGGGGCAGTGCCCTTCTTGACAAAAAAGCCTTAGTTCCTTTTCCCTTAGCATCAAGTTAATCTTAGTTTAATTATTTTAAGTTACTTGAAAAGAGTGTATATATATATATATATATACAGTAAAACCTCTGAATAACGGACACCTCGGGAGCACAGAATTTGTCCGCTATTTGGAGGTGTCCGCTATTGAGAGTTAAAAATGTACCAATATACAAGTTTTGGTGATCACAAATGTGTCCGCTAAATAGAGGTGTCCGCTATTCGGGAGTGTCCGTTATGGAGGTTTTACTGTATATATTCAAAATCAACAGATAAAAAGAAATTTAGCTAATTAGATTTGAAAATTCTGGAATGACCAATGTATCTTCCTTTTGTTGTAAAACAAACATGTAGCTGCATTGATCCTATAAACAAATGCACTTAAAACATAAGTTTAATTGCATATGTAACACTATTAACCCTGTTATGTTGATAAGTTGAATTTTGCTAAATAAGTTTTAAAAAAAGATAATTTGGGTTTTTCTAAATAAGTAATTAAATAAATAAATAAAAAAGTAATTAATTAAATTAATAAATAAATGGGGTTATATCTTTAGGTTGTTTTATTTACATTGTCACTTTTTCTAACATTAGGATATCTCAAATTTTCTGTCAGACAATAATTGCAAATTGCTCCATATTATATCATATTAATTTTTGTTGTGTTCAATAACGTTTTGAGGAGATTTTTTTTGTATTGGCTCGGCGCCCGCCGATGTAAAAATGTTTTCCTCGAATAATTATGAATATAATGCAGGAAAATTCAAGTTAATAATACTTCAAAATGTATATAAAAAAATAGCTAAAGTTAATTTTGGTTCATAATTTATCTTTGAAAATATGTATTTAAATGTAAAAATATTATTATTTTAAAAGTTTTTAGAGATGTTCTGTTAAAAAATGTATATCAAAATTATCGTTTCATATTTTACTAAGCACGTGGTGCCGATGTAACGATGTTTTTTGTATTCTTCCGCGGCAATCGGACCACGTTTTTATGTGTATTTTTACTCCATTTTTTAATCAATAATTACTGCAAAAGAAAGTATGCAAAATATAAACTGGACATCGATGATCAAATTTTGAAATGTTTTTAAATTGATCAACAAGTTGAAACATCGTCATCTTTGGCGCGCCATCGGATTATTTGCCGTGGTGTGAAGGAAGGTGTGCGACGGCAAGAGGATAAAAAGACCGGCGATTGACGGAGAGGGGACTTTTGGACGTTTTCGAGGATCGGAGGCAGGAGAAGGAAAGAGTGGAGCATGGAGGTCTTAACGAGCGGAGCCCAGAGGAGGTCGATGTTTATCGGGACTTGATTGCTGTGAACTTTTTGAGCTACAGAAGGAAACTGAAAACAGCAATGAGACTCAGATGTTTAACTACGATGGAAGGAAGGAGAGACAGATTCTTTGTATATGATCCTTGTTACAAGGCAGAAATTCCCATATAACTTTCAGTTGTGGTCGACCACGTGGTGAGAATATTACCGGGTTTTTTTATTACTCCGGAGTAAAATGAATTCATTAAATAAACCAAACATGCAAAAAGTAATTAGACTGTTATAAATAATTCTCTATGTAATATTTTACTGATAATTTAAATCAATGTTCATTAATTTTTAATAAACTTATATTTTCAATTTACAAAGAAAATCTCTATTTTCTTTTCTATTTTTTTCTACAGCAGCAAATGATGTTACGTTCTTTATTTAAGTTTTAGTTCAAATGCTATACGATCAGGGTTTTCTTTTTCACCATTAATTTTCAAATATGTACAAAGTCCTAATTTTGGTAGATTGTTTTTTTTCCTACCACGTGTTTGTATCTGCCTAGGGAAGTCTTAGGTACGACAAAACAACCTCTTCCCCCCTTTCCATGTATGAAAACAAGCTTTTCCAACTAAAAACAGAATTACCAAAATTGGAGCACCTCTTTGAAAAAAATTCATATCACAGTTTTAAAATATTGAAACATAGAATTAAATAAAAAAATTAAATCTTTTTCAATCCTTTTTATATATAATTTTATAAAAGTTAAAAAAAAAAAAAAAATCCATGTTCTAATGTTTCATAAGTATGTTTAAAATAAATGAGAGAAAAAGTAAAAAATAAAATAAAATAAATAATAAAAATATTGTTGTACAAGCTGTAATTGAACCCAGGTCTTTCAAATAGCCAGCAAATGCTACATCTCACAGCTACAACTTCTCATCCAATCTTTTAAAGTGCTGAGTAATTAAGCTATAAGTTGAACAATATGCAATATTTCAAAATTTAAGGTCCATTAAATACCTTAGCCAAAAATATTATGATTTATAAATGTTAAAATGCATTTTAATTTCCTCAGAATCAATGATCACATGACTGACCTTGCTCATTAAAAAAGAAAAAGAAATTCTTTAATTTTACCTGTTTTCTTCTTCTAATTCATGGATCATTGCCTCCAATTCTTCCCTCTGTTCAGCATCAATGGATGCCATTATTTGAGCTGGACTTCTTGGCTAATTAGAGAAAAAAATAACAATCAAAACGGTATACATAATAAGGTAATAAAGAAAAATACAGATAAAAAAGTATTTAAAAGAGATAAGAGAAAGCAATAAAGAAAGTGAAATTAATCAGCAATTTCTTTTAAGAATGTATCTAATATTTACTATTAACAATGGACGAATTCTTTTGGAGCATGCAAAAAATGTAATCATTCTTTTCAATAAACATTAACTTTAAAAAGTATAATTAATAAGAAAATAAACAAACAAAAATTGAATGTCTTGGATTTTCCCAAACACAAAATCAGTAATTTACTGTTTCTACAAAAATGAGGTTGCTTTTTACAAGGCATTGTCATTTCATAAAGAATAGTTAGCAAAATAAATAATTCATTAAATAATGTGAGTTCTGAAAGAATATTTACAATAATGCAAAATTTGTTCTTTATAATTCAGATTATTTTTCCTCTTTTTTCTGATAACTTCTTAAAATCAATAATTATAATTATTGCAAAATAAGCTTTTGTGTTTAATGCAAAAATTATTTTAATATTTTTCATATTTGCTGCTCAGTATGGCTATGGACAATTGGGTTGATAGATGAATTAAAAGATACAAACTGTTCTTTTACTTACATTCAAACAAACAATAAAAATTTAACTCGGGCACAGACAAAAATCTAGTAAAAACACTGCACACCTTTATTTTACTCCAAGAATTAAAAGATAATTACTAATAATTCAAGTTTTAGGTAAAACTTTGACATAAGTGTGTTAATCAGTTAAATTTTAAATTTTCATTTACCATCTTTGGGACAAAAATACTTTGTCCAAAAATCTGTAAAACATAAAAAAAAATTAATTTCATTTTTTGCATGCAATTTCTTAAACTTTTTACTTTTTACATCTGTTTGCCACTGAAAAATAAATTATATAAATATTTTATTTGGTATCCGAAACACAGAACTCTTAGACTGGCCCTCAATAAAAAATAATTTTTATAGCATTGTTACATATTTTAAAAGAATTTCATAACTACAGTAAAAATGCATGTTTCCAACTTAGACAATGACTTAGAAATATTCTATTTCAATTCTAAGTAAAGCAGATGTTCTTGACATAAGATTTTTTATTTTGGAAGTTAAATTTTTTGCTCTTAGCAAGGGAATCCACTTTCTGCATCGATATAATGACTTTGATAAGTAAAAGCTTGATATAATATGATATAGAATTATGTTTGTTGATATCTAGAAGGAAGAGGCACCTTCAAGGCAATTTTAATTATTTGACACCTTTGGAAGCTTGCAGGAAGAAAGCATGTACTAAGCAAAAATCTATTTGTTTTTCTTTTCTTTAAACTGCTGATCTGCAATCTTACATACTCAACACAAACACATACAAAAAAAGCAAAGAAAGGAAATGAAAAAAAATAAGACAGATAAACTTAAAACAAAATGAAATTTACAGCTTAAAAATTAAAAAAAAAATTGCTAAAATGATATATTATTTAACAAAAGTAACTATAACTTACAAAATATAAAATAGATTCTTAGTTTAAATAATTAAAACACAAATCAGTATTCTTAGTCCAAACTGTGAGAATTTCAGGAAGGAAAATGAGAGAGATATTAAAACTAAGCATTTTTCAAAATTCTGTTTATAAGTCACACTACAATTATATCAATAATTTTTTTCAATGTAAAATCACAGGAAAATTTGTGTTTCATTATGTTAAATTTGTGTTATTACATATATTCACAAAATAATTTCTTACCACAGGAAGAGCTAATTCGCCACTTAGTGTTTGACAATATTGTGCTATTAATTGGTGTTCATCTTCACTTCTAATAAAAAAGAAATAAAGTTAAGCATGATAATTAAGTTAATAACTGATCAGTTTATAAAAGAGGAACAACTATAAAGCTTTCATTGAGGCACTTTGTTTTATGTGTAGGAGGGCAGTAAGATAAATATTAGTAACAATTCCACTGAAATGAAAAGATACAAGGTTGACATAGGGGGGAAAAAGTAAAATAAAATTTTTCACCTGAGCAAAAAAATTTAGGAGAAATGTTGATACTTGAGGTTTTATTATTGTTGTTATTATTATTATTATTTTAAGTGGGATTTAAAAGAGTTTTATGGGAATCTTACACTCTAATGTTAATCTTGTCAACATACGTATTGACATATTATTGTAAATTTTATTAACTGTCAACTATAATGGACAGATGTTCAGATAATGGAAGGCAAATGTTCTTGATATAAGGTGCTTTTATTAAAGTTAAAAAATATATATAATAATAATAATAATGCAAGGCAAGCTTTTTACTATACATTTTTATTCCTTTATCTTCTGTATTAGATCATGTAAAAATTCTGAATAATACTAGGCCATAAGGAAAGTTCTACAGTTTTTTAAAGAGAAGTGTGATTTTGCCTGCTTATATTTTGCTACTGCTGATAAGGGGTGACCTTGAATGATCCAGAAATGTAAATTCAGTTTTTTCTTCTTGCAATGCATAATTCTTACTTGGGTTATGGCATAATTTTGGTTTCAGTACAGTGCTTTGTATGGTGAACCAAAAAGGTTCATTTTTGTCATATTATGCTCTTTTATTTCAAAAAAGGTAAAAATGCTAGTCAGACTTCTCATAAAATTTGTGCTGTTTCAGATGACACAGTTCAAAGGTGGTTTGAGAAGTTTAAGTGCAGAAATTTCAGCCTTGAAGATGAAGCCCGCTCTGAATGATCATCATCATCTGTAAAGAGAACCTCTTAAAAGAAGCTATCGAATGATCATACACTGTACTTCTTTGAATATTTAGTCTGTGTGATAGCTCCTGAACAGTGTAATGTGGATTTTCAGCAATAGCTTCTTTTATGGGGTCCTCCTTTACAGATGATGGTCATCCAAAATGCCATCATCTTTGATGCTTAAATTTCCGTTCTCTTAAACTTCTCAAACTGTGTCATCTGAAACAGCACTTTGTCCATATACAACACAAATTTTAGGAGCAGTCTGACTAGCATTTTTACCTTTCTTGAAATAAAAGAGCATGATTGACAAAAAAAAATTTTTTTGGTTTTCCATTCTTAGCACTGCACTGAAACAAAAATTATGCTACAACCCAAACAAGAATTAGACGCTCAAGCAGAAAAGACCAAATTTACATATTTATGTCCTTCCAGTAAGTCACTCCTTATCAACAGTAGCAAAATAACGAGATGAAACTGTGCTTCAATTTGAAAAACTAGGTGACCCAATACATTAACAGTTTTGTTGGACGATGAGGATGCTTATAATAGAAATTAATTCATAACACTGAGGAAATATGAGCTTAACATTTTATTATGAACTCCGACATTACACTGATATTGCTGATTGATAATAGTTGGAATTAAATCCATATGTAATATAGATTATAAAAATAATATTTCTTTACTGTTTTGACCTTAAAAAAATTGCAGTCAGCTTGTTATAGCCAAAAAAGGGCTTTATTGTTATTCTTCCTTTAAAATACAAACTTATTATATGACTAAGCATCTAAAAATGTCTTTGAAACATTAATTTTAACCCAAAATACCTAAAATACATATTTATGTTATAAATAAAGTAATGCAGACAATACATATTGATTGTTGTAATATGTTAAAAAAAAATCCCAATATATTTTAATATTAAAAATATATATAGTAGAATGTTTTATAAAACAAGTTGAAAATTGTATATTAAATGAGACAAATTAGGTGCGTTCATACTATAACTAGTTTGATAAACATTCAGATCTTAGTGCAATAGCTGTTGCACTCTTATGCAAAAAAGGATGAATACAAAATTTATTTTATGTGCAGATTTTCATGTTATAGATATTAATTTTATTTTATGAAATTAAGTTTCAATACACTGTTACAAACAATTAATTACAATTCTGTTACATTAAAATTATACTATGTGCAAATATCCAATACAAGACAATGTAAAAATATCACCTTTATTATTTCACTGAAAAAATTAATTATAGTGTCTGTTATTATATGATTAATTTCAGTAATAACATAAGTACATTTTAAGCTGGCAACATTTTATCTTTTGTTGACATTTATTGAAAATTCCAATGGGAAACCTAAGCCTAGCTTTGAAATTTTCAGAACTTGAAATCCATATTTAGACTCCTTTTCCATTTAATATCTATTTCTCCAGAAACATCTATCCAAAAAACTGTCAGTAGATTATATGACTGCTATAATTAAACAATTTTAGTACACAAATTTGGTTTTTAAATTCAGCAATACAGAAATAATATAACTCCATCTTAAATATGATGTAATTATCATGGCAACCTAGAATCATTACCTATCATGTGACAACACTGAATTAATTACGTATGGTAAGATATAATAGAATGAAGAACATTTTTATTAATATCTTTTTAAGTTTTGATTCGATTTTCATAAAATTTGAAATGACTTGGCAAAATTTTGCAACAATTATATATATTAAATTTCAAACCATTTGGTTGGTAGTTTTTGCACTGTTATATGCAGGCAGACAGACAGATGATATGACGACTATAGGTACTACGTATTTATATAATTATGAATGCACCTATAAAAATGAGGTTATTTTATACATTTCTTTATAAATTAAATAATGAATAATTGAAAATTAAAAGGATTGTGGAGAAACTCAAATAATTACCTTAATAAAATTCATTATCTTAAAAAAACCACTTAATTTTTTACAATTTGGAGGTAAAATTTAGCAATATTAGTATTTGCATATGAAAATAATATAAAATTAATTTAATGATCACAACACATTAAAGTTAATAAAATAAGAACTTACGAATCTGGTGTAGAATTACTTCTCGCCCTTAATTCAACTTCTGCTAATCTGAAAGAAAAAATATTTTACTTAAATAATAATTTGGCAATCACACATACAGAGACATACAAAATACAATCAATTTCTGATGTGTTTTAACTAATGACGCAAAGAAAATAAATGAATATAACTTTTCAACAATAAACAATAAATGGATACAACATTTAAAATATATAAAAAATAATTTCTGAGCATTTAACTGGCATTTTAGATGAATTATGAAAAATTATGTCCCAATAATTTTCTTCCTTAATATTGACTTTAGGTTACCAAATTTATGTAATAACAATATGACATTTAGAAATGTTTCATTCATTAAATCTAACATATTAAATCAGTAATTATAGACTTTTTTTTAAATAAAATATTTACAATAATACATAAAATTACTATCTATATATAGTAAAAGATCTTTAAAACACAAGGTTGTGTATTACATAGAATTTTGCATTATGTAGATTACATTTCACACATCTTTAAACTTACCTTGCAAACATGGCCAAATATGTTTGAAACACATCAAAATATGGTAAAGTATCTTTATATTGCATTCCTTGGGACCAGGAGTTGTGCAGATTATAAATTTTTGGATAACATAAATCATTTTGTAGATTGCTAAATTTACTTTATAAACTCAGCCCAAATATGCCTGGAGCAAATCATTCATTATATTACTCATTTAAATCATTTGTACTGTAATAAAAGCCATTTTTCATTAAAAAGCTCTAAATTAAGTAGATAAAGATAAGCTAATGCATCAAATTTAACCTTCTAGAAAGTAGCAATTGCCGTAATTTCCAACGTATAATCCGTGGAGCAAACAATTGTGTTTCAACCCAGAAATGTTATTCAATAATTGAAGTCAAATATTTACAGCGATCTAGTAAGTAACATTTTATAAAATAAAATTTATGGGTTGAAACATGATTGTTTGATTTGTGGATTATATGCCGGAAATTACGGTATTTTACAATGTGGAATGCAGGTGCTTCTTAACTTAAAAATTGATTGTTTACATCAGAGAAGTTGTGCATTAGATAGAAAATTGCATTATATAGAATTGTGTTATAAACATCCTCTAATGTATTTAAAATACAAGCCATTTTTTTTAACCCTGAGCTGCTGAATCAATTTGAATAATTATTCTTTTTATTGAAAGCTGTTTCTTTGTAAATGAGTCTGTACTATTTTAAAAAACATTTCCATTTTCATACTTCATTTTTAATTTTAAAAGATTTTACTGCTTTTTTTTTTTTAAATGGTGGCAATTGGGTTCCATTGTTGCAGAGAAATGGAAAGTAATGGATCATTATATCTTTATTGATGCCCTTTTCTTATTATAATTAAAAATAAGTTATATTTTTAATTTGAATAGATTATGTGTAACAAAATTGAGGTTCAAGCGCCCTAAAAGTAACCCAAAAAAACAAGCTTCCATTTAAATACACAAAACTGCAACATTTTACTATAACTTCATCAAAATAACATCATTTTCAGAGATATTTCATACTACCCGCTCTGAAATTAAGATGTAAAATTTTCAATAAAAGAAAATTATGCTGCACCTATAAAATTACATTTTTAAAAAGCATTAGACTAAAAGCATACAGTTCCATTAAAGAAACACTGCAACTTTTATGATTATTATTTTTAAATGACATAATTTACACTCGTTTTCATTCCTCCTGTACAAAGATTAAGCCAAAAGTATTTTTAAATACAAAATGTAGCATTTCAATACAATTGTGTCAAAATGATTCTCAGCATCTTTTAATTCCTCTGGTACCAATTTTGAGGCCTTAAGGCCTTAAACCTATATACTAGCAAAATAAAAAATCATTAAAAGATTACGTTATTTTGACCCAATTATAGTTCTTTCCAACATAGTTGAAAAGTGTTTATGAATTCTGTTTGTCTGGCCAAGCTCCAATTCACATAAATATAGTCGAATTGCTATATAACAGACATATGTTATTAAAATTTACTATGGCATGTTCGGTATTGAAAACAAAGTTCATTTACAGGGATACTCAAAAGTATTCCATAACATTATGATATATGGAGAACAATCATTTGCAATGTATTTTAACAATGTTATATTATTTCAAACACATTGAAATTTATATATATCACTGAAGTGCACAACGAGATGCTTACTGTTCAATATGGTGCAGATAGCATCTATCATTCATATACAGGGACACACAAAAGTGTTCAGTTACAGTACTGCCTAAGAGTGACAATTGCTGGAAATGTGCTTTCAATTGTGGTATGCATTTTTAAATTTAACAAATTTTTTGCATATTACTTGGTGTGTATGTACTATATATAGATACAGGGCTGTGCAAAAAAAAAAAAAAATAATAATAATACATTTCCATTTAATGATGAAAATTGGTGAAAGGGAATTTTCAACTGTGTTAAGCATTTCCTAACTGAACTAAATTTCAGCAAAATATGTAGTATATATACAAATTGATAAATCAGGTAGAGAGATCCACAAAAGAATTTGAATCCTTTTCCAACTATAGATGGTAATTGCTGAAATTGGGTTTTCAAATGTCTTATGTGTTTTCTAAATTACTTAATTAGATATCATCTTTCACCTTATTAAACGGTGAAGTTTCTTTTACAATATTCTGGAGGTGTTGGAAAGTGTTACATAATCTATGCTTGACACATGATTTTTCTTTCTAATTTTATGACTGAAAAATTCATGTTTATAATGTCATTTTCTATTGGTGAAATCAGCCCACCATTCTGTAACTAAGGACCTTGAACTCAGAAAGAAGGGACATGCTTGAGTGTCTGAAAATGACATATTTAATAAAAAGTGAGAATGTTCATTAATAAAACCGAAATATTTCACTATGAAAATGCCTAAATTACTCAAATGTCTGGACTTTTTACTCTAGCAGTACTGAGATTAGGACATTGAGGTGACCCAAGAAGTGCAAAAATTGTTCGCATGCAAAGCTTTTACTGGTAAACATGGCTTCAATTTTTGCTGGGAATATATCCATTACACATAAAAGTATACATGCAGCAAAAATATAAAAAGTATATGTGAAAAGTTTGTGCATGAAAAAAAAATTATGTTATATTTAGCTTCAAATATATTTTTTTATTGATAAAACTAAAAAAAATAATATAATTGTGTCAAAGTGATATAATTTTTTCTAATTTTTCATTGCATATTTACAAAGAATAAAAGCCTTAATTAATTAATTACTTTATCTTTATTATTTGTCTTGATTACAGATGACAAATCACTTTATTTTGAAATTAATTACAGATTAAATGATTCAATTTTAATTTTTCAATAATGTGAAAAGTTAAAATTAATAAAAATAATATTATGGTACAAAAATTAAATAATAATTGTTTTGGAAGTTACCAATCCAAGCCAGATGTTTTTCATTGGAATTATTATTATTATTTTAAGTTCATTTTACAGTTTCTTTCTTATGAAATTTTTTATTTAGTCAAATTTCAAAGGATGCCATCTTGTTATACATAATTTATAAAAATAAATAAATAAAATCAAATTTTTTCAATTCTAATAAAACAATAAAAGTAAATATATTATGGCATTACATGTAAAAGAGATTTATTTATTTTCTGTTTTTTTTTTCGGCGGGGGGGGGGGGGGTTACAGATTTTTTAACAGAGTAAATTAACTTTAACAGCACCTATTGTTAGTAAAAATATTCTGCTTCATAAAATTGGCCATGCTTTCTAAATATGTTAACACTATAACATCCATTGGTGTCATTTCGACACCAAACTGAATTTAGCCTTACATCTCTATTACATTTTTTCCTCTATATTCTTCAAATTTTAAGAATTTTAATCATTTTACATAATAAGCATACTGTCGAAATTTTTATTATGGGATTCGATTTCCAAAAAAATTACAGCCAAATTCACCTAGAACATTTGTTGGTGTTATTTTGACACCAAGCAGAATTTAAAATAAATCGTTCTTTTGTGAAAATGTAACAATATAAGCTTAATTAAAGTACAATGATGCAATACAGTGTTAAATTAAAATTTATAGTGTCCATTTTCTATAATTAAATTAGTGGTGTCGAAATGACACCGGCGGCTGTTTTAGTAGGTAGATATTGTCGGCTGTTCTAGTGTTAACTTGATTTAATGAATTTTCCTGTAAAATAAATCACTGTTCTTTTGTAAAAATGTAACAATACAAGCTTAATTAAAGTACAAGGATGCAATATAGTGATAGCACCTATTTTCCATAATTAAATTAGTAGTGTTGAAATGATACTAGCGGCTGAAATTGTCGGCTGTTCTAGTGTTAAAGCAAAGTATTTTGCATGAAATGTTACATCAACTGTTATTAATAGACATATTAAACAAGTTTTACAAGAGTTTTTCTCCTTAGTGGGATTTTAAGCATATTTTACCACCATCCTATACATAAGGGAACTCAGATTTATTGAATTTTCAGAAGTAATATCGTCATTTTTTATTTCCACTCTGCTACTAAAATAGACTTTAAGATTGATAAGTGCCATCTGTAATCATATTAAGTTCAATTTTAATAATTTATTTATTTATTTATTTTTAGATTTTTGAAGTTGGTTAAATTTTACCAGTTTATTTGACCTTTTTTTTTTTTTTTTTTTGAGTGATTGAAAAAAAAAAAAAAAAAAATTGACAAAATTCTCAATTTAATCATGAGACATTTTAGATAACATTGCTGAGTATAAAGATTTTTCTTTTGCAGTATCTTTTATCACACTATTTTTTTTTCTGGAATATTATTTTAATGTGGTTATAACAAATAAAAAAATTCCTTTTCAATGTTCTGTTTATTAACCTATTCTCCATTGACGGTATAGAAACATACCATTTTCTTAAGTAATTATTTTCTTATAAAAATAAATGTTTGAATGAACAAAATTTTTGTGAAAACTATTATAATGTTATTATTATTTTATTTTTTTTTAGTTGTCAGTTGCACTTTATTAAAAAAACCAAAAAAAAAATGAAATTATAGTTTTCTACTTTTTGCAAAAAATGCAATGTGACTGTACAAGATAAATGATTTGAAATATTTAAAAAATAATTAAAATTTGAATTTCCATGATTTTTTTCATTTTAGAAAGAATACATGTAAGTCATACTTTTGTTTTTTCTATTTTATCAATGTCTGATTACATCTAATTTTTTTTATAACTCATGCTGATGGTGTGTTTTTGACCAGTTTTATAATTCTTAAACTAATAAAGCTAATTTTTTTTTCTTTTCAGTTTTGTCAATAGTATTTATCAAATTTTATCCTATTTATAAAAATATATTTGTATGAAACAAAAAATTTAATAAAAATTTATTGTGGTGGGAAATGGATTAAAATAAATAAAATTCTGATTTAAATTTAAAAAAATTAACAATAAATAAAAAACCATAAAAGACAATAGCATATAATACCTGCTTGCATACAATTCTAGCCTAGAATGCATTTCTTGTGATGAAAGTGTGTGTTGAGGTGATGGGGCAGGACTTTCCAAGTCATCTCCTTCAAGAACTGTTTGGACAGGAAGGTAGCCAAGTCTTTGATGTTTCTTGAAGTAGCGCTTAGATTTAAATTTATTTTTCATTATTTTTGTGAAATCTCTTACATCTTCTCCAGATGTAGTCTATAAAATAGATAAATGTATCACAATTATAAGTTTGAAAAGCAAATCAATGAAATTTAATGATAATTTAAAATGTTAACAATGAAATGCTCAAATACTTGGTCACACTTCATGCAGAAAGTTCTGCCATTAAACAAATAATGAATTACTTTTAAAAAATAGTGGTACTAAAGGAATAAATCTTTCAGGTATGTATTTAGTGCCCCAAAAATAGTCAGTCATGAGCTCACCACTGCTTGTGAAGCGTAATATTTTTTATTTCAAAGTACCCAGTCCTAAGTGGAGAAGTTTTTATACATAGTATCTATAGGTATAATGCTGAAGCCTCCACCCACTTTTAAACAATTTGATTTTTTTTTTCCATCCCCAAATATAAACTCCCAAAACTGTTTTTTGCCCGAAAAATTGATTTAAAAAATCCAGGGGAGAGAATCTTCCCCATTTTGGCAGATTTTCACACTTTTTTAGAAAGAACATTTCTGCTTCTCTTTCCTCTTTTCCACCCTTGCACAAAATGTTTAAAACCTTGAGAATCTTTCAAAAAAATCTGTCTTATTTTTTACTCTCTAGTAAGAAGTAAACAATCAACCACCTAAATTACAACTCTTCCCCCCACCCACTAGCATACGAAATTTAAAAATATGAAAGCTTGTAATTTAAAAAAATCTTCTTTCCTGTATGTTGAACTCTAGTAACAATAAAAAAATGATTTGCCATATAAATTATCTCTTTACCCCCCCAAACATACAAAGTCTTTAAAACTTTATTCTTAAAAAAAACTTTCTTCTGTATTTGTTGCTCTCTAGTATCAGTAAATAAATTATCAGTCATCTAACCCCAAAACTTCAAAAATACATTCCACTGAAAATTTATGAAAATATGACATGGTTTTGATAAATGACATCGACATTGAGTCATTTTCATTAAGAAAACTTTTAATTTACATTATAAAAATGATTTCTTACTTGAAACTTAGTATTTAATAAAATAAATATTCTAAATCTTTTCTAAATGTTTATTTTTCTCCCAAAAATTCTAAAGATCTCTTGCAATTTAAATGGTTGGTTGGTTTATTTATGACGGCCGATTATCTACTCGAGGGATATAAGCCCTTGGGGGGAGTATCCTCCGTGGGGGTCTTTCTAAGGGATCCTAACCGCATTTACGGCAAGGCTCGAAGAAAACCACAGAAAACTCCGAACGTTTAGGTTGACGAGCACGACAGGGGTTTGAACCCAGCATCTCCTGTCTACCAGCTTTGAGAGCAGAACCTCTTAGACACCTGTGGGGCTTGCAATTTAAATGGTACATATAGGGTTGCCACACAGATAGTAAACTATATTGAAATCAAACTTTCATAAAATAACAAATGTTTAGATGTACGATTTGAATGAATGGTTTAGCTTTAGGTCTAGCTAGTTGCCAGGAAAATGGGAACTAAAATTCAGCTTTATTATCATTTATTACAGATTCACAGCCTAACTATCACAATTTAAAATTTAATGCCTAGTATGTTTGATAAGTATATGTATGTTATTTTTTTAAAACAAAGATTAATATAAGGATTACTTCTATTTTAATCAAATAAAGTAATTTATGAAATATACATTATAAATTTATATCAGTAATTATCTGTTTAAAATATCTTAATAACAATAATAAATATTTTTGTATCAAATATTTTATTTAATGATTAGCTTTTTTCTGATTAAAGAGAGTTGTGATATGCAACTTATTCACAATTAAGTGGAAAGCCTGTGATTTGTTTGACCAAATATTTTATATAGACTGGAATAAGAACTGCAAAACTGTCAAAATGAAGAAATTCTTTTTGCCTTCCCCTATACCTATCTAGAGATATCTAGAACCCCTCCACCTAGACACCCTTTTGCATGGAAGGGATTTAGATGGTTGATTATTTATTCATTCTTACAACAAAGTAAGAAATAAATCAAAAGAATTTATAAAACTGAAATGATTAAAAAAAAATTTAATTCTCTCTTATACAAATGGGATAAAACAGAAATATTGGAGGGGGATTTAGGTAAAATAACAAATAAGCAGGTGGAATGATGAAAGGTGAGGGATTTTTAATCTATGATACAGACACATAAAAATATTATCCAAACCCAAGGTGGGGGATTTTTAATCTATGATACAGACACATAAAAAATATTATCCAAACCCAAGATAGCTATATTAAAAATCTTTAAACTTTTTTTTTTAAACAAGAAATATATTAAATGTGATATGGAAACTTTTGTAGACATTAGAAGAAATGTAGAAGACATGCAAAACAAAATCCCTATTTATATTTTCTTTACTTTATTTATTTAATCTTTTATGTTACAGAGTAAATGAAACTAATTATAATAATACATTTTTATTTAAAATGAAGATTTAAAATATGAAAACTTTAAACAATCTCAATGTGCCAATTTATCCAATAAATAAATAAACAAATAAATCAGAACTGTTTAGTATGTTCAGAACTGTTAAGTTAATTATTACCCCAACAGCAAGAAATATTGGCTAGATTTCGGCCTTTTATAAAAATCGTCAGTAAATAAACAGCAATTACTTAGTGAGATTCACACAATATCGTCAGAACAAAAACTAGCAATTTCTTTAGTTAATATCTAAGACAAACGTCAGCAGGAAATCAGTTAATATGCAAATTTTTCAAAGTATGACATCGGTCATTAATCCTGAATTAACACTATCAACTGACTGAAGTTAACTCCATCAGAAGTACATCATATTTTTTCTTCAGATGGAGAGGAATTTAATTTTATGCTTTTTAAAGGTTTAAAACAAATGACCGAACAAAACATTCATTAAAATTATTTAGATATTAAAAGAAATAATAAATGCTATTTTCTCATACATTTAAAGAAGAGGGTTTTCACCAGTAGGAACAATGTTAAGTGAGTATATTTTTCATTGTAAGTTGTAAAAATTGTATAATTAAAATGTTTGAAATTTCGTTTTAAATTAAATAATGAATATTGTTAAATGGAAATATTTTCCACTATAAGATACAAAAATGTTTATATATTAAGACTGTAACTAATTAAAATGTAAGAAATTCTGTTTTGTTTTAATATTGCTGTTAAATGTTTTTTCAATGAAAATTGCAATTAATTAGAATTAAAATTTTAAATTGCATTTAATTATTCTTTGTAAGATGCAAAAATATTTATATATCAATAATAAAAGTAAATAATAAGTAAAAACGTAATTTATAACTTAAAATATAATGTTACGTGCATCTTATAATGGAGAATTAATTGCAATTTAAATTTTAATAGCAATTTAAATTTTAATTGTTATTACTTTTAATTTTTATTGCAAACTCATTTAACAACAATATTTCAAATTTAAACTAAAACATATTTTTTTTTTTTTTTTATTACGTTTAAATTATTTATATAATTGATACGTAAATATTTTTGCATCTTATAGTGGAAAAAATTTCTGATTAGCAATACTTATTTTTTGAATTAAAACAACACAAAAACGAACTTTCAAACATTTTAAGTATACAATTTTTACAACTTACAATGAAAAATATACTCACTTAACATTGCTCCTAGCTTTGAAAATAATCTTCTTTAAAGCTTCTTATTATTCTTATTAAATAATTGGCAAAAGATCATATGATATCGCATTGCACTCGGCAAAAGATTACCAAGTGACCAAATGATCGAAAACTAATAGGAAAAGGCTTTAAAATTGATTCAGCAATAGTCGGGATACGATGCTCAACAGGCAGTTTGGAGAGCGGACAAAATGCCTTTCCCGCCGATCCGGGAGTGCGAGGTCGCCAGTTTAGGACATTTGGCAGAAGTTCAGCGTAGAAATTTTTTCTATTTGGGTTACATTTTGTAATATACCAATCTACTTTTCAGACTGATAGTTGGAAAGGAAAATATAGTTATAAAAATTTATGATCAAGATCAACATAACTATCTATAAATTATAAATTAATGCATGATATAACCAAGAATGAAAAATCATGCACCATGATGTAGATTATGAAACACTTTCCAACACTATTGGAATATTGTTAAGAAATATCATTTTTTTTCATACAATGAAATGAGATAGCTAAATAAACATTAAAAAATATCCACAACACAGTAAAAATTAATTTTCAGGAATTGCTGTCCATAGCCGGTAATGTGTGCAAATTCTATATCATGCAACCCTGTATATGAAATATACACCTCATAATACTCTAAAAATAAACATTTTAAATGCATATCACAGCTTAAAACTTAAATTCAGCCGTTACGGCTCATAGTCAGTTCTATCGAAATCTTTTGAGTGTCTCTGTAAATAAACAAAATATTTTACGCACTTAATAAATTTACAGAAAACATGCTTCAGTGCACCTCAGAAATGTATATGAATTTCATTAAAATACACTGTAAACAATTTTTCCCTATAGATATTAATGCAATAGATTACTTTTGTGCCTTCTTGTTAAATGAACTATAAACACTTCTTACTCTATACTAGGGGTGCGAAACCTGTGGCCCGCGATCGGATTACTGGTGGCACGCGGATCAATTTCGTCGATCGGACGCGAAAAAATCACGAATTTCGCCGATCAGGTGCGTAGAAATCGCGAATTTTGCCAAATTTCGTCATCGGGTGCGTAAAAATCGCAAATTTTGCCGATAGAGTGCATATAAATCGCGAATTTTGCCGATCGGGTGCGTATAAATCGTAAATTTCGCCGATCGCCTGCGTAAATATTGTGAATTTTGCTGATCGCCTGCTTAAAAATCGTGAATTTTGCCGATCGCCTGCATAAAAATCGTGAATTTTGCCGATCGGGCCCGTATAAATCGCGAATTTTGCCGATCAGGTGCGTATAAATCGCGAATTTTGCCGATCGGGCCCGTAAAAATCGCGAATTTTGCCGATCGGGCCCGTAAAAATCGCGAATTTTGCCGATCGGGCCGTATAAATCGCGAATTTTGCCGATCAGGTGCGTATAAATCGTAAATTTCGTCGATCGTATGCGTAAAAATCGCGAATTTTGCCGATCGGGCCCGTAAAAATAGCGAATATTGCCGATCAGGTGCGTGTAATTTGTAAATTTCGACGATCGTCTGCGTAAAAATCGCAAATTTTGCCGATCGGGTGCATATAAATCGCGAATTTCGCCGACCAGGTGCGTGTAAATTGTAAATTTCGGCGATCGTCTGCGTAAAAATCGCAAATTTTGCCGATTTGGCGCGTAAAAATCGCGAATTCTGCCGATCGGGTGCATAAAAATCGCGAATTCTGCCGATCGGGTGCATAAAAATCATGAATTTCGCCGATAGGGTGCGTATAAATCGCGAATTTTTCCGATCAGGTGCGTATAAATAATAAATTTCGTCGATCGTATGCGTAAAAATCGCGAATTTTGCCGATCGGATGCATATAAATCCCGAATTTTGCCGATCGGGTGCGTGTAAATTGTAAATTTCGCCGATCGTCTATGTAAAAATCGCGAATTTTGCCGATCGGGCGCGTAAAAATCGCGAATTCTGCCAATCGGGTGCATAAAAATCATGAATTTCGCCGATAGGGTGCGTATAAATCGCGAATTTTTCCGATCAGGTGCGTATAAATAATAAATTTCGTCGATCGTATGCGTAAAAATCGCGAATTTTGCCGATCGGGGCCCGTAAAAATCGCGAATTTTGCCGATCAGGTGCGTATAAATCGTAAATTCCGTCGATCGTATGCGTAAAAATCGCGAAATTTGCCGATCGGGCCCGTAAAAATCGCGAATTTTGCCGATCAGGTGCGTGTAATTTGTAAATTTCGGCGATCGTCTGCGTAAAAACCGCAAATTTTGCCGATCGGGTGCATATAAATCGCGAATTTCGCCGATCAGGTGCGTGTAAATTGTAAATTTCGGCGATCGTCAGCGTAAAAATCGCAAATTTTGCCGATCGGACGCGTAAAAATCGCAAATTTTGCCGATTAGGCGCGTAAAAATCGCGAATTCTGCCGATCGGGTGCATAAAAATCATGAATTTCGCCGATAGGGTGCGTATAAATCGCGAATTTTTCCGATCAGGTGCGTATAAATAATAAATTTCGTCGATCGTATGCGTAAAAATCGCGAATTTTGCCGATCGGGGCCCGTAAAAAACGCGAATTTTGCCGATCGGGCCCGTAAAAATCGCGAATTTTGCCGATCGGGTGCATATAAATCGCGAATGTTGCCGATCGGGTGCATATAAAACTCGAATTTTGCCGATCGGATGCATATAAATCCCGAATTTTGCCGATCGGGTGCGTGTAAATTGTAAATTTCGCCGATCGTCTGTGTAAAAATCGCGAATTTTGCCGATCGGGCGCGTAAAAATCGCGAATTCTGCCGATCGGGTGCATAAAAATCATGAATTTCGCCCATAGGGTGCGTATAAATCGCGAATTTTTCCGATCAGGTGCGTATAAATAATAAATTTCGTCGATCGTATGCGTAAAAATCGCGAATTTTGCCGATCAGGAGCGTATAAATCGTAAATTCCGTCGATCGTATGCGTAAAAATCGCGAATTTTGCCGATCGGGCCCGTAAAAATCGCGAATTTTGCCGATCAGGTGCGTGTAATTTGTAAATTTCGGCGATCGTCTGCGTAAAAATCGTAAATTTTGCCGATCAGGTGGATATAAATCGCGAATTTCGTCGATCAGGTGCGTGTAAATTGTAAATTTCGGCGATCGTCTGCGTAAAAATCGCAAATTTTGCCGATCGGACGCGTAAAAATCGCAAATTTTGCCGATTAGGCGCATAAAAATCGCGAATCCTGCCGATCGGGTGCATAAAAATCATGAATTTCGCCGATAGGGTGCGTATAAATCACGAATTTTTCCGATCAGGTGCGTATAAATAATAAATTTCGTCGATCGTATGCGTAAAAATCGCAAATTTTGCCGATCGGGTGCATATAAATCGCGAATTTCGCCGATCAGGTGCGTGTAAATTGTAAATTTCGGCGATCGTCTGCGTAAAAATCGCAAATTTTGCCGATCGGACGCGTAAAAATCGCGAATTTTGCCGATCAGGTGCGTATAAATCGTAAATTTCGTCGATCGTATGCGTAAAAATCGCGAATTTTGCCGATCGGGACCGTAAAAATCGCGAATATTGCCGATCAGGTGCATGTAATTTGTAAATTTCGACGATCGTCTGCGTAAAAATCGCAAATTTTGCCGATCGGGTGCATATAAATCGCGAATTTCGCCGATAAGGTGCGTGTAAATTGTAAATTTCGGCGATCGTCTGCGTAAAAATCGCAAATTTTGCCGATCGGACGCGTAAAAATCGCAAATTTTGCCGATTAGGCGCGTAAAAATCGCGAATTCTGCCGATCGGGTGCATAAAAATCATGAATTTCGCCGATAGGGTAAGTATAAATCGCGAATTTTTCCGATCAGGTGCGTATAAATAATAAATTTCGTCGTTCGTATGCGTAAAAATCGCGAATTTTGCCGATCGGGGCCCGTAAAAATCGCGAATTTTGCCGATCAGGTGCGTATAAATCATAAATTTCGTCGATCGTATGCGTAAAGATCGCGAATTTTGCCGATCGGGCCCGTAAAAATCGCGAATTTTGCCGATCAGGTGCGTGTAATTTGTAAATTTCGGCGATCGTCTGCGTAAAAATCGCAAATTTTGCCGATCAGGTGCATATAAATCGCGAATTTCGCCGACCAGGTGCGTGTAAATTGTAAATTTCGGCGATCGTCTGCGTAAAAATCGCAAATTTTGCCGATTTGGCGCGTAAAAATCGCGAATTCTGCCGATCGGGTGCATAAAAATCGCGAATTCTGCCGATCGGGTGCATAAAAATCATGAATTTCGCCGATAGGGTGCGTATAAATCGCGAATTTTTCCGATCAGGTGCGTATAAATAATAAATTTCGTCGATCGTATGCGTAAAAATCGCGAATTTTGCCGATCGGGCCCGTAAAAATCGCGAATTTTGCCGATCGGGCCCGTAAAAATCGCGAATTTTGACGATCGGGAGCATATAAATCGCGAATTTTGCCGATCGGGTGCATATAAATCGCGAATTTTGCCGATCGGGTGCATATAAATCCCGAATTTTGCCGATCGGATGCATATAAATCCCGAATTTTGCCGATCGGGTGCGTGTAAATTGTAAATTTCGCCGATCGTCTGTGTAAAAATCGCGAATTTTGCCGATCGGGCACGTAAAAATCGCGAATTTTGCCGATCGGGCGCGTAAAAATCGCGAATTCTGCCAATCGGGTGCATAAAAATCATGAATTTCGCCGATAGGGTGCGTATAAATCGCGAATTTTTCCGATCAGGTGCGTATAAATAATAAATTTCGTCGATCGTATGCGTAAAAATCGCGAATTTGGCCGATCGGGGCCCGTAAAATTCGCGAATTTTGCCGATCAGGTGCGTATAAATCGTAAATTCCGTCGATCGTATGCGTAAAAATCGCGAATTTTGCCGATCGGGCCCGTAAAAATCGCGAATTTTGCGATCAGGTGCGAGTAATTTGTAAATTTCGGCGATCGTCTGCGTAAAAATCGCAAATTTTGCCGATCGGACGCGTAAAAATCGCAAATTTTGCCGATTAGGCGCGTAAAAATCGCGAATTCTGCCGATCGGGTGCATAAAAATCATGAATTTCGCCGATAGGGTGCGTATAAATCGCGAATTTTTCCGATCAGGTGCGTATAAATAATAAATTTCGTCGATCGTATGCGTAAAAATCGCGAATTTTGCCGATCGGGGCCCGTAAAAAACGCGAATTTTGCCGATCGGGCCCGTAAAAATCGCGAATTTTGCCGATCGGGTGCATATAAATCGCGAATGTTGCCGATCGGGTACATATAAATCCCGAATTTTGCCGATCGCATGCATATAAATCCCGAATTTTGCCGATCGGGTGCGTGTAAATTGTAAATTTCGCCGATCGTCTGTGTAAAAATCGCGAATTTTGCCGATCGGGCACGTAAAAATCGCGAATTTTGCCGATCGGGCGCGTAAAAATCGCGAATTCTGCCGATCGGGTGCATAAAAATCATGAATTTCGCCGATAGGGTGCGTATAAATCGCGAATTTTTCCGATCAGGTGCGTATAAATAATAAATTTCGTCGATCGTATGCGTAAAAATCGCGAATTTTGCCGATCGGGGCCCGTAAAAATCGCGAATTTTGCCGATCAGGTGCGTATAAATCGTAAATTCCGTCGATCGTATGCGTAAAAATCGCGAATTTTGCCGATCGGGCCCGTAAAAATCGCGAATTTTGCCGATCAGGTGCGTGTAATTTGTAAATTTCGGCGATCGTCTGCGTAAAAATCGCAAAATTTGCCGATCGGACGCGTAAAAATCGCAAATTTTGCCGATTAGGCGCGTAAAAATCGCGAATTCTGCCGATCGGGTGCATAAAAATCATGAATTTCGCCGATAGGGTGCGTATAAATCGCGAATTTTTCCGATCAGGTGCGTATAAATAATAAATTTCGTCGATCGTATGCGTAAAAATCGCGAATTTTGCCGATCGGGGCCCGTAAAAAACGCGAATTTTGCCGATCGGGCCCGTAAAAATCGCGAATTTTGCCGATCGGGTACATATAAATCCCGAATTTTGCCGATCGGATGCATATAAATCCCGAATTTTGCCGATCGGGTGCGTGTAAATTGTAAATTTCGCCGATCGTCTGTGTAAAAATCGCGAATTTTGCCGATCGGGCACGTAAAAATCGCGAATTTTGCCGATCGGGCGCGTAAAAATCGCGAATTATGCCGATCGGGTGCATAAAAATCATGAATTTCGACGATAGGGTGCGTATAAATCGCGAATTTTTCCGATCAGGTGCGTATAAATAATAAATTTCGTCGATCGTATGCGTAAAAATCGCGAATTTTGCCGATCAGGTGCGTATAAATCGTAAATTCCGTCGATCGTATGCCTAAAAATCGCGAATTTTGCCGATCGGGCCCGTAAAAATCGCGAATTTTGCCGATCAGGTGCGTGTAATTTGTAAATTTCGGCGATCGTCTGCGTAAAAATCGTAAATTTTGCCGATCAGGTGGATATAGATCGCGAATTTCGCCGATCAGGTGCGTGTAAATTGTAAATTTCGGCGATCGTCTGCGTAAAAATCGCAAATTTTGCCGATCGGACGCGTAAAAATCGCAAATTTTGCCGATTAGGCGCGTAAAAATCGCGAATTCTGCCGATCGGGTGCATAAAAATCATGAATTTCGCCGATAGGGTGCGTATAAATCGCGAATTTTTCCGATCAGGTGCGTATAAATAATAAATTTCGTCGATCGTATGCGTAAAAATCGCGAATTTTGCCGATCAGGTGCGTATAAATCGTAAATTCCGTCGATCGTATGCGTAAAAATCGCGAATTTTGCCGATCGGGCCCGTAAAAATCGCGAATTTTGCCGATCAGGTGCGTGTAATTTGTAAATTTCGGCGATCGTCTGCGTAAAAATCGTAAATTTTGCCGATCAGGTGGATATAAATCGCGAATTTCGCCGATCAGGTGCGTGTAAATTGTAAATTTCGGCGATCGTCTGCGTAAAAATCGCAAATTTTGCCGATCGGACGCGTAAAAATCGCAAATTTTGCCGATTAGGCGCGTAAAAATCGCGAATTCTGCCGATCGGGTGCATAAAAATCATGAATTTCGCCGATAGGGTGCGTATAAATCGCGAATTTTTCCGATCAGGTGCGTATAAATAATAAATTTCGTCGATCGTATGCGTAAAAATCGCGAATTTTGCCGATCGGGGCCCGTAAAAATCGCGAATTTTGCCGATCGGGTCCGTAAAAATCGCGAATTTTGACGATCGGGAGCATATAAATCGCGAATTTTGCCGATCGGGTGCATATAAATCGCGAATTTTGCCGATCGGGTGCATATAAATCCCGAATTTTGCCGATCGGATGCATATAAATCCCGAATTTTGCCGATCGGGTGCGTGTAAATTGTAAATTTCGCCGATCGTCTGTGTAAAAATCGCGAATTTTGCCGATCGGGCACGTAAAAATCGCGAATTTTGCCGATCGGGCGCGTAAAAATCGCGAATTCTGCCAATCGGGTGCATAAAAATCATGAATTTCGCCGATAGGGTGCGTATAAATCGCGAATTTTTCCGATCAGGTGCGTATAAATAATAAATTTCGTCGATCGTATGCGTAAAAATCGCGAATTTTGCCGATCGGGGCCCGTAAAATTCGCGAATTTTGCCGATCAGGTGCGTGTAATTTGTAAATTTCGGCGATCGTCTGCGTAAAAATCGCAAATTTTGCCGATCGGACGCGTAAAAATCGCAAATTTTGCCGATTAGGCGCGTAAAAATCGCGAATTCTGCCGATCGGGTGCATAAAAATCATGAATTTCGCCGATAGGGTGCGTATAAATCGCGAATTTTTCCGATCAGGTGCGTATAAATAATAAATTTCGTCGATCGTATGCGTAAAAATCGCGAATTTTGCCGATCGGGGCCCGTAAAAAACGCGAATTTTGCCGATCGGGCCCGTAAAAATCGCGAATTTTGCCGATCGGGTGCATATAAATCGCGAATGTTGCCGATCGGGTACATATAAATCCCGAATTTTGCCGATCGGATGCATATAAATCCCGAATTTTGCCGATCGGGTGCGTGTAAATTGTAAATTTCGCCGATCGTCTGTGTAAAAATCGCGAATTTTGCCGATCGGGCACGTAAAAATCGCGAATTTTGCCGATCGGGCGCGTAAAAATCGCGAATTCTGCCGATCGGGTGCATAAAAATCATGAATTTCGCCGATAGGGTGCGTATAAATCGCGAATTTTTCCGATCAGGTGCGTATAAATAATAAATTTCGTCGATCGTATGCGTAAAAATCGCGAATTTTGCCGATCGGGGCCCGTAAAAATCGCGAATTTTGCCGATCAGGTGCGTATAAATCGTAAATTCCGTCGATCGTATGCGTAAAAATCGCGAATTTTGCCGATCGGGCCCGTAAAAATCGCGAATTTTGCCGATCAGGTGCGTGTAATTTGTAAATTTCGGCGATCGTCTGCGTAAAAATCGCAAATTTTGCCGATCGGACGCGTAAAAATCGCAAATTTTGCCGATTAGGCGCGTAAAAATCGCGAATTCTGCCGATCGGGTGCATAAAAATCATGAATTTCGCCGATAGGGTGCGTATAAATCGCGAATTTTTCCGATCAGGTGCGTATAAATAATAAATTTCGTCGATCGTATGCGTAAAAATCGCGAATTTTGCCGATCGGGGCCCGTAAAAAACGCGAATTTTGCCGATCGGGCCCGTAAAAATCGCGAATTTTGCCGATCGGGTGCATATAAATCGCGAATGTTGCCGATCGGGTACATATAAATCCCGAATTTTGCCGATCGGATGCATATAAATCCCGAATTTTGCCGATCGGGTGCGTGTAAATTGTAAATTTCGCCAATCGTCTGTGTAAAAATCGCGAATTTTGCCGATCGGGCACGTAAAAATCGCGAATTTTGCCGATCGGGCGCGTAAAAATCGCGAATTCTGCCGATCGGGTGCATAAAAATCATGAATTTCGCCGATAGGGTGCGTATAAATCGCGAATTTTTCCGATCAGGTGCGTATAAATAATAAATTTCGTCGATCGTATGCGTAAAAATCGCGAATTTTGCCGATCAGGTGAGTATAAATCGTAAATTCCGTCGATCGTATGCGTAAAAATCGCGAATTTTGCCGATCGGGCCCGTAAAAATCGCGAATTTTGCCGATCAGGTGCGTGTAATTTGTAAATTTCGGCGAAAGTCTGCGTAAAAATCGTAAATTTTGCCGATCAGGTGGATATAAATCGCGAATTTCGCCGATCAGGTGCGTGTAAATTGTAAATTTCGGCGATCGTCTGCGTAAAAATCGCAAATTTTGCCGATCGGACGCGTAAAAATCGCAAATTTTGCCGATTAGGCGCGTAAAAATCGCGAATTCTGCCGATCGGGTGCATAAAAATCATGAATTTCGCCGATAGGGTGCGTATAAATCACGAATTTTTCCGATCAGGTGCGTATAAATAATAAATTTCGTCGACCGTATGCGTAAAAATCGCAAATTTTGCCGATCGGGTGCATATAAATCGCGAATTTCGCCGATCAGGTGCGTGTAAATTGTAAATTTCGGCGATCGTCTGCGTAAAAATCGCAAATTTTGCCGATCGGACGCGTAAAAATCGCGAATTTTGCCGATCAGGTGCGTATAAATCGTAAATTTCGTCGATCGTATGCGTAAAAATCGCGAATTTTGCCGATCGGGCCCGTAAAAATCGCGAATATTGCCGATCAGGTGCGTGTAATTTGTAAATTTCGACGATCGTCTGCGTAAAAATCGCAAATTTTGCCGATCGGGTGCATATAAATCGCGAATTTCGCCGATAAGGTGCGTGTAAATTGTAAATTTCGGCGATCGTCTGCGTAAAAATCGCAAATTTTGCCGATCGGACGCGTAAAAATCGCAAATTTTGCCGATTAGGCGCGTAAAAATCGCGAATTCTGCCGATCGGGTGCATAAAAATCATGAATTTCGCCGATAGGGTGCGTATAAATCGCGAATTTTTCCGATCAGGTGCGTATAAATAATAAATTTCGTCGATCGTATGCGTAAAAATCGCGAATTTTGCCGATCGGGGCCCGTAAAAATCGCGAATTTTGCCGATCAGGTGCGTATAAATCGTAAATTTCGTCGATCGTATGCGTAAAAATCGCGAATTTTGCCGATCGGGCCCGTAAAAATCGCGAATTTTGCCGATCAGGTGCGTGTAATTTGTAAATTTCGGCGATCGTCTGCGTAAAAATCGCAAATTTTGCCGATCAGGTGCATATAAATCGCGAATTTCGCCGACCAGGTGCGTGTAAATTGTAAATTTCGGCGATCGTCTGCGTAAAAATCGCAAATTTTGCCGATTTGGCGCGTAAAAATCGCGAATTCTGCCGATCGGGTGCATAAAAATCATGAATTTCGCCGATAGGGTGCGTATAAATCGCGAATTTTTCCGATCAGGTGCGTATAAATAATAAATTTCGTCGATCGTATGCGTAAAAATCGCGAATTTTGCCGATCGGGGCCCGTAAAAATCGCGAATTTTGCCGATCGGGTCCGTAAAAATCGCGAATTTTGACGATCGGGAGCATATAAATCGCGAATTTTGCCGATCAGGTGAGTATAAATCATGAATTTCGCCGATAGGGTGCGTATAAATCGCGAATTTTTCCGATCAGGTGCGTATAAATAATAAATTTCGTCGATCGTATGCGTAAAAATCGCGAATTTTGCCGATCAGGTGAGTATAAATCGTAAATTCCGTCGATCGTATGCGTAAAAATCGCGAATTTTGCCGATCGGGCCCGTAAAAATCGCGAATTTTGCCGATCAGGTGCGTGTAATTTGTAAATTTCGGCGAAAGTCTGCGTAAAAATCGTAAATTTTGCCGATCAGGTGGATATAAATCGCGAATTTCGCCGATCAGGTGCGTGTAAATTGTAAATTTCGGCGATCGTCTGCGTAAAAATCGCAAATTTTGCCGATCGGACGCGTAAAAATCGCAAATTTTGCCGATTAGGCGCGTAAAAATCGCGAATTCTGCCGATCGGGTGCATAAAAATCATGAATTTCGCCGATAGGGTGCGTATAAATCACGAATTTTTCCGATCAGGTGCGTATAAATAATAAATTTCGTCGACCGTATGCGTAAAAATCGCAAATTTTGCCGATCGGGTGCATATAAATCGCGAATTTCGCCGATCAGGTGCGTGTAAATTGTAAATTTCGGCGATCGTCTGCGTAAAAATCGCAAATTTTGCCGATCGGACGCGTAAAAATCGCGAATTTTGCCGATCAGGTGCGTATAAATCGTAAATTTCGTCGATCGTATGCGTAAAAATCGCGAATTTTGCCGATCGGGCCCGTAAAAATCGCGAATATTGCCGATCAGGTGCGTGTAATTTGTAAATTTCGACGATCGTCTGCGTAAAAATCGCAAATTTTGCCGATCGGGTGCATATAAATCGCGAATTTCGCCGATAAGGTGCGTGTAAATTGTAAATTTCGGCGATCGTCTGCGTAAAAATCGCAAATTTTGCCGATCGGACGCGTAAAAATCGCAAATTTTGCCGATTAGGCGCGTAAAAATCGCGAATTCTGCCGATCGGGTGCATAAAAATCATGAATTTCGCCGATAGGGTGCGTATAAATCGCGAATTTTTCCGATCAGGTGCGTATAAATAATAAATTTCGTCGATCGTATGCGTAAAAATCGCGAATTTTGCCGATCGGGGCCCGTAAAAATCGCGAATTTTGCCGATCAGGTGCGTATAAATCGTAAATTTCGTCGATCGTATGCGTAAAAATCGCGAATTTTGCCGATCGGGCCCGTAAAAATCGCGAATTTTGCCGATCAGGTGCGTGTAATTTGTAAATTTCGGCGATCGTCTGCGTAAAAATCGCAAATTTTGCCGATCAGGTGCATATAAATCGCGAATTTCGCCGACCAGGTGCGTGTAAATTGTAAATTTCGGCGATCGTCTGCGTAAAAATCGCAAATTTTGCCGATTTGGCGCGTAAAAATCGCGAATTCTGCCGATCGGGTGCATAAAAATCGCGAATTCTGCCGATCGGGTGCGTAAAAATCATGAATTTCGCCGATAGGGTGCGTATAAATCGCGAATTTTTCCGATCAGGTGCGTATAAATAATAAATTTCGTCGATCGTATGCGTAAAAATCGCGAATTTTGCCGATCAGGTGAGTATAAATCGTAAATTCCGTCGATCGTATGCGTAAAAATCGCGAATTTTGCCGATCGGGCCCGTAAAAATCGCGAATTTTGCCGATCAGGTGCGTGTAATTTGTAAATTTCGGCGAAAGTCTGCGTAAAAATCGTAAATTTTGCCGATCAGGTGGATATAAATCGCGAATTTCGCCGATCAGGTGCGTGTAAATTGTAAATTTCGGCGATCGTCTGCGTAAAAATCGCAAATTTTGCCGATCGGACGCGTAAAAATCGCAAATTTTGCCGATTAGGCGCGTAAAAATCGCGAATTCTGCCGATCGGGTGCATAAAAATCATGAATTTCGCCGATAGGGTGCGTATAAATCACGAATTTTTCCGATCAGGTGCGTATAAATAATAAATTTCGTCGACCGTATGCGTAAAAATCGCAAATTTTGCCGATCGGGTGCATATAAATCGCGAATTTCGCCGATCAGGTGCGTGTAAATTGTAAATTTCGGCGATCGTCTGCGTAAAAATCGCAAATTTTGCCGATCGGACGCGTAAAAATCGCGAATTTTGCCGATCAGGTGCGTATAAATCGTAAATTTCGTCGATCGTATGCGTAAAAATCGCGAATTTTGCCGATCGGGCCCGTAAAAATCGCGAATATTGCCGATCAGGTGCGTGTAATTTGTAAATTTCGACGATCGTCTGCGTAAAAATCGCAAATTTTGCCGATCGGGTGCATATAAATCGCGAATTTCGCCGATAAGGTGCGTGTAAATTGTAAATTTCGGCGATCGTCTGCGTAAAAATCGCAAATTTTGCCGATCGGACGCGTAAAAATCGCAAATTTTGCCGATTAGGCGCGTAAAAATCGCGAATTCTGCCGATCGGGTGCATAAAAATCATGAATTTCGCCGATAGGGTGCGTATAAATCGCGAATTTTTCCGATCAGGTGCGTATAAATAATAAATTTCGTCGATCGTATGCGTAAAAATCGCGAATTTTGCCGATCGGGGCCCGTAAAAATCGCGAATTTTGCCGATCAGGTGCGTATAAATCGTAAATTTCGTCGATCGTATGCGTAAAAATCGCGAATTTTGCCGATCGGGCCCGTAAAAATCGCGAATTTTGCCGATCAGGTGCGTGTAATTTGTAAATTTCGGCGATCGTCTGCGTAAAAATCGCAAATTTTGCCGATCAGGTGCATATAAATCGCGAATTTCGCCGACCAGGTGCGTGTAAATTGTAAATTTCGGCGATCGTCTGCGTAAAAATCGCAAATTTTGCCGATTTGGCGCGTAAAAATCGCGAATTCTGCCGATCGGGTGCATAAAAATCGCGAATTCTGCCGATCGGGTGCGTAAAAATCATGAATTTCGCCGATAGGGTGCGTATAAATCGCGAATTTTTCCGATCAGGTGCGTATAAATAATAAATTTCGTCGATCGTATGCGTAAAAATCGCGAATTTTGCCGATCGGGGCCCGTAAAAAACGCGAATTTTGCCGATCGGGCCCGTAAAAATCGCGAATTTTGCCGATCGGGTGCATATAAATCGCGAATGTTGCCGATCGGGTGCATATAAATCCCGAATTTTGCCGATCGGATGCATATAAATCCCGAATTTTGCCGATCGGGTGCGTGTAAATTGTAAATTTCGCCGATCGTCTGTGTAAAAATCGCGAATTTTGCCGATCGGGCACGTAAAAATCGCGAATTTTGCCGATCGGGCGCGTAAAAATCGCGAATTCTGCCGATCGGGTGCATAAAAATCATGAATTTCGGCGATAGGGTGCTTATAAATCGCGAATTTTTCCGATCAGGTGCGTATAAATAATAAATTTCGTCGATCGTATGCGTAAAAATCGCGAATTTTGCCGATCGGGCCCGTAAAAATCGCGAATTTTGCCGATCAGGTGCGTGTAATTTGTAAATTTCGGCGATCGTCTGCGTAAAAATCGTAAATTTTGCCGATCAGGTGGATATAAATCGCGAATTTCGCCGATCAGGTGCGTGTAAATTGTAAATTTCGGCGATCGTCTGCGTAAAAATCGCAAATTTTGCCGATCGGACGCGTAAAAATCGCAAATTTTGCCGATTAGGCGCGTAAAAATCGCGAATTCTGCCGATCGGGTGCATAAAAATCATGAATTTCGCCGATAGGGTGCGTATAAATCACGAATTTTTCCGATCAGGTGCGTATAAATAATAAATTTCGTCGATCGTATGCGTAAAAATCGCAAAATTTGCCGATCGGGTGCATATAAATCGCGAATTTCGCCGATCAGGTGCGTGTAAATTGTAAATTTCGGCGATCGTCTGCGTAAAAATCGCAAATTTTGCCGATCGGACGCGTAAAAATCGCAAATTTTGCCGATTTGGCGCGTAAAAATCGCGAATTCTGCCGATCAGGTGCGTGTAATTTGCAAATTTCGGCGATCGTCTGCGTAAAAATCGCAAATTTTGCCGATCGGGTGCATATAAATCGCGAATTTCGCCGATCAGGTGCGTGTAAATTGTAAATTTCCGCGATCGTCTGCGTAAAAATCGCAAATTTTGCCGATCGGACGCGTAAAAATCGCAAATTTTGCCGATTTGGCGCGTAAAAATCGCGAATTCTGCCGATCGGGTGCATAAAAATCGCGAATTCTGCCGATCGGGTGCATAAAAATCATGAATTTCGCCGATAGGGTGCGTATAAATCGCGAATTTTTCCGATCAGGTGCGTATAAATAATAAATTTCGTCGATCGTATGCGTAAAAATCGCGAATTTTGCCGATCGGGGCCCGTAAAAAACGCGAATTTTGCCGATCGGGCCCGTAAAAATCGCGAATTTTGCCGATCGGGTGCATATAAATCGCGAATGTTGCCGATCGGGTACATATAAATCCCGAATTTTGCCGATCGGATGCATATAAATCCCGAATTTTGCCGATCGGGTGCGTGTAAATTGTAAATTTCGCCAATCGTCTGTGTAAAAATCGCGAATTTTGCCGATCGGGCACGTAAAAATCGCGAATTTTGCCGATCGGGCGCGTAAAAATCGCGAATTCTGCCGATCGGGTGCATAAAAATCATGAATTTCGCCGATAGGGTGCGTATAAATCGCGAATTTTTCCGATCAGGTGCGTATAAATAATAAATTTCGTCGATCGTATGCGTAAAAATCGCGAATTTTGCCGATCAGGTGCGTATAAATCGTAAATTCCGTCGATCGTATGCGTAAAAATCGCGAATTTTGCCGATCGGGCCCGTAAAAATCGCGAATTTTGCCGATCAGGTGCGTGTAATTTGTAAATTTCGGCGATCGTCTGCGTAAAAATCGTAAATTTTGCCGATCAGGTGGATATAAATCGCGAATTTCGCCGATCAGGTGCGTGTAAATTGTAAATTTCGGCGATCGTCTGCGTAAAAATCGCAAATTTTGCCGATCGGACGCGTAAAAATCGCGAATTTTGCCGATCAGGTGCGTATAAATCGTAAATTTCGTCGATCGTATGCGTAAAAATCGCGAATTTTGCCGATCGGGCCCGTAAAAATCGCGAATATTGCCGATCAGGTGCGTGTAATTTGTAAATTTCGACGATCGTCTGCGTAAAAATCGCAAATTTTGCCGATCGGGTGCATATAAATCGCGAATTTCGCCGATAAGGTGCGTGTAAATTGTAAATTTCGGCGATCGTCTGCGTAAAAATCGCAAATTTTGCCGATCGGACGCGTAAAAATCGCAAATTTTGCCGATTAGGCGCGTAAAAATCGCGAATTCTGCCGATCGGGTGCATAAAAATCATGAATTTCGCCGATAGGGTGCGTATAAATCGCGAATTTTTCCGATCAGGTGCGTATAAATAATAAATTTCGTCGATCGTATGCGTAAAAATCGCGAATTTTGCCGATCGGGGCCCGTAAAAATCGCGAATTTTGCCGATCAGGTGCGTATAAATCGTAAATTTCGTCGATCGTATGCGTAAAAATCGCGAATTTTGCCGATCGGGCCCGTAAAAATCGCGAATTTTGCCGATCAGGTGCGTGTAATTTGTAAATTTCGGCGATCGTCTGCGTAAAAATCGCAAATTTTGCCGATCAGGTGCATATAAATCGCGAATTTCGCCGACCAGGTGCGTGTAAATTGTAAATTTCGGCGATCGTCTGCGTAAAAATCGCAAATTTTGCCGATTTGGCGCGTAAAAATCGCGAATTCTGCCGATCGGGTGCATAAAAATCGCGAATTCTGCCGATCGGGTGCGTAAAAATCATGAATTTCGCCGATAGGGTGCGTATAAATCGCGAATTTTTCCGATCAGGTGCGTATAAATAATAAATTTCGTCGATCGTATGCGTAAAAATCGCGAATTTTGCCGATCGGGGCCCGTAAAAAACGCGAATTTTGCCGATCGGGCCCGTAAAAATCGCGAATTTTGCCGATCGGGTGCATATAAATCGCGAATGTTGCCGATCGGGTGCATATAAATCCCGAATTTTGCCGATCGGATGCATATAAATCCCGAATTTTGCCGATCGGGTGCGTGTAAATTGTAAATTTCGCCGATCGTCTGTGTAAAAATCGCGAATTTTGCCGATCGGGCACGTAAAAATCGCGAATTTTGCCGATCGGGCGCGTAAAAATCGCGAATTCTGCCGATCGGGTGCATAAAAATCATGAATTTCGGCGATAGGGTGCTTATAAATCGCGAATTTTTCCGATCAGGTGCGTATAAATAATAAATTTCGTCGATCGTATGCGTAAAAATCGCGAATTTTGCCGATCGGGCCCGTAAAAATCGCGAATTTTGCCGATCAGGTGCGTGTAATTTGTAAATTTCGGCGATCGTCTGCGTAAAAATCGTAAATTTTGCCGATCAGGTGGATATAAATCGCGAATTTCGCCGATCAGGTGCGTGTAAATTGTAAATTTCGGCGATCGTCTGCGTAAAAATCGCAAATTTTGCCGATCGGACGCGTAAAAATCGCAAATTTTGCCGATTAGGCGCGTAAAAATCGCGAATTCTGCCGATCGGGTGCATAAAAATCATGAATTTCGCCGATAGGGTGCGTATAAATCACGAATTTTTCCGATCAGGTGCGTATAAATAATAAATTTCGTCGATCGTATGCGTAAAAATCGCAAAATTTGCCGATCGGGTGCATATAAATCGCGAATTTCGCCGATCAGGTGCGTGTAAATTGTAAATTTCGGCGATCGTCTGCGTAAAAATCGCAAATTTTGCCGATCGGACGCGTAAAAATCGCAAATTTTGCCGATTTGGCGCGTAAAAATCGCGAATTCTGCCGATCAGGTGCGTGTAATTTGCAAATTTCGGCGATCGTCTGCGTAAAAATCGCAAATTTTGCCGATCGGGTGCATATAAATCGCGAATTTCGCCGCTCAGGTGCGTGTAAATTGTAAATTTCGGCGATCGTCTGCGTAAAAATCGCAAATTTTGCCGATCGGACGCGTAAAAATCGCAAATTTTGCCGATTTGGCGCGTAAAAATCGCGAATTCTGCCGATCGGGTGCATAAAAATCGCGAATTCTGCCGATCGGGTGCATAAAAATCATGAATTTCGCCGATAGGGTGCGTATAAATCGCGAATTTTTCCGATCAGGTGCGTATAAATAATAAATTTCGTCGATCGTATGCGTAAAAATCGCGAATTTTGCCGATCGGGGCCCGTAAAAATCGCGAATTTTGCCGATCGGGCCCGTAAAAATCGCGAATTTTGCCGCTCGGGTGCATATAAATCGCGAATTTTGCCGATCGGGTGCATATAAATCCCGAATTTTGCCGATCGGATGCATATAAATCCCGAATTTTGCCGATCGGATGCATATAAATCCCGAATTTTGCCGATCGGATGCATATAAATCCCAAATTTTGCCGATCGGGTGCGTGTAAATTGTAAATTTCGCCGATCGTCTGTGTTAAAATCGCGAATTTTGCCGATCGGGCACGTAAAAATCGCGAATTTTGCCGATCGGGCGCGTAAAAATCGCGAATTTTGCCGATCGGGCGCGTAAAAATCGCGAATTCCGCCGATCGGTCGCGTAAAAATCGCGAATTCCGCGGATCGGGCGCGTAAAAATCATGAATGTCGCCGATCGGCACGTATAAATCACAAATTTCGCCGAACGTGTGCGTAATAATAGTGAATTTCTTCAATCACTAGGAAAAAACTATGAATATTGTCAATCGCGCATGGAAAAAAAATTGCAAGTTTTTTCCAACCTTTCCAACTGAATAACTGGTTTCCAACATCCTTTCCAACTGAACTTGGGTTATGCTAAGGAGGCGGTTGAGTATAGAGAGCTAACCCTCCTTTTTAAAATTAGCCTCCCCCCATTTTTATGAACTTTTAGGCCGACCCCCCCCTCCTCCTTGCCCGAAACAAAATTTTGTCCACCCAATGGATGTTGGCTCTCGACAATCCAGTCATTTTTGTGAATGCCCCTCCTCTTATAATGGTTGTGCACCCCTTTGATATCCACATTTTAGGACTGAATATGTTAAGAAGTACAATTCAGAATAATGTATGTTTCTCCTCCTCTCCACCTTCATTCATGAAAGCAGAATTTTTTTGCGGCACTGGCAATCATTAAAGCAAAATTTATTCCTTCAAATAAAGTCGAGAAGTATTTTCACTCTTTGAAAATAATCTTAGCTATATCTCTTGTATAAATACAAACGTAAACTGTTGATATATCATTGCCAACAGAACTGAATACGTTGACCGGAAGGAAGGAACCTAGGGGGCTGAATGAATCTACCATTCCGAAATGTTTTTTTAATCTGATCCCCCCCCCCCCCCCCCCGGTCACACCTCCTCGAAACAAAAATTTTCTGATGGTGGCCCTCGACAACCCAGTCATTTTTGTAAGTGGCCCTTCGCTTAAAAAGGTTGTGCACCCCTACTCTATACTCTATATAAATCATGTTGCTAGCCACCTCAGTGATGCATGTAAATTTTCCTATGTTTGAAACAGTGTGACATCATTGAAATGTACTGCAAACGATTTTTCTCCATTGACTGTAATGTAGCAATACTTTTGAGTGTCCCTGTAAACAAATTATTATTGCTACTTATTCTATACTCTATAGAAAACATGGTGTCATCTACCTCAGTGATGCATATCAATTTTGTTATGATTGAAAGAGTGCTACATTATTAAAATGCACTGAAAACGATTTTTCCCCATTGACCGTTATGTATTTGAGCATTTTTGATTGCTCCTGTAATCTAACCATAAATTCTACACACTTCATTTTCAATACTGAACATGCTATGGTCAACTTCAATAACATATATCAATTACATGGTAATCCAACTGTGTTTAAATGAGTTAGAGTGCCGACAGTTAGACCGACAAACTGAATTCATAAACAATTTTCAACTGTGTTGGAAAGTGTTAAAAAAAATTACTTACTGCTGTACAATATTCTTGCATAGGATGAGTGAGTTTATGATTTTTCGCTTTTCGACCAGAGAAGAAACAACTTTGGCATAAATCAAAATTAAAGCACTTCAAACATCGGTACCTGAAACAATGACAAAAATATAAATTTAGAACAATCATAATTTCACATATTCATTTAAACATTTCAAATTAAACTAGATGGAACCCGTCAAAACTTGACAGAAAAAAAATCCTATAACAATATCAGTAAAATAAGCTTCTTTATTATTTAAGAAGAGGAGAGTATGAAACAGTCTTTATTTATTTTAAAAGTCCCCCCCCCCCCCCCCAGTGAAATACAGTACTATTTTCGATGCAAACTCCTAACAAACAATTCGTAAACAACTGTGTAATGCAAATCAGTTTGACATTACTACCATATTCCGCACAGCAAGAAAGAAAATTTCATGGACCTATGAAGTATAATACAAATAGCATATTCCTACACCCATCTCATATTCAGTGAATAAAAGAACATAGTAAATAGAACACACATCTCCCTCCCTCCCTGTGATAATGCAGAGTGAACTGCTATGCGTATGTGCATTGCATTTGCCCAAAGACCCTTTCGAAATTGGACGTTAAAAAAAAAAAATAATAAAATGTTTAAATAAAAAGTTTTAAAGTGTCCTCTTTAATCATTATTCGTTTCATATCCATATATTCCAAAACGCATCCATTGTTTTAAGTTAATTATTTTTTATGTAAAGATGGAGAATATTTTTAAAATAATAAATCAATCTGCAGATGAGGCAAATTTTTAATGTTTTCAAGTGTAATTTATTTGTATGGTTTCTTCGGTCCCTTTCCATAATCAGGATGATTATCCCTTTTCCACAGTTGGGGATCTTTTTCCTCTTATACAGTGAAATACCCAATAGATCTTTAAAAACATAATAAAATACAATTCCAAGCATATTCTGATGCAACATATACATCAACGAATTCAACATATCAATTATATGTTCAATATAAACTGAAAAGAGTTTTTTTTTTCCTTTGTTGTTGACAGATTTCAGCTTAGCATCAAAATGCTCTATCTTATGGATAAACTGATCTTATGATTTATCAGGGTTTTTTTTTTTTAAGTATTTTTTTTTCACTTTTTATGTTGGTTAGAGATATAAATTTTCAACTGTAGCAACTTTCCCAGGGGATATTTTACATTATTGAAGCAAACTGATGGCCATTATTAAGATAAATTTGAAAAATAATTTATGCTTGAAAATTATTTAAAAAGTCTTTAAATTAAGCGCGGTAGTTTTCAAATAAATTTCATTCAAAAGTTAACATTTTTCTAATTGACAATGTAAGAATTGAAATTGTAAGGTATTTAGAAGTGATGTAAGCATGATAAAATTGAAAGTGATATTGCCATTTGTTGTCACAGTCATTATACATTTTTAAAAATTGGCACTGGGTTATGGTTGGCGTTCAAAAGTAGCCTACAATTTTTTGACGGCGAAAGAGAAATCCACAGTGAAAGAAATAGGACTTTGCCGCTAATAAGGAACTGTTAAATGAACTTATATAATAAATCTACCAAAATAATTCCTATAAAATAATAGCCTTACATTGTTTATTCCAACTCAAAATACAATAATTATTTAATTTTTTTTTCCCCATAACACTATTTTTAATAATTTTAATTTTCCTGAAATGCTACTTTTGTGATTTTTTTTATTAAAAAATGAAATTCTCTAACCTATAATAAAAAAAATAATAATTGGTAGCATATAATCAAGGTATGCAATCAAGATGAAGCAATCAATAAAGGCTCCAATTATAATCTTTATAATTAAGAATTGAAAAATCTGTTAAAAATACGTCATGTTGACACAATTATATAAATTTTTCCCTTTAGTTTTATCAATGTAAAAATGCATTTCAAGCTAAGTATAACGTCATTTTCACCGGCGCAAACTTTTCACAAGTACTTTATATACATTACTTTTATTCTTAAACACCTTGCAAATAAAAATATATTTTGTATTTAATTATAATGAAAAAATGCCATCAATACAGTTATAATGCATAATGATAAAATAAACCCAATGGACAAAATTCCCATGATGTCACATAAATATGAATGTTTATATGCTTATAAAAATAAAGTGCACGTGGATAAATATATTTACCGAAATTTAACTTGGAAATTTAAAAATTTGGCCAAAAAGCCACATGTCTGAATATTTCTTATTTCTCTTTTATCCTCACAACATTGGAAGTTACCTACTGCCAACACTTTGAAGAAATTAAAATTGAAATTCTACTAATTAATAAAAATATTGAACAAACGAATGCACGATAACAAATCTGGGGCCAAATATCTTTTATTTAAAATAAGAATCATGTAATTTGACGAAGTAGTTTTTTCTCACGAACTGTCGAAAAAAAATGCTTAGCGTTTTAAATATACAGATACCTTTCAACAGTACAAAAAATAATTAGGGATACTGATGTAACATAGACTAATTTCTCAATTTTGAACAATGACGAACTCTGATTAATTTTAAAACTGTGATGGCCCATGATTGGAAAAGCAGCTAAAGAGCAACAACAACAATAGGAAAAAGTCTTAAGAGTCAAAAGGTGTCTGTAATAGCCTAGTTTGCATGCGAAGTATTTCTATATTTAACACTCATTCTTAGACTAATGTTACAGAAATTACATTAAAACATATGTAAACAAAATAACAATAAATAAATGTTTAAACATGCATAAGCTGTTAGAAAACAATATTAATAAAAATATCTGTATAACAAAAATTCCTTAAGAAATTAATATGAAATTTCAAGTTAATCAATTCCTCCACCTTATAAATGTACAAAAATGTGAATTATAAAATCAAAAAATAATTATTTTTTATCACCACCAATAAAACATGATTGAAATATTTGCCTTTTTGTTCTTTTGTGACAAAGTGCGCTGCCATTTACTTCATCTTTTCAGCAATTAGTGTTTATAATACATTAAGCTCAATGTCATAAGTAGAATGCATATTAAAATTTCTAATTTATGAAATACATTGACAACAAATATTGAATTTAGAGTTCGCATCAAACAATAAATGGAAACAAGAAAAACATGTCAAACTTAAGTATCAACCCATATCTTCTTACGATAGAGCCATGACAGTGGACAGCTTTAGTGTAGCTTTCACTCGCTTACATAGCATTTTTCATTTTGCTGCTTATTCAGATAACATGGCTGTTGGTATCATATTTGCATGGTAATGGAAAAAAACTTGTGCAATTTTAGAGCATTTCCGCTTGACCTTTCCAGATCTGCCCTCACTCAGATTGGTATCACAGAATTTTTTTTTTTTTCACTGATTGCTTTGTGATTGTTATTTATTAAAAACTGGATGCAAATAGGAATTAAATAAACAAATAAATGATTACAATGCCAAAATTAATCTTTATAAACTCCAAAATTAAAATTACATTTAATGTGTTTTATTACTTAAAAGATGATAAAATTATAAAAAAGATGTTAAACTACATTAATATTATTCAATGTCAATTACTGCAAGCACTTTCAGCTATACACATAGCTATCATCAGGGATAAAATACAAACTGTTATACCAATGGCTTACTTTCAAAATCTCTACTTCTTGATCTGGGAACTAGAGGAAAGTTCATTTCTGCATACGGGTTTATTGGGTGATTCCAATTACACTTGGTGTATGGGGGACAGGAAAAAAAGGAGGGGAGAAGGAAGAATATTATTCATTCTGCAACTCTTTAAGCAAACTTAATCATACATTGGGTATGCTATATGACAAAACATCATTGCAAACTCTATTTTATTTAGTGATAATTTCATTTGACTCACAGATAATTAACTCATGATAATTTTTCAAAGGGTATATAATTATAAAGTACCTGGAGTAATTGACATTGAATAATAATAATGTAGTTTAACATTTTTTTTTATAATTTTATCATCCTTTAAGTAATAAAACACATTAAGTGTAATTTTAATTTTTGAGGAATTGAATAGTTAGAAAACAACAAATAAGAAACAGAATACGAATATTTAAGTAAAATATTTTTAATAAAATATTAGGTGAAGAGGCACTTCACCTGACGGGCTGCCACTGTTCAGAAATCTATATAATGATCTGCAATCAAACTTCAATTCACAGGAATTATTTAAGTCAACTCATATCTTAATCATAGAATAAATAAATTACCTTACTTCAAAAACAAATATACACAAACAATAAGGATATTGTTCCTCATTCAACATTAAGAAGAAAATAAATTTGACTGAGATTACTAATAAGAAAGTCTTCACAAATTGATCACATTGAAAAAAAAAAAAAAAAAAAAAAAAAAGCAAGACATTAGAAATTGTCAAAAAAGTTACTATTAAAATATTTCTTGGCTAAAGGTTCTAGCAAACTGCAGAAGAAAGAACATAAATGTGAACAGAAAAATAATGGATAAAAATGGTTTTTAATACTCCTGTCTTTTTGGCATGAAATAATTTATTAGTAATAACAAATCACAAAACCATTATAATAATATATTCTTTATATATAGCAAATATATTTTTTAGCATTTAATTACAATTTAAACATCTCATATAAGTGATTATGTGTATTTAGATAAATAAAGGTTTAAAAAAAAAGAAATTCAGCAAAGAATTCTTAGGCTGGTGGGGAGAACAGAAATAAAGTAAATTACAGTAAATTAGTGATTTATATCTATGATATTAAAACATCAAAATGGAGAATGAAGAAAATCATAAACAGATAATTTAAAAATAACAGGAAAATAAAAGTAAAGACAACACACAATTCAATTCAATTCAATTTAACTTCAAATTGAATTACAATAATATTAGGAATATACCAAACTACATTTTGTACAATATTTAATAATACAGTTTATAAGAGACGAAGAAATATGACTGCAAATATAGTTTGTAATTTACAAATGCACATGATCTGCTGAATGTAACGCAACTTTCACCTATAAAAACCTTATATTAAATATTTAATACTAATGTAATGTTATCAAAATATTTTTACTATTTTTTCTCTTTATTAGTTTTCTTTAACAATATAGTAACAAAAAAGAAAAAAATGATTTATGCAAAATACTTCAATTATATTAAAAATATAAAAATAAATGTTTCAAATAATCTTCAAAGTCAAAATTACTTATCAAAATACGATAAAAATAATCATTTCTCATTAACCAAATGCAATTTCCAAAATTGAATACTTTCTTGTGTATCTAAAATGTAAATTATTGCTTCATCTATCATTAAAAAAAAAATACTACAATACATGAAAATGTAGAATTAATTTTAAATATGACATAATTATTACAGGCAAAATCTTGTATGTAACATTTTTCCCCCTTTTCATTATTCATGCATCTTTAAAATGTATACATGTATACATCTTTAAAATGTATACATGTATACATCTTTAAAATGAAAAGGAATACATTGTTGTGGAAATAGTACTATTTAGGTATTTAAAATGTAGCAATTGCAAATAAAATAGGGCCATATTTTATTTGAAAAATATGAAATCTTTTTCTATTCAAATAATGGAATTTAAAATTTTATTTAAAATATTATATATTGTCCAATTAAAAAACTTTAATAAAATTTTCTTTGAATGGAGTAAATGTTTGTCCATATTCTAATGAGAGTTTCCAAAAAATTTTTAGCTACTTTTAGAGATATGAATGAAAGTTATCTGGACATGTTCTATGTACACTACCGCTCATTAATTTCAATACACCTCCGTTGTTTCAAATTTCCGTCAAAAGCATGCAAAATACATCACTTCAATGTAATATTCATGTAGCTGTTGTTTGTAAAGCTGTTTCCATTCATTTCTGTATCAAACATTGGCCCCAAAAAAGTAAAAAAATATTTTTGGCACATTGCCCAAAAATGAAAATTTTAAAGCAGAGTGTATTGTATTTGAGCACTGCATCATATTATGCAAAATACATATGAATGAAGTAGTAAGTTGTTCGGCATGATGTTAGGTGAATGTGTACATGCTCAGTTTTAAAGCAAAACCTGATAATACAAGCAAGAGTGCATAAGAGAGTTTTCTAGGTAGTGATTATGTTTTACTATTTCAAACATGAGTGTTATTTTTGTTTCTGTATGGCTCCTCAGAAAGAGTTATCAATTGGAAAACGTTCTGTGATTGTTGCTCTAAAACAAGTAGATCATAGTTTGCAGGATATCGCTCGTTTGCAGAAAGTTTCTGTTGGTAGGGTACAGTACACGCTTAAGAGGTTTGCTGATACCAAGAGTGTTTTTGACCACTCACGTCCTGGGCAGTCTTAGAAAACTTCAAAACAGGCAGATAAGTTTATTACAGTAATATCCAAAAGAAATAAGTTCAAAACATCTCGTCAAATTCAGACTGAAGTGATGGAAACAAGAGAAACTAGCATATCAATATTTAAAATCAAACGTCATCTCCAAGTCGCTGGCTTAAAGAGCTGTGTGGCAGCAAGAAAACCACTTCTAAGGCAGATTAATAAGAGGCGACTAAAATAGGCTCCCAATCCCAAGGTGTGTGGTACCGTGCTGAAGGGATGAATGGCATCTGGGGTATATGATGTCACTAACGGTCCCCTCGAGGAACCAGGCGAAACCTCGTTGACCATACGCCTTACACCTGTATAGGGAGGTTAGCAGGTGTGGACCTTTCTGTTCCTCCCAGTTCTCCGGTCCAATTATGGATGACACAAAAACAAAAAAACAAGAAGAAAAGCAGAAAGGGTTGGGTTCTCCCCTGGGAGGTACCCAATCAGCTTGTGAAACGGCTTTGAAGCCGGGTCCTAGTACCAAGGAGGAAACCAGCAACCCTGCTGCTGGTGGAAGTGGCGATGCGAGCACTAGCTTGCAACACACTAACACTGCAGCTGGGGGGCGGGTAGAACTCACAAAAACTCAAAAGCGCAATAAGCGCAGAGCACAAAAGAAGAAGCTAAAAGTCTCAGCAGTTGAACCAACTGAAGAAGAGAAGGTAGGGGGAACCAAAAGACTTAGGTCTGAGGTTTCAACTCCTTCTCCTGTACAAACAGCATTGTCAAAGAAACCACGGACGGAAAACCGGCCATGGTCATTTGCACATGCGGTGAAGGCAGTCAAGATGGCTATCGTGAGGGAATTCTTTCCTTCCGAAAAGCTTTCTGTTGAAGATTTCAACTGCATTCAGATGGAGATCCTGAAACAAGTTGACCTGATCCCTTCTGGGGATCTTATGCCTAAAATTCAGAGATCTGCATTGCAGGCTGGATCCATGATTGTCTACTGTGATGATATTGAAACTGGGGACTGGCTCAAAAAGGTATTTGATAACAACAAGGAGGTTATTGGTGGCACGACACTCAAAGTTATGAATGCCAGTGAGCTACCAAAGCCTGTGAAGGTGGCATTTAAGACCAGAGATGTGTACACAAAGGAGCCCAATTTGTTGCTAAAGCGGATCAACTGGTTAAACCCGGAGTTGAAGTCGGAAGAATGGCATGTTCTCCACAAGTTGGTAGAACCACATTCTATACGATGGATCTTTGAGGTTGACCGGGAGGCTGCCGAAGCGATCAAGCGGGCAAACTTTGGTGCATACACAGGCCTGGATAGAGGAACATTTAAAATTATAAATGATCCCAACACCAAGGTGAAGGAGAAGGAGAGTCTGACTGAAACACAGACAACCTCCTCTCAGGTAAGTGATTCTGATATTCTTTCTGATAAAGATAGTGAATTGCTTAAAATTAGTGATTTGGTGATTGATACCAGTTCTGAAGGAACCCTTCAACCAGACTCACCCTTATCTATGGGTGAGATTGAAATGGAATTGCAGGTTTTGAATGAGCAGGATCAGCAGGTTAAACCCTCACCTGATGTTGATGGGAAGGGTGGTACCTCTTCCTAATTTTCTTGCTGCCTCTATACTTTGTTTATGGATAGCAGCTGTAAAGTAGCACAGATCAATCTTCACCATAGTCGCTCTGCATCGGCCATTCTTGGCAGGAGGTTGACTAGAGGTGATTATGACATTGCATTAGTTCAGGAACCTTGGACCCTTAATGGTAGAATCCTGGGTCTGAATATTAAAGGGTATAAAATCTTTTATGATGCTACCTGTGTGAAGCCTAGGGCTTGCATACTTATTAGCTCTAGGCTCAATGTGTTAAATCTTATTAATTATCTGGATGGTGACAATGTTGCTATCAGGGTTATTTATGAGTTTCAGGGACATAAAGATGAAATCATCTTAATGTCTGCCTATCTTCCTTATGAAGAAAAGGATCCTCTTTCAGGGAAAATGAAGGCTCTTATTGAGCACTGTATTGAGGATAAAAAGAAATTAATTATTGGTTGTGATGCTAATGCTCACCATGTTATATGGGGCAGTACTGACTGCAACAAGCGTGGTGAAGATCTTCTTGAAGACATATTAGGTTTTAACCTTTGTCTTATTAATAGGGGCAATGAACCTACCTTTGTAACAAAGAATAGAAGGGAGGTCATTGATCTTACTGTATGCAATATCTCTTGCTATAATTACATTAAGGATTGGAAGGTGTCTGATGAGGTAACTATGTCTGATCACCGGCTAATCATTTTTTCTGTTACAGGACCTACAAGAATTGTAACAGAAGGTAGGAACCCCAGAAAGACTAACTGGGGTTCCTATTATGAAGATCTGGAGTGCTCCTTGAACAACCTAGTTGGTAAGTTGCCTTCGATAGCCGACTTGGAGCTGGCCATTGACCAGTTGCAACATGCCATCCTCCAGTCGTATTATCAAAATTGTAATGCTACTGTTACTGACTCACCAAGGTTAGTTCCTTGGTGGTCTAAAGAGCTCAGTATTTTACGTAGCAAGTGCAGAAAGCTCTTTAATAGAGCTAAGAAGAGTGGTGATTGGGAAACTTATAAAGCTTCTCTCACCGCATATAATAAAGCCTCCAAGAGAAATTCTTGGAGGAATTTTTGTAATGGCATTAATGATGTTTCTACAATGGCAAAAATTATGGCCAAGAACAGAAACTGTAGCTTAAGTACTGTTAAGCTTTCAAATGGCAACTTTACTAATACTGGAAAGGAAACATTACCTGAAATGCTGAGTGTTCATTTTCCAGGTTCTCATGTTGTCACTGCTGCTACTCCCCTCTCTCCCATCTCAACAAACAGTTGTGGGAAGAGAAAGTGGGATACTGCAAAGAAGGTTGTTACCTATGATAGGGTTGTTTGGGCTATTAAGTCCTTCAAGCCTTTCAAAACGCCTGGTATGGATGGCATTTTTCCTGCCCTTCTTCAGGAAGGTGTTCAGCTCCTTGCTCCGGTACTTTGTAGAATTTTCAAGGCATGTATTGCCTATGGACATATTCCAAGTGCCTGGAGGCATACTAAGGTTATCTTTATTCCAAAAGAAGGGAAAGATAATTACTATGAGGCTAAATCTTTTAGACCTATTAGTCTCACTTCTTTTCTGTTAAAAACAATGGAGAAGCTTATTGATAGGTTTATTAGAGAAACAGTGCTGAATGCTTTTCCGCTTTCAGACTCTCAGCATGCCTATCAGCCTGGCAGATCTACCGATACTGCTCTGTATAGTCTTTCATTTATTTTGGAAAAGACTTTGAAATCCAAAGAAGTTGCGTTGGCAATCTTCTTAGATATTGAGGGTGCTTTTGACAGGGTTCCTATTGACACTGTCCTTCGGGCCCTAAATAGGAGGGGCGTTGATGCAACTATCGTCAACTGGATCAAGGTTCTGTTATCTTTTAGGTACATTAATGCTTCTCTTGGTGGGGACAGTTACACTGTCCATGCAAATGCTGGGTGTCCACAGGGGGGGTGTTCTCTCGCCTGTTCTTTGGTGCCTAGTTGTTGATTCTCTTTTGAATGACATAACTTCTTCAGGCTTGTCTTGTATTAGCTATGCTGATGATGTTGTTGTCATTGTTAGAGGCAAATTTATAAAAACTATTTGTTACATTATGTCTGATGCACTTAGACGTATTGAAAAATGGTGCTGTAATGAAGGGCTCTCAGCTAATCCACATAAAACCACAATGGTTGCCTTTACGAGTATGAGAGATCTTGAAGTGCAAAATATTGTCTTCTTTGGTCAGGCACTCACATGCTCTCAGGATGTCAAATTTCTTGGCATCTACTTTGACTCTAAACTGAGTTGGAAGAAGCACTTTGAATTTTGTCTGAATAGGGCAAAAAAAGTCTTTTGGACCTGTAGAAGTGCTATTGGCAGAACCTGGGGTTTACGTCCGAATACTATCCTCTGGATTTATAGGATGATCATTTGTCCTATTATTACTTATGGTTCCATTGTGTGGTGGTATAGGACAAGGCTGGATTCAGCTAAAAAAGAATTAAACAAGCTTCAGCAGATGGTCTGTATTGCTATGACTGGCTGTATCAGAACCACTCCTACAGCTTCCCTTGAGCTTCTGCTTGGGCTGTATCCTCTCAATATGTGTATGGAAGCTGAGGCTATCATATGCATGAGGAGGCTTAAGTATTTAGGTCATTGGAAGTCCTATTCAGACTATTTGTCTTGGAAAAATTTTGATGGTGATGTTCTTGGGTATCTTCTTTTTGGTATGCCTAGTGATGGCATGCCTGTAAAGTATGCCTTTGATAAACCTTTTCAAACTCTTTTGCCCTCACGTGGTGATTGGGATTCGGTTCCTACCCATATTGGTAGGAAGTGCTCTATTTGGTATACGGATGGCTCAAAGATGAACAAGAACACTGGTGCTGGTGTCTGTTGCCCTGGTGATGGCATTTGTGATAAAGATATATCACAGTTTTATCTTTTTTAATTATTTTTATTTCAGCTCAACGTATTTCTATTTTTATAGCCTTTCCAGTTTAATTTGCCATTCCTTAAAAGCTATTTATCGGCAGTCGCGCACCTTGTACGTTGCTTTTTTGGCAAGGCCGTCTCCCCCCTCATTGTGCTTCGCATTCGTTGAATCGGCAATGTTGTTTTCTCTGCGAGGCATCTTCGCGCTTTGAGTTAGTTTCAGTCGGCGCTGAGCTGTGACGTCATCGTCATTCAGCGGCTCTCACCCCGCTCCTGTGTTGTGCGCATGCGTCACCGCCACTCTTGTTCGATATGTTTTCGAGAGCTGTTTTGTTTTGGCGCTGTATGAGAAAGGGGCGTGTCTTTCAAATACAAATTAGAATCGTTCTTTCAATTATTAAATGTTAATTAGTTTCTGATTTGTTATTTTAATTTTCACGTAATTTCTAATCAACAAATTAGTTTAAATTAATCTTGCTCTCACATTTGTGCACCCCTTTTATGGGTATTTATACTAATGTTGCGCATTTTTCCAACAGAATTTTAATAAAAATGATGCTGTAAATTTATGATAAACGTCGTATGGTCTGGAGGCCCGCTGGCCTGTGCCGGGGCTCGTATCCTAGAATCGCGTAGCGCTGATTCTTTGGAGATCAATTTCGCGTTTTCAGTTCTTAATTATTCTATAAAATGCTGTTGTAAATTTTAAGTTTAATATTTTAAAAGTTTTAAATCAACTGGTAAATTGACTTCTGAATTAATTCTATAATTCTTCATGGACGTGGCCAGAAGGAATATTTAAAGATTCTTCGAAATTTACGAAATTTGAGCCAGTACTTTTTAAAGACTTGATGTGCAGCTTTCATCTCATCCTTCTTCCTTCAAGAAAATGTAATAAACATTATTGGATCCAACTTATACTATTCATCATTTATAGTCTGCATCTATTTCTTCACTCAAGTAAGACCGTTTAATTTATTTTATATTTTTGATTCTCTTCTCAAAGAATACGACCTAAAGAACGTCATGCAATTTTTTGCATTGGGTTATTGCTCACACATTAATATTCCCATCAAATGCTCTCTCTTAAATAATCTTCTCCTTCACATTTGGCGCCGTGTTTATTCTTTTATGAAGAGAAAAGTTGAAAATTTTGTTGTTCTTAAAAAATATTCTCAAATTTTGAAACTTATAAAATAGAATATATTTGAAGATATGATGCTCTTAATTATTTTATATTAAAAATGAAATATTATTTGAAGAATTGCTGATTTTGATTAAATTTTTATAAGCTTAAAAATATTCTTGTGCTCCACAGAAGATCGATGTTTGCAATACATCGTTAATTTCGGAACTTTTGTTCTTAACTGGCTTGCATATATTTAATAAATTATTTTTAATTGAAAAATGATATTTTAACAGAAATTAATTTTTATTCTGGTATTATTCCATGAGATTTATTGAATATTTTATGCAAATTTTAATGAAGAATGACATTTTAAAAATGAATTTATTCTTTTTAACAAATGAAAATATGGTGCTTTTTATATATATAAAGTAAAAAATATATATAATTCATGATGAATTCAAATATTTTTAAGAAATGTGAAAATTGTTCTTGTTCTAAGTTTGAGAACAAAATTTAAAGAGGCTATGGTTGTTCTTATTCTTATTTTGGGTTATTTTTTTATTAATTTATTGGCACTTTTAAATGAAATTGATATTTTTTTATGAATATTAAAAAAATTTATTGAAGCAAATTTTATAGGAATTAAATTTATTGAAGTTTATGTTCTCATCATATTACTAATTATGCTGCACTTATTCTCAATATGAATGAATTGCCTTCATAGAAGCTCAAGTTTTCATGTGATTTTGTAGTTATTTTTGAGTTCTTGGTTGCTTCTACTAAAATTAAATTACTTATTGCAATAACATTACAAGTTCATTGACTCTCGCCATTTTTCTACAAATATTTAGTATGATTATGATGTGCAAGCAGTCTGTGTTCTTTCTAGGAATTAAAATTCAAGAACTGTATTTATATTTTGAAAATATTACACAATATTTTGCATTTTCTGTTCTACATTTTGAGAACGGTTATTTTAATTTCAAGGAATTGTTGCTTCATCCTAATATATATATTTTATATTACACAGCATCTGCATCTTTTTATTGAAATTCTCATACCATAATCACAAAAAGGAGACTGGTATTATATATATATTTTCTTTTTTGAGAAGTTATAGCCATTACCTAACTGCTCCATATTCTTGTTCCTGAAATAGTTACTGTCTACTCATGCTATATTTTTAACATTCTACAATCTGAATATATACTGACAACTTCAATAAACTGGTTATTTTCATCATCTGACTTTGCTTACCTGGTGGAAGAATCTTCAAAATGTGTTATATCCATTGTTGGCTGATTTTCTCTGCTGTTTGCAAATATGATGGTTCCTGATAGTACAAAAATTACTTACCTGCACTCTTTTGCGAGTTGAAGTGACTGTTGATGGTCGCCATTCATATAAGGCAAATATATCCGTGTGATTGCTCCTCGTCAGTCCTCTTCATCTTGTAGAACTTGTTTCTCTCTCATCAATGTTACTCATTTTTATGGATCTAAAGTATTACAAGTTTACAGCTGTGCCTATTTGCAATAGTTTTCTATCTTCTTCTACCCTCTGTTGCAAGACCCGATTATGGAAGTGTACTGTCATCTATTTTAAAGTTCAGTTTCACAGCATTTACAGAAATTGCTGCTTCAAATGGAACTTCTCAAATTTGGAAAAATTATTATTATTATTGTAATGTGAAGTTGGGTAAGGAGATAAAGCAAACAGAAATTCTTAAAATGCCTTAATTAAGACAGAAAATTAGAATAAATGTTTACTCCAAATCCCACTCCAACTCCACAATACAGGTCGCGCGTATAGTGGCAGCACCAAATACGATGTTAACCTAGCACTAAGAAAATTTTATGAAAACTGTAAAAATTATAATTTATCTGAAAATTGAAGAATTTGAAAATTTACTTCAATGTAAAATATGAATTACATTTACTAATTAAAAGATACTTATTTTCATAATAATTTTAACTTTACGATGAGATGAAAATATCTGAAAAATAAATAGAAAAGATACAACTCACCCAAATGAAGCTGAAGACAGGAATATAAGTAAATAATTGATTTTATTCACACAAGACACTTTAACTAGTTTAACTGTGGCCACTTCAATAAAATACATACAAATTATTTAAGTAAATAAGCTATCTTCATCATAATCTTCTCAGTTCAAAACTGCATTAGTAATTTAAATGTTCTAGATAAAGGAGATTACAAGGTTCTACGTTAAAATTAATCGTCTATGCTAAAATTTAAATTAAGTTCGAAATTGTTCTATTTTATAGTATATTCAGAATTGGTCTTTAACCGCACTTGAGAAAATACTTATTTTTCTGCATTATCTGGACTGAAGCGACGGAACGATGAAAAGCAGTACTTAATATAAACGGCGATATTCTTTATTCATATCTAGCTGGAGAATTAATCTGGACTGAAGCGACGGATCGATGAACAGCAGCACTTAATATAAACGGCGATATTCTTTATTCATATTTAGCTGGAGAATTAATCTGGAAAAATTAGCATGAGTGGGAACACTCACATGCCACATAATATGTAGAAATCTATAGGAATATCACATTTAGGTTATGAAGAAATTAAATCGAAGCTGATGAAGATAGTCTCTTGTAATTAGAGAGACATATTCTGGATTAAAAATATAGTAAGACTCTTAAATCTTAGCAGTACATTAAAGACGTTGAAGGTACCTGCAGCACATCTGTCTTCACTCAAAATTTTTACATAGTGTCTGGCCTTTCGGCCAAACGCTGCTTTTTTTTTCTCTCTTGCACCTACATCCCAAGTCAACGGAGAGCAGCAACTTACTAAAAAAAAATTGAATTCAAACTCTACCAAGTTTAACTGAACACCAGCAAAACTATCCAATCAGAAAAGGCGAAACATTCCTCTTCTTCGTTTCACACCGCTTAACACTCAACCGTAACTGCTAAAAGGCATTAGTGCTACAACTCAACTCCACACGCGAACGATACTGGCGAAAGGAAAACACTTACTCCCTAGCAACAAGTAGCAGAAATTAAGATCTTACGCTCGCGAATGTTCTAGAACAAATTTGAATTCCCCTTTTTCCCCACTGAAAAATGCACCCCTTAACCTTGGAATGTCCGCTCGAACGACCCCTACACCAAAATGGGTGACAATTACCTCCTAAGTTGTTTTTTGAACACACGAAGATGCGATTCAAAATGGCCAGGCATCAAAGTGAAAGCAAACGAAGTAAACATTGAAATTAGAAAAAATGTTTAAAAATTCATATCTGCCACGATTTACGTTGAATCTTGCTAGGATTTTGGCAGACTGCATAATTAATTATGTTTAATCTTTTGAATTAATTTTAAAACAAAATAATTAATATTTAAAAAGTAGAAATTATATATTTTAACTTAGAAGAAAAATCGCGGTACTTTACCGGAATCGATGTCAACAAACGGAAATCCTTAATTCTCTATCTAGAGATTTAAATGCATGATTATAATTTAATTTACAAGTGATTATTGATATTGATTTTTAAAAAGTGATTTAATTAGAGAAGTTATTTTTAATTAATAATAATATCTTAGAAGAAAAGTTAAAAGTTGAATTTTAAAAAGATAGAAAATATTTACTGTTTAAATAACGATTAAATAATTAATTTAAATGTTAATTAATATGAAAACTTTTAATTAATGATTAATAAAGATTAAATATTTAATTTAAGTAAAATAATTAATGAGAACTATTGAATTTAAAAGTATAAATGGAATGTATCATAACATTAACCCCTAGAATATGGGAAAAAAAAATTTAAAAAAAAAATTGATGCCAAAGGGGAGAAAAAAAAAAATCAAATGTAGAATTGAACTGAAAAATGAGCATTACACAAAAATTTTCACAAGTGAAAATAAAAAATTTGATACAGCCATCGTTACCTCCATTCCTACAGATGTCGAAGAACATATTTCATATCAGTAGGTACAGAATTAACAATAAATCTGAAATAACTTACAATCCTTAAAAAGATATCAAAAGTTTTAGAGTCCAAAATGTTGCTACGGAATCACAAAAGTAGTTCTTAGGAACAATAATACCTTTCTAAAACAATTATACTAAGTATATACAAAATGTAAACATTAAAATTAAGAATATGGATGGAGATAGTAAAATAGAAAACACAATGCAATACCGACGAATATGAGCACAAAAATCCAATTAACAATTATTTGAATAATATATATGATGCAAGTACAGTTCTCAAAACACAAATAAAATATATACAAAACAAGAATAGGGTGAGTTTGTAAAATTAAAACCTGAAATTAAACCTATCTAACGATTGCACTTAAAAATTTAAAATTTTCCTACCAGCAAAGAAAAAAATTGGATATCCATGTGCAGAAATAAAACAGTGAAATTCAAAATACCTTTTAAGAAATGTACAACCGCAGTAGTACAACATAGCAGAAGAACATATTTATAAATATAAACAAATTGTTGAGATATATTGTTTAGACAAAAGAAAATTTGAAGTACACTTCATATCATTTGTGTTCATTACTACTTCCTGAAAATTGAGAGTCACAGATAAACTAAAATTTTTATTAATTTGTTGAGTGCCTGTCACAAATTTGAAATTTAAAATTTACCACATTAAAAGAAAAAAAAATATATATCGCTATTGTCTTTTACTGAGCTTAATTAAAATCAAATTTTAAGAGAAGTTAAAAATTTTGTAAATTTTACAGTAAATATTAGGAAAGATGCTAAATTAAAACCCTTCACAAACTGGAACCCTTCAAAAACCAATCTAGGAATAGAAGCAGATAAAGAAAAATTAAAACTCAAACATAATTCCCAGATATTAATAAAATTTACTCTGCCTGATAGTCCTATGCATCATTATCGGGTACTTTTTAGCAACTAGCAAGGAGAGTACCACTTAACCAGGATGACATGGTGTCTATCAATGAATAATACCGACCAAGGCATTATTTAGACCAAAAAAAATTTTTGGAGGTAGTATAGCTATGGTAAAAAAAAATTTACTTATAAAGATTAAAATTAGCATGTTGAATACCTCACTCTCAAATAGATAAAAAAAAATTTTTACTTATAGTCATATATAAATGTTTTCACAGAAATTAAGAATATTGTTAAAGTTTAGACAAAATTGTGCCATAAAATTATTTTATACCTCATGCAGTTCTAAAACATTTGTAAGTATTATTCGTATTACATGAATATTGCATAATTTCTCATTAAAATGACAACAAAATAAAAACCAGATTGATCATGTCTAGTGATAAAATTGCATATCATAATTGAGATATCATTTTAAAATAATTAACAAAATTTTAATATATATATTAGGCTTTTTGATATTGTATTTGATAAAGTAATAAATTGACACTTTAAAATAAAGAATATATATTTCTTAATATATATAAATATTTAAAATTCAAAATTATATATTAAACCAGGTAAGTAATTTATACACATGTATATCTATATATATCTATATAATATGACCAATAATCAAGAAAATCATTTGTAAAAATAGAAGCAATGTAAAATAATAAAGTTCTGAAAATGAAGAGCTTTCACTTTAAATTTATCAAATTTTGTCACATAATCAGATTCCTCCAGAGAAGTTAATTGGGCCTTATTTATAACCTCTCTAGCATTTTTGCAAAATATCAAAGAGTTATCAAAATATGTACGTGAAATTTGGAAAATCTTTTAAGAAAAGAACAACATTAGAAAACTTTAAGAGTATTTAAATATTTTTTATCACATGAAAGTTAATATGCTGAGGAGACGCCAGACCTAAAATTTTTGAGACCAATATCAATATAATGCATAACACCAATTGTTATCTGGCAAAGAACGAAGGAAGTTTCCTTATAGTATTGCCTAACAATGGTGCAAAAAGTAGGACATGATTTTGTACTAATATATCTCTCTATATACCTGTGATTTTATTAAAGTGTGCACACTGTGAAGAAAGGTTAAAAAAAAATATTGTATGCTCGACCAAAATTCAGAGTAGCCTGCGCATGCTATTGATCTCTAAACCTAGCAGAACTAACAAAATCTTCCTTATTAAAAAAAAATAGTAACTCTTCCTCAATTTGAAAATACTATCCGAACAGACTAAAGAGACATACTCAAGAGAATGCAAGATAGCCTGAGGGCAGAAAAAAAAATTTTAAACAAATCATGCTACTTTTATCATATATTTATCATTTTTCACTTTTTTTTATTTATTTCTATATACATTTCATTTATTTTTCATTTTATATATATATATCTTGTCTCAAAAATAAACTTTTTATCATTTGTTGTTGTTTTGTTTTTATTCTTTGAATAGGATGTTAAATGAGTACTCTTATGATAAAAATTCTTTATAAACAATTTTGCACACTCCTCAGCAATAAATTATATCTATTAACATTACTGAAAAATTTTGACTCATAAATCGCTGCAATTCTCTCTAAATGTGACATCAGACAAAAATTTAAATAAAACTATTGTAAAAGTTGAAAATCAAATAATTATAACATTAAATATTAACTATAGCAAGAGGAAAAAAAAACAAACAAACATTATAGTAAAGATTCTATCAAAAATCTACTCTGCCACCCGAAAACTGGAGAGCTCCAAGAGACATTATGCTCTTTTTGTGCGGAAACCCATGCAAGCCAGCTAGAATGCACGATTCTTACATCTGAGTCAAAAAAAATTGTGCCTTTATAGTGGCCAAAAATCTAGGAAATTTTGCCACCTGAGTTATCCATGATCAGTCTCAAGGAACACAATCTAATTATAAAACTCCTGACAAAATAAAAATTCAATAAAATAGGTAATTAAAATTTTAGCTATTACATACGGAATTCCTTAAAAATTTCACTCTGCCTGCGTTATCACAATGATCATTCACAAGGTACACAAACAATAAATTATGCCTTTATAGCAAAGTTAGATTTAAAAGAACTTTCCTAGTAAACTTTAAAATTAAGGAGGATATTGAATTATTGCTATAGTAAAAAAAAAAAAAATATCTAAGGGGAACTGATGTCACGAGAGATTTAACTCAAAGTTTATGCATAAATATTGAAATAAATATACCTCTTAATAAATAAAATTTGCTTTGTAAAAGATATGAAATTTTTGAATAAATGAATTTTCTTGAACATAATTTTAACTGAAATATCTTTTCTCAAGATGAAATAAACTGCAATAAAATTTGTAGTCATTGAGAGATACTATAATTTTCTAAAACTTTGTAAAAACACAATTATCAGCTTTTTACCCAAACTTTTAAAGAGTTGTACCAAAACATTCAAAATTTTATATAAATATATTATACAACCAGATATTATAGTCTTCCATTACTTGCATCACTCTTTTAAAATCATAATAAACATTACAAATAAGATTTCTATGAGAGGAAAAAAAAATTTGCACATGGACACCAAAAAAAAATATAAGCTTTTGCACACAGTAAATTTTAGTATTTATTAAACATTAATTATTTAAATTTTGTGCAAATATAGTCATATTAAATTTAACTTTAAGCAAAAACCTACAAAGAACGTTTCACTGAGTCGCGGTACCATTAAATGTAATGTGAAGTTGGGTAAGGAGATAAAGCAAACAGAAATTCTTAAAATGCCTTAATTAAGACAGAAAATTAGAATAAATGTTTACTCCAAATCCCACTCCAACTCCACAATACAGGTCGCGCGTATAGTGGCAGCACCAAATACGATGTTAACCTAGCACTAAGAAAATTTTATGAAAACTGTAAAAATTATAATTTATCTGAAAATTGAAGAATTTGAAAATTTACTTCAATGTAAAATATGAATTACATTTACTAATTAAAAGATACTTATTTTCATAATAATTTTAACTTTACGATGAGATGAAAATATCTGAAAAATAAATAGAAAAGATACAACTCACCCAAATGAAGCTGAAGACAGGAATATAAGTAAATAATTGATTTTATTCACACAAGACACTTTAACTAGTTTAACTGTGGCCACTTCAATAAAATACATACAAATTATTTAAGTAAATAAGCTATCTTCATCATAATCTTCTCAGTTCAAAACTGCATTAGTAATTTAAATGTTCTAGATAAAGGAGATTACAAGGTTCTACGTTAAAATTAATCGTCTATGCTAAAATTTAAATTAAGTTCGAAATTGTTCTATTTTATAGTATATTCAGAATTGGTCTTTAACCGCACTTGAGAAAATACTTATTTTTCTGCATTATCTGGACTGAAGCGACGGAACGATGAAAAGCAGTACTTAATATAAACGGCGATATTCTTTATTCATATCTAGCTGGAGAATTAATCTGGACTGAAGCGACGGATCGATGAACAGCAGCACTTAATATAAACGGCGATATTCTTTATTCATATTTAGCTGGAGAATTAATCTGGAAAAATTAGCATGAGTGGGAACACTCACATGCCACATAATATGTAGAAATCTATAGGAATATCACATTTAGGTTATGAAGAAATTAAATCGAAGCTGATGAAGATAGTCTCTTGTAATTAGAGAGACATATTCTGGATTAAAAATATAGTAAGACTCTTAAATCTTAGCAGTACATTAAAGACGTTGAAGGTACCTGCAGCACATCTGTCTTCACTCAAAATTTTTACATAGTGTCTGGCCTTTCGGCCAAACGCTGCTTTTTTTTTCTCTCTTGCACCTACATCCCAAGTCAACGGAGAGCAGCAACTTACTAAAAAAAAATTGAATTCAAACTCTACCAAGTTTAACTGAACACCAGCAAAACTATCCAATCAGAAAAGGCGAAACATTCCTCTTCTTCGTTTCACACCGCTTAACACTCAACCGTAACTGCTAAAAGGCATTAGTGCTACAACTCAACTCCACACGCGAACGATACTGGCGAAAGGAAAACACTTACTCCCTAGCAACAAGTAGCAGAAATTAAGATCTTACGCTCGCGAATGTTCTAGAACAAATTTGAATTCCCCTTTTTCCCCACTGAAAAATGCACCCCTTAACCTTGGAATGTCCGCTCGAACGACCCCTACACCAAAATGGGTGACAATTACCTCCTAAGTTGTTTTTTGAACACACGAAGATGCGATTCAAAATGGCCAGGCATCAAAGTGAAAGCAAACGAAGTAAACATTGAAATTAGAAAAAATGTTTAAAAATTCATATCTGCCACGATTTACGTTGAATCTTGCTAGGATTTTGGCAGACTGCATAATTAATTATGTTTAATCTTTTGAATTAATTTTAAAACAAAATAATTAATATTTAAAAAGTAGAAATTATATATTTTAACTTAGAAGAAAAATCGCGGTACTTTACCGGAATCGATGTCAACAAACGGAAATCCTTAATTCTCTATCTAGAGATTTAAATGCATGATTATAATTTAATTTACAAGTGATTATTGATATTGATTTTTAAAAAGTGATTTAATTAGAGAAGTTATTTTTAATTAATAATAATATCTTAGAAGAAAAGTTAAAAGTTGAATTTTAAAAAGATAGAAAATATTTACTGTTTAAATAACGATTAAATAATTAATTTAAATGTTAATTAATATGAAAACTTTTAATTAATGATTAATAAAGATTAAATATTTAATTTAAGTAAAATAATTAATGAGAACTATTGAATTTAAAAGTATAAATGGAATGTATCATAACATTAACCCCTAGAATATGGGAAAAAAAAATTTAAAAAAAAAATTGATGCCAAAGGGGAGAAAAAAAAAAATCAAATGTAGAATTGAACTGAAAAATGAGCATTACACAAAAATTTTCACAAGTGAAAATAAAAAATTTGATACAGCCATCGTTACCTCCATTCCTACAGATGTCGAAGAACATATTTCATATCAGTAGGTACAGAATTAACAATAAATCTGAAATAACTTACAATCCTTAAAAAGATATCAAAAGTTTTAGAGTCCAAAATGTTGCTACGGAATCACAAAAGTAGTTCTTAGGAACAATAATACCTTTCTAAAACAATTATACTAAGTATATACAAAATGTAAACATTAAAATTAAGAATATGGATGGAGATAGTAAAATAGAAAACACAATGCAATACCGACGAATATGAGCACAAAAATCCAATTAACAATTATTTGAATAATATATATGATGCAAGTACAGTTCTCAAAACACAAATAAAATATATACAAAACAAGAATAGGGTGAGTTTGTAAAATTAAAACCTGAAATTAAACCTATCTAACGATTGCACTTAAAAATTTAAAATTTTCCTACCAGCAAAGAAAAAAATTGGATATCCATGTGCAGAAATAAAACAGTGAAATTCAAAATACCTTTTAAGAAATGTACAACCGCAGTAGTACAACATAGCAGAAGAACATATTTATAAATATAAACAAATTGTTGAGATATATTGTTTAGACAAAAGAAAATTTGAAGTACACTTCATATCATTTGTGTTCATTACTACTTCCTGAAAATTGAGAGTCACAGATAAACTAAAATTTTTATTAATTTGTTGAGTGCCTGTCACAAATTTGAAATTTAAAATTTACCACATTAAAAGAAAAAAATATATATATCGCTATTGTCTTTTACTGAGCTTAATTAAAATCAAATTTTAAGAGAAGTTAAAAATTTTGTAAATTTTACAGTAAATATTAGGAAAGATGCTAAATTAAAACCCTTCACAAACTGGAACCCTTCAAAAACCAATCTAGGAATAGAAGCAGATAAAGAAAAATTAAAACTCAAACATAATTCCCAGATATTAATAAAATTTACTCTGCCTGATAGTCCTATGCATCATTATCGGGTACTTTTTAGCAACTAGCAAGGAGAGTACCACTTAACCAGGATGACATGGTGTCTATCAATGAATAATACCGACCAAGGCATTATTTAGACCAAAAAAAATTTTTGGAGGTAGTATAGCTATGGTAAAAAAAAATTTACTTATAAAGATTAAAATTAGCATGTTGAATACCTCACTCTCAAATAGATAAAAAAAAATTTTTACTTATAGTCATATATAAATGTTTTCACAGAAATTAAAAATATTGTTAAAGTTTAGACAAAATTGTGCCATAAAATTATTTTATACCTCATGCAGTTCTAAAACATTTGTAAGTATTATTCGTATTACATGAATATTGCATAATTTCTCATTAAAATGACAACAAAATAAAAACCAGATTGATCATGTCTAGTGATAAAATTGCATATCATAATTGAGATATCATTTTAAAATAATTAACAAAATTTTAATATATATATTAGGCTTTTTGATATTGTATTTGATAAAGTAATAAATTGACACTTTAAAATAAAGAATATATATTTCTTAATATATATAAATATTTAAAATTCAAAATTATATATTAAACCAGGTAAGTAATTTATACACATGTATATCTATATATATCTATATAATATGACCAATAATCAAGAAAATCATTTGTAAAAATAGAAGCAATGTAAAATAATAAAGTTCTGAAAATGAAGAGCTTTCACTTTAAATTTATCAAATTTTGTCACATAATCAGATTCCTCCAGAGAAGTTAATTGGGCCTTATTTATAACCTCTCTAGCATTTTTGCAAAATATCAAAGAGTTATCAAAATATGTACGTGAAATTTGGAAAATCTTTTAAGAAAAGAACAACATTAGAAAACTTTAAGAGTATTTAAATATTTTTTATCACATGAAAGTTAATATGCTGAGGAGACGCCAGACCTAAAATTTTTGAGACCAATATCAATATAATGCATAACACCAATTGTTATCTGGCAAAGAACGAAGGAAGTTTCCTTATAGTATTGCCTAACAATGGTGCAAAAAGTAGGACATGATTTTGTACTAATATATCTCTCTATATACCTGTGATTTTATTAAAGTGTGCACACTGTGAAGAAAGGTTAAAAAAAAATATTGTATGCTCGACCAAAATTCAGAGTAGCCTGCGCATGCTATTGATCTCTAAACCTAGCAGAACTAACAAAATCTTCCTTATTAAAAAAAAATAGTAACTCTTCCTCAATTTGAAAATACTATCCGAACAGACTAAAGAGACATACTCAAGAGAATGCAAGATAGCCTGAGGGCAGAAAAAAAAATTTTAAACAAATCATGCTACTTTTATCATATATTTATCATTTTTCACTTTTTTTTATTTATTTCTATATACATTTCATTTATTTTTCATTTTATATATATATATCTTGTCTCAAAAATAAACTTTTTATCATTTGTTGTTGTTTTGTTTTTATTCTTTGAATAGGATGTTAAATGAGTACTCTTATGATAAAAATTCTTTATAAACAATTTTGCACACTCCTCAGCAATAAATTATATCTATTAACATTACTGAAAAATTTTGACTCATAAATCGCTGCAATTCTCTCTAAATGTGACATCAGACAAAAATTTAAATAAAACTATTGTAAAAGTTGAAAATCAAATAATTATAACATTAAATATTAACTATAGCAAGAGGAAAAAAAAACAAACAAACATTATAGTAAAGATTCTATCAAAAATCTACTCTGCCACCCGAAAACTGGAGAGCTCCAAGAGACATTATGCTCTTTTTGTGCGGAAACCCATGCAAGCCAGCTAGAATGCACGATTCTTACATCTGAGTCAAAAAAAATTGTGCCTTTATAGTGGCCAAAAATCTAGGAAATTTTGCCACCTGAGTTATCCATGATCAGTCTCAAGGAACACAATCTAATTATAAAACTCCTGACAAAATAAAAATTCAATAAAATAGGTAATTAAAATTTTAGCTATTACATACGGAATTCCTTAAAAATTTCACTCTGCCTGCGTTATCACAATGATCATTCACAAGGTACACAAACAATAAATTATGCCTTTATAGCAAAGTTAGATTTAAAAGAACTTTCCTAGTAAACTTTAAAATTAAGGAGGATATTGAATTATTGCTATAGTAAAAAAAAAAAAAATATCTAAGGGGAACTGATGTCACGAGAGATTTAACTCAAAGTTTATGCATAAATATTGAAATAAATATACCTCTTAATAAATAAAATTTGCTTTGTAAAAGATATGAAATTTTTGAATAAATGAATTTTCTTGAACATAATTTTAACTGAAATATCTTTTCTCAAGATGAAATAAACTGCAATAAAATTTGTAGTCATTGAGAGATACTATAATTTTCTAAAACTTTGTAAAAACACAATTATCAGCTTTTTACCCAAACTTTTAAAGAGTTGTACCAAAACATTCAAAATTTTATATAAATATATTATACAACCAGATATTATAGTCTTCCATTACTTGCATCACTCTTTTAAAATCATAATAAACATTACAAATAAGATTTCTATGAGAGGAAAAAAAAATTTGCACATGGACACCAAAAAAAAATATAAGCTTTTGCACACAGTAAATTTTAGTATTTATTAAACATTAATTATTTAAATTTTGTGCAAATATAGTCATATTAAATTTAACTTTAAGCAAAAACCTACAAAGAACGTTTCACTGAGTCGCGGTACCATTAAATGTAATGTGAAGTTGGGTAAGGAGATAAAGCAAACAGAAATTCTTAAAATGCCTTAATTAAGACAGAAAATTAGAATAAATGTTTACTCCAAATCCCACTCCAACTCCACAATACAGGTCGCGCGTATAGTGGCAGCACCAAATACGATGTTAACCTAGCACTAAGAAAATTTTATGAAAACTGTAAAAATTATAATTTATCTGAAAATTGAAGAATTTGAAAATTTACTTCAATGTAAAATATGAATTACATTTACTAATTAAAAGATACTTATTTTCATAATAATTTTAACTTTACGATGAGATGAAAATATCTGAAAAATAAATAGAAAAGATACAACTCACCCAAATGAAGCTGAAGACAGGAATATAAGTAAATAATTGATTTTATTCACACAAGACACTTTAACTAGTTTAACTGTGGCCACTTCAATAAAATACATACAAATTATTTAAGTAAATAAGCTATCTTCATCATAATCTTCTCAGTTCAAAACTGCATTAGTAATTTAAATGTTCTAGATAAAGGAGATTACAAGGTTCTACGTTAAAATTAATCGTCTATGCTAAAATTTAAATTAAGTTCGAAATTGTTCTATTTTATAGTATATTCAGAATTGGTCTTTAACCGCACTTGAGAAAATACTTATTTTTCGGCATTATCTGGACTGAAGCGACGGAACGATGAAAAGCAGTACTTAATATAAACGGCGATATTCTTTATTCATATCTAGCTGGAGAATTAATCTGGACTGAAGCGACGGATCGATGAACAGCAGCACTTAATATAAACGGCGATATTCTTTATTCATATTTAGCTGGAGAATTAATCTGGAAAAATTAGCATGAGTGGGAACACTCACATGCCACATAATATGTAGAAATCTATAGGAATATCACATTTAGGTTATGAAGAAATTAAATCGAAGCTGATGAAGATAGTCTCTTGTAATTAGAGAGACATATTCTGGATTAAAAATATAGTAAGACTCTTAAATCTTAGCAGTACATTAAAGACGTTGAAGGTACCTGCAGCACATCTGTCTTCACTCAAAATTTTTACATAGTGTCTGGCCTTTCGGCCAAACGCTGCTTTTTTTTTCTCTCTTGCACCTACATCCCAAGTCAACGGAGAGCAGCAACTTACTAAAAAAAAATTGAATTCAAACGCTACCAAGTTTAACTGAACACCAGCAAAACTATCCAATCAGAAAAGGCGAAACATTCCTCTTCTTCGTTTCACACCGCTTAACACTCAACCGTAACTGCTAAAAGGCATTAGTGCTACAACTCAACTCCACACGCGAACGATACTGGCGAAAGGAAAACACTTACTCCCTAGCAACAAGTAGCAGAAATTAAGATCTTACGCTCGCGAATGTTCTAGAACAAATTTGAATTCCCCTTTTTCCCCACTGAAAAATGCACCCCTTAACCTTGGAATGTCCGCTCGAACGACCCCTACACCAAAATGGGTGACAATTACCTCCTAAGTTGTTTTTTGAACACACGAAGATGCGATTCAAAATGGCCAGGCATCAAAGTGAAAGCAAACGAAGTAAACATTGAAATTAGAAAAAATGTTTAAAAATTCATATCTGCCACGATTTACGTTGAATCTTGCTAGGATTTTGGCAGACTGCATAATTAATTATGTTTAATCTTTTGAATTAATTTTAAAACAAAATAATTAATATTTAAAAAGTAGAAATTATATATTTTAACTTAGAAGAAAAATCGCGGTACTTTACCGGAATCGATGTCAACAAACGGAAATCCTTAATTCTCTATCTAGAGATTTAAATGCATGATTATAATTTAATTTACAAGTGATTATTGATATTGATTTTTAAAAAGTGATTTAATTAGAGAAGTTATTTTTAATTAATAATAATATCTTAGAAGAAAAGTTAAAAGTTGAATTTTAAAAAGATAGAAAATATTTACTGTTTAAATAACGATTAAATAATTAATTTAAATGTTAATTAATATGAAAACTTTTAATTAATGATTAATAAAGATTAAATATTTAATTTAAGTAAAATAATTAATGAGAACTATTGAATTTAAAAGTATAAATGGAATGTATCATAACAATTATTATTAGTTGAAAATTTTTAGTATGCTTAAATTATAGTGCCTTTTCTTGTTATTATAGTATTATTTCATAACCCAAATGTTTTCTAAATCATTTTTACCATATGCCTCACTTAAAGGAAATTATTTTATAAATGAAGAAAATTTATAAATGAAGAAATTTTTTTGTTGCACCATTAAATTATATTGCAAATTTACATGCAAAGCAATACTATTCTTAGAACTTTCCAGCGCATTATAAAGAAATATTCTACCACTTGTGAAATGATTTTGGTGAATATTATTTTTTCTAAGAAGCTAAAGTGTTTTTATGGTCTTTGTGACTTTCTTCAAATGTCACCAATCCCAATTTCGTCTCTAAAGTTTGCAAGTAGTGTTGTATTGCCTCAAATCTGCAATTTCTGTCTGCTTGAATACACCTTTACAAAAAATGTATATAGGCAACTTAGACTTTCCAGCGCCTCTCAACAAGAGTCTTGTGCTCTTTGTATTATTTTATTCTAAGTGCCACTTCGTCATATTATTCCTCAACATCATGGACCACAGTTCATGATTTAGTCTCTGCTAATTACCTGATGTATCTTCAAATGCTCTTACGTGATGTGTCTTCAAATGCTCATCATTGTTCAGTGCATCCCTTAAGATGTCATTAAGTGCTAATTTTTTTAGTGCTAAAATATCCATATAAAGTCTTCAATTCTTCTTTTAGTGGTGTGTGTTTCAGGAAAAAGGCCAATTTGTTGCTACACTGCCATTGTGTCAATCAACCAACCAGTGTGCCACTTAACTTGCAAACTTTTCAGCAAGTAGTTACTTTTTTTCTCAGTGTAATCATCTTTTTAAAATCAAAAACTGATTTTAGAACTTTTTAAAGGTATTACATCTGATTATTTGTTATGTAAAAGCAGAACGTTTATATCCTTCATCTGTAAACAAACAATTTTTTTTCTTCCTTCAAGCATTTTATTAGCAATATTCATCTGTTTATTTACAATAGTTTTAGCAAGAATGTTGTATATTTTTGTCTGGTTTACATACTTGCTAATGGTTTAATGGTTCGCTATTAGCATTTTTGTAAGTTTTGATGAATTTATATTATGTTTTATGCTTATTTGATTTACAGATTCGTCATCGGTTCTGGAGATCGCCTTTGACAGTCTTGTAAGTTTTGGTGTTTGTTCGGTTTACAGATCTACTGATGGTTTATAAGGGGGCTATTAGTGTTTTGTGAATTGTAATGAATACATATTAATAATTTATATTTATTTGATTTACTGGTTTGATAATGGTCTCAAGGTAGTGAGAGGCTATTACCACTTTTGGTAAGTTTTGTAAATACCACCCAAATAATTCATATATTGTCAATAGCTGATTTTTCTATAGGATATATTATCCTTTTCATTAATGTTATATAAATTTATGATTATAACATGCTTTACATAACGGTGCACTGTGTTTGTTTTCATAATTCTCATAAAATGTGTCATTTGTTTTTAACTTGTCTTTCTTTATGAAAGTTAATGGTTAAAGTATTTTTTTTTTGAGGATCCTCATCATCTTCTCTCACCTTTTCTCAGTTTTTCTCTGATTATTTTTATGCAAAGAAAAAAACCATGGTATATTAAAAAGAAAATTTATTGAATATTAAGAGAAAATTTATTGAGTATTAAAAGAAAAATGTATTGAATATAATTGAAGGAATTTTGTTGAATATTTCAGAAAGAGTTTTATTGAGATTTTCATGAAAAATATTTTTACTGAATATTTACAGAAAAATTTTATTGAGTATATTAAGTATGAAGTATTACTAAAGAAATGTGTCATTTATTGTTGGTTAAAACTTATGCATTATTTTGTTATATTTTGAAAAGTTTTTACTAAATCCAACTATTTTGATTAATTACTATTATTTATGACAAATGAATTTAAATTTTGTTGCAACATAATTTTATGCAATTTTCATATAAATTTTGGGTAATAATTGTTATGCACTTATATATACTTGTTATGTATATCAGTATTATGTGCATTATGTTAAATACTTAATTTTATATGATTTGAATTATTACTAATGCAAGGCCTTTTTAATGAATTTAAAATCCTTACAATGGATTGTTTTTGTGCACATTTATACTATTTAAGAGTTAATTTATATGCTCTATATTTTTAAAAGTCCTAGGCATCAGTCAGAATTTAAGGTATTCTTGACTTTTTGTTGCTTTAAAATTGCAACTTATTATAATTTAAATATTTATGTCTAGACAAGTCGGATAAGAAAGAAATTACCGACTCTTTTTATGTTGCTTTACTGTTGCAACTATTTTGATATGATCTCATTGCTAATTTAAAGAAAATATTAGCTTGTTTTTGTTTTTTTATATATATACATGATGATATTTGTTTAGAGATCAAGATTAATGGAAGGTATGCCTTTATTTGCTAAAAATGCAATGGGGCTTCTGTATACTCTGTTATATGTATACTATAACATCTTGTATAATTTGTGATGAGATTTTTGAATGTACTAAATGATGTATATTCTTTCTCTTTTTCTTTTTGGTCGCTGCACATCACATCAAATTAATAATTAATTTACTTTTCTTGGCTCTAAATTTAAGTAATTATGTCATTTTTACTTTGGCATTTAAAAATTTTGTCTTCCCTTTGTCGAAAAAGGCTTTTACTGTTTTTAACCCTTTTTCTCCTTCTGGTCAGTCAAAATTTTTGTCGGTGAATGGGGGTATTGTGATAAAGATATATCACAGTTTTATCTTTTTTAATTATTTTTATTTCAGCTCAACGTATTTCTATTTTTATAGCCTTTCCAGTTTAATTTGCCATTCCTTAAAAGCTATTTATCGGCAGTCGCGCACCTTGTACGTTGCTTTTTTGGCAAGGCCGTCTCCCCCTCATTGTGCTTCGCATTCGTTGAATCGGCGATGTTGTTTTCTCTGCGAGGCATCTTCGCGCTTTGAGTTAGTTTCAGTCGGCGCTGAGCTGTGACGTCATCGTCATTCAGCGGCTCTCACCCCGCTCCTGTGTTTGCGCATGCGTCACCGCCGCTCTTGTTCGATATGTTTTCGAGAGCTGTTTTGTTTTGGCGCTGTATGAGAAAGGGGCGTGTCTTTCAAATACAAATTAGAATCGTTCTTTCAATTATTAAATGTTAATTAGTTTCTGATTTGTTATTTTAATTTTCACGTAATTTCTAATCAACAAATTAGTTTAAATTAATCTTGCTCTCACATTTGTGCACCCCTTTTATGGGTATTTATACTAATGTTGCGCATTTTTCCAACAGAATTTTAATAAAAATGATGCTGTAAATTTATGATAAACGTCGTATGGTCTGGAGGCCCGCTGGCCTGTGCCGGGGCTCGTATCCTAGAATCACGTAGCGCTGATTCTTTGGAGATCAATTTCGCGTTTTCAGTTCTTAATTATTCTATAAAATGCTGTTGTAAATTTTAAGTTTAATATTTTAAAAGTTTTAAATCAACTGGTAAATTGACTTCTGAATTAATTCTATAATTCTTCATGGACGTGGCCAGAAGGAATATTTAAAGATTCTTCGAAATTTACGAAATTTGAGCCAGTACTTTTTAAAGACTTGATGTGCAGCTTTCATCTCATCCTTCCTCCTTCAAGAAAATGTAATAAACATTATTGGATCCAACTTATAGTATTCATCATTTATAGTCTGCATCTATTTCTTCACTCAAGTAAGACCGTTTAATTTATTTTATATTTTTGATTCTCTTCTCAAAGAATACGACCTAAAGAACGTCATGCAATTTTTTGCATTGGGTTATTGCTCACACATTAATATTCCCATCAAATGCTCTCTCTTAAATAATTTCTCCTTCACAGCATTGAGTACTCGTGTTCTTTGGGCAATTTTTCTACTGTCTTTCAGGCTGAAGTCTTTGCCATTCTGATGTGCTGCAGAATTTATTTAGACATTGGCTGTAGGAAAAGATGTGTTTACATTTGTTCTGATAGTCAAGCGGCATTACTTGCTTTGAGTAAAACTGTTATTTCCTCCCATATAGTTTGGGAATGTTATATTTTACTATGCCAACTGGCAATTGACAACAGGGTCACTCTCTACTGGGTTCCTGGGCATTCAGGTGTTTCTGGTAATGAGTTGGCTGATGAATTGGCAAGGAAGGGATCTGCTACCCCTTTTGCTGGTCCAGAACCAGCTATTGGAATTTCAAGTAATCTTATTAGGACTACTGTCTTTAAGATCTTTAGAAAGAAGCAGTATTATGACTGGCGTAACATTAAAGGACAGCGGCAAGCAAAGGAGCTTAACCGTGGTTGTCCTAGTGTTAGGCATAAGGAACTCTTAATGCTGAGTAGGAATGGCATTAGGAAAGCCATTGGTCTTTTAACGGGGCATTGCCCTTTGAAAAGGCACCTTACAGTTATGGGTGTAAAAAATGATCCAACGTGTAGGGGTTGCCATTATATGGAGGAAACGACCATGCATGTTTTATGTGAGTGTGAGGGGTTTTCTGCCTATAGGTTTGAGCACCTTGGTCGCCATATAATTGAACCTTGGGAGCTTTATGACATTCCTTTGAGATGTCTGCTGAATTTTGCTTCAGCTACTGGCCTTTTTTAGGACTATTTTCTGGGGTTAGTACAATAGACCTCTGGTCGCAGTGCTAGGTTCTTCGAGCCCCCCATCTTTAAGTCTAGGTCTAGGTCTAAGGCAGATTAATAAAAGGAAAAGGCTTAACTGGGATAGAGAACACAAGGATTGGACCCGTGATCAGTGGAAAAGAGTACCCTTCACTGACGAATCAAAATTCGAAATATTTGTTTCTAAGAGTCACCAATTTGCTCGTTGTGCTGTGAGTCAGTGCATGCTATCTGCTTGTATCCAAATTACTATTAAGCATGGAGAGGCTTCTATCATGGTTTAGGGAAGTTTTGATGTTGGTGTAGTCGGTGATCTTGTAAAAATAGATGGAATCATGGACTCCAAACAATAGCACAACATCCTTGTGTGGTGTGCTATTCCCTCTGGCACTCGCCTCATTGGTCGGGATTAATTCTACAACAAGACAAAGACCCAAAACATATTTCAATTCTGTTTAGAAAGTATGTTCAATCCAAACAGTGTCAACAAATGATCTAAAATATGGTTTGGCTGCCCCAGAGTACAGACTGCAACCCTATTGAAATACTTTGGGATCATTTGGACAGGTGCATCAGAGATATAAATATTGCAAGTCGATATCATCTGTCAGAAGTAATTCAAAGCAATTGGAATAACATTGGATTCAAAATTTTGGACAAACTAACAAATAGAATGTATGTGAACGAACGTGAATTTTCCCAAGTGTGTGTGGCGGTGATCATCAGGTGGTTACTTTGATGAAGGAAAGATTTAAGACAAAATTCTATTGTATATGCTAAATTATGTAATAAAATATGTTTCTTTGCTTAAATAAAATATTATATTCATGCGAGAGTTTATTACTTTGTTTATTTCTTGGAAAGACTGAAAAAACAAAGGGTGTACTGAAATTAATGAGCGGTAGTGTACACTTAAAAAAAGTTAAATTTAAAAATATGTTTGGATACTGCACACTAGAATCTAGTGGAATATACGCCTGCAAAATATGAGTAAGTTGGTATGTAGAGCTTTTGATTCTGTAAAAAGTATGTAATTGAACTACTATATTGTTTGTAATGCTTGTTTTAGAATAAAAGAGATTACAAGAATAGCAACTCAATATGATTTAAAACAAAATTAGTACCTGAATCCAACAATAGGATACTGTTTACAAATGTTACACTTTGCTTGGTGTTTAGCAGTTTCAGCAGCTGCCATTCGATGAAGAACAGGGAGCCATACTAATGACTGGGGTTCTTGTTGCAACCAAGTAAGAAAATGACTAGCTTGAATTTCTTTCTGATTCCCAGCCTGTAAATGAAAAAATTATTTCATACCTAAATCGGGCTATATATATTAAATAGCATCTTATTAACAATGTCCATACTTTATTATTATTTGAGTATCAAGGACACATTCAAACTAATTTTTTTTATACAGTGAATACATATGAATATATATTACACTAAAGTACATAACACCAAAATAGGTGTTATTTGTATATTGATGAATGGCAACAACAGTATGTAAACAAATGCAAACTAGACAGCTACCATGTTGATTTTGATCAATTTGCAACCACATGTAATAAAATTTAATGAATCAAATTTCAAAATGAATCATCAGTACATTTTTAGAAATGCTAGAAAGAGAGCTTTAAATGGTGTGAAAACTCCTGATCAGTTTCAAGAAAGGAGAGCAAAGAGAAAACAATGGGATAAATATCCACATTTACACGAAAATCAGTGAATTTTAATCAAATTGCATACTAAGATAGAGAAGTAGTCAAAAGTGAGAGATACTGACAGCAATTGTAATTTAAAGTGAATATGGTTAACATTAAATTGCTTCTAAAAGTACCCTGTTCCAGCGATTAATTAGAAAGCATACGTGTGGAAAAAAAAAAGAGATTTTATGATCTATTGTAATCAGGTCTACAGCAAAGTCAATGAATTTTAATCAGATTGCAAACCAAGATAGACAAGTGGTCAAAAGTGGGTGATACTGACAGCCAATTGTAATTTACAGTAAATGCAGTTTACATTAAATTGCTTCTAAACGTTCTCTGTTTCATGTCAAACATGAAACATACTAGCTAGCAACAATATGGTTATTGGCCAATTGGTAGTGGACCCCATTACAAAAGATTACATAATAAGTTTAAAAGTATCTGCATAAGTGAACATGCTACAACAGAAATGCAAGTGAACATTGAAGCATAAATGCTGAAGTGAGTAAATTAAATAATTTTTGTAAAGCTTTATACTACCAGAAAGACTAAATACATAACAAAATATATATATACTAGTATATAACCCCCATCAAAAATGACGGAATGTTACATTTCATTTTCATAAGACTTCATACAAACAAACAGCATTAAGATGTTATGAAATAATATTCAATCCTTTGATATAAACAACGACAGTCCCAAAGGAAATAAACTGTTTTGATTGAACTTCAATAGTTTAAAGATTTCACTATAAAAAGATTCTGTAAAGATTAAGAACAATAAAATCTTCAAAACATTGTTTAGATCTACAAAGTTGTTTAAAAACCCATTGCTGGGTTAACACATCTCCGGGCCCGCTAGCGGACCCCTAATTACATAGGGGCGGTGACTTGCATACAAACCTCGTAAAAAGCTGCTCTAATATTTCACCAGGCAGATTTTTAAGTGACATTAAGAATTTCGAGTCATTTCGGCAATCTGTGTCATTTCGATCTTTTAAACTACCCTGCTATATCAGAGTAAACATTTCATTATTCAAATTCTGATTTCACAACTGTAATAAATTTTGATCATTAAAATAATTTATTTTATTTTATTTCTTAATTAAATTGCATCTATTAATTGTATTAATATGACTGATATTTTTTTTTTCACTACAAAGTTACTATGTTAAAATTCAAAATTTTATCTGCATTAATATAACTAATACTTGTTGTACCACAGTATTACATTATATTCCTTATATTTTAATTATATTTGATATAAAATATTACTTTTCTTTACAATGCAAGCAAAATTGATAAAATACAGAACAAAGTACAATTTCAACAGATTAATTATTTTCCAAAATAATAATTAAATAACTTAAATTTTAAAAAGTTTATCTCAAATTAAATTCTGATTTTTAAATTGCATAAAGAAATCTGTAATAAATTTTGATCATTAAAGATCATCCTTTATTAAATAAGTATTTTTTTTTTAATTCTCTTATTAAATTACAAATTTATTTTCACTACAAAGTTTCTACTATGCTAAAATACAAAATTTTATTTCATTGATATAGCTAATACATGTAGTACACGGTATTACAATTACATGTTCCTTATATTCTAATTACATTTTATAAGAAATACAGTGACCTCTCACTCATACATGATGTTCAGTAATTACTTTTTGTACCACTATTTTAAAACAGTAAAATTCGATTTATAAATTCTGCGAATAAATAAGGAGACAATTACTTTAAAAAGGAACTGATGATGAAAAATAATTACAGTGTATCGCATATAAGTGAAAGGTTATTGTATTTAATTCAAAATTTTGTTTATATTAATCTCTGATAGATGGCGATAAAGGCTCACAAAAAATGAACGAAGTAGTTTAGCGAGTATCAGGGAGGAAAGTAACTTCTTCTGTTTGCGATCGCTTTCCCCAAACGGTTGTATTCATGGTTTAATATTTTATACGTTCACGACGAATGAATCATTTGTTTGTTTACTTTCATGGAGCAATAAACCTAATTTCAACTGAAGTTATCCCAGAATATAAACATAATTTAATGTAAGCCATCTCACAAACATTAATTTATTTTGAAAGACATCATTTCAAGTAGCATAAACAGGGATCTGTTTAGGAAAAAATTTGGGTCCTTTAAAGGACTCTTCACAAAATTTTATCACTTCAAAAAAGGACCCTTCACAAAATTCTTTGTCTTAAAAATAGGTTTTTCACAAATTTTTTCCATCTTTAAACCAAACATTTCACAAATTAATCATTTAAAAGTAAAATCTGACCTGTCACTTTTACATATATAAAGAAAATATATGTATTTTATATCCATATAGCTTCTTAAAAATGCATAAACAAGAACCTGAATATAACGACTATTTCAAATTCACAAAATTATGATTAGATTTTTCAGAAATATAAAAAGCTGTTCACAATTTCACAAAAACAGGACCCTGTGAAAAAGTCTGGACAGACCCCTGATAAATTATCGTTTAGTTGTTATATGTTAGAATAGATTCTTCATTAAGCCTAACATGGCATTTAACTACGGTCAATTCGCAGATCAGAGTGGTTGTGCCTGGAATGGTTACAGACAATTTCTTGCCTTCGGATTTTATTATAAGTAGATATGAAATGCTGTCATGATCACAAAGTGTTCTTGCTATTTCTATCACTAGCTCCTGATTTGACAAAAGATTAAGCAAATAAATTGAACTGAGACATGTTGCAATGCAAAATATATATTTGAGGGAGATCAAGCTGGTGACCAAAGGCTGATAGTGATTAGAAATCTATGAATACATGCACATAAAAAAAAGAAAGAAAAACACTGGTACAAAGGTTGTCTACAATTAGTCAGGCGTACTGTCTCATAGTCAGAATTATCTTTGTTTAAATATTTGTATAATGTAAAAATAACTTGTTAAAGAAACCAATTGTAGGAATTTTTTGTCATCTTAGGCAGCAAATTTATTACTTATTACTATTAGCACTTGACTCATAAACAAATGAATAAATCCTTTATATTTGTGAAAATTAATCCAGCAATTCCTACTCCATGGCTTGAGGACATATAAGCTGAAAAATATGATATTTTTGCATAAATATGGATGAAATATTCTTTTAAAAGAAATTTAATAGTAATATAACGTTGGTCAAGAAATATACTCTTTTTTTAAGAAATTGGATCAGTTCAAACCCGATTTCATTCATTTTTGTGAGCTGTGTCATAATTGATTTCGTTCAGGCTATGTCAGGCCAAGGCCTGAAAATTTTAGCCCATGCAGACCTCTAAGTTGTAGTACAATTTCCGATCATGAAAGTCATTGGCTACATCTGTTATATGCTAAATTAATTAAAATTGCTCATTTCTTTTAAAATTTTATAATCAGACTTTATGGTAAAAAAAAAAACAAAAAAAAAACAGATTATTTGCAATGACATATAATACACATAATGAAATTCGTAACTTTTTTTTATGTATAATCCAGAATTATATACAGTAAAAATGTTTGTAATCGGATAAAATAATATAAAAAAATTTAGAAAGAATAACATTAAGTACCTTTTCAAAACAGCTTCTGACACTAGGCTCAATATTACTACCACCAAAGGCAGCTATTTCACCAAGAAGTCTTGGAATCTGTAAAAATAAATAATAAATAAAATTTCTGCAAAATGTAATATATAAGATATTCATGGTACATCAAAACTTTTAATCAAAATACCTGATTTCAAACTTTCAGCATCTAAAATAATATATTTTTTTTTACATGCAATATTTGCATTAAAAAGTTCAGATGTTTAGAAATAATATGATCACAATTTTAAAAATTGAATTGTATACAGAAAATATATGAAAATTTCTTAATAAATTTTGACGGAACATTTTTATAGTCAACAGCATAGAATATTTAAATTTTTATTAAACGTTTTGAAAAAATGATATAAGTTTATGGGGAAGAGAGGAAGAAGAAATAAATTAGAATGAAATTACAATTCCTATAGTTGGGTCATTCCATGTCAAATCAACCAGTGACTAAACCTTACCATTTTAGATTTTGATGAAACTTACAGGAATCATTCTCCCTGATGATATAAATGAGAATATACTTTTATTATTTTTTTTTTATCTCGGTAAATTTTCATAGAATTAATTTTTTTAATTTAAAAAAATCATCATTTTTTGGCTTGTGTAGAAATGTTTTCAATTTTGAATTTCTCAAGTTTTATCAGGCGTAGAGAGTTGTTTGAACCCTCATTTTAAAGAGAATTTCACAAGGTTTAATTTGATATGCATGTTGACTATGCTTGGTCAAAAAAAGTAAAAATAATTTAATTTAAAAAATTTTAAAATAATGTTTTTTAAAAATTAAAAAATATATATTTTTTTTTTTGTAATATTATAAACTTTAAATCCTGAAAGTTTTAGAGTGGGATCTCAATGGAATCAGCAGTTATGTTAAAAAAACTAATGTTAAACACCAGTTGGGACTAGTATTTAAAGTTGGCACCATGCCAACTTTATAATTGTGCTAAAGATAGTATTGTTTTATTCATTTTAAACATTATTTTTTATAACTGTTGATCCCATTAATATCCCACTCTGCAACTTTCAGAATTTAAATATTTTAATATTACAAAAAACATGTATTTTTTTTCAAAATTTTTAAAAAACACTATTTAAAAAAAGTTTTAATTTAAAATTTTTAAATTAAATTAACTTTTTTTAAACCAAGTGTAGTCAACTTGCATATCAAATTAAACCTGGTGAAATTATCTTTAAAATGAGGGGTCAAACAACTCTCTACATCTGATAGAACTTGAGAAATTTAAAATTGAAAACATTTGTAAAAGCCCAAAAATGATTTTTCGAAATTAAAAAAATTAATTGTATGAAAATTTACCGATATAAAAAAATTATAAAAGTATATTCTCATTTGTGTCATCATGGAAAATAATTCCTGAAGGTTTCATTAAAATCTGAAATGGTCAGGTTGAATATTGAAAATTTTTGGTTGATTTGACGTGGAATGACCCAGTTACATTAACACCTTCATGCCCAATCCTGGGAGAAAAAGCATTTTCTAGTACTGCATACTCTAGACTCTGATGCCTACTACTATCCCAAGCAATTTTTGAAGCTAAGTTTAATGTGCTTTACAAATTTACAAAAATTTTATCTATATATTTAAAGCTAAAAGGGCATTTTGTCAAATTTCATATTCACAAGAAAATGACCCATTTGTGCATGCATAAAATAAAATCTATAACTTATCCAATTTTAGAGTACACTCAAGTGAGGAAAGGGTAGACGAGTGGTTTAAGGCGCAGCGTTTCATTGTTCAGTTCGTTGGTTCAATACCCACTCCGGGCAGAATGATTTTTCTTATTTTATTGGCAATAATTCATTTTAATAATTTCACATTTAATTCAGGAGGAAAAGTTATATAATTTTTTTTTTATTCGAATGCTTTATATAATTAAGTAAAATTTAACACCCAAGAATATTTTGTTTTAATTACTAAATTTATATTAAAAGTATTTAAATTAAAAGATTGTGCATATAATTATCGATTAAATAAATTGAACTGGTCTACAATTTTTGTTATATTTGGTATGACCTTTATCAAGGTGTCATATATATACTAAGATAAGTATGTGATTATTTTTCATAAAAAAAAGAAAAAGAAAAGGAAAGAAAACAAAAAGAAGGAAAAATATTCATACAGGAACTCTAAATTATCTTCATATCCATGGCTTAATAATTAAACAATGTATGAAAATGTAAAATAAAATTTAAGTAATTAAAAAATATGTATTATAAATCTTTAGCTGCAAACAGCAAAGTTTAAATTCAGAGTTTTAGAATCAGACTGATAAAAATTAATTTAATGTAAAATTTTAAAGCTCGCATAGTTTAAAAAAATCAGAAATACTAAATATTGTTATTTTTTCAAATTATTGGGACTGTGGTTAAATAAAATTTAACAACTGACAATATATATTTTTAATTACTTATTTTATATCAAAAATATTTAAATTAAAAGATTTTGCATGTAGTTATCGATTAAATAAAGTCATCTAAACTTTTATCTACATTTTGTATGACTATTATCAAGAAGATATATTTTTATAACTAAGAAAAGTATATGATTATTCTCCTTAAAAAAAGAAAAAGAAAAGAACCGAAAAAAGAAAGAAGCAAAAATATTCATATAAGAATTATAAAAGAAATCACCTTGACATCCATGGTTTGGTTTAATATATAAATAATGTATGAAAATGTAAAATAAAATTAAAGTAATTAAAATATATGTATTATAAATCATTAGTTGCAAACAGCAAATTTTAAGTTCTGGGTTTTAGAGTCCGACTGATAAAAATAAAATTATGAAAAATTTTAAAGGTTGCTTAATTTAAAAAAAAATAAATAGAAAATATTAAATATTGATTAAAAAAAAAGAGAGACTGTAGTAAGTAGAAATAAATCATTCAATGAACATTTTCAGTTAAATTCTTGTTAAATTAATTCAAGCATAATAGGATGTAAATTAGAAGCTTAAAATTATTTCACTTCATTAATTGAATAGGATTTTATATCTATAGGAATCGCTTACACAATATAACAATTCATCAAATTCTCAATGCCTAATTAATTTAAAAGCAATTAATTAAAAATAAAAGCATATGAACAGTTTTGTGATGTGATTTTTAGAGTGATTTCACATTTCATATATTTTTTTCATGGGATCGGGCAATGCAGGGCAGATCAGATAGTAAGACAATAAAACAAAAGATTCCCAAAAGCCAAAAGAGTATTTCACTTCATAATATCTTTTGCTGATATTGCATATTGTGAAATGTTTTAAACAATTTACCCAAATGTTTATATGATCTGAAATTTAAAATCATTTTAATAATTTAATAATTTTAAAATCATGTATTTGAAAACATAAAATAAATAGATAATTCTTATCAGCAGTATTAAAAATTCAGAAATGAGTTTGAAAGGGAAAAGGAAAATAAATAATTTTTTTTTTATTTATTTAAGTAGTTATGATTTTATTATACAGCATTTCTTTTCTGTTACAACTTCAGTGAAATCTGAATTCTCACACGTTGTTAATAACATCTATCAAGAACACATTAAATTAATATAATTTTACATTTTATAGATAAAGAATAACCTTATATATATATATATATTTATTTACCCAAGAAGTTTAAATTGAATTTTTCCTTCAAATTTCAAATGCTTGAAGTAAAAGCACGTAAGATCTGATTGCATTTATTTCAATAGATAACAGATAGCATATAAAAAAGTAATAATTGCAGCGTTGCTTTAATCAAAATTAGCTCTGAATAAAAGCTGCAAAAAATGTGACATTACAACAGGGAAGGGGGTATCACACAAGTGTGACAATCAATGACATATGGATAGGGAGGGGTCCCAAAAATCACAAAATGAACTTCGCCTTAACTAAGATGATGGTATTTGCAATGGTTTAATCATGGTCTGTAACTTGACAAACATTTAGTGTTTAGTAGTCATAAAATTTTGTAAATAAACTACACATAAGTAATAAATTAATTACTTCATCATAAAGTTAATAATAAACACTGAAAATGCATACTCATCCTCCAGCACATTAATAATCTAAGATAAACACTATTATCAAACACATTTAAACTAAAAGGACTTTCTTATGATAGATAATGAAGTTACATAAACTTACTTGTACACAATCATGTAACAATAAACCTAATTTTCTTTCATCAGCACATCCATTAACATCAGCAATTAAACAAAACAGGTCTGCATCATGAAATAATAAGAAAATAAGACTTTAAGCATATTATCAGCATATTATTGATTAAACATTAAACATATGGAATAGTAATAACTATTAAAAGTCATTTAACAATTGAAATAATAAGAGTATGACATGAAATGTAAGATAATATTGTAATTGAATAAACAAAATTCAAAAATATTTTTATGTTTAAACAACATAATAGATAACTAAAACCTTATTTGTGAGAAAACACAAAATTTATTACACAGTATGGGGCCATTTATCTGGAAACCAGTTACCCAGAATCATATTTTTATTCGACTGACTTCAGAATCTTTCCAGGAAAAAGTGCCATACAGTGACAGTTTGACAAGTGCATTGCTTAATACATTATCACATGCATGGTCGCACTTTATGGAAACATCTAGCATTTGAAATGGAAGCATTTAGATATAGGACATTTTGATTCGAATGCAGAATTATTGTTTCTAAAGGATCACCAAAAACTGTCCTCTTTCAAATTCTGATTAATCCTTGACTTTTCATTGGATCTGATTTTTAATCTGATTAATCTAATAATTAGTTAAAAATCAGAAAAACATAAGCACGGCTCAATACATTCTATAAATCTGATCAAATGGATGTTGCTTTGATGCCTAACCAGTTATGCAGAATATATATAATCCCAGCATTCTGGCTAAATGGTTCTATATTATATAACAAAAATAGCTAGTACTATACATGGACAGTTCCAGAAAGGTAGCCAGAGAAGAATGAGGACATTAAATTTTTCTTTGAAGGGAATCTTTTAGCATGGTTTATATATTTTTCGATACAAAAAGAGAAAAATTGTCAAGAATTTCAAAGATTGGGGGGGGGGGGGATAAGTATCCCTGTTGGCATTCTTTTAAAACTACCAATAGTTACATAATAAAAGAAATGTGTTAAGAAAATTATACACATTGAATAAATTAACAGGAAGCATACTTACACCTAAATTTATCTTCCAAACTTCCCCTACTTAGTAAAATAATACCCACTTTGAAGGAGAGTATTCGAATATAACCAGTTCTAGTAACTCTAAGGAAGAGAATATGGAAAATATATTAAATAACATTATATCTTGATAATATTTTTTCTAATAAGATTTGCATTAAAGAAAATATTTAATTCTAATAATTCATTTATATACCTCATTTATAAAGTAAACAAAAATTTTAATTTTGTGTGTGTATATATATATATATATATATATATATATACAATTTGAATCATTTTGTGTTTGGGTGTCATCGATGATGTTGTTGTGTTTTAAAAAAAGTGTGCTCTCAACTTGTCTTTCAAATCATTTCTCTCAACTCGACTTAGTCAACATGTATGATGCATTGCCATGTGGATGTGAATATTATGCAGAAGTTGTGACATTTTAAGGATTCTGTATAATTATTGTGAGTAAAATATTTTATCTACACTTTACGTGTTCATATTTCCAATTTTATTATTTCAAAACTGTTATCTCGTGGTAATTTCCTGAGGTGTTAAATACAGTTTTTGGGATAATCGATGTGAGTGAAATATATTGTATATTCTTAATGGTTTTTTATTTCCTATTTGAATATTTCCAAATTTGAATATTTCCAATTGTTGTCTGGTAATAATTCAGTGTACCTGGATGATTCTACTGATCTTAGCATTATGCCAGTAGAATTATGAAACACTGAATTATTATTTAAAACACATGTGGGTGCATCCAGGCTGATGAGTACATGTGCATGTGTTTTTTCATATCCAATTCATATTTAATTCTCATGTGGTCCAATTTTCCATTGTATATGGTTCATATTTAATTTATTAATCCATTTGTATTTACTTAATTGCAACTCCAATTTATAATTTTTTTTTTCCCTTTCTCTCTATTTCTTTTTTCTTTTTTCAGTATTCTTTAGGTATGAGTAAAATTTGGCCAACTACCATTGAAGCACAAGCTATGGTAATATTATGTTTGCACATGTTAATTATTAGCTATGTGGTATTCTGTATACACAATATCATTAATTATCTCTTTGGAGATTTAAGTAGAATGATAATAGAACTTGATATGTTTTTTTAAATTCATAGATATTATAATTATATATATATATATATATATATAGAGAGAGAGAGAGAGAGAGAGAGATACAATAGATATTAAAATAAAATAAAAGGATAGTAGAGAGCTCTGCCGTCTATTCCCTGTGACTTTTATGCACTAACTGCTGCAGAAATAGCTTTTACACAGCTTTATAACACACTATCTTCCAAATGAAGGGAGTTCTTTTGACAGAGCGTCTTTGATGATGGTCTTTGGTATTATTTTCTGTTTGCTTGATGTTCTCATCTTCTGAATCAGCCAAGAGTCCGAGAGATCGGACTCTTGTCCACTCATTGGCAGAATTTCCACTTCATCACAAAGTACAACACACAGTATTTTAAAAAGAAATGTATAATGTTTTGCTAAATATTATTCATTAGATTTAAAAATACTGTGTGTTACTGTGTTACGGAAACTATAGATGAAATTGTAGGAGATTGGTGTAGGTTGTAAATTTCAAAATACTGTGCTTTAAAAAGAGTGGCATCTCTGCTCTGTTGTAAGAATACTCAATAATATATTTGATTTTCATGGTCGTTCATGAATTTTTACAAAATTTAGAGCAAGAACTGTTGAACAACAAACTTGACATATTATTTGTACAACACATGTGTAGTTTTATATATATATATTTGTTTAGTAATTGTTCAGATACAAGTAATTATTGTTGATTTGTAACTAATTCCATGATTTTAGTTTGGAGTTTTAGTAATCTGTTTGCATTAGAAAGGATATCTTTAATCATGGAGTCTTGTCTAAGGATTAAAAATGTTCAAGAAGTGCAATTAGAACATTACAATTGTTGAAAGTAGCACTCTAATTTTTCCTGTTAATTATGCATCAGATATTTGAATTTCATGACTGTCTACATTCTGTAAAGCCCAATTTGAAATGCATTAAAAATTTTTACATGTTTGGCTACTGATTACACATATATATCCTCAGTTAAGATTTAATTATTTAACAGTTACTAACTAAGAGCTCAACTATTGTATTTTAATGTATTGTTTATTTTTTATCTGTCTAAAACATTTTATTTTTTTAAATAAAGCCACAAAAAGGAAATTTTTCTGAGAAACAATAATAATAGTTTTAAATATTTTGATATTTTTTCTATTACTACATATAAACTATTCTTTATATCTAAACCACTCCTTCTTATCTACTTAAATTAATTCACACCTAGTTTTTTAAACTAAAAATATATCAATTTTAATAAAATTTTACAGAATATTGTACTGATAAATTCAACAGGAAACCTCAGAACCTTAGTATAAAAAATCTTAGAACCTTTAGCCTTATAGGTCAGTTCGGGTAAAATAGATTTGCGGTTAATTTACTAAAAGCCTAAACCAAAGTTTTAAGAACAAAAATTCTTACAATTTCAATGACATCGTTAAATCAACAACAACAAAAAAAAATCATATTTGTAAGGTTAAATTCCTGTAACATAATTAGCAATTACTATCACTAATCAATTTATAATTCCAGATTTTAATTAACTATTTTCTTATATTATAGACATAAAAGATAATTGCTATATATTTAAATGCAAACTGTCACATCACATCACATCACCAAAATAGAAACAGCAATCATTTACTTAAATACTTGTACCTAACTTAAAAAATATATCATAAATAACATAAAAGAATTTTATAAATTAAATAAGAAGAACAAACTTTAACTTACGTATCATACAAATTGAGCAACCAATTCAGACAAAGGTCCAAAGAAAGAGGGATATTAATTAAAGAGTTATTTTCAGTAGCAAGTCCTTCATATATGGTAGAAAGACAAGTGATCATTTCAGGAACACTGATTAGTTTATCATTCTGAGCTCTCAAACCATGTTGATCAAAAGCATTGATGGCATTATTCATATTTACTAAGTCCACTAGAAAAAATATCACAGAAAAATTTCATTAAGCAAAGCATACAGAATGAAACATTTATTTGAAAACCCTTTAAATTCATTTAATTTACAAAATTCCTTTCAAAAACATGAAACGTCAACAAGACTGGATATTTTTTATGAGCCTCTTTCCAACTTTCTAACATACCTCTACTATTCGTGAATAAATGCAAAATTACTCATTTTTCATATAGATTAAATACTTTTATTTTTTACGTAGATGCCAGAAAGCATTTAAATACTTGAAATACAAACAATATTCCAAAAAATAAAATAATTTATTAAATGGCTACTATGCAGTATTAACCCTTCAATGCATGGTGTAACTAATCAGCTACATACTCATTTCTTTTGCATGTATCAGATGGGGTTAATTTTTCTCAACAAATGCATTTGTATACATTCATATTCCTCTAACTAAAACTAACGAATGGTCACAGATTGCAACACAAGACTGATGTGATCAATTTTTAGAGTAATTGCATCAATAAAAAGATATGTTCATTTTTAGGTGCGTTCGTAATTATATAAATACGTAGCACCTATAGTCATCATCTAGTCTGTCTGCATATAACAGGGTAAAAACTACCCAACCGAATGGTTTGAAATTTAATATATATAATCGTTGTAGAATTTTGTCGAGTCATTTCAAATTTTATGAAAACCGAATCAAAACTTAAAAACATATTAATAAAAGTTTTCTTTATTCTATTAAATCTTATCATACGTAATCTTTAAGATAAAATCGCAAGTCATGTGACTGAGGAAAACAAATATGGCTAACCACATCTTTTTCCATATGCCAAGAGGCCATTTTTATTCAAAATTAATTTTTCGAATAAAATTACGTAAAAGTTACATTTTTGGAAAGATAGTTCAAAAACATTGTATGCTTGAGAGATGAGTTACATTAAAAAATGTATAGATTCTGAGATAACTTCAGTGAAAATTAGGTTAACAGCCGAATATCTCAATTCATTAAAGTAAATAAACAAAATATTCATTCATCGTGAATCATAGAAATATTAACCATGGAGGTAATCATTCGCAAAGCAAGATTTCCATGGTGAATTTACAGCTGTCTCTGGTGTCGAAAAAAAAAAAATTTGCATCTGTAAACATGGCATATGTAATAAGAAAAAAAAAGGCATCCTCATTTCGTTCATAGCAGACGATGTAATTAATTTCACTGAAATAACAACGATGATTTTTTTTTACATTGTAAAACTAGTTATAGCACGAAACGAATGCAACTCATTTGTCACGTTTAACGTACAATTTCTAACTTGTTTTAAAGGCATATGAAGAATACAGATTAATTGTGTATACATACTCAATTACGTATGTGTAATGCTAAATAAATAGCAACACTGGTAAAGTTTAAAATCATTACCTCAATTTTCAATTTATAATAACAGAGCAATGTTAATTTTGTATATTTAATTCTTAACTGCAGAAGCATCTTAGTGAATAACCAAAATAAGTATATAAAAGCAAAACATAACAAAAGTAATGGAATTCGTTTATAAAAGTTAAATAATTTATCATATTTAATTAAAACATTTGTTACTTACAGCAAATTTTTTTCTGGACTGTTCTGAGCTTCATCGCCGTCCTATAGGCTGAGTACCTGATGTCATTTAATTCAGCTAAAAGTACAATATTTACATTATAACACATTTAGTTTTAAAAATCTGAACATATTCAAATTTTTAAGTAAGAAATTTACCAAGATTGCTCTAATTAGAAAAAATACAGAATTTATTACAATGTGATTTTTATTCCAGATAAATTATAAACTAGAAAAATATTTTGGTGCTAAGAGCATGAAACACAGAATATGGATAAGTGAAACAAAAATACTTTTTTTATATATTAATTAACATAAATAAATAACAGACAATGCCATTTTTAAAATTTTAGAAAATTAATAAACTACTTAAGAATTCAATTATAATTTTCACAGCAGACTACAAATTTGTAAATGCAACTGCAATAAATTGGTAATTTGTATGAGTTGTATAGTATTATATCAGTTAAGCTTCCTGCATGTGCATGAACAAATACACATTACAAATATATATATATATATATATATATACCCATAAATAAATAGACAAATTTATAAGCAGAGTTGTTTGCATCTTTACTTTAAAAATAAAAATCTGACATTAAAGAGAAAATAGGACAAGTGATACAATTGAAATCTCTTGATTAGTTTTGACTGTAATCAGCAAAATACACTCAAAGCTCTCATAAAAAATAAAATATTCTTAAATTGCAAAGGATATTTAAATTTCCATTATTCAACACTATTTTCTAAACAGTCACTGAAAATTCATTTATAAAATTTCTGAAATCAGGAAATATCTTTGACAAAAATTCCTATGAGCAAATATCCCTGATGTAGCTTGACATAGACTAGTTACAAATATTTTAAAAAAAAATCTTACTAAGAGAAAAATATTTTACCTAAGGAGTCCATTAATTCAATCATTTTTGGATGGTCCCAATGAGTAGTTTCAGTTAAATGACTAAAAATATGAAAAAAAGACAGAAATTGCATTAATTTTTTACATTGATTACAATTGGTCAATACACTTAAGATAAAAATAATTATACATTAACAAATAAAGAAAAACACTTACTTTACATAATAAGGCACTTTATTTCCAGCAACAGCTCTTTCCCATGGATGTGTGACAGATGCTGAAAAATAAAAGAATTTAGAATAAATTTTTATCAATCAAAAGACATTATATAGTACATATATTATAAAGGCCAAACGTGTCCGTGCGTAACGCATACGTCATTTTGCGAATGGCAACAGCTAACGATGAAATTTCGGTTTTGTGATTTTTGCTATTACAATTTTTTTAATTTCTAAACATAGCACATTTAAAATTTTTACACCGTTACAGAGGAAAAAAAAATTACTTTCAAATGCAATTTGTTTGAAAACTATATCTTAATTGCCTGATATATTATGGCTTATAAAATAATTTTTAAGCATGAATTTTGAAACGCCCAATAAACAAATGGAAGAATGCTGCCATTATAAATTTTTAAATAGTTACAGGTAGTAAAATTAATGAATTTTAAAATAAAAACGTCACAAGAATAGAGTGCCTTTATATGAAAGTAGCGTTATACCGGATACAAAATTTTATTAGTTCAGACGATTTTGGAGAAAAGGAAGCTTTGTAATAATTAAAAAATTTAAAAGAAAATTATTTGTTTACACCATAAACAAACATCGGATATTTTAACAGATAATATAAACAGAAGATATTGTTTTAGATATTGCATTTTTATGAATAAAATATAAAAAAATTATTTCACAAATTTAGTAAAAATGCATATAAAAAGTTAATATGAGCAGTAAGAAACAACGTTTTAATTCATATTTCATCAGTATTACAAATAATGTTAACGGTCATTGCGAAGTTGGGAAAAACGAATATACATGAAATTCATTAATATCGCGATCACTATATCGCATGCATAAGATGATGAATAATAAATTAACAAAGAAGCATCACTGGATACAGCGAACCTGTATTAATAATACCAAAAAAATAAAAAATAAAGAAAACCCTTGAAATTCGTTAATGTCGCGATCACTATATCGCATGCATGAACGCTTAGTAAAAAAAAAAAAAAAAATGGATGGATACCGCATGTATGAGCGCTTCACGCACAAGAAAAGCAAAGAAACCAGCAAAAAAAAATCAATAAACGCAGCAACTTTGACAAATAAAAATATGAAAAATCTATTGGATTTAGGGAAAATTTCGGGAAAAAAATTTGGATTTAGGATTTTCGCCTGCGTTCTGTAACACGGGAAGCCCGGGTTCGATTCCCTAGTATTTATTAAAGGTGTTTGTGGGTCTTCATAAAATCTCCTAAAATTTTTATAGGTTTATAATAAAATTCCCTGATAGTTCAAAATCAGAACAAAAATTTCAGATCTTTTGTAGCATTTTAAAACTTTATAATAGTGAATGTAAAAATTTAAAAAAAGAAAAATCACAGTTTATAATAATTTTTTAAACACATGTATGGATGTTTTTTTTTCATATATATATTTGCATGAACATTTTATTTTGTCCACTGTTTGTAATTTATTGGGCTGGGGGAGAGATAAAAGTAAGAAACATTAGTTATGAAATAACTATCCCCACCCCCCTCCTCTTTTAACACTTATCAAAAACCAGACATTTTCATATTGACCAAAATTCTAAGAAACAGAATATAAAAGAAATCCTCCTACAGTTTTTGGATGTGGTCAGTTACAAATTTCTGGATTACTGAGAAAACACAAACCATAAAATACTCCTAATCTGTGTGCCCAAATAGGGTTAAATTACAATCATATATATATATATATATATATATACATTAGTAACTTCCATATTGTCTTTAAAATCAATAAAAAATGTAAAACGGTTTTAGTTATTTACAAAAGATGAATAACACTTTATAAAATTATTTTTACAGTAAATTTCTATACATAAATTCTATATTCCATGCAATACTTTGATCAGGAAAAAAAAAATCAACAAAATGTGTTTGGGAATGTAAAGAAAAGTTTCTGAAGATATTCATAATTGCAGTTGGATTTTGTTATGAAAGTGAATGAAAGCTCAAAAGAATATCAAGTAAAGCTAAATTCAGTCTATTATCAACAAAATATTTTAGAACCCATTTTCAAAAAATAAATTCCAGTTTCATATTTGAAAAAAACATCAATAAAATTGAGGTTTGTATGAAGAAGCCCCCTCCCCAAGTCACACTTCCACATCAACTTTGCGAAAAAAGAATTCCAAATGGGAATAAATTGTGTCCCATTTGAAGAAATATCCTTAAATTCACTTGACATTTCCACCAGGGGCTTTTCTGCATTTGGCTCATCAAAGTGAGAACTAGGAAGACTCTATCCCCAATTGGGGTTTTGAAGAAATTTGATATGACTGTACTAAGAAAAATTCTTCTATCATGGAAATTTCGAGCCAGAGCTATAGACAAGAACAAATTAGAAAAAACTGACAGGCAACAAAAATTTATAGCTGTCAGTAAAAAATATCTTCCCAACCTCCACTACCCCTCCCAACGTCACCAGGTTTTACCCATTTTTACTTTTTTCTATCTTTACAAGAAGAAAGTATTGGATTCATGAAAAATTTTGACGGATTTATACGTTTTTGGTCCTGAACACGATTTGACTATCTTTAGAAAAGGTCTGTCTACGTGTGACAAAAATTTTGTGGGCCCTCACACATCTCAAGACTTTATAAAACATAAAAATAAATGCTTATAATATAATATAATTAAAAAACAGTTAATATTGCAAAATTTTCCGAAATTTTTTCACATGGTGTGTTATGATCTGAAAGATAAATTAATTATAAATAGAACATAAAACTATGTTAAAATGACCTCTAAAGTATATTTAACAGAATGAATTAATGATATGTAAATTCATTGGCAGAAACCATTTATTCAATTAAATTTGAATAATAGAAATTTTTTTGTAGTAAAAATAATTAATTAAACATAAAAAAAATAAAGAAAATATTTAATTACATGGATAATGAATTGATATAGCCACATGTAAATTTTTAGGTTGATTCCTAGAATAGCTTCTGTAAATCATACAGATAGCTGAAAAAATTTCTGAAATTTTTTCAATTTTAACAGAGCTGTATTTTTTATTATACTAGGAGACGCTGCCCCCTAAGAGATCGCTCGCCAACCCCTGTTCTGACACTGCAAACTCTGAAAACACGTTAATTTGATCAGGTCTAAAGTGATTACGGAAGATTGAATTATAATTAAACGACCAATAGCAATCTCTTATAATTGGGTTTCCATTCATTTTACTTTCACTGAGGGATTTTAAGGCTGAATCAAGTGCTGTCAAAACAACTAAGAATTTTCAAGATTGATTAAATAAGATCAATAAAACATTTGAAAATCAACTTGTGTAAAATGTAATAAGTAAACAATGTTGCTGAATCAGGGAATTTTATAACGATGGTATAAGAAAATTGTTTTCAGTAAGACATTTTAAATGTATTGTTTCCAAATACTACTCTACTTCTTTATCTACTCTATCACGGTATTTATAAATATTTAGATTCAGTTAGACCTTGATATAAATTGGTGCTAATTTGCATTTGGTGTAAATTGACTAACAGGTGATGCTGCTATGCTACATTTTTCATGATTTTCGCAATATCTCTCTCAAGAATTAATACATGGATTTTCATTAAAATACAGATTCAGTTAGACGTTGACATAAGAAGTTGTGGATTAGGTTTTGGTGTAAATAGCCCAACAGGTGGCACTGCTACGTGGCATGTTTCAGGATTTATAAGACTCTAGTGACAGTCATATCTCAAAAATTAATGCACGAAATTTCATCAAACTTCATATTCTGTTAGACATTGACATAAGTGGCTGCTGATTAGGTTTTTGTGCAAATTATATAACAGGTGGCACTGCTATGCTGCATTTTTGGATTCTAAAATGATTAGTTAAAAAAATTACGCTTTTTGAAGTATTAACATGTATGAGAAAGAAGAATGTTTTGGGATTGACACATCCGACTAGTTTTAAACTTAATCATGGATTTCCAAAAGTACTAAAGTTTTGTATGAATTGTTTGAAAAAGAATAATCACGAGCATAGTAATAGTAAACCTTGAATTGCCTTAAATTTTTTGACTCATTTAATAGTTTAATTTAGAAATATGATATAAATAAAATTTGTTAATGAAATTATATATCTTTAAGAAAATGAAATATATACTACAAAGCTTGACTGAGTAAAGTATGCAGAACAAAAAAAAAAAAAATGTCCTCGACTAAATTCTTCTATTTTTTATTTTAAAGAAAAGTTTAAAAGAAATTACTTAGACAAAACTTTGACCAGTATCCTTAAAGTGTTACTTAACTAAAAAAGTGTTACCTTACTTTAGGACACTTTACCTTACACAAGAATTTTATAAACACTTTTTCTGACATGGCTCTTCAAAATCTGCAGTTTTCTAATTTTTGCTTTTTACATACTGCCAATGGCCATATGTCCTTGTACATGTCTGTATGTCTTTAAAAAAATCCTAATTACCACCTATTGATAGCATTCTCTGATTGATAATCATTAAGTAAAGGACTGTTCAAGTGTATCATCATTAGATTATTTAATGTTGATGCTTCCAATTGCCAGTTGAAGTATTTTGGTCCTCAATGGCGACCTTGCGACCACATTTGTCGCAAGGTCGCCCTGGTCAAGAGTCATGATTGCCCAATTGACAAAATGTTGCAAGAAATAGAGAATTTTTGTATAGAAATTAACCGTGAAAATCATTCCCATAAAGTGCAATCAACCATCTGTATTAAAATACATTGATCAAATTAATATATCTGTAATGTTTACTGCAACACTTCTATATAAGGGAATTTATGAGAAATTAAAAACATACACACTCACATACAACAAACAATTGAAGAAATACGGAAGAAAGTGTTCTGTGTAATTCAAGGAATACACAATATTCTTAAAATTAAAGTTAAAGAGTTTCTTCTGAGAGAGTTTAGTACCATTTACATTAACAATTTAAATGTATGCTACCAAGAAGAAAATAAATAAATAAAAAAATTGCAACAAAAATCAGTTCATTTCAATTTTCTCGAAATTATTTTTTTTCTTACATAATACTTATTTTTCCTACATGTTCAATAATATTTATTAAGTCAAAAGTATTTGCATAATTCTTAAATATATTAGATCCATTACCACTGAGAAATTGCTGTTGGGCAGAACCCTGATCTAATAAACAATGTTCAAGCTGTTTACGGCGGTCATCCACAGCTAACTGTAAAAGTCTCCATCGTGTATTAAGTTCCTCAAGCCTATTGAGGTTGGAATGAGACAAAAGGACATTACAACCAGTGATACGGGCAGCTGCTTCATTAACTTCATCAACATGATTCTGAAGAGGTGCAGTACGATCTTTAAATGCCTATCAAAATAATTTACTTTATTTTAAAAAAAAATAAACTGCAAGATTAAATACTCAGAAGCAAACAGTAAAATTACTTTTATTCAAAAATAAAAAATTCACAAATTGTCACGTCGTTTCGGATTGGTGTGAAAAATTTAAAGATTGAAAGTAATTTTGAAAAATAGAGATGCAAAAATTAATGAAGTTAAAAGAACTAAAGAAATGCTTTAAAAAATGCCAATCCAAAACAATGTCACGGCACGTGATCGTAAAGTGGCAATTAACCCAATAATCGACATAACAGTTAAATTTATAGCAAAAGAATTTAAAGAACAAGGCCGGATGAACAATTAAATAAACTTCACTAGATAATTTGGAAAATAGTTAAGATATGAAGTCGATTTTTAGATTAAGATGTAAAGTAAATTAAAGTAACACTCACCCATGTCTTGACAAAACAAAGAAACTGACGTATAACAAATAGATATTTATTGACGAAACAACACATAAACATAAAGGTGTAGAAAGCTTAGTTGGCCAACCAAAACAACAAACATTTAAAAATTTTGTATCATTATATTGAAATTACATATTACTATATCAGGATTTCAGAACTATGATTATGGTAAATTCATTTGTAGAGGACCACGCTGCATCGACGTAAGTTTATAAATTAGGATCAAATAGGATGATCAGAGTTCTTGTATGAAATAACGTTAAGACTTTGAGATAAGTCACTATAATGAAATGAGTTTGTGAAGTGGAATTCTTACAGTAAAAATATGAAGCTAGACAATTTCGGCATATTGCTTGAAGAGACACAATGAAGAGAGGTGAAGTTAAAATCGTTTAAAACGGAACCAAGATGATAGATGGGACACGCTGAGTGAATTCAAAGAGGGAAAAACAGAACTACTTCTATAGATGTATGAATTACTGGAGATTTCAGGCTAAAAAAAGATTTAGCGAAGCTTAGCTGTATGTTAAAACTACTCATTACAGATTGTGCTACGGGCCTAAGATGATCGATGATGGCCGGAATGGATTGTTTGATGAAGCTGCTAACTATCAGGAAAAGTGAGTTGTAATGAAGCTATCTCCGTTACAGGAGATTTCAGGCTAAAAAAAATTTAGCGAAGTTTAGCTGGATGTTAAAACAACTCATTACAGATGAAGCTACGGGCCTAAGATGATCGATGATGGCCGGAATGGTTGGTATGATGAGGCTGCTAACAATCAGGAAAAGTTACTTGAAATGTTTTAAGCTATCTCCGTGCTGCGATAAAAATTTAGTTAGAGAGTTTTCACTCTAAAATGCAATAACTTTGAAGACTGCTGAAGCTAACATCGTTGAAACGAACTTTCTCTGCGGGACCCGAAGGTCCGCAGCTTAAATAGAGCAACCGAACGCGTTAATCCCTCGCTGACAAGTGATTGAAAACATCGTGCTCAAAAGTCAGTTAGAATTTTTGAAAGCTAACTTTCAGCCAATGAGCATCGAGCATTATCGGGCGTTCGCTACGCAACGCAGAGTTGAGATGAATAAAAATCATCATTACTCCTGAATGGCAACGACGCCGTAAAAGTACCCGGATGGACGCTGAGATGGGAGCGCGTCTCTGCCTGAGTGCAATGAACTGTACGCTATTTCTTCCGAGAAATCCTGTCACGTGATCGTAAACAACAAGTATCTTGGGGAAGATGCGCAATCAAAATGTCGATATTTCTGCAAAACAAAACGCGCGATCTTTAAAAAGAGAATTGAATAAATAGAATTTCTTGCCATAACTGCTGAACTAAATAACGTATTTAAAAACCGTAAACGGATTCTTGAAGTAGAATTTTTTATCTATAGATTGAATATGGTTTTAATACAAAATATTTAATATTTAATAATTATGATTTTCGTTTTTGGACTTAGAAATATTTCGTATCTGTTTGTATTGACACGCGAAAAACTTATCTTTTTACTGATGTTACTTTAACTGAATATTATATTAATGATTTTAATAATTAAAACATTTGATTTATTGATTAATATTATTATTTAATAACAGAATAAAATTACTTTAACGAAATATTTGAAAATTTAGAAAGAAAAAGGACTTTACTGAAAAATGATTATAAGATTAAGTTAAGTGTATAATTAACCGAAATTAATGAATTAAATTAGCATAGATTAATACAGAAACAATGTACGGTGGCGTAACATTTTCCTCCACACTGTGGAAAAAAAAAGCAAAAAAAAAGAATAAGCTGACGGGTTTTTTCTCAATGAAAAACTAATTTTACACAAGGGTAATAATAAAAATGAAACGTTGAAAACCTCAACGATTGATCTGATGAACATAACAGAAATCAATAAAAAAATGTGCCAATGAACAAGTGAAAAATTTAAAAGTCCAGAAGAACTTGACTAATTTTAGCTGAGCCTTGAGCACATATGAAACTTAATAATATAAAACATGAATGTAAATAGTTAACAAAATGGTAAATAAAATATATATGAAGCAAATACAAACAATTACAAATACGCCACAAATCAACACAATATATATATATACATAGTAAGGGTGAGTGAACGAACTTACAAGTGTATAGTGCCTTGATTAAACCAAAAATCTAAAATTGTGAAAATCTGAGATGTATAAATGTAATATCCATGTGCACACCATTACAGACTATTGCAATGTTTAAATAAAATCTATCACATATATATAACAAGGGTAAATAGGAATATGAGTGTAGGATCGAAGTATAGGACAAATACTGAAGAGCAGATGTGATTTGAATGAGACACAATTAACATCAATTCATCATAAATCATTGTAAATAAACTACAAATAGCTATAAGGAAAAAACGTGAGTACATTCCCTATGAATTGTAGTAGTGTCCAATTATTTAAATAAAATTAAAGCAAATTAAATTTTAACCAACTGTTGGTAAATTAGACAACATATTCACAAAAAAAAAAATTTTGATTCCATAAATTTGATAACGTTTAAACCATGAAGGATTGTCGGAAGGGAAATATTTGTGATTGTTAAAACCCCATTAAGCCCGAATGTACCTTCTGTGTGCTCAAACATTAATTTAGGAAATAGCCGAAAATATTTTAGAAAAACTTAGAGCAATTGCTCCATCGTATTCTATAAGCATGTTCTTACATGCAATCATTATAAATCTCAACTAGAACCATATAGGCATGCGCATTTTTTGAGATTATCAACATTCTTTAAACAATTGATCAATTTTCAAAATTCTTTATTTATTTCATTTTCTTTTTCATCATTGTCTCATTCTTTTAAATTTGATCATTTCTTGTGAAATGTATCATTAATTTCATTAATAGTATTTTCAAAATTCACATCAAACTACAAACAGTAAAATGAGAGTGTGTAACATCAAAACAATAAGTCTAAAGCCATGTAGTAAACATAGAAAAATTATAAAAATATATAGTAGCAACTGAATTAATAAAAGCAGAATGTAAATAAAATGGAATATTTAAATGCATCATGTAAAGGAGAAAATATTATAACTTAAAAATTTTATGAGTTTGAGTATATAACATGAGACAATACTTCCTGAAGCGATTTGAGGTAGCTAGTCACTCACACTGCAGGTAACTTACACTGATATCAGAATGTAAATTGTTTGAATATTATTACGAAAAGGGTTCTCTAGTATTCATAACAAGTTATATAGGTAGTTGCTACCTACTATGGTAAAATTTTATTACATAAAAGTTTACGAAATTTAAAATGAACTTATATGAATGACATATTGAAATAAAGATTAATTATAAATGAGTTTAAGTTACTACAGAAGAAATCAACAATAAAATTTTGACCAAAAATACACTATTTCTGTCCTGTACGAATTAGTTTGCTGATATGTACCTTTGTAGTTTTCCCCTGGTCCGTACAATGTCTAATTAAATAATTGTCATTTCGAAAGCATTGTAAGATTTCATATGGACCAGTATTTTTTGGTTTGAAAGTAGTAGAGGGAATTAGGTTTTTCAAATAAACTAAATCTCCAACAGCCAAAGTAGACGGTGTACGACCCTTCAGAAATTTTTCCTTCAGAGAAAAGTAGTGTTTCTCATTTTCTCTTACTAAATTTCTAGATGCCACAATATGTTCTTGTAGTTTCCGTAAATAAACAGAAGGTTCCTGAGCATACTGAGGTGGTCGAAACGTGTCAATTGGCAAATTTAAATCTCTACCTAAGAATAAGTTAGCTGGAGTAAAGTTTGTAACAGAATGTTTTGAGTTATTATAATGTAGAACAAAGAATTTTAACCTATCAGACCATTCGATTACATTGTCAGCAAGTGAAGCAACGGATTCCTTAAGGGATCTATGGATACGTTCAATTAAACCATTAGAGCGCGGGTAATAAATAGAAGAATGTCTGTGCTTAATATTAAGTGATTTTAAGTAATCATCAAATTCATCAGATTTAAAATTTGAGGCATTATCAGAAAGTATTACTTTAGCAATTCCAAATCTAGAAAAATAGTCATTAAGAGTTTTAATTATTGAATGAGAAGTAACATTAGCTAATGGAATAGCTTCTAAAAAGCGTGAGTAATGGTCGACAATCGTTAAAATAAAAAATTTTCCATCATGTGACCTAGGTAGTTTTCCTACAACATCTATAGCAAGCATCTCTCCAGGGGCAAGTTCGCTTTTGGAAATAAAAGAAGGTTTGGTGTTTGTTTGTTTACTTTTGTGCGGAAGACATTTTTCACAAGAATTTACAAAGTTTTGGACGTCCTGAACCATACCAATCCAATAATAATGTTTAGCAACGATATCCAAAGTTTTAGCTATGCCAAAGTGTGCCTGATGTGCAAGAGCAATACAGCTATTTATTAAGGTTTTAGGGATGAGAATTTTCTTAGTTCTATTTATATTTTTAGCTTTCTTTTTTGCAAACTTTAAAAGATTATTTTCCGGGTTAATTGAATAATTAGGGTTGGTGCATGTTTTATTTAATATTTTATTTCTGATGTCATTAAGTTTTTGATCGTTAAGTTGTTCTTTTAAGATATTTTCAGTTTTAAGTGAGTCATTGGTAGGTATAAAAATATTTAGAGCATTAACAATTAAATTAGGATTATTGGGATAGTCTATCACTCTAGAAAGAAAATCAGCTGGATTGACAAGACCAGGAATGTGTTCAACTTTGTAGTTGAAGCTTTGAAGAAACAAAACCCATCTAGTTATAATTTCTGCCTGTTTCTCTAAGTTTAGATGGTAAGTGAGAGCTTTGGCATCTGTTAAAATAGTAAATTGCCTACCGTAGAGATATTCATGGAAATGTTTTACAGAAGAATATATGGCATAAAATTCACGTTTAATTGATGGATATTTTGATTCAGCTGGGTTTAATTGTTTAGAGTAAAATTCAAGAGGATAAAATTTGTTGTCGTGTTTTTGCAATAAAATTCCACAGATAGCATGCATGGATGCATCTGTCACTAAAAATACTTCCTTACTCTCATCAAAATTTTTTACAGTAGGATTGTTGAGCAAAATATTCTGAATTTTATCAAAGGCATTTTGGCATTCATTACTCCAAAGAAATTTCGACTTTTTATGGGTTAATTTTACAATAGGTTGAACAATTTTAGCAAAGTTATAAATGAGATGTCTGAAGTAATTTATCATTCCTAGATAGCTTTGAACTTGTTTTACATTTGTTGGTACAGGAAATTTTGTAATTTTTTTAACATTATCAGAAGAAGGAGAATGGCCATTTTTATGTAGGTCAAAGCCTAAGTAAGTTATGTTCTCTTTGCAAATTTGAAGTTTAGCAGGATCTAAGGTTAGGTTGAATTCTTTAAGTTTGTCGAATACTTTTTGAAGCCAGAATAACATTTCCTCAAGAGTATCAGCTGCAACGATAATATCATCCAGAAAAAATTGAACATTTTTGCCTTTAAGTTCATTTAAACAACTATTGATTAAGGTATGAAAATAGCTGGTTGAATTGACAAGTCCGAAAGGGAGTCTTTTTGGCATGAAATTACCAAACTCTGTAGCGAAAGCTAATTTAGATCTATCCTTCTCTTGAAGTAAAATTTGAAAAAATGCAGACTTTAAATCTAAAACAGTGTAAAGCTTCTTCCCAGCAATATTTTGCATGATGTCATTGATTCTTGGAAGACAAATTTTGTAAGGCTCTGTGATAGCATTTAATAATCTGTAGTCTATAACCATACGAAATTTAAGTTTGTTAGGATTGTCAGTTGGAAGAGATTTCTTTTTAATGAAAATAACCGGAAAGCAATAGTTTGAATTGGAGTTTTCTATGATACCTGCATCTAAGAGAGCAGAAATTTCATTGCGAGCAAATTCTTTAGCAATTTTGGGAATGGGATAGGGTTTAGTTTGAAGAGCAAAATCATGAAGTAATTTGAATTCCGGAACAACTTTATCTGTACATCCAAGAGTATCATATGAAGTAGAAAATACAGCAGAGTTATTCATTAGAAGTTTAAGAACACGTTTTTTGTCTGAGTCAGGTAAGTGGTTTATGGTAAAATTATCTACTTTAAGTTCCTTTTTTCTAAGTTCTAAGATATCCTGAGTTACTAAAGAGTTAATTTGAAAGGTTTCTGAGTTGTTATGATTAGAGATTTGATCTTTAGCAATTGGTTTAATAGATCCCAGTATTACATTTTTCCTGAGTGTGATTTTATCTTTAGAGTTATTGTGGATGTATATAAAAATAGAATTATTTTCATTAGTTTCGTGGAGACTATAATCTAAGTTAATTGGTAATTTAGTAGTTAAAGGACAAAATAAATAGTTAAGAGATTTATTGATTTTAAATTTAGTTTTAAGTTTAATGATTTTGCCTTGGTTGGGTCTGATTATAATTTTATACATGGGTTTTACAAAGTTCTTTTCGTTATCAGGAATATCATCATTAGAAATCAAATTAATGTTCTTGGATGGGGAATAGGTAGCAGCGTTCTCAATTACATCAGAATCCGAAAAATTATTATCATTAAGATTAGAAATATCAGAAATGAAATTATCAGAATTTAAATTAGAGTTTTCAATACTATCTGGAATTTTGCTTTGGAAAGGAAATCGAAGGTTACCCATAATGAGTTGAGAGTTGGCAGAGTCCAATAAAAGTTTGTTACGATTAAGAAAGTCATATCCTAGAATAATTTGATAGTTGGAGTGCCAGTTATTATGAGTTATGAAGAAAACATTCGAAAACCAAGTGGAGTTAATTTTAAAGCTGAGTTTAACAGTAGAAAAAAATGGGATGGAGGAATTATCTATTGTTTTGATTTGGACAGATCTAGAAAGAAAGTTAAGTTTTTTATATTTTTTGAGAACTTCTATTGCCTTAGGTTGAATTAAAGATAAGTTTGCTCCACTGTCCAAAAGAGCTTCGAAGGAATTTTTATCAAAAGTAAGTTTAATTATGGGCAGTTCTGAATTCTGAGTACTACAAGACATTAATGATTTATTGACTGAAGAAAAATTAGAATTTGTACCCTCGTACCTTGCAAGAGAATTTTTACGACTGGTTCTGTTAGAGTGAGGGGGATTATGTTGAAAAATTCTGTCAGAACCCTCTATAAGTTTAAATTCTTTCTTGGATGACGATTGTAGGGTCTGTAATTACGTCTTCCTCTACCCTTGTTAAATCGTGGGATGTAGTTGTGATCATTTCTCCTTTCCTGTCCCGAAACATTACGATGAGGACTAGAAAAATTCGAAAAATTGACATTTCTGCCCTGAAAATTAGCATCTCTGCTAACAAAGTTGGGATTTGAAGAAAAAAATTGTGAATCCCTGTGAAAATTTCCCTGATTGGCTGCACCCAAATAATGCCAGCAGTCCTTGGCATTGTGCGGTTTCCCACAAATTTGACAACTCTTCTTGTCCTCCTGTAATTTTTGCACTAAGTTTGTTAGTTGCAAAAGTTGTTGATTATGATCTGCCTGCTGCTTTAAGAGCAATTGCATGACTGAATCCTGGCTACTGCTGCTGGTAGTCGGAACAGTGTTTAAGTTGTTAACTTCAAAGGCATTTTGTTCCAGCGCCTTTTCGATGTCAACTGCTTTGGCTACGACATCGTCAAAATTTGTAACACCGAACTTTATTACCTCTGTTCGAATATCAGAACGCAGGGCTTCAATGAATTTTGCATACATTAAATTCATTTTTAAGTCTGTCAAATGGGGATTGTTATCAACATCTGGAGCCATTTTACCCACAATTTTACGAATGACCTCTGCTAACTCTTTTACAGATTGTTTTGGTTTTTGCACCGTTCTAGCATACTCGTACGAAGCTTCCTCAAACGTTTGTTCTTTACGAAAACGGTCTCTGAGTAATCTGACAACAGTGTCAAAGTCTTCCTCGTCTCTGATCTGGGGATCACTGGACATAAATTCCAAAGCCTTGTCCCTACAATGCAATCTTACTAAGGGTATTCTGTAATTGTCAGGCCAATTTTGAAGATTGCAAATGTCGATAATGCTTCTAATAAAATAGTTAACGTTTTCGTCCTCTTTCCCGTGAAAAAGCGGAATAGCGGACATTAAAGCATTTAAATGCATCGGAATTGCCATGATACCTTTAAATTTAGAAAAACAAAATAAATAAAATATAAACACGTAAGAAAAGTTACTTTTAAGAAAAATTTTATGATTCCCTAAATAATTTCCAACATGTTATAATCACTATAAAATTTCTTAAATAGTATAGATAATATTGCAATAAAATAATGAAACACAAAATAGTATAAAAATATGAAAACACAAATAATAAAATCAGAATACAGATAATTAAATAAATTATACTAAAATTTTAGTGAAAATTTGTAAAGGAAATTTCACTAAAGTTGAAATCTTTGGTTAAAATATAAAATATATTTGTATTGCACTACTGGAGGCACATGGATTTGAAATCTCAGTTCTAGTATTTAAAATTCATATTAATGAATGGTAAAATTACAAAGAAAATAATTTATTTACTTCAGAATGTAAAATTTGGCAAAATTAAATGCAGATAAAAATTTTGAGACTGCAGAAAGAAAAGTTATTTTAAGTAAATCTAAGAATTTGAGAATTTACAAAAGATCGTTAAAATAGCAAACATCGTTAAAATATAAGATTTTTGAGATATAAAATATTTTAGAATAGAAAATAGTTAAATTATAAAGATCGTTACTTTTTAGCACTGAAAGAAGCCAAAATTAATATATAAATAAGAAGTTAAATTTTCCTGAAAATACTTATATTACAAAACACACAGGTTCAACTTCCTAGGGCTAAGGCACCATAAAATGTCACGTCGTTTCGGATTGGTGTGAAAAATTTAAAGATTGAAAGTAATTTTGAAAAATAGAGATGCAAAAATTAATGAAGTTAAAAGAACTAAAGAAATGCTTTAAAAAATGCCAATCCAAAACAACGTCACGGCACGTGATCGTAAAGTGGCAATTAACCCAATAATCGACATAACAGTTAAATTTATAGCAAAAGAATTTAAAGAACAAGGCCGGATGAACAATTAAATAAACTTCACTAGATAATTTGGAAAATAGTTAAGATATGAAGTCGATTTTTAGATTAAGATGTAAAGTAAATTAAAGTAACACTCACCCATGTCTTGACAAAACAAAGAAACTGACGTATAACAAATAGATATTTATTGACGAAACAACACATAAACATAAAGGTGTAGAAAGCTTAGTTGGCCAACCAAAACAACAAACATTTAAAAATTTTGTATCATTATATTGAAATTACATATTACTATATCAGGATTTCAGAACTATGATTATGGTAAATTCATTTGTAGAGGACCACGCTGCATCGACGTAAGTTTATAAATTAGGATCAAATAGGATGATCAGAGTTCTTGTATGAAATAACGTTAAGACTTTGAGATAAGTCACTATAATGAAATGAGTTTGTGAAGTGGAATTCTTACAGTAAAAATATGAAGCTAGACAATTTCGGCATATTGCTTGAAGAGACACAATGAAGAGAGGTGAAGTTAAAATCGTTTAAAACGGAACCAAGATGATAGATGGGACACGCTGAGTGAATTCAAAGAGGGAAAAACAGAACTACTTCTATAGATGTATGAATTACTGGAGATTTCAGGCTAAAAAAAGATTTAGCGAAGCTTAGCTGTATGTTAAAACTACTCATTACAGATTGTGCTACGGGCCTAAGATGATCGATGATGGCCGGAATGGATTGTTTGATGAAGCTGCTAACAATCAGGAAAAGTGAGTTGTAATGAAGCTATCTCCGTTACAGGAGATTTCAGGCTAAAAAAAATTTAGCGAAGTTTAGCTGGATGTTAAAACAACTCATTACAGATGAAGCTACGGGCCTAAGATGATCGATGATGGCCGGAATGGTTGGTATGATGAGGCTGCTAACAATCAGGAAAAGTTACTTGAAATGTTTTAAGCTATCTCCGTGCTGCGATAAAAATTTAGTTAGAGAGTTTTCACTCTAAAATGCAATAACTTTGAAGACTGCTGAAGCTAACATCGTTGAAACGAACTTTCTCTGCGGGACCCGAAGGTCCGCAGCTTAAATAGAGCAACCGAACGCGTTAATCCCTCGCTGACAAGTGATTGAAAACATCGTGCTCAAAAGTCAGTTAGAATTTTTGAAAGCTAACTTTCAGCCAATGAGCATCGAGCATTATCGGGCGTTCGCTACGCAACGCAGAGTTGAGATGAATAAAAATCATCATTACTCCTGAATGGCAACGACGCCGTAAAAGTACCCGGATGGACGCTGAGATGGGAGCGCGTCTCTGCCTGAGTGCAATGAACTGTACGCTATTTCTTCCGAGAAATCCTGTCACGTGATCGTAAACAACAAGTATCTTGGGGAAGATGCGCAATCAAAATGTCGATATTTCTGCAAAACAAAACGCGCGATCTTTGAAAAGAGAATTGAATAAATAGAATTTCTTGCCATAACTGCTGAACTAAATAACGTATTTAAAAACCGTAAACGGATTCTTGAAGTAGAATTTTTTATCTATAGATTGAATATGGTTTTAATACAAAATATTTAATATTTAATAATTATGATTTTCGTTTTTGGACTTAGAAATATTTCGTATCTGTTTGTATTGACACGCGAAAAACTTATCTTTTTACTGATGTTACTTTAACTGAATATTATATTAATGATTTTAATAATTAAAACATTTGATTTATTGATTAATATTATTATTTAATAACAGAATAAAATTACTTTAACGAAATATTTGAAAATTTAGAAAGAAAAAGGACTTTACTGTAAAATGATTATAAGATTAAGTTAAGTGTATAATTAACCGAAATTAATGAATTAAATTAGCATAGATTAATACAGAAACAATGTACGGTGGCGTAACACAAATCATCAAATTTGTAAATACATGATGCATTTATAATTAAACTTGTTTACACTAAATAATTAAAAACATGAAAAACAGGCATTTAAAATATATTGTATATTATTTTAAATAAAAAGAATCATACAGGAATTTAGGATAAAATACAGAGTGTGCATAAAAGAACATCAGGATTTTAAAGAGGCTATATTAATCTTTTAATTTTAAATTACAATAATGAATCACAAATAAGATGAAAAAAGTAACACCGATAGTTTTCCCTACAAATGTTTCCTATGCTCCATACGTTTATTTTACACAAACAGCTATTAATTTCAAACTGATTATGCCATAGACGAATGTTCCTATCATTTGGAGGATTACAATTAATTTTTCTACAGAACACATATGAACTGTAACTACAGATTCAAATTTAGCAAACTGAAAAACACAGAATCCGTTCTGTTTGGGAGTTGCCATCTTTGCTAAGCTACATGTGCATAACTAAAACTGCTCGGTCTACTAAGACTGTTGTCTTTGCTGTTTGCTTTTCGATTTGAATCAATACTGTACATAGTCATCAAATGCAACTAAATTATTGCATTTCACGACCACAAAATTATGCCTAGTCATCAAATTTGAAGCCTAGCTTTCTTTCACTTTAATTTTTGTTTAACAAATACTCCGATTCATACTTTAGCATAAGTTCCCCCGGTCACATGTATTTCAAGAGCACATGTTTTCGATAGAAGATCAGACAGCAGCATGTGTCTTAAACTCTCTTGCACCTGTCAATCACCTCTAAGTTGACTTCACTTTAACCAATGACTGATAAAAGTGACTTTAGAGATTACGCCCCTAAAATTCTTGCACACTTTGCTTGAAAGAATGGTAATGGACTCTATTCTCGGTTTGGATTCGAATCTACGATTTCGAAAATATTTCCCCAAAGCACATGACTCAACGTCACAAAAATATGGTCCATTACTGCTCTATGACATGCAACCTTGCGTTGTAAAACAAGTCATTGCATAATTAAGTCTTACAATATTGGAAATGTTTCCCCAAAGATAAAGTTTTTAATATATACACCCCTCCTCCCTGCCCTTAACACATAAAAATAGAAACAATGTTATTGCTAATATGGTTGCGAAAATAAATGAGAAAATATGATATAACATAAAATTGAAACCATGAAATGTAGTTTGGCACCTAGAAAAAAAATGGTAGGTATCATTTGACACCTTACTTAGAGTTCACAATTTCTAACCTTGAATGGGATGGCAAACCTATAGCATGCATACCAGAGGGAGCATGCAAGGATATTTCACTGGCACACAAAGTGATGCATAGACTATTAAAAAGAAATTCAATTATTTTGGCATGAATTATTACAGTTTAAATTTCAGTGCAGCATTTTTATTAAACCGTTTGGCATATATGCTTTCCAAGTCCTTTTCTTGTTTGTGAACTAAGTAAGTAAGTAAAAACTATTTTAATAAATATTCCATAACATTTAATTCTTTATTAAATTATATTCCCAGTTAGAATGTCCCTGGCACATTAGAACATTGGTAAATAATTTTTCTGAAATTTTTGGCACTCACACAGGAAAAAAGATTCACCATCTCTGATGTAGGAAATACTAACAAGAAATTAAAACCAACAATTTTCTTATAGGTACACTGTATTTTATTTTATTTCTTTGACATACACACTTTACTTCACTTTCTTCTTTTATGTACAAACTGTATTTTGTTTTCTAAGATTATGAATAAAATTAATTTTCCATTAATTAATTTTCTATTTTTTTTCCATTAAAAAATTTTCTGTCTTCTAGTTTAGTATGTTTTAAACAAGGGTTTTCTACCTTTTGGTAATTACATCCCAAAACTAGAAATTAAGTATCCTGCTTTAAATTAATTTGAAATACAGTAATCTCTCACTTATATGCGACATACAATATTTTTTAATACAAAGTTCTTTAATCTGCACAAATTGGGACCAAAGGTTATACTTATAGAATATTGTGGCGTCACTATGATATGTGATATATGAGTCACTTTCTTACTTGTGGACAACTTTTGAATACCATATTCAATATAACATGAAATAATAAATATGAAATCTCATATTCAGCAGCTCATGCCAAAATCATTGGATAGACATCATAGCAGCATCCCTTTATCAAGATTTTTCAGTATCTCAACTTTCTGCAAAATTGTCAGAGAGTCAGTCATACAGCTGCTGAACAACTTGAAATACCATAACTATGTTTTCTATCATCATCCATTTTACACGTATATTTGTACAAACAATAAAATAAATATTAATTGCATGATGACATAAGAACTGTATATTCGTGACCATCAACCTACAAGTATACTTGTTGACAGATTAGCAACACAAATAGTGTAAAACGAAGGGATCTCAGTGATGTTGTGTTGCTGCTAGATGAACGACAGGCACACAGAATGGTACATTTCCATTGGTCATTTACTCTATGGAACTTACTCAAATGAAAATAGTGACCAGTGAAAAACACTGATTTATAAATTGCATGTGCATTTTATATCTTGTGTTCGAAATGTCAGGTTAGCTTAGGTGTGCTCCGTAATGCAGTTTGGTTCTTATTGCTATATAAAAAATATATACATATTTTTTTTTATTTAGATGTTTAATTATGTACTTCTCTTGAAAAATCATTTTTGAATCAAAAATTTGTGAATTTGTTTCATTGTTTAAATGTTTATGTGAAATAAGCAATGCATATTTCAGAAAATTGTGGATTATGGGTGCACAGATTTTCAATCCTTGACTGTATCACAATTTCTGAACAGAATTTTTCACCTCATCATATCATTCATAACACAATTTAGATGGCAAATATTACTTTTCAGAAAAAGTGGTATAGAAAAATAATTACTGTACATTGTGTATGACTGAGAGGTCACTGTATATTATAAGAAAAGTGATCAGAAGGTCTGTCAGAGTATATTAAAAGAAGCCATAATCTTTCATGGATAGTAGTACTGTGAAGTATGTAAGTATGTTATCAAAAAAGTCAATTACTTCCACATGGAATAAAATATGATATTTAACCACAGTTTTTCATATTTTGAATAACTTTGTCTCAAATTCCTTGATATTTCAAAGAGATAAATATTATCTATAGTTTCAGGATTAAATCAATATATTTTCCTAAAACTATGTCAAACATTTCCATTAAAATACTTGCTATCTTGAGCTTTATATTTGCATCTCTTTCTCCAAAATTAATAAGCAGTTATGATCTATTATGTTTGGATTTTCAAATGAAGAAAGAAAGAGAAGTTAATTATAAGAAGAAGAAGAAAATAATTATTATCACTTTTTATGAAAGATTCTAAACATTTTTAGGCCTTTTTTTACACTTATGCATTCTCAAACGAATTTTGGTAAGAAAACTGAAAATGATCATCATATTAGATGTAAAGTAAGATTATGGCAATGGGTAAGTATTTGGAATTTTTTTAATTGGTTGTAACAGGGATAACACTATTAAAATGGGAAGTTATTACATGTTATTACAAGTTATTACTAAAATACACAGCTATTGCAATAGACATATCTGGTAAAAGAAAACAGGTAAACATTTAACATGTAATACATGCATTAACATTCCAAAGCAGATCAGTAATGTATAGATACATAAATTAAACAATAAGAGAATGAAAAAAGAAGCAAACCTTTAATTCATCTACTTGATCAGGAAGCTGATCTAAAACAAACTCTGATACAGGAGGCCATTTTGATTTTGCAGTTTCAGCAGCATGTAACCTTGTATTTAAATCATCCATTGCTCTTTGTAAGGTTTGCATTTTCTGTAATTAATACAATAGTTTTAATTGAAATAATTAAAATTGAAATAAACTGAAAACACCCATAAATATTAGTAAATTATTAAAACTAATGGGTTTCTATTTATCGAAATACAAGGCTATTATGATTTTTTAACTCCATATAGAAAGCCTACTTATTATATAATTTATATATATAACAGAAGTTTTAAAAAAATTAAGAGTATATGACAGACACAAATTGTCAACTAATCAGTTATAACATAATTTACAAACCACAATAAAACATATTATTTTCATTAAAAATAAAAGAAATGTTCAACAATCATTACAGACATAGAAAACTGACATGAAAATATTTGAAACATGAAAATATTTTGAAGCCTCTACAGGGTGTCCCAAAAAGATTGAAACATGTCTTATTTTTTTACTTATTGTAAATATGCAAGCAATGTAAATTGCAAAAGTGTTGAAAATGAGGTAGGATTTAAGGTTATGTCAATGAAATTGTTGTGACATTAATTACCAAATACCTTTATGTAGTATAAAACCAAAACCTTTGCACTTTTTTTAATTTTATACTGTCCCTGGGTCCCATAAATTATATTTTAAAACATTTCCTCCATCTTCTAATAAGTACTACAGTAAAAATTCCATTCTTTTATAACCAAAATTCACAGATATATGATACTTTGAAATTTCAGTGTTTTCTGGCACTAAAAAATTATTCGGTTTCAATGCCAGAAAGCTGAAATTTAATAAAGTTCAACACGTCATTTATCTCTGAGTTTTGATTGTAGAGAAATGGACTTTTACTGTTTTACTTATCAGAGTATAGAGAAAATATTTCTGAGACAATCCAATCCAAGGTCTGTATAAAAATTTAAAAAATGTAACTTTTTGAAAATTAATGGCAAAATTATTAGGCATAATCTTAAATCCTATCTCACTTTGAACACTTTTGCAATTTATATTGCCCATGTACCCTATATGACCAAAAGTCACCAGACACTTTCAATTTTAGACATTTTGTCGAATATCTGGAGAAATAGCTGACGAATTTGTCTGAAACTTCAGCAATGTAAAGAGCATGTTTGACACCCATATTTTTCAGTGAAGGTTTGGTGACAAAGGTAAATAGGGGACCAACAACAAATTGAATAAAAAAGAAAAAAATATTTGCGATCACCCTGTAAAATTAAATTCTCAGAGTGACATATGCAGCTGTAGAACTGTATAAAAATAGCTCATGTATTCGTGGAAATGTAAAAGTTTCTTTAAAAAATGTAAGAAATTTTTGCATGTTTTTTGTTTATAACAAACAGTGTTTTCAACCAAATTTAACCTCACTGGAAAATTACAAATTATGTTACAAGCTATCCAATTAATAAGGAAGAAATAACGAAATAAAATATGAAACTTTGTAAAGTTGGATGTTTAAACAACAAAAAAAGAAAAATGGATCAATCAAACAAAATATTTTAAATAAATTAAAAAATTTATTTAAAATATTTATTTAATTTATTGAAAAGAATATTTATTCAATTTTAAAAACTCACCACTAGAACATCATCAAGTCTCTTCTGTCTTTGTTCTGTACGAGACAAAAGGCCATTCCACTTATCCGATAACTTTTTAACTTCTCTTCGAATGCTTCGGGTAATTTCTCTGACTTGTTCTTCTGCACTTCTATATCCCCTACTGTCTCCTTCAAATTCTTTGGCTGTAAAAATCAATAACATTCATAACAAATTTTGAAAAAAAAATAAATGCTCAATCAACAGAATGAAGCTGTGTATATACCATTTCAATAAATTACAAGGTTGGAACCAATTTACACGACCTTTTCTAAATCCACAACTTTACATTTCTTTTTTTTTTTGAGTCATATATAATAAAGAGCAACAATATTTTGTTACTATCATCTCTTACAAAAAGTAATAACTATTTAAAATAAACCTATTTCCTCTTCAATTTTATTTTGTTTTCTCAATTAGATTCATTTCCCCCTTTTATAGCTATCAAATTAAGATGTCCAAATAACTATAGAAGCAACTTTAAATAGCAGGGGTGATTGTGGGTTCATGAAAAAATACCTAAAATTTTAGCGAGAAAACATTTCCGTATGGAGAGAGGGAAGAAGGAACGTATAATTTATTACAGAGAGGTGAAATTATGAAAAATAAGAATTTTAATTATGATTTGCAATCATATGAAAATTCCATTTTAGTCTTTATTTTATGAATTTAACTATCAGAAAAACCAGATTTTCTGTACTGAAAATGAAACAAAAAAAAACCTGAATTCAAGTATATAACCTGCACACAATCACCCTTGAAATAGACAGTATTTCTAAAGATAATATGTAACATACTCTTGATATATTTTAATTAAAAAAAAAACCAGTTTTAACAGTTTAATAAATCTGTTATAAATAATAAAAACCTCAAGAAAATGCTACTAATCTAGACATATTTAGGATTTCAAGCAATGCCTCCAGTTTTTGTGGTGTATTTTTACTTTGTAATTTCTGTTACTCGAATTTTAGCTTTAAACATTGTTTTAGAGATTTTTTTTCCCCTGTTTTACAAAAGTAGGTAATTTATTTAAACAGCCAATATCTTTATTTATTATATAGAATAATTGATAAAAAAATAATTTATTAAATATAATATATAGATCATATTTGTGTTGTAACCTCTTATGATGGGGAATTTATTAAATGTAACACCCATTATTGTTTGTATTGTAACCTCTATTACAATATTTCCCCTTTTTTACTCCAAATAAAACTTTAAAACACTGTATTTTAATTTTAAAATTGAACTTTTTTTATGCTGGCGCATAATTTATAGACATTACACATACATTTAAACAATATTGTTGTTATTCAATAAAATATATGTTAAAAAAAAAAGACATAAAATACTTTGAAAAGCTCCTGTAAAATTGGTTTCACCCATAATCTTAATCAATACATAAATCTATATCTATAACCAAAACTGATTTATGCTAAAATATTTTCCTTTGATTGTGAATGAAAAAAAAATAGTTTGATAATAATCACAAATCTAGGGCAAGCCTGTTAAAAAACAGTCCCACTAGTGAAAAGGGTAATCTGAATTGAAGAAAATTTTTCCAACCCAAATTTTAAAATGAAATGACATCAAAAGCGAATATTAAAAATTAATTTTATAAGTTACATTTAAAACTGATGACATACAGTGGAACTTCCCTTTAACGAAGTCCCCATTTAACAAAGTTTTCTATTTAACGAAATTTTCTGCAGAACTTTGACTTTGAACACCATTAGCATGTAAATTAATCTCCATATTACGAAAAATATATTCCATATAACAAAGTTTATTCCACTTTTGTACGTGTACAGAATTCAAACTAAGTGAATGCTGTTGCGATGGATATGCGAATTTATTTCAGCGGATTCGATTGTATGAAAATTAACACATTTAAATAATTTCCTTTCTGCTTGGTACTAAATAAAACAATTTTTTTTTCACACTGACAAGAAAAGTACTTGTTATCATTATTCTCCCACACCAAGACTCCACGCTGACAGTTTGGGGAAGTCAAAATTCCCTTTTTACATTCAATGGTATAGTTATAGAAGATGCAGCGTCGCGATGGCGTCAGATGCATTGAAGCAAAATATATCAGAGTCAGACAGTTACCATTCTGATCTTCCTTTGATGATAGACAATTGCTTTGTACATCCACAAGAATGTGCTTTAAAATACAAATCGAAGAACATCAAAGTTAACTGATGAAAGCTTGGGAATGTGACGTGATTTCATCGACCGTATACAACTGTTTTGTAAAAGATGGTTTCATAATTAAAACTGAATCAAATGCTTCTGAATCCAATATCCGTTTGTCATATCTGAAGGAAAAATTTCATGAATTTAAGTTTTCTATTTAACGAATTTTCTTCATAACAAAGTTTTTAAGTGTAACGACGAGACTTTGTTAAATGGAAGTTCCACTGTACTATGTGTCATGGAAAATTTCATCCATATAACAGATAAACACCTTTTCACCAAAACAATGAATCATTAATCACTTATTGTTAAAAGCACTTCCAGTAAACATACAATGCCAATCCAGCAGGAAAAAGTAAAGGAAAGCAACAAGTTTTCATATATTCAGTTATAACCAGGGCTTAATTTGAGCCGGAGCCAATCGGAGCTCAGCTCCAGTACTTCTCTGTTTTTAGTAAATATTTAAATATTGGTCACAATTCACCAGAGTTCATAAACACTGTGCTCCAGAGCCCAGTGCAATAACGCTTCCAAAAAACGAATCCTAAATTACCCTTTTCTTTCCTTCCCATCTCCAATCTTTTGTATTAAAACACTTATAAGTGATGTAATGTGTCACTCACATAAGAGATGGAGATGAAACAGGCTCGATTTTTATATCGGTTTTCGGGTTTGGGCAAGCTCGAGCTCAATCTGTCTTATATTCAAAATTTTATTTGTTTCCATTTCAAATCATTTTAATGCTATTTTGATTAGAATAAAGAGTAAACAGAAACAGTCTTTTTCTATTCTGCATAGCTGCGAACTATTCATTTTTTGTGTTAACACTATTTCCGAATCATAATCCTGAGCTTATTTAATCGCAGAATTCTGCGATTAATTAACATTAAGATTAGGCAAAGGTTTCTATTTGGAGGAGTAATAACTAAAAAGTGGAATAGTTGATAGCTAAGTATACGCAGATCGATGTATTTAATTTTTTTTTTTTTTTTTTGCTGCATAAAAAAAACAATGCTTTAAATTTCGAAAATAATGTATGAAATATAAATATGCAGATTGTAGTGGAGGGGAGGGGGGTACGCTACTGGTGTTAGTACTGTAGAATATTAGGGTTCCAGTACTTTTTTCTTAGAAATTAAGCACTGGTTATAACACTTTAAAACTATAGTTTCTAATAAAAATTAGATAGAGAATTAAAAAAGCTTTTTTTTCTTCAAAAAAATAGTCTCCTTCTCTGACAATTGTTATCTGAAAAATAATAGAGTATCCTCCAATTAAAGTCAACTTGTAATCCACACTATAATTGTGAATGTAAACAAAAATACCTTTATGGCAATAAATTTATGAAAGTTATTCCAGCTTTAAATTTATTTCAGATATATATTTCATTTAAAATTATTTTTTATAGTTTAAAATGATAGCACATTCAATTTATTTATTTAACCATTCATATGTTTACTTCATGTGTAAAACTTTAGTTTGAGCCTTCGCTAAGATGTATCTGCATATACTTGCATAAATGATTGCCTGTAATCTGCCATCAGATTTCTTACATTAAAACATTTAATCTATTATAAATTTTTCACATTCAATCATTGTTAAATTAGAAACATTTTATAGGCTTTTATCATATTGAAATATGTTCCATCTCAGAAAATATTGGTGTATAACAAGTACAGCAAAGACAAATTTAAAATAATGGAAATTTTAATTCCAATTTGTACCAAAACAAAACAAAGTGAAATTTCTTTAATTCTTTAACCATACCAGACAGTAAATATTTTCCTTAAATTTCTATTTAAGTTATAGTCTTTTTAAAAGTCATTTAAATGCATTTAAAAGTCTTATTGTGTAATGACAAATACTTAGAACAATTAAGAAATAATTACAATTAACAGATTTAAGATAAAATTTTTATTCAGAAACCAAATATTCTGAAGTAAAAAGTTATTGAATCAACGTTTAAAATACAAAAAGTATTAAATTCTCATTTAATTATATGTTTCTTTACTTTAAATCCAGACAATAATAGTTTAAATTTGTAATTAAGATACATAAAAGAAATTTTAAACAAAAATAAAATAGGCATGACATGTAATCAGCAAAAGTCTCAACTCCACACAACTCTTAGAACTAAGTGTTACAGATTAGCAGTCTTCTTTTGTACAAGGTTTTATAGCATTAGACTTAAGAAAGCACTTGAGTAAACATCATAACATTTTCAATATGGAATTATGCATTTTGTACATGTTTCTTAATGTGCACAAGAATAATACATCAATATTTTATAATGCAAAAAAAAAAAAAAAACTATTAAAAACACAGATTAATAGAAAATTTGCTTCAATGATTATTTCAATTTAAGATAATTTAAAAAAAACGAAGGATAAGACATTATAAAAAAGCAATGGAATGGATACTGAAGGAATAAGATTAAAAATTCCAAATTAAAAATGAGATGACATATCATATTAAAGAAAAAAAAAACATGCGTATTTCAAGAGATAAAGAAAGCAATAATGGTACCATATCTACAACATGTAAACAAATTGAAGATTGAAAGTTAATACAGAAGTATTGCACAAATTCAGCTATAATTCTTATATTAAGTAAATTAAAATGAAATTTAAAAATGGGTAAAGCTAAAAACGAGTTATAGTGGATAATCAAGTAAATTTACATTTTACTTGCAAATGAGAGTACCATTAAAAATCTATAAAAAGAATTGAAGTAATAAAACTAAAATAACATTCATAAAATCATGCACTTCAGCAGCAATGTTATTAGAATATTTATATATTTAAAAATGAAAACACACGTGAAAAACGAAGGATAAGACATTATAAACTAGTCGTTGAAGGCCACCGTAATACTTACCCATCATGGATATGCATAATATAAAATATTAAAATAAAACATGTGTAAACTACTAATAAAATGCATTGCAATTCGAATAAAATCGTAGATTGATGACGTCATAAATTTTAAATGCCTTTTACTGAATTGCGTAAAAGAAAAATAATTATAACTCCAAAACTAATAATCATATTAACTAACGGTTTATTGCGTCTGATTAAGCGTCTCATTTCCAATTAAAATATATCTTTGAATTGAAATTTGTATGAAATACAGGGTCATGAAAAATTGAAGAGTATGTAAAATAGGATTACAAATATCTCGGCAACTAATTATCCGATCAACTTCATACTTTATGCAAAATTTATGTTTTTTTATTGTCTTTTATATTCTTTCCTTAAAATAAACGATTTCGAAAAAATTTATATCAGAACGAATATTTCGAGAGTCCAAAAAAAATAGTTCTGGATAATCGAGGTTACTCCCATTATTACATACTAAGTACATACCAAATTTCAAGTCTCTATCTCAATTTGTTCGGGAGATAGAGCATTTACAGACACACAGACGGACAGCAAATTTTTTTTCTCTAAAAACATGTTTTTTGGAATCTCCAGTGTCTGAAATGTGCAAATCCGTCAAAAAAAAAAAATTTCGATTTTGTAAACGATTACAAGACTTACCCTATACTACGTATGATGGGTAAGTAAAAGCAATGGAATGGACACTGAAGGAATAAGATAAAAAATGAGATGACATATTATATTAAAGAAAAAAAAAAACACATACGTATTTCAAGTGATGAAGAAAGCAATAATGGCACCATATCTACAACATGTAGACAAATTGAAGACTGAAAGTTAATACAGAAGTAATGCGCAAATGCAGCTATAATTCCTATATTAAGTGAATTAAAAGGAAATTAAAAAATGTGTAAAGCTAAAAATGAGCTGTAATGGATAATCAAGTAAATTTACATTTTACTTAATAGTGAGAGTACCATTAAAAATGCTATAAAAAGAATTGAGGTAATAAAACTAAAATAACATTCATAAAATCATGCACTTCAGCAGCAATGTTATTAGAATGTTGAAATATTTAAAATGAAAACACATGTGTAAAATGAAGGATAAGACATTATAAAAAGCAATGGAATGGATACTGAAGGTATAAGACTAAAAATTCCAAATTAAGAATGAGATGACATATTATATTAAAGAAAAAAAAACACATGCATATTTCAAGTGATAAAGAAAAAGAAAGCAATAATGGTACCATATCTACAACATGTAAACAAATTGAAGATTGAAAGTTAATACAGAAGTAATGCACAAATGCAGCTATAATTCCTATATTAAGTGAATTAAAATTAAATTTAAAAATGTGTAAAGCTAAAAATGAGCTGTAGTGGATAATCAAGTAAATTTACATTTTACTTGATAATGAGAGTACCATTAAAAATGCTGTAAGAAGAATTGATATATATATATAATTATTGGTCCACATATATATTGTCAATTTTTCTTACATAGTTTTTTACATAATCCCTAAGCAAAGAATTTTTTATAACAATATTACACCATAAAAATCTTGCTGATTACCTTTTTAAAACATTGCTTTCAAATGTGTTAATAAAAAAAACATTCTAAATAAGAAACAGATATAAATCACAACCTTCTGAATCACTAGTATCTGAGAGAGGAGGTTCCTTAGCAACATAATGCCTTCCAGCTAAAAGGCTGCTTTCAACGACAGGTCTCTTGTCATCTATCTGCCTCCTGAAAGCTCTGTGTTCATCTTGTTGTTTTACAATACAAGCAACATCACCTCCAATGGCTGGCTGTGAAGAAAGTTCTGTTTCTTTCTTTATGACCCATTCTGCTAGCTCTCGCAAAGAAAGTAGTAACTGATTCCACTGGTCTGCACTACTTTCTAAGCGATTCCTGCAAAATTGAAGAAAATTTAATTTCGTAGATGTTAAAATTCACAAAATTTGTTATGTTAAAATTGAAAGATAAACATTATTAAATAAATAGTACAAGTCTGATGCAGGTACTACAAGTACAGTACATTCTTTCAAATCTGCACAGCTTGAAGTCAAAAGTTATAAAAATGGTAAGTTTTTTTTTACATCATTTATACCTGCCAACTTTGGAAGAACAAGTAATTCCTTGATTCTTCGATGAGGGATTCTTCTAGTGACATTTTCTGGGCTCAAATGGAGTTTAAGAAAAACGTAATCATAAAAGTTACAAAGGGAGAGAGGGGTAAAATAAGAGATTTTTTTAAATGGATTATATATTAACCTTTCTAACTATTAAAAAATGTATACATATAGTAGCTTTTTTTTCTCCATCAGCTTATTTAATATTTTAAAAAAAAATAGTTCTTATTGTCCAAATATTTTGAAATTTTTATGGGTTATAAATATAATATTACTGAAGCCTATGAATAATTTTTGTGATACATAAAATATAGATATCTAGTTGTAAAAAGCAATGCTTTTGTTCTAACCTTTTTTTTTTTCCCTTTACAATTTGAAATCCTAAGGGAAGTTTTTTTTTTATTTTCAAGCTGTTGCAATAGCACAAAATAAAAGTTTACATTATTAGTGTAAATAAGAGTGTACAATGTTAACCTTATAAGAATTTTTTTTATTTCCAAACTGATTATTATCCCCCCCCCCCCTTTAAATCTGAAAATTTCTGAACCAAATTTCAAATTTACACTCGATCATTAGCTAAAAGTTTAGTTTATCGTATTAAAATTTCAGAGCAATTGTATAAAATTAGGTGTATTTTTTTAATCAAAATGTGCATAATGTTAATCCTATGGACAAATGCATGGAAAAAACTAAATTCGCGAAATGTAACCTTTGGAAATGAATATTTTCCAAAGGGTTAATATTCGTAACTTTTGAAAATTTTAGAATATTTGTATTTAGCCAAAATCACTATTCGGTGCATCCCTAGTTAATATTACTATTTTTGCAAACATAAGTCTTCGTCATTAATGAAAATGAACGTAGATGTGGTAAACGTCTTTGCTTCGTTTGCATTTTTATTTACGAAGCCGATGTACAATATTAACAAGAACAAAAAATCATGCATCAAGCATAGATTACGAAACACTTGAAAACTGTACCACACCATTGAATAAGGTGAAAGAAGATATGTAAGTAAACAGTATAGGAAACATATAACACATTTAAAAGTCTAGTTTTAGCAATTACCTTCCATAGTCAAAAATGTAGTTGAATTATTTTGTGCAGCCCTGTATATGATCTATAGATTTAGATATATACTACATAGCATGATAAAATGTAATTCATTTAGAAAATTCACATTTGGCAATTTTCGCCAATTGATGGAAATGCATTTGAAATCTTTTGTACAACCCTGTATATTATCTAAAGACTTCAGTACACACTCCACATTAAGCTAAAATTTAATTCAGATAAAAAACTCATAAGGCAACTTAACACAAACTTCCAGCAATTACCAACCATAAACGACAATATACCTTGTTCTTTAAGTAGCTCTGTATATATATGAATATATTTATTTTCCACAAACTTCTATTAAGTCTACTAACTATCATTCAGCAGAAAATGTGTAACACAATTAGAAACTATCCTACGCCCCCATACTCTCCCATACATTCCCATAGTCAATCATACTTAGGAATTCCCTTGTGTAGCCCTGTATATGATCAGCTAAATTTATACACCCTACATACTATGCAAAAATTTAGTTAAACTAAAAAACGCAAACCAATGTTAAAAACGCACTTATCACACATATGCTGTAATTATTCCACATATACTGCAACCGATATCTTTTGTATGTCCCTGTAATTGAATGATAAACGCAATACATACCATACTTTTAAGTGAGCAATTTATAGTAAAACCTCAACATATAAATTTCATTATGTTTGAAATAGTGAAACATCATTAATTTACACTTCAAACAATTTTTCCCTGTAGAACAATGTGCAACAGAATTATTTTGTGTGACCCTGTAAATGAAAAATAAATGCTTTGCACCCCATATTCTGCAAAAAGCATGTTTTAGTGCGTTTCATAATTGTATCAATTTCATCATGTTTCAAACGGTGTAGCATCATCAAAATGCACATGAAACGATTTTTTCCCATTGACTGTAATGTAACGGAATACTTTTGACTGTGCCAGTAAAATAACTATAAGAGCTACGAACTTTATTTTGAATAGGGATCATGCTATAGTAAACGACAATAACATACAAAAATTTCAGGGTAATCCGAATATATTTACGCGAGTTAGAGCACGGATGGGCAGACAGACAGCCAGACAAACCAGAGTCATAAACACTTTTCAACTAGGTTGGAAAGTGCTAAAAATCTCAGAAAAAAAGAATTCAGAAAAGTGAGTGTCGCAAACGAATATTTTTTTTCAAAGGGTTAATATTTGTATTTTTTTTAATGCATTGCGGATTTCAAAATGTAAATGAACGTAGATATGGTCTGGTATTTTCATTATTTTTGTATCTTGTTCAGAAGAGATCATATAGATTTTTAAAAAACCCGGAAATCGCGAAACGGCATACATCAAATAATTTTTTTTAAAGGTTAATATTAATATTCTTTAAAAACAAAGGCGGTGTTTTAAAGTACAAAGTACGATCTTTAATTTGCTGTGATCGGTTTTTCCGTATTTTGGTTAGTTCGGCGGATGCGATGTTCGTAAAACGGAGGGAAAGAAAATAGTCCTTCCGGCCTGTACCTTTCCTAGTCCATGATTTTAAAAATTCAACTCATTTTACTCAAAAACCCGAAGCTAAATTGCTTGGAACTCGATTATAGAAAATTCAATCCCAGTTTTCGTTAATACTGAATTTCAATGCGAATTTCAGCATGATAGAGTTACAGCATAGCAAAAATCATATTGTTTCAAAATGTCAGCCTCTCTAGAATTTCAAACTGCCATATCTCTGCCATTTTTAACACTTTCCAACCTAGTTGAAAAGTGTTTATGACTTCGGTTTGTCTGGCCGTCTGTCCGTGCTCTAACTGCCGTAAATATGCTCGAATTGCTCTGCAATTTTTATATGTTATTGTCGTTATCTATAGCATGTTCCCTATTTCAACGGAAGTGTGTAGCACTTATAGTTTTTTTATAGGGACACTCAAAAGAATCCCGTTACATTGCGGTCTATGGGGGAAAATCATTTGCGGTTTATTTAAATAATGTTTCACTATTTTAAACGCATTGAAATTTATATATATCACTAAGGTGCATTAGACAACGCTTAATATGGAATAGGGTGTGCATAGAACTTATAGTTACTTTACAGGGACAGTCAAAAGAATTCCGTTACATTACATCTATGGAAAAAAATCGTCTGCGGTTTATTTAAATAATGTTTCACTATTTTAAACGCATTGAAATTTATATATTTCACTAAGGTGCATTTCAAGAGGCTTGCAACAGAATATTGTGTGTATAGCAGTCATCGTTCATTTACAGGGACACACAAAAGAATTCTCAACTGTCTGTTAACAATAATTCCTGGAAGTGCGTTTTAAGTTACTGAACAGGATTTTAATTTTAACTCGCTTTTTGTCTATTACGTGATGTGTATAAATTCTGTAGATCCTATACAGGGAAGCACAAAAGTTCGCGGACACATTTCCGTTTAGTGACAGAAACTCCAGACGGAGAATTTTAAACTGTGCTACGCGTTTCCTAACTGAACTAAAATTTAGCATCCTATGTAGTATATATACAGATCTATAGATCCTATACAGGGCTGAATAAAAGTATTCGGATATTTTTCTGAATATTGTGTATGTTGGAAATTCCTGAAATTATGTTTTTAAATATATTATGCGTTTTCCAAATTGTTTACTTAGATGTCATCTTTTAGCTTATTAAGCGGTATGATTTGTAAAATTATTTTGGAAGCGTTGGAAAGTGTTACATAATCTATGCTTGACGCATGATTTTTCGTTCTTGTTTAAGATAAAGCCAAAACAAAAAATGTTCCGGAATCCTTGTATCATGATCTAACACTTAACAACTTTTTCAATTTATAATTTTTTATACATCTTTTTGAATAGCATTCGCCATTTTGAAACAAGATGGCGCATGAAGCTGGCCAACGAACTCGGTCGAAACCTTGGTATGTTCTGTACACATGATCAGTCATATTCATATCGGTTCATAAATACGACAGTTACAGCATAACAAATATCAGATTGTTTCAAAATCTCTGCCACCCTAAAATTTCAAACTGCCATATCTTAGCCATTTTTTAAGACATAGCAAAAACAAAAAATGTTCCAGAATCCTTGTATCACGTTCTAACACTTAACAGAAACAATCTTTTCATTTTATAACTTTTTTGTACATCGTTTTGATTTTTTTAAATTTAAACTTTTTTAACTGGCCGCCATTTTGAAACAAGATGGCGGATGAAGCTGGTCAACGAACTCATTCGAGACCTTGGTATGTCCTATATACATACTCAGTCACACCCAAATCGGTTCATAAATAAGAGAGTTACAGCATGACATATGTCAGATATTATATACAGTAGAACCTCCATAAGTTGACCACCCAAGGGACTGTAAGTAAGTGGTCAACATACGGAGGTGGTCAACTTAGGGAATTTTTAGAAAATATTTAGTATACAATATTAGAAAAAAATTAATAAACTTTTTTAGTATTTTATAAGGAAAAATTAAAAAAAAATTAGCACTTACTCATTTTTATTTTTACTGAAGGTACAGTACATTTTTACAATTTTTGAAAAAATAATTCAATTTTTTTTAGTCCTCTTTTTGTTCATTAGGTAACTGCAAAAAGCACTTTCACAGTTTGCAAGTCCATTAAGCATGCTTGGGCATTTTTCTGCAGCAAAATCTGTAAGTTGCTCCATCAATCGCTTTACATCGTCTTCCTTCAGAGTAGGGTACTTTTCCGTTTCGTCGTTACTTGGATCATCATCCTCTTCGCCGTCCATTTCTTGTACCTTAGAGTCCTCGCTGTGCTTAGTTGCAGATAGTATCTCATTGAAGATTGCTTCTGGGTCTGGTTCAACACATGTTACTAACTCATTGTCCATGGTAGCATAATCATCAAAATCAACTCCACCAAAAACTGGCAAGGGAGATAGAGGAAGCTCAACCTCTTGCACCAATATTGTAGCTGTAACAAATCCGGCTTTCTTGAAGCAGTTCTTAATCGTTGTTTGTGTAACTTTTTTCCAAGCAGAATTAATCCAATGAACAGCATTCAAAGCATTTACTGATGCAGCTGTTGACGATGCCAATGCAGAAGAACCACAGGTTTGTGCGTTCATGATCACCTATTCCAGAAGTTGAGCTCTGTAGTGCACTTTGAAGGACTGAATAATGCCTTGATCTAAAAGTTGGGTTTTCGAAGTTGTGTTTGGAGGCAAAAATTTTAGCTTCACATTTGTGAGATTATTCACTTTCGGGTGGCTGAGGCAGTTGTCCACGGTAAGTAGAATAGACCGCTTCTTTTACCTCATTTCTGCGTCAATTCCTCTAACCCACTCTTCGAACAAAGCACTGGTCATCCAAGCGGATCTATTCGCTCTCCAAAAAACAGGAAGGTCTTCAGGTTTTACATTTTTAAATACACGAGGTTTTGAGGATTTGCTGATCACCGTAGGCTTCAATTTTTCCCCATTCATACTAGCACATAGGAGAACAGTAAAACGCTGTTTTGAAAGTTTTCCTCTTTTGCAAGTGTCACCCTTCATTACTAGACTTCTATCAGGCATTGCTTTAAAAAAAGAGACTGCACTCGACAGCATTAAAGATGTCCTCATCTTTAAAACCTTTAGCAAACTCTGGGAAATTTTCAATAAACTTTTCCACCACTTCAGCTGAAACTTCATACGATTCCCTACACAAAACTTTTTGAGAAATCTCGTATCGAAATTTGAATTTTTCAAACCAACCTGCTGACGCTTGGGAGTCCTCTATTTCGAATTCTTTTGCAAATGTTTTTGCTACTTCCTGAAGCATAGTTCTCGATATTCTTGCATTGATTGATCTCATCTCTTTAAACCAACGAAACGGGGCTTCGTTCACAGCGTCAAGATACGTTTTTCTACGTTTTCTTTGGAGTCCCCGTTTTCAGATGAATATCTTTCCAGGTATTCTTCCTTGCATTTTAAAATGTTGCTCACAATTGTGCTCACACCAAATTTTTTCGCTGTCTTTCTTTGGATGCTGCTTTCTAGAAAATTAAGAAGATCCACCTTCTCCTTTAATTTAAGTTATGTTAGAGCTTTTTTTGTGCCATTTTTAATGAAAATTCGCAAATAAACGACCAGACCCGACACGACACGACATCCAGAAAAAAAGAACGTAATGTGTTTCACATGTGAGCGATACACGTTGTTTTCCAATTCTGCGTACAGCTACACCACTACGCACATCCCCCACTCCCCTGACATTTTTCGACAGATTCCAAGAATTCTAGCATTTCCCTCCCATTGTATCATACTGGAAGTGAACAATGAATGGAGCATCAAAAGGGGGGCTGTTGCTCAGATAAGCCGAATGACTGATAAAGAAATTCCTGGAAACCAGATGGAGAACAAATGGAGGAAAAAGCAAATTTAAGAAAACATCAGTGGTCAAGTTAAAGAGAGTAAAACCTACTAAAAAGCGGTCAACATACAACTTACGGAGGTGGTCAACATAGAGAGGTAAATATCCATTGAAAATGCATTGTGACCATTCAAACTAATAAATTTCGGTCAATATAGAGAGGTGGTCAAGGTACAGAGGTGGTCAACTTTGGAGGTTTTACTGTATATATAAATCAACATTTGAATGGAGGGTTGTTGGGTCTGGGGGTCATGATCGGTGAAAATATTCCAAATTCATTTGGAATTGCTTTCCTCCGAACATCTGCAGCAAAAGATAGCTTTTACCTAAGACATGAATTCGCGGTTTCGTATAATTAATTTTCCTGAAAGGGTTAATGTCAATATCTTTTTGAACGGATTGCGTAGTTTAAAATGTATAAGTACGAGCTTTAAGAATATCTCATCCATTTTACCGTATTTTGCATGGTTCGGCCGTAGCGCGTTAAGAAAAATGGCAAAGAAAAAAAAAAGCAATCTCGCACTTTGCTTCTTGCCTGCATGGCAGCTTCCAAAAACTCGGAACTGAGCATGGGAAACCGCGCTTACCGATTTGCGAAAATGAATGCTTTTTCGATGAGTTTTTAATTAATATATCGGCTAATTATAAAAAAAATGAAAAATCTTAACCTCAAGGGCATTAGGACCTGCCTTGGACTACCATCACCCAAATTTAAATTTCTAGGTGCGGCAGATTTCGGTAGCCATTGCCAACAGACAGAGCTAACTTTCTTTTATTAGTATAGATAGATATTTCAGTATAACTGATAATCTAAAAAAAAAAAAAAAAAAAAATTCTTTCTTTAAGCACTAAGATAATTTATTATGGTCATTGCAAACTATATGATTTTTTAGAAAAATAAATTTACAACTAATTATAAACTGCAACAGCAGATTTATCTTTCAATAAAAATATCCTCATAGAAATTTTGGTCAAATTTATGGTTTTGTTACGAAAATTTATGAAATATTATATGTATTTTCTAAATGCTCAAGAGAAAGAAAAAATGTTTGAATGTGTGGGAGAAAGCGATATAGTCAAAATAAGGATGCTTCCCTTTGGCAGGTATGCATTAACTTTTTAGAAAATAATTTTAATCCATTACAAAATAATTGGTTTTGTTATGAAATTTTCTGAAATATTGTACGTTTTTTTTTTTTTTTTTTTTTTTTTTTAAATACTTAAGGAAAGAACAAAAATTGAATATCTGGGAAAAATCAAGATAATGTCAAAATCTATCTGTTGATGTCTAATGTATCTGTTGAAAAAAAAAAGAGAGAGAGACTTGGCAGGTATGCATTACCTTCTTAAAAAATAATTTTAATCCATTAAAAAATAATTGGTTTTGTTATGAAAATTTATGAAATATTATTTGTATTTTTTAAACACTCAAGAAATGTTTGAACGTATGGAAGGAAGGAAGATTTTGTCAAAATAAGAGAGTCTCCCTTGAAAAAAAGGGAGGCTTGACAGGTTTATTGGCCTGCATTACCTTTTTAAAATACAACTTTAATCTATTAAAGAATAACTATGAAATAATTATTAAAAAAAATTCACCCTTTTTTAAAAAAAGACAGGAAATGGTACAATGAGTAGTGTATAATAAGCTATGAATTATGCATGGAAAAAGTACTTTGAACTATTCCTATTCATGGAAGTGCCTCCAACAAGTTTTGTTAGATAATTCCACTTAAATAAAATTGCTTAGTTATTAATTTCAAAATTATAGTAATATTTATAGAATTAAATACTTTGTTTTCCAAATCTAGGAACTGTAAGTGTTTTTTCTTTGAGGGGAAAGGGGAGGAGGAGCGCTTTATAGAACATCAATTGTGAATGAAGGTTTCAAAGAAATGCAGATTGGAGAGAGTCTACTGTAATAACTCTGACTATTTTTTAGATTTTATTTAGAAAAGAATATTTTTTTAAATAATGAGAAGAAAATACAAAAAGAATTAACTTATTAAGGCAAAAAATAAGTCAGATGAGTACAGTATAAAACAGATTATTAATATAATAAATATTATGTTACAGTTAGATTAAAAGAAAAAAAAAAACTCGGACTTAGTTCGTTTTTTCATCATTATATTTTTAGTCAAGGGACCTAGTTTCTATTGGAGATTAAATATTTAACTGCTTTATTGGGATTAAAAAGATAAATATTAAATAGCCAGTTTTTAGAAAAAACAAATTATTTAGCTGTCACAGATATAACTTAGTGCAATATTTTTGTGAGAAAAATGATCACACAAAACTGAAATATTTTTGTGAGAAAAATAATCTTACAAAATATTCATTAATGGTGTAATGTTCACTAGTGTTATTGCTGCATTAAATTGCATGTGTTGATCTTAAGCTGTATTAATTTATGGACTTGTGGCTAATAATGTTTATGGACAAAATAGAACATACAAATTTGTCTAATACTTTCTCGTATTTTTTCTTAGTTATTAGCATTCATTTTGCAACTGTTAAAAAAAAAGAGAAAGAAAGAAAAGAATTTTTTTTTTACCTAAGTGATACAGTTTTTAATCTAAGAGCATTCCACCTATGATTCATCTCTTGAAGCTTCCGTGTTAGAAGAAGAGCATCATCTTGGCTCTCTAAGCTCTGCAGTAACTGACTACTTCTTTCATTGAGAGTCTGGTGAAGATCTCTTTGGGATTCGATTTCTCGTTGTAGATCCTACATTAAAAAGAGTATACATAAATTATCTAATACACTTCTATTATAATAGATATGTTACCTAAAAATCTATACAATCTGAGTCAAATGCAATTGCTGGCGGTTCAATTATCAATCACTAAGCTCTAATATTTTCATAATTTCCAACTTCAATTTTTTTTTCTCAAGTCAAATAAACAAATTTCGATTAAGAAATTTTACCTTTGTAAACAAGAGTACCACATAGTGAAAAGACACATTTTATGAAATAAATTTTCTGGTTCAAAATATGTTTATTTGTTTCGGAAAAAAAATCGGAAGCTGGCAACTATTTATTTTTATCCCCCCCCCCCCCCCAGGACATAGAGTAAAAGATATCTTTTTATTTAATAAAATAATCAGAATAATAGTTAATCTAAATGTGAAAGACTTGTGAGGGCCTCATATATAGAAGTACTTTAAGCGCCTCATATGTATATAATATACAAGTGTATTTTCTATTAGTGAAACATTCCAATTGTGGAGGGCGGAGGAATAAATTAATAAAAATGGAAGCTTTCATTTCAAAACAGCTAGTTTGAAAGTTTTCGGAAAATTCTCAAGTAATAAAATCAAAATCCCAAATTTGGTTAAACTAGTAAAAAACAAATACAAAAAAAAAAAAAAAAAGGGGGGTTGGGGGAGAAGAAAAGAAAAGAAAATCCTGTACTAACTTACCATACTACGCATCTAAAAATCAAGAACTTTATTGAATACTTTCCAACGTGCACATTACTACACAGATGAAGAAAATCAAAACTTAAAAAGCAGATAATTATTCTTATCATTATTCAAATTATTCTAATTGCTCAACTTCTCTTTTTGAATTGCATAAAATTATTGCACCACATAAAAATAACAAAATTAAGAAAGATCAATTCCGGATTCGTTCATTTTATTCTTTTAGATCCATTATCAAACTAAAATTTCGCCAGAAGCAACGAATTGTTTATAATTTTCATAATCTATTTGAAGGAGATGCAGGGGATGCGAATTTTAACATAATGAATTTCCATACGACACAATAAATGTAAATGATAATTTTGATGATGTGAAAAAAGCTTGAATTGCAAAAATTACTAATTACACATAAATGAATTAATAAATATAGTCTTTGATAGAATATATTATTTTTGAGTTTGGCTGAAGGTCTTTAAAACAATATAAATGAATACCAAAGTAATTTTTACCATTGAAAACTATTTAAATATAGAAAAAATGCAAGAATACTCATGATCACCGAATTTACTAGCATAATTTTCGTCCCCCACCCTCTACTTTTGAAAGGCAGTTTCGGAGGAAAAAATAAATAAATAAATAAATAAACAATAAGCCACTCTGTGTGTGGCTAATAAAGATTCGGATCATTTTCGCATGAAAAACATGGACCAATTTATGTTAATGAAATATTAAATTCCATATTAATTGAAATGAAAATTCCATATTAATTTAATCGCATGCGGCATGACCACATTCATTTCGTAAACTGCCCCCCCCCCCCCCTTTCAAGAACAACAGGTATGGTGTATAGTCATTTCCCTTAGATACAGGAAAATTTTCTAACCAGTAACGGGACAAAATCAAACTTGTGATATCGCCTTCTGTTGAAAATACAGAATTACCAGTCTTCTGTTGAAAACAAGTCAGTGTATGTTAAGAATTGCCTAAATTTGCTTAGGGTGTTCATGCGCTAAGTTTATAATGTTTATCAGTTACATTAATCTCTTTTACTTCAACTGTCCAACTAGTCCCTAGTACTGTTAAAACATAGTCACACACACGAATTATTAATTTTGTTTTGCTTTAACACCGAATCGTTTGTCAAAATTTTCAATATTATTATAAGGAAAAAAAAAAGAAAAAAGAAAATAAAACGTACAGACAAACACTAACATCTTTAACATAAAATTAAAAGAACAGTTTAATTAGTAATTGAATCATTCTAAAAAGGCTTGTCCTATAATAAACGAATAGGACTAGTACCTTATCCAGAATGACCGATTCAATTGAGTTTGAGTTACATAAAATAATTAAAAAATAATACTGGAAATAAAGTATAAAAGTTTTCGAATAGAAAATCTAACCATTTTAAAATAAATTGATTAATTAATTTTTCTTACAAACATCGACAACTGTAAATAATAATAATCTATACTAAAAAAAGAAAGTTTTGCTCTGTATGTGTCTGTCTCTGTGTGTGCGATGGCTAGCGAAATCTAGCGCACCTAGAAGTCTGAAAATTTAGGTGAGGGTAGTTCAAGGTCTGCCCTGGTGCACCTGAGACTCAGAATTTTAATATTTTAATAATTAGCCAAAATATAATTAAAAACTCATCAATAACACATCCCTTTCTTTGCGAGCCGGCTTTCAGCACTCGTCCAGGTCCTGATTTAGGCATAGGGAGGAAATGGAAGTTTTTGTGTGTTATTTAGTAGTTTCAAATCGGTTTTAATCAACCAAACCAGTCGGTACAGTTAAAATTGGAAGACATATTCAAAAAGATCGTACTCTTACGTTTCAAATGCCGCACTTAATTCAAAAATATATTGTTGTTAAACCTTAAAAAAGGCTTGTTTTCCCCCTTATGGCAACGCCCACCAGGGAGCAATTTTAGAGTTACTGACAAACCAAAACTATGCATTTAAAGCTGCAACCTTCTTTCAATTGACGGTGCAATTGGTTTTAAAAAGTACGAATTTTAATCCCTTCAGAAACGCCGGCGAATGCAGGTCACTTCGGGCCTCTCGGATACGATCTTTCTTCTATGCTAAAAGTAAATAAACGTCCGTATTTTGATACAATCTTTTTAGAGCACCTCGGTCGACCAGATTTACATCAACAACAAAATTTTCGAAACATTCGGACGTGTAGAAATATTTTGTATATAAAAAAATAATTCTGAGAAAATTTAAAAACATAGCTCTGCTTCGATTCCTGTTTTCCTTACTAAATATGGATATTTTTTCACAAAATTTTAAAGAGAGCTTAAATACAGGTATATTTATAACCGATTAAAATTTCAGAGAATTCGAAAGATGAAAACTATTTTTTCATTGTAATGTTAAGGGAGCCGACGCGAAAGTAAACAAGTAAACAAGCAAAAAAGCAAGAAGGAAACATATTTCTTTTACAACTAGATAATATTTTTTCACGAAATTTTTACACGGTCTGTAAACAGTTATATTTATAACCATTAAAATTTCCAAAGGATTTGGACAGCAAAAACTATTTTTTTTTTAACTATGAAACGACCCTACGTTAAAAAAGAAGAAAATGTTTCTTTACAAGTACTTTTATCACTAATTATTAGCATTTTTTCGCGATTTTGTCAAATATAAATTCATAGAAAATCGGGTTAAAGATATAAAATACAAATTTGGGGTTTATTTAAGTTTATTATCACGGGCCCGGACAACGCCGGGCGGGTCAGCTAGTATAATATATAATAGAATCCTTTAAAAATACGTTACTTCTTTTAAGTAAATTGCATTATTTTAACTTTTTTTTTCTGGGGATGTATTAAAGCAAGCACCTAAAAATATCTTCAACTCTAAGCTGCAGGCAGAATTGTAACCTACATTGATAACAAGAAAAATATTACTTAGCAATACTCTTTTCAGCAAGTACGGGCGATTTCGAGGGTAAAATGCTAGAAAACTGACTGTTATTTTTAAAATATAAATAATCTTTTTTTATTGATATACTCACAAATGTGTTTCTGAATGAGATGGCGTATATACACACAAGCAAACAAATGAATTAAAATACTAAAAAATACTTTTTTAAACAATATTCAGCAAAATTCAAATCTTATAATTAACTCAATAAAAAAAACTAGCAATGCAAAAAAGAAATAAATAAAAAAAGTAATAAAAGGTAATTGTCGCATGGCGGCAGAACTCTTTAGTTAAAGACCTCAAATTTATGCTGACATTTTTTTTCATTCTCGTTATACTAATCTTTTTATTATTTTTTATTTTTTTAATGGAAGTCAAGTTACATTGCAAAATAAAACTACGCGAAAACTTCAAACACCCAACAGCAAAACAGCTTATTACTCTACTCGTATTTATATTTATAAATTTTTTGCCGATTTTGAATTTTATTTGAACGTAAAATTTGTAAATGTAAAGGTATTGGTTTAAAAAAAAAAGTCTTGCCTAGTTAATTATAGCTTGCGCCGTACAAAGCCATCAATTAAAACAAAAAAATAAGATTAAGTAAAGAAACAAAATCAGTAAAACTTAACCTCGAAATATACATCTAGGTTTTTGTTTTTCTTCTCCAAATTAAATAATAATAATAATAATAACAAAATAAAACAAACTTACTGTTTCGAAGCGTTTCAAACTTTCTTGGATGGTAAAATTAACGCGTAATAATCCTTTTTGATCAGCTGAAATCGTCTTCATTGCAATGGACGATAAAAATAATGAAGTAATCAGAACAGGATTACAATTAAGAACACACACAAGGATTTAATCATCTGATGCAAGACAGGTGTTACGAAATAACATCTTGAAGTAAAAAGAATCACGAAATTCCACCAGCAACTCAAAACATCATTGTATTATGTCACGATTTAATACTTTCACTCCATGGAGAAAAAAACAGTGGCAAAAACACATATTTCTGTTCTGCTAAAACAAGGTAAGAAAGTAAACTTTCCTCCACGAATAAGATTAAAGAATTAGAAGAATATGCAGATTGTAATTACTTTTAAAAAAGCAGTCATTACAAGAACAAGAGCGTGGTCAATAATTTTTGTGAAAGTTAGATTCGATTTAATGTAAACTGCAAGAGTGATTTGTACGTAAATCAAATATAATATTAGAAACTTTTAAACTTGATACTTCGTCTCATGTTTCATTGAAATAAGAAAAGCTTACTACTGTTGAAAAAACAATAAGAATTGTTAAAGCTGCAGAACGAACAATGTTGCTTTCAGTTTTAACCACGCCTTTCTCACAGTAGGGAGATTCGTTCTGTACAACTAAAGAACTTTAAGTAAAAAACAATAAGCTTATAAAACATTCTCAGAGATTGTTGTCATGAAATTAAATTAAATACAACGACAAACAGAAAGTTTATGAAAGATCTTTTAAATTTTACTTTATTTCAGAAGAAGGAGAAAAGTCTTTATACCCTTAATCTTTAAAATATTAACAATGGATTTACAACAGCCAAATTCAATTCTTGAAAAGGAAAAAAAAAAAAAAAAGCTATAAAAAAAAGAAAGAAAAGAAAAGAAAAAAATGCATACATTAAAAAAGTAGAACTGATTAAAGTTAGATGTCGAATGCAACATTAGAAATAACAATAAAAAATCCAACAAAAGTTCCATAATCTTTATATCTCACCTTTATAATGATGTATCATTATAATATACTTCATGTTTAGTAACAGTTAAAAGTCTTATCAGCAAGAACAAAAGAATGAAAAGCAAAGCTATATATAGCATACATATAACAATTTCTAATATTACAGTAATAAGCACAACAACTGAAACAACCCTCAAAATATAATCTCCAAAACATTTTACAGAAAAAAGGTGATAGCTTGAAAGAAAGCGGGAAAAATCAACGACAAAAGAAAGAATAATAAAAATTAAATTAAAAAAACAAAAAAGCTTTAAACTCTTTTACCAATTATATTGAATCAAATAAGGTTATTAGATAAAACCTAAAAGAAACCAAATAACTGAAATAACTCAGTCTGTAAAAGTTCATCTTCACAAGCGGCAAAGAAATAGTTTTTCCATCCACGCGAAAGTAAGGTTTCTGTTTTACCTAAACTCTAACACGGAACTGCGGAAGCGCTATTTAAGGTGCAGATAAAAACGTCTCATTCAGTTCAAGTCCAGTCTTCTTCAAAAGATATACACATTTTCCCATTATGACAGAGATGTTAAAGGGTCCAGACACACTCCAAAGAAAAGAAAGAAAAAGAAAAAAGGCCGGCGGGGATATCCCCAAATCTGAAAAATTCACTATCATCCAGACATGATAAAAAATACTGTGATATTCAATACTAATGGAAAAGCCCCTTCTTAATGGTATTTTTATCTGAGCACAAACATACTTGACACTAGGGGATACATAAAAAACGTTTTAGAAAACTGCCAGCGAAAATATCCCTGAGCCAGACAGGTGTAAACATTGGAGCGAACATTTTAGGTGATGGAGATTACAGAATTTCAAGATGAGTGACCACAAAATGTCTCAGTCATACAAGAAGACAACAGGAAATAAATGATGAATGGCGGTTATCGCTAAAACACAATGAAGCTCTTGAAACAAGTTAAGAAGCAAATAACTAAGAAAATTAAAACACAATAAAATTCTTATAAGGCTATTCTAATTTCATCAAACTCATATATATCGCAAAAGTTTAGTTTTAACATTTAAAAAACACTTTCACTTTTTTTTTCTTTTTTTTTTAATAAACTTTATATTATTATATCCAAAGGGATGCACACAAGTATATATGCATTTTCAGTGATACTTAAATTCATTATTATACTATGATCAAAGTTTTTTTTTAACTCAAATTAAACTTTTTTTATTGTTTTCAAGAAAAGATTATGTTTTAAAAAGCTTACAACAACAACAACAAAAAAAAAAAAAAAAAAAAAAAAAAAAAAAAAAGAAAGAAAGAAGAAAAAGAAAAAAGAAAATCGACGCAGTTATTCAAAAAAGGGAGAGAGCACACACACACACACACATCTTTTCCTGTATGATTCCTTTTTTATTGAAAAGGAAATTCAAAGGTGGTTTCTTATACATATTATAATCCTATAAAAATTTATAGTTTATATGTCCTTCTGTCTGCAAGCCTGTCCGATGACAATTATGAAATACATTGCTCAATATACGAATATTTCTATCAGCTGCAGTGGTTCAGTATATATATATACATATTTTAATTTGTAATTTGACACTGCTATATGGTATAGTGATTTCATTGTGTATGGTCAGTTTCTTATGTTTCAATGGTTAAATTTTACATTAAGTTTATATATATATATATATATATATATATATATATAAACGTTATATTATTATTCGATAGCACCCGTCAAGATTTGACGGTGAACAACTTGAAAGTATCATTAGAAAGATGTTTGAATTTTTATTTAGCATTTATTTTTACTTATTACAGTCTCAATTTTTTGAAAAAAATAACAATATGTAGTATTTTCTAATTATTTAAAAACTACGCGACATTTAAAAATTTTCAATGCTTTTTTGCAATCTCACTCTAAAACGCCAAAATTACAATTTGCTGTTAGCGACTAACGATTATATATTTTTTAATTACTTCAATTTAATTTAACATTTTCATACATTATTTAATTATTAAACCATGGATATGTAGAAAATTCCTTTTATAGTTCTTAATTGAATTTTTCCTTTCTTTTTATATCTTCTTTTTTTCCTTTTTACAGAAAATAATCACATATTTTTCTTAGTATACATATAAATATATTCTTGATAATGGTCATACAAAATATAGCAAAAATTGCAGACCACTTCAATTTATTTAATCGATGATAATTACATGCATTTTTTTTATTTAAATATTTTTAATACAAATATTTTTTATTTATATTACATTTTTAATACAAATTTTCATTTGTAAAAATATTGTTGGGTGTTAAACTTTACTTAATTAAAAAGCATTCGAATAAAAAAAATTACAAATTATATACGTAACTCCTTATCTTGAAAATATGACAGTAATTGAAATGAATTACAGCCAAAAGTAATGCAGAAATCATTCTGTCGGAAGCGAGATTCAAACCCACTTTTTTTGCAGAGAGCAGAACTTAAACAAATGTCTTAAACCACACATCTATGCTGACCGCCTTCAAGTGTACCTTAAAACTGAAGAGGTTTTAGATTTAATCTCACGCATGAGCAAAAACATCGAATTTGCGTTGAAAATTTTAGCTTGTCGTTTTAATATATAGGATTATATCCAAGTAAGTATATACAAGGATACACACATATATGCATTCTAAGTGATGTAGTTTAATAAATTTATACTATACAATGATCAACTTTTTTCTCTCTCCTTTTACGATTTTAATCGTTTTCAAGAAAATATTACTTAAAAAATACTTTTAAGAACAAAAGGAGTAAAATCGGCGCAGTTATTCAAAAGTTATGTGAGCGAGCGAGCGCGCACACACACACACACACGTTTTTTCTTTTATGATTCTTCTCATTTTAAAGGGATTTTCAAGGTGGTTCCTTGCCTTGTACATATTATCCTAAGAAAGTTTATCTGTCTGTCTGCCTGCGTGCCTGTCCATTTATAATATTTATTGAGACCCAATGCCCCAAACTCATTGTATTATTGTGATATACATACATTACAATATAAAATAATACACGAATATTTCAATCAATCTTAACAACAAGCTTTATCTTATAAATTTCGTGCCTTTTTTAAAGAAAAGTTGGGACCAACAAATAGACTGAAAACACTTAATTTTAAAAATCGTATAATTTTACGCGAGACAATCATAAAAACATTCTTTCTTACAATAATAATAATAATAATAATAATAAATAAAATAATTTTTTTCCGAATTCGAGCATTTATCTGAAAGTTAAGCACAAATCAAATTTATGATGAAATCAATATGCATGAATAAATCAAATGGAAAAAAAACTGTTGAATTGAATAACCTTCTTTTTAAAGTTGCTTAAAAATGATCCCCAATGATTGCGAAAAATACCATTCTAAAATGACATCTTCCTCATAAAAAATAATTAAAGTAACAGTATAATAATAAAAAAACACTAATAGCAAAAAAGTAAAAAAATAAAACAAAACAAAAACATTATATTCGTACTTTACTTTTTGCAACAAAGAAAAAGAAATACTCAGACAATTTTGTTTTATTAAGTGCAAAATTATTTTTAAAAACATAAAACCCAAAACATTTCCATCGAAAAAGACTACATATACATTAAACTGCAAAACATCTCGCTATCTAATGTTATTATGCTTTTTCCAAAGCAGAACAAATGCTTAATGAGGTGTGGAGTCTGCCCAAAATATAATCTTGAAATAAATATTTACTGTTTCAGCATTTATAGGAAACGATTAACATAACAGCAAATGATTTGTACCAACAATTTCTGAAACAATTACATTTTAAAAGGGCACAGAATCATTTTCAATTACACTTTGAGTGTTTTTTTTTCTTTGGTGTGTGTGTCTGTGTGAGTGCCCGTCCTAGGGTCATAAAAAATGATTTGAGAAATTTAGTGTTTTAATTTATAGAATTGTAAATAAAAAGCCAAAAATATTAAAAACAGAAAGTAAATGAATATTTTTCTCGAAAAACAATTCGCAAACAAATAAAGCAAAAGACTTTGGCAAGGTACAGCTATTGCTAATAATTTTCCCAATCTGTACATCAGAATAAATATTCGGATTCCGTCGTTATTAAAACAAAAAAAAAAATTACAATGTTAATCATATCATGTAATTAAAATTTGATGAAAAGAGCTTTTACCTTTTAGCTTTTGACAGCTTTTCTTGAATTTTTAGTTGATTTTGGTTATTTTTTTTTCTTTTGTTTACATTAAAAAAAAAAAATATATATATATATATATATATATATATATATATAATAAAAATAATACTTAGACTGGTAAATTTGAAGAGACCAAGAAATAAAAACAGGTTTATAAGAAACTAGCGGCCCGTCACGGTTTCGCGCGGGTTGACAGTGTGTCGACTACAATGTAGGGTAGGGATGTGTAGGTAATTTAAAAAAACTAGTCTAAATCACATAAAAGCGGGAGTGAGATAAAATTGCAGTACTTACAAATTTTAAATTTAAAATAAAAGTTTGTAAGAGTGTGATAAATAAGTTTTTTCTGTTTATATACATAATGAAACTAATAGATTTATTTTAATATAGCAGAAACACCCGGCTTCTCCCGGGTAACATAAGTAAAAATGGAATATCCTAAAAGTAAGCCGATCACAATAATGCATTCGCGTTCATAAACCCTCAAAATGACAATCAGAAAAAAAAAAAACTTATGTTATTTTGACGCAATTATACTAAATCCCTCATCTTTATAAATTATTTTTTTTTTTAATTTCTTTTAAAAATGTCTTGCGCTATCTAATCAAAAATCAGCAATAGTTGTCTTATTCGTCTAATCCTCCATAATCGGGTTCATATCCAATGTTTAACACCCCCTTAGTGGGGGAATTTCTAAAATTGCTGAAATACGTGTTTAACACATTTTTGTAGTAGATTTGTTATCCTGAATTTCATGCTCCTACCTAAAACTGCTGCTGAGATATAGCGAAATGACCAAAAACGTTCGATCCCTCCCCTCCCCATTTAACCCCTTAGGGGATGAATTTCTACAATCACTAAAATGGGTGTCTAACCATTTTTTAATAGATTTGTAATTCTGAATTTCATGCTGTTGCCTAAAACTGCTGCTGAGATATGGCGAAATGACCTAAAACGTTCGACTCTCCATTTAAACACCTTATTGGGTAAATTTCTAAAATCGCTGAAATACGTGTTTAACCATTTTTGTAGTAGATTTGTTATCCTGAATTTCATGCTCCTACCCAAAATTGCTGCTGAGATATAGCGAAATGACCTAAAACGTTCGACCTTTCATTTAACCGCCTTAGGGAGTGAATTTATAAAATCGTTAAAATAAGTGTTTAACCTCTTTTTAGTAGATTTGTCAGGCCTGAATTTCATGCTCCTACCTAAAACTGCTGCTCAGATATGGCGAAATGACTTGAAACGTTCGATCCCAATCCCCCTTTAACCCCTTTGGGGGGGAGGGGGGGCAATTTTCAAAAATCCCTTCTTATTACTTGCCTAGGTCATAACAGCAATCTACTCTTCAAATTTCGTGATCCTGACTTTAGTCGTTTCAGCTGGGCGTTGATAAGTCAGTCAGTCAGTCATCCAGTCAGTCAAAAAATACTTAGGTTAATAAAAGGCTCTTTATATAATAATATAGATAAAAGCCACTTGTATTATAATTATGTGTTAAGATATTTTTCTCAGCAGAGCCATTTAAATGATAATTAATAAACAAACAGACGAGAAAATAGAAAGTACTTAATTTATAGTGCATTTAATGATGACATTTTTGAAAGAAAAATAATATTCCAAAAGAAGTATAATAATAATAATAATAATAATATAAAAAACACTAATAGCAACGCATGTAATTAACAAGTAATAACTATTGTTAAATTATAGAAAAACCTTAAAAATTATTAAATTAATGTCTTAAATTTAACATAACTGTTGTTATCAAGCATCTTGATATATAGTTCAAATGCCTGCTTCCGCATACTGTTTAATGTACATGTGTTGTTTTCTTATGACAGGTTGCTTGGGATGTGAGTAAATTTGGTTTTTTATTAATTTTCCTAGCGTGTTTGTATTGTTTTTCTTCTTTAAATGCTTTATACCGCAGTAATGGACTATTTTTGGCAAATCTGTCAGTCTATTATATGAAATAATGCATTTTCTACGACATACGTAAATGTCCTACCGGCTGATGATTAGACGTACGCATGTCGCTTTGGTTTCTCATTTTCATTGTCATTTGTTATCCAAATTCCATTCCCCCCCCTTCAAATATGTCATTAATTTATATTTATTGCAATTTATCTGGCAACATTTACCATTTTATATATTTATTTTTGCTTATCTGGGAGCACGGCAGTGCGTCCGGCGAGTTCGCACAGGCCGTAGCTACCTTTTCCCTGACCATTTCGGCCCACTTTTCACCCCCTCATAATTGCGTTTTGGGGAGAGCTAGAAAGTTTTCCACACATTAATATAATCAAACTGAACTAGGTTCCACGATTTAGAGTTTCTGTATTTAATATTTTTCGAAATATGCAATTTCGAAAAAGTGCTTTTTTGTCATTGACTCACAGGGGATCATCAAATAACTAAAGTTGGTGATCATCAAATAACTAAGGTACTTCTAACAGTCGTAGAATTATGAAATTTGACAAGTAAATAGGCTTTGGCACACAATTAACCAGAAAAGTCTGAAAACATACAATTTCTGCCTTTAAACCCTTCAAATAGGGGGTGCTGATTTGGCTATATACAGATCGTAACACATTCAATTGGCAAATTAAACTAATCACATTGCTGCAACCATTTGTGTTTTTTGTTGTACGATAAACATTTAAGTAATAATAGTTGCATAGACAATCATTTACTCGCTCATATTTGACGCCAGCGTTGGTCGCCAAAGCCCGATTACAGAAAATTAGTCTGAGTTTGAAGGTGTTACATGGTTTCAAGCAGAATGAAATTTGTATATGATTTTCCGAAAATATTAGTAAGGCAGTTCTTTTAGTTTATCTGTCCGTCTTTCTATCTTTTACTTCCTTAAAATAAATTTTATTATAAATGTCGTTATTCTAATCGCAGTAGCATTCTAGTCAATTTGGCAAAATTCCGGTGGGTTGTTATTTATTTAAGTGCATTTTTATGATGTTAATAAACTTTATATATATGTGTACAATCTGGATTTTATTTGAAATATATATATGCTATATATATATGCATATGCATCACACATATAATACATATGCATCATTATGACGTCCACATCAACAGGGTATTTTTGTCGCCAAATTTGGCGATATTTCGTTAAGTGTCGCAAAGCTTGGAGAGAATTTGACGCTAGAGGCTATTTTTCATTGAGAATTTTTAGGGCGAGTAACCATCTATTAATATTATGCGGTTAATTAAATGACAAAATACACGAATGTTAATAAAGTTTCAATCGTTTCGTCATTACACAAGACCTCTACTCTTGCTATTATGTTGTACTGTTATTATACTTACTGTTACTATATTGTTAGTCTTTACTCTCTTAAAAGTTTATTATAGAAAGAGAATTTTCAGAATTAAAGCATCGAGACTGCCATTTCTACTTATGATTATTATAATTTTATAACATATATCCAGTTTATCGATATGTACGTTAGAATGAATCTTCTTTAGTGGGGTTCCTTGCATTTTAGCTTCAGGTTTTCGAGTAAATTTAGCTAAAATCTTAAAACCAAGACACACTGACATATTATCTAAGACGATTAGATGAGAATAACGATAGATTTTCTAATGGAAGAGCGACAGTGCGTCCGTAGATTTTCTAATCTACCTAAATCTTGCCAATGTTAGAATGAAAGGAAAAAAAATAGCATCAATATGGTTTACTTAAATATGGATTGCTTTACAGGCGTTTAACTAGAACTACTTGACTTGCACGAAATCGTGCTGGCTAAAATATGCCATCTAGCAATGGAAATTACAGAAGATTACTTAATGAGATTTAAAATCTCCGCATTAGAGAGTGTAACGATGCAAACGGACGTAAAGCATAAATGACTAAGTAAATTAAGCGGTAGTTGTTAATAAAGATGAAATGCATAACAACACAAAATATAAGATATGCTGCCAATGATCACAAAGAGTTCTTGATTTCTCTAACAGAAACTTCCGATTTCGCGAAGGATTGAGCAAGTACATCTAATATATGAAGATGAAAATTTGTTTGTCTGTCTGCACTTCTATATAAATCAACAATTTGAAAGCCAGAATTGTGAAATGTTACGTGTAGGTGTATTAAAACATGGCCGAGGCAACTAAAGTAATCCGGAATCGAAATAATGCATAGTTAATGTTTAATTAATAAAAAACCAAAAATATAACACCCTTTTCGGGCATATCCTGTGCTGGCTGGCGCGATTGGCAAAAAAACAGGTGCCAAAAGTGGTGTGATGTCATGTAGATAAGGTCCATTCCAGTTGTTAAAAACGCCAAAGACTGAAGATCACAAAAACCACATCAAACATTTATCGCCAAAAACAACTCGCCAAACCTACCAGCACAGTATTATTGAACTCTTAACGACTTTTCCTATTAAATTTGAACATTTTTCGTTATAGCAGTTGCCAACAATTAAAAATCCACAATAAAATTCTTTCTACAATAATTAATTTTCTATTGAAAGATTTTCACGTGAAAAGTGAAAATGAAATAAAAAGTTTCAGCAATTGAAAAAAAGATTAATATGACGTCATATTGGTAATATAACGGAAATTTTCAAACATTCTCAATAATACAAGGAGTATGAGTCTGTAAATACAGAAAACAGGTTAATATGACGTCATTAGAGAATTAAAAACGAAAATTAATATAACGTCATATTGGAAGTTAAACGAACTTTTTCAAATGTTTGAGAATCATACAAAGAGAGTATCAATATGAGTAATAGAGAAATCAAGTAGGTATGTCGTCAGCAGCTGAGTACAACGTCATATGAGTTTGAGGAACATATCTGAATCATGATAAAAACATGATTATGGAAATATCTGGCATATTTTAATATTTTGAAGTTATCTACACAACATGTTTAATTTTGAAATGAAGTTTTCTACACAAACATTCTTAAAAATCTCAGATAACGCCGGGTATTTCGGCTAGTTATGAATAAAAGTAGTATAATGAAGTGCTTAACATACATTTAAGAAAGACTAAACTGGTTGCCTGAGGCGGCTAGTATTTTGATGTAAACTACAAATAAAATATAGATTTGTAAAGCATAATAAAGAATTTAAAAATTATTTTACATTTATATATTTGTTATATTTATATCCTATTAGAAAAATACATTTAATAAAACCTACAAAAAGTAGTGATATCCCATAAAAAAAACTTTCTGTAAAAAAAGAAAAGCGCCAAGTTCTCCTTAATCTTTCGGCCGTAAAAAGTACTGATATCTGATGTTCGCCCAAGTTAAAAGTCAAACATCCGAAATCTTTCATTGAAAATGGCTTCCTGAGACTTGGCCGTTAATGCATTTTAGGAGGTTTTTCAAATTCTAAAGACTTTACAATGATCTACATGTCTACTACATTTTTTTAAACATTTTACGCCTTTTGTTGCACAAAGTACTGAAATATAATACACATTTAAAAAAACATAATTTAGAAATCGCAGCTGTCGAGAATGGTCCATCCTGGTTCTCAACGCCTCATAAAATGTAACTCAATGTGAAATGTGATGAAAAAAATTATTCTTGGAATTCGTGTTAATGACAATTGACCGTACAAAATGAACATTAAAACATGGTAAAACTAAATAATGGTTAATCAAAACTACTGTTTCTTGAAACTCAATGGTATTTATTACAAAGCTTTTAGTTATAATGTCTTCATACGAATTTGCCTACTTGCATTCTGATATTACTTTTAATATTAAAATAATTTATAAATGTATAATTTCCAATCATTAATTTTGAAATGATTTATCGACGTAATTGTTTATTTCAAATGAAAGATATGACATGTTTAACATCAATCAGGGTGTATTATGTATTCTAATTTATTTTTCTCAGTATTACATTCTTCTAATGTTCTTAACCTAGAATGCATTAACGGCCAAGTCGCAGGAAGCCATTTTCAATGAAAGATTTCGGATGTTTGACTTTTAACTTGGGCGAACATCAGATATCAGTACTTTTTACGGCCGAAAGATTAAGGAGAACTTGGCGCTTTTCTTTTTTTACAGAAAGTTTTTTTATGGGATTCTTCTTTTCTCTGTATCTATTATGTAATGTATTAACTTTAGATAGATACATACCATCACTAAATTGGAGCTTCGGCCATTTCGTGGTTCGAAATTGATAGTTATTTTTTAACTTAAAGGTATTCCATATAAACTAAATACTTGCCATCTTTAAATTAAAGATTTGATCATATTCTGTTGATAGAACTTGTTTGACGTATTTTGATTTCAAATATATATATATATATATATATATATATATATATATATATATATATATATATATATATATATATATATATATATATATAATACCTTTGAATTCAAAAGACAACGAATAAGTTCTTTTATTAAATCTGACCAAATCTTTAATTTAAAGATGGCATGTAATTAATTAATATATAGAATAACTAACTTGAAAAAAAAAACTAACATATTTGAGCAATAAATGATCTAAACTTCAATTTAGAGACGTCATATAATAAAGTTTTATACATTAATCAAAGAAAAATGCAACGTGTCATAACAAATAAAACCCATTACGAAATTTCAATATAATAGGGAACAGAAACATATTTTACATTCACACTTATCTTTACGCAACAAAACAAAAACGTTCTGAGTATTTCTTTAAAGCGCTTTTTAACAGCATAAAACCCAAAACATTCTTATAGAAAAGAAAAACCGCATACACATTCAATTTTAAAATATCTATCTAAAGTTATTATGCTTTTTCCAAAGTAGAACAAATGTTTAATGAGGTGCAGTCACTCTCCAATATATAATCTTGAAAGAAATGCTTACTGTTTTCGACGTTTATAGGAAACAATTAACATAGCAGAAAATTATTTATACCAACAATTTCTGAAACAATAGACTTGTAACACGACACAGAATCTTTTTCAATTACAATTTGAGGGGTTTTTATCCCTAGGCTCATAAAAAATGTTATGAGAAATTTAGCGTTGCAATTTATTTAATAGTACTAAATGAAAAGCCAAAAATGTTAAGCACGAAAAAGTAAATGAATCTTTTTCTCAACAAAAATTTCGCAATCAAATAAAGTAAAAATTACTTTGGCAAGATAAAGCTATTAATAATTTCCTAGGCTGTACATTACAAAAAACATTCAAATTCAATGATACTAAAATTAAAATAGCACTTCCATGCAACGTCAATCATAGAATGTAACTAAAATTTTATAAAAGGAGCTTTATCTTTTAGATTTAATAGTTTTTCTTTAATTACTTTAATTATATTTATTTATTTATTTGTATGCTTGTTCCTTTTACACCCCCCTCCCACCCCCAAGAAAAAATGGATGAGGATAATCCAAGACAGGTCCGAATGTACCCGAGGCTCAGATTTTTCTCTTTTTTTGTTAATTAGCCAATATATTAATTAAAAAACCATAACGAACATCGCAAAATGGTACGCCGCTGCCGATCGTCCGGGTTTCCTAAATATCCCGAGTATCCAAATCAAAGAAGAAAGAAGGTCGGAAAAAGTTCCGTTTTTTCGGATTTTGAGACTGCAACATCAGCTTTCCATAAAGAAAAACGAAATATATATATATATATATATTCACTTAATCATCGTACTTCTCAGCTTCTAACGTGTTATACGTTAAAAAAGTATATATTAACATTAACCCTTTAAAAATTTCCCCCAAAAAACGTAATTAGTGTTTATTTTTTTTTTCGCAACATGTTTACAAGGTCACATCGGCTCTCTTGTTCGAAATACGAAAAAAACAAAATACCCACTTATTAGGGGTCCAATTCCGAAAGTGTTATTTGGTTTAAAAAAAAAAAAAATTCTGGTGTCAATTTCGTAATTTTCGTTTCTTCTGATTTTTTTCTTTAAAAAAAAAAAAACCGCATTTATTTACCAAATCAAAATATAATACATAAATAAATAAATAAAATAAATAAAAATAAATACTTGTGCTTTTCCAATTTAAACGATGTCTTGGATTACAAAAATAAAAATAATATATTTTCTGGAAGGCCTTTTACGAATTCGCCACTGTTTTTTAGGTAGATTTCGTAAGAAATACTACCTTATTACATTCTCCCCGAAGTTGGAATTTTTGAAAAAATTTTTGCAGATCTACGCCGATCATAACTCGTAGAACCCAAAACCACCCTCAGTTCAAAACTGTATCTATCTGTCTATCTATCTATCTATGTCACTTTTTTATGGACACGATAACTCGAATAATTCTTCACAAATCTCTTCCAAACTGATACATAAAATCAAGGGGCATAAAATCTCGGTCAAGTTCGTTAATGGGCAAAATCGAACCAAGGGGGGGGGGGGCTTTTTGTGAAAACAGAAAAAAAAAACCCATAACGTCTTAATTATGATACGTATCGAATCCATTTAAAGTTATTATTACTTCTAGGAAAAGGCCCGACAATTTATGTATAACAGATTTTTTTATATCATTAAAAATGGCCCCAAGGGGGAAAAAAGGGGGGGGGGGTTAGAAGAAAAAATTCATAACTTCGTCAATTTACAAGATATCAAATCTGCTTAAATTTTTTATAAATCCTCTTAATATTATCTAAAACTTTTATATTGACAAGTTTTTTATAGGACCAACCCTTATAGAAAAAAAAAATCCCTGCCGGCTCAGCCTGCGAACAAGTTAGATTTCAAAGTGGGCGGTTCCTTATGGAACCCAACTGCGGTATCATGGCAAAAAGGTAATTTCTTCCGCAATTCCCAACAAACAGGCGCCCCACGGTCTGCGCCTTCGAAATCTAACTGTGCCTGTAGGCCGAGCCGTCAGGGATTTTTTTTTCTCTGGTATCTTCCCAGATATCAACTGCGTTGCGTTAGAAACACATCTTGCAACTTCATCGTATTCGCGTTTTAAAAAAGGGAAGGTGGGTATATTATTTAGATTTTCTCAGGAACTTTTGGTCAGTACTGTTAAGTTTAATATATGTCGAAATGCCAGAAATTAAATCGGCAATCAATATAACGGGGGTCCCTTATATATATAAATCAACATTTGAACGGAGTGTGGTTTTGGGGTCTGGGGGTCATGATCGGTGAAAATATATCGAAATTTTCCGGAACTGCTTTCCTCCGAACGGCTGCAATAGGTAGCTTTATACTTTTTTGTATTGAAAGCTACCTAATATGGCCACCTGTTGTTTACATGTGCGGTATCGGCCCGGCCCGACCCGTTAAAAAATTGTCTTTATTCTGCCGGGTCGGATAAGGGCCTAGGGCCAGACCCGGATCCGTGTAGACATCTACTTCAATAAATCATTAGAAAATATGCATTTCGTTTTTTAATTTAAAATGTCATAATACTAAATTATAATAGTATCTTATTTTTTTTTTTATTCGGAAGATTAAACATTCATATTTGATTACCTTTCTTCTTAATCTTAATGGCAACCCTATATCCTGTCCTAAAAACATCTCTAGCCTTGAAATTAGAAGAAGAAAAAAATTGTCCGTGATGTTAGGTTCATTCAATAGGTCGGTACTTAGGGCACATGTGTGTTAAAGATAACACTGTTCATTCTTATCTTAATTAATAAATATATTTTTTTGGCAGTTAAATCACAAATTATAGAGGGTAGAAATGAACATTTACGCACTTTTTTTTTTTTAAAGACTGATAATACTTTAATAAACAGTATCTTTTAGTATCTGACAGTGTAAATACCTGTATTGGTTATACAAATGATTAAAAAATAATAAAAGGAAGTTTAACTTTCATTTGTTTGGGATGTTAGGGGTGTCTTAATAAAAAACTGTAAAAAAAAACAGGTAAATGAACAGTTCTTACCAGTGAATGAACGCAAATTTTTCCAGTGAATGAACAGGCAGCAATTTAAAAGCACTTAAATTTCATACTATGTTATTCATTTTACAACTTGTACAAATAACTTATAACATGTTTTTATTGAACTACGGGATTTTTAAACCCAGCATGATAATTAACTAGTGGGGAGTTTTTCAAACTTTATTCTTTTGACATGCCTCTTATATCAAAAAGTTAAAAATCAGCAGTAACTGATGTCAATGGCATATATATAGATATATATACACTATATTGCCAAAGGTGATTGGTCACTTGCGATTTTACACGTTTTGTTAACTATCTAGAAAAAATATATGAGGAATTAACCTGAAACTGCAGGTGTGTAAACAGTATAGTATAGCTTATATATTTCCGTGAATATTTTTTCCCGAAACCCCATAGGGGACTGTCAACAAATTGAAAAAGAACGAATATCGTTTGAATTACCCTGTAAAAACTAATATAGCAAAATTGTTCAAAGTCGAGATTATTAATAAGTGGTTTATTGTAATATACTGTGTTAATTTTTATGAGGATAGCATGAATATTCGAAGAGAAATTAAGGTTTTTATAAAAACCGACTCAAATTTCGCCACGTTTTTTGCTTATAATTTGCAGAGTTCTTAATATAAAAAAAAGTTATTTTGAGAAAATATGTGGAACAACATTGTACATAATACTCTGCAATCGGAATTAAAAAATAATAAAAATTGGATGAAAAATGAGCAGGTTTACTAAAAAATGTTTCACTGCGCATGTGCGAATGCAATCAAAATATAATATGCATAATGTATTAGGTAAGTATATAGAGCAACTTTTGTGAAAGTCTCAAAATCATAGCTTGAAAATTCTGAAAATTATCGTCGATAGAAGAAGCTCGAAATCCGTTGTTCCCAAAAGGAAGCAAAAAGATGAGGGGTTGTATCCAAATATAGTAGTACGTGCAATATTGTGTACGCTATCTTGGCCCTAATCAACAGATATTTGATACAACCCCTCATATTTTTGCTTCTTTTTTGGGAACAACGATTTCGAGCTTCTTCTATCGACGATAATTTTCAGAATTTTCAAACTATGATTTTGAGACTTTCACAAAAGTTGCTCTATATACTTAGCTAATACATTATGCATATTATATTTTGATTGCATTCGCGCATGCGCAGTGAAACATTTTTTAGTAAACCTGCTCATTTTTCATCCAATTTTTATTATTTTTTAATTCCGATTGCAGAGTATTATGTACAATGTTGTTTCATATATTTTCTCAAAATAACTTTTTTTTATATTAAGAACTCTGCAAATTATAAGCAAAAAACTTGGGGAAATTTGGGTCGGTTTTTATAAAAACTTTAATTTCTCTTTGAGTATACATGCTATCTTCATAAAAAGTAACACAGTATATTACAATAAACCACTTATTAATAATCTCGAGTTTGAACACTTTTGCTACATTAGGTTTTACAGGGTAATCCAAAAGATATTCGTTCTTTTTCAATTTGTTGACAGTCCCCTATGGGGTTTCAGAAAAAAATATTCACGGAAATATATAAGCTATACTATACTGTTTACATACCTGCAGTTTCAGGTTAATTCTTCATGTATTTTTCTAGATAGTTAACAAAATGTCTAAAATCGCAAGTGACCAATCACCTTTGGCAATATAGTGCATATTAAATAGTAGTTGTAATTTTATAATTTGAATTTTTAAAAATCAAAATGTTTTAACGGTTTAGTTTCGAAGGAGAGAAATTCAAATTATCTGTAATATAAATAAGACCAGAGGGCCCGTGCGAAAATTTCGCACTGAAATCTAATATTTTTTAGGTACTTCTCTATTATCCCGTTGACCACATTTCATAACAAAAAAACTATCGCCAAACTGTAAGATTAAACGCCAAAAATGCAGTCCCATTTACTGGATGTCAGAAGCATTATACGTGTTTGTTACGTCATCAAGTGGGTTTTAATTCGACATTTGCGTTTATTTTTCATTATATTTTACTGATTTATTAGTTATTTTATTAATTAAAATAACAATTGTGTCCTTAAATTCCTATATTTTATTTATTTTTTGATATTCCAATGGCAACGTTCTCCCGTTTATTTGGCGATAGTTTTTTGTTATGAAAAGTGGTCGACGGGGTAATAGAGAAGTACCATTTTTTATCAATATGTAATATTTATTAGATGCAGGTTTAAACTTCTAAAGAAAAAGCAAGGATAAAAATATCTGCAAACAACATTTAGTTGTTAGTCAAGCCAGAATATCATCTAATTTATTCCATCAAAGTTAGACTAAAAACTGATCCAAGATTGCTAAAGGCACGCGCGAGAAAAAAAAAAATTAACAATCGTATTTTGACTGCATTAGAGGATGACGTCATCCGCTTCGGGAAAACCATGGGACTTAGAAATATAAATCTAAACATTTCAATTTCAATTTCGCTTTTTAATCATAAGTATAAAATAAACCCGTGCGGTGTTTTTTATAATAATTGCTATGAGCATCATATAATGTGTTATTTTATTTTTTTGGCAACAATAATTTCAGGAAAACCTTTCATTTCTTTTATGAAGATTTAATTTTTTAATTTCAACAAATTTTAATCAAAAACATGTTTTAACGAATTGTTAACTGGGCTATGTCAGAAGCCTGTTCTAAAACCTTTCATATGGTATCTCATTCGTTGTTCTGCGTTTCATATTTTCTGAGTAAAAGGGATGTTGACAGGAGAAATTATATATAAGGATTTGGAACTAAATTTGACATAGGTAATTTGTTTTTCGTTATTTTGTTGTAAAATCTATTTTTCTTTGTATGCCAGTGTGTCAGACAATAGAAAACGTCGCATTTTCGGTTTGTAATAGCAAATGTTTGATATATTATGTATTTTTCACTTTCCAACATAGTTAAAAAGTGTTTGTGAATTCGGTTTGTCTGTCTGTAGTTTGTCCGTGCTCTAATTCGCGTAAATATACTCGGATTGCGTTGAAATTTATATAGATTATTGGAGTTTACTCTAGCATGTTTGGTATTGAACATGAAGTGTGTAGCATTTATGGTTTTTTTATTAGGAAACTCAAAAGAATTCCCTAAGACTAGGGTCTTTGGAGGAAAAATCGTTTGCTACATATTTTAATGGTGTTACATAATTTTAAACATATTCAAATTGATACATATCACTGAGGTGCACTACAAGGCGCTTACTGTAGAATATGGTGTGCATAAAATATATCGTTCATTTACAGGGACACTCAAAAGACATTTTGTCAAAACCGAAATTACATTACGGTTTATAGAGAAAATTATTTGCAAAGTATTTTAATGATGTTTCACTATTTTAAACGTATTCAAATTGATACATATCACTAAGGTACACTACAAGACGCTTACTGTAGAGTGTAGTATGCATAGATTGTGTCGTTCATTTACAGGAACACTCAAAATAATTTGGTTACCGTACTGTGTATGAGCAATATTTGTTGGTAAATCGTTTCAGTTGTGGTACGCGTTTTTAAATGTAACTTTTTTTGCATATTAATTGGTGCATATAAATTCTATAAATCATATACAGGGATACTCAAAGGATCTCACATACATTTCCGTTAATTGACGAAAATTGCTGAAGGAGAATTTTCAATTGTGCTATGTATTTCCCGACTAAAGTATACATTTTAGTATTCTGTGCAGTATACATACAAATCTATCGATCATACACAAGGCTGCAAAAAATAATTCGGATATTTTGTTTGACTATTGGTAGTAATTGCTGAAATTAGATTTTTAAATGTGTTATGCGTTTTCTAAATTGTTTACTTTAGTGTAAACTGTGAAGTTTTGTCACAGTATATTCGGAAACTGTTTCATAATCTATACTTGACGCATGATTTTTCGTTCTTGTTTAATTTGTTTTAGCGATTTTACGTAATATAAGGCATTCAAAAAAATATATATTTGATTAAAATTGATGATTTGGGATTTTTTTTAAATTGTGAGATACATATTACCTTTTAACAACTCATTTCCACTTATTCTTATTATCTTATTTACATTCTCAAGAATGTGATAAATACATTATTCATTCCATAAAGTTTTTGTCTCTGAAGAATCCTTTATATGTAAGTTAAATTTTCTTCTTGAAAAAAAAAAAAAAAAAAAAAAAAAAAATTCTTTCAAAAATGATGTTTTTCATTACTCTCATAAGCCTTTCTTGTATCCAGTGTAGCAATATAATCCTGTGCAACAATTTCGAAACTATATTAGCATTCGTCACGTACTAAAAATATTCAGGAATGTCCTTTTTAACACTTTCCAACATAGTTGAAAAGTGTTAATGAATTCACTTTGTTTGTCTGTCTGATCGTATGTCCCGTGCTCTAACTCTCGTAAATATACTCTGATTGCTATATAATTTTTATATGTTATTAAGGTTTACTATAGAGTGTTCAGTATTGAAAATGAAGTGTGTATGATGTATAGTTCGTTTACAGGGACACACAAAAGAATTCTATAATATGAAGTTCTTGGTCGTGGTAAAGTGGATTTGATACGATGAGTGTTTCGATGACTAAAATCAACATTACCTTCTAAGAAATCTAGAAATTCAGAAGAAATAAGGATAGGCACATTTGGAAGAATAGGCAGACATGAGTAGATGAAAGATATATCCATATATATATATATATATATCTGACCTATGTCATACGATGACGCTCGTATTTATAAATCAATTTTGACGAAACTAATTGTGTGTGTATTAAGCTCACCAATGTCTCGACCGAGTTCGTTGGCCAGCTTGGTCCGTCATTTTGTTTCAAGATGGCGGCCATTTAAAAATTTAAAAGTAAAATAAATATACAAAAAAGTTAAAAATTCAAATTTATTTTTTAATTAAGTGTTAGGCCATGATACGAGGATTCCAGAGCATTTTTTGGTTTACCTCTATCTTAAAAAATCGCTGAGATAGAGCAGTTTGAAATGTCTAGGGTGGCTGACATTTTGAAACAAGACAGCACATTACAAAAAATTTCATTGTTGTAATAATTTTCCCAATCATACGCATAAAACTATATATTCATATCCGTTAGCGCCAAATTCTCGCCAAACTTGGCGACATTTGGCAAAATATCGTCAAATTTGGCGACCAAAATAAGTCTTCATAAATGAAGCCAATTTGGCTATTGCTCAATAATTTGGCGAATTTCTTATTCAAATTCAGTATTAACGAATCTTTTGTAAACATTTTCTTTGCATTTTAACTTGCTGTGTTTGTGTAACATTAGCTAAAATTTTAAAACGAAGATATAGGAAAGCTACCTTTTCCTCCCGGTACAAGCCGGAAGGACTTTTTGTTTTCAAGTAATGTTGCCACTTAGCTGAAGTAGATAGTTAGAAGTGAAGTAGTGTTGCCCTTTTTTTGTGAGAAGTTCTCCAACTCTAATAATAATAATAATAATAAAAACCTAAAAAATTATAAAATACAAAAAAATGATGTAATTAAAATATTTTAAGCCTAAAAAAATTAAAAGACTTAAAAAAAAGGGGGGGGGAGGGAAAGATTTAAAAGAATATTAAAAAACTAAAGGAGCCCTGGAGCAGGGGAAAATTTAGAGCTCCAACTCCGGCTCCGGGCTCCAGCTCCAGGTCACTGTTTTGCAGCCATGGTATTTTTAATTTAGCTCTCATCTCTATAATCTCTATAATAAAACCGTAAGTCATGTGACTGTCATCAACAGTTCCGGAATGTCCGTTTCACTTTTTCATATGCCAGGCGGCCATTTTTATGAAAAATTAATTTTTCGAATAAAACTTCATAAATGTGACATTTTTAGAAAGATCGTTCAAAATAAATTAATATTTGAGAGATGACTTACGTTCAATTATGTATATATTCTCCAATAACTTCAGTTGAAATTAGCTTCGCAGTTCAAATTCTCTATCCATGAAAGTAAACAAAAAAAAAAAAAAAAAAAGATTCATTCGTCTTGAAGGTTTAAAATATTAAACCATTAAACCATGGAGATAATCGTTCGTAAAGTTAGTTTTCCATGAAAGATTTTTTGGAGCGCTGCCTGGTGTCAAAAAAATAATTCGTACCAGTGACACAATCAAAGTTTACCATAATTATGTGCTATACAACTCAACTTCATTCTTTATCTTTTCTTGATGTAAGCTGAATGTAAACAAATACAACTCATGTAATGATATTTAATGAATCAAATTTAGAAACAAATTGTCAGTTAATTTGGTATTTATGTATTATACGTGAAAGGAAGAGAGACCACCGAAAATGATTGTTAATCACTAATCATATTTACCATTATTAATGACCAATTGCTTTCAAAACAGTAATTTAATATACATTTACAAAATACAAAACATCATTAAGTACTTTTGTGTTATTTGGGCGCAAATCTCGCCAATAGAATTTTTAAAATCGACAATACCAGCTTTTATTTTTCGCGTGTGCAAATTAGAAACGATACTTTTATTTTGAAATCAAATGTTCTGATGGAACAGCTGTCGTAGACGCACCGGGGCACTATATTAACTATAGAGGTGCAATATAGAGAGAAAAAACGGGTTGCTGTAATTAGAATTATAGGCGGTAATGTTGGTGTGACATATTACGTGATTATCAAAACTGGCTTCCAAAAGTTCAATGTTTCACCAAACCATACTCTAAAATTACGTGTTATAATATGCACTCCGATTATGTCACATTATTCAAGACGTTTTAAATGAGAATAATGATAGATTTTCTTCTTGATTCTCCCGTAATCAAGTCTACAGCCAAAGTTAGCGAGAAACAAACAAACAAACAAAAAAATATTGGCAACAATATGGTTCAGTGTAAATGGTGGATATCATTAAAGACTTTCACAAAATAGACTTCATTGCACCAAATCGTATTAACTAAAATACGCCATTTGGCAATGGATCCAATTACGGAAAACTACTTAATATGTTTAAGAATCTCCTCATTAGCAAGCATATTGCAACTGATAAGCAAACGGATATGAAGCATAAATGCTTAAGTTGGTTAAGCGGTTTTTGTCAAGAAAGATGAAATACATAACAACAAAAAATATGCGAAATGCTACCATGATCGAAAAAGTTTTTGATTTGTCTATTAGAATCTTCCGGTTTGGCGAAGGATTACGGAAAAAAAATAAATTATGAATAAAAGTAACGTGTTACAGTGCTTAACATACATTTAAGGGAGACCAAACTGGTCGCCAGTGGCGGCTAGTTAAGATATACGAATGCACTCTTAATGCACTGCGCCAAGTGAACTTATTTCCCTGTGAAAACAAATAATGTTTTTCTGGAAATTATTTCAATAATATTCGAGCAGAAATTCACACAGATTTTTGTTATTCACACAATAATAAATTAGAGCTCGAAACGATTTTATCAAAAATATGCATAATTTAATAATTCAAGTAAGATTATTCAAATCAAACTTAATAAAATATTGTTAAATTCGTACATAATGGTATTTTTATCGGCATGCTTCAAATCTATTTTATCTGAATTGATAAATTCAAAACCTTACAAATTCTTAATTACCCACTTCTTTGATCAGTTATTCTGCTACTAAATAGATGACAATCAAAATTTGCTTGTTAGCGTCCACAATTATCAAAGAATCGTGCTAATTTACTGATATATTCGTCTAGTTTTACTAATCATTTATTATTCGCAGGCTTATTACTCATAAAATACAACTATCGCATTGGAAGGTTTCTAACGAACAATACTTAACAGTTCTCCTCAATTAAATTAAAATTCAGCTGGTATTAGAAATAATTTCATGCTCATTTGTCAGAGCACGAACCCGCAAGAATCCGACGACTTTTTAATCCGACTGCCCCCGCGTTAAAATTTCAAAGCTGGGATGTGCGATACAATTTCAAGTCTTGAAGTTTAAACTAAAATTCTTTAAAGGAAAAAATAAATTAAAATTAAATTAAGAAACATAGTTCAGCTTTAATTGAATAACGCCATATGTTTTTATTTAAAAAAAATATGTTATTATAATAAGATTTATAAGGCAGTTTTTTAATTGAAATCGCGCAGTTGTACTTTTTAAGAAACTTTGTAAAAAGTATTATTTAGTTCCTCTTTGCTCAGTTTGTATGTAAATTGTGCATTCTAAAAATGAGAAAAAATAAGTTTGAGTCTGAAACTCCGTACAAATTATAGAGCTCAATTAATTTCGGATCCGCGTTCGGCTTGCTGCCATCGTACATCAAGCAGTTGGTGTAATAGTGCTGGTGAAAAAAAGTAGGGGGCGCTCAAAATTCCGAACGTTAGTGTCTGAATAGTAGAACAATAACAATAGAATTCGGAATTTAATAACGCTAATTCACGCAATGAACTTTCGTTAAAATTTACTTTGCAATTTTTGTTTTTGAAATATGGTAGAATAACATTAAACAAGCTGTCCAATGACAACAATGCAAATTACTACATTTTTACTTTCTGGACAGGTGTAGTGTAAGAAAAGTATTGTAATCATTAAAAAAAAAAAAGAAAGAAAAAGAGTATGATGAAATTTTGGCACAGCTTTATGTTTTGGGGTTCATTGGATCCCCTCCCCCCTTTTTTTTTCTTAACGATTCGGTATGTATGGGCATATTTTGGTATTTCCCTACATTTTCAGGTCACCAAAGTCCGTTTTTGCTGTCAAACGGTGGTTTCTATCCACTATATACACCATTTTCAATAGTGATAATACTGCAATGGACATCAAAAACATTCTTCAAATTTGTCGCAATTCAAGTCAACTTACGAAAGTCAGAGTAAGAACAGACAAATAAACAAACAGACAGACGATCCGAAGTCATAAACACTTTTCAACTTTCTTGGAAAGAATTAAAAATCAGTGATTTTTACTTAAAATTGTTAATTGAATAGCGTGCTTATCCTTCAAAAAATAACAATACATTTCAAAAATCTACTCCCGGGTCTGCTAGGGACTCCCGTGTCCCTTAGGAAATCCCTTTAGGGTACTTTTCTAGCTGTTAGGAAATACTGTTAGGATACTGTTAAGAAATACTTTTCTAGCGTCTCCCTGAAAATAAAAATTAGGGGGACGTATAAAATAAAATAAAAAAGTGGGGCGACGCCGTCCTCCAAGCGTATCCCCTCGACTACACCAATGACATCAAGTTGACTCAAATATCAAATCTGTATGTTAACCCAGTTCCAATGTTTCTCAACCGGTGTACCGCTGAACAAGTCTGCCGTGAGAAGACCTCAAAGTGTGCGGCAAATAATTCCAGTTAAAAATTTTATAAAGATTTTACGAATTAAAAGAAACACAATTGCTTTAACATACAACGCTCCATACTAAAAGATTTATTTTGTAATGAGATTTAGTGTCATAAAGTTGCATTTTTCAGGAGTTTATTTCAGTGTTTGTTTGTATACTCGTTATAACAGGATGCAGGGAATCATAAAAATGGTCTCCAGAGAAATTCAATACTTTGACAGATAATTATTCATTCGAAATGAAAAGTATTACAATACATAATACAATACAAATGTTTGTATTGTATTAAATTATATATGATTATATATATATTGTATATGATTTATAGGTTTGTATGTATTATACTACACAGTACATTAAAACTTAGTTCAGTTAAGAAATACATAGCACAATTGAAAATTCCTCTTCAGCAATTTCCATCAATATACGGAAATGCCCACGAGATCTTTTGAGCAGCCTGTATATGATCTACAGAATTTATATGCACCAATTAATATGCCAAAAATTAGTTACATTTAAATACGCGTACCACAACTGAAAATGAGCTACCAGCAATTATTGTTCATAGACAGAACTGTAACCAAATTCTTTTGAGTGTCCCTGTAAATGAACGATACATTCAATGCATACGATATTCTACAGTTAGTCCCTTGTTGTGCACCTCAGTGATATGTATAAATTTGAATATGTTTAAAATAGTGAAACATCATTAAAATACGCTGCAAATGATTTTCCCCCATAGACTGTAATGTAACGGAATTCTTTTGAGTGTCCCTGTAAAAGAACAACAAATGGTACACACTTCATTTTCAATACAAAACATGCCATAGTAAAACCCAATAACATATATCAATTTCAATGCTTTCAACTGTGTTGAACCACTTTTCAACTATGTTGGAAAGTGTTAAAAAGGATTATGTTGCAAAATAAAATTCGCTCTAAAATCGCTTTTGCTTTTTAAAAATGTAGGCCTAATGTATGTTGAAAATAAGATCACTTTTAAAATTAAAAAGACATTTAAAATCAGACATTTAATAAAATAAAAAACAATACGTTAATATCAAATAATAAAATCAATTATAGTAGAAATTTCAAATTTTATACAAGCTCCTCATCTGTACAAATATCAATCGAAAACCAAAGCTGTTGTTTACATATGCTCACGTTTTTGATTGTAAAGATGAGGAGCGTGTATAAAGCTTGAAATATCCACTGTAATCGATTTTATTATTTGATTATTAACGGGTTGTTTTTAGTTTTATTAAGGTGGTGGTTGTCAAATAGCTTGCTCAACAATGCGAAACTTTCTGACACATTTTCTGACTCATTTTTAAACGCAAAGACATAAAATTGGCAGGCTTGAATATGGAAGTGATTTGGAATCGAAATAAGTTTTCCATTTTTTGATAACTAAATTACTTATCGAGTTATAAGCTATTCGTGTCACGTGACCACACGTTTTTCTCCTTATTTTTTGTGCTGGCGCGTTGGGAATTCGGTTCAAAACGCAGACTTCGACAGTAATCTTCGGTCTTGATTAAAAAATGGAAAACGTGCTTCGATTACAAAGTTTCTGAATAAGAGCGCCTGCCAATTTGGTTAATTTGCGAACAAAAATTAATTAAAAAATGTATTATAAAGCAGCGAATTTGGATTTGAGAACAGCCTTAAATGTCTGATTTTAAATGTCTTTTTCATTTCAAAATTCTTATTCAGATGTAATGCATTTAGTTATTTTAAAAAGATGATTGTTTTTTTCAAACAATTTGAAAAAACACTACATAACTTCGGATTTTCATAAAATACAAAAAAAAAAAAAAAAAATCAATATATCTAAATTGACAGAGAATTATGCAAATATACACTTTGAAAATTAAAAATTAAACGTAAATTTTAACATTTGCTTAAATAGAAATGCCAAAGAAAATATATTTTTTTCGAAATAATACATATAATTTGCTTTTCAATAAGTTTTTTTTTCCGCCAGTTCATTCATTATTTTTTTTTCCAATATCGAACCAAATGAGTGGAAATGAGTGATTTGGAGTTTTATTGTACCGAAATCACTCAAAGTATACGTTCTTGAATAAAAATGTCTTGTACTATAAATAAAAAGATTTTCCCAAAAACTAAACTTCTCATAAGAAAAACTGCTGTTTATTTATTTATTTAAAATTATTATTAATATTGCTCTTCTGTAACACTGTTTCAATTTCCTTTTTCTTAATTTTTCTTCACATTTTTCAATTAAAAAAACATTATTTTGTAAGAAATAAATAAAGACATACTTTTTTAGAACTATCCGCAAGAAAATTACAAGGTTATTTAACATTTTGTTTATCTATATATATATTTGTCTTACGTGGCGCGGAAATAGGGCTGAATTTCTAGCTTATTGTTGGCAACAACCGTAGTTTCCAGAGCTCAGACCAATGAAAAGACTAGATTGTGTTGGATAGATTAGCTCCGCCTCTAATATTGGCGGTCAGTGAAAGAGCAGTGAAAATCAAGTTAGCAAATATTAAAAATAATATAACATGTACGTAATCCAAAGCGTCTGAGATTATTTCTCATTTTAATTATGAGTAATATTGCTATTTTCAAATGAATTCTCAACTCTTATTAGGAATTTATGAATTTCACTCACATGAAAAATCGTATAAAAATATCAACTTCTATGTTGCATCTGCTGCCATCTGTTGCAGAAATCTGTAATCAATTAGAATAGTAAAATGTCGAACGAAATTTAAACAGTCATTGATGATAAACTATCTTCCTATTACGTAGTTTTTTTTTTTTTAAATGAATAAGCCGTGCTGTACAATATTATAGGTGCAATAAGTTTTAAACAAATTATGTTTCCAAGATCTTTTATTCATAGTATTTAAATGATTTATATGCTCATTAGTAGCTCCAACTAAATGCATTTTTAGTTGTGTTTTCAACGGAGTTCAATTACTTTTTTACATTAAAAAAATTGTCAATTTCATATATTCAAATGATTTATGGTAGTACTTATTCCGGCTAGAATTACTGCAAAAATAAAAAGAGGCGAGCGAGCTGGGTCCGCATAGCGGTCTCAATGTGAATTGCTTCGCAATTCACGGGGGTTTGGCGAGCGTTAGCGAGTAGGGGGCTGAGCCCCCTAGTATTTATTTATTTGTATAAGGATTTTTTGCAGAAATATATATATGATGTTTCTGTGTAGTGTTATTATGGTTATATATATATAGTATATAATAAGTTTGCGACTATTTACATATATATATATATATACACACACACACTGAGTGGCCAAAAAATTAGAGACACCTCTTATTTGAAAGTAAACCTGTCCGACAGTGTTATAGAATGATGTAACAACCCAGAGTTGCTTATACAAGGAGCTCTCACGTCTTGTACGACGTAGTTAGCACGAAAGTTACTATAACAAGTTGGAAATCGTACGTAAAACGTGACAAATAAGGTGCGTTCGTACTATAGCTAGTTATATAAATATTCAGATCTTGATGATTTTTAATTCTGTGAAATGAATTATATCATCGTCTGTAGATTAATTTCTGTAATAAAATAAGTATATCGGTCGCTTGACGATTAAACCTCGGAAGCTCCTATAACAAGAAAGCACCGATTTCTTTTAAAAATTTTAAATTTCTTAATAAATATTTTTATTAATATTTTCTAAAGTATTGATTCGATTTTCTTAAAATTTGAAATGTCTCCACAAAATTCTGCAAAGATAATGTATCTTAAATTTCAAACAATTCGGTTGGGTAGTTTTTGCGTTGTTATATGCGGACAGACGGACGGACCAGACGACGACAATAGGTGCTACGTATTTATATAATTACGAACGCACCTAAAAATGGGTAAGACGAAAAATTGAAGTGACTTTGAACGACGTCGACGGTTGATCGTCGGTGCAAGAAAAGTTGCTGCCAACATCTCTGAAACGGAGACTCTTTTAGGATTTTCTCGGCCAACAGTATCTCGGGTGTTTAGAGAATGGTAGTTGATAAAAAAAAACTTCAAGCGATAAGGACCATTCTGGTCGAAAAAGGCTGGTGAACGAGAGGTGAAAGGCCAGTAGCATGCGCATAGTCCGCAGCAACGGAAGGACAACAACACGACATATTACAGCTGAAATCAATGCAGGTGCATCACAAAACATATCCTAATGCACAACAAGATGGAATTTGCGAAGGATGGGTTTAGCAGCAAGTGACCATCAAGTTTACGTTTGGTATCACAGAAACTGGGAAAAGACGCCTGTTGTGGGTAAAGGAACGACGGAATTGATCACTTGATGACTGGAAAAAAGTAGACTGGTCCGATGAATTTCGGTTGCTGCTCGATTATGCAGATGGCAGGAACAGAATATGGCGCAAAGAGTACGAATTCATGGACACTTCCTGCCAAATGAAAACTTTTCAGGCTGGTGTGGTGGAATTATGGCGTGGGGAAGGTTTTCCTGGAGTACATTGGGTCCCTTGATATCTGTGGGCACAACTCTGAACAGCACAGCTTACCTCAAAATCGTTGCCGATCACCTGCACTCGTTTATGGCTATAATGTTCTCTTATGGAGATGATCACTTTCAGCACGACAATGCACTTTGCCATGGTGCTCGATTGGTCTTAAATTGGTTTGAGGAATATCAATCAGAGTTTAACCTGGTTCCATGGCCAGCTCAGTCCCCTGACCTCAATCCTATAGAGAATTTGGGGGACGAAGTCGAAAGAGCACTTCAAAGCTTGAAAACGCCACCATCCAATCTGATCCAACTTACAGCTGCCATTATCTCAGCATGTCACAATTCCTCAGCAACAGTATCAGCAACTTGTTGAGTCCATGCCAAAAAGAATATCGGCTGTGATCAGAGCTAAAGGTGGACCAACTCGTTTTTAGAGGGTATCTCTAATTTTTTGGCCACTCAGTGTATATTTGTCACTAAACAATATTAGAATGATATAGTCTATATCAGGTGTTTTTAATTAATACATGTTTGCGGACTGTAAATGATCATAATAGTTGTTAACAGTGGATAGATTATAGTGGCGGGCCTAATCACACATGGTTTAGGGACAATTTCTTTGAATATGAGACTCGCGTGATTAGAAAATTACGCTTTTCAGATGGTCATCATTGAATTCTCAAGATTTTTTTTTTACTATAGCTTTCTCAAATAAAACGTCTATTATAGAATATATTAACTGCTACAAAGAGCTCCAAGGCTTAAAAAATAGTCATCACTGTTTTGTTTTTTTCTTTTGGGCATATTTTTAGATATTTTACGAACAAGATTATTTTTAATTTACATCTGACTTTATTGATTACTTGGAAATTTCTACATAAAAAAATATATTAAAAGGTAAAACCAAAACAATTCAAATGTTTAAAAAAGCTCTTTGGAATAAATTTTGTAACTAAAATATTAATTTCATTAACAACATTCTGTATGTTATTTTCTGTATTTATATAGAATTGTAATATATATATATATATTTATTTATTTATTATTAAAAATAGCCAAAAAACATAATGCAGAGTAATTAGGAACATCAAGTTTTTTAGCCATCTTTTGAAACTTCGCATTACATTTTAAGTTTAAATTATATGAAAAATTTTTATTCAAGCACATTTAATATTTTTCTTTCAGCAGACGCGAACTTATATATTCATTCTTTTTTGAGACGTGAAAGTTAGGAAGATTTTTCAAAAGAACAGCGTAACTTTTTTTTTAGAAAAAAATTCTTTACATCTGCATTGCAAAAACTTAATACATAATTGCCCTCATCTTTGCGCTTCCAAACCCCGCGATTTCCACATTAGCGGAAATTCTTTGAATTCTATAATAAGATACTTCTTTTACTTTGAAATATTATCAAACTTTCTTTTTTAATTATTTATATCTCAGGCCGTTTATAGTTTTCACTTATTAAACTCCAACTAATGAAGGTAATTCTACAAAATGCATTACATCCTAACCAACGGAAGATGGTTTGATGTTTATCCAATATTTGACTTGCTGACGAAAAACTAATAAGTTTTAACGGCCTTTGCTTAAAACCTTATGTTTTACCTTATTTTATTAACAAGGAAAAAGCTTAGCCAGTTCGAGCTCACCGATTTATCTGAAAATTTGTAAATTAATGGAGTGCCAAAAGTAGAAAATGTCCACAAAATAACCAGTTCTTCTCAAATATAAGGATGAAAACAGAGTTTAAAACTTTTTAAAAAATGTTTTACGAAATAAAAATATAAAATAATATTAAGTAGATCATTATTTTTCATCAACTAAAAAGATACAGAAAAAAAAATGATAGAAAATGTAACTGACTTTCAATCTTTATTTTGTGCATCAAAATTTTTAATCCAGCTGACTGAGATACATGGCTTAACACCAGGATTGTCAAGCAGGTCCATATTATATTATATTATATTATATTATATTATATTATATTATATTATATTATATTATATTATATCATATATATATATATATATATATATAATTATAATATCTATGAATTTCAAAAACATATCAAGTTCTAATATCATTCTACTAAAATATTCAAAGAGATAATTAATGATATTGTGTAATCAGAATACCACATAGCTAATAATTAACTTGTGCAATCATAAAATTACCTTAGCATGTGCTTCAATGGTAATTAGCCAAATTTACTCATACCTGAAGAACAATTAAAAAGAAAGAGAGAGAAAGGGGAAAAAAAATTATAAATTGGAGTTGCTATTAAGTAAACACAAATGGATTAATAAATTAATTATGAACATTATTCAGTGGAAAAACTGGACCACAACAGAACCAATCAAAATTGGATATGAAAAAACATATGTGGATGTACTCGTCAGCTTGGCTGCACCCACATGTGTTTTAAAAATAATGCAGTATTTCATAATTCTACTGGCATGATGCTAAGAACAGTAGAATCAGCCAAGTATACTGAATTATTACCAGACAACAATTGGAAAAATTTAAAATTGGAAATATGTAAAATGTAAATAAAAAACCATTAAGAAATATATAATATATCACTTACAACGATTATCCTAAAATCTTTATAAATCACCACACTAAATTACCACCAGATATCATTTTTGAAATAATATTTGAAATTAGAACCCTTAAATTGTAGAAAAAATGTTTTACTCACAAGAATGATACAGTATCCTCAAAATATATCAACTTCTGCATAATGTTCAATTCCACATGGCACGTATCAAACCTGTTGACATTCGAGTCGAGTTGAGAGAAATGATTTGAAAGACAAGTTGAGAGCTCATTTTTTGTAAAACACAACTCGATCAATGACACCCCAACACAAAATAATTCAAAAACACACAAAACTATTCTGTTGATAATACTCTTATAACAAAATTATATCCGTGAATATATAATTACTCCATCTAATTTTAATTCCTGAAAGTAAAATTAATATACAAGCAATAGCTCCCTCTATAGTTAAATTAAAAATAATATCTATGATATCATCAACTAACTAAAACGTAAAGTGTCGCCATCTGTTGGTATTATAATTATTCATAATTAATATTTACTTACATATCCATATTATTATTAACATTATCACTTCATTAGATTTTCACTTCATTAGATTTAATCAATATATAAATTTTAATAAACAATACTTCCTTGTAGTTTTTACATTAAATTCGAATAAAATCCTACAATATGAATAAATATACACAGAATTTATTCATCCTGCACAGCATTTCAGATATTCTTAACAAGAGTATATTTTGTAAAAGAGTTATTATTTTAAAACAAAGTGCTATGCTGCCAGCTGTTTTAAACCACTGATATATATTATAAACTTATAATTAAATTATTAATTTTTTATTGTTACTTCTACTTAAATATATTTTAGACTTGTTATTAAATATTTAATGTATTGTTTATACTTATACTTAATTATATTTTAGATTTCAGAGATTAATTTAATATCAAATTAAATTATTATTATTACTACTGTGCTTCAATCAAATTTATGCTATGCAGTAATTAAAAATACTCATTAAATTTAATTTGATAGATAAAAATAAAAAACTATATATATATTTATACACTTTGCAAATAGATATGTTTGTGAGTTATAATAACCAATGTTATCCATGTATAATTTTATGTTTTATTGTATAAGTTAAATTATAAATGTATGAAAACTGCTCATCAAAGACACCCTATACATATGTGATCGGCAACGCACAATCACATACTATACAGAGTGTATATAATGTTCAATCAAATTTAAAATTTCCTAATATGTTATAATTGTATTAATGTATGTTATAATTGTAATATTATATCTATTGTTATATGTTATCGCACATTAAAACAAAAATTTATTACATACAGTGTTAATAATTAAATGATATAAATAAATGTTAATTAAAAGAGTTGATAATTGAATTTATCATACAAATTGGATAACCATATATTTTTGCTTGATCTCGAATAAATCTAATATTTTTGTTTTTATTTACATCTGAGCATAAGTATTTTATACGATGTAGATAATTGATAATTATATTTTTATATACAGATTTATGTAAACATGAAGCATAATTGGTAAAAATATTTACTTTAAATGGAAAATCAAATCTCTTATCATAAATATCAAAAATTAATTTATAATTATTATTAATATTAATTTTTAAGTCAAGAAAGTTAATATTATTATTAATTAAATCATTTTCGCTTAATTTAAGTTGACAAAGATAAAAATTGAGTGGTGACGTGCAATTTTTTTCATTGAAATAAAATATGATAATGTCATCAATATAGCGATAAAATACCTAATCATTGTTCGTACTAATATTTCTTTCATAATAATATAAGTAAAGGTCAGAGAGAATACTAGATGCTGTTCCGCCCTGCGGAATTCCCTGGCATTGTTTATAAATAATATTGTCATATATGATGTAATTATTATGCAATGTAAAATTTAGTAAAGTTTAAAAAAAATTTACTGAAATATGTTCTTTTAATTTTAATTGAGATTTAAATTTTTAAATAATATACACATTGTTTTATGTAAGTCTTTTATATCAATGTTATTAAATAAATCATTAAAATCCAATGTTTTTATGAATTTTACCGGATTGATATTATGTATTTTATTAATGAGTTGAAAACTGTTTTTTAAGCAATGTTGGTTATTATGTTTTAACGTTATATCATATATCTGCTTTAAAATATTAAGTAGTAAATTACTTGCATTATTGTTATATGTGTTACACCCGATGGTAACAGTGCGAAATTTAATAGGATTTTTATGAAATTTTGGAATTATAACAAGATAAGGATAATTTAAATTATTACATTTGATTTTTAGTAATTTGTGATAATTTAATAATTTTCTATTATTTATTTCAATATTTAATTTAGTTTTATTAAAAATATTACTTGTGTTGATTGCATTGTGAATTAACACTTTATAGTATTCTTTACAAATGATAGCATAATTATTTGGAGATTTATCTACATAAGTAATTATAAATTTGTTTTGTAATTCTGATATATGTTTATTTATATTATTAAAAGCTGCATGTGTAATATGATGATAATTTTTTATAATTTCATTTTTCATTTTATCTATAACAGAAAATCTCCATTCACTAAAATACTCGATTGGTTTATTGTAATCAATAGCAATTTTATATATAAATAAATCAATATCTTGAATAAACTGCAATATTATGGATTTGATATTACACTTATATGGAAGGCGAAATTTTGTTCCATTATGCATTAAGTTTTGTAAAATAGGTTGTTCTACAATATTAAGATCACCAGTAATGATATGACCATGTGTTGTATTTATGTACTTTTGATATTTTGGGTCATTACAATAACATGGGTAATTATTTGAAGAGACCATTTGTTTTGCAAAAGAATTGTAATTAAAAATTTTACGTCCAAGTGTGCGATTATATTTGTATGTATGTCTTGTGAATGGTAAAATTTTTTATTGGAAAATTGTTAGTAATGTTGTTTATTATATTGTGTAAATTGATATTATTAAATATGTGATTGGAAAAATTTATAATTAATTGTGTATTATTAGTTTTATATTTAGGTTTATTAGAAAGACATGTATTTAATAGGTTTGCTCTATAATGTAGAATATCATAAAAGATATCACTAAAATGTGTAGAATATTGATACTTTTTAAATACCTTGAAATATTGGTTCAAATATTTCTTTTTTATACTAAAAACATGTTTTCTTATATCAAGCCAACAATAACCATTACAAAATTTTGCCTCAAGATCATCAAGCTCTTTTTGAATCACAATATCATCAGTGTATTTTTTGTTATTATGTTTACCTCTACCAGATCTTGAAGTTTTTTTTATGTTTGAAAAATTTAATCCTGAATAAAGATTTTTATAATTTTCATATTTAGTTAAATCTGAAAATACAGATGTGATTTTTTGTATACTAATTGATTTAATCCATAAGGATATGTAGTATTAAAATATCTTATATATTTAGATTCTAGAAAAAGTCGTTCAGTAAATTTTTTTTTTGTATTTTAAGTATTTTAATAGTAATATTTTTAAAATCATGATTTTTGAAATGAGTATATTCAATATTATGAGTTGTTTGAAATTTAGATTTTTTATATTTATCAATATGAGAACGATGTAAATTTAGCCGCTTATGTAATTTTTGTCGAGACTGTCCTATATATTCCATATTACACGAATTGCATTTCAATGAATAGATTACATTGTATGCTTTGCAAAATTTTACCAAATTAAGATTGTTATTATTTGAAATCTGTGACTTATCAGCTAATGGACATGTAAGGCAACGCTTTGATTCACACTCACGAAAACATAGTACAGGCTTGGGACAATAGAATAGGTTATCTGATAACGATCCAGGAAGATCCCTAATAATCTTCCTGTACCGAGCATTAGTCCTGGATCCACCAAGGCCTAAATTGCCAGTATCTAACATTTTACTAATAACTGCCATAATTGTTTGAAAGCAATAGAAATTGCAAGAGATATATATAAAAATACATTTAAAGATAAAAAATGTTTTGAATCAACCTTATTGTTATAAAGTACTTGAATATCCATAAAAAATAAAATAAAATAAAATAAAAATAAAAATAATAAGATTGACTTTTTGATACTTGATTAAATATAATAAGGCTATATTATAAAACTATATACATATATACATAAAGTCCCATTAAGCAAGCTAACATCAAAAGACAACAATATAGAATCCCCTAGCATTCATAAGTCAATACAAAATTAATGTTGGTAAAAAAAAAAAATAAATAAATAAATAAAAATAAAAGAACCTGAATAAGATTTAAAAAAAATGCATTTGAAATTTCAATAGATAAACAAATGATACCAAGAAATAATAGTAATATTCTAAAATTATATATATGTATTTTTTAATAAAAGAAAGTTTCGCTCTCTCTCTGTGTGTGTGTCTGTCTGTTTGTTTGTCTGCGATGGCTAAGAAAATCTAGCGCACCTAGAAGTCTGAAAATTTAGGTGAGGGTGGTCTAAAACCTGACCTGGTGCACCTGAGAATCAGTATTTTAATATTTTGGAAAATGAACGGAAATATTAATTAAAATTCATTAACCATCGCTTACAAAATCTTTTTCTGAAAATAGCGCAAAAGAAATGTCAAAACCGCAAAAATCAGGTCTGTGTGGGGAGAGGGAAGAAAGATTTTAGGTTTACAGGAAAAAGAGTGAGTTACCAGAATGACTTTAACTACGTCTTTTCGCAACATGTCGAAATAACAAAAACTATTAAATCTTTCGACACGAAAATTTGCAGATCTAAATAAACAAAAAATCGCATATTTAAAAAATCAAATTTCAAAAAATTCCACCCACAACTTTCGGAAATATTAATTAGAAGTTTTTAATTTGTCTTTTCAGTGACAGTATCGTTGACAGTTTACCGCCGAAGTGTATTTTAGGGTTAATCTAATTGCAATTTTTATTTGATCGCATGGTTTATCTGATTTTTATTCTTTTTAATTTGCTCTGGGTAATTTCCAATTGTGGTAAATCTTCCACTAGTTACTTTACATTATTTTAGCACACTGTTCATTGTTGAAATATATTTTTAAAAAAAATTATTCTGAAAAATTATTTAAAGAGTCATAAAATGTCACTGAATTCAACTAGTTTTCAAACAAATTGCTTTCGAAAGAACACCTTTTCACCTATTCGATGATGAAAAAATTGAAATTGTGCTATATTTAAAAGTGATGTATGGGCGATAAAAATGTAAATCTTTTTTTTTTTTTTTCAGTCGTCCGAAAGTGCTACACATTTCTCAGAACGACAAAAATCCGTAGTGAAAGAAATAGGACTTTGTCACTAAAAATATACAGGGATATGTTACAAATATCCTTCTAAGGGGGGGGGGGGGATCGACAATTTTCATTTAAATGCAGAGGAAAATTTATGATATAGCTGAATGTCTTCCTTCGTTGGATAACACAAACTTATTATATGATTTTGAATTTAACTGGACATTATTAAATTTAGCTGAAGGAACTTCAAAAGCGATACATTCGAATTGAATTTTAGGCGAAGGAAATAATTAGCTTCAAAACTTTTGTTTTCCTCGAATTTCCAGCTATTTGAACAATAGACATTGGAAACCAATCGACGAAAATCAGTCATTGCGAATATTTAGCTAGAATGTAACACAATAATTGCAGAATTCATCTTGATCTATGCAAAATGAATAAACAATTCATGCACAGCATCGGAATAAATATTTAATGAATACCGTTAAACATTTTGATAATTGAATGGCTTATTTCAGAAACCCCTTACGTGCAGAACTTCAAGTCAGTATAACCAATCTCTCTCTCTCTCTCTCTCTCTCTCTATATATATATATATATATATATATATATATATATATATAAACAAGAACGAAAAATCCTGCATCAGGCATAGATTATGCAACACTTTCCAACACTGTCAGACTATTGTTAAGAAATTTTCTTTTCTCATATTAGGAAATGATATGTCTATTAATGTATGCGAATTCTTTTGTGCAAATGAAACAAACGTAAATCAGCCAGAAAATGCATAAAGCAACTAAAAACGCTTTCCTAGCATTTACCATCCATAAATAACAATGTAGTATCGATTTCTTTTGGTGCAAATATGTATATGAATTTATTTTTATTATATTATATTAGCATCATATAATATAGTAAAATGGGGACGCGTAAAACAGATAAAAATGTACTTTCAGGAAATCTCGTCCAAAAAATGTTTATTCATATTCTTTTGGCAAAACCTGTAGAAATTATACCCAAAACATTATATACTAAAAATTTAACCCAGCTAAAAAAACACGTAACACAGCTAGAAATAACTTCTGTCAATTACACATAGACGGTAATGTATCCATTTTCTTTTGCGAGTCATGTATATAAATTTATTAATATTCTGCAGCATCTCTTAGTATACTAAACTATACTACAGCTGAAAAATCCATAACTCACTTATAAACACACTTTAGAAAATTTATAGTCCGAGAGCTAGCGTGTATTTTAAGGTAAGTATTTGAGCCATATACAAAATTTGCGTCACACTTTGAAATGTCTGAATACAGAATCAAAGACCTGGCTGAGGGGTTGTAGAGCTTAACCCTTTAATTTTTGAATTTGCGAAAATTTATTTGCAAAAAAAGGGTGAGATTTTAATTTGGCTATGGTTTGTTTGTGATTCATTTTCGCTTTGATACTTTCATAAACTTTTAAAATAGGATTTTTTTCTAGGAAAGTACTTTTTGTTTCCCTTTAGATTTTTAAGATAGACAACAAATTTCAGTAATTTTATTTCAGTTTGAACATTTTGAATTCCCCCCCCCCCCTCAAATACTTTGCAGGAAATGCGTTTCAAAATACATAGAGACTTTCCATTAATCTATTACTAAATAATAAGTTACAAAACAATTACATTATCATTATTTATCCTAATACGTTAAATAACGCCTATCTATGTGGTAATAAGTGCAATACATTGGTCGATGCAGTAGCGACATGGCAACCAAATGTGGCATCAAACTTTTATCTGGGTGATTCCAGAAATTAAATCTACAGATGATTAAGTATGTCGAGCTATTGAGATGTTGCAACTAATGCATTAGCGTCATCCCGTTAAAATATATTTCGTTAGAAGTCCGTATTATATTAAGGAGTGGACAACTATTGCCCATGTATTAAGAGATATGCATTAAGCCTCTGCGATAATTTGCATTTTGTTTATTGTATTATGTTGTTTGCCTAATTTTTTGCAGTACGTCAGTGCGTCGTAATTCTAAAATATTCGCCGAATAAGTTGCAGTTATTGCGTGATAACCTGAATAATTCATAAAATTCATTTCAAGAAAAGAATTAGATTAAGTATCAATAAGCTAGTATAAATACAAATGTCATAAATAAAATAAAATACAAAATAATTAGCTTTCTATTTGAAAACCAATTCTTAAAAATATTAGCACTAAAACAACCATACCAATAAAAATGACTAATTTCAAATTTCAATAAGAAAATTTCTCCTTTTTTCTGAATATTATTACATTTATAACGATATACGAATGGCCAATGTTATTCGTGTATGGCCAATGTTATTCCAATATAGTTCGTGCTCGTTTTACTTAAACAGCGAATATTTCGCATTATAATACCAGCCACTTAAAATGTCTGGTGCAAATACAGACACGTACTAGATACTTTGTTTCGCGATATAATAATAATATAAATTTTCAACTCGACCTCTAAAGCCTTAAGACAGTGAATAAAGAGGTTTCATTATAAATATTTCAAGATTATTATCAGGCACATTCTTTAGAATACACAAATATTTCAACTGCTTTAAAGTATGCATGAAAAAAAAAAATCTTGTTTTCTTTTATAGGAAACACTATTTGGTTATGATTTTATATTCCTTACATTGTCGGTGTAAAATTCAGATATTGGTAAAACAAATATTTTACTTAACATTTAATTTACTGAAGTCAAAAATGTATATGAAAACATGTACACACCTTAACAGATTTGATGGAGACGAAACTCTTTCTAATAAAATATACTAACTGTACACTGAAAAAGGGGGGGGGGAAATGTTGATTTTACGGTAATACGCGGTAGCGTATTACTGCTTATTTTACTGTATAATACTGACTGCTGAAATGCCAGTATTATACAGTAAAATCATGCAGTGTATTATCAGAAAGGTACGGCAGCATTCTGAAAACATAGTATTAAGTACTATTCGTCTAATGATAAGTTGGCGTGTGAGTTCAACAATTTTAGATTAACTTATTCGTTGAGTGTGGAGACAATCAGAAATAGAAAGTAACAGAACCTAGTTTTTTATCAACGGGGGCGCTACTAAACAGCTAAAGCAGAGTCTATAGGAGTCTTACCTGCCACGCCTGTATTTAATCCCCTCATTTGAGATATGATCAACAACGCCAACAGATGTCGCTTTCTATACAGCTGTTACCGTTGTAAATTAACCATAGTGCTGTGTTTGAATGCTAGGTGAAATATTAACAGTATTTTTTGCAGTTTTTTTCTTCCGTTTTTCTTTTAAAGTGCCCCTTATCATATTAATAAATTAATTTTCGACATCCAGCATAAAGAGTCAATTAAAAGTGGCATTAAAAATAATCTTTAAAATATTCTCAAATTTTACAGTTTCAATTACATACCTCAATTATTTGAAAGAATTAGATATATATTACAGAAATATGATATCAACGTAATCGCAAAACTATCGGCCAAATTGAAAGATCTCGCACACAAGAAAATAGACCCAATCCCTAATGACAAAACTTCAGGCGTATATATGATACCTTTTACAGATAAAGTAAATCAGAAAAAACTCAATTACATAAGCATGACATCTAGAAAATTTAAAGACAGATCTCAAGGAGCATATCGCAGATATAAAGTATAGTAAACCCTCAACAGCTCTATCAAGGTTAAACCAAAAACAAGGTATCGACATAGATTTCCGTAAAGCAAGAATCATAGCTCGTACTTCAAATTACTACGCGTCAATTATCAGATATTTTAATTCAAGGAAATAACACTTGCAATGATATGCTCTCCTACAATATACCCAGGACCTGGTATAGTGCACTAAATATCAATGGCGATTTTGGAACTTAACTATAATACCCCCCGCCCTCCTTCTCCTTCCCTCCTTTGGAATAGACTAGCCTCTGGCTATTTAACCAACGTATATTCCTGAACTTTCACACTTTTCGAATTTCCCCTGGTGATGACTGTTTAGAGCAGTTGAAAGCGCTCGGGTTTTTAACATCTTTTGACGGATTTTTATGTTTTAAAAACCTTTATATGCATATTTGCACCTTTTAAGAAAAAATAAATATTCTTACACCTTTCACCATGATTAAAGTTATATTTTCTGAAAAATCCCCATATCATCTCCCTAGACTTCTTATAAGCCCAACCCATGAAAATCCGGGTATGCAAAGTTTATTATTTGTATAAATAATATATATTTGTGTTAAGAGATGCAAACATTTTAATTTTAATTTCAGTTTAGTAATCTCAGAAAAACACGACTAATTCTCCTTTCATATGAGTGTTTGTGTGTGTTTACGTTTAATTGTAATTTGTAGTTTTATCTTTTGAATTTAAAAATAAATTCTTTGTGCTCGAATTAGCCTTAAAAAATATATACAAAAAAAAATGCCTAAAGTACCAGTTAGTATCATTGTCATTATACATCTGTATGACTACACATAACTCACGAAAAGTTAAAGAAACTATATAGTGAATATATTATTATATAGTAATTATATTAATAATATGAATAATAGTAATTATATTAGTTATAATAATTATACAGCATTCACTATATTTTTATATAGTGAAAAGTATTTGAAAAGGGATTATATAGGGTGGAGATAGTAAAACCAACCAAACTGTACGCCGCAAATGCGTGTATACAATAGATATACTTCCATAAAAACAGTGCTGATTTATTTGAAAACAATTAAAATAAATTAGCAAAACTATGTTGATCAAACTTTTATTTTTCCAGAAAGATATTCCGAAAAGTCCTCTTGAAAAATCTAATGCAAACGCAAATGTTACAATAATTAGATCTGATACAGATATTTTCATTATTTTGGTGTTCATCTCTCTTAGAAACAATTTTTTTTTAAGTAGAAAGGAAGAAAAATTTTTTTTTTGCAAAACTCAGAATCTAACAGAAGAAATCAAACAAATAAATTTATTCTCAGGATTACAACAATCTCAGGAAAAGACCAAATTTTCCAAACAATCTCAGGATTGCGCATTCATTTTTGAAGATAAGGGAGAAAAATTTATACTTGGACTTTATAGACTGACAAAATATTCAAATATCAACGAAGCTTGTTATTTATTGTTTAATCATTTACAAAAATATGTCAACTTTGTAAATATTTAAACTGTAAGTGCAAAAATGTATATGCGTCAATTGCTTTTTCAAAACAGCAAGAGCGAGGGAAGGGGAGGGGGGGCAGCTAAAGTTTTAATGTTATTAAGATGAAAAATGCAAGAATCGAAATTTTAACCTTGAGAAGAACAATAAAAAATATGGATTGGATCGCAATGTTTAAATTATATATATATTGTTCATTTCTAATTGCTGCCAGTTTTAGCCAATCCTTACAAGGGTGTTGATCAATAACGCTTAGAAATGCTGAAATGCAGTGTTGCCAACAAAAAAGAAAAATGAATTGGAACTTTTGAATTTTACAAGCAAAGTAATGAGATATTTTCTCATTTTCGATTTTTTTCATCTGTTACATGAGAAACTCTCTTTATATACCACATTTTAGTTTTCTACCGAAAGTAGCCGATCACTTTTGATGGCATAATTTGTGATCAAACAGTGACTGGAATTACGAAACAGTGATTTTTGAAATTCTATATCTCCGAATCTGTATAAAACAAATGTGATGAAAAATGATGCATAATAATAATAATATTTTATTAGATAACAACACCTTAGCTGAAAATCTGATTTATTTTCCTAAAATTGTATTCGTAAATCTCAGTTATCTTCTGAGATACAGGAGGTTGAAAATGGCTGGAATTTTTTCCTGTAAATAGTATAATCATAGCTGCCAAGCTTCCACTAATCTTCCGTAATATGTGGATTAATTTGACCCAGGTTAACCACATTTCAAACCAGAAAATTTATTTGATGAATCTTTATTTATTTAATTTCAGGTTTTTATGTAGAACTTATTTAATTTCATTTCTTAAAAAAATTCTAGTTTCAAACGTATTAAACCTTGGTCAAATTAACCCACATATTACGGAAGAATAGTTGGAGGTTGGCAGCTGTATGTATAATGTACGGCTTGCGATGCAAAATTGTCCTGAGCACTATGATTTAGAATAGAGTAATCATCTAATTTGATCTTGTATTTGAATTCACATCTAATTTTTTTAATGGTAAACTATAGGTAAAAAAATGGCATTTCCCCCCCCCCCCCCCCCTCACTGTTGGTTTTCTTTTCTTACTTTTTTCTTTCTTTCTTTCTTTCTTTTTCTGTCAAACTGTACTACTTTCTACACATAGGCAATTATGGATAAAATGATTCAAAGGCTGGCTAAATAAAATTTTCTTTTCCTTCATATTCTAGAGATGCATATATATAAAAAAAAAAACATACAAATTTATATATCGGCGTTTTAAGCATCGTAAAAAAATACTTTATAAAATTAAGTAAATACCACAGATATGAAGTAAAAATTATCCTAGATCTTTAAGGTTGTCTAAAGAGAAAGAAAACAGAAAGAAGAATAACTCCATATGCATGAGGCAACGGGATAACTTATTTTCTTTTTTGATCTTTTCCAAACAACAAACTTTTTCGTATGGAGGTGGTGACAAAAGAAAAACAAACTGCTAATGGCAGAAGAAAAAAAAAAGAAAAGAAAGAAATCGTAACGATTTATCAGGAAAAAAACTTTTTTCAGGGTTTATGGACAGGAAGTTTCTGCTCACGTTATTTCAACGCAAGATAAAAATTACAACAGAGATAAATATATATCATGGGAATGGCTAGTATTCGTTACAAAGTTCATCACCGTAGACGCTGTTTGATTATGATCAATGGTATGAGTCGAATATAAGAAACAAATAATGTTTATCACGTACGTTGTTGCTGGTCGAATATCTGAAATTTATTAAGAAAATTTTAAGTTACAAAATGACCAATAATAGTACCTTTGAATACTACGTATACTATTGCTCGTTAAAGAAACTTTTCATGTAAAGAATGTTATAAAATTTTTATAAACATAAAATTTCCGCTATCCCATGGATGGAAACATATTTTAGTCCGGGCATTAGGGGATAAAAAAGAGCAAATAACGGAAAGTTTTGGTGGTTTTTTTGGGGGGGTCCCTTTATGTTTTTTGGGTCGCTGAACACGAATCCGAGGTTTTCCAACAAATTTTTTTTCGAGAAATATGTTTTTTTTACAAAAAACGTGTAAAAAAACGGACTTTTTTCCGTTTTTTCAAAATAATTCCAAAATTATGCATTTTACGTGAAAGTCGGCAATATATGAATTAAAGAAAATAAAATTTCCTATATTTTATGTAATGAAAGTTTTTTTCTCTGATCAATGGTTTAGCCGTGAGAGTGCCGCAAAAAAGGGTGTTAAAAAAAAAACTGTAAAAAAAACGGGAATTACGGTAGTGTATGTCGATGTAACATAAAAACTAACCATTTTACGCAAACGTTAACCATTAATGATACTAAAGATTATATGTTTGACTGTATTTTATGCATTTGAGGTAGAGGAAAAGTGCGGATCTTGCGCCAGGGGAAGGTGGGAGCAGTGGAGCAGTTCCACCTTCTCTCATGAGTCGAAGGTGCTCCTCCGCCGGAGTGCTCATACCTACTTTTAGTGCGTTTTAGAGACAAAAGAACTTTCACCATTTTGTAGAGCATAAAATTCTCTACAACATGCAGTATTCATGTTTGTAAATTGTCCAAATAGGGGGTAAGATGATAAGCTGGGAAAATAGGGCTAAATTTGGAAAAAAATGTAAAAATCCACAAATGACGTTAGTTTTTGCTTAATAACCCACTTTTAATGCATTTTAGAAACAAAATTGTCATAATCAACTTTTTAAAGCATGAGATAGTCGGTAGTTTCATTTATTATAGGTTGACCCGCTAATAAAAAAACCAAGTTTTCGACCTCCTACACCTTGTGCGTTTTTCACAATATTGAAAAAACCAATATTTTTCGGCCCTTTTTTCGATTTTTCTTAAATAACTCAACTTTAGTGCATTTTACAAAAAAAAGCACTTTTACCAATTTGTAGAACATAAAATTCTCTACAACATGCAGTATTCAGGTTTGTAAATTGTCCAAATAGGGGGTAAGATACGGAGCCGAGAAATAGGGTTAAATTTGGAAAAAATGTAAAAATCCACAAATGACGTTAGTTTTTGCTTAATAACCTACTTTTAGTTCATTTCAGAGACAAAAGCACTTTCACCATTTTGTAGAGCATAAAATTCTCTACAACATGCAGTATTCATGTTTGTAAATTGTCCAAATAGGGGGTAAGATACGGAGCCGGGAAAATAGGGTTAAATTTGGAAAAAATGTAAAAATCCACAAATGACGTTAGTTTTTGTCGTATCTTACCCCCTATTTGGACAATTTACAAACATGAATACTGCATGTTGTAGAGAATTTTATGCTCTACAAAATGTTGAAAGTGCTTTTGTCTCTAAAACGCACTAAAAGTAGGTTATTAAGCAAAAACTAACGTCTTTAGTGGATTTTTGCAAATTTTACCCTATTTTCCCGGCTCCATATCTTACCCCCTATTTGGACAATTTACAAACCTGAATACTGCATGTTGTAGAGAATTTTATGCTCTACAAAATGGTAAATGTGCTTTTTTCTGTAAAATGCACTAAAATTGAGTTATTTAAGAAAAATTGAAAAAAGTGCCGAAATATATTGGTTTTTTCAATATTGTGAAAAACGCACAAGGTCTAGAACTTGGTTTTTTTATTAGATGGTCAACCTTTACAACATACCCAAAAATCAGAACTACCCGAATTTTTGTAAGGTAAAATGCTATTTCTACTGGACTACAATGTTACCGCCTCTTAGAATACGAGCTCTCCGGAGGAGTAGCACCTTCGACTTATGAGAGTAGCTGGATCTGCCCCACTGCTCCCACCTTCCCCTGGTGTCGGATCCGCGCTTTTCCTCTATCTCAAATGCATAAAATATAGTCAAACATATAATCTTTAGTAACATTAATAGTTAACATTTGCGTAAAAGGATTAGTTTCTATGTTACATTGACATACAGTACCGTAATTCCCGTTTTTTTACAGTTTTTTGTTTTTTCCACCCATTTTTGAGGCACTCTCACGACTAAACTATTGATCAGAGAAAAAAACTTTCAGTACATAAAATGTAAGAAATTTTATTTTCTTTAATTCATATATTGCCGACTTTCACGTAAAATGCATAATTTTGGAATTATTTTGAAAAAACGGAAAAAAGTCCGTTTTTTTACACGTTTTTTGTAAAAAAAAACATATTTCCCGAAAAAAATTTTGTTGGAAAACCTCGGATTCGTGTTCAGCGACCCAAAAAAACATAAAGGGACCCCCCCAAAAAAAACTACACCAAAACTTTCCTTTATTTTCTACCAAATGCCTGGACTATTTAAGGGAATTTTGTTATGCACAACAGTAACCTCCAGATTTCTTATCCATATGTATTTTTCTTTTTTTCTTAAAATAAACATGTAAAGTAACAGAATCGTCTTTACATATATAATTCTAAATACACTTTTCTTTACTTTTATTCTTTACACAGTATAACAATTGATGCTAATAAACAGGGTCTGATTATCCAAAAAGCACATGCTTCCTCTCTAAAATTTAAAAGGGCCCCCAAAATGGCTGTGAAAAGGGCCCTCTAATTGCCATTTTCATTTTTTACATTGAATTTTTAATTTAAAAAAAAAAAGAAAGAAAGTTTGCTTAATTGAAGAGAAAATTCATCATGCACTACTTCACGAAACTTATTTAACAGGGAAATATGGATGCCATCAATAGGATGTTAATTAATCATATAACATCCTGATGTGCCTGTAAGAAACTTACCCGGGAAATTGATCATTACAGCTATATGTACAAAATATACCTGAAGTATACACAGGGAACTTAAAAAAGCTGTTTAATGAAATATATGTGACATCGGCTAAGCTACTCCGAGGCTAACGAAAAAGACAGGCTACCGCGGTGCATTCCACTTATCTTTTTTTACAGACCGCTAGAGTGACGTGATGCTCTTTTCGTACACCTGCATTGGTGGATTCGAGCATCACGTGACTCTCGCAGTCTGTAAAAAAAGATACGCGTAAAGCACCGCGGTAGCCTTTCTTTTTCGTTAGCCTCGGCTACTCCCGGAAATAATATTAGTATCATTTCATTTATGAGTTTTCATAAATGAAGAATTAAAAAAACTTTTGCCAAATGAAAGGGGGCCCCAAAGTGACACCGTGCTTTCCCTAGATTCAGAAGTTAATCGGGCCCTGCTAATAAACAAAAAGAAGAAAAAAAAATAAATTCCAAGAAAATCGCCAAATATATTTGAAGAAAATTAGAAAATGACCACCATATGAATGATTTAAACCATATATAAAAGTGAATTCAGAGGTTTTAATAGATAGATTAAGGTGATCAGACGATGTCAGACTCGACACTTTTTCTAAATGTCCCGATCTTTAACAAAGCCCCTGAAATGCCCCGGTTTCTACATTTCAACTTGAAAAAAATTATAAGGCACGATTCTTTGAAAGGAATCGTAGGAAAAAAAAAAAACCAAGCTGCGCTTCTCTACCGACAAACGGGTAAAAAATTCCCCTCATTGACCTTGTTTATACACTCATTGCCATAAAAATTTCCGCAAAAAGAAAAATACGTCCAAATGAAACGAAATTTTACACGCGTAAGTACTACTGTGATATAAGTAAGTAGAAAACCAAAGAAAAAGGATCATTTATTGCAGAAAAAAGTACAAATGAACGGAAATTTTAGTACTCTATTGGACCCCCTCTAGCGCGAATGCACGATGCGATACGAGCAAGGATTGAGGCATACAAGTTCCGTATGATGTCCTGAGACATCTCGTTCCACAGTTGCTGTAAACGCGCCTCGAGTTCAACCAAACTCGTAGGGTGCCCAACTTGCCGTCCCAAATGATCCCAGATATGCTCGATTGGTGACAAATCTGGGGATCAAGCAGGCCAGGGAAAGGTGCTAATGTGGCGGAGGCAGGCTTGTGACATCCTTGCTGTGTGTGGCCGAGCATTGTCTTGCTGAAAAATGGCTCCTGGGAGCCCTGCCACGAGTGGCAGCACATGTTGCTGAAGGATGTCCTGGACCTACCGCTGGGCTGTCATTGTGCCACGGATCAATATTAGGGGTGACCGTGTATCGTAAGCAATGACACTCCATACCATCACACCAGCTGTGGGAGCGGTGTGTCGCTGTAAAGCGAAGGCAGGATTGACGCGTTCACCACGGGGCCTCCACACACGAACACGATTGTTATCGCTGCTCAAATTGAAGCTAGACTCGTCGCTGAAGACGACCTGGTTCCATTCCGTTGCAGTCCAATTTCGTCGTGCGCGACACTACTCCAAACGGAGGCGTCGATGGGTGGGTGTCATTGGCAGCACACGTAATGGGCGCCGCGATACAAGAAGTCCTTCAATCAGGTGCCTTGCGACGGTTCGGGAAAACACAGGGGTCTGTAGTGAAGGTACTGCCTGTGTCTGGATAGCGGCCAATCAGGCAGTTGGCTCTACGCGTGCGTTTCGTATGATGTGACAGTCTTCTCGACGACTGGTCTGTCGATGGCGTCCCGAGCCTGGTCGCCGTGTAAATGGCGTCTCTTCAGTCCACTGGTCCCAACATCTCCTCACAGTAAAATCAGAACGGCCTACTTGACGAGCTACTCGCCGAGCTGACCACCCAGCTTCCATCATCCCGATGATTCTTCCCCTCTCGAACTCTGACAGCTGCTCATATTGTCTTCGATGGCTGCGTAACGGCATGTCTACCTCAGCGTTTCCTTTGCAAAAGAAAAGGTACACTCAGACAAGTTCTGCTTACTAGTTTTATACTCCAATAAGGAAAGGACGAAGTTCAACGACCTCTAGTGGCATTACGCAATGTACAATCACGCTGCATTTCTATTCATTTGCATATCTGCCTGATATGTACCTTCATGCCAAGTTTCGTTACGATCCCACAATTATTTCTTGGTGCGCAAATTTTTGTGGCAATGAGTGTATATATGTTAAGTGCGAATATTTAGAGAAAATTTTTCTGGATATAATTTTAAAATTTGTTTCACCATTCGGAAATTGAAGAAAAAAAAACTTATTATTATTTTTATTATTTTACTTTTTTTTTGGGGGGGGGGGGTGTAGGGGCAACATTTACACTTTACAAACTAGTTTTTGTTCCCTGATATTTAGTCACCTTAACCTACCCTAGAACTACCGGGAATTTTACTCAACCTTGATAAAAACATTTCACACCAGAATTTTTATTTAAAACTATTTAACTTATTTATTTACTTTAGTTCTCGGGGTTTATATTTAACTTATTTTATAAAACCAATTCTGTTTCGAACAGTCATTTTCAATGGACCCGTCTGGTAAACGGTGGGTTAAGATACCTAGCTACATTATGTGGCCAAAAGTCACCTGACACTTTCGATTTTAGACGTTTTGTCGAATATCTAAATACTTGACGAATTATTCTGGTACTTCAGGAATATAAAGAACATGCGAAGGTTCGGTCACGAGAACAAACAGGAGACCAACAACAAATTTAATTTTAAAAAATGAAGTTTTCGATCACCCTCTAAAATAAAATGGTTGAAAAGATCATTAGCTGTAGTACATGACTATGTGGGTTCTGTACAACATTTATGTTCATTTGTGCAAAAATAGTACTTATGTTTATGAATATACATACAATAAAAGTTTCTTTAAAAAAATTAAGAATTTTTCGCATGTTTTTAGTTTTTAGTATGTTGGCTTTAAGCCAAGTGTAACGCCACTTTCAGGAAACTTGACAAAGTTAAGTAGAAGCAACTTATTGCAATCAGAATATAAATATATTACATATTTGATGAAATAGGAACATTTGCATGAAATAATTTTTAATGAAGTATGCGTAATCGATAAAAAAAAAAAAAAAAAAAAAAAAAAAAAACTTAAGGTGCTGAATTTCAATTGCTTTCTAAAAGTAGCTGGATGATAAAGGATTTTCCAACAAGTTGTCAATTTTTATTGATGTTTTAGTTCTCTTTAGAAGAGCCATCAGAAAGAGACCATTCGAACAAAAAAAAAAAAATCCCTGACAGCTCGGCCTACAGGCACAGGCAGATTTCGAAGACGCAGACCGTGGGGCGCCTGTTTGTCGGGAATTGCGGAAGAAATGACCTTTTTGCGATGATACTGCAGTTGGAATCGCCTACTTCGAAACCAGCCAGCAAGGATTTTTTTTTTTTTTGCTATAAGAGTTGGTCCTATAAAAAAATGTCAATATAAAAGTGTTAGATAATATTAAGAGGATCTACAATAAATTTAAGCGGATTTGAAATCTTGGGAATTGACGAAGTTAGGAATTTTTTTCTTCTAAAACCCCCCTCCTCCCCCCTTAAGGCAATTTTTAATTATATCAAAAATCTGTCATACATAAATTTTCGGCCCTTCTCCTAGAAGTAATAATAACTTCAAACGGATTCGATACGTATCATAATTAAGAAATTATGGGGTTTTTTCTGTTTTCACAAAAAGTCCCCCCCCCCTTTTTTTCGATTTTGCCCATTAACGAACTTGACCGAGATTTTATGCCCCTTGATTTTATGTATCAGTTTCGAAAAGATGCGGGAGTTGGAACCGCCTACTTCGAAAAATAACTTGTTTGCAGGCGGAGCCGGCAGGGATTTTTTTGTTTTTAATTTTTTTTTTTTGCTATAACGGTTGGTCCTATAAAAAACTTGTCAATATAAAAGTTTTAGATAATACTAAGGGGATTAATAATAAATTTACGCGGATTTGATATCTTGTGAATTGACGGAGCTATGATTTTTTTTCTTCTAAAACCCCCCCTTTTTCCCCCCCTTGGGGCTATTTTTAATTATATCAAAAATCTGTCATACATACATTTTCGGCCCTTCTCCTAGAAGTAATAATAACTTTAAACAGATTCGATACGTATAATAATAAAGAAATTATGAGGGTTTTTCTGTTTTCACAAAAAGCCCCCCCATTTCCCCCCCCCCCTGGTTCGATTTTGCCCATTAACGAACTTGACCGAGATTTTATGAACCTTGATTTTATGTATTAGTTTGGAAGAGATTTATGCAGAATTTTTCCAGTTATCGTGGTCAGAAAAAAGTGACATAGATAGATAGATAGATAGATAGATAGATAGATAGATAAAGTTTTGAACTGGGGGTGGTTTTGGGTTCTGGGAGTCATGATCGGCGTAGATCTGCAAAAATTTTTTAAAATTTCCAACTTAGGTGAGAATGTAATAGGTAGTATTTCTTACGAAATCTACCTAACAGAAATATACATCAAAATCGAAGCATCCTTTCAGAAGCTACGCATGGTCATACGACATATGCTAAATACATATGAAAAAGACACCTTTTAGGAAGCTACCTAAAGACAAGGCCCTTAGTTCGAAGTCAATTAATAAAAATTGACAAGTTGAGGAAAATCCTTTATTATCCAGCTACTTTTAGAAATCAACTGAAATTCAACTCACCTAAATAATGCAGCGCATGCGCATTTAAAAGTCATTTTATGCAAATATTCACATTTCGTTAAATATTTAATATATTTATATGTTGTAATTGATGTTGGTTCTACTCTACTTTGTCAAGTGTCCTGAAAGTTGCGTTAAATATGGTTTAAAATCCTGTCTGCTTTATACACAAAAGACGTGCGGAAATTTCTTGAATTTTTTTAAAAGAAATCTTTATATCTCCATGAATAGACGTACTATTTTAACACAAATGAGCCCAATAATAGCATCCACACAGTCATGTTTCTATAGCTGCAGTTCATTTCGATAGTTATAATTTACATCGGGATCACAAACATTTTTTTATTCAATTTGTTGTTGGTCCCGTATTTGAGCTTGTGAGCATATATGTTCGTTCAAATGCAATTTGTTCGAAAACTGTATCGCATTTTACTGATCTTTTATGGTTTAAAAAATAATTTTCCAGCATAATTAGATTATTTTAAAAAGTTTATATGTATGGCGAGCAGCCCGATTACGAAAGATTAATCTGTCTGCACTTAAAACAATATAAATAGTCTATAATTTATTTCCGGCTAATATGCCTTAACGAAAGTAAAACTTCATCAATAAATGCATAAACTAATGAAGTAATATAAATAAAACAAAAATTTAATAAACATGTAACCGAACTAGGCGCTTGCAACATTGAAATTATGAAAAGCAAAAAAGCATATCTACTGGCTGTAATCAAAAGGCTGTAAATAGCGAAATCTTTCGCAATTTCTTCAGCTATTAACTACTTACATACGGTTAATACGAAAGTTAGAGCTTTTAATAAAATTTCTAACTCATTTGAATACATTATCTTTTTTCTAATTTTTGATATTTTCTATATATATTTTGATATTTATTGATATTTTCTATATAAAAAAGTTTTTTGGTGTTGTTAGCTTTCAATCTAAAAATATATATTAAACGTTATAAATATGCAAAGTAAAATTTGGTATCCTGAACCCCTTTAAGGTTATTAATTTAATTTGGCAGGTCTCCGATTGCATATCAGTACAATAATGTATAGCACATAGACACACACACACAAAGAAACCTTTTAAAATGCAAGAAAAGAAAAGAAAAAAGTATATTTTTATTATTTTCTCTTTTCAACTTGCATTCACCGCTTATTCATTTGTTTGTGTGATAAACACTGCGAGAAATGAAAAATAGCGGCTCTTCTACTTTTCGTCAAGAATAAAAATAAGCCAGTTGGAAAAATGTTTTAGAGATAAAGGTCATCAACTTAATCATCTAAAAAGGGCTAGAAAATTAAGACTATGATAGTAAACAGATAGCTTCAGATGGAAGTTTGCCAAATTAAAACATACTCCACTCCACTCACCAACGATGAAATAAATGAGAAAAAAACTGTTAGCACCAGACTGAATTCATTTCACAACAATTATTTCTACAAATGTAAATATGACACTTACATAATATCTTCATTTTGTATTCTCACAGTGCAAATTCTAAACTTTAAAATTGGCAAGGAGTAATAAGAATCCTTTTTTTTTTTCAACATATTAATAAACGGCAGGATAAACAGTCGCCAGAAGATTAGCAAATTATTTCTGGACATAAAAACCTAAAATAATTATCATATTAAAAAACTTCACGCGAACAATTTCAGAAAAATTTCTTTCAAATTACACAGAAAATTATTTTTCTAATACAACATTCATTCAAAAGTACAGCAGAATTTTCAATATTTATGACAACTTTACACATTTTTTTTGAGAGGGGGGGGGGGATAAAATTTTTGGCAGTGATGGAGCAGGGGGCGGGCGGATTGTTACGACAAGTATTTATAATATTGGGGTGACATTTAAAAAAGTCTTAAACAGCTTTACCGCGTTTCAAATAATTTTAAAACGGTTAGTAATTTTTTTTTTTTAAACATGTTGTTTAACGAATTAAAATTCAGCGCAAATCATGTTGTAAATCACAGTAAAGTGCTACGATTGAGTGTAAGTAAATTGCTTCTTGAAAGAAAAATAGAAAAAACACATTTTGAGTCATGTTGCAAGTGATGCAATCAGTGTTGAATCCAGGGGGTGGCCCGGGGGGGAATGTCCCCCCCGGAGCATTGAAATGTCCCCCCCCCGGAAGATTTGAAATTTTATGCTTTTAATGGTTAAAAAGTGCAATTTCCCCCCCGGAACTCTAAAATTTCCCCCCCGGAGCGACAGAAATCCCTCCCGGAGAAAAGTGTCTGGATTCAACACTGGATGCAATGGTCAGATCTCTCTAAAACTGTACAGTTAAAAAACTAAATAAAGAGTAAGTTAAAGCAAAGACTTTATTAAAAAAAAATTATTCAAAATATCCAATTTATTTTAAACTGTTTTTCCATTTTGTATTTATAAGTATGGTACTAATGTTTGGGTTTGAGCATATAGGGTTCGAGTCTGGAACACAGGATGGGTTCTAGCATAAAATTGGTTTGTAGGATATCTTTTACATTCCTTTTCATAAATCAGATACATTGAATTTGTTTCTCTTCAACCGTGTGCCGCGAGAGAGCTACAGAATCGCGAGACAGAGAGAGAATCGCGAGGATTTTAAATTGGTTATAATTGTTCTGTATTGAAACTTCATTTACTTTATTCTTTTCGGGTCTGGTGTTTTAACAGAACACATCTCTACATTTACTATTATTTTGCCTTTACAATTATGTTATTACCTGCATGTAGCAATGATAGTATATGTCTTTACATTGATATTATCAGTTCATTTATATGTTAATAGTTAGTAATAAAACAAAACAACAACAAAAATAAAAGTTCGCTCAAAGCTCTATACACCATTGCTAAGATTTTTATTTCATTTTTTAAATTTAAAAATAGGGACCAAACCGATAATTTATGATAATATATATATATATATATATATATATATATATACACACTGAAAAAAAAAAAAAAAAAAAAAAAAAAAAAATGTTGATTTTACAGTATAATACTGACATCCCAGCTGCCAGTATTGTACCGTAAAATTAACAGTAATAAACAGTAAAATAAGCAGTAATACACTACCGCACATGCGCGGAATGTAAAAGATGGTTAAATTGCTACCTATAAAACTATTTTGACCGATTTCTATACAATAGCTAATGTTAACACTATTATTACTAGTGCTAGTATTAAAAAGCTGTCTGCTTCAACGTGTTTATCATACATTTTTGTATAAAACTATCAGTTTTCAAGTTTTTATATGCAATAGTTTATTATTATTATTATTATTATTATTATGAGCCGAGAAAGTAAAACGGTCACAATAAATGAATTACGGTAGTCTTGTTAGTTACTTTTTAAAAAAATAGAGAGAAACTATTAAATATAGATTTTATTATTCAACTATTTTAATACATTTGTTACTCTCTTATTTCATTAATAAACTAAAATATCCATGAAGTGAAGTAATTTAAAAATCATGATGTGTTCCCGAAATTCTTATTAAATTCAAATTGTTCCAATAATCTAAAAAGGTTTAGAAACACTGCTCTGCAGTATGGTAAAACAGAAACTTTTTGCTATAAATAGTTGCAGAACATAAAAAATAAGATGTGATACTTTGAGTAATTCTCCAACAAGGCGATGTGAACGCTCTATAATCCGAGCTATCAATAATTTGAACCAGAAAAAAAATATATATTTGATGAGTCATTGTATGAAATCGCTGATTTAACACAAAATGATATTTTTTCTTATTATTAGCAATCGCGAAAAAATAAAATAAAAATAAAAATGCGTAGTCACCGATTTAACAGCTCAGAAGAAGCTGTTGAAGTTATAAATCACATGCTTCGGTTACACAAATTTCTGAATGAAATAAATGTTTCAAAAATTCATTCGGCCAAGCAAAAATATAAAATCGAAAATTTCTTTAAAATATTACGGTTTCACATAATTGTATAGATTAAATTAAACATACAAACATATACTTATAAAACAGAAGTGTTAAGCGTTAGTCTTTTCTAAACTCATTCAAAATATACTTTACACTAATATTAACAATGTCCATACTACCTTTAAGGTATCCGCACACCTTCGAAGGCGATTTTTTGAAATTTTTGATTTTTTCTCTCAATTTTTTCTAATGAGATTTAAGTCAAAACTTTGAAAAATATAAAAACATTTTAGAAATTAAACAGAAAAAAAAATAATAATAAGTGAAAAATAGTCAAAATTATGTAAAAAATTGACATTTGTGCAAAACATGATAACTCAAAATCGAATCAATGAATTCACATTTTGTAAATTGCATAATAAAGAAAGTAACTTTCTCTAGAACATAGACTAACCGCTTTATAATAGCATCTCTATCGCAGAAGCTATGACACTTAAAGTACTAATGTAAAGAAAAAATCATAAAATTTCTTGCAACTTTTTAATTTATACCAGTGTAAATATAAAAGTAATTAATATATCATCATGATTGTAGTCTATTCCCTCAATAAAATAAGCAAACAAAAAATTTCAAGGCACTTTATGCATAATTTTTTGCTATTGGATGTTTTGCATACAGTAAAAATCTGAAAAACTTCATTTTGAGAAAAAGCTAAAAATAACCTTTAAAAGGCAGTTCTTGCTATAAAAATAATTATTATTCTTTAAAGGTTTAATTATATACGCCATGTATTTTCTTGAACATATAATCCAATTTAAATGCTAAATCTCCAAAAAGAAGAATGTAAACATACATTTCAACTTACTTCCGGTTTCTAGAACGATATTTCATGTTGTAAATTTCTTCGGCAAGCTGTAATAGAAACTTAAAACGGCTTAACTCGGGTTCTAATTCAGATACAGATACAATTAAAGCAGAATTCGATAGATAAAAGATCGGATTTTAATATTATTGCAAAAATGAAAAATTGATATTTTCATCGAAAATGATGTTTCAAAGGTGTGCGGATACCTTAATTAATTGGACGGATCTTTATTTCATTCGTCTGTTTCTTAAATTTATTTTTATCTCGAAAATTCACGTTTTGCCATTTGAAAACATGAGGGGAAAAATCAATTTTTTTTTTAAAAGATTGAAAACTTTATTTTACTCACAGTACTGTAATGTTTAATTTTGGAATAGTTTAATATATTTAATAATATAGATAAATGTTATATGTAGATTTCCAGTAGTTCATGTTCCATCTTGAAGTTTTGGAGGCAGCTCCGACAAAAGAACGAGCCGGGTGACGCGTCTTGAGACGACCGACCACGGGAACGAAAGTCAAATAAGAGTCGAGAGGGCAGAGTGAGAAACCTTCTTTCCTAAATCATAGCAGACTTTCTACATAACCTCATCTTTTAGTGTTTCTATTGACTGGAGAAACGTCTACTGATTTCAGGTGGAAAACAAGAAATATATATACGAGGGCAGAAACCTTGAGAAGAGAAGAATCAGTTAGTTAATTCAGTTGGAGATCTGAATTAGGATCCAGTCAATCTGATCCTGGATAACGGAGCCGTGGCTCCAGATTGAATTCTTCGGGCGATTATTTAGATCCCCGTCGGAAAAGACTTTCATGGCTAATGTTTTGAGGTTAAGGTATATCGGCCTTGTCTACTGAGTGAGAAACATTCCTTGTTTCGTTAGGACGACGTGAAAAAGCATCCCCGCCTATTTAGAAGCGCGCCTTGACTTCGAGAAACCCTTTGTGAATTGTTCCAGTAAGAGAGCGGTTTTCCCCTCTCGCACCCATGTTGGAGTGGGTTTTGAAACTTTATCGTGCTATGAACCCTGACATTCATCAGAGTTGGACTTTATCTTGACTGTTGATTGATTACAAGCTCAACGAACCCGTATTTTTTCTAAATATTTTGTATCTTTTATTTAATCAAGAAATGTGTTTTTATTGTTTGACGTACAGAATTTTAATAAATTCATTTTTATGATAAATGAGACCGGTTCCACTGAAGGTCATCGCTACCTCTTCATAATTATAACATCGAACCCGTCACAATTCATATAAATTATCACAAACTTCAGTAGGAATACAATAAAACAGGGCAAAACGAAATGAAAAACTACAATCTGAGAAGTTTCAAGCAGGATGACAGGAAATTAAAATAGACAGTTTTGAGAGAAAAGAAAAAAAGAGCGAAAAATCATGCGTCAAGCATAGATTACGTAACACTTTCAAACACTTCCAAAATACTTTTACAAATCTTTACCGTTTAATAGGGTGAAAGACGATGTCTAAGTGCACAATTTAGAAAAAGCATAACATATTTAAAAACACGATTTCAGGAATGACCATCAATATTCGGAAAAATATCCGAATTCTTTTATGCAGCCTTGTGTATAATCTATAGCTTTGTATATATACTACATAGAATGCTAAAATTTAGTTCAGTTAGGAAATGCATAGGACAGTTGAAAATTCCCCTCAGCAATTTCCGTCAATAAATGGAGATATACTCGAGATGTTTTGTGCTGCCCTGTACATGATCTGTAGAATTTATACACACCAAGTAATAAACAAAAAAATAGTAAATTTAAAAACGCGTACCGCAACTGAAAACGCATTTCCAGCAATTATTATTAACAGACTGTACTTATATACCGACTGATAAAATAGAATAACAAGAAAGTAAATTTACTCTTGCCACTTAATTTTATAGAAAGCGAACGGAATTTAAGGCACATAAAAGAAAATTAAATGAAACATAAGTACATAAATTGCGATCATCAGAAGTATTGTGCACAATAAAATGTGATGAACAGTAGGGTTAATTGTATATGTCTTTAATTAAGTGATTTTTTTTATTTTTATTAATGCATCGATTCTTCTTTAAATGTTATGTGAACGAAGTCATGGGTAACATAGCATTAAATATAGCAGGTATTTTGTTTATTTATTTATTTTTTACACACTTTAATTTAATTTAATTTTTATTATATGTAAAGATGGAGTTTTGCAAACCAAATTCTTTTGAGTATCCCTGTAAAGGAACTATAAATGCTAAACACAGCATATTCTATAGTAAGCCTATTGTAGTGCACCCGAGTAACATATATCAATTTCAATATTTTTGAAATAGTACAACATCAATAAAATAAATCGCAAATGCTTTTTTCCCCATAGACCGTAATGTAACGGAATTTCTTTGAGTGTCCCTGTAAAGGAACTATAAGTTCTAAACACTTCATTTTCAATAACGAACATGCCATAGTAAATCTCAATCACATATATTAATTGCATGACAATCCGAGTCTATTTACGCGAGTTAGAGTCAGGCGGCAAACAGAAAGACAGACAGAATTCATAAACCCTTTTCAACTAAGTTGGAAAGTGTTAAAAACATGAACTGAAATCATATCGTATTATTATGCCTGATTTCATTACCACTATTAACTTCTACTCATTATTTCAGACAGTTTCGAAATTAATTAACTCACTCCCAGATAAGATAATATGAAAGTTGAACTGTGATTCTTTGTGTGAAGCATAATTTCCTGTTCGTTTAAAAATTATTTTAAAAAAAAGTTTATTAAACATCTTCAATAGAAAATTAGTCACTCAATTCGTCAATTATTTGTTTTGAATTCATATATCATGCGTTATCATTGACCAATAGCTAATTACTAAACAGTTAGTTTTAGAGGTAATATATAGTTCCAATTTCAAAAATGTTTCAACTGTTATTTTTAATCATATAAAAATCCATTTACGTCAAAATTGTTATATTTTTAAAAAGTTAAAAAATTTAAATTTACGGTCCTTAGATTCTATAAATTATATTTTCCAAAACTTCATCCATGCTTCTAACAAGTAAAACAGTAACAATTCTATTTTTGTACTACCAAATCTTACAGAGTTATGATACATTAAATTTTCAGTGTGTACTGGCACGTTTTTCCTTTGAATGTAACCCCTTATCTGTGACGCCCGAATACAATTCGGACAACTCAGACGCGCCATTCTTGGGATGCCCGAACTGACTTCGAGTAGAAGAAGTTAAGTCTGATGTGACCTATTAGTTAACAAATTTCCTAAAAAATATTTACTAACAGAGTCGCTTTAAACAATATTCTTTGATACGAAAACAGAAACTAAATCTCCGTTCATGAATGCAATAAATGTAAAATAGAATAAATAGAAATGATAAAATAGAATAACAAGAAAGTAAATTTACTCTCGCCACTTAATTTTATAGAAAGCGAACGGAATTTAAAGCACATAAAAGAAAATTAAATGAAACATAAGTACATAAATTGCGATCATCAGAAGTATTGTGCACAATAAAATGTGATGAACAGTAGGGTTAATTGTATATGTCTTTAATTAAGTGATTTTTTTTATTTTTATTAATGCATCGATTCTTCTTTAAATGTTATGTGAACGAAGTCATGGGTAACATAGCATTAAATATAGCAGGTATTTTGTTTATTTATTTATTTTTTACACACTTTAATTTAATTTAATTTTTATTATATGTAAAGATGGAGTTTTGCAATCGATTTTCCCCCACCGGTGTGTTTCCTATGGTAATATAACCCTTTAATATTCTTAAAGCTAAATTATAAATTAATAATTTAATTTTAAGGCATTTTAACTTAGTCAGCCGCAGATGATACATCGACAAATAATCTTTATGGCTGCAACTATTTACGTGTTAGAAAAAAAAAGGAGTTAATTATGCGCCAAATCATTCTCTCCAAAATATGCGAAATAGCTGTGAAACTGCAACACTAAAATATTTTAAACACTAAAAAGTAGAATATATAAAAAATAATAAAGAGTAATAATAATAAAAAAAATACAATCATTTAATAGTTTAATATTATTTAAATAGTGATTATACATTGAGAAACCAATTTAGAAATCCTGAATAGGTAATTTAAATCAATACCCCATTATCATAATAACGTAATGTGATAAGGAGGTCTTGGTTTAAATAACATATTTTTTTTTTCTTTCCTGTTACCATATCTTAAAAAACAGACAGAGCAAAAATTATAATTTTTGTACTAAATTCAGTATCTCGCGTTTTCTATTGAGTGTAAATCAAAGCTGTAGATTTTCAGAAATTGGGGTCTACGCCAAATTAATGGATTGTGACGGAATTTTTTGGGAATTTACACGAATTACAGTCACAAAATAAGGCGTGATTTTTAAGATAAATATTGAATGCTTCTAAAAGAGTGTTTTTTTTAACTATTTTTACCTTTATTTTATTTTAAAAAACAACCTATTTCTGACCTTTTTATTGTTATAATGCACAGAACTAAAGAACTTTTTTTTTCATTTTTTACACATTTTTCTGAAATATATTCGGGTAAAGCAATTAAACTCCTCATATGTGTCTGTATTTCCACAGATGATACGAAAAAGGAAATTGAACTAAGCATGTAACACTTACTCTAATTTGTTCATGACATCCATGAGACCGATGGAAATCGTTTCGGGGACCATATTTCTCTTCTTCAGTCTCTAGAAGTTCAAGCGTCGATTCCGTTTCCGATAACCATGCCAGAAACCTGTCCAAAGCCTTGTCTAATTGTTGTAAGGAATTCAGAGCATTGAGAAGGGCTTTGCCCCTCGATTGCACACTAGAAAAATATAATGTGATTTTTCAGATAAATGAATAAACTATAAATACAAGTTACAACAACTACAATAAATAATACAAGCACAGAAAATAATTCTCCAAGTATATCACACACACACAAAAACATACTATTTTATTACCAAATTATTGCAGAGAGATGCCAGAGTTACCATTCAACAGGGAATTATGTCTTATTTCCAAATATGAATGCATTTTTAAAAATAGGGGTCCGTGTATATAAATAAAAAATTATACCTACTAAAATTTTTCAACTTGTAACACCCACTTTTGACACAATATTTGAATTCCCTGGATCAAATTAGCCCGAAAAAATGTATAATTTGTATACTGCTAGTAGACCTGCGCAACATTGCTAGGGCCTGGGATAATAACCTTAAATATACCTAAAATTACCTTACCATTTCAAGAAAATGCTTTTAAAATATCTCGCTACTCTTTTTTTTTTTTTCAAACGAACCTCTTTCCATGCGTCGAATAATAATAATAATAAAAAAGCTTCCAACTACTATGTAACGTGCATCATTATAGTAACGGTTTTTGGCGATAAAAGAGTTACTTAGGAAACCAACACTAGAACTTATTCCTCTTTACGACGGCATAATTTAATAATAATAATAATAATATATATATATATATCGAACGATTAACGAAAGTCTGCTTCATACAGGCATATAAAATATAAGATTGGATGGATAAAGTATCGAATAGATATTGGCTGATAAAAAAAAAAAAAAAAAAAAAAAACCCTTCATATCTTCGACAAAATGGACGCCTAAAAAAAGTGCAAAATATTCAAAAATCATTGTACGAATTTCGAATAAACATTGTTAAAAAGAGGTCAAAATGTACTGTATTTTCTTAAAAGATTAAATGTGGATTGCTTTTATGAGTGGGACAAAATTGCTGGAGAACTTAGAAACTCGAGGAAATGCGTGAATTGCTATGTTCAATATAAAATAACAAAAAAGATAAAAATCCAAAATTTGAGGCTGAGGTACACTTGAGCCCACTTCGTCTAACCTTACCCAAATTTGCAGACCGGTACGTGTGATTAGATTTCCATAGCCACAGCCAACAATCAAACAGACTGGCAGATACACACACAGATACAAAAAGTTCCTTTTATTAATATAGATTATACCTTCATAGAGTTATAAGAGGTCAAAGTTCGAGAATGCTAATGTTAAATGCACGTAACAAACTTTAATTTATATATATCCTTCTATATTAAAAAAAGGTAATCTAGAACTGAGCCAAAAACGAAATGGACCAATCAAATTCTGCGTAGATATTCCGGGTTATTCTCATCGCTTTTTTACTAAGGACTTTTTTGAGGAGCTATTACTTTTTTTCTAGTCATCCTACGGATTCGAAATATAACAAGCTTTCAGAAATTAAACAAATTATCACGGTCGGACAATAAAAACTCAAAAAATCCTTAAAAATCGAGTAAAAAATCTTTTATTGAAAAAGTCATTTTTTTATATTGTTGCCAATTTCTAAATAAGCGCAAAGGATTATGTTTTATCTCAAATAAAAATGTATTTGCGCGAGACTATTAAAAACAATAATGAAAGTTTAAAATAATAATTAAATGATCACGTGTTGAAAGCAGGAAATAAAGAAAATTACGTCGTAAAAATTGTGTGCACACAAACACATGAATATTAAAAATAAAAAAAGATGAATTAAATGAAAAAGAATTATAACCAGTTAAATAAAAAAGCATTATAACCAGTTAAATGAAAAAGCATCATAACCTGATTACACAAGAAAGTCGCCGTTCGTGATATCATCATCATCATCTTTTTAAAACAGGATACATTACCAGGTTTTAAGAGGCTGTGAAATCAGAACGGGGGTGGGTGAGCGTAGCGAGCAGGGGGCAGAGCCCCCTAGTTTTTTAAATTATCCTAATAAATTTTTTTCTTGTTTATGAGATAGAATGAAAGAACTCAAACATATTCCATGCAATTTTTCGATTCAAAAACATTTTTTAATTTTAAAACGGATTAATAAATTTATATATATAAAAAAATAATAACGAACTATTACATACATTAATTTTTACATAAAAAGAATGACTGTCATCTAAAACATGAGTATATGGTTTTACAGCTCATTCTATCATTAGCTTTGGAGATATAGGGAGATTGTACTTTTCGATGGTCTTAGGGGACCATCTCCTGTCATCGTTGCCATCTACAGAGAAGAAAAAGTTTAGTCACCGGAAAAATTTTATACAATTTCTCTCCTATAAAGAGAGTTTATTACATACTTAGAATTTTTGCGTAATTTTTCTAGTTACTAGCTGAATGTTCCCTGTACTTTTCCTTGTGAAATCACAATTTTATTTTCTAAATTCATGGATAAACCACTAACAGATTTTCTCTTAAAACTTACTCTGTGAAGATTTTTTTTTAAACTAAAATTAATCCTTTATCCAGTCTGATTTGATATGATTCGAGGAACTAAAATTTGCTGTCAAAAGTGGGTGTTATATTCAAAGTGGGTGAAAAAAATCAAAATTGGCACAATTTTTAATATGTATACGACTTCTATTTCAAAAGTTGCTTTAATATTCGTAAAAAAGATACAATTTCCAGTCAAAAAAGTAGTAAAGGAACATTTTTTCTGCACCAAAAAAAATCGTTATTCTGGGCACTATTGAGGGTGGAAGTCAATTATGAGGAACTGATTATTAGAGAGTATTCCACATAAAGTGATTATTTAAAGCTACAGTGATAACCGCCGTAACCAAGTTTACTAGACTGGCTGCCAAAGATGAACACTCACACCAAAAATGAAATAAATTCAATGAGAAATGAAAATCAAGTGGGATAGCCTCATAATTAAATGACGGACATATCATATGGAACAGTCATATGGAACAAGCCCCAGAACAAGTAGAGTTGCAAAGGCTAGAAAAAACCAGATTTAAACCTGGGAATAAACCAGGTTTTTTTGGGAATAAACTTGGTTTTCTGGGAATAAACCAAGTCTTTTGGGAATACACCTGGGAATAAACCGGGTCTATTGGAAATAAACCGAAATTTTGAAACTCTACCCCAACCCAATAGTGCACCAAGTTCAACAAATTAGCTCTGCAAGCAAATTACCTAAATTCAAATATGATAACAGCCATAGGATTCAATGGACTGATATTCACAGAAATCAAGATTCACCCATCAATAGAGAATGGGAAAAATGTGTGAAGACAGCCTTAACAAAGTTAAAGGATTGAATGCCACAGTGCGATTTTACAACAAGAATGATGGCAACCCAGCGATAAATTCGCAAAAATCACAACCAGCGAAAAGTTCGCAATGTGACAAACACCCAGTGACAAGCTCGCATGTGACAACCGGAGACAGAGACAAAAGTACTAAAACATAATGTCAACAGTAAAACAACATCCCCCGATTGTGACAAATACTAAAAAAGTGACCTGCAACATAGGATAAACACTTTCCTACAAAAGACAAAATAAAGCCAAGCGAAAATATCACCACGACAGAGAAAGAAAAAGCAGCGACAAAAACTTATGAGAAAACCATCCAACATGAGTAAGTAACCGGAAATAAGCATGATGGGTGAGTGTGCAGTGCAGGACTTAAGCAATAAGTTTAATCCCCATTAGTAACTGTCAAACCAAGTAAACCAATAAAGTAAAAGTTCAGTTATTCCAGACGGCCTGGGTGCATGTCAAGCAGCTCGTCGCCATGTACCGCCCGTTGCCAGACAATCACAAACCCGTTCGGTTGACGACACCCGACAGGTAGGAACCCGGTCATCGGCTTGAGCTGTGCTGAATTGACCTAGCAAAACATTATTCAGTAACCGGCCAACCCAGGAAAAGAAACGAAGGCAACAACAAGAAAAAAAAAATCACTGCAATCACGATGGCCTAAAGGTTAATCAAGTAGATTTTTTTAAAACTCATTCTTTTATGCCCCTAGCCCTCTCCCGATAAAACAAAGAGTAAAAGGAAGAGAGTTTTCGTAAACAACGACAATTTTAAATAGCAAGTATAAAAATATACCAAACTGATGGAATGAAGAGTTACCTAATGAATAATTCTGTGTAACACTGATTAATGCGATCTGCAATGGCGCGCAATCTGTTGGCATCATCGTGTGGGCAATCAGCTGCGATTTTGTGAGCAGTGCGCGTTACACCTTCTACAGCACCTTTCCATTGCGAAACTTCAGCTTGCAGCACCTAAAAAAATAAAACAGTTCCCGGCTATACATTGTGGTTGTGTCTTTATTATATTTATTTATGCACTTCTAAAAGAAAACTTTTTAAAAGTCATTCTGATACAGGAGAAGATAGATGTTAACAACAATTATTACTATTATTATACAAAAAAAAGAAAAAACTTCAAAAAAGATGAAATATTTCGCGAAGTCAGAAAGGTCTTTGTAATCCATATAACTTATAATGACGTCATTGAAAAATCTTACATATTAAAGCGAGAAGCAAAAGTCTTAATTTTTCAGTATAAATTCGACCTAGCTGCGCATTCCTGAACTTTTTTTGAACGGTGAATAAAGAAGGAAATAGAATTAAGAATAAAGAGGGCTGGGGAATAAATAAAAGGGCTGGGGAAATAATAGTTCGCCTATTGACCTGCACTGCGCGCAACCTTACTGCTAGGAAATACTCCTTCTAAATTCTTCTTAATTCTATTCTTATTTCCCGTTCCCGGAGGGAGCATCCATTCTTCTACCTGCTTTATTTCAGAGAGGGGTGAACAAAAAGGAATTGAGGATTGCAAGGGGAAGGGAAGGAGGTGCATTCAATTTTATTTATTTATTTATTTATTGAAGGCAGAAATGGAAAGGGAAATGGGAGGGGGGGAGTTCTCCTCTTCTATAGAATTTGAAAAAGAGTCGTTTCGTCGGAAGAAAACATATTTATTTTACAACCGGATAACAATATTTCTGACTTAATTTTTACACGGGCTGTAAAACCTTTATATTTATAACCATTAAAAATTTCAAAGAGCTTGGACAACAAAAGCTTTTTTTTTTTAATGTTTTCTTACGAGAACTTTTATCACTAATTATCAGTATTTTTTATTTGGGGTTCATTTAAGGTTTTACCACGGGCTCGGACAACGCCGGGCGGGTCAACTAGTACGATATAAAAACGAGAATGAACCAATATTGAAAATACTGTACCATAGTGCCAACATTTTTAAAATGTTTGTCAATTTAAAACTCTTCCGACAATAAAGTTTAACAGATAGTTTTTTTCTTCTCCCTCAATGCGATTTCACACATTAGCTAACTGTGTAAAGGAATATATACTTAAGAAATAAATCGAATCGAAAATCAAAACATAACCACCAATACACAATACATTTTAATTTTTAGAAAACTTTTTAGCCTAAATAAATAAACATTCATTATTTTTAATAATGTATCTAAAATCATTACCATTTTATAAACATGTCAGTGTCTTACCTTGCAAGCAAGCATTTTCAAATTGAAAGAAAATTTAAGAAGGGATATACGACGTACAGGCACACACGTTGTGAATCCCGAATGCTTTGTTAAAATTTCAAGGATAAAAAATTTTATCGTTTGTAAGAAATAGGTCCAAATTACTAAGGTTTTCTCTTCTCAAATTTCATTGGACGCCTTTATTAAACCACACAAGGAAGCATTATAAATGCATGCATATGCTCTCGAAAGACTACGAAAACAACTGAATAAAAAGACTAACTGAAGTCAATGATCTCCCCTGATAATGAACATAGCAAAATCTTAAACTTCTTTTAAAGCTAAATATTACCGTTATCTACATCTGTTAAACACTGTGGACGGAGAAATAGGAGAAAAAAAAAGTAAAAGGTAGCAGTAAAGAGCAAGCAAAAAATAAAAGAAGGATTGGAAATACACGAGGACTTTAAGGCTCCTCTTCAGTAAACTTCCCGATTCCCCTCCCTAATGCTATTCCTATGGGCGTAGGATGCATTCGTATTTTTAAAATATCTCCTCAGAAAATTAATATTTTAACTTCTGTTTTCTTTGTATTGTTCTTAAAGAATGTCTCTTTTTTTCTTAGTTATCAAAATATTTCTAAATTATGTGTTTAATTTACATTTTTTTGTTTAAAAATCTTAGCGAAACTGAATAAGATTTTAACGTTTCATATAAAATTAAGTATATATTTTAGAAAAAAATTGACAACTAAGAAAAAAAGAGACATTCTTTCAGAATAGTACAAAGAAAACAGAAGTTAAAAATATTAATTTTCTGAGGAGATATTATAAAAATACGAATGCATTCTACACCCATAGGAATAACACTAGCGAGGGGAATCGGGAAGTTTACTGAAGAGGAGCCTTAAGAGTACTCAGTACCCCTTATTTTGACAAAAGATACGAAAATGTCGAATTTCCGATTTTTATCCTAAAAGGAAGCTTAACATCTCTAGAAGATTGTGCCCCGATTTTCTGATGATCTGATAAATTGTAAAGATGATATGGTTATTTTTATGTATCTCTCTTTAATATCCCTGTTTTGTAAATGAAATGTTTAAACTCATTTTTCCCAGTTCGTATTTTTTCATATTCTCTATGTAATCAAAATGCTAAGGCTTCCACAATAAATGTTCAAATTGTCTGGAATTTTTTTAATGTATCTTTACATTCTATAAGAGATAACTAAGTATCAATTTTTTGATATCTGAAATTTTTGATTTGAAAAAAAAAAATAAATAAATAAATAACCTAAATATAAACGATTTTCACAGGTTTATTATTCCATATACAGACAAATATATATATTTTTTCTTCTTCTGATATATAGTCTTTGTATCAAATATCCGAACTTAGGTTTGTAGAACAAAGTAATCTGAGTATAAGATTAAAAAAAAAAAAAAAATCTAGTTTGAAACACCAAAACTGGAGAAGAAGATTTTTTTTTTTAAATGTTAAGTTAAAAAAAAATAATAATTTTTTTAATTATAAATTCATTAATAATTTGATGCCTTTTATTATCTGTAATGATTTTGCTTTATTGAAACATGTCCCAAAAATTTTAATATAGATGTTATTCACAGAATAAATTTTTCAGTACCGATTCCTCCTTAACCCCTTCGGCCCTGACGTCCTACTAATAGGACATATCTTTTATTGAGTATTATTTTGTCTTAAACATTATTTTTATTAATTCCAGCACCTAATAGTGATAGTATGAATCTCTACATTTCCTATTATGACTTCGCTTATGTTTAGCATTTAGTAATAATAATAATTTTTATAATTATTAGCAAGCCGTTGGCATTTCTTTTAATTAAAACATACGTTTCACTCTTTAAATTAAAATTTGTGATAAAAGATAAAAAATATTACTAAATTTTTATGCTTGTTTAATTTAGTTGTAAATACGACATTTTCCAAACGTCTTCAAAAATTCTTCCTTAGACTATTGTTATATGAAAAACACGCAAAATAACTACATTTGTGAGGTTTTGGTAAAGAACGCATTCGTTAACTTTCATTAAACCTTAACTTCTGTGATTCCGATAGCTATTTTTAATTTTGTTAGCATAACAGTAATTTTTTCCCAAAATTGAAAAAAAAAAAGTGCCGAAGGAGTTAAATATAGTAACAAATGATTCTGTAAATGCAATTTTCATTAAAGTAAACAATAAAATTTCATTAAATTAAAAAAAAAAATCTCATAGGACATATATGACATAAGGTTCACAAATGACACGTTTAGGTTTAATACTATGATAATAATTTCACTATATATATTAACTAATGCCCCACTGCAAAAAACCTACACTGCCGCGTAAAATCAACACCCCCCCCCCCCCCCCCCGCAGGTCTCAAATAGAATTTGGGAGGAAAGAGCGATGATGTTAATAATACGAGCAGGTTATTTCTTTCAAACGATCAAATTATCAGGGGTAGTACTAGCCCAGGAGATATTTCAGGACATACTTTTTACAATATTTCAGGACAATTTCAGGACACATTTTCTTGAAAACCGAACCGAAAAAAACCCTTAACTCCCTCTTCAATACATTTTATTATCATAAATAGTACACTATATACACAATTTTTTTGTTGTAAAAGTATACATTTAAAAGAAAAGTAATTTTACCAGAACTCTTTGACCAAGCTGCTAAAATACTGTGATTTTTGCATTACTGAAAGACGAAAATCTCAATTTTTTTTTTCTTCACTGATCGACAAATATTGCAAAAGACTTTCTTTTTTATAACTGACTGGTAAAAATTGTGATTTTTTGCGACTGACAGACAAAAATAGCAATTTTTGTTTAATGACTAATCGATAACAATTGTGATTTTTGGTAATTGATCACCAAAATTGTGATTTTGTTTGCGCAAATCAACAAAAATCACTATTTTTAACGATAGATTGAAGAAAATTGCGACTTTTGTGATCGTTTCGCATCAGTAAAAAGGTATACCTACCCCTTATTTGATGATTTCAAATGCCGATACAGCACAAAACTCGTAAAATTTCAGGAATATTAGGACAGACTACCATATTTTAGGACATTTCAGGACATTTTTATTTTTTTCAGGAATATCAGGAATTTCAGGACAAGTACTACCCCTGAATTATTGATACTAGAAACGAAATAACAGCTATGAGACTCGCAACGTTTCAAACAATTTGACAGTCGACAACAAAATATTATAAAAAACTTTTTTAGGACCCAGTTTCATATCATCCAACTATTTTTCATATACTAAAATGATGAATATTTCTGAGGATGGTGGGGTGTTCAGTTTTATGAATGAAAATGAATGTTTCCTGTTGTGTATCATTATCTCATTCATCAAAAAACAGCATTTTATCATTCAAGAAATTCAGTTATATGAATCTTAAGCATTCTGTCATCCAAATAATTCAGTTACAGAAATCTTTCTACTAAAACGTTTATAAAGCGGTATTAATTTTAATAATCCTAATATTACTCGTACAATGTAAAAAGTTATTCGAGAAACTAAGCCTCAAAGTTATTTAAAAAAGTTAATCCAAACAATCATAATATAAAATAAATGATCTCTTTATAATTTTTTTTATGAAGAAAAAAAATACTATTTATCTTTATTGCAATATAACAAAAATTGTCAAAAAAATCATTAAAAAAAAAAAATAATAAATAAATAGATAAACAAAAAGGAAAAAAGGTAATTTCAATTACTGGAAAAAATAATAATGTTTCCCAAGTATCACAGGTAGGTCAGTTAAGCTTCAAAATAAATGGTTTTGTATAACCTTTTTTTCTCCAGAAAACTAAAGTTTGAAATCCTTCCGTTATATTGGGGAGCAAAAAATTTTTCTGAAAGAGCCTTTTAAAATGTTTAAGTTCTTTTGCTTCACAACCGTTTTACTACATAAGTCTTGATATATTTTACCTTAAAAACATTCCATAGGAAAGAAATAACATTTCCAAACTTAGTGAAAAAATATATTGCAGAATTTCTTGAAGCAAAAACCAATATATAAAATAGTTACTTTTTAAAATAAAATTATTTTATTATTTTTTTGGCCTTTAAATCCTTATTAATGTAAGTTTTTTTTTCCCTTCTCTTTGAGATTATTTAGTATATAGTAGACTCCCGATTATCCGACGTTCAATTATATGGTTAATCGACGCGTCTTACACATACCATAATTGTGGCTGTATTTCCAAATTCTGGATCGGAAATTTGTATACTTTATCTTATAATCATTTATGCAAAGCTTTAAACAATGGTAAAAATACTAATAAATGATTAAAATACGTACTATTGAATTATTTCAATACATTGTGAATTTTACTACCCAATCCAGAATTTTATCAGAATAACCATTTAAAATTATGGAAATTTTCGGAAATTCGAAGGAATTATTACTAACAAACACCCGTGCACATTCTAATTCTCCTTGTTTACAAAATATATATATATATATCGGCAGGAATTGTATACATTTTCGAAGAAATCTTACGACGTGGTTGATATCTAAACCTTATTTTAACCATCCTGTGACGATAACTCATAAAACATTTTCTCTTATGCCCCATTTAAATTATTTTAATGCTCACATTCACGTTATGTCAATACCGTGTTTCACCAGAACGTGGCTTAATTTAGTTATATATTGATGGAATGCTACAGAGTGATCAATTAAATTATTTGAATTTAAGTCTGACTGCATAGGATTTACCACTATATTGCTGTTAATTGATTAATATGAGTATTTTAAATTATCCGAGACGTATAGTATTTATTTTGCACCTATGACTCTAAGGATCTGATATGATAATTTATACTTAGAAAATTTTATTAGACAAATTATCAATTAATTATAGAAAAGAAAAAGTTGCGTTGTGAATTATTTTTGAAGTTCGGATCCTCTTTGAGCCAATTACAATCATCAAAGGTTACCTGCAGAGAGTTATGTAACATTAAATATATAATGGCTTATTTTAAAACCTAGATTGTAATATTAAAGAAAACATTTCCTAAAATAAAAGACTTAATATTAATTCAATAAATTAAGTAAACAAAAGGAAAACTGACTAAAATTAATTGAATATAAAATTGAGTTTATTTACAAGGTAATTATAAGCATATGATTAAAAACAAATATAAATGTTTTAAAAAAATAAAAATATTCAATCCTAGTTGAGAACTGTATTCTCAACATTTATTTTCTGAGAATTACAGTTTATCTTACTGAATTAACAAATTCGATTTTGAAAGGCAGAGTTCCATACCCTAGAAGTATTTATTTGATTAGCCTTTTTATGTTTAGATCGGGGTAGGATCTTCATACACACGTAAATTCGTATTATTAAAAGAATATAGCTTAATTAAATAAAATGGAACAATGGTGAAGGAAGATTGTTTGTTACCTTATATTACTAGATAACGTTGACAGCAGGAGGTAATGGCTGACGCGTTTTCGCTTTTTCTTAGCGCGTACATTTCCATCTATTGGCACACACACTCAAAATCTGTTTTTTTAGTTAGAGAGCAGTCAACCTTCTACTTTTCCATCTTTTTTGAATCTGAACTCTAAAAAAAAAATCACATTCTTTTCGTGGAGCAAAAAAAAAAAAAAAAAGGATGGAATCATTCTTCCCTTTTCACATAAAATTAAAGCCTTATACATATAACTTCTTGAAAATTTGCATGTTTCGGCCATACCTCTGATTTTAGAGAGATGACCATTGGCAGGCGGGAGAATTTTGGTACTCCCCTTGAGTGTTTCATAGGCCCGTCGGTACAATAGTGATTCCTCTTGACGCCGTGCTGTGTCTGGGAGGTAAAGATGCTTTTACTTGTGAGGTCTTCGTGCCTATTTAAGCTCTCATAAATAAATGTGTCATATTATTGTTCTGACAATTTTCTCCATGACATTTTTATTAGGTGTAGTTAAATCATTCGTGGGAACGGAAAACCAAATATTTCCTTGACTGCCGTGGTTCACTTTGTTCCACAATTATCTATCTGTATGCGCTGATCCTAAAATGGATCATTAATTTGTATTGTTCACTGTTCACTGATTAAAATGATACCAAATACTCTGCTAATATGCAGAAAAAAAACCAAATACTTTTTTTTTTATAGTGTGTGCTAGTTTAGATCTAGATGGTGGTATTTCTCACCATCATATATATATTTTTAAATATTTAAATTGATTTCTTACCGTATAATCACAATTTGTTTAATATAAAACTATTCATTGTTTAAATCGATTTTTTAAAAAAATATATTACATTCTTTATTTTTTATTTATATTTTCTACTTTTTAGAGTTTAAAGTATTTCGTTGTTACAGTTTCACCAGTCATTTGGCATATTTTGGCGAGAAAGGCTTGGCGCATAATTAACTCAAATTGCTTCAGTAGCTCATAAACAGTTGTAACCATACAGATTATTTGGCGATTTATCATCTGAGGCCGGCTAACGGAAAAATTCTTTAAAATAAATTTATTAACTTATAATTAAGTTCTAAAAACATTAAGGTATCCACACACCCTTCGGAGGTAATTTTTTTGAAATTTTTTAATTTTTCTTTTATACCAATTTTTTCTAATGACATTTAAGTTAAAACTTTGAAAAATATATAAACATTTTAGAAATTACACAGAAATGATTTTTTTAAAGGGAAAAATAGTCAAAATTATGTAAAAAATTGACATTTGCGCAACACATAACTCAAAATCAAATCCATGCATTCACATTTTGTAAATTGCATAATAAAGAGAATAACTTTATCTAGGACAAAGACTAGCCGAATTATAATAGCATCCCTATCGCAGATGCTATGGCACTTGAAGTACTAATGTAATGAAAAATTCGTAAAATTCCTTGCAACTTTCTAATTTATACCAGTGTAAATATAAAAGTAATTAATATATCATCATGACTCTAGTCTATTCCCTCAATAAAATAAGTAAAAAAAAAATTCAAGGCACTTCATGCATATTTTTTTGCTATTGGATGTTTTGCGTACAGTAAAAATCTGAAAAACTTCATTTTGAGAAAAAGCTAAGAATAACTTTTAAAGGCAGTTCTTGCTATAAAAATAATTATTATTCTTTAAAGGTTTAATTATATACTCCATGTATTTTCTTATACATATAATCCAATTTAAATGCTAAATCTCGAAAAAGAAGAATGGAAACATACATTTCAGCTTACTTCCGGTTTGGAGAACGACATTTCAGATTGCAAAATTCTTCGGCAAGCTATAACAGATGTAAATTTAAACAAACGGCTGTAACTCGGGTTCTAATTAAGATACAGACACAATTAAAGCAGAATTCGATAGATGAAAGATCGGATTTTAATATTATTGCAAAAATGGAAAATCGATATTTTAATCGAAAATGACGTTTTAAAGGTGTGTGGATACCTTAAAACGTCGTATTGTCATCTAAAACACACCTGTGTACATAATTTTTATAATTTTAGCCTATCAGGAAAATAGTGAAAAATCGATTACAAAATTCATCTTTACATACAAAAATCAAGTTAAGTTAAATAAAAGAGTGTTAAAACTCTCTCACGGTGTAGTATCTTTAACAGTGTAGTGGACGAATGTAAACGCAGTTTAGAATTAGAGTCTTGCATGATAGACAAAGTGTTTAAAAGGAACAGAAGGACGAGCATCGTTAGAAGTTGTAAGTCTATTGGTGAGAGAACCGAAAAAATTAAGTATAAACTAAGGCCATAATGAAATTTTTTGGAAATTTGTAACGAAATTAACCAAAAAATGCATGATGCGCGAATTTAAATGTACATATAAAAACTATGTAATTCACATGAAAGTTCTATGACTGACTATGACTAGTGTTTGGTACCACCAGCATAAGCTCCCAACACAGCATTTAAACGCCTAGGAATGGACTGGTATAATGATTAGGCCTGGCACGCTATGATTGCCGACATTTGCTCTTTTAGTTGTTAAACTGTCTTCTGTTCACATACATGCGACGAACTAGAGTGCCTTAAACGTTCTGCATAATATTCAAATCTGGGGTTTTTGACGGCCAATCCAAGACTTTGATCTTGTTGCACATTTGCATTTGCATATGGTTTTAGCAGTACAGCGCCATCTGGTGGTGAAATTTCACACTTTTTTTTATTTTACGAAAACCTCGGCCGCATGATCTACATAACATATATTTGAAGTTTCATTCGGATCCGTTCAGTAGAACCGGAGCTATGAGCCTCTGAGTACCGTCAGTTTAATTTTAACCACCCTGTACGTAAGTACCCAAACTTCAAGCAAGCACGAAGTGATTTTAATTGTCCTAAACATTGTCATCCGATGAACACGCGGGTTGTATTGATCACTCATTTTCGCACTTTAGTTAGTCTTGTTTCTTGCAGCGTTAGTATCTGGCACTTGTCGTAATCAATCAGTATGTTTTCTCGCACTTTCTGTCCATAAATAGTTCCTTTCTTGATGTTTCGCAAAACACATTCACTTTTTTTGATTCGACGTTCAACAACGATTGCCGATGCCTTGCCTATTCACGTCATCGATTCAGATCCGCATGTCTACCGTCAACTTTTCTCGACGTGCCATCATGAAATAAAAGATAAATTAATACACACTTCTTGAAATCATATGCAGTAAATTTTAAAAACTCCATTTAACTTGTTTTAGTTTACCACCAGTGATAATTTTAAGTTTAAATGAAATACTACCACTGTGTTTATGTTCGCACAACAAACGGAAAAAAGGGAAAACCGACTACTCTCGAAAACTTATTTACACACACGAACTTTAATACAAGCATCAGGTGTGTATGCCGAGAGAGACTCCCTCCACTATGAGACATGTGATGAAATTGCGCATCATATTTCTCTGCATGGAAATGAACGATGCATGAGTGCGTCTATAAACATGCATCACACTGCATCAAAGTTTGATAACAAGTCAAATTATTTTATTGTAATCATCTTACCTTCTGTTCCTTTAGTTGTGCTTCTAGTATATCCAAAGTCTGTCCTACGGGCGGCATGCGGTCGAGTCGAGCTTGGAGCCTGGACAAGAAGGCTTCAACCTCCCTGCGTCGCTCCTCGAACCCTCGACCATCGGCAAGGGTTCCCTCCAGCTGGCGCTTCCGCTGCATAGCGCCCTCCCGCACTTCCTCCCACTCCGTGTGGAGATGCAATGCTGGAAAAAAAAATAAAAGAAAAGATAAGTCTCCAACTTCTACGGATTATCCGTAATTTGTACAGAAAAGAGCATAGGGTTATAGAAAAGCGAGATATAAAGAATAAACAACAAAACAAGATAACTCTGCTTTTCATATTTTGGAGAAAAGGCGCAAGTACCAGTAATAATGCGTAATTGTCCGCCTACTAATATTATTATAGTAAAAGTAAGGTTAAACCTTCATATACAATTTTAGGGCACACGAATGGATTTCTAATGAATTTAGAAATAAAAAATAGTTTTCGTCACTTTGTAAAGAAAAAGAAGTTTTGAAATTACCTCGCAGTTATGCCCCTTCAATTATATCAGCGAATTTTTCAATGTATCTCAATCTCAACATACGATGTGGGAAAATAATGCTTTTAAATCTTTCACCTGTAAGTTTTTTCAATTACTTTTTTATGATTCTCATTTATGCACGAAATAATCTTGTTTCTTCATAAAAGTCAGAGTTCTTCTCATTAAGTAACATGGAGATTATTTTTCAATAAAGCCGCGATCATTAACGCATATATAAGCGCACATTATGAGGAAAAAAGAAAAAATAGTGGATTCAGCTAACTCGCTATATAGAAATTTTGAAAAAATGTATATTTTTTTTAAACCGTGATCACTATAACGCGAGTATGAGCACTTCGCGGCAAAAAAACAAGCAAACAAAAAACAACAACAATATAATCAGAGAATTTAGCTAACTTATTATGCATAGATATTGTTAATATTGTTTTTTAATTATTTTTTATAACTCTAGATAATTCAGAAACAGTGTGCGAATTTTATGTATCAATTCCTGCAAAAGCAGGATAAAAATTCTTCTAAAAGATCGATTGAACGTCAATTATAGGAAGTATTACCAGTACTGAGGAGTTGTTAACGGATGAGTTTAGACTAAATTCCATGATTGCCAATGAGTTGAGACGGGCGAAATAAGATATCACCGGGTAGGAAAGTGTTTCATAATCTACAAATGACGAATATATATACTGTTAAGAGACTACACTAGTCACGCGAAGAAACGCTCAAGCTAATGTTAAGTCTATGGGAAGGTTCTTGCGCGATTTCTCGCTCGTATTTTAATATTTTGAAACGCCTTTTTTTGCATAGGATAGCTGAGGTCAATCTCCAACGTTGTTAGTTTTTACTTTTTCGATTTTGGTTCCAGTTATTTTGCATAAGGGTACTTTCACTTTCAGAACCAGTTCCAACCGGTTCCAAAATTAAAAATGCCCGCTTATAAAAAAAAACTGCAACAAAAATTGAAAAAGTAAAAACTAACAACGTTGGAGATCGGCCTCAGCTATCCTAAGCAAAAAAAATCATTTAAAAATATTAAAATGCGAGCGAGAAATCGCGCAAGAACCTTCTCATAGATTTAACATTAGCTTCAGCGTTTCTTCGCGTGACTAGCGTAGGCTCTGCCAATGTTAAGTCTATGGGAAGGTTCTTGCGCGATTTCTCGCTCGCATTTTAATATTTTTAACTGATGTTTTTCGAATAGGATAGCTGAAGTCGATCTCTAACGTTGTTAGTTTTTACTTTTTTCGATTTTGGTTCCAGTTTTTTATATAAGGATACTTTCACTTTCAGAACCGGTTCCAACCGGTTCCAAAATTGAATATGTCCACTTATAAAAAAACTGTAACCAAAATCAAAAAAGTAAAAACTAACAACGTTAGAGATCGACCTCAGCTATCCTATGCAAAAAAATCATTTAAAAATATTAAAATGCGAGCGAGAAATCGCGCAAGAACCTTCCCATAGACTTAACATTAGCTTGAGCGTTTCTACGCGTGACTAGCGTAGGCTCTTAAATGCTAAAATGACTGCCGCGAAGAAAACTTACCGTTTCTTGGATCTGAGATATCATTTCTTAAATACTTATTTGCTATAGCTTTCAGTCGTTCACTTTCATCGATTTACAAAAGAAAGACCACATGTTGGCTCCGCTAGTTCCATTTTGAGAGCAGAGGCGACCGCATCCCATTTGGTTTAAGTGACTAAAAAATGACTCTGGAAAGTGGCCAAATTGTTTTTCGAACTCACCTCTCCTGAAAAGTCTCAAAATTTATCCCATTTGCAGTCGAGAAGCTACAGAGACAAACGCAACGGAAAACAATCATCGAAGAATAGTGACTAGGTAAAAGTTGAGGTTAATATGCTGAAGGAGAATTTTTTTTGTTTTCTATCACATTTTATAAATGCAATGTAAGTTTACAAAGCGGAAGACCAAAATCATTACACAGTGGATTAAATGTTGATTTATATTTATCCAAAAAAATTATTAATTTTTACTTGTAGTACAGTAAAAAAGGAAAAATATCAGTTGATTTAGAAAAAAATGTCAGCCTGGTTGCAGAGTTTATAATAGAGTTTATTTTATTGAAAAATATCTACATTTATTCAAAATATTCTATTTTTTCTACATATTTTGTCCATAAAATAGTTTGTTGGTTAATTATAGGCGCTACGGTCATCTACAGACATCCATGCCAGATTGGGATTCGAATCCGATAACTCTTATCTAGTATCCAATGTCCTAACCACTAGACAAGCAGTTGGGCTTGCTCGTAAATTAAAATAACCAGATAACAGATTTTTCTTTAAAATAAACAGTTTTTTACTGGCGTCCTGGGCCTTATTCTGCAAAATCAAGTTTTCTATTTTTTTTTTCTCTCAGTAAGATAAACGTGGCAGTAGTTGATACTGGTGCCAGCAGTTGATACTGTGCCAGCAATTGACACTTTCAGTTTTTGTTTAAAAAAAATAAAAATTCCAAAGATGGTACAGATTTGGACTATGTACCATTTTGAATGTTCCTTCAAGTCTTAAACATACTTCGAAATCAAGTATCACAGAAGGCGAAGATAGCTATTTTTACACTCCTTTATTCAACTGAATTTGGTTTTTGTAATCGATTTTTTATTCACTTCTTGATATCCTAGAATTATATACACAAATGTGTTTCCGATGACGATACAATGCTTTAATATCTTTTTAGAAATTAAGATGACAAATCAACAAATATTTTTTATGGTTGTAACTGTTTACGAGTTATAAAAACAATGGACTTAATTGTACGCCAAATACTCACGCCAAAATATACCAACTGGTTGTGAAACTACAACAGCGAAATATTTTCATCACTAAAAAGTAGAAAATATAAATAAAAAATAAAGAGTGTAATATCTATATATATATATATATATATTAATACTCTTTTATCATTTAATAGTCTAATATTAATTAAATTATGATTGTATGTTGAGAAAAAATTCTGTTGAAATTTAAGTTAAAATCAAAATTATATATTAAAAATAGTACGTGTATTAAAATGTAGTAAAAGAGCCGTTTCAATCAAAATTTGGATTTTTAGTTTTACAAAAAATAATTAGAAATATATATCAAAAAGGGAAAAAAAGGTAAAACTTTAATATCGTGCAAACTAATTGTAGTTATTTAGTAGTTCCTCAACTGTGTTAAAATATCAGGGAACAAACTCACTTGAAAATAACAATAAATGGGAAAAATTAAGGAAAATGACGGTTTTATTTCCATTAAAAGCCTACTTCGGCCACGCAATGATATTCGCAAGCTAATGTTAAACCAATGGAAGCGCTCTTTACGAATTTCTCGTCTACATTTCACTATATTTAAATGAGTCTTTTTATATAGGATATCTGAAATTTGAGTTGTAGCTTTATGCTTTTTCGATTTTGATTACAGTATTATTCTGAAAACACTTTTAATTTCAAAATAAAATTGGTGGTTCCAAAATTTAAAGTATCCTCAGAATAAAACTGCAATCAGAATAAAAAAAGTATAAAAAGTACAATGTTAGACATCAATCTCAGATATCCTATATGCAAAAATAGTCAATTAAAAATATTGAAAATGTAAACCAGAAATTTACAAAGGACGCTTCCGTTTGGTTTTACACTGGCTTGCGATTGTAGACACGTGGCTGGAGGTCATAAAATTGAAGTTTAAAGTTTTTTGTTTTCAAAAAATTAACGGGTTTTAGTGACAATGACAAAAAATAATTCTGGCAACTAAAACAAACTGACCATTAGTTAAAATAGTGACCTGGTGGCTGTCCCGATATGCATTTTTGTTTGACTTTAGTTCATCTTTTTATTATATTTATTAATTTCCGTAACATTAATAAAAGTAAAGAAATTCAATAATTTATATTCAATAAAATTAAACGATTATAATCCGAAATACTAATACTATTTCTTAAGCATTATTTCTTCCTTTTGTTATACTTATTTATTAATTCCCAAAATCAATGAAAGTAAAGAAATTCAATAATTTATAGTTCATTGGATAAAATGTAACGATTGTATTACAAAATCGCAACCCACAAAGTATTAGTTTTTTTTTATATTTATTAATTTCCAACATTAATAAAACTAAAGAAATTCAATAAATTCCACGTTTTATTGTTGTTGATTAGATTCTCTAGTGGTTTCCATTACTGTTAATATAATCGAATTTCTCCATAACAAGCTAAGGTTCAACACAAGGACCTATAATTGTTCATAAACAGTATAAACGAGTTCAAATGAAAACTCATTTTAAGACAACGTGAGAAGAAAACAGGGTATAATAACAGTTTTGTTATATTAAGAGAAAATCATCATCTGCAGCAAGGGCACAGCTGGTGATAGGAACATCTTTCGTTCGGATTACATTGAACAAATCGGAATTAACAAAAATTGAAAAAAGAAAAACGCAAGTTTCACTTTTTAGACGATTAAATATATTTCGCGAAAAGACTCTGCAACAAATGTAAAATACGTACACTCAGAAACGATGTAGGGTCCCGCTACGGAAAATTTTATTTTTTGAGCGTAAAAAATTCATTAAAAATTTTAAACCAAAAATATTATATATATTAATAACCCCAGTTCATATTTCGTCACGTTTCAGATATGTATCGGAGATCACATAGTCTTTGCATTATTTGATGCTTTATAAAGTGAATTAAGCCTTAATTATGCTTTATAGAAAATCTGTAGAGTTTAATTTAACAATATTTGAACGGAAAATACACATAACGTTTTGTTTTATAATGCCATGTAGGGTAGGATATGAAATTGAAGTAAATTGCTCAAAAAGCTTTACGTACGTGAATTAAAAACTTATTTTTATTAAATAAATGATGCTAATTTTTTAAATATAGAACGGGGGACATTTAAAATTCATTGCTTTTTCAAGTTCAGTAAAAATACTTCAAAATTAATCACAAGTGACAATGTGGCATTCATAATTAACAACTGAAATTAAAAATGGATGTTTCCGGCTTCTGGATATTTGTATTAGATGACGAATGCTGCTATATTTTGAAAATTATTGAACAGAATTGTATTGTAACGGATGATTCCAGAAATGCTTGTAACAGTAAATAAAAACATAACTTTGAGAAAAAAAAAATCATAACGAAATTTAATTTACATATAAAATATTTTTCAGACCCTCCCTCCCCCCCGCCCATACTTTATTGAATTAATAATATATTTATCACATTCACAAAATAAGTAAAAATGTTAATAGAGGAAACGACTTGTAACGGATGTATATAATCCCTGCGTTAATTTTTTATATAAAAGAAAAAGAAATCACAAATCATCAATTTTAATCAAATATATATTTTTAATGTGTTACGTTATGTAAAATCGGCAAAACATTATTTAAAAAATATTTTGTCAAAAATTAAATACCATAAACCGAAAAAGTAACGTTTTCTGCAGAATAACCCTTGTAAGTAAAAAATAACTTGAAAGCAAAAATTTTAGTCACGTTTCATAAAAAACTAATAATGAACGAAAACGAAAAACACGACTTCACCAAGACTATTTGAGGGGGTCGGGGTAACAAAATGCCAAGCCACATTTTTGGTGAAATAAATATAATACTGTAATCTGTAACTTATTATTGTAAATTATAATATCCAACATATAATTTGTTTCTAATGTCACTTGGTGGCACTATATGTCCCAGGTTTCGTTTTTGCCCCAGACGTTTATGTCCCCAATGAAGATACAAATTACATTTTTTGTAAATTAGCTAACTGCCGTGCAAGCAGTAATACGCTACCGCGCATGCGCGGTAGCGTATTACTGCTTGCACGACAGCGTATTACTGCTTATTTTACTGTTTAATACTGTTAATTTTACGGTATAATACTGGCAGCTGGGGGCCAGTTTTATACTGTAAAATCAACAATTATTTTTTGCAGTGTAGCTTAGCACTTTCTTGTCCCGACCCCCTCATTTAAAGTCACTTCTGAGACCAGTGATTCTGCTACAAATAGATTTCAAGCTAATTAAACGTGAACACGTGCTTACTGTGCTATTGGTTTTTCATTCTTCCTCATTTTACAGAGATGATTAAAAAAAAAAAAAAAAAAAAAAAAAAAAATAAGCAGCTATATATATTATCTTTATTTTCGCTTTTTACCTTTTTAAGCCTTTTAAATATTTGTTGTAACAAAATGTTTGCCATATTTTTCTCATCTAGAATATATCATAAAATCTGCAGCATTTTCACAGCAATCAATTTTACTATTAATATTACAATTTCGGCAACAAATTATTACTATAAAACTTTTACGATTTTCTAATTCGGCTTTTATAACTCTACTATAAAAGTGATACATCTCATAAGTACTGTATCGTAAAAAGTTCGACGCACGCCTATTCACAGAATAAAAATTACAGCCCGCCCGCTGAAAGATTAAAAAAGTTCCTGGATTGTAAATATTTTTATGTTTTAATAATTATAGCATGAAAAAACGTATAATATTGTACCAGATAATCTAACATGCCGTTTATTAAAATAATTTATCTCGACAAAACATCCAATCCAATAAACCAACTCGATTATATAGCTTGTTAAATAAATTAGAAAGATAAAATATATACATATTATTTCATTCAAATAAAGGTTAAAAGAAAGAGAGAGAGAGACGGAGAGAGAAACTATCTCAAAGAATAAAATAAGTGAAACTGATAGCATACGAGCGAGAAGGTTAATCTCATATTACTGGTTGCTATAAATTCCCTCCAAAAAAAAAAAAAAAAAAAAAAAAAAAAAAAAAAAAAAAAACAGAACGTAATTTTACCAAGAATATCTGTCCCGAGAGAGAATTAAATAGCTCTTACACAATTACTATAGCCAATGCCTCACGACTGTCTTTATCAGGATTAAAGACTTCATAATTTGGAAGTGAAAAAACATTTTTAAACCTTCATATTTTATAGTCTCACAGTATAATTAAAAATAATTAAATAAATAAAAGTAGGAGCAAGATTTGTAATTTTAGGCCTACGTATACATCATGTTTTTTTTTTGCTCTCTATGATTTTTTTAAATATGTAACTTAATAATATTGTTCGTGTTCAAGCATAAATTTCGGATAGAAGCACGGATTTTGATAATTCTTACGGTATCATCTTCTTTCTGCGATGGGGATTCATTTTCCGGGTTATTCGTAGACATTTTATTAGAATACAATATGGATATATCTGACTATATATTTGCTTGCCTGTCTCATTGTTCTCTAATTTTCTCCCCCTCCCGTCCCCCCATTCCGATGGCCATAAAATTGAATAATATGTCAGACGCCAATTTTTCTTTTCGAAAATGATCATCACATCGTATACCTTACTTTTTTTACGAATTACATAAAAAAAAGGCCAACTTCATTTGTATATTGTATTAATAAACTCATTTGAATGCGACTCAGAAATAGCATGTGTGTAGGAATTACCAAGGTCTCGACTACGTTCATTGGCCAGCTTCATGCGCCATCTTGTTTCAAAACAGCGGTCACTTAAAATTTTCAAATTCAAAAAGATATTTCAAAATATAGAAATTCACCAAGTTTTTACCATTAAGCCTTGATACAAGTATTTTAGGGCATTTTTTGCTTTTGCCTCTACCTTAAAAAAGGCTGATATATAGAAATTTGATATTCTAGAGTGGCTGTTTTTTCCATAATCAGGTTTCATTTATGGGCTTTAGAAAGCGTGGTTTATTGCAAATTTACTTTAATTGTCGTAACCATTGATCCTACTCCCATAAGCTTAAAACTACATAGTCATATCCGGCAGTGTCAAATTCAGCGTGAAGAAGTCAGAAGCGTTACATTTTATAGCAGAAAAGTTTCCGAATATGTAGAGTAAAATGTTGGTTTCTGATGAATTCGGAAATGTAACACTCATTTAGTGTAAAGTATTTAATTAAAAGCGGAGAATAATACGAAATGAAGTAAGATTTGCGCATGCTCATCATCTCGGACTTTCTGCACATGTTCATTTACGTTCAGCAAACGGCATCATCATGTGATTTCTATTGTTCTTCATAGGAAAGGCATAGCTAACAAAAGTAACGTATTTTGATGACCAGTAAGTATTCTGTTTTATAATTTCTTTTATTTAAGAGAACGATTCACTTTTTTAAAAGAACCAATATTATCCGATATTATACTAATATTAAATTTGCAGTTAATCTTTTGTTGCACATACAGAGATCAATAACTTGTTTGATAGTTTCATTATACTCTTATTCCATGAATCTATGATAGATATTTTATTAATGAATAATAATGTATAGTAATAGTATTAGTGAAATTCAGATAGCCCGTTTATGCGTTTTATTATCTTTTCATTTTGGGCATAGGCTCCCATTCATAACTTTTTTATCGATGAAATGTTTCGTCGTTTATACGACAGAAAAATTTCATATGATACGTTTTTTTTTCCCTCGTTGTTTATGAATCATATTTTTAAATAGATATAATTAAAATTTGATTTATAGATCTATAAATATTTATTTATTTATTTTTTAAAATGTTTTTTTGTGAGTTCTATCCTCTAAATAGATACATAATGAAAATGTTTAATTTCCCTACTTATAAGTAGATGAATTTTTTAACACTAGAACAACCGGAAATTTTACTCAAGTTTTTTAAAACTACTTAACTTATTTATTTCTGGGAGCTTTATATTTAATTTATTTTAAAAAGAAATTTCTGGTTCGAATCGGAATATATTCATTTGGTAACTCATGGTAGTTCTAGAGTTAATACCTTTATATATATATATATATATATATATATATATATATATAATTATATTGTTTTTAATGATACTATATATATACAAAGCTGTGGACTCCCTCAAGGTGGCATTGTTTCTTCAATTCTTGCAGTATTGTATTTATATTATTATGAACGTAACTCTAATATTGCTAATTGTAAAATATACCGTTATATAGATGACATTATTGTCTTCTATTTTAATAGTAATTCAAATTATTTATTACCTATAAAATATCATAAAAATTTAACTTATAGTTTCAATGTTATGGCAAATAATGAAATTAATTTTCTTGATCTTAAGATAATTCTTAAAGATAATAAACTTTTGTTTGACATTTATGACAAGCGAAATGATTTTACTTTTAAGGTTAACTTATTTACTAACTATTTGTCATGTATACATAAATCAGTATTTGTAAATATTTTACTAAATTTCGCACATAGAATTAATAATCTTTGTTCAAATAACTTTAAAAATCAAAATTTAAAACATATCCTTCAAATTGCACAAGTTTATGGATATCCTTACTATTTAGTTAAATCAATTTTACACATATAAATATAGATTTAATTTGGGTTAAATGTCTGTATTTTTTTTTTTTTTTTTTGTTAAAATCTCCTTGATAAAAATGATAATCAACTTTTGATTGTTGATATATTTGGCTAAACTATGAATCCTATTGTGTGCGTTGCTGCATAGGATTATCCTAGTTTAATGTCATTCATATTTTAAAAAATATTAACGATAATTTTCAACTTTTGACTGTTGATATATTTAGCTAAATTATAACTCATATTAAGAGCATGTGCTGCATAGGATCATCTTAGTTAAAAGTCATTCATAAATTAAAATTTACATGTGGGCGAATTCTATAATTGTTGTTATGATTATATGGAGTTAATATTATTGGGGTTGTAACAAAAGTTAAAATTATCAAGGATGTTACAATGGGTTAATCAATACAATATAATATTAATATGTTAAACATATTTAATTTTAGTAAATATTAAATATTTATTAAATATAGTACACTAATAAACATATCTCTTAGTTTTATATTATTTATTTTATTTTAATATTAGATCATTTAATTTAATTAATATTTATGTTTTTTATATATTTTTTTTCAGGGTAGATATTATTTAAATAGCTGGATTTAAATTATAATAAGTGCATTGCCATATTGAATAATCTATGTTATTTCTAAGTATAATACTAATTTATAAAATGAAAGCATCATATGGATTCTACATTAATGTTTGGGTTAAATTAAGATATATTTTAAATGGGTTAGTTAAAATAGAAATTATATTATACTAGTAACTCCTATTCTCTATATATATCATTAATATTAACTAGTAAAATTAATATATTTACACTACATTACAGCTGCAAATAAGTAATTATACATACAATATTAAAGTTTTAGTAGAATATCTGTACACCAGATGTCAGCAGCAAAAGTAAATTATATAATGTATTTGATAGTATGCTAAAATAGTCTAATATTTTTACAATAGATGGCAGTAGTATAGCTTATTTAAAATATTAAAACTTGGAAATTTAGTATGGAGGTAATAATATCTATGAAATACTTTCAAATTATCAAGTAATATTATATATTTTAATTTATTAAATTAAAATTAAAATAAAATAATTAATGGTTTTTATTTATATGTATATCATAATTTTTTTTTTCTACATTTTTTAAAATGTTGTAATCTATTTAGTTAAATAAACATAACTGTAACTGTAGGACACAATTTATGATCTGAAGGATTCTCTATTTAACTGTGAATTTAACCTCTTCTTTTGGATACAACTTTGTACATGTGCTCACAATATACTAAATATCTTGGGATATTATTAATATAAGTAATATATATATTTTTTATTTATTTTTTATTTATTTTTTATTCTTTTTCACACTCCTTTACAAATTGTATGTATAATTTATAATATTCCATTGTAAAGGTCTTGTTATTCAATATTGTTTCAGCGATTGTTCGGGCGAGATATGGCACTATATTTAGCAAAAGCTGGTGTCATATACAGAAAACAATCGTTCTTTGCTTATAAATGTGATTTTCTTGCCCTTGAAAAAGTAAATTACTTTATAAGCTTTTATTTGTGTATATACTCGTGTGGTTTATATTTCATTCCTTATTTTCTATTTATTTAATTTTTTTTCTTCTTCTTAATTTGAATTAATAATGTTACATTTATTAGGACTACAATTTTAATTTGTAAATTGACAGGGCTCTTTGGTATCGGGATTTCAGTGTATGTGGTGAGTTTCTTATGTTTCAATGGTTAAATTTTACTTAAAGTTTTATATATATATATATATATATATATATATATATATATATATTTTTTTTTTTTTTTTTTTTTTTTTTTTTTTTTTTTGGCCTTGTAAGTAGATATACTATTCCAAATATTTTATATCTGTAATAATTATTTTATTTTCATGAATTGTATACTTATAAATAGATATAGATTCTTTAATGTTTTGTCTATTTGTAAATGTCTTCATATAAAATTATTCCTAATTTTTTCTCAATTTATTTCTTATTAATTTATTAACATTTTATTATGATAGGTGATAAATAATTATGAAATTTTTATCAATACATATTGTAATAAACAGCTACATTATTAATCATCAATCAAATATCTAATATTTATTATAGATTCATGGAACAAGATTATAAAGAAACTATCGAACAAATTATTTGTATGTGCAACAAAAGATTAACAACAACTCGAATATTACTATATAATAAAATTCAATCGGTTAATATTAATTCTATTAAAAGAGGTATCGTTTTCTTAAATAAAAAAATATGATACAGAAATACACAGAAACATTTCTGAAATATGCAGAAACATTTCCTATATACGCACAGACATTTCCGGAATATACAGAAACATTTCCAAAATATGCAGAAACAGTTATCTTTCCGAAATATACGGAAACATAACTGACCAGGGGCATATTGCTGCACCATTAGATGGAGCAACGTTTCCGGATTTATTATTTATTTATTTATTTATTTTTACAGTGTGCCCCAATATGCAGATCATTTCAAGACCTAATTGTTTTTATTTTACTCTCCTGGGGGTTTTTCTACATTTGCGAGTCTCAAGTATTTAGCACCCATCGCGTTCCCCGGTGGGCTATTTCCCAGAGCTCAGGCCAATAATAATAATAATAATAATAATAATAAATCCTTAAGTTTGAAGAAGCAAAATTATCCCCAAAAAATCATTCATGCTCAAGAATAATAAAATTCAAAGCAAGAAAGTCACCTTTAAGAAAGTTATTAATTTTTTTAGCATATCACTATACGTAAAATAACATTACATATGGTGGGAGAGACTAAAATTAAATTAACATTCTATAATCATTTAATTTAATAATTATTTACCAGATTCGTTTTCATGCATGCCAGTAAATTCGAGGGAGGCAGAACCTGGTTACAGCAGAGGCAAACTTCCACGAGTATTTCTGAATAGTAATTGTGTCACCTTACTTAAACAGGAATTGCTGTCATAAATTAGGCAAAAACTATTATTTAAAAAAAGGGATGGAAGTTTGCTCTTGTGGTAATCAGCCTTTGTCTCCCTTACCACAGCATGCCTTCTATTGGGTGGAATGCGCCAATTTAATAATAATCATCATAATTTAATGTATTTAGAAAATTTCAGCAAATTATGACAGCAAAGGCATTTACTGCCAATGGTGAAATAATGTACCCATCATTTGGGCATGTACAATTTTAATTCAGAACCGTATTTTTCCGTTTCGAAAAAACAACTTAAATCGACTGTGCACTAAAAATAATTAAATACTCAAAAATGAGTAAGTCCACGTACTCATTTCGAAATGAGTATTTTTGGATAAAAAATGAACATGTGCATTCTCAAAAATGAGTAAGCTCATGTACTCATATCGAAATGAGTATTTTTGGATCAAAAATGAACATATGTATTCTCAAAAATGAGTAAGTTCATGTACTCATTTCGAAATGAGTATTTTTGGATAAAAAATGAACGGATGATCAAACCCAACATACTTGTATATTTCAGAATGTGTAATGACGAAATTTCGGAGCTTAAAAAGCTATTATTTGAAGGAAAAACGAAGAATAAGAGAAATGAAAAGTGGATCTGGTTGTTCGGGATTTTCATCAAAGTGGATCCACTATCACACATTTAGTACTCTTTTTTTTTTTTTTTCCTCACATTTTACACATCTACTTTTTTTTTCTTGATAGTACTTCAAAATAATGATTTTTTTTCCACTAATTTTTAAAAAATTTATTTTAACTTTTTTAACGTGAGGCAATATTGTGTTATTTAAAAGTTTCATAACATAATATTTGCATTGCTATAATTTGCATAAATTGCAAAAAAATTTCGTAAATTCCAGGAAATTTTTAAAAAAATGCAAATTATAGCTATGCAAATTGGTATTAAACTAAACTGATTTGGCTTACAAATTTATGAATTAAGCTAAAATTTATTATTTTATAAATTATAATTTTACAAAGTTTATAATTTTTTCCTAATTTATAAAATTAGTTAATATTTTTTCTTTACTTTTATAAAAATAAAGTTTTTAACTTTATAACGTTTTTAATTTATTTCGTTAGCTTATATTTTTATAAATTAAACTAATTTAATTTAAATTAAATCAATAAGTCCAGATTTAAACCTACCTATCCCAAGGTCATTAATTTCAAAATATTTTTTTTAACTATTTAGTTTAACAGAACCGTACGCAAAAGCTCTCAGCATAGCTGAAATATAATAATTTATTATAAAAATTTTTATTTACATAATTTTTTTAAAATAAGACATTAAAAAAATATATTTTAATAACATGTAATAAACACGTCTGATTAAGATAATTGCTGTTTTTATTAGAATTGATAAATAGATAATCAGGCAAATAATTTAAAAAAAGTATATGTTCGAATAAAGAAAATGTTGGTACTGTTGCAAAAAGAAACAATCGGTATTCTTAATACAATGTTTTACGCATATAATACATAATAAATTGAAATTTATCTGTTATAAGGCACCAAATAATACAGCAAAATATTGAAAATTATGAAAAGAAAATATTAAAAACATTGGAACCGAAAAAATCCATCCACAGATAAAACCTCAAGTTTTTGCATCATAAAATAACTAACAACATTTGAGAAGAAGGCGTGACCACTCATGTCGCGTTGGTCTGAGTCGTCAGGTTAGTACACAGTAGATCATGGGTTCGATTCCTCTCATGGGAAGGGTTCGTTAATTACTATAAACTCACGCAGGAATGAAAAAAATGAACAGAAATGTATGTATCCCTTATAAGGTTGTCCCTTATAAGTAACTTTTTTTTCCCTATAAATTTTATTTTAACGACATAAAAATTTCTAAAAAATACGGATGATATCTGTTATAAAACGGAAATTTCAAAAATCACGGAAAATTGCCTGAAATTCACGGATTTTTTTTTCCGTTAAAATACGGAAATAGTACTGGCGTCTCGACTGCCAGTACAATTTCCGTTCTTTTTTTTTTTCAGGAATTTTTTTTTACAGTGGGGATCAAAAATGAGTACATAGCAATTCATATTTGAATACATCCATGGGATCAAAAATGAGTACTTTTAACTCAATTTTGAGTACTTATTTTTTTTCCGTGTGGATGAAAATATTTTTAATAGAATTGTATTTTAAGATATACGTAAAATAAAGATATGTGTGGTGTATTTTAGAAACAAACAGGAAAAGAAAATTTTAATTAATATTTGTTTTATAACCATTTTTATGAAAAAGCTGGAAAGCTCTCTCGGACGCTCAGAGGGCTAGCCGCCTCTGGCGACCAGTTTGGTCTCCCTTAAATGTTTTCTAAGCATTGCAACATGTTGCTTTTATCCATAATTTAATTTACTTGCTTAATCCATCTTAATCGGAAGATCCTAATAGACATTTTTGTGATCATGGCAACATTTCGTATATTTTTTGTTGTTATGCATTTCATCTTTCTCGACAAAAACAAATTAACTCACTTAGGCATTTATGCTTCATACATGCGTTTGCCTATCAATTGCAACACCTTCGCTAATGCAGATATTGCTAATCCTATTATTACAAATATCAGCCTGATCCAATGAGAATTTTGGTTCAGGGTTTGTACTGAACCCTGCTACGCTTTTTTCGCGGTTTTCGGCGAAATGAGCATGTTTTTTCTCTTATTACGTATGCAACGTTTACAGGCGTGATTGTTTTTTTTTTTCGACACCAGTCATCGCTGCAAAATTTATCATGGAGATCTTGCTTTGCGAATGATTACCTTCATGGTTTAATATTTTTATGATTCACGATGAACGAATCTCTTGTGTTTGTTTACTTTAATGGATTGAGATATCCGGTTGTCAACCTAATTTCAACTGAAGATATCTCAGAATCTATACATATTTGAATGTAACTCATCTCTGAAACAAACAATTATTTTGATCGATCTTTCTAATAATTGCCGCTTTGGCATATGAAAAGAGAAGTGGCGTATTTAGTTTCCTCAGTCACATGACTTGAGCTTTTATCATATAGATTTTAGACAAATCACCAAAGTTATTTGCAACAGCTGGCTGAATTATTTTTATTTTGTAACAGAGATAATTAAAACAAATTTAACGTAAACTTTTTTTTTTTTAAAGAATATTTTTAATATTGAAATTTATCTGTTCGATGTTTTTTCTTGGATTTTAAGTACGAAATACATCTTGTATTGTGAACAAAAGTGTCTAAAATGCAGTAATATTTAAATTACTGTATCTCACTATTCTAAAAAGTAAGCAATGCTGCTGCCGTAATTAAATTTATTGTGACCTTTTAACTTTTTCGGGTTATCCCGCAAAAACTATTGCATATAAAAACATGAAAAATGGTCATTTTATGAAACATATGATAAACACATTGAAGCAGACAGCTTTGAAATCTAAGAATTATTTTAAGCGTTATTTAATGTTGAAATCTGTCGAGATAGTTCAGTTACATAAGTTTTATAGGATCAAAAACTATACATAGCAACCCTGATAAATATTCACATAAAAAAAAAATAAACATTCGCAGAAAAAAAAAAAAATAAATAAAGTCGAGCATTGTTTCCAAAATATACCAAAGTGTGAAAAAAAAAATTACGCATTTTCTAAAAGAAAAATTTAAATTAATAAACTGTAAAATTAAATTAAACAACTTCGGTATTTAAAATATACTAGAAAAAAAGTTGTTCGCCAAATATAATATTTTGAAAAAAAAAAAAAAAAATCAATGGTCAGAAAAACAATACATCCTCGTGAAGAAAAAAAGAAGTGCAGCATAATAACCAGAACAAGCTTATTAATTATTAAAAATTATTTCAAAAACTTTCTCCCGAAAAAAAGGATTTGACATTTTTTTGGCGTGTCCCTCTTTCCTTACGTGTAATTTCCGTTTCCAATTACACGCCTAATTTGCAAAGGAAAAAATATATATATATATTTTTTAAACTAACGTATACTTAAAAGGTTTTCTCTGAGTAATTTATGGCAGTAAAGTTATGACAAGGAAAATATTAAAAAGAAAAATGTCACTTCATTTTAATGTCATTCTTTAATATGCCTTAAATACGGTTTAAGTGCGATGTCCAAGAAAATACACCAACAAGCAATTTTTAAGAAAAGATAACAGTCTTCAAAGAATTCTTTCTTAGCCTAGTGTTTTTGTAGCTACCCTTTATTGTTATATACATAAGAGTCTTGAACGGATCGGGGTATACCCGATCCGAACCTGGTAGGAAATTTTTGTTGATCCGAACCCGATAAAATAATTTTCGTCAACACTGAATTCAACTCGAATCCGACGCAATTCAATTCGAAACTCCGAAACGAATGAAAATTAATCCATATTTTAATTGTGTTGTGGAAAAATAAGCTACAATTATACATCTAATACAAATTTTATTTTGGCTTTGCGCGCGTGCTGTACCAACAGGTATTTGTGTCTCTCCTAACCTGAGGTAAAAATTATACTGCTGCTACTGGTAATTGTCGGAGCAACCGTCCATACGTGGGGAAAAATACAAATTTCATCCACGTTTCTGGCGATACAATATACGCAGAGCTATCACACTGTGCAACATAATTATCCATTGATAAACGAAGGTGGAGTTCGTTGGATAGCTCCCGGTAACCAATACGGCGCGTAGACAAGGGGTTGAAATTTGCATTTACAAAATAAAGATAACATTGCGAATGTTTAATTTTAATTGAAAAATTAGCGCCATTGTTGTAACTCTCAAATTTTAATCACATTGTTACTCGCATCGTTAAGACGTCAACGTTACTGACGCATGCACTTGTGTTTTACAATATAGATGAACCTTTTAGAAGATTTACTTTTAACGAGACCACGCGATTTTTTGTTATTTTTGTGACAGTCCAGGCGGATAGATAATCAAATTAGATGTTACATTGGTTATAACGCCTACAGCGATGTGATTTGGTTCGAATTTCAAATTATTTTTTTATTTGTACATAAAGCACTTACTTGTACAAAGTTTCTTTTTCTCTTGTATGTTTGTGGTAATTTTTGTAGTTATTTATGTGCAAAACCTTCCTCGGACGCTAGCACTTCATATGGGGCAACATCAAGTACGCCAGATTACAGCATTGTGCAGTAAAAGAAGGCGGTAGAATTTGATAATGAAATTACGTCTGTCAAGTACGAGAACAGCTTCCTGGCATTTCCCGACATTAAGCTCGAAGCTGTTGACATTTGAATGAAATGTACAGATCTCCAGAACTTTTTAAAGTTTTGCACTGAGACCTTGATGCATCCAAATTATATTCGGAACTGTTTAAAATATTTGTCTGACACCGAAAAAATGCTAGTCGCCAAAGTTAATTCTGCCATTTCAATACACAGAATTCGCTGCCAAGAACTTTGATACAAAAGAAATGTTATTAATTTTAAGGAAAACATCCAGCAATTTTCGCGTGAGGAAGCCCACATCTTTATGACTTACTATGGCTTGCGCACAATGTAAAAAACGCAAGCAGTTTTTGTTTGTAATTTCTTTTGAACGATAAAATTATACCTACAATCTCCACTGTTTTGTGAATTAAATGACGTAAATTTCATTTTTCTTATAATAACGTGGTTTTTAAGGCATATCACGTGCATACATAGAATATTTTTACTCTATTTAGAGATCGAATTTGGAAATAAGTGTCAAATTAAAGTTAGGCTGTTCTCAAATCAAAATTCGCTGCTTTATGATACATTTTTTAATTCATTTTTGTTCGCAAATGAATCAAATTGGCAGGTGCTCTTATACAGAAACTTTGTAATCGAAACAGAATTCCATTTTTTAGTCAAGACAGAAGATCTTTCAGAAAATACCGTCTAAGTAGACGTTTTGAACCGATTTCCCAACGCGCGAACATAAAAAAAAAATCCCTGACGGCTCGGCCAACAGGCACAGGTAGATTCCGAAGACGCAGACCGTGGGGCACCTGTTTATTGGGAATTGCAGAAGAAAGACCTATTTGCCATGATGTGGCAGTTGGGACCACCCACTTCGAAATATATCTCTGCCTGTAGGCGGAGCCAGCAGGGATTTTTTTGTTTTTATTTTTTTTTTTACCGTAAGAGTTGGTCCTATAAAAAACTTGTCAGTATAAAAATTGTAGCTAATATTAAGAAGATTTATAATAAATTTAAGCGGATTTGATATCTTGGGAATTGACGAAGTTATAAATTTTTTTCTTCTGAAACCCCTATCCCCCCCCCCCTCTTGAGGGCATTTTTAATGAAATCAAAAATCTGTCACACACAAATTTTCGGCCCTTTTCCTATAAGTAATAATAACTTTAAACGGATTTGATACGTATCATAATTAAGAAGTTAAGGTTTTTTTTTCGTTTTCACACAAAAAAGCCCTCCTCCCCACCTCCATCCCCCCCCCCCCCCCCTGGTTCGATTTTGCCCATTAACGAACTTGACCGAGATTTTATGCCCTTGATTTTATGTATGAGTTTGGAAGAGATTTGTGCAGAATTATTGAAGTTATCGTGTCCATAAAAAAGTGACATAGATAGATAGATAAAGTTTTGAACTGGGGGTGGTTTTGGGTTCTGGGAGTCATGATCGGCGTAGATGTGCAAAAATTTTTCAAAAATTCCAACTTAGGGGAGAATGTAATAGGTAGTATTTCTTACGAAATCTACCTAAAAAGGGGAGAAAAACGCGTGGTCACGTGACACGAATGGCTTATAACTCGATAAGTAATTTAGTTATAAAAAAAAAGGGGAAAACTCATTTCCATTCCAAATAACTTCCATAGTCAAGCCTGCGAATTTTATGTGTTTACGTTTAAAAATGTGTCAGAAAATGTGTCAGAATGTTTCGCATTGTTGAGCAGGCTATTTGAGAACCACCTTAAATTGGCAAAGGTATAACATTTTTTCTTCCTTCAAAAAAAAAAAAAAAAAAAAAGTGTAAAAACTGAAAATTGCATTCTTGAGCAAAATGCAATGATTTTTACCCTTAAAAATCATTTTTAATCATGTTAAAAGCTTAATTAATTTTTAATCGAAACCACTAATGAAAGAGTAAAACGGAAATAGATATAAAACAGAATTCTAATATTTTTGACGTTCAAATTAAACTATTATTGCCACTTCACAAAACAATTTAAATAATTAATGAAAAATTAATAATTTGCAGTGTACTTGTACTTCTGTAAGACTTTTTTCTTCAAGTTTGAAAAAAAAAAAACTGAAAAAAAAAAATTAATAAGATGCCCGAAAATGTTACAATTGACTACTTATCTTTTATTAAAAATTAAAAAGCTTTTGTTACACCACTTTAAAACAAAGAAAAAAAAAAGGTAGAAAAAGGTAGAAAACACAATTTAGACATTCCTTTTTTAAGCGACCATTAAAATGTCTTTCTTTAAAATGGATTTTTAATAGCAGGGCATTGGATAATTTTTTAAACAATAACTTTTGTCATTCAATTCAAGATCGTTTTTAGATTATTGTAGGTGTTACGAATGTACCAGAAATGATTTTATCAGATCCGAATTCCGAATTAAAAATAGTCCTGCGCGAGTCGGGTAGTCAACCCGGAACTCGGAACCGAACTCGACAAAATAATTTTCTTTGACCTGAAACCCGACAAAATATTTTTCATCGATCCAAAAGCTGCCCGAAATCCGAAATGAAAAATAAATAAATAAGCCATACTTGTATACAATTAGTCAATTATATCTCTAAGATCAATTTTATCTTTTATATAGAAAAATGAACACAATGTCTCATTTATATTCAAATGTATAGTTTTTTCTTGACTTCCTTTTGAAAAATCGGGTTTTAATTTAAGAGTCCAACCCAAATCCGACCTGAACATGAAAGAATTAGCGCCAACACAACCCCCGAACTGCGGGTCATGTCGGGCTCGGGTAAAATTGGGTTGCCCGACCCGATATAGGGCTCGATGAAGGACCGATACATAAATTGAATATGAGATGAAAATTGACTTGCTTTGTGAAGTCAAACCCAGAACCAGTGTTTGGAATGAATAATAATAAAAATAATTATTATTATTTAGTATAAATGACGTAATTTTATGACTTGGAATTATAAATCTCGGACAAGGATTAAAAAACTTTGGTCCCTCAAAAATGAATCAAAGTTCAGCGTCTGATATAGAATTTTCACAGATATTTCAATAAGTTTTAATACATTTCTGGTAATCTTTCCGAAATGTCACCACAGTTTGTGACATTACATTCTTACTATCACAATATTTTGTAGAATGACAAAAAAATAAGGAATTCAATAAAATAAAATAACACAAGCTTTCGAAATTGACTTTAGGATTTAAATTCTCAAAGCTGTATCGAAAGTCGAAAAATTGTTGCCATGTACATACAAATCGAATTATTTTTCTTTACTCAGTGCGTGTTCAAAGATTTTTTTCGCCTGGCTGAAAAATAAAAAGTAATCTATAATTTTTTTTTTTTTTTTTTTTTTTTTTAAGCTGACAAAACAGCTGGATCATCTTAAAACGCGCATTTCTTTCTATCTAACAATAAACACTGTAAAAATAAACGATGTGTGAAGGAAAAAAGGAACGATAGGAAAATACAAAGATGGATGCCAGGGTTTTAAAGATTTTTGCATAAAAGTCCCAAATTGTTTGTAAATGCCTGAAATAGAGATTAGCGATCAACTAGCGGCTAATGGAGCTCAGCAACAATTAAATTATTCTATAGTAAAATTTTCTCAGAGAAATTAAAAAGTATTTAATGGCAAAGGAAAAAAAATCTTACAAATTCAACAATGTTCATTTAGCAGAAAAGTCATTAATTATTTGCATAATCGTCTAAAATAGGGGTTTCCACTAGCGGCCTTGAGTTCCTTGCAACAATTAAATTATTCTATAGTAAACTTTCTCTCTCCCCCCCCCCCCCCCCCCCTATGAGCTACACTCGATAATCCCGGCAGACTCTAAAAGCATGCTAATTTGCTCTGCCTTAAAAAGATTAGCCGATTACAAAAGATTAAATAATATTATCACGACCAATGGCGATCTTCTGTTTTCCGGTTGCCATTCATTTCCCTTTGAGGTTGAGGTTGATTATTGACGGCCAATTATCTACACTTCGGATATAGGCCCGGGGGGAGTGCCCTTCGTGGGGGTCTTTCTAAGGGAACCTAACCCGTATTTACGCATGGATAAATCCACGGCTCGAAGAAAACCACGAAAACTCCGAACGATTAGGCTGACGGGCGCGATTGGGATCGAACCCAGCACCTCCCGTCTACCAGCTTCGAGAGCACAACCTCTCAGCCACTGGTGGGGCTCATTTCCCTTTGAAAAGGAATTTTCGGTTCCTAAGGCCGCAATTACCGCTGTCGAGACAACTGACGGCTGTTTTCGTGACTGATTAAGTAAGATCAATTACCCATTTAAAGTCTAGAAGAACATAATTTTTTTTTTTTTTAAATAGGACGTTTGAAATATATCTTTTTAAAATTTAAATTTGACGTAATGATTTTTGCACATAATAATTTAATTATATTAAACTTTCCTTTTTAATATTCACGTGTAAACATATTTTTCAGTAGAATGTGTTTGAAAATATTATTTGTGTTTTTTTTTTTTTTTTTTTTTTTTTAAATTTGATAACAGTAGTTAAAAAATGACTATTTCAAAATATGAATTAAATCTCTATTCAGATAATGAAATTTTGAATAAAAAATTTAAAAAAGAAAAAAAAATTAAAAAATTAGACAAATTAAAAGATTAGAAACTGCACACCATAATCTAGTTTCGTAATATGCCTGCAAAAGTTGGCTTCATTGCTATACATAGCGTCTCATCCCATAAAACTTATGTAATTGAACTATCTTGACCGATTTTAACATTAAATACCGCTTAAAATAACTCTTCAATTTAAAAACTGTCTACTACAACGTGATTATTATACATTTATCTATAAAATTACCATTTTGCATGTTTTTATATGCAACAGATTTTGCATTATAAGCCGAGAAAATGAAAAGGTCATAATAAATTCAATTACGGCCGCAGCAGAATTGGTTACTTTTTTTAGAATAGAACGATAAAAAATGTTTAATCGTACACAAAAAAATAATCAACAATATTTATTTATTAATGCATTTAAGTTACACATTTTTTATTCATAGAAATTTTCATACGACGCGGATGATGTGGTCTGCCACATAATTCATAGTGTCATTTATATAATATAAGTTAGAAACCCCTGGTGTAAAAAATATGGATGCGACATCGATCATAATAATGTTTTTGAAGTACACATGTTTTAAAACTTGTATTTGCTGAAAGGATATTAAAAGCTTTCGAATCGATCCTATTTTTTTAAAATAAGTTAAGGCATGATAAGAAAAATATTTACCATATAAGTGATAAAATTAATTATATTTATTTTTTAATTACTTTTTGCCAAATTAAATCAGAAAACAATTAATTACACGACATTAAAAAAGAATCAACTTCAAAATAAGTCATTTTTACATTTTATTTCACCCTAGAACTACCAGAAATTTTACTCAACATTGATAAAAACATTTCACACCAGAATTTTTATTTCAAACTATTTTACTTATTTATTTTCTTTACTTCGCTGTGGTTTAAAAGTCTGGCACGAGGCTCTCATATACAAGTTAATTAGGCATAATTCCCTGCTAGACTAATACATTTAATTTACTCTTACCTTTGCGATCGCATCTTCAACGTCCAGACAACACTCCTTCTAACATCTTCCGTATCTTAGCTGGCATCCTTCAAGGCAGCGTCATCGTCCCCTTGTTCAACATTTACTTTAACGATATTCCTCGTTCACTTAACGCCTATCTTGCACTTTATGCAGACGACACTACAATCATGCTCACCACCGATATACACTTTACAAGTACCTGCAGACTCACATTGATGCCTTCTTGGACTGGTGCGACCTATGGCGCATTAAAATCAGTAAAAACAAAACCGCTGCTGTCTATTTCTACAGAAAATTTTACCTATCCCACTAGAATTACTATTAACAATACCACAATACCCTGCTCTAATGAAGCTAAGCACCTACGGGTCAACTTTGACCAAAGACAAATTTTCAACAAACATATTCGTAACATCAGGGGGAAAGTCGCTGGAGCCACGATTGCACTAAAACATCTACTTAATAGCAAAATCCTGGCTATCCATAACAAACTAACTTCTTCTCTATAATTCCTGTATCTTACCAATAATCATCTACGCCTGTCCGGTCTGGAGCTATTCTGTAAAACCTCTATGAACAACCTTAGCCAACTCCACAACAAAAATCTTTGTACTGTCAGAAATGCTTCCCATTACTTCCGAAATAGTACTATTCGCAGGGACCTCAATACTATTATACTTAAAAGAAAAGTATCAACCACCTTTCTAAAAATAATTATGAAAAACTCTATGACCTCCCTAACTTCAGATTCTGTTAGATCTTGACATAAATAGATGCTGATTACGTTTTGGTGTACATATTCCAACAGGTGGCGCTGCTATGCTACTTTTTTCATGATTTTCACGATACCTATATCTCAAGAACTAATGCACGAATTTCCATCAAACTTCAGACCGAGTTAGATGTTGACATAAGTTGTTGTTGATTAGGTTTTGGTCTAAATCTCCCAACAAGTGGCGCTGCTATGCTATATTTTTCAAGATTTACGCGATTTTAACGATAGTCATATTTGAAAAACTAATGCACGGAATTTAATAAAATTTTAGATTCAGTTAGACCTTGATATAAATTGGTGCTGATTCGTTTTTAGTGTATGCGAAACCTGTGTGAGATAGAAGAAAGTTTTGGGATTGGCACATCCGACTAGTTTGTTTATGCTTTGCCCGCTTTTTCACCACCTGGCATTTATGTGCTGTTTCACGAACATGTTCCGAACCCTATTTTTTATTTTTTCAACTTTCTTACAAGTAGTTAGTATAACTACAGCTATACCATTTCACTTTCTTCTCATTATTTCGACTCTATCCTTAATCACTTTCGCTTTTCTTTATTATGCCAAATTTATTGTCATCTCATTTCCTAATTTTTCATCTGTCCTTTTTATTGTAATTGTTCCTTTATCTTGTAAGTTTATACTACATCTTAACTTTTCCCAACGGCTCAATTTAATACAAGACACTCTACTTACAATAGACACTCGGAAACCCCTTAACCGACATCAACTGTTCGGCTGTGGTTTATATTTAACTTATTTTATGAAACAAGATCTAATTAGAATAGTCATTTTGAATATAACTGCCGGGTCCATTTTACCCGTCTGGTAAGCAGAGGGTTAACTCAACTTTGTCTTTGTATTGTTATGGTGGTGTCGCTTTTTGCGGTCCCCGTGGTACTTCTCCTAGACTTGAGACCTTAGTCTTATGGTATTTGCTGCCACCACCGGTATTAAACTGATACCAGACACGTTGGAAAAGAAGTTCTCACATAAATAATCAACTAATAATTTATTGATTAAATTAATATGAAAAAAAAATGCTACAGTGATAGTTCTTATTAGTCAATACAGCTTATTGTCACTTGCCGTATGTGACTGTCAGAAGACCATCTCCCTGATCGCACGTTTTACTCTATTTCATTATGCACTATTCGTACACACCGTTCCGTCTACACTGTAATTAATTCACTCTGGACCAAACTGTCCGATGCACGTTCTCTCTGCAATTCAATACACTCCTCTGCGCTCTAGGCTCTGCACGCCTATCCTCTACGCTGCGCACTGGCGACCCTTGCGTCCTGCTCTTTCCGCTACACATCAACGAGTGACACCTCCTACCCTCTTCACGGCGCACCAGTGACTCTTGCGTCTTACACGCACCTCCACGAGTGACAAGTCTCCCACCGTTCACAACACTCTCCAAATCAACGGGGCTGTGATCTTATTTCACGGAGTTTCCCTATCTGTAAACATCTCGAAAATTCCACCCCTCCAGTATCCTCTGAACTCCAACTCGCAAGGAATCTAGTGCTCATTGTATTTTCCTTCCAAAGCCGCATTAGTACTTTCACAATGAACTCGTGAGCATCCCACAAATATATAATCGGACCAGGGAAATTCCATTGTCAATCACATACGGAAGTTTTACAGAAAAAGAAATATATATATCAGAATACAGTAGTATATAATAATGATCAAATATAATTAATTAAATGAATTAGAAATATACAATATAGGTTCTGTTAAAGTCAGAAACCTGACGGTAAAGATGGAATTTCGTAATCGATTTTTCCCTCACTTCCTGATAGGCTAGAATTATAAAAAATGTGTACACTACACATGTGTATTTCCAATGACAATACAACATTTTAATATTTCTAGAGTAATATATGTATGTTTGTATGTTATGGCAACAATAATTTACTAAACGAGTTTCTGTACTTAATGACAACACTATATTTCTTGAGCCTGAATGGCAACACAAGTGTAAATTATGATCGTGTGTGTTGGTGCTTGCACTGCTATCTCATCTTGTGATCACGAATCGCGTCGTGAATAAGCCTAGCTTATGTAACTGTTATTTTAATATAACTTAAATAAACTTAGTCAAGACTTTATAGATGTGTTTGTTCTTCATCGAACTCAAGTATTCAACATGGTTCCAGTTAACATATAACTTGAAAGATAAGGGAAACATATTTCCTAAAACGATGAGCCACTACGCTGTTTGTTGAAGGAAGCTGCTTTTGTGCTCTGTACCACGTTACTGATGAACTGGTAAATAATTTAATGAGCTCTGGTGTTCAAATAAATCAAGCATGGAAAGTTTCAAGCCCCCCAGTGAACTGACTTTTAGTGCACTGAAATTGTCGGATAACTGACTAAAATGGAAGCAAAAGTTTGATACTTTCATGTTGGCATCTGAAAAAAAAAATGAAACGGAGGATAAAATCAAAACAGACATTTTGCTAAACGTGATTCGTGATGAAGACGTAAGTGTATTTAATACATTTAGATTTGAAGATGGAGAAAGTAAAGAGAAGTTTCACGACGTTGTTCAGAAATTCGAAAATCACTGATTCCCGCAAAGTAACGAGATATTTGGGCGTTTTAAATTCTTTTCCTGCTCTCAGAAAGACGGACAAGCCGTAGATGTGTACCTTATAGAGTTAAAAACATTGGCATCTTCATGCGGATTTGGAGACCAAGAAACAAGCCTTCTGCGTAATCGAATAGCCCTTAAAATCCAAGACAAAAGGGCTTACGCTTACAGGAAAGACTACTTCAAGAGTCGGATCTAACACTGGACAGCATTCGAGCCTGTGAAGTTAGTAGGGAACAAATAAGGACAATGACCTCAAAGGCGGTGAAATGAAGTGAACTCTGTTTATCACAAAAAACACACGAATTTTAAGTATTCTATAGTGACTGTAAATTATCTGAAAGAAAACATAATGGAAGGACAGTGGTGCAGCACATTTAACAAACTGTGCAATCTATGCAAAAAGAAACATCATATTGCAAGGTGTGCAAGGATTCAAGTAGGGTAAGAAGCCAATACAGAAATAATGTTCAAAAAGCCAATGAGGTAAATAGCTCTGAAATTAATTGTTTGTATATTGATAATGTTTTGATTGATGTTAAATGCAGTAAATTCAACTAAAAAAGAATGGTAAAAGACAACAACAGTTGGAGATAAGCAAGTAAATTTTCAACTTGATGCAGGTGCTCAAGTTAATATTCTTCCTATGTCAATTTTTCAATCTTTTGATAACTTAAAGATAACTTGTTACCAACTGATATTGTTTTATTATCTTATGGCAATAAAAAAATTAAACCTGAAGGGTATATATTATGCTTATTTTTAATACTGATAAATGTTCTAATGTAAAAATAAATTTTGTTGTTGTGGATGGTAAGGCAAAGCCTTTATTGGGTTTACAGTCAAGAGTTATAGCTGATAGAATTAAATGATGAAATTAATTTAGATTCAAAGTTAAATGTAATTAAATGTAATTTTTAATTTTTTTTAATTTTATTTATTTATTTATTTATTTATTTGCATTGGATAACTGAGGTCGGTCTCTACGCAGGCCGTTTCGTACTTTTTCAATTTTGTTTACAGGATTTTTTTTTATTAGGATACTTTCACTTTCGAAAGTGAAAGTATCCTCATAAAATAAATAAATAAATAAATAAAACTGTAACCAAAATCGAAAAAGTAAAAAAACGGCATGCGTAGAGATCGACCTCAGCTATCCAATGCAAAATCATTTCAAAATATTGAAATATAAACGAGATATTTTAAAAGATTTCTCCCATAGGATTAATATTAGCAAGCGGGTGTTTTCCCGTGAGTTAAGTAGCCTCTTAAGGCAATTAATAAGCTTGAGAAGCCGTCGTGTAAACGTGACATCAAAAGGCTTATTGGGTATGGTTAACTTCCTAAGTAAATTTTAATTTAATGTATTAGCTGTAACAGCCCCAATGTGAGAATTGCTTAAAAAAAAAAAAAAAAAAAAAAAAAAAAAAAAAAAATGCCGATTTTTAATGAACAAGAAACCAGTTTTGGATATACATCAAAAAACTAATAAGTTCAGTTCCTGTTTTAAAAGTTTTTAATCCTTCACTGCATATAACTGTCCAATGTGATAGTTCGAAGGATGGATTAGGTGCTTGCCTCTCACAAGAGGAACATCCAGGATCATTCGCCTCTAGAAGACGGACGGAAATTTTTTTTTCTTCTAAAAATATGTTTTTCGGAATCTCTAGTGTCTGAAACGTGTAAATCAGTCAATTTTTTTTTTTTTTTTTTTTTTTTAAACGATCACAAGATTTACCCTATACTACGTATGATGGGAAAGTAAAATTAAGTTGTTAACACAACAACAAACTCAAAAGCAGTATTATGATAAATCATCAAAAAAGTTAGACGAACTAAAACCAGGTGACAAAATCACTGTTCAAAATTTTAAAACTAAGCTATGGGAACCAGCAACTATTATTTCTAAGATAAAAAATCCAAGATCGTAAAAAATTAAAACCACATGTGGCAAAATATTTATAAGAAATAGAAAATTCCTAAGAATATCCGAAACATCCAATTTAGGTTTTGTGATGATACGCTTCACACTTTACCAGATGTCAAGACCGAACAAATTATTGTTTCACAAAATTCAGTCCCATCTCATCACATTCCGTCACAAAGTACTTTTGTAAATAATGTCCCATTTATTACTTACCCATCATACGTAGTATAGGATAAGTCTTGTGATCGTTTTAAAAATAGAAAAAAAAAAATTGACTGATTTACACGTTTTAGACACTGGAGATTCTGAAACATATATTTTTAGAAAAAAAAAATTGCCGTCCGTATGTCTGTGTGTGTGTCTGTAAACGCTCTATCTCCCGAACAAATTGAGATAGAGACTTGAAATTTGGTATGTACTTAGTATGTATAATAATGAGAAGAAGCTGGTTGAATTTCAGTCACCTCGATTATCCGGAACAATTTTTTTCGGACTCTCGAAATATTCGTTCTTATAAAAGGTATATAAAATTGTTCGAAATTGTTTATTTTAAGGAGAGAATATACAAGACAATAAAAAAACATACATTTTGCATAAAGAATGAAGTCGATCGGATAATTAGTTGCTGAGATATTTGCAATCAGATTTTCTACACTCTTCGATTTTTCATGACACTATTTCATTCAAATTTCAATTCAAAGGTATATTTTAATTGGAAATGAGACGCTTAATCCGACGCAGTAAACTGTTAGTTAATATGATTATCATTTTCGGTGTTGTAAGGATGTTTCTTTTACGCAATTCAGTAATAGAGCATTTAAAGTTTGTGACTTTTTTTTCCCAGCTTGCCATATATTATAAAAAACAGCAAAAATTGTATATTTTTTAATAAATTCACTTCCTCGCAAGAATAAAAATAGCAGAGTATTTTTAATAATCGAGTTAAGTGCCCAGGTCAAATTAATGCATTCTAACAGTAATTTTTTTGGGGAAAACATGAATTACAGTGATGAAATTAGACATGATTTTGAAGATAATATTGAATTCTTATAAAACTTCCAACACTTACAGCTTGCTTAAAATTAGTTTTGTTAGAAATTTTCTTTTTCCGTACTTGCATATCCAAAACTAGTCGTTGGGGGCCACCGTAATACTTACCTATCATGGATATGCATAATATAAAATATGAAAATAAAACATGTGTAAACTATTTATAAAATGCATTGCAATTAGAATAAAATCAGGGTTTGATAACATCATAAACTTTAAATGCTCTGTTACTGAATTGGGTAAAAAAACATCCTTATAACTCCAAAATTGATAATCATATTAACTAACGGTTTACTGTGTCGGATTAAGCGTCTCATTTCTAATTAAAATATATCTTTGAATTGAAATTTGAATGAAATACAGGGTCATGAAAAATCAAAGAGTGTGAAAAATATAATTACAAATATCTCGACAAATCATTATCCGATCGACTTCATTCTTTATGCAATATGTATGTTTTTTTATTGTCTTTTATATTCACTCCTTAAAATAAACAATTTCGAAAATTTTCATATACCTTTTATCAGAACGAATATTTCGAGAGTCCGAAAAAAATAGTTCCGGATAATCGAGGTTACTGAAATTCAATCAATTTCTTCTCATTATTACATACTAAGTACATACCAAATTTAAATTCTCTATCTCAATTTGTTCAGGCGATAGAGCATTTACAGTAGAGCATTTACAGACACAGACACACACACAGACACCCGTACGCCAATTTTTTTTTTTTTTTTTTTTTTTTTTCTAAAAATATGTTTTTCGGAATCTCTAGTGTCTGAAACGTGTAAATCCGTCATTTTTTTTTTTTTCGATTTTCAAAACGATTACAAGATTTACCGTTACTACGTATGGTGAGTAAGTAATATGCCACAAATATTCAATAGGATTGAGGTCTGGTGATTGTGATGACGTTTGCAACCGATTTTTTACATTATACAGCAACCATAATCTCCTAATTTTCGCTGTGTATTTGGGATCAATATCTTGTTGAAAATAAAATGAAATCGGAAATTCCCAATTTCAGAGCACTATTAAATAAATTATTTCGCAATATAGTAATATTTGATTTGGCATTCATATTATATTGCCTTCCATAAAGGTCATTTCACCAACTCCACTAAAAGACCATGCATTCTTAAATCATTATATGACCACCGCAATGGTTTACAGTTCGTTTCAAGTTTTTTATTTGAAGGGACGTATTTGGCTTGCGCCACTAAGTTTTCTTTCCATCTGAGCAGAAAATATTAACTTACTTTCACCGGAAAAATAACATTTTTTCCAAAACTCCGGTGGTTTGCCGACATAAGCTTTGGCAAAAGCAGGTCTTTAAACCTATTTGTTTCACTGATAAATAGTTTTCTTTCGAGGGACTCTTCTTCGAATATTTGCATCATGAATGATATTTCTAATAGTTTGTGGTGTAATTATTGCTCCCGAAGTTGAAATGACATCAACAGCCAGTTCTGGAGCACTTAGAAAGGGGTGTTTCGTAGATTCTTTTATGAAGACCCTTCTTTGCCTTACATTTAGCTTTCTTGGACGTCCAGTTAGCAGCTTATTTGTTGTCGTACCAGTCTCTTCTTTATTACATAACGAGCACTAGAAAAGTTTAAATTTAAGCTGTTTATCTATTTCTCGGTAACTTAATTCAGAATCGTGAAGATTTATAATCTTCTCACGGATAGCTACAGAAAGCTAGCACGTTTTTGGCGCCATAGCAACAGAAACTGTCAGAATCCCTGTTACAGTTATTATATTATGTGACTTCAAAGCGCGGGACTCATGTGCTAAAAATTTGCATAATGTTCACGTTTAATTGCTTTTTTAACTCTCAATGTTTCGTGTGCAAATATTTTTTTTTTTGCATGAAAAAATGCTATTTTATTTCTTTAAATGAGTTTTATTATTAAATATTCAAATAAAATTGGGAATTTATTAAAAACGATACTTTCGTATTAGCCGCATGTCAGGAGTTAATAGCCGAAGAAATCGTCATACTTACAGCAAGCCTTTTTGATTCTGATAATTTCAATGGTTTAGGCGTAGTTCGATTACATGTATGTTAAATTTGCGTATGTGTGTATTTTTTATTTATTTATTTATTTATTGAAGTTTTAATTCCGTTATAGACTATTAGGCGGAAACAAATGATGAACTATTTATATTGTTTTAAGTGCTAACGGGTTATTCAATATAAAAAAATGCGTTTTTAATGAGTATTATTATTTTTTAAGGCAAAAGGTTGGTTATTTGTGTTTGTTTATTATTTAAATAAAGTAATAGTTAAAACAATTTCGTCACATTTGCTTTGCTTTCTAGGGTTACTTGTGCAAAAAATTGCGTGTATGCAAATACCTTTTTTTGCTCACTGTATGAGTTTCTTGATCTCTAGAATTTCCCAAGTCAAAAAACTCGGAAAAATAAACTAATTTACAAATACTTTAAAGAAATATCGAATATCAAGTGAGTGTCTATGCTTTTTTCTCTTTTCAAACCTGCATTTCACACTCTACGCCTCCATCCCCTCCCGTAAAAAAAAATCGTATTGAAAGAACTTCGGAAGTTCTATTAAACCCATCTGATCAACATAAATAAAATAGCTTCATAGTAAGGGCGTTCGGTTGACGTAAATGAGAACTCGAGTCAGCAAAAATTCAATCTTGAAATAAAATTCCTCATGTCAAAGCAATGCATGAATCCTAGTGTGTCAAATTATTTTTATTCCATGAGACTTTTCTACATCGGACTTCTATTCATAAGATTGCTCAGGGAATTAGATCCGCTTTTCAATACAGTTGAGAGAGAGAAAAAAAAAAAAAAAAAAAAAAAAAAAGTACGTTTTTAAGGAAAGAAACAGAAAGTCCTCTGCTACGGCAAGAATTTGCTAAGCTTATATCAAATACGATAAGCAATATTAAAAAAAAGAAAGAGAAATAGAAAAGTAGCCATAATAAAATAAATGTTTAAAATTAATATAGGGGAGACCTATTTAAATAACATTTGGATAAAGTTTTATTATTCAACTGGGTGAGTGATAAGACAACACCAGTCGTTTTGAATTCCAGAAGAAGGAAATTGTGAGAATTTAAAAGTGGAAAATATTTTGCATGCACAAAAGTAAAATTTAATAGCTAAATTCTTTTGTTTTCTTTTAACTATAACACTTATTTTTTTTTTTTTTTTTTTTTTTTTTTTTTTTTGTCTGAAGTGTTAATACGATATCAAACACATCACCTATCCGAGTGGAATATATATAAGAAATAAAAAGATATATTGTTTCTAAAATAGATGTTGCTAATGGGATAGAGCCATTTTTCAAAACTTCTAAACATCGCTCAATCTCAATTTTTACATCGTCGAAGGAAAAAAATGTCCTTTCAAATGCAATTTGTTTGAAAACTACATCTCAATTTACTGATTTTTTATGGTTTTTAAAATAATTCTCAAGCACGATTTTTTTTAAAAATCTATATCTAATGTGCAACCATATTACGAAAGCATTTTTTTATATTGAATAACCCGTTAGCACTTAAAACAATATAAATAGTTCATCATTTGTTTCCAACGATTTCTTCGGCTATTAACTCCTGACATGCGGCTAATACGAAAGTATCGTTTTTAATAAATTCCCAATTTTATTTGAATACATTATTGATATTTTTCATATAAAAATGCTTTTTGGTGTTGTTAGTGGGCAATCTCTCTCTCTCACTCTCTCTCTCTCTCTCTCTCTCTCTCTCTCTCTATATATATATATATATATATATATATATATATATATATATATATAACCATTAATGAAACATTACCGTAACACCAACATAAACTATTAAATTATGAATTAGTATGTAATAATTAATTGACAACGAAAGTGTTCCCCAACACTCTGAATATAGATACCATATACTTATTTAAAAGAAGAAGAAATTAAATTAAAAATTGAATGAATGAAATTTGTGGAATGTAGACAGAATTATCAAGTCCCAAATGCCTAAATACCACAAATAAAATGTGTGGTTTCATCATCATATTAGCCATAACATTGCTAAAGAATATGATTTTGGGACGACCACATCATAAACAAAGAATAAAACCTGCGAAAAAATCGTAAAATTCAAAAAATAAAAACAATATTAAAAAGGAAAGAAACCTTACCCATAATGAAGAGATAAAAACTTAAAATTTAATCATAAAGTACGAAATACAATTGGATTAAAAAGGATATTGGTGCACATCAGTAACCAGATATAGGAGCATATCTCTAAACAGAGGCAATGAATTGCAAAAAATCATTACATGTTGCCAAAATAAATTTTAGAAGATGATTTAACATGGAATATTATTGTAAAGCAACACAAACCATGGTGCTGCCATCTATGAGAGAAATAGTGAATATGTCATGAATTAATAAAAGCAGTGGAAGAAAATTAATATTTAAAATTTAAACCAAATACTATCTAAAGAATGATAACATTTAGTTAAATAATAAATAAATAAAATTAAATATGCCATGAATTAATAAAAGCAGTGGAAGAAAATTAATATTTAAAATTTAAACCAAATACTATCTAAAGAATGATAACATTTAGTTAAATAATAAATAAATTAAATTAAATAATAAATAATAAATAAAATATCCAATTACATTAAAGTAAAAATGGATGTATTAATGAAAAATTCTATGTTAAAAAATAAGATGTAAAATGGTAAAATTAATAATTAATGATAATGCTACATAAAAATATATGTACCAAGTAATGACATAGCCACTATTAAATAGCTTTGCCATATATATATATATATATATATATATATATTAAATGTAAAAAATATATTACAGCTTTGAGGGCAGGTGGGGCAGGTTATTGTTTTGGTCTATATTGTATAATTCGGAAAGCCCGGGTTATATCCCCCAGTATTAATAACAGAACATTTAGATGATTACATTTATATAATATTCTGATTAGTGATGGGCATAACGATTATTTTGATTATTCGAATGAATCATTCGGGCATGCGCAGAAGCATATCTGTCAAACTTCATTTATTATTATTCAATTACTACCAGAAATTTTAATTAAAAAAAAAAGAAATTTTTGATTTTAATTAAAAGTAGATTAGACGCCAGATAAAAATGAAAAATGTGTTTTGTTTACGAAACACATTTTTAATTTTTATCTGGCGTCTAATCTAATTCTAATTAAAATCAGAAACTTTTTTTTTTTTTTCAAAATTTCTGGTAGTAATTGTCTGGTAGTCATCGTAGCGCATGCCCGAATGATTCATTCGAAAAATCAAAATAATCGTTATGCCCATCACTAATTCTGATCTGTAATCTTTATGAAGCATTTAAATATTCTTTATAAATTGCATAAAGAAAAGTGTTATAGAGGTTTCAGAACGTTAGTGACTGCCGCTTATTTTTGGAATAAGCTTTTCAAATTGCTATAATGCTTTATAATATTTTTGAAGAAGCTCTTTAAGTGGTAATAAGGTAGAATAACTCATGAAAAAAGAATCATTTTATGCATAAAGTTTACATGCTACAGTTTAGGAAATTTTTTTCAATTTAAGTAGTTCCTGTATGGTGGATTAGTGATATTTTAATTTGGGATTTGTTATTTTTCCACATTAGGAAAATAAATGAAGGTGGGGACAATTTTAAACAAGTGGATTTTGGACCCATACATATTATCTGATGATGATTGATTTATAAAATTTTAATGTATGTTTCTTGTGTATTATAGAGTGTAAATATCAAATTTCGGAAAATGGTCCTAGGTACATTGATGTTGTACCTAAAATCATTTGTATTGTTTCAGGAAAACGATTCTATTTGGCATAATTTAGAATTTTAAGTATGAACGCTACTTCCAATGAAAAGTAATAAATACTATAAGCATGCGTGCACATTAATTAAACAGTTTTAAAAGAGGTTTAGTAGCTCAGTTTTTCGACATTAAATAAAACGTGGTCCTACGTACAAAGGTCTCCCTTACATGAAAAATAAATAAATAAATAAAAGAATAAAAATTTATAGATCTGCTTCCACCGAGGATTAAAAAAATTAAATTAAGCAAAACGCCAAGAATCAAAACAAGGTTTACAGCATATATTTCTGAAATACATTCAATTTTTATAAACATTATTCTTCCTAATTTTATTAACATCGTTTAAAAAACTGTAAAATTAGTTGCTTTTTATCACCTTAATATGCAGGGTGTCCCGTCCCCTCTTATCGCTGACCAATAGCTAATTCCTAATTGGTTAGTTATAGAGCAGCGATATACACTTCTAATTGCAAAATATTTCAAATGCAGGATCATGTCAATAACTATTTCGGACTAAATAGTTATTTTCGTAAAAGTTATAACATTTACATTTTTGTACAATCCTTCTTCATTTAAGTTTTATCAGGGCCGGCTTTACATGGCACAATGGGCGAAACCTTTTCAGCGCACCCATGAGTGATAACTTCTAAGAAAATTATTATGTTTTAAATAAGCCTTTTTCGTATTTTTTGGCCGTACAATAGGGAATTGGAAATAACTTCGAAAGTTCTAGTTCTATTAAACCCATTGGATCAACATCTCACTTATTTAAATTTATTTATTACTTACCCATCATACGTAGTATAGGGTAAGTCTTGTAATCGTTTTAAAAATAGATTTTTTTTTTTTTTTGACGGATTTACACGATTCAGACACTGGAGATTCCGAAAAACATATTATTAGAAAAAAAAATTTGCCGTCCGTATGTGTGTGTGTCTGTAAACGCTCTATCTCTCGAAAAAATTGAGATAGAGACTTGTAATTTGGTATGTATTTAGTATGTAATAATGGGAAGAAGCCTATTTCATTTCAATAACCTGAACAATTTTTTTCGGACTCTCGAAATATTCGTTCTGATAAAAGGTATATAAAATTTTTCGAAATTGGTTATTTTAAGAAATGAATATAAAAGGCAATAAAAAAACATAAATTTTGCATACAGCATGAAGTCGATCGGATAATTAGTTGCCGAGATATTTGGAATCCTATTTACCACACTCTTCGATTTTTCATGACCATGTATTTCATCCAAATTTCACTTCAAAGATATATTTTAATTGTAAATTTGACGCTTAATCAGATGCAATAAACCGCTAGTTAATAGGATTATTATTTTTGGAGTTATAAGGATGTTTCCTTCAAGCAATTCAGTAATCGAGCCTTTAAAATTTGTGACGTCATCAAGCCACGATTTTATTTGAATTGCAATGCATTTTATAAGTAGTTTACACATTTTTATTTTAATATTTTACATTATGCATATCCATGATGGGTAAGTATTACGGTGGCCCCCAACGACTAGTTTTTATATTTATGCACAATGAGTGGAGACTTATGGTTATAAGCGTATAGCTTTATTCAACAGATTATTAAGTTTTGACACTGCTTCTTTCAATTTACAAACTATCTATGTCTTAAAAGTCATAGATAAGAAACCTATAATCAATAATAAGTGCAACAGAAAATATTTTAAAATAATGAGTATATTTTAAAATAATAATTAGAAAAAAGTACTTTACAAATTCATTCTTTCACATTAGCACACAACTTATAAAAACATCGGTTCAACTACTTTTTAAGTTACAGAGGAAGTGTCAAGAAGTTAATTAATAACCACATAGAAAGAAGAAACATTTCGTAATTTTCGGGTTCAAATTATGCTTATTTGACTAGAGGAAAACCGGATGGTTGTCAACTATGCCTTCATATAAACTCAGATGGTATAAGAAGAAAAAAATATTAACATCTACTACTAAATGCCAATAATTTAAAGAGATAAATACCCATTAGGATCATGACATCAATAATAAAATTTTTATTAGGAAATAAAAAATTCTATAAATGTTCGACGGAAGTTTGAGCCTTAGTGATCGGTTGTATATGACAGCAAAGGTTCTTTCACATTATTTCGATAGGGATAAACTTAACAACATCAGGGCATTTCCTCCAAGAAACATAAATTTTCTAATGTGTTAACACTAAAGCCATTTTTCTGGATATTCAACAAATATAAAAGAATATGGCTATTGAATCGGGGAGACACAGATTTCTCTACGCTGCTTTCCCAAATACTTTTCTTAAATTAATTCGTCCATTTTCTGACTAGACTAACATAAATGTAAGGTTAATCGATAACTGAATCTCTTGCAACTTCTTTTTAACTATGTGATCAATATAAATCGACATAGAAGAGTCGTTTTTCAGCAGAACTTTAGGGGGAAACATAAAAGATTCTTCAAAACTGAATCCGGGATTAGAATTCGTAGCGAAGACAGGAACGAGGGCAGAATTGAATAATTTTATTTCTTGTCGCTTTGGAGGACGCAGATTGGATCCAGTGACTCAGAAAGTAATTCTTCTCCAATGCCTATTTGATGAAATAACTTTTAGAGAAAATCGCTATCTAGTACTGACACCGGGAAAAGAAATGTCTTCAAGAAAAAATACATATTTTGCAAATAAGTTTTTGCGTGACACAAAAACATGGGCTCCGGCAGAAGGAAAGAGAGGGTCAATGTCTTTCCTTGAATTTTTATTTGAATTAATTACATTTTCTTTATCTCAGAGGACCCCGTGCAAGGCAATATTTATTTCTGTCTCTTTTTTAATTAACTTGCTGAAAAAGTTATCTTAAAAGGGGGATTCAAGAGGGCAGAGGCGCTCTGGCGAAAAAAGCGAATAACTGTTTCAACTCTCCATTTTGAAAAAAAGCCAGACGAAGCTTATAAATATCTTTAGCTCAATTGATATTAGGATATTCTGAGAAAAGAAAAATCTTAGTTTAAATTATTTCCTGTTTACATTCTCCATTTAAAAAAAAAAAAAAAAAAACGTAATCTGTGGCCCACACGCACATCTGTTCATTGTTCAGCAGTGTTTCTCAACATTTTTTTTAATCTCTAGGAACACTCGAAGCTATCGTTAAACTTGCGCGACACATTAAGCTCACGATGACTGGAAACCTATGAAAGGAATAAAAGTGTGTGTGTGTGTGTGTGTGTGTTTTAATTTATTAATAACACAAGCAAAATATATTTCGTTATTATTTATAATAAATATTTTCTTTTTAACATCAAGATAGGGCTTTCAGATAGGTATACTAGTAAATCTTCCACGGATATAGCCGAAATTTATTTCCGTTTTGAACATTATTCACTGCAGAAAAGCTTTTTTTCTCGCAAATGTAGCACTGAGAGCGATATATGACTGTGTTTTTTTATTAACAAAAAAAAAACAAGATAACGCATTTACTGAGATTTTAATTTTTTATCATCATTATTCAACACATTAAAATGTTTTTTTTTTTTTTTTTTTTTTTTTTTGCAATTCAATAACAGTTTTCTACTATTTCCTATATACATTAGTATACTTACAAAATATATTATTCATGGAATGTAAAAATATAACCACACTTAATTTTGAAAACTGAATGGCTTAAAAATCATATTACATGTTTGCTGTAATAATTGCAAATTTGCAATAGTCGACAAAAAAAAGCATTAGATTATAATACGTTTTTAAAATATTTTTATTGCAGTTCTCTGACGTTTCTTATTAAGAATATTCAAACACTGGAAGGAAATCCAACTTTATGACACTGAACCTCATTACATATTAAACTGCAGAACTTAGAATGCTGCATTTTAAAGTACATTTGCCAGTTCCTAGAATCTTGATATAAGCTTCACTAAAAAATTTCGTGGCACGCCAGAAGACCTCTCACGGCTCACCAGTATTGAATGATAAATTATATTTCGAAATTTTTTTTTTCTCTCTCACGTTACTCGAAAGTATGAAACCGGTATTTTGTGAATTGCATGTCCACTCAGAATGTACACATCAAGGAAAGATATTACGAGATCTTTCACACGATATACAAAAATAAAACTTTTTTTTTTCGCAAGTAACTTAATTAGTCCCCTAAATTTTTCCATAACATATTTGTGAATGGCTAATAATCTGAAAATATGTGGGTAAAAAGGCTTTATAACTTTCCACGTCCCACAGTTTACGAGAAAAAGGGCTGTGACAGACGAACGGACAGATACAGGAGTGATCTTATAATGGTTCCGTTTTTACTTTTTAAGTACGGAACCCTAAAAAGGAAGAATACTGTTAAAAATATACTGTATAATTAGTTTCGTCTATATATATATATATATATATATATATATATATATCGCTTTTACTTTATATATTCTGCACTCGATATTCTAAATAATGCCAACAATTTCAATCTTAAATCCTGAAGGTACGCAAAAACAATGGAAATACGAAACGTTAATTGAGTGATAAACCCTTTATCTACCGACGGTACTTTAAAGTACCAGTAAAAGAAACTAGTTATAAAATTCATTTAACACATCTATTGTCAGTAATGCAAGTTAGCATGTGTTCTAGACACTTTATCATTTTCCAAAAGTATTATTCGCTATACAAAGCAAATATAGTTTTAAATGATTATTTTCTTTTACCAATTGTAACTGCTCAGTTTTTTGTATGTTAAAAGTCATTCAATTGAAAGTTTCAGCTCTGAAAAAATTCTATGTTTATATGAATGCCATTACTTTTTTACATTTCCTAATTCTATAAAATGCTAAAAACAATATCCTGAATAAATGATTTGGGTAGTGTTGTAAATAGTCTACAAAATCTCTGTACATATTGATTTAGTTAATTAAATTTTAATAAATTAAAAATTTCTAAAATTTATTTAATGATTGTAGATATCAACATATCTTCGAAAAACATATTTTCAAATATTCAGAAAAAATGCTTTGGAAGGCGAAAGTTTCATTAATTCATAATTTGGAGCATAAAGGGTTAAGAAAAGCTAGCTAATTTTTTTTTTTTTTAATTATTGGATAAAACATCTCAAAGAGATTATTTTATTTTGCGCAGTCTTGCATCTGAACTGAATTAGTTACATAATGATAATTGTTATTTCTCCGATTACTTTTGTAGAATTTCTTCTCACACGTAAATTCAGAATGAAAAAAAATTATCTGCATAAATGTTAACTTACAGTTAGTAATTTAGAATGATTCTGATAACAAAGGAAAATAAAATGTCCTTTATAAGAATTATTAACTATTTTTAATTATATAATCAAATTTTAACTTTGTTCCATAATTTAATATAACTTAAATTTGGTTATTGAAAGAACGCTGCTATAACGAGTAGATGTTCTGATCCCTTCGTCCTCGTTGTAACGGGATTTGACTTGTAATTGGCACATTTATGGAAATAACCGTTAACATAAAGCGATTTTTATCCTAATTGACACTGGTAATGGGTCAGAAGTTAAAAAAAGTAAAAAGAAAGAAAGTGTTGGAGATAGGGTAGTTTTCATCGGCAAATCTAATAATTCATCATAAACATGGGATTAACACTTCATTCTGGAGTATGTTGTATCACCCTGTACCTAATCTCCTGCGATCCCTCCATTATTTTAACGAAGTCTGCAATCAATCTGGATTACTCACCTCTAGCTTCTAATTCCTTGTTAAAGTCTCCCTTCTGCCTGAAGTGAGCAACTGCAGCCAGGAGTTTCTTTAACTGAACATTTCGTTGGTCTTGTTCATTCAGGAACTTCTGAAAAATGGAAAAGGAAGTATTTTAAACAAAAAAGTTTTATTTATAAATTAAAGAAAAAAAAACCTTCACGCACAAATAAACCTTAAAAAACTTACTTTATCGTTATCGTTATAATAATAATAATAATAAAAGGAAGAAGAAATAAAATGACAGTAATCTTTCAGTAGTTATTACAATACATTTAAAATCAAGGAAGTTTTAGTTTTAACATTTCATTAAACCATATTTTCAGATATTTCTTTTTTCTTTTCTTTTCTTTCAGAGACGTGTGTGTGTGTGAAAGGGGGGGGGGGGATTTGCACAGAAATACTATTGGACAAGAGGCATTTAAAAAATAAAATTAAGTTTATTATAATTATTTCAAAATTACACCTGGCACTTTTATCGATTTTTTTTTCTTGCAATATAAATAAAATGAATAATATTTCTTTAAAAAAGTAACTAAAATTTAAGGAATATCATGTGTTCATATATAATTGCAGATAAAATTTTGATTTTTAACACAATATTAGAACTTAATTCTTTGGTGAAAGAATTTTTCACTTAATAGTAGAAAATATATAAAAATAATTTTCGGCTATATTAATGCAATTAAAAGACGCAGTTTGTTTATGAAATAAAGAAAATAGTGTTTTATAATGATTAAAATTTATACTTATCAAAAATCCTGTATTAAACAGCACAACTTTGATAGGTATAGTTTGACTGATTTAAGGGTCTTACCGAGTGTTTTCAGGAGCTCTAGACTTACGGCAAGCATACACGGCAAAGAATAATTAGAAAAATTAAAGGGTGTGTGTGTGTGGGGGGGGGGGTAAAACTGTTTTATTTAACAAACACGAGAAGAGAAGACCGAGCTGTGCTCGGTTAAAATTAGCTTTGAGTTCAAATATCATAACCCATGACCGTAATGACCCACTAATCAAATTTTCTCGAGCATGTGACTAAGTCCAATTGTCTTCTCGTGCCCAAAACCCGTAGGATATAAAATTTGTCAAAATAGTCTGAGCCATTTATTAGATAAAATTAGCTTGACCCACTAATCGGATTTTCTCAAGCATGTGACCTAGCCCAATGATTTTCTCGTGCCCAAAAACCGTAGGATACAAAATTTAGTTCAAATCGTCTGAGCCGTTTTTAAGAAAAAAATAACTTGACCCATAATGACTCATGACCAAAATGACCCAATAATCGAATTTTCTTGAACATGTGACCTAGCCCAATAGTCTCCTCGTTTCCTAAAACTGTATGATACTAAATTTAGTTCAAATCCTTTGAGCCGTTTTTAAGGTAAAAATAGATTGACCCATAATGACCCACTAATCGAATTTTCTCGAGTATGTGACCTAGCCCAACAGTCTTCTCTTGCCCGAAAACCGTAAGATGCAAAATTTAGTCTAAATAGTCTGAGCCGTTTTTTAGATAAAATTAGCTTGACCCACAGTGACCCAAAAATGATCCGCTAATCGAATTTTCTCGGACATGTGACCTAGCCCAATGATTTTCTTGTGCCCGAAACTCGTAAGATACAAAATTTAATCAAAGTCGTTAGAGCCGTTTTTTAGCTAAAATTAACTTGACCCGCGCGGACCCAAAAATGACCCACTAATCGAAAATTCTCGAACATGTGAGCCAGTCCGGGGGGGGGGGGGGGCTCTAGCGATTTGGACTGAATTCTTCTTGGTGGGCCCGCGTGTTCGTTGGTGACCCCTGTGGTATGCTTTCGCTGACGCCGACTGCTGGAGTCACCCATCATGAATCCCCGCGTGCCGAGGAGTTTTCCGGGGGAGGCTATGCTCTGCACGTCTTGGCTTCGCCAAAACGAGTGGCCTCCCTTAGGCATTCAAGTCTTCTCGTGCCCGAAAATGGTAGGATACAAAATTTAGTCAAAATCGTTTGAACCGTTTTTAGATACAATTAGCTTGACCCTGACCCATGGGGACCCAAAATGACCCACTAATCAAATTTTCTTGAACATGTGACCTAGCTCAATGGTTTTCTGGTGCCCCAAAATGTTAGGATACAAAATTTCACCAAAATCGTTAGAGCCGTTTTTAAGATAAAATTTGCATATATATGTAACCACACACAAGATTTGCTCGTATTAGAATATATGATACACTTGCAATTTAGTTACGTTTGAAAATAAAATGCAATTTTACTAAAATGTTTTGCCATAATGGATCCATTACAAATTGATAAAAATAAATTATCACAATTTAAATTTTTCATAGCAAATTAATATATTTGCGAAATAAATAAATATATTAAATAAATTATTACATAAAATATTAAATAAATAATTTATTTATTTATTTTATTATTTTGGTTAATAGAAATTTATATAACATGAAACTTTTAAAAGCTTATCTCGAATTAAATCCTGCATTTTTCTTACTTTAACAACCCTAATGAAAATTATGATAAATATTGATCATTAAAAATTATCTTTTTCTTTATTCCATAAGTAAATTGCAACCATTAATCGTATTAGTATGACTGATAATTATTTTTTGAAATTCTCTTATTAAATTACAAACTTTTTACACTACACAGTTAAGTTCAAATGTTACTGTTAGAAATCAAAATTTCATCTCTATTGGCATAATTAATATATTATGTAGGACATGACACTAAATATTCCTTATATTTTATTTACATTTGATAAGAAATATTCATTTTATTTGCAATGCAAGTAAAATTTCAAAATTTAAGTAGATATAATAGTCTTAAAATTTATAAAACTAAATTATAATTTTACAAAATAAATAATAATTTTCATTTTTTCTATATGAATGAAATTTTTAAGTTATATGGCTTCGAAAAGTTGATATCGAATTAAATCAATGCGCCTTGATTTTTTCTTATTTTAAAAATATGCCTAAAAACTACAATTACAGTAGAAAATTCCACCGTTTATCTAAACCGCCTATAGATGACGCCAAAACAATATTTAGAAACAAAGCTTTTTCGAGGAGAGAAATTACTGTTCCGATCCACTCGTTCTTTTCTGAAATGGTTTGTCGATTGCGCAAATCATTGAAATTTTGTTAGTTTTGAATGTTTTATAGAAAATGCTGAACAGAGGTGCTTTGAGGGAGATTAATTTTATATTTAGGCAGAGAAGTTTTCTCATACACATCTCACATCAAAATTAAGCCTAAGATGGCTCTATCTTATCGCCGACTGGTAAGATGGATGTGTTGTCATAAGCTTATTGCATTATAAATGTGAACAAACAATGAAGCTTGCTAAAATACTTTTTGAAGGTTTTAAACAAAATTAAGATGCGATACAAAGCAGAAACAAATGAACGACCTTTCGGAAAAAATATAAATATAACAACTTTTTTTTTTACAAAAACACGAGTCGTTATGAATCCAGTACGAAAAAGTGAAAAACGCATTTCAAAATATTTAAAGGCTTTAACATAATGCTTGTACAAATATATTAAGAACAGAATCGGATGTTTAACCGGTATTATTATTATTATTTAATGAAACGCTCCAAGAGTCGTTCATTTGTTTCTAGATTTGGAATTTGTGGCTCTGAATGACAACAGTGTTCGTTTGTTTTGTTTATAGCTGGTTATCCGTTATTTTTTATTTAGAACTTAAAACTTTATAATTGGATAGTTTTTGAAGGTACTAGAGAAAATGAAGTCGAATAGATGTGATACAAAACAGATTATGTGTATATTTCCATACGTTGAACAATCGGAATACTTACACCTAACATGGCCGCGATAAGTTTACTTTTTTCGAGGATGAGTAGGAACTGGTATCGTCTCGTCATTTGCATATAAGCAGATTGTAATGTCATACAAGAAATATTGTACGTACAATTGTTATTCAAAATAGAAAATATCGTTACATCAATGTCAGTTTATCATTTTTTGCAAAATTCATTATATTTATAAGCCGTACGTTTTTCCTAAAATAGTTTAGAGATATTTTCAGTTTGTCTAGAGAAAATTATCATTTTAGCTATTTGTGTAGAACGGTTTCAGCTCACTGTATCTAATGACTTAGTGAATTTGTCTGCATTCAATCGATCCCATATAAAGTAAGCGAACTCAGCAGCATGTTTAGTTAATTTTTAAAAACATACAACGCTCATAGTGAATTTAAATATAAACACCTTTGTTGTCAACAAACTATACATAAGACACCTAACAAATCATATAAATATCGACAATACATTTTAAAGTGATTGCACAAGAGTTTTAAATAAAAATGTGTTACATTCGAAAAATGTTTAGGTATCCGAGTACCTCTGCTTCCCCAAGATAAAATACGTTCTGCTTATAAGAAAGAAAGAAGACGGACGAAAAATAAACAAACATAGACAGATATGACAAAGAATATTAGGCACTAAAATGTGTACAATGAAATTGGTAGAAAAATATTTAATGTAAAAAGAATAACTAGAAAATATTCCAAGACCCCAATGAAAGGTTCATTATGAAGTAGATAACAAAACTGCTTGAGGGAATTAGATTTTTTCATAAATCAATAAAGAAAAAAAATCCTGCACTTAAAAAGAGAAAGAGGGAAAATCCGAGAAGATAAAGACTGATTTAATAAAAATATTTAAAAAGTAAATTGAAATTTACATGCTCAAAACACTAATCTTTGCAAACAAATTTTTGTAATTGACTAAACGCAAAACTAATCGATCAAACAAAATGAATTACCAAAGCATAGTTTAGCATCATATCAGCATCATTAAACGTGTTAAGAATTATCGCTCGCTCAGGTCATTAAAAATTAAATGCAATGAGCTGACAAAATATACAAAATATCTCCTCAAAACGAAAACTATGAAAATTCTTCACTTCGAAGTAGAAGCTACCTTCCCTTTTTTCAAACCGCATCATAAATTCAGTCGAAGTAAATTCGCCGTGATATATTAGAAATTGGTCTGCGTTTAGTGGGTATTTTCACTCTCCGGAAAATAAATAGATGATAAAAATGGACAGGAGAGTATTCTATACCGAATTAAGAATCGACCTGGAAAGTAAAAGGGAGAGAGACGACGACTTTCTCCATTTGTTGCTTTTCTTTTTAAGTTTTTAATTTAAATATTCTTTAATACAATAAAGGTCAAAAATGAATCTTTTTTTTGGGACACCTTGTACATATGCTATATTTGTTTATTGTATTTTGAAGTTCAAAGGTATTGCAATTATATATATGTATATATATATGGTGATTATAATTAAAATTCCACTTTCAAAATTCTGTAAAAAAAGAACCACTGGTCAGAATGACTTCAAATTTGAACTGAATATACTGGAAGAAGAGAGGGAAATGGTATGGTATAAGAAATAAAAAGTTCCAAAGTATATCGGCCTACTATGCAAATTAAAAAACACTCATGCGCACGACGCATGCATGCGGTACAAAAACGCGGGGCATGCGGCGTTCCCCTCATATTGCACCTGAACAGCTTTGTCATGAGTCTCTCATTGAAGGATAGCGCTCTGCTGGTGAAGCGGTTTTACAAGAACGGCGACTATGCGCTGGCAGTTTTAAAGAAATTCCGGTCATTAAAGGGTATGAAAAAAAGGCTGTGATCCGATGTCTATCAAGGGTCTGAAGAATATGATTCAGAAATTCAAAGAGACGGGTAGTTTTGAAGTAAAATCTGGAAGACGTCGCTTACAGCTCCATCTATTGATACACTTTGGAACTTTTTCTTTGTCATGCCATACCGTTTCCTTTCAGTATATTCAGTTCAAATTTGAAGTCATTCTGACCAGTGGTTCCATTTTTACAGCATTTTGAAAGTGGGACATAATCACCCTGTATATATACATAATCTTAAAACTTTACTAAATTCAAAACAAACCACTAAAAAAACTACACACACACACACATATACAGGAAGCGATCACAGGTTAGTTAGATGCAAACTGCTTTTAAATACTAAAGTGGAAAGAATGAAGCTTTTGCAATGCTCAAAGAAATCAGTCGATATTATAAATCTCCAGAAACATAAAGAAGAATTTAATTTAGAACTTAAAAATCGTTTTCAAGTACTTCAATCAATCTTAGAAGAAGAACAAGATGTTACAGTAATGAACAAGAAAATAACAAATACTCTACAAGAAATTGCAAGGACGATAGCTGGTGAAGTACAAGTAAAGCAAACAAAGAAAATAACAGAAGAAACAAGAAGATTGATGAAGAAACGCAGAGAATTAAAATGAAGAAAAACTATCCTAAATCAAGAGTTGAATATGCAGAATTATGTAAAACGGTAAGAAAATGTGTTACAGAAGATATCAGAAAATTTAACTGTGATCTTGTCAAAAAAGTTCTAGAAGATAACAAAAGTTTAAAATCAGCTAAGCGCAAACTGTGTGTTGGAAGAAAAGGTATTTTTGCACTGAAGAGAGCAGATGGAACAATCACCAAAATCAATAATGAAATAGTACACATTGTCGAAAAATTCTATAACAATCTATATAAATGTGAAGATCAAAGGGAAATCAACCTACGTGATCCACTAGTAAACATAACAGAAACTGAAGAGATAATCCCAGTGATGACAGATGAAGTTGTACAAGCCATTAGAGGCATGAAAAAAGGTAAATGCCCTGGCGAAGATGGAATTACAATTGACCTTATCAAAGAAGCAGGAGAAGAATTTGCAAAAATGCTAGCCATACTGTTTTCCAAATGTCTCGAGAAATCAGATGTACCAGAAGATTGGAATAATGCTGTGATGGTGTTACTTTATAAGAAAGGAGAAAAGGAAAACATTAAAAACTACCGTCCAATCAGCTTACTGTCAGTGATTTATAAAATTTTCACCAAAGTTTTAACGACAAGACTTGAATCAGCTCTGGACTCAGCTCAACCTAGAGAACAAGCAGGATTTCGAAGTGGATTTAGCACAATGGATCATATTCAAACAGTAAGGGAAGTTATAGAAAAACATAAAGAATATAATTTACCTCTCTGCCTTGCCTTTATTGATTATGAAAAAGCATTTGATTCGGTCTACACATCTGCAGTAATTACTTCTCTGGAGGACATTGGTATAGACAAACCTTATATCAATATCATAAAGAAGATCTACAAGAAAGCAACAGCCACCATCCGTTTGGACAAAGGAAAAGCGAAGATCAAGCTTGGAAGAGGAGTAAGACAGGGAGACACCATTTCGCCTAAGCTTTTTACTGCTGTCTTAGAAAGTATTTTCAAGAAGCTGGATTGGGAAAACAAAGGGATTAGAATAAATGGGGAATATTTAAGCCATCTCCGGTTTGCTGATGACATTTTAATTTTCAGTAATAGCCCTGAAGAATTGCAAAATATGCTAAAAGATTTGGCAGAAGCTAGCATTAATGTGGGATTAAAAATAAATTTGGAAAAGACTAAGGTGATGTTCAACTCATTTGCATCAAAAAAGAAAATCGTCTACAACAACACTGAGATTAAAGATGTTGAAAGTTATGTGTACCTTGGACAAGAAATATCATCAGACAACAGTATCATGAATGAAATCAATAGAAGAATAAGAAATGGATGGAGTGCTTTTGGGAAGAACAATATTATTCTGAAGAGTAACATGCCTCTTTGTTTGAAAAGAAAGGTGTTTAACCAATGTGTTTTGCCTGCACTAACTTATGGAGCAGAAACTTGGACACTAACAAAACGGATGGTACAAAGATTACAAACAACACAGCGAAGTATGGAAAGATGTATGCTAGGCATAACCAGAAGAGACCGAAAGAGAATAACGTGGATAAGAAGTCAGACGAAAGTTTTTGACATCATCGAGAGAATTAAACGGCTAAAATGGAAATGGGCTGGGCACATTGCAAGAAGACAAGACAATAGATGGAGCACAAACACCCTACAGTGGTATCCCAGAGATGTAAAACGACCAAGAAGATGACCTCAAGTAAGATGGAGTGACGAAATCAGAAAAGTGGCCGGTGTTAATTGGATGACTAAAGCACTAGACAGGCAACAATGGAAAAATCTGGGGGAGACCTACATCCAGCAGTGGATTGAAAACGGTTGATGATGATGATGATGATGATATATATATATATATATATAGAGAGAGAGAGATAGAGATAGAGAGAGAGAGAGAGAGAGAGAGAGAGAGAGAGAGAGAGAGAGAGAGAGAGAGATGTTCCTTGCGTCTAAATGGTCTGTTTCGTATTATGTGGAAAACAGTTATTTTTTAACAGTTTATAACATACTTTGAAAGTGTTTACAAATTCGGTTTAGGGTCATTCTATGGTAACTTACGTTACATTTAGAATAATTTTCTTTAGTAATTTTCATAATATAACACCAAAAAATATTGAAAATGTAATGTTGATATGATTTGTTAATTAAATTTATCCAAAGCGAAATTTGGAGGAAAATTATCTACCTTTAGTGCTATTTTTTGAACATTGGCCATTATATTTATTATGGTAACTTACGTTCTTTTTGTCAGAAACGTAAGTTACCATAGTAAACATAATTTTTAGCGTTCAAGAAATAGTACTAAATTTAAGTAATTTTTATCCAAATTTAGCTTTATATAGGTTTAATTAACAAATCATATAAACATTACATTTCGAATATTTTTTAGTGTTATATTACTGAAATTACTGAAATCAATTATTCTAAATGTAACGTAAGTTACCATGGAATAATCCTTTGTTTGTCTGTCCGTCCATACTCTAATTCTCGTAAATGTACTCGCATTGTCATGAAATTTTTATATGTTATTAAATTTTACTATAGAATGTTCGGTAGTGAAAATTAAGTGAGTAGCATTACGGCGGCAAATCCATGCGGCGCATTTTACTGATGTTACGGTATTTCAAACATCATGAAATTAATATGCATTACTGAAGTGGACTACCTCATGTTTTCACCGCATTATACAATAAGAAGCGTTTATAGTTCAATTACAGGGACACACAAAATAATCCTTTATATTATGATCTATGTAGGAAAAGCTTTTACGGTTATGATGTTATGATACTTCAAACATATTGAAATTTAAAAGGATCACCAAGGTTCACTACTACTTGTTTTCTATAGATTATGAAGTACGTAGGATTTATTGTTCATGTACAGACGCACAAAAGAATTCAGTTAAAGGATTGACTATGATCGGTAATTGCTGGAAGCGTTTTTTTCCGCTGTGGTATGCAACTTTATCTAATTTTTAGTGTATTATGTGTTGAATACAAATTCCGTAGATCATATATAGGGCAACACGAAAAAATTCGGATATGGACAACAATTGCTCAAAATGGATTTTTACTGAGTTTTGTGTGTTTTAAATTACTTATTTAGATATCTCATTTCATCGTATGAATAAAATTATTTCTTAATAATATTTTGTTAGTGTTGGAAAGTGTTCCCTAATCTATGACGGATGCATGATCTTTCGTTCCTGTTAGAAGATAACTAAATTTAAATATCTATATTTACATATTTAGAGAAAACTGATTGAGTCAAACTCGGCTACAGCGAGATCGAAAGTTAAGGTGAGCTGGGTTTTAACGAGGAATGAGTAAGCAAGTGATTGCTCCAAGATAAAAATACATTGCAAGAAATTTGGTTATAACTAATAAAACTGATATAGCGATCAAAAAATCTGCAGACTCACAAAAAATCTCTTTCTTTTTATCCTTATTCTCCTAAAATCATACAATTTCATAATGCATCTACACCAATGCAAAAAATGGTGATGGTGAGAATGATAACTGTGAAACAGACAAGTGTAAAACATTTTCTCCGACATATGCAATTGCCTTGAAAAGCAGCACAAAACTTCAACGATTCTTAGAAGGAAAGAAAGCAAAATGTAACACTTTTCATGCAATGAACATATCTAGATGAAAAGTAAAATTATGTAACGAAAATGACTTTAAAACATTTTAGAGTTAAGTACCCTTTTCTTTATTTTAACAACTTTGGTAATAAAATATACAGTAAATAAAATAAACATAGTAAAAGAGTGATTCCTTTGAATCTTTGATTTTCCCTTACTCATTTATTTAAGCATGTAAAATATCACAAGAGTAAAATTAAACACTAAGCTATAATTAATAACTTAAATTCATGCTTTTATAATGCTTATAATTAAAGAGGACGAAAGTACCTCTAAAAGTGTGATAATTCTACAGATTTTACTGATTCAATTCAACTGTCATAAATAATTTACTTCTTTTGAGAAGAGATGAACTCCCTTATTGCAAAGAACATGGTTATATCGAGCAAAGACAGTTCTCCCTTCATCTTCGTTGCAACTGGGTTCGACTGTACTATTTACACAAGTAATCGAAAATAAGATGAGGTGACAATTATGTGATTTTCTTCTATCGCATTCATTCACTCACTCACTCACTTTCTCACTCACACTCTCGCCCACTTTCTCTCTCACGCACAAACACACAAAGAGAGAGAGAGAGAGATCTAAATTCTTTTTTTCGAAATTTAAGCTAGTTGCCTTCTATCAAACCGTATCATAAATTCTGTCAAAGTAATTCCCCGTGATGTATTGGAAATTAGTTTGCGTTTAGTGGGTGTTTTCATTCTCCAGAAAATAGATGAGAAAAATGGGAAAGAGAATTTTTTATACCGAATTAGCTATCGATTGGGCAGGGGGAGAGAAAGGATGTTGTTCTTCTTTCTTATTTCACGTTTTCTGTTTATAACATTACTTGATATTGTACGGAAAATAGACATTGTTTTTTACAGAACTTAATTTTAGTATTTCTAGTTATACGTTTAAAGAAAAAAAATCTTCAACTCACTATGCTAATCAAAATTAAATGCCAGAATTTTTTCCTCAAAACACATGATCAAAATTCTTTATTTCGAAATTTAGGCCCGCTGTCTTTTCTCATACCGCTTCACTGACCATTTCCTGACAAGCGTCCGTTATACCTTTTTTTTTTTTTTAATCACTATTTCTAAAAAAACATTTTTGCTTTAATCGTAGAAATTCTGTCATTAAATGTCAAAAGTTAATGTTCGAAAAAAAAACGGTTACTGGTCCATATAACGTATAAAACAAGTTTCAACGAAATCTCCGTCAATCGGAACAGGATCCAGATTGGACCGAGTAATGTAACTTTAATTATAATCACCCGATATTTATACACTGTTTTAACTGCAAACGGGTTAATCTTCCGCACGTTCATTTTTTAGATAGATTTAAAATAATACATTCTTGGAAAAAAAAAATTAATAACATAAAAAATCATTAAATTGAGATGCATTTTTCAAAAAACTTAGTAAGTATTTTTTTTTTTTTTTTTTTTTTTTTTTTTTTGGTTATTCGACTGTGTAAAAATTGAAATTGTGCTATATTTAGAAGTTAAAGAATATGCGATAAAATGAAATTGATTGTTCTGGTAGTTTCCACCGCCAATATGACGTCAACGTAATTCCCAGACATGTTTTTGCTTTATAATATACTAGATAGACAACGGGAGTTCCGATTCGGTTTTCCCGGGTTATAGAACATAGATAAAACTCATTTTTAATTAAAAACTCTGATAATCTTTTTACATTTAATAATATATATATATATTTAGATTGTCCACTATTAATACCAAAAAGCCTTTTATGTGAAAAATATCAGTTATGTATTGAAATAAATTTCAAAATTTTATTTCAATACATAACTGATATTTTTCACATAAAAGGGCTTTTTGATATTAATAGTAGGCAATCTAAAAAAAAAAAAAAAAATGTTATAAACCGAATAAATCGCCAAAGATTTCGCTATTTACAACAGTCTTTTTGATTCTGAATATTTCAGCGTATAATCGCGTAGTTCGATAAGAAATCTTTTAAATTTGTGTTTCATTTATTTATTGATGATGTTTTAACTACGTTATGGAATATTAACCGAAAATAGATACTGAACCTTTCACATCGTTTTAAGTGCAATCTTCCGTATTAAGGCTTCACGCGATAGATAGATTAAAAAAAAAAAAAAAAATCATTCTTAAATTTATTTTAAAAAACTATAATTAATCAGTAAATTGAGATTTAGTTTTCATACAAAGTTAGTTTTTAAGTACATTTTTTTTCCTATTCGACGATGTAAAAATCGAAATTGTCGGATTACTACATATCTGTTAAATTTGTGTTTTGTTTTTAGGTGCGTTCGTAATTATGTAAATACGTAGCACCTATAGTCGTCGTCTGGACCGCCCGTCTGTCTGTCCGCATACAACAGCGCAAAAACTACCCAACTGAATGGTTTGAAATGTAATATATATAATCGTTGCAGAATTTTGTCGAGTCATTTCAAATTTTATGAAAATCGAATCAAAACTTAAGATATTATTAAAAGTTTTCTTTATTCTATTAAATCCTATCGCAAGTAATCTATATAATAAAAGCACAAGTCATGTGACTGAGGAAAACAAATACGGACAAACCACCTCTTTTTTTCATATGCCAGGCGGCCATTTTTATTAAAAATTATTTTTTCTAATAAAATTGCATAAAAGTTACATTTTTAGAAAGATCGTTAAAAAAAAAATGTTTGTTTGAGAGAATAGTTACATTCAACAATGTATAGATTCTGAGATAACTTCAGTGGATATTAGGTTAACAGACGAATATCACAATCCATTAAAGTAAATAAACACAGAAGATTCGTTCATTAACACGTTCGCTGCCAAGCTAAAAATGCCGGAATTTTCATTTTATTTAGAAAGTTCAAATTCACATCAGAAAATACTAATAGCAATATTTACTTTGTTTTATTACAGACATTTCGTGATTACATAAAATAAAAATTCTTCTTTTTAAATTTCCGGTGCGAATAACTAATTTTAGATTGAAGAAACGTAGATAGCACTACGAGTATACTCGTAGTTGGCAGCGAACGTGTTAAGAGTCATAAAAATATTAAACCACGGAGGTAATTATTCGCAAAGCAAGATCTCCATGGTGAATTTTACAGCGCCGTCTGCTGTAGAGAAAAAAATTCACATTTGTAAACGTACCATACGTAATAAGAAAAAAGAAAAAAGAAAAGCATGTTCATTTCGTTCATAGCAGACGATATAATTCATTTCACTGAAATAATAAGGATGATTTTTTTTTACATTGTGAAACTAGTTAAAAAACGAACACACCTTATTTGTCACGTTAAAGGTACAATTTTCAACTTGTTTAATTTAATTTATTTAGTTATTTATTAAGTTTTAATTTCGTTATGGAATATTAACCGGAGACAAATGCTAAACTATTTATATTGTTTTGAGCGCAAACAGGTTATTATTCTACTGGAATACAGCTGCACGCAAGAGGCAGATTTAAAAAAAATAATAATAATGCTTGAAAATATTTTAAAGACATAAAAAATCAGTAAATTGCGATACAGTTTTCAAACAAATTGCATTTGAAAGAACATTTTTTCCCTTATTCGACGGTGTAAAAATTGAAAATGCGCGATGTTTAGAAGTTTAAAAAACTGCAATAAAAGCGAAATTTATTGGTTAAATGTTATCGTCAATATGACGTCAGCGTTAGTCACGGACAGGTTTTTACTTTATAATATAAATAATAATAATTTGACTAGTTGCTGATTGGATTACGCCTTCGGCACTTTTTTTTTTTTTTTAAATATTAGCTATTTCTACATTCCAAGTCTTCTTTGGAAGGAATGGATTTTTTTTAAGCAATATGTATCATAAGAAATTCCCGTCAAATGTACTTTCCGAAACTGTAAATATGAGTCATGGGAGTTTACAGGCTGTTAATTAGGAAGGTAGACACCACTACTTTGGCTAGTTCCAGTTGAGATTATAGGGCTTAATAATGAACTATTCGTCGAATAAAATTAATTCTTTTCAAAGGGAACTGCCCCAGTCCATTGAAAAACGATAATTGTAATAATGGTATAAACGATTGTAATGGATTGGTATTAAATTGTATGTATATATATATTTATTTATGAAAACACATGTGTAAAACAAAGGATGAGATATTATAAAAAGCAATGGAAATGATTGCAAGAATTAAACTTAATAAAACAAAAATCAAAAATTGGAAAACTATGAGTATCTAATGAAATCGTCAGAGAAGTTTCATAAGGATATTCCTAGTAAATATATGTTATTTCATCAAATATTGTCAGCATTGTGTCTAAAATCGACAACATTAAGCCCGTAATAACATATATAAGAAAAAAAAAATATTAAAAACCTACAAGAGTTCAAATAATAAAATAAATAAATAAATAAACTGTTATTCACTATAAATAGAAATTAGATCATAAAGCTATGTACAAAACTCACCAAAAAAATTTATATTGATGAAGATTGAACTAGATGAAAAGTGCTTTACAAATATCATATCACCAGCAAACTCAAAATCGCTGCTAAAAACACAGTCATTGGATTGAAAGAAATGATGAAAGGAAAATAAAATTATTTGGTGCTGCCATATATCTCATAAAAATAAAAGGAAAAGCTATCTTTTACTAGTTAAATGATAAATCTGGTGCTGCCCTCTATTAGGAATGAGGAGAAGTTGGAATTAAAATAAATAAATTTTAAACAAAGTAGGAATTAATGTAAATAAAATTTAGGATGTGATGAAAACTAAAGGAAACAAATAAAATTTAAATATTAATGATTATAAGATGAAAGATGAAATACAAAGATAGTAGTACAATGATTAGCCATGTATGAGAAGACAGTGCAAGTAAAATGAAGACTCTATTATTTATGTTGTGTAAATGATTTTGTTCTGTAAATAAAATAATTAAATTTATAAAACAGGATTTTTTTTAAAATAAATTTTATATGTATGTATATATATATAATAAAAAAAGCTCTAACACAATAGAATCTCCGCCATCCCCCCCCCCCCCCCACAGACATACACACATACACACACAAATTGAGAGAGAAGGGAGAAAGAAAAGAAAATATCCTAGAAAAAAATTATTGTAAAAAATTTTATGTTTTTAAATTTAATAAAACCCCACTTACAGCTAATCCCACAGTTTATGAATTATAAGATCGAAAATGAACTGAATGAAATGACATTTTCAAAAGTAGAATTTAAAATTATAAGTTAAACTCACATGCTTTGAAAAATATTTTTTTTTAAATTCTTTTCAAAGAATATTTTTGCAATATTTATCTCCCCCTCCCCCTCCTTATTTTTTTGGGTGGAGGGAATGAAGTAATGCACAAAGAAAATTTAGTTTTGGCATTGAATTGAAACTATTGAATTTATTGTACTTTCGTTTAAATGTGAATATTGTCATATAAAAAAGGTGATATTTTAATCAATCAAATGTTCACTATGCACGGCGTGTAAGTAAAAGTATATCAATGTAAGTGATAGCGGTCTTAATAATCATCCGAACACACACACACACACACACATTTTTTTAAAACATATTAAATTAGTTGGATGTCAAACCTCAAATTGATAAGGTAAATCAAAATTCCACAAAATTGAAGCATTTTTTAAGTTTAAGATCAATTTTTGGCACTTATTTTGCATTTTTAAAACTGTTTAAAAAATCGAAGTTATTAGAAATTTTAATCTTTTGAATTTTTGTCCCCCAATTAAAAAAAGTCTAGTTTAATTTGAAAAAAAAAATCGAAAGACTTGAACTGTTGAAGGGTGAGAACGAACACCAATTAAAAAACTTGTTTCAAGAAAAACGTGTTTAAAGTTTTGATCAGCGTTTTGTCAGCCATGACACTGATTCGTTTAACTGATTGCCACGACTTAAATATCGGAATGAACAAAACGAAGTTTTGAGGGCATATTCTACACACTTTAAGGGTTCGAAAATGCAAAATAATAATAAATAAAAATTAATTTTTTGAAAAATTTTCGGGAGAACCTCTCCTTAGTTGCACATTACATGATCGTAATATATAATAATGTTTTAAAATATCGAGTAAACAAAAGATTTTTTTTTAAATGCTATATAATTTGGAGAAACAGTTACAGCAATACTAAAATTAAAGAAGAGGCCAAAATAAGTTTATAAACTAGATTTTTAATCTCCTGCTAAACAACAACCTAATCTACCAGATGAACATTTTGATTTCATACTTAGTTGATTTCTGATATTGATTTGTTTGATATAATAATTAAAAAAAAAAAAAAAAAAAGTTATTACATTATATTATATATAACACACAAACACACGCGCACACACACACACACACACACACACACACACACACACACACACACACATATATATATATAAATTAAAAAACATAATCTTAAGCCACTAAAGTTATCTTTATCTGAAAAGTTATTTCAATTCATTTCGTCGATTAAAAACATTCCGAGGCCATCTATCAAAGGATGGTTTGATCGTCTTATTTCTTTCACGAAATAACGTCGATAAAACTGCATTTTTAAATGAATCAGAAAAGCATTACTTTTCTTCGCTTTTATAAGAAAATTTTTGACAAGGGGCAAGGAATTTTACGATAGGAAATATATTTGAACACATTTAAAAGTAAACTGCAGATAGCTTAACATGCAATGTTTAATAGTTCAAATAAATATACCCTTCAGTAATTTATGGAAAAAAAAATTGTAATTTACTGAGGATATATTGATCATGTCATAACACTTGAAAATTCATTCTTCTATCAATTATAAAATACAAAACTATAATAATTTTTAAAAACTCCATTAAAATAACACAAGAATCTTGAAGATATCTTTTAAAAAAGTTACAGCTTGAAAAATGTCACTACAAAAAAGCTAAGTCAGATAAATTTGATAATTCAACTTCAAGTATTAAATATTTAATGCGAATACTTTTGAAACTTTAGAGATATTAAGATATTATTAGGGATGTAGCGAATGTACGGTATTCGGAAATTTTGCTGAATTAGCTATCGAGCCAAATAACTTCAACATAACAGAAAAAACAATTATTTTTATGTGCTTTTAAATATGTTTAAATTATAATTTAATACATTAATTATTCGAAAATCTGCTAAAGCTTACTTAATTTTAAGCTACAGCTACATTATATATCTACGTAGGCGTATATACTGATGTTAATGCAAATAAAAACTTTCTTTTTTTTGTTTTCATTCTTATTTAAGGATCATATAAGTAAAGCATTGCAACCCTTTGTGTTAAAATGAGAAATGTATACTAATTTTCGTAGTTAAACCATACGTGAGTTTAATAGCGCAATATAAAATTTTACTTTAAAAAAAAAATCCTACGTTTATGATGATTTTTTAAACCATAAAAAAATAAATTGAATAAAATTATTGCTCTTATATTGTTTCATCTTCTGCCAAATATACGATTTTACTTGTTTTAACTTTAAATCACTTAAAATTTGAAGAAATATTTTATTTCTTCAAAATATTTTTTTCATCAAATAACAAATTTCAACAATAAGCATCAAAATTATAATTAAAAAAAAATCCCTGACGGCTCGGCCTACAGGCGCAGGTAGATTTCGAAGACGCAGACCGTGGGGCGCCTGTTTGTTGGGAATTGCGGAAGAAATTACCTTTTTGCCAAGATGCGGCATTTTGGAAACACTCACTTCGAAACCTAACTTGTTTGCGGGCGGAGCCGGCAAGGATTGTTTTTAATTTTTTTTTTTTTTTTTTTTTTTTTTTTGCTATAAGGGTTGGTCCTATAAAAACTTGTCAATATAAAAGTTTTAGATAATATTAAGAGGATTTATAATAAATTTAAGCAGATTTGATATCTTCTGAATTGACGAAGTTATGAATTTTTTTCTTCTAAAACCCCCCTTTTTTCTTCCCCTTGGGGCCATTTTTAATGATATCAAAAATCTGTCATGCATAAATTTTCGGCCCTTTTCCTAGAAGTAATAATAACTTTAAACGGATTGGATACGTATCATAACTAAGAAATTATGTGTTTTTTTTCTGTTTTCACAAAAAGCCCCCCCCCCCCCATTTCCGCCCCCTTTGTTCGATTTTGCCCATTAACGAACTTGAACGAGATTTTATGCCCCTTGATTTTATGTATCAGTTTGGAAGCGATTTGTGCAGAATTATGGGAGTTATTGTGTCCATAAAAAAGTGACATAGATAGATAGATAGATAGATAGTATAAAGTTTTGAACTGGGTGTGGTTTTGAGTTCTGGAAGACATGACCGGCAAAAATTTTTCAAAAATTCTAACTTAGGGGAGAATGTAATAGGTAGTATTTCTTACGAAATGTACCTAAAAAATTAGGTACTCGGCCTAAAAATATGTTGAATATTAGGTATTTAATTATTCTGCCAAATCAATATTTCTTACATCCCTTGATATTACCCGAAAAATGCTTGTGTAATACTAAATGCAATAATGTATTGAATTAACGTCATTGAATAAATATGGCTACTAACGATATTTTTCCTTTGTGTTGTTCTTAGTTATGCGTAGTTGTAAATCAATTCTTTCCATCTCGCATGATAGTCACTACGTAAAAATTAATGTACAAAATATAATATACTGAGCATCTTTTTTCCCCTTTATATTGTAAGTATTTATTTAAAGAAAAATTTCTGTAGTAGTGATGCTAATTGTAAACTAACAAATGTTTCCACTCTCACACCAAAGAATGGACGCTCAATTACTCTCTTAATAACTTATATTTTAAATACTGTTAAATGTAAAAAAAAAAAAATTAAACTCTATATGCAACCGAAAATCTTCATAATTAAATTAAAGGATCGAAAAATAGTTAGTTTTTAATTAAAAGAAATATATGCACACACGCATGTGAAATGTAGTATGTCCATGCAAGTGTAATTGTATTTTAACTAATGATAATTATATAAGTAAAACCTGTCAAAACGGAGCATGTTTATAGCGAACTCTGTCTTAAACGAATAACTTTCATGGCCTCGGTGAAGAGAATATTATACAATTACAATAGACGGCCTACCTCTTACAAAAGAAATCTACCGAAAAAAAAAAGTACAAGAGTTCAGAATAAAATTAAATTTTTAGACAGGTTTTTTGTCTTAGCTTGTATACAATCTCATGTAATTCTACATTATTCTTTTCGTTGGGGCCATAAAAATGTTAATTTAAGGCAGCATTCCGTTATAGGAAGTTTCCGTTTCCACAAGTTTTACTGCATATGCAACATCGATAACTTAAAATTTGTTTCTAATATTTTAGTTTTCTTCCGAAATTCGAAAAAGGACGGAAATTCGGTTTCAGTCTAAAAAATTGCAGATTATTATTGCATGTCACAATTTGCCTTTACGGTCGAGAAAGAAAGGAGAGAAATGCGCGTAGCGAATGGAGAGAGGGGAAATGATTAACATATATCTTTCAAGAATCTTTCTGGGTAAAAACTTATATTAAAATGAATGAGATATTGCACCAGTTAAAAATATCAGTATCGACAGACAGGTCATTACAATCTTGGTTGATGCTACCATCTTCTTGTAATCCTTCGAAGCAATTTCCAAGAAATAAATTGCAAATGAGTTGGGCGCATGTCTTAGTTGCGGGAAGGGACATTTTGTGTCACTCCATCATCGATCGTGTTGAAAGAGGAACATAAATGCTTGTTTTTCATTCTCCTCTGGGGCATGTATTTTTGCCCCTTTTTTTCTTATCCCCATAAGGCAGGGTGTCGCTTTTCTGACACTGTCAAATGACGCTGAGTTTTATGAGGAAAGTACCGAGACATGCGGATTTTTTTTTGCTGGCTAATGCGCTGCTAAGAAATGAAAATCAAATTTTTGAAAGGATTTGGATGTAACATATTTTAAATGTAAGAAAATCTCTTGCATTTGCAGTTTCAGTAGCCCGTAGTCATATATTCCATACTAAGTGAAACCCCGTCAAGTATGACGAGTGAAAAAAAAAAAAAATCCTTAAAAGTAAGAAAAATAAAAATCCCCCCCCCCCCCCCTTCATTACATTTGCAGAAAAATCTATATGTATCATACATATAATTAAAAAAAAAAAAAAAAAAAAGACGTAAAAAAAATCACAATTTATTTAGAATTTATATATTTGATTCAAAGAAACCGAAAAATTTTCTTTCATTAAAGTTTGGAATTAATTTTCCCCGCGACGCAGGAACGTAACCAGACGGGGGCAGGATGGACTGAGCCACCCCTAGAAACTTCTTGCGCCTCCTCCAACCCTCATAATATTTTAATAATAAAATTTTAAAACTTTTGATTGTAAACACAGTTTAAAAATTTCAAAATACAGAAACATACAAAAAATTAAGATCAAACATTTTAGGTACAGTGTGTATTATTATCAAACATAGTTTTCAGAATTAGCTCAACCAAAAATTTTCAAAGCCCTTTCTGACTTCTTTGGCTGGCACGAGGGATCAGTACACGAGGGATCAGAAACAACATTTTATGACAAAGAATGTATGTCCGAAAACAGCACATTTACATAATAGAAGGTGTTTTTACCAGCTTAGATGCATTGGTGCGGGAATTGGGGCTTATTTAAGCAAAATGGTGCATTTATGAAATTTGTAATAATGACTGTCTATAATTATATGTTCAAAAATGTCTTCGCTAGTCGTATGCATTTATTTTATTTTCCCGATTAACTAAAGTTTTAAACAGCGTATAACTTTATGTCAAGAATACAAATTCAAAAGCACGTTGATATTTATTATAGAAGAAAAGAAAGTTTTTTAAAGTGATATTCAACAAGAATTTTTCTACACACAAAAGTTTACAGGAAAACTTTTGTGAAACATAAGATCTCAAAACTCGTTTGAAGAAGAACCGAAGAAAAGGCCTTTGTACTTATTACATTTTATAATATAAAGAATAAATAACCTAAATTTAGACTTCCGCAGGGTAGCGTTTTTATAAACTAAAATACATTCAATCGTGTGTGGAAGCAAGTTAGGTCAACAAAGTTATTTTTGATTTCCAATTCAAGTATTACACACATATTTCTGATACCACAACTCCTCTGTTCTTATTGTATCGATCTACAGCGAAAATATCTATAAATACACAGTTCTAGTTTATATGAGATAGCAAAGTACTATGGTTCACACATCTCTAGGAATAATTTCTAACAAATAACATTAATAATAAAATAAAATATTCATGTCCATTATGATCTTCTTAAAAGAAAATATTTGAAATTGCAGATGTTGCTAATCCGGGACTCCTGACCCAGTCAGGACAATGGACCCAGATGGTATTGAACCACCCGTAAAGTCGGTACAACGTGCGTCCAATGATTTTATGTTCCTTAGCGTATATTTTTGACCGCCATGTTTTAATAATAACCAATGTTGTTCTTAATATTTACTAGATTTGTCCTTGCTGATCCATACTAATTTATCCTTATGCATGAAACGCAATTTATGCAAGAGACAATAAAGGAATTTTTTTTTTCCCTTGGTGTATAAAATTTCATACAACCAGAAAAGCTAGAAACGTAATCTGAAAATTTGGATGCGGATAGTCCAAAGTAGGTCCTGCACCTGATGCTCGGATTTTTATTTTTTTGAGACACGTACCCCCTTGGTGCCCCTTTAAGATTCTTGTCCTAAATTGTTAATAACACGTCCCATTTTTGTCCGATCCTCTAAGTTTTTAAGGCCCTTTCCTCATTTAGCTTTTCCCCCATTTCTACTTTCCAATTAGGGACCTTCATCTTCGGGCTCTGTCCAAAACTATCAGATGGCCCCTTTTGGGGCCCTTATTATAGTTCCCTTAAAGTTCGTCCGATTCACGAGCTTTTTTACTAACAACTTCTTAGTACTTCCAGCTACTACATCCGACATACTACATACTACATAAACGACAAAAAAAAAAAAAAAAAAAAAAAAAAAAAAAAATCGGAGAAAATCCGGGTTCTTCTGGAGTTTTTGTTCCTTAAATTGTTAATAACTTGCCCCCTTTTAATCAGATCTTCGGTTTTGAGGCATTTTCTCCATTTAGTTTTATTACCTATGTCTACATTCCAGTTAGGACCAGTCTTCTTAGGGCCCTGCTCAAAACTATCAGCGGCCCCTTTTCGGCCCCCTACTATAGCTCCCTTAAAAGTCCGATCACTAGCTTTTTTTTTTCTAACAACTTCATAGGACTTCCAGGTACTACATGAATGACAAAAAAATTTCTCGGACAAGACTCGGGACCCCTGAGCCCCTTTACGTTTTTACGCCTTAAATTTTTAACAACTTGCCCCCTTTTTATCTCATCTTCTTCGTTCTTGGGGCGCCTTTCTCTATTTAGTTATTCCTCTATTACTACATTCGAGTTAACACCCTAGTCCCCCTGGGACCCGGTACCGGGGCTTTTGAAGATTTTTTACTAAGATGTTAATAACTTGCCCCATTCATACTATCTTCTTCGTTTTTGGAGCCTTTTCTCTATTCAGTTATTCCCCCATTTCAACATTCCAGTTAGGACACTGGGCCCCCTTGGGCCTTGTCCGTGGCCCTTGAACTTTTTGTGCGGCAGCATTTTTCAACCCCATTTCTTTGACATTTTATTCTAATGATTAATTTATACCGTATGCTTAGTTTCGACTAATTAAAGATCTAAAGCGCTAAGTACTAGGACCTTTTAAGATGTTTTGCTCTTAGGTTCTTGCTCAAAACTATCAGTTGCCCCCCCCTATTATAGCTCCCTTAAAAATCGGATCAATTTACTAGCTTTTTTTTTCTAATAACTTCTTAATGACTTCCAGCTACTATCTGCACGGCAAGAAAAAAAAAAAAATTCTCGGACTTCAGCTGCCACCAATTTTGAATATTAGTCTCTTTCTTAGGGCCCTTGGTGCAGCTTCTTTTAAAATGATCCTATTCTCTTGCAGTTTTCTTTAACATAGTTCTAGGGTACTCCAGCTATTTTATAAACTACTAAACATTTCCTTAGACCCCCAAATACCACCTTTTCTTTTAATATTAATCTTCTTTTTCGGCATCAACTTACGTTTACGCACAATTGCCGTAAATTAAAAATCGCGTTACTGTTAAAGATAAGTGGTTAAGTTTAGAGAAAGGCGGGTGGATTTCATCCGTAAATTAAATATCGCGTTAATGTTAAAGGAAATTCGTTAAATTTACAGGGGTGCACATTCCACCGCCTCGGGGCTTATTCTTTTTTTGGGTTCTATGGGCTCGCTTTCAAGAGGGTTTTGGGTCATTCGACTTGATATCGAAAACTTCAGGGTTTTTTTTTTTTTTTTTTTTTTTTTTTTTTTTTTTTCATTTATTTATTATCACGGGCTCGGGCAATGGGGGGGGGGGGGGGTAAACGATTTTTTATTAAATATCAATAACCAGCATCTTTTTATTCCGTTTTTGGGACCAGATTTGCTAGGAGTTCCCCCCCCCCCCAACGACTTCTTAGGTACTCCAGCTACTATATGAAGTACAAACAAAAAAAATTACTTAGTCCCAGCTACCACCTTTTTCGAATAATAATCTTTTTCGGCGTTTCTTTTTATTTTCCCCCAGTAATAATTATCAGATTTTTCTTAGAATTTGTATATAACTCCCTCATAATATTTCAATAACCTTCCTGCAATTTTGGTCGCCTGCAGATGCATTGTATCACTAGCATTCCGAATAAAATAAAATTTTATTACAGTTGGTCCTACAGCTTCCTGGTTTTAGCTTTGTGTTCTGGGGTCCTTGAAAAGTCTAAAAATTAATTTACGTTCAGCACTTAGTAACTCTAAATCGCTGTTTCCGAATGATGCATTTTTGAGACTCTCTTGCGATTTCTTCTTCCCTAATGGGACGATTTCTGTAATTATTTTTTTGTTCCACAGGGATTTTTTAAAAGTTTTTTCACCATTCATCTTTTAATTTTAGTACTTGTCCTTTGTTAAAAGTTTAAAATTTTATAATCTTCGTTCTTTATTACTTCTATGAGATACAGTAGGCAGCGGGGAATCGTACCTAAGGTTCGAAAAGAGGTTTGTTTAGAACAGAATGCGTCCCCTGGAAGTGGAAAGTGAAATTAAGATGTGTTCCAAGCAGCAGGTTCAGTATACGGTGTGAAGGCAGCGAGGATCCGGGGCAGAGTTTCGTTTTTTTAAAGAGATTTAAGGTTATTACACGGGACCGGGCAACGCCGGGCGGATCAGCTAGTTATATAATAAATATTTAAACTAATTCACTGAAAAAATACTTATAGAACATATAAATTTTCTGATTCAACATGCAAATAATTATGTCGCATACGCAATCTAAAATTTTATTTATATACTTTCAAGCCAATAGAGAGAAAAATTTTATGTATTTCTTCTTTAACACAATATCAAGCCGATAAAAACATGTATGAAAAGCTCGTACCTCATGAAAATGTTAAAAAAATATATTTTATTGGGCTATTAAAATCTATTTCAACAGTACTATGCATTACCTTCACAATAATTCAGCACAAACACAATGGATTCAATCCAAAAATATGATTACTTTCGAAAACAATGATATATGTTTGTGCGTAAGAGGTTAAATGATACTGGGTTTGAAATAATAACTAAAACTCCGAGATCTTTTCATCTACAAAGTAAGAAAGAAAAGAACAAAAAAAAAAATAATAATGAGGAAGTCCAAAACAGTTTCTCTAAAAGAGTTAGAGACTGAGAGAAAAGCAGAGAATATTAACGAAAGAAAACATTCTCAGACATGCTCTGTTTTAACTCTTTCAGTTTTCTTTTTTTACGCTCCCTTTTATTGGTCGGAATCGAAAGAATTCATTTTCTTTTTTTGGAGTCACGCCTAAGAGAAAGAAACGGAAGATTCGCTGACTAGCCAGTCATTTAAGGATATCGTTATTTTTGATGGAGTCAATAACGGTTTATCTGAAAATAGGAAAAAAGAACCAGTAACGACGATTTCACCTTAGTGAATACACAACGAACATCCAGGGGCATCCGAATAATAAAATCCAGGGAATGGCAAGATTTTGGAACATTGTCCATTGCCAAAGTCTCGTTTTTTTTTTTTTTTTTTTTTTTTAATGAAGAATATAAACAGGAAATAATTTTATCAGAATCCCACGTGCAAGACAATTTTTAAACAATCAACATAAAAAACAGTCTAGAAATTTAACAAATTAAACAAATTAAAGATCTAAAAATAAGCGTCGACCGCCTTTCCAAAATATAGATTTGAAACAGATTTTTTTTTTCTAAACACATGAATATAAATATATATATAACAATGAAAAATTGTTTTCCCACAGAAAGTTCAGGTAGCTATGCCCCCCCCCCCCCTCCTCCCGACGAAAAATCCTTAGTTGCTTTTACCTTAGTGTTTAATTATTTTGAATCATTTGAGAAAAATAAATTTTATTATATTTTATTTTCAAAATCATCACAGAAAAACAAAATTTAGTTAATGAAATATGAAATCTATGTAGAGGCATTCCCCCCCCCCCCCCCCCCCCCTTTGCGGAACATGCCAACTTCTCCAACTTAAATTATTCGATTCACTAGCAAAAAAAAAAAAAAAATAGTGACAATAGTTTACATAGTGATTGATATATAGTTGAAAGTAATAGCTGGATAAATTTGAAAGCCACACTACCTAGTATCGGTAGGCGCCGCCTGGTGTAGCCAGGCGCAGTATCACAAAAAAGCGGCACCGCATGACTAGGTATTTTTAAATACAAACAGTTTTTGTTCATCTTATTTAACTGAAAAATAAACAATCCCTACATGAGCAGAGTATGAAGTTAATGAAACAGTGCTAATCCTTGAAATAAGCAATAATAGTTATGTAAAAAATCAGTTTTCACGACAGAAATTTAGAAAAAGAAAAAAAAAATAGTTTTAAGAACAGAGAAAATATATTATAGACCATATTTAAACAGGAAGTTTCTACTGAACCAAACAAATTTTTATCGGTTTAACAGTATTATTCTTAATAAGTAATATACAAACTATGTATACAAAATTTGGCTTTAAAAAATCCATTTAAATATTGTCCAATAGGAGTTTTTAATTTTTTTTTTCTTTTGTATTAGAACTTCTCAAAAAAACGTGTAAATCCCTCAAAAACCAGAAGTCGAAAATTTTTTCGAACCCAAAACTTTTTCTTATGTATATAGAGAAAAAAAGAAAAGTAAGAAAACCGAGGGGGTGTAGAAAGAGGTGTGTGTATGTGGGGAGGCGGGAATAAAAATCTGTTCCATTGGGTCAGCATTGAATCTAAGCATGTGTTACAGTTGAACGAGTTTGCAGATTATGCATTAAATCGCACCCCATCTGTATGCAAAGGCAGCAAACAGCCAAAAATCAATACCTAAATCACGTCCAGAATTCTTTCCGTGTCATGAATTTCCATATTTCTCTAACTCGTTCAAATATTTTAGAAATTCCTTTTCTTTCACCATCGTTCTGTTTAATCGGACAGTTTGAACAGGAATGAGGAGAAAATTGTCAAACACTTTGCTGTCAGCATCACATTTTTTTTTTTTTTTTTTTTTTTTTTAAGCTAATTGCATATTTCTAAAAGTACGCTTTCTAAAAATACACTAACAGAAAAAGGAACTAAAGGATTTTTCGTGAGGGGATGAGAACCCCCATGGCAGACAATTTTTAGCCACGTTATTCTTTTCGCGTTTATGTGTGAAAAATTATTTTGAATGAAGGGTTCAATGAGGCTCTGCCATCACCCCCCCCCCCCCCCACCCCCAATGAAAAAATAATAAATTGTTTCAATTCTTCATTTTGAAAAAAAAACAAGTTTGAAATTGTACGTCAAACGTTACAAACGAGGTGCGTTCGTACGCACGTTTTAGAATTAAATTCATGATATCCCGTGCGTAGAACGGGTTAAACAGCTAGTTAAGTATATATTTTATGACACTGTTCATACAAATATCTTAACTAGTTATATAAATATTCAGATATATATGTATCAGCTAGTTATATAAATATTCAGATCTTGATGATTTTTAATTCTGTGAAATGAATTATATCGTCTGCAGATTAATTTCTGTAATAAAATAAGTATCTCGGTCGCTTGACGATTTAACATCCATCGGAAGCTCATATAACAAAAAAGCACCGATTTAAAAAAAAAATCAAATTTCTTAATAAATATTTTTATTAATATCTCCTAAAGTTTTGATTCGATTTTGATAAAATTTGAAATGTCTCGACAAATTTATGCAAAGATAATATATTTCAAATTGCAAACCATTTGGTTGGGTAGTTTTTGCGTTGTTATATGCGGACAGACAGACAGACGGACGGACAGACAGACAGACGGACGGACAGACGGACGGACCAAACGACGACTATAGGTGCTACGTATTTATATAATTACGAACGCACCTAATAAAAAAAGCCGTTAGAAGCTTATTTTTAAATTTTTTATTTGTCTTATTTCTTATATTTCTGTACTGTTTTTTTATTGTGATATGTTTAAAAATTGTCTTGCTCGTGAAGTTCTGACAAAAAATTCTTAGTTTAATTTATTTCTTGTTTATATTCTCTATTAAGGGGGGGAAAAGTGGCCTTGACAGCGAACTACGAGCACGTATATTCCAAAAACTTACCACTCCCTGGATTTTGTTCTGTGGGTGCCAATTAGCTTATCATTCATTATTAACGAATATTTCTTCGAAGACAAAGAAAACTAGTCGTTGGGGGCCACCGTAATACTTACCCATCATGGATATACATAATGTAAAATATTAAAATAAAAATGTGTAAACTACTTATAAAATGCATTGCAATTCAAATAAAATCGTGGCTTGATGACGTCACAAACTTTAAAGGCTCGATTACTGAATTGCTTGAAAGAGGTTTTTCCTTATAACTTCAAAAATAATAATCCTATTAACTAGCGGTTTATTGCATCTGATTAAGCGTCAAATTTCCAATTAAAATACATCTTTGAAGTGAAATTTGGATGAAATACAGGGTCATGAAAAATCGAAGAGTGTGGAAAATAGGATTCCAAATATCTCGGCAACTAATTATCCGATCGACTTCATGCTTTATTCAAAATTTATGTTTTTTTATTGTCTTTTATATTTACTACTTAAAATAAACAATTTCGAAAATTTTTATATACCTTTCATCAGAACGAATATTTCGAGAGTCCGAAAAAAATTGTTCCGGTTAATCGAGGTTATTGAAATGAAATAGGCTTCTTCCCATTATTACCTACTAAGTACATACCAAATTGCAAGTCTCTATCTCAATTTTTTCGGGAGATAGAGCGTTTACAGACACACACACACACACACACACACACAGACACACAGACGGACGGCAAAAATTTTTTTCTAAAAATATGTTTTTCGGTATCTCCAGTGTCTGAAACGTGTAAATCCGTCAAAAAAAAATTTTCGATTTTCAAAACGATTACAAGACTTACCCTATACTACGTATGATGGGTAAGTAAAATGAGCATGTATCCAGAAGTTCAATAAATTCGTGTCAAAATCCATTTTAAGGTTTATTTACTACAATCAAAAGATCAGATGAAATGAAAATAACGATGATTCAAAATAGAATTATAATAATAATAATATCCATAAATTGAATTTTTGAGGTAAAGGATGCACACAAAAAGCCTTCAGCGATTCCAAACGTTTATTCTGCCATGTACCTCTTTGCTTAGAGTTTTCATTTATGAGTATCTTATCTCCCCACTCCCAAGCTTATCTTCATGAAAATATCGCACATTTTACAATTTATTTAAAATTTTTATATTAGCAGGCGACATGCAGGATTGATTTTTTTTTTTTTCGGAAGAAACTGGGAAAAGCGGAAGAAACTGGGAGAAATGGAAAAAACTGGAAGAAACCAACATAAAACAAATCATATGGGCTCAAAATTAAAGTATATTAACTATATAATAGACTTAAACACAACGCATAATTAGATGAAATTTAAAGTGGAAAGCTTAATATTTAAAATATTATTTTTGGAAAAATAAGTTATTTTTTAAAAACAAACTTCAAGTTCAGCAGGTATTTACAGTTGATGGTTTTTACAACTTTAGAGGTAGGGTGATGTTTTTTCATTGTTTATGCCATTTCTGTAAAAAACTAACTCCCCTTTATATATATATATATATATATATATATATATATATATATATATATATATATATATATATATATATATATATATATATAATTTGTAATTATTTATACTAGCATGCATATCTCAATGCTGATTTTAAAAAGCTAATGTTCTAAAAATGAACTCTACAGGAATGTCGAAATGATTTTAAATTCTCCATTAAGTCCTGCAGGACTAGAAAGAAATGTTTCATCTTTTGCATTAATCCATTCTAAGTTGAGAAACCATTTGCAGCATCCTACTGCTAAAAAACTTCCGATTTGTTTATACTATGTTGCACTGTAGTAAGGAAAATGTGGATTTCAATGATTTTTTTTAATGTAGTAATTATTGTATATTAGTTCCTTTAATTAAATGGATGCCAAATTAAAAGCACTGTCTTTTATTTAAATGAGTTTCAGCCTACAGTAGGTAAATTATCCATACTATATATACTACTAGTTACAGAAGTTTAAATAATAATAATAATAATATGCTGTTTAAATTGAAATGAATAACTTTTAATTGATTTTGTGTATTTTGGATAAAATTTCTTTTCTTCAGGCATTCAATGATTGAAAAGCTTTAGACAGGTGTGATCTTGGCTAAAAATCCGATGTGATTATTAATTTAGCATACATAATTAATACAAATTTTATAGGTCTAATTAAATTTACTTAAGGTTATCTGTAAGAAAAATGCATTTATTTATTGTGTCTTACAAAGTTGCAACTTACATGGTAAATTCTAAAGAATAACAGTTTCTTCCATTTCTTTTACTTGGAAGAAGTTACTTCTTCCGGCTGATTTTTTTCATGGTTTTTTCTACCTTGGAAGAAGCTTGCCAACCCTGTTTTAAAGGGATTCTTCATGCGATTATTTCATAGCGCTGAGGTTTTGAGATTTCCTAACTTTAACCTTTTGTGTGTGTGTATGTGCGTTTTGTCATTACTAATATTACCTCGTACCTACAACAGGTCTGCACGTATCCTAGGTTGGGAACCACTGTTCTAGAACATAAAATATGGGCCAAAACCAAGGTTACCAGATATCCTGATTTTTGAGAGACGTCCCGAATTTCTTTTATTATTATTATTATTATTATGTCTAAATTCAAATCTCATCTAATTTAAAATGTAATTTAAATGTTGGCTAATTTTAAGGTTTTTCATAATATAAAACGTGTAGTGCCGTAACGCATAGCATATAATTAATTTCTTTTGAAGCACTCAAAGAGTGAAATTATTGTACGAGAAATTGAATTTGTCGAAACCATCTGTTAATGTAATTGAGAAAATTTCAAATAGAGGCACAGAATGAAATTATGAATAGTAAAATTAGATATATAACGATTTCACAGTTCAGATTTCGGGGTGAAAATTAGAGGAATCCGTTAAATACGTAAGTATCCTACATTTTTATAGTTTTCTATATGCTTTTTCATAGCGTCATTTTTTACACGTCACGTATTTATTGTATCATAATCATATAATTACACCAATCAAACCAAATCTAACAATAACACCATTACTAAACTGCGAGGAAAAAGTAAATGTCTCCATTTCAATCCAATGCGCTGGACCAACGGGCCTGAAATCATATTGCATCGGTATGCAAGGAAGCAGACCACCAAAGATCAATACTCCGATCACGTCCTGGAATTCCCTCCCGGATCAGGAGTCCCCACATATATTTCTCTAAATCCCCCCAAAATACCGAAGGTATCTTTTCCCCGACCGTTACGTTGCGTCTCATATCAAAGCAGTGTGTAGAAAAGAATTTCACATAACATGCTTCGTTGCCAATCGAAGAGTCTTCTTTACTATTGTATGGTTCATAAAGTACGTGCATATTTTCTAAAAGACGAAGCTGTGTTTCAATTCAAAAGAAAAGGTATTGTTACAACAACATATGTAAACCATACAAATATATATATATATATATATATAATAAAACTGTTGTGAATAAATAACCATTATACAAGTTTATTCTTTAAAACAGCTTGTTCACATATACTTGACTATGGTGTGCAGTGTAATATATTTTTTTTAATTTGTCTATTTTCTTTAAAATTTGTCTATAAGTGTCATTATCTAAATCTAAATGAACAGAGATTTAATTTATATTTTGAAATATCCATTTTTTATTTACTGGTGCTAGATTTTAAAAAGCCTGAATAGTAATAATAATTCCAAACAATGTATTTTCAATTGAAATGTACATTTACACATGAATATTTAAAATGAAAGGAAAATTTAAAATAATTAAATTATTAAGAGAGAAAATCACGGGATGATAACAAAATGTCATATTTAAAAGGATATTCTGCATTTTCGTGCATTGAAGATTTTTTAATGATATATGGAGGGTGGATAACAGCACACAAAGGAAAGTTTTAAGTCGAAATTTATGTTATGGTTAAAAAAGAGGCATTTATTTTATTATTTTTTCTTTAATCTAATTTTTTTTAAAGATTATTTGAAACATTTATTTTATTTTCAATATAATTATTTTTTCCCGTCTCCGTATTTTTAAAATAAATTGAGAAAGTGTAAGTGTATTTTGATATGAATACATTGTTTTTTATCATTAATTATATCGTTTATATATATGAAAGTCGCTCCATATTCAGCAAATCACGTTGCATTTGCATTTATAAATCATTAGCTTGAAAGTTTCCGCCGGTGAAAATGCCGCAATACTGAAAATGAAGAATTCAGAAAACATATATTTTCAGAATCTTAAATATTTTATTACAATTGCACAAAATGACGTAAATTCCACAAATTTGTCCGTTCATAGTTAATTTTCCCAGATTTTTCTTTCTTCTGTTTTTCGAAGGGAGGCGGACGGAGATTCAATAATATTTTATTAAATTAAAAACGTTTTTGATATTTTTTAATTTATCGTTAAATAATTTGTGAGTTCTTAACATTTGCACCCATTTTTTTTATTTATTATTTTTTAGAAAACAGAGCAAATTACCGAATTTTTAGAGACTACGGAAACCTGACAGGGATTGGCAGGCGTAGCTCATAGAGGTCAGAGCCACCTAGTTTGTATGAAAAATATCCTAAATAAAAATTTTGAAAACTTATTTTTTTACTTTTATTCCTATTAATATTTAATCATATTTGAGCATGAATTTTTGTTATATACATATATCTTTAATGTAAGATTAATTTTTTTTGGATAGGCCTATACTTCTTAATATACATCCAAAGATCTAGTAACCTGTAGATTGTAATATCTGTTGTTGATTTTTTAAATTGCAATCCTCTACCATTTCTTATTTCAGAGTACCAGACACGACCGTCTTTGCCGTTGCCCGGACCGAGTGTGCAAAGAAAAATTAAGTCCGGACCCAGCTCCAGTCTAATGAAAGAAAATCTTTCCCCGAGCTACATTGGGGGAAATTTTTTGTATGGGGGCAATATAAAAATTTAAATTTTGTATTTCTTCAAATTTAATCCCCCTTAAAATTTTAATCGATTTCATAAAATTCTTTACCTTTTTTTACGTAACTTTGTAATTTATAATATGTCTATGACCAATATTTAAGGAATAAAAGCCGAGGTCAATGTTTTTGGGACACCCTGTATATTATATATATATATATATATATATATATATATAACCATTAATGAAACATTACCGAAACACCAACTGAAACTTGAAATTATGATTTAGGAAGTAATAATTTATTGACAACGAAATTGTAACCCCAGCACTATGAATATAGATATTAAATACTTATTTAAAATAAGTAGAAATTAAATTAAAAATTGAATGAAATAAATAGAATGAATAAAATTTGTGGAATTTATACAGAATTATCAAGTCCCAAATGCATAAATTCCACAAATAAAATGAGTGGTTTCATCTTCATATTAGCATTAAAATTGCTAAAGAATATGAATTTGGGACGACCACTCATAGACACATAACCATCTAGTGAAAAAAAAAACTTAAAGATCATAAAACAAATACAATACTAATACAATACCAAAAAGGAGAGAAACCTTACCCATAATTATAAGAGAAAAACTTGATAATAGATCCCCAAATACCAAAAACTACGCGATGAAGATGGATTCCTGCTCACAACACTGACCAGATACATGAAGACAACAATAAAGGCAATGAATTGCAAAAAAAATTTCTAAATGTTGCCAAAAACATTTTTAGAAGATTACAAACCCTGTTGCCAAAACAATTTAGAAAATGAATTACTTGGATATATGGAATATTTTAAAGCATCACAAACCATATATATATATTTGATTGTCTACTAAGAATACCAAAATGCATTTTTATATGAAAAATATTAATTATGCATTCAAATAAAGTTTTGAAATTTATTAAAAGCGATACTTTTGTATTGGCCGCATGACAAGGGTTAACAGCCCAATAAATCGCTAAAGATTTCGCTACTTACAGCAGCGTTTATGATTCTGATTATTTCACTGTTTAAGAGCGTAGTTCAATTACATGTCTGTAAAATATGTTTTATTTCATTTTATTTATTTTTAGTTACACAGAAAAAAAGAAGGGGGACTACAGAAAGGTCACACGACATAATCCCTCATCTTTGTCGGTAAAAGGTTACCTGTTCACCATCATGAATCTCTCCGCTTTATTGATGAAGTTTTAATTTCATTATGGAATATTAGCCAGAAACAAATACTGACCTATTTATATCGTTTTAAGTGCAAACGGGTTAAACTTTCATAATCGGGTTGCACGTGATAGAGATACATTAAAAAAAAATCATGCTTAAAAATAATTAAAAAAATCATACAAAATCGATAAGTTCAGATTTCAGACAAATTGCATTTAAAAATACAAAAGTTTCGATAATTCGATAGTGAAATATCGAAATAGTGCGATGTTTAGAAGTTTTAAAAAAAAAATGTATTAAGAGCAAAATTTATTGTTCAGGTCGTTGCCACCGTCGACATGACATCAGCGTTAAATGATTTAGTTTTTTTTTTTTTTTTTTTTTTGCTTTATAATGTAGATAACTTTTTCTCTTAAACATATTTATTGAATGTGAAATATAGCTGGTGTACATGCAATCACTAAAAGACATTTCCATCTAATCCAGAGGAGACATTGTAAAGTGGGCGAATATTACAGTAAATCTAAATTTTGTTAATTTTTTTTTTCAATAAGAGTTTTATACAAGTTGCATCCCTTTTCCCTAGTTCAAATACGCCACGAAACACCCGGTTTAAGATTTTTTTCTTTTTTAAATACAGAATATAATGAATATAAATAGAATGGAAACTAAACGTCGAGCATAGATAATGAAACACTTTCCAACACTTCCAGAATACTTTAACAAAACTTCACCGTTTAACCCCTTCGCGACGAGCGTCCTTTACAGAATTTTTAATCTTTTACCACCGGTTTTTTAAAACAGAAATTTTCGTGTAATTGAATCGCAAAAATGTTAAGATTTAATTAGGCAAAGCTTACAATAAAAAATAACTGGTGGGAATAATCGAGGATTCTGAGCATCTTATGCGTCACGTATACGTGTCGCTCGTCCCCAAGGGGTTAATAAGGTGAAAGATGGTGTTTAAGTAAACAACTTGGAAAACTCATAACATATTTGAAAACCCAATTTCAGCAATTACCAGAAATAGTATTTTGTGCAGCCCTGTATGTGATCTATTATAGATTTGTATATATACTACATAGTATGCAAAAATTTAGTTCAGTTAGGAAATGCATAGCACAATTGAAAATACCCCTTCAGCAATTTTCGTCATTAAATGGAAATGTAACTACAGATATTTTGTGTTGGCCTGTATATGATCTGCAGAATTTAAACACACCAAGTTATAAGCAAACATTTAGTTACATTTAAAAAACGCGCACCACAACTGAAAACACACGTATAACAATTATTATTGATAGATAACCGAATTATTTTGCGTGTCCCTGTAAAGGAACAATGAATGCTGTACGCAACTTATTCTATAGTAAGCATCTTGTAGGTGCACCATAGTAATATATATAAATTTCAAACTCTTTGAAATAGTGTAACATTATTAAAGTATATCACAAACGATTTATCCCCATAGACCGTAATGTAACCGTATTCCTCTGAATGTCCCTGTAAACGCACGATAAATGCTATGCACACCATATTCTGTACTAAACATCTTGTAGTACATCTTAGTGAAATTTATCACTTTCAATATGTTTAATATTGTCTAACATCAATTAAATACACAGCAGACGGTTTTGTTTCATGTACCGTAATGTAACGGAATTATTTTGAGTATCCCTGTAAATGAACTATAAATACTACACACTTCATTTTCAATTATTGTTAATAAACAGTAATGTAAGCGAATTATTTTGTGTGTCCCTGTAAATGAATGATGAATGCTATGCTCACCATATTCTATAGTAAACATCTTGTAGTGCACCTCAAATATATATATATATATATATATATATATATATATATATATATATATATATATATATCGATATCAATATGTTTGAGATAGGGTAACACCATTAAAATACACCGCAAATAATTTTTCTCCATATACCGTAATGTAATAGAATTCTTTTGTGTGTCCCTGTAACGGAACTGTAAATGCTACACACTTCATATTCAATATCGAACGTGCCATAGCGAACCTCAATAACATATATCAATTGCATATGAATCTGAGTATATTTACGCGAGTTAGGACACGGTCAGACAGACAGACAGACAAACCGAATTCATAAACACTTAGGAAACGAAACTAAAAATGAGTCACAGGGAGCTCAAAAGGCCAAAGTTCTCTGACAAAAATAATTAGTTCCTTTATCTCTCAGTGTTTAATTATTGTAAAATCATTTAAGAAAAATAAATTTTATTAGTATGTTTTTCAAAATCACGATCACGAGAGAAAAAAAAACTTAATAAATTAAATTTGAAAATGCACCGAGTTGCAATCGCGATCTGGCCAGCTCCTGCTACCCCATGCACATGTCTAGTTCCCCGCTCATTAGAATGTTGGAAAAACGATTATTCCAATATGCGCCCTCGATTGTACATAAAACATCCAGACAAGGAAAAATGTTGTTTTAAATTCAATCTTTTAAACCTGTTGCTGCAGCGAAACTCCACATGCGTGCATTGCACGAAATTGTCAAGCAATCTTTAATCGACTTGGAAAGGGATATATCCCCAGACACACAAGGGTCGATATTCCCATCACAGATGACATGCTTTAAGAAAAGCCCGGGGCTTTTCAGCTGATCCCGTTGCAGCAAACAAAAAAACAAATATCCTGGGCGAAAATAATTCGCAATATGGGAGACTAATAATGCAGAATCAAAAAATAATTTATATGTTCCGGGTCAATTTTGGACATTTTATTAAGTGAATTCTTTGGCTCTAGTTCAAGATTGCATCAGGAAGAAAACTTTATTTAATTATTTCGAGTAATTTTTTTTTTTTTTTTTTAACGCTATTTAACATAGTGTTTATGAATTGAGTTTGTCTGTCCGTCTGTCTGCTCGTGCTCCAACTCCCGTGAATATACTCGGATCGCCTTGTAATTTATATATGCTACTGAGGCTCACCATAGCATGATCGGTATTGAAAAGGAAGTGTGTACCATTTATGGTCAGTTTACAAGGGCATTCAAAAGTATTCCGTTAGATTACAGTCAATACAAAAAGTTTTTTCGTTGAATTTTAATGTTGTCACACTATTGCACATATTATAAAATTGATATGCCTCAATGAGGTGGAGTGCAATATGTTTTCTATAAAGTATCGAGTAAGTAGCAATTATAATTCGTTTACAGGGACGCACAAAAGAATTCCATTACACTATGATCTATGGGGAAAAATCGTTTGCATTTTAATGATGTTAAATTATTTCTAACATAATGAAACCGATATACTTTACTGAGGTGCACTACAACATGTTATCTATATGACTGTTGAATACGTAGCAATTATCGTTTATTTACAGAGACACTCAAAAGAATTTGGTTACATGTCTGCTGGATGTGCTTTTTCAGTTGTGATATGCATTTTAAAACTTAACTAATTTTTAATGTATTACGACGCGTGTAGATCATGCACAGAGCTCATGCACGTAAGAATTGCACACATTACCGGCTATGGATAGCCATTCCTATAAATAAATTTTTACTTAAAAAAATATATATATTTATTTAAATAGCTTATTTCATTGTATGAACAAAACTGAAATTTCTCATATTCCGATAGTTTTGGAAAATGTTTCATAATCTATGCCGTGAGCCATGACTTTCCGTTCTTGTTTTATAATGTAACGTACTTATTTTGATTTGTTTTTTGCGAATCAAAACGTTTCAATATTTGTGTAAAAAATGCCTTTTTTTCCCTCTCTCTCTTCTTTTTAAGAAAAATTGTTATCCATTTTAACTATTTGTTTCCCGACGGCAGCACCCAAAAATTTTATTAAAAGAATGACATATAATTTAATTTATATGTCTATTAATAACAGTAATTTTTATATCTTATAAAAATACTTTTATTTTCCATGTTTAGAGAACACATCTAACTTTACAACACTAACCATTTTCTTAAAATTAATATTTTCTCAACCATTTGCATTGAGTATAGTTGAGTCGAGTTAGGCGAGAAGGTAAAACTAGTTTAAACAAAAATTATTGTTGTAAAAAAAAAACTGTTAACACATTTCTATTGAACATATTTAAAATATACATTGATAATATTGCAAATTTTATATTTGGCGTACCTTAGGCAAAATGCACACTAATTAGTGTATTTTATTATATTTTGGTGAGTGTAATTTGTATACGACTATTCTGAAGTCTGAAATTTTCGTGGTTGAGATTTCGAGATACACGTATAGTGATCATCACTTCTTGATGTATTACATGTATGGGTTTTTTAGGATTTGCCTCACAACTGGCGCCATAATTCTATAGCCATGCGCTAAATAAAGGAGAAGGTTTAACGAAAAAGATAAAATAACTATGTTTAATCTTCTTAGTAAAATCTATATATTTAAAACGAAGCGCATTCTGTCAAATCCACATGAAAATCGTCTCTTTGCGCATGCGTCAACGTTTTTTTTTTTTTTGGAAAGAATCGGCAAACCTGACTGATTAACCCAACCCTCACCTTAGCAAGGGGATTGAAAAAGGGTTGATTGAAAACGGATGAAGCCATACCATTGCATTGAAAGCATAGACCTTCTAATTTATTTTCTCTAAGTTTGAAAGATAAAGCTTTTTTTTTTTTATTAAGAACTCATGTCACTACTAAATATGCACATTTTTTCGCAAAAATTTTAAAGAAGGCTTGGACACAGTTATATTTATAACCGCCTGAAATGTCAGAGAGTTCGGAAGAAGAGAACTATTTTTTTATTGCTATGTTAAAGGAGCCGACACGAAAACAAACAAACAAAAAAGCGAGAAGAAAACATTTATTTTACAACTAGATAACAATATTTTTTTCACGAAATTTTTACACGGGCTGTAAAACCGTTTTATTTATCACTAATAAAGATTTCAAAGAGTTCGGACAAAAATAACTTTTTATTTTAAAACTATGAAACGACCCTGAGTAAAAAATAATTTAGATACTATTATAAACTATGTAACTAATAATTCTAAACTATGCTTGTTATTTATTTTTCTCAATTAATTCATAAAAAACCTTTTTGTTTTTTAAAAATCAATGACAGAGAGGTTTGGGGGGGGGGGGGCGACTAGAATTTTTTGCTGCCAGCCAGATTTTATCAAATTTGTCCTGGCTCATAGAAAAAAAAAAGACGTAACTACGCTTGATTTATTTTAATATATTATTCTGTTTTTAGAAAAACTTATCTTTATTTTATATAATCCTTCGAATATTTCTGAAAATACTTAAATCTACAATACACAAGGCCTGTTCGATGATACGCAGTAATTTTTTTGCGAAAAAATTCAGACGAGACAAGACAACCATTAGACGCCATCTACTTATATAAAATCCAAGTGTAGGTAACCATTCCGGGGCGAACCGAGACGAAGCTACGAACCGACTGTAGCTAAACGCCATGTTAGGCTTAATGAAAAACATATGCCAACATGTGACAACAAAATGATAAATTCTTCTGCCTCAAATCATGTCTGTTCAGCATATTTTCATATAAAACTTGTATATCAACATTTCTATAATAAAAAAATTTCTGTAAACACTTTTTTAGGTAGCTTTCAATACAAAATAGTATAAAGCTACCTATTGCAGCCGTTCGGAGGAAAGCAATTCCGGAAAATTTTGGTATATTTTCACCGATCATGACCTCCAGACCCCAAAAGCACCCTCCGTTCAAATGTTGATATATATATATATATATATATATATATATATATCTCCATATATATATATATATATCTGATCTATGTCATACGATAACGCCCGTATTTATAAATCAATTTTGATGAAACTAATTGTGTGTATTAAGGTCACTAATGTCTCGACCGAGTTCGTTGGCCAACTTAGTCCGCCATTTTGTTTCAAGATGGCGGCCATTTAAAAATTTAAAACTAAAATAAATATACAAAAAAGTTAAAAATTCAAATTTATTTTTTGCTTACGTGTTAGGCCTTGGTACAAGGATTCCGGAGCATTTCTTGTTTTACCTCTATCTTAAAAAATGGCTGAGATAGAGCAGTTTCAAATTCTAGGGTGGCTGACATTTTTAGGTAGCTTTCAATACAAAAAAGTATAAAGCTACCTATTGCAGCCGTTCGGAGGAAAGCAGTTCCGGAAAATTTCGATATATTTTCACCGATCATGACCCCCAGACCCCAAAACCACCCTCCGTTCAAATGTTGATTTATATATATATATATATATCTCCATATATATATACATATATATCTGACCTATGTCATACGATAACGCTCGTATTTATAAATCAATTTTGATGAAACTACTTGTGTGTATTAAGCTCACCAATGTCTCGACCGAGTTCGTTGGCCAGCTTGGTCCGCCATTTTGTTTCAAGATGGCGGCCATTTAAAAATTTAAAACTAAAATAAATGTACAAAAAAGTTTAAAATTCAAATTTATTTTTTAATTAAGTGTTAGGCCTTGATATAAGGATTCAAGAGCATTTTTTGTTTTACCTCTATCTTAAAAAATGGCTGAGATAGAGCAGTTTGAAATTCTAGGGTGGCTGACATTTTGAAACAAAACAGCACATTAACGCGATTACTCCCAAATTATTTTCTTTCATTGTTGTAATAATTTTCCCAATCATACGCATGAAACTATATATTCATATCCGTTAGCGCCAAATTCTCGCCGAAATTGGCGACATTTGGCGAAATATCGCCAAATTTGGCGACCAAAATAAGTCTTCATAAATGAAGCCAATTTGGCTATTGCTCAATAATTTGGCGAATTTCTTATTCAAATTCAGTATTAACGAATCTTTTGTAAACGTTTTCTTTGCATTTTAACTTGCTGTTTTCGTGTAACATTAGCTAAAATTTTAAAACGAAGATATGGGAAAGCTACCTTTTCCTCCCGGTACAGGCCGGAAGGACTTTTTGAAACAAGACAGCACATTACAAAATACCAACGATTAATTTATGAATTTTAGTGAACGCGATTTCTCGCAAATTATTTTCTTTCATTGTTGTAATACTTTTCCCAATCATACGCATAAAACTATATATTCATATCCGTTAGCGCCACATTCTCGCCAAACTTGGCGACATTTGGCGAAATATCGCCCAATTTGGCGACCAAAATAAGTCTTCATAAATGAAGCCAATTTGGCTATAGCTCAATAATTTGGCGAATTTCTTATTCAAATTCAGTATTAACGAATCTTTTGTAAACGGTTTCTTTGCATTTTAGCTTGCTGTTTTCGTGTAACATTAGCTAAAATTTTAAAACGAAGATATAGGAAAGCTACCTTTTCCTCCCGGTACAGGCCGGAAGGATTTTTTTTCAGTGTAAACAAACGGAAAGCGGTTTCGTGAGCCATTCATTCTTGAGAATCATACATTTTCCTAATTTAATGTTTTGTGAAATCTTCAGAAATTGTGTTTCACTTTGCTAATTATTATAATTGTTGCAATAACCACTGCAGTGTGGTGAGTCATTCACTTTTGAGACTTATTCATCGAAATTATTTGTGCTATTGGAAACGTGTGTTTAAACGTTGATCTAAACATTGTTTTGAAGATTTATCATTCTTAATCTTTATAGAACACTTTTTTACAAAAACTTTCGCACATGGATAATTTTTTTTAAATATTTAATTTGAATGTTTTGTCCAATCGTTGAACAATTTCAGAAATAAAATATTGAGTAATATGTATATATATATATCCTCATCATTTGTATTTGTAGAAATCATTTGTCAATTTAAAAATGCACTTTCCTACAATACAAACCTTTCAATAATAAAATCTTCATGTTGTTTGCTTGTATGAAGTCTTAGACTTTGTCTTACGAGGTACAAACTCGCTTATAAATGAATTAAGGGGATGGATGCATCACTGTTCCATCACGAAATCCCACATTTAACCCATGGAAAAAATTATTTTATGTGATTATTCATTACCAATTTATCATAATAATTGAAATACGATTTTCACCATCAGAAAGTATACGTTTGATGCTGACGCAGTGCGTTTTTAAATAAATGTAATAATGTTTTAAATAAAGCATTTTTAAGACGACAATATATTTTTTCAATCTGTAACTAAAAATATAACTAGTCGGATATGCCGATCGCAAAACTTTCTTCTATCTCATACATGTTAATGCTTCAAAATTTGCTATTATACCGTCAAAAAAATCAATATTTTTTGTCATTCTGTCGTACGTCAGCTGCTTGCGAATCGTCGGGTTACCTGGATGCGAGCAAACGACGTATTATACTAAAGTACGAAAAGTCCTTCTGGTCTGTACCGGCGGGAAAAGATATCCTCCCTATTGCTTGGTTTTATGATTTTAGCTAATTTTACTGAAAAACACTAATCTAAAATGCGTGGAACCCAGAAGAGCCATTCCCAGTTCTCGCCAACATTGAATTTGAATGAGAATATCACCAAATTAGACAGACATAGCCAAGTTGGCTTCATATATGGCAACGTATTTGTGTCGCCAAATTTGGCGATACTTCGCCAATTGTCGCCAAGATTGGCGAGAATTTGACATTGGCGAATATAAATATATAGTGTTAAGCATATAAGAGTTGAAACAATGCGATGGTTACAACAATGAAAGAAAATTTGTCGAAACCATGTTCACTAAAACTCATAAATTTAACCCGTTTACAGAGGAATCCTGCTGTTTTCTTTCAAAATGTCAGCCACCCTGAAATTTAAATTGGTATATCTCAGCCATTTTTTTAAGATAGAGGCAAAACATGTTATACCAACAATACCCCACGTGATCCCCAAACAAAAAATGCTCTGGAATCTTTGGATCAAGGCCGAACATTTAACGCAAAAATTTTTTAGGATTTCTAATTTTTTTGTAAATCCTTTGGACGGCCGCGATTTTGTTCAAAATAAATTTTCCCCAAAACGAACAATTACCCTTTAGTTTAAAGTGTTCGGAGTAAAGACTTAATATGCTTTTTATAATTTCAGATAACATTTGACAGTTACGGTAATCACTGTGAACGGCTACCAGAATGACACCATCTCCGAGGAGCAGGTATGCAAGGTACTCCGAATTTCATTTCGTTATTACAAAAATTTATTTATTTTCTTTACAGTGTAATTAAAATAATAATAATAAAAAAATGCAAAAAGAGTTTTTGAAATATCTTGTTTCATTTTCCTGAAAAAAATCCCCCATAATACACGTTTTTTTTTTCTTGCAGGTAAGTATTTCTGATGCTAAAAACCATATTTCGGTAATTAAAGTAGTCAAAGGAGTCTGCAAGAGCACTGCTAATCACTTAACTAAATTTTCTATAGGTCAACATGAGATTTTGCGGTCGGTGAAGTACCCCTTTAATTTTTCATTTCAACTGGACCATGAATGTTTTCCCTTTAAGGCGGGATTTCGTTATGTACAGTTTCCATTTCGATAGGTTTTACTGAATAATAGTTAGAAAAGAAAATGAAGTAGAAGAAAAGAACATAAAAGGAATAAAATATGTTTCCGGACAAAAGCTATATATTTTCAGATTCAGACACCAAAAAGCACGAAAGTTTTTATCATCCCTATGCGCATCTTTTTTCTGCCCCAAGTATTTTTTATTTTTTTTCAGTCGATCAAACACAATTTCTCGAGGAAAAAACTTTAAAATAACCAAGACATTCCAAAATCGATAGATCTTAACAGTAAATACAAACCCTTTCAATCGAATCTACGAGGAAGGCGGTAGCTGGCACTTCAAAATGCTTTATTTACTTTACATTTAATATCAATAAAGACTGTGTGCTGTGTAAATTTCTTTCACATATTTACCCACGATTCGTTCCGTAAGATTTCGCATGTAACAAACGAAGCATAATATTTGACATTAAAAAAAAAGTAACAAAAATTCACAGTTAAAAATTTAAAATAAAATATTTAAAATAGTTTATAGTTAGACTATTTAAGATAGTTTCAAAACGACTTTTGTACAATGATGAACATTTAATCTGGAATTACGAACGTTAAAAAAAAGTATAAGTAAATTCAATAAAGAAACCCTGCAATGTATCTTAATTTCCGGCGTATAAGCCGCAGACAGAAAAAAAAATGTTTAGAACTAGAAATTTTATTAAATAAAATGTAATTAATTCCTGCGTCGTACGTATTTGAACTTGTTGGTAATTAAAGTTCGGCTTTAAGCTCTGCATTGGGTCAGCTCTTTAACCATTCTGATGAACGGAACACCAACCATATATCATACGAGTTACAATCCAACCTATGTGATGGCAAAAGGTTTTTATTTTAATATTAAATTTTGCTGCCATATGCCTACTTTTGATAATATCGTGTATTTGTCAAGGACCCCTCGATGCAACGTGCCGGTGTTAAAACTTAAGTTAGCGACGGTAGGAGGAAAAAAAAAAGGAGGAATAACTAACAAATTAATATATAGTAAAATGAATTTAATATATAGTAAAAGTCCTTCCGGCCTCTACCGGAAGGAAAACCTGTTCTTTGGTTTTTAAGAAATCATCTAATTTTACTTGAAAATAAAAGTTAAAAATGTTTCGAAACCGATTACCGAAGATTCCCAGCTTTCGTCAATACTGAATTTAAATGAGAATTTCGAGTAATTAGTCAGCTATCGCCCATTTAGCTTCATTTATGGCGACTTTTTTCTGTCGCCAAATTTGGCGATAGTTAGCTCAATATCGCGAAGCTTGGTGAGAATTCGATACAAATTTTTGCATTTATTTATTTTATTTTTGTGGATACTAACTGAATGTAATCGGTACTTTTCTTTGTGAGATCTTAATTTTATTTTTCAAAATTTAGGGATAAACCCTAAGCACATCTTTTTAATAAATGAAGATTTAAGATAAAGTACAACCTTTTTCCAGGCTGTTTGATACAAGAAACTCAAAGTGTCAAAAGAGCGTGTTATAATTTGAAAAAGGAAAATAAGTGCAACTTTTAATATGTAGACGACCGCTATTTCAAAAACTGCATTTATAACCGGCAGTTTTAGAAAGTGATATTCTTCCAAGTTTAATTTGGATACATTATTATCAATTTTGAATCTGTTATTTCACAAATGTAAGTTTTGAGTAGCGGTGACGATTTATAAAAACGAACGAACTAATGTTTCATACTAAAACCAATCTGTTTGTTCACAAAGATAAAACTGCATTATTTTAGTGGTTGCGAACTAAACTCATTACTGAAGCGTTGTATTTAGCAAAGCGAAATTTAATACTACTTCTACTCAAAAAGTGAAGAAGAAAATAGTAAATAAGAAAACTAGGCGCAAAACAAAGTTAGAAGTAAAACAGAAATTATTTACTATATACAATGCAAACTCTATTTATTTTCAATCACTATGCAAAGTTAAATAATCAAAAGAAAAATATAATGGATTGGAGGGAGAAAAAAGTATTCAACTCGCAGATCAATTTAACAATGTAACTACCTAACCACAAAACCAGAAGAAAATAAATCTCTGAGAGAAGTAATTAAGCGCTAGTACTTGCAAAATCCCAAGGCGCAACGGTTGAGAAAAAGATTTACCAGAGTTCTTCTTTAACTGTTTTTTATGTTTTCTCTTTCAGATAAAAATTATTCAGTGACTACAGAATTTTAATAAAAGTTCAATCCTCCCGCGAAAGGTTAAATGTCATAGTACTAAAACAATACGTTTAAAACATTCAGAGTTTCCTCTATTACATTACAATGTTGCACAATGATAAATTTAACATTCATTAACAATAACATAATATACTTTAATATTGTTTAACAACACAAGGAGCAGGAATGAAGAAGAATAAACAATTCCGATTTCATCTCAAATGTTTCGAATACTATTTATGAAATTAAATTTAATAAGAATAAGAATATAGGGGGGGGGGGGAAGATTGCTTTTATCTTGTATGCATTAAGGCATAAAAAAGCACCATATAGTTTCAGCTCAAAATACATAAAACAGTTAGTTCTTCAACACGTCGGAAATTAGTCGTTGGGGGCCACCGTAATACTTACCCATCATGGATATGCATAATGTAAAATATTAAAATAAAAATGTGTGAACTACTTATAAAGTGCATTGCAATTCAAATAAAATCGTGGCTTGATGACGTCACAAACTTTAAAGGCTCGATTACTGAATTGCTTGAAAGAAACATCCTTATAACTCCAAAAATAATAATCCTATTAACTAGCGGTTTATTGCATCTGATTAAGCGTCAAATTTCCAATTAAAATATATCTTTGAAGTGAAATTTGGATGAAATACAGGGTCATGAAAAATTGAAGAGTGTGGAAAATAGGATTCCAAATATCTCGGCAATTAATTATCCGATCGACTTCATGCTTTATGCAAAATTTATGTTTTTTTTTATTGTCTTTATATTCATTTCTTAAAATAAACAATTTCGAAAATTTTTATATACCTTTCATCAGAACGAATATTTCGAGAGTCCGAAAAAAATTGTTCCGGTTAATCGAGGTTATTGAAATCTTCCCTGGCTTTCTTCATCTGGCTTCTTCCCATTATTACATACTAAGTACATACCAAATTGCAAGTCTCTATCTCAATTTTTTCGGGAGATAGAGCGTTTACAGACACACACACACACACAGACGGACGGCAAAAATTTTTTTCTAAAAATATGTTTTTCGGAATCTCCAGTGTCTGAAACGTGTAAATCCGTCAAAAAAAATTTCGATTTTCAAAACGATTACAAGATACCCTATACTACGTATGATGGGTAAGTAAAAACCACGTGTAGCGTGAAAGCAACCGTATAGTAGCAACATATGTGGCAATCATATGTCATGGAACCACGTTTCGCACCTAATGACATCATTGGATGTATTTCGATTCGAAGTTAAGATCAGCGTGATTTATAGTGTTATGTAATGTTTTTTTGCGCAAAACATTTTATACATACTGTAATTGATGCCAGTTTCTTGCAACATTTTTTTACTTACATCAATGAAACAAACTAAGCATGTGATTATAAAAAAATATATTTTTAAATGTATTACTAACAACACATTTTTCATATTTTTCACATGACGTTTTGATCTAAATATATATGATTCAAATAAAATATTATATGTAGCCATAATTATTATAGACTAAAAGAGCACAAGATTTCAAATATTTATTTTAGTGGTATGCCATCTTACATCCAAAATGGGATGAATGTGGTGTACAAATTGAACAAGGGGCAAACGAAAATAACTTCTCAGTACAAAAAACAATTATTAACAACAATATCAATCTTACAAAAGCTAACAAAAAAGTATAGGAAAAAGTCTCTCCTGAGAAAAGTAATGATGATGATCAATCTTGGAAAGGAATTCTCAGAATGCGAGGGGGATGAAGAGGGTTGAGTGGTTTAACAATGCTATTCCCATTTTGGCTTGGTATTGAGAATCAGTAAGTGATTTTAATCTAACAAATGACTTTTGTTTTTTAAATGGCTTTTTATTTATTCTTCGTTAATTGATAATAGTTTTAATATTGAAAATAAAACAAAAAAGAAATGCATGGACTTTGAAGAATGTTTGAGGAGGGGAACGAGGAGGAAAATTAAATGAAACAGCTATTCAATCCTTTGTAACTCAACAACTCCGAGTTGAAAAATACTTACTCAGATGTTAGACTACATCATTTTAGAAATGAATTTTTTTTTTTTTTTACATAAAATTATGAATATATTGACTAAAAGGTACTTTTTTCTAATCTACAATAAGCAGAAAATCACATACGTCTCATAAATATTGACAATTTTCTAATACAAAATTGTAAAGTATACGAAATTAACCTTTATGAAAAAAATCTATTTTTGGACGTCTCTAGCCTTTTTAATTTGACAAAATTTACGAAGTTTATTTTAGCTAAAACGATGCAAAATTGCCCAAATGATAAATAATACTTTGGCATGAAAATTTAACCTAGTATTTCCGTCTGTTAAGATTTCTATGAGCAATTTATATTAACTGATGCTATGTTGGGTGATAGCAGCAATAAATAAAATCGTCTTTTAAAGGCCACTTTATAAGTAACATTGACTTTTGGGTATGTTGTAGACATGCAACACGGTGATACAAAGGGTTATGTTAATTATTAAATTAGTTTTTAGTATAGTCGTTATTATTATTTTTAATTTTGCTTATTCTCCAAAGTACTAAATTTCACTTTTAATACTATGGGGGAAAATAAAAGACAAAATAAAAAGATGTATAGTATTTTTTTATTTATTTTATTTTATTTTGTAACTAGCAGGCTTCGCCTGCTACGCTGGTTGGCCGCTTTCTCCAAATGAACCTTGAATCAAACGAAATATATTGGTGAATTTGACCATGGTTTTAAAGCAATAAACACTTTTACCTGGAATATCCACCCACATTGCTGCAAACGATACGAACGCCAATGCGCTATTTTCTAATGTGTCAGAAATTTTTTAAAGTGTTAAGGACCAAATTTTTTTAGTTTATCATTTACAGTAGGATTTGGTAAAGCGCGATAGAACAATATGCAATATATTAAAATCATCCCTAAAATATTAACTAACTAACAGTGCAAGTCTCATCAAAATCCGCCCAATAGAACTTTTTAAAAGGACTAATCTTTCATAATCGGATTCACCTGATTATAGAACTTTCTCCAATAATTCTATAACTAAGCAACGTAGAACGATATGCAATATACTGAAACTTTCCCTGAAAAATCATCTAATAAAAAGTGCAGATATCATCAAAATCCGACGAGTAGAACTTTTTTAAAAAACTAATCTTTCATAACCGGGTTCACTTCATTGTAGAACTTTCTCCAATGAAGTTATTGGAGTTTGATGGACTCGCTAATAATCATAATTCTATAAATAAGCAACGTAGACCGATATGCAATGTGTAAGATTCGTCGCAATCCATTTAGCAGAACTCAAGTTATTATAAGAGGCCGGAACGAATGTCCCATTTGCATTTAATATATATGTCGTAGGCTAATTGGAAAATCCGGCTCTTTGCAAAGAGCCGGTCTAATTGGAGAATCATTTCCCTTTTCCCAATCAGCCTGATATTTTTCAGGCTTATTGCAAAGAGCCTAGACAGCGTTAGGCTAACTGGAATACGGTCATTTATTTTTCAATCAGCCTGACATTTTTTAGACTCATTGCAAAGAGCCTAGATAGCGTTACGCTAATTGAAAAATGACCATGCCTATTTAGAAAATGACCAGTTCTTTGTCAAAGTATGGTGTTGTACCCAACTCGAACCTGATAATTCCATTCGAAGTTGACCCGAACCCGACAGAAAAATTCCATCGGACCGTTACCCGATCCTAAAAGGACAAAATAAATTCGTTCGAGTCGCAACCCGACTCGAACCAGAAAAATCAAGTTAACCCGAAATCAAAAAAGAAACCCGACAAAAAAAAATTGAACCGTAACCCTATCCCGACAAAATAAATTCCTTCACGTCGCAACGCGACCCGAACCTAAAAATTCGATGTTAACCAGTAACCGAACACGAACAAGACATAAAAATTCCATCGAACCATAACCAGATCCGAACCTGAAAATAATACTTAACCCGAAACCCAACCCGAACCAGGAAAAAAAATCCATCAAATCGTAACTCGAACCAAACCCGACAAAATAAATTTCTTCGTCTCGCAACCCGACCCGAACCTGAAAATTGAAGTTAACCCGAAAGCCGACCCGAACCAGAAAAATAAAAATCCATTGATACGTAAACCGATCCGAACTCGACAAAATAATTTTCGTCGTCACGCAACGACGCAACCCTCTCTGAACCAGAAAATTGAAGTTAACCCAAAACCCGACCCGAACACCACAAAAAAATCCATCGAACCGTAACCCGATCCGAATCTAACAAAATAAATTCTTTCGTCTCACAACCCGATCCAAACTAGAAAATTCAAGTTAACCCGAAACCTGACCCGAACCCAATAAAAAAATCTATCGAACCGTAACCCGATCCGAACCCGACAAATTAAGCTTCGTAGTTACGCAACCCGATCCGAAACTGAAATTTTAAGTTAACCCAAAAACCGATTTGAATCTGAAAATTTAATTTAACCCGAAACATAACCCAAACCTGAAAATTAAAGTTAACTCGAAACACAAAGTCGAAACGCAGCCCGACCCGAAACTGAAAATTAAAGTTAACCCAAAACCCGAAACCCGATAAAAAATCCATCGAACCGTAACCCGATCCAAACCCAACAAAATAAATTTCTTCGTTTCTGGTTTTGATCGGGTTGTGACACGAAGGAATTTATTTTGTCCGGTTCGGATCGGGTTATGGTTCAATGGATTTTTTGACGGGTTCGGGTTTCGGGTTAACTTCAATTTTCAGTTTGGGTTAGATTTCGGGTTAAATTAAATTTTCAGGTTCGGGTCGGATTTGGGTTAACTTAAATTTTCAGTTTCGGTTCGGGTTGCGTGACGACGAAATTTATTTTTCGGGTTCGGATCGGGTTACGGTTCGATGTAATTTTTTTCTTGATTCGGGTTGGATTTCGGGTTAACTATTATTTTCGGGTTCGGGTCGGTTTGCGACACGAAGGAGTTTATTTTATCGGGTTCGGATCGGGTTACGGTTCGATGGATATTTTTATCGGGTTCCAGTCGGGTTTCGGATCAACTTGGATTTTCTGGCTTGGATCGGGTTGTGACACGAAGGAATTTATTTAACCGGGTTCAGATCGGTTTACGGTTCGATGAAATTTTTGACGAGTTCGGGTTTCGGGTTAACTTCAATTTTCAGTTTTGGGTCGGGTTGCGTTTCGACTTTGTGTTTCGAGTTAACTTTAATTTTCAGGTTTGGGTTAGGTTTCGGGTTAAATTAAATTTTCAGTTTCAAATCGGTTTTTGGTTTAACTTAAAAATTTCAGTTTCGGATTGGGTTGCGTGACGACGAAATTTAATTTGTCGGGTTCGGATCGGGTTACGGTTCGATAGATTTTTTTATCGGGTTCGGGTCGGGCTTCGGGTTAACTTGAATTTTCTGGTTTGGATCGGGTTGTGACACGAAATAATTTATTTTGTTGGGTTCGGATCGGGTTACAGTTCGATGGATTTTTCGACGGGTTCGAGTTTCGGGTTAACTAATTTTCAGGTTTGGGTTAGGTTTCGGGTTAAATTAAATTTTCAGTTTCAAATAGGTTTTCGGTTTAACTTAAAAATTTCAGTTTCGGATTGGGTTGCGTGACGACGAAATTTAATTTGTCGGGTTCGGATCGGGTTACGGTTCGATAGATTTTTTTATCGGGTTCGGGTCGGGTTTCGGGTTAACTTGAATTTTCTGGTTTGGATCGGGTTGTGACACGAAATAATTTATTTTGTTGGGTTCGGATCGGGTTACAGTTCGATGGATTTTTCGACGGGTTCGGGTTTCGGGTTAACTTCAATTTTCAGTTTGGGTTACGTTTCGGGTTAAATTAAATTTTCAGGTTCGGGTTGGTTTTGGGTTAACTTAAGTTTTCAGTTTCGGTTCGGGTTGCAATGCGACGAAGTTTATTTTTCTGGTTCGGATCGGGTTACGGTTCGATGGAATTTTTTTCCTCGTTCGGGTCGGTTTACGACACGAAGGAATTTATTTTATCGGGTTCGGATCTGGTTACGGTTAGATGGAATTTTTATATCTTGTTCTGGTTGGGTTACTAGTTAACATCGAATTTTTAGGTTCGGGTCGCGTTGCGACATGAAGGAATTTATTTTGTCGGATTCGGATCGGGTTACGGTTCGATGATTTTTTTTGTCGGGTTCGTGTCGGATTTCGGGTTAACTTGAGTTTTCTGGTTCGGGTCGGGTTGCGACTCGAAGAAATTTATTTTGTCCTTTTAGGATCGGGTTACGATCCGATGAAATTTTTCTGTTGGGTTCGGATCGACTTCGAATGGAATTTTCAGGTTCGAGTTGGGTACAACACCATATTTTGACAAAGAACTGTTCATTTTCTAAATAAGTATGGCCATTTTTCAATTAGCCTAACGCTATTAGGCTCTTTGCAATAAGCCTGAAAAACATCAGGCTGATTGGGAAAAGGGAAATGATTCTCTAATTAGACCGGCTCTTTGCAAAGAGCCTAGGCTGTTTGCAAAGAGCCGGATTTCCCAATTAGCCTACGACATATATAACAGGTAGATAAAGATATGGTTAAGAGGGAAAAAAGTCACAATTTACGACGTTGATTTTATTATTATTATTATTATTATTATTATTTATTATATGCAATTTTACAGAAATATCCTGTCTGTTATTACGCCTGTGGCCTAATAAGGGACTGATCTTCCAACATTATAAATACTTAAATTGAATAAGGTCTTTATTTACTTACTGCGTGGTCGTGCGTGCTATCAGAACTCGAGCGCGCGCACACACGCATAAGAAAATAATAATAATATTTTTAAAAAAAACACAATTACTTAGATTAAAAAAATAATAATCGTAAAATTTCACTTTTGAGTTACAAAAGGCTTTAAATAAGTTTCTTGGATTACGCAATAAAGATTCTTTACTTGTCCTAAACTAATATACAGCTCCAGATATTTGAATGTTGCAAAATATAAATGTACACACATTAAGCATAGAGACTGATATAAAGGACTAAATTTGAAACCATTTTTCACAATAAAATGTTATAATGTGAAACGTGATGAAATTTTCGATTATAATTGATATGCCAGTTTTTGACTAATAAGATTTTAATTTATATTTTATTTTGTGAGTATGTGCGGCAGCGTGTTACTGCTTATTTTACAGTTAATTTTACGGTATAATACTGGCAGCTGGGATGTCAGTATATTATACTGTAAAATCAACACTTTTGTTTTGCAGTGTAACTCACAAAATAAAATATAAATTAAAATCTTATTAGTCAAAAACTGGCATATCAATTATAATCGAAAATTTTATCACGTTTCACATTATAACATTTTATTGTGAAAAATGTCTTGAATTATTATGAGAAGTTCAAAGTAAAAGTATTTTTCAAAAACAAACCAACAGATATATAAAAATAATAACTTTTCATTGGATAAATAATAATTTAAAGTCAAAAACAATTTTTTAGCATTTATTTTTAAATATATATGCTGTTGTTTTTTTCGCTGTTTCTTACCCTTGTCTCTTATTACCAAACCTTTCCCTACTTTATAATTATTTTCAATTTTTCTAGTTGTTTTATAATTTTTTTAGCGCAAACCATAACTTTAGGAATCATCTTGTATCTGCATATATTGAGAACATTTTAACATAGAGAACACTTTTAGGTAAAGGAAATTTGAAAAGAACCTGTTAATGTAAAAAATGTAATAAACACATGACCTTACAAATTCGTATTATTATTACTTAAAATATTTACTTCTTAAAAGGTGCTTGGCATTTTCGCGATACAACGGCAGATAAATTCCTAAGACATGGTTTGGAAAACCCTGGATTAAAGTAACAAATTTATCTGTAACATTAAAGTCCTCGTAAGTTGCCAATGACACTGAAGAAACAAAATCTTCTTAAATAAGACAGTAAAAATTAAAAAAAAAAATATTTTAGCAAAATCTTTTCTTTTTAATGGCAATTCTTCTTCTTTAGAAAAACAATTCTCAAGACAACAACAATAACAAAAAAAATTCCCCTGTAAACGTCTAACATTGCAGCCATGAAATGTACAGCATCCTTAAATTAAATACTTGAAAAGATAAAAGACCAGGTAAGGAGAAGGGGGAAATAGATTCCTAAACGTCGAAAAGACTAATAAATTATTCAGCGTAAGATAAAGCTAATTGCGACCGCTAGACAGCCAAAAAGAAAAGAGGCAAATAGCTTTCGGTGTTAGGCAAATAGTAATTAAGAAGCGTTATCATTAAAATTCACTAATAACGCAAAGTAAGTGATGTCTTTACTCCTAGGTAACACAAGCCGAAAATATTTTAGATTAAAACTGAAACACTGTTAAAACTGCTTAAAGTAAAAATTAATAATTTATAGGTAGATAGTTGTGAAAGAACAAGAATTTAGGAAATATAATATGAAACATAGTTTAAAGTGAATCAAAAATTTTGAACTATTTTAAGATGTAAATATTTTAAATACATATAATATGAATTTCTACAGCTATGTGTGTATTATATTTTTTACTTCCATTTCGTAATATTTAAAAATAATATATTTTTTTTCTCTTATTTTTCTTTTTGTTATGCACAAAGCAATTTCAGGTAGCTTCCATTACAAGAAGCAAGAATCTACCTATTGAAGCCGTTTGAAGGATAGCAATTCCGGAAAATTTTGGTATATTTTATCGATCATGACAACCATACCCCAAAACCACCTTCCGTCCAAGTATAGATTTATAGATTTGATTTTTGTAATGTGTGATAGCCCTCGTCTTTTTCAACCGATTTGGATGTGGCTAAGCATGTGTATAGATAGGACTTGCGAAGGTCTCAATCAACTTCGTTGGCCAACTTCATCCGCCATCTTGTTTCAAAACGGCGGCCACTTAAAGATTTCTAATTCAAAAAGATGTACAAAAAATTAGAAATCCAAAAAGTTTTTACCCTTAAGGGTTCGGCCTTTATACAAAAGGATTCCAGAGCTTTTTTTTTGTCACTATCTTATAAAATGGCTGAGATATAGCAGTTTGAAATGTTAGGGTGACTGATTTTTCCATAATCGGGTTCCATTTATGACTTTAGAAAACGTGGTTCTGGTACATTTATTTTAATTGTTGTAACCATTGTTGCTACTCTCATACACTTAAAACTACATAGTTATATCCGCCAGCGTCAAATTCTCGCCACGTTTGGCGATACTTGGCGAAATATCGCCAAATTTGGTGACTAAAAATAAATTATCATAAAAGAAGCCAATTTGGTTATAGCTAACTGATTTGTCAAAATTCTCATTCAAATTCAGTATTGACGAAAACAGGGACTAAATCTTCTATAATCGGGTTCCACGCATTTTAGCATCGTGTGTTTGAGTAAAATTAGTTAAATTTTTTAAAAAAAGGAATAATAAAGCTACCTTTTTTCTGTTGATACAGGCCGGAAGGACTTTTTAAAACTCTTTTATTCAACTCAGCTTGATTTTTGAATGTAAAAGGTGGGATTTTGTAATCGATTTTTAACTCACTTCCTGATATGTTACAATTATTAAAAAAAAAAAAAAAAAAATCCCTGACGGCTCGGCCTACAGGCACATAGGTAAATTTCGAAGGCGCAGAACGCGAGGCGTCTGTTTGATGGAAATTGCGGAAAAATGACTTTTATGCCATGATGCTGCATTTGGGACCGCCCACTTCGAAATCTAACTTGTTTGCAGGCAGAACCGGCAGGGATTTTTTGTTTTTATTTTTTATTTTTTGGCTATAAGGGTTGATCCTATAAAAAACTTGTCAATATAGATTAGAGTTTTAGATAATATTAAGAGGATTTATAATAAATTTAAGCAGATTTGATATCTTTTGAATTGGCGAAGTTATGATTTTTTTTTTCTTCTAAAACCCCGCTTTTTTCCCCCCTTGGTGCCATTTTTAATGATATCAAAAATCTGTCATACATAAATTTTCGGCCCTTTTCCTAGAATTAATAATAAATTTAAACGGATTCAATACGTATCAGAATTAAGAAGTTATGGGTTTTTTTCTGTTTTCACAAAAAGCCCCCCTCCCCCGGTTCGATTTTGCCCATTAACGAACTTGACCGAGATTTTATGCCCCTTGATTTTATGTATGAGTTTGGAAAATATTTGTGCAGAATTATTGAAGTTATTGTGTCCATAAAAAAGTGACTTAGATAGATAGATATAAAGTTTTGAACTGGGGGTAGTTTTGGGTTCTGGGAGTCATGATCGGCGTAGATCTGCAAAACTTTTTCAAAAATTCCAACTTAAGGGGAGAATGTAATAGGTAGTATTTCTTACGAAATCTACCTAATTATGTACAAAGGTGTGTTTTCGATGACAATACAATATTTTAGCATTTTTAGTAGTGATGAGCATAACGATTATTTTGATTATTCAAATGAATCATTCGGGCATGCACAGAAGCATATCTGTCAAACTTCAATTTTTTTTTTTATTATTATTCAATTACTACCAAAAATTTTGAAAATAAAAAAGAAGTTTCTGATTTTAATTAGAATTTGATTAGACGTCAGAAAAAAATGAAAAATGAGTTCCGTTAACGAAACATACTTTTCATTTTTATCAAACCAGATTTTTTTTTTTTTTAAATGCATTCAAATAAGTTCCATGTACGAACATGAAACTAAATATATATTATTTTTTCAGATATATTTTCTGGTTAGAAACGTCTTTAACTTGGATCAAATTAACTCGCATTGTACGGAAGTTTAGTTGAAAGTTGGCAAGTATGTTATTAGTAATCGGTAAGCCCTTCAAAAATGTTTAATACATTTTATTCTCTGCAATAGTTTAATGAAAACAATATGTTTTAACTTTAAATTAAAATATCGTGAAAATTTATAAATAAGTAACTATTCGAAAACAAACTGTGTTATTAAACTTTGTCTAGAGAAAGTGGCTGGAGGCTAAAATTAAAGTTTCAATCTTGATACATCTGCCGTTACTCCAAAGTAATGTCATAAATTGCCTGACTTTACCTTTTTCAAATAACTAATTTTACCCTAAGTAATAGAATTGAATACTCCATTTTCACATCAATATTGCCTATTTACTGTTGTCGTTTGTATGTTTTGGGCTAAAGTTCATAGTTTCCTTAGAATAGATTATACAAAAGGTTGTATATACCTATACATATTAAGGGTAGCGAAAATATATTTTACACATTAAGGTGGGTCGTGTAATAATAAAGTTTGGAAACCGCTTGACTTGATCCAGGATGAAAAATATATTAATGATAATCGAAATAACACCCTTTGATTATTTTCCATTTTCTCTATTTTTCTGACAGTATCACGAATCTTTTAAACGTACCAAAATCCATTTGCGTACCTATTTAACAGTTCATGCAACAATAATAACGCAAAATATCAGTACATGTATTGGGATTTGAAAATCTAATATATTTATTTATGTTAGGCATTTCGGGAGGACCGAAACCTAAAACAGAAATTTATTTTAAAGTAACCATTCTCCAACGAAATGACGACAAAAAAAAAAAAAAAAAGGGGGGGGGGGAGTCATACAAATGATTACACAGTTAAAAGGGGGAATGCATTTTAGAATAATTTGTTTTAAGGCTTCATTTTTTTTTTTTCACTTTAGTTAAGTTGTATACTACAAGAAAATTTCCACACTTCTTTGATTAACTACAAGAGAATTTCAATAATATATGAATTATTAAGAATTTTTTTACCGAAAAGACTACTTTTCCTCTTTTGGATAAGAAAGCAAACAAAACCACACGGAAGCTTACACTGAAAATGATATATAGATGTTAAAACGCTCTGTGCAAAAGTAGATACACTGCAGAAAAAAAAAAAAGTGTTGATTTTACAGTATAATACTTGATGCCAGTATTATACTATAAAATCAACACTTTTTTTGCAGTGTGTCTTTGAATGCAGATAAAAGACATAAAAGATGACAAATACCATACAATAGAAAGCAAGAGTTCTAAATAAAGTCAAACACAAAAATATTCTTTACAGCAATACAATAAATCCATTTTACCATTTTTATACATAAAAAAATGAAACAGAAAATTTCCAGCTCACAAGTAAAATATAAAAATATAAGATCTAAATTATAAGAGAAATATCACGAATAAAATAATTACGTTCATGAAATCATTATTTCAATTTAATGTTGGGAAGATCAGTAGAGAAGAAAGATTAAAACCCGAAACAAAATTAAAAAGTCAGGTAGATTTGTTACATTAGCACTTAGGCAGCCCTCCTTTGGCACCTCAGCTACATGCAAAGTCAAATGCAGTAAACAGAAAAAAATATAAAACAGAAAAAGGTTAAATAAGGAGAAAGAAAGAATACCGCTAATTGCAACAGCCGCCAGACGAAATGAAAAACTATGGAACTACACTAAGTAATTAAAAGAGGCCAAAGTAAGAATGAAAAGGGGTGTTTTATTCACTGATGAGGATACAAAGGTACGTTTTATTTAACATTCACTCTCAAAACTCTTTAAACACGTAATTCTGTCCCATCAAACACAGACTCTTAATAAGTAATCGGTAAACCTTTTTCTCAGTAAACTTTACGAAAGCTTTTGTTTCCAAAATTGTAGAAAAAGCTTTTTGTTTCATTCAAAAGAACGTTAACTCGCACTGCTCAAAGCATTTTCTTTCCTAAAATCCATTATAAAGTATGCAAAATATTTAGAAATAACAGTTCAGTAACACCTTTTAAATACCGCTTTCACATTTTCAATGTATTTTCCTTCAACGGAAAATGTAGATAATTTTTTTTTTTTTTAATTTACTTATTTTTTATGTTAGTAAGTACCAGTTAACAATGTTTCAACAGTTTCAGAAAAATGGAGAAAAAATGAACAATTATTTACATAAATCAACCATTTTTAATGAACTTGTGCATTTTAAAATATATATATTAAAGGAAATATCATAAGGGCTAAGCAGTTTTTAGAGCGAAGACTACGTTAACCTTGAGTTGGAAAATGAAACAAGTATTATTTATCGGTAATTAATGTAGAATTTTCAAACTTTTATAGGGAAAAAAAAAGTTAGCATCGGAAATAGAGTATGCATGAATATGAAAATTCAGAAGCTATAAGAGCAAAAGTAGTGAAGAAAAGAAAGAGAAAGAAAAAATCGTTTTACCTCAATACAATATCTGTACCTTCTAACAGCCTTTGCAAAATTCCAAAAGAAATAAATTCCGATAACTTTTCAGGCAGAAACTGAACTTAGGTTGTCTCAAAAAATTGTTTTACCTCAATACAATATCTGTACCTTCTAACAGCCTTTGCAAAATTCCAAAAGAAATAAATTCCGATAACTTTTCAGGCAGAAACTGAACTTAGGTTGTCTCAAATTGGCATGAAGTTGCTGTGAAATTTCAACACACTTCATACTAAACACACAAAACAATCCACTCAACTTTTGTTAAGTAGTTAACAAACATCATTTCTTACAAAATTGACAAAGAGTCAAGTGTTGTCACGATGAAAACAAATAAGCAAGTGCAAGCATTTCGATTTATCCTCCACAGGGCAAGACTATATAAGCAAACGCAAGGGTTAGATTCGCGACTCCACCAAATGAGTGGTATAAAGAAAACAGTCTTGCATCTTACGTCACAAACGGCAGGATGCGCTTTTAATGAGCAGAAACGATCGCCCGCTTTGACATAGCTTACAAATCAAAAGGCATCTACGAACAGACTGACCTTTTTAATCTATTTTATTTATTTATGTTTTCATTAATATTTGGAAACAGTAAGTCGTTAAGTCACCGCACACGTTTCTGTTACAATAAGCACAGGATGACGCATTCTGATGAATATTTCCGATTTTTGTTCGAATAAAAATTTCGAAGTGAAGAAATCAAATAAGATAACACCAGAAAAGATCTTTACAGCTAAAAAGAAAAAAAAAAGAAAGAGAGAAGGATTTAATAATATGAAGCATAATAAACCACCAAACCATTTAAAAAAATTAAAATTAGCAACTTAATTGGCTTCGTGTAGGAGCATCCAACAATAGAAAAACCCAACAAGTATTTTACTATCGAATCAAAACACACCGTTTACATAGAATATGCTATAAGTTTAACCCGTACAGGGGAGGTGAAAAAGGAAAACACCACAGGAGATGCGCGGTAGCGTATTACAGCTTGCACGGCAGCGTATTACTGCTTATTTTACTGTTTAATACTGTTAATTTTACAGTATAATACTGGCAGCTGGGTGCCAGTTTTATACTGCAAAATCAACAATTATTTTTTGCAGTGTACTTTAAACAATCAAACTTACCAGAAAGAAAACAAATCAGTTTTCATGGAAAATTTCACACAGAAAACATTTAACATGTTTACTTCATAAAAAAAAAAAAAATTTCATATTAGACGACACAGTCTCAGAGAAAGTACGTCAATTGTTACAGGTGGTTTTAAAATGAACAGCTATTTCTCTCACTTAGTACTGTTACAATAATTATGCTTAATTAAGTCATTTATTAAATGGGCACGATATTTAACTAAAGACTTTATAACATAAATACCCATTATTCGTGTACAAACATTTTGTTATTATTATTACTACGTCAATACTTCCTAATATATAAACCATATTAAACTAGTCGTTGGGGGCCACCGTAATACTTACCCATCATGGATATGCATAATGTAAAATCTACCCTATATATATAAAATCCTAATGAAACAAATTTGTGAAACGATTTTATGAAACGAATTTATGAAACGATTTTATGAAACGACTGATTAAACGACTGATTATGTTTCAGGGCTATTTTTAATAAAATATTAAACGCTTGATGGTGAAATTAATACCAATTGTCCATAAAAATCCGCGGATGTCAAAACTGGTAATAGAATTTTGAAATTGGAATTAGTTTTCGAGATATTAATTTTTTTCTAATTTTAATGACATTTCTGTAATGATGGCAACTAATTACTCAGTTTTTTGTGACAAAAAAGGGAAAAAAATTGAAAAGGATCCCGATAGGGATTATTGATTTCTTTTTATTCGTCATTTTCAAATTGAAATTGAATTTATCTTTTATTTCAATCGATAATGAAGACAAGATTGTGATTAAATTATGTATTTCAGGAAAATTTGAAAAAAAAAATCACATTTCTATCGTCAGGATTCAATCGTCTGCCAGCATTTAATTTAATTTATAAACTGAAAATATTTTGAATAAATTCGTCCAAATGACGTCATTTATGTAAACGCAAAAGAAAGGAGCAAAAAAATATTTATACAATTTGTTTAGCGTATAATGTCATTTATCCTATTTTATATATAATCAGAAGTAATTTGTATAGAAAAAACAATAATAATATACGTATAATTCAAATACGCATATAAACAAAAAAAATCGTCGAATTTGTTTCTATGGCTGTTTATGTCATTTGGCACCAAATCTCACTTTCTGATGCCCGAATTGCGCCAAGCTTTTTTAAAAAGCGTCAAGACACCTATAATAGAAAAGCACCAAAAGCTCATTGGGTTTGTTTTCATAACTTTTGGCAACAAATCTATGTATATTAACGAATCTATCCCTTTTCGAAGCTCAAATTACGCCAAACCTAAAAGCAAAGGATCCTATACTGGAAAAGTACCCGATTTTCTTATGGACAATATTCAAGTGACATAACAAGGTGTAAAATTATCGCGGATAGCAAATTTGTTTAAATATGTCATCAATTAATGCCGAATAAATGCGGGCATGCATGCACAAAATATTTAATTAATTTTGTATGATAAATAATTATTAGAAAATTCGCATATACATATTAATTAAAATAAATAATTTACATATTTAAAATAACATGAAAATATGCATGATGGTGCACTAAAATAGAGAGAAAATTAAAACCTGTTACTAAAAATGTCTATAACAGTACTTTTCAATACCGTGGTTCTTAATGTTATTCACAAGCAGATGGAATTTTTCTCATCCTTAAACGCAAAGGAAGAATAGAATACAGATCGTTGTTATAAAAGTCCGAGAGGTAGCCACAATTTAAACCTAACCATTTTATACAAGCTGGTTTTCAAGTTGTAATTGATTTTACTTATCAATCCAAAAAACAGTCGTCAGTTGTCGCAACTGCTGTGTATGAGGCCATGGTAATCAAAAAATGCCCCATTAAAACGTTAAAAACATGGCAACCCAATTACAGATTTACCAATATTTTAAAAACAAAGCACGCTGTCATGTTTTTAGAGGCTTCGAAGTCTGAGCGGGGGTTGGCGAGCGTAGCTCGCAGGGGGTAGGCCCCTCTAGTATTAAAATAAAAATGTGTAAACTACTTATAAAATGCATTGCAATTCAAATAAAATCGTGGCTTGATGACGTCACAAACTTTAAAGGCTCGATTACTGAATTGCTTGAAAGAGGTTTTTCCTTATAACTCCAAAAATAATAATCCTATTAACTAGCGGTTTATTGCATCTGATTAAGCGTCAAATTTCCAATTAAAATATATCTTTGAAGTGAAATTTGGATGAAATACAGGGTCATGAAAAACCGAAGAGTGTGGAAAATAGGATTCCAAATATCTCGGCAACTAATTATCCGATCGACTTCATGCTTTATGCAAAATTTATGTTTTTTTATTGTCTTTTATATTTATTTCTTAAAATAAACAATTTCGAAAATTTTTATATACCTTTCATCAGAACGAATATTTCGAGAGTCCGAAAAAAATTGTTCCGGTTAATCGAGGTTATTGAAATGAAATAGGCTTCTTCCCATTATTACATACTAAGTACATACCAAATTTCAAGTCTCTATCTCAATTTTTTCGGGAGATAGAGCGTTTACAAACACACACACAGACACACAGACGGACGGCAAATTTTTTTTTCTAAAAATATGTTTTTCGGAATCTCCAGTGTCTGAAACGTGTAAATCCGTCAAAATTTTTTTTTCGATTTTCAAAACGATTACAAGACTTACCCTATACTACGTATGATGGGTAAGTAAAAAGAAACTATCACATATTCAAACATCAATAAATTGTCCAATAATCTTGCAAAAACTGGATGTTTTGAATCAGCAATTCTATCAGCTCGTTTCCCAAATTCATATTTATGAATAAGAATTAATGAATCGTTGTTGTCGATGTTTTATTTAATTAGAATTCAACATGGTTGCCAGTTAAAGAATTTCTCTCTCTCCCTCTCCGAAATAAATGGTGTATGATTGATGAATATTTCTCTTAGCTCATGAACAACGACGAGTGTTCCTCTTAATATATTACATTGGGATACGGTACAAAACTGCCTGTACAGATGTGCTAGAACAAGGCCCCTTGGTGCCACTTTAATTGGTTCAAAATCTCGATTTTTTTTTTTTTTTTTTTTTTTTTTTTTACCGTTTAAGAGATTACATGCGGTAGAAAAAAAAGATGTCCCCCCCCCCCCCCCCTATGAAGCAATTACTTTTTTTCTTTGACTTTAATTTAATTTTATAATAAAGTACTTCAAGATAATTTTGATATACATTATTAAACACACACACATACACTTGAAGCTTCCACCCCCCCCCCCTCCCTCAACAGTGTTTTGCGATGACATTATGTTTTTGTGACTAGACAAAATAATTTTTTAAAAAAATGACTTTTGAGTTATAATTACAGTACTATACTTAATTTTATTTTTTATTTTTAACTTACGTAGAATCATCTATTCTAGCACCACAAAGTAGCCCCTTTTCTGTTGATAAAACCTCTAATAATAATAATAAAATCGATTTTTCATAGTTTATGACAAGGTGTCCTTTATGCACATGAAAATGTTACAAATCGATATCGAAAGTGAAAGGGAGCTACAGAAGTAGAGCGCACCACAGAGTGTAAGCAGTAACGAAATCTTTATGGGCGCTTTTTAGGTGCGTTCGTAATTATATAAATACGTAGCACCTATAGTCGTCGTTTGGTCCGTCCGTCTGTCCGTCCGTCCGTCTGTCTGTCTGTCTGTCTGTCCGTCCGTCTGTCTGTCTGTCCGCATATAACAACGCAAAAACTACCCAACCAAATGGTTTGCAATTTAAAATATATTATCTTTGCAGAATTTTGTCGAGAGATTTCAAATTTTATTAAAATCGAATCAAAACTTTAGGAGATATTAATAAAAATATTTATTAAGAAATTTGAATTTTTTTTTTTTTAAATCGGTGCTTTTTTGTTAGAGGAGCTTCCGATGGATGTTAAATCGTCAAGCGACCGAGATACTTATTTTATGACAGAAATTAATCTGCAGACGATATAATTCATTTCACAGAATTAAAAATCATCAAGATCTGAATATTTATATAACTAGCTGATACATATATATCTGGATATTTATATAACTAGTTAAGATATTTGTATGAACAGTGTCATAAAATATATACTTAACTAGCTGTTTAACCCGTTACACGCACGGGATATCATGAATTTAATTCTAAAACGTGCGTACGAACGCACCTCGTTTGTAACGTTTGACGTACAATTTCCAACTTGTTTGCTTATAATTTGCAGAGTTCTTAATATAAAAAAAAGTTATTTTGAGAAAATATGTGGAACAACATTGTACATAATACTCTGCAATCGGAATTAAAAAATAATAAAAATTGGATGAAAAATGAGCAGGTTTACTAAAAAATGTTTCACTGCGCATGTGCGAATGCAATCAAAATATAATATGCATAATGTATTAGGTAAGTATATAGAGCAACTTTTGTGAAAGTCTCAAAATCATAGCTTGAAAATTCTGAAAATTATCGTCGATAGAAGAAGCTCGAAATCCGCCAATATATGTACAATTTCCAACTTGTTTAAAATTTTTTCTTCCAGAACAACATTTCAAAAATCGGTGGACACAGCTCCACCAATTTTTAATCAATCAACTTGATCATTTTGAAAATTAATCATCATATATTTTTCTAGTAAACTACGTAGAATGAATATATATAGTTAAAATGAAATCACATGTGTGAAAAACTAAGAAAGAGACAGTATAAAATTCAAATTAAATGATACTACAGAATTAAACCCAATAAGATGAAAATCAAATACGAAATACCATGAATAACTCATGGATCCATCAGAGGAGCATCATAAGTATAATTCATAGTAAAGATATGTTATTTCTTCAAATATTGTCAGCTTTAAGCCTAAAAATGACAATATTATGCTCCTTATAATATATCAAATGAAATCCAAAAAATATTAAAACAAAAATTAAATAAAAAATGTAATTATCCATTTGCAATAGCTAGAAAACCAAAATATAGTACACACAACTCATCAGCACCCCAAAAAAGTGTAAGAATGTTTTATGAATTAACCATATGCTAAAAAGTATCACCATGTAAGACAACACTCTCTGCAAAAAATAAATAAATAAATAAAAATATATACAGTGTCTCACATAAGTGATGGGACACTTGTGCTTTACAAAAGGAAACTAATCAAATAAATTAAAAAAACATGTACACATTTTTTTTGTGGGTGTGTTTCATACTTAAATTTAGTAAAGATTATTACATAACATACATTTTGTCAAAATATTAAAATATTAATTTAATAAAAATACAAATGTTTAGAACGGAGCAAAAAATAGCTCACATAAGTGATGGGACACCATTATATATGCAACAAAAATCGTCTGAAATAAGCAATAAAAATATTTTTTGGGGTTTTATTTTTACTTAAAAGCAATTGGCAATAACTTATAAAATCGTCTGCAGTATTTCTCTCCAGTTTGTTTTGGAATTTTTGTGTTTTTTAGCTCTGTGTAGTCATGAATGCTAAACGAAAAGAAACTTCGCCTGAAATTCGAAAATTAGTTATTAATTTGCATATTTAACGTGGAAAATCTATTAGAAAAACTGCTGAAACAGTTAACTTGAGTCGTTCAACAGTTTTCAATATCATTAAACGATATAAAAAGAATCATATGATTCAGGATAAAAGAAGACCTGGCTGACCATCAAAGCTATCCAATGGAATAAAGCGAATTATCGTTCGAAATATTAAAAAAAATCCAAGAATTAGTGCTTCAAAAGTTGCTGCTGATTTACAAGCATTATATGGAATAATTGTTAATCCTGAAACTATTAGAAGGGTAATTCGATCTGCTGGATATCACGGTAGAGTAGCCAGGAAAAAATTCTTCGTAAGTGAAAAGAATAGAAAACTCAGACTAGCTTTCGCAAAATCCAACATAAATAAGAATTCTGATTACTGGAATAAAGTTATATTTGCTGATGAGAGTAAATTTAATATATTTGGTTCTGACGGTAGAATCTTGGTGTGGAGAAAACCCAGGGAAGAACTTCGCAAACAGAACTTGGTACCAACAGTAAAACATGGTGGAGGAGGAGTTATGGTATGGGGGTGTATGTCGTCCGCTGGAGTTGGTAATCTTGTTTTTATTGACAGTATAATGGATCAGTACAAGTATATTGATATTTTAAAGCAAAATTTGAAATCTTCAGCACGAAAATTGAACCTTCATAACGATTTTAAATTCTACCAGGACAATGACCCCAAGCACACTGCTCTGAACGTTAGACTCTGGCTGCTATATAACTGTCCTGAAATAATAAAAACACTACCACAATCTCCAGACTTAAATCCCATAGAGAATATTTGGCAAGAATTGGAATCAAGAATTCGCAAACACACCATTTCTTCAAAACAACAACTAAAATCGGTGCTTCAAGAAGAATGGGGTAAAATCACTCCAGAAATCACAAAAAAAATAGTCGAATCCATCCCAAAAAGATTAAATCATGTTTTAAAAGTAAAAGGAAATCCAACAAAATATTAAAACCTTTTAAAAAGTAAAATTTTTGGATAAATATTTGATGGAAAAGTAAGTGTCCCATCACTTATGTGAGCCATTTTTTGCTCCGTTCTGAACAATTGTATTTTTACTAAATTAATATTTTAATATTTTGACAAAATGTATGTTATGTAATAATTGTTACTAACTTTAAATATGAAACACACCCAAAAAATTTTTGCACATGTTTGTTTATTTATTTTATTGCAGTTTCTTTTTATAAAGCACAAGTGTCCCATCACTTTTGTGAGACACTGTATATATATGCTGATTACTGTGGAAAAAAAATTATATATATATATATATATATATATATTGAAATATTGATACCTCGCATTTCTGTGCAACTTTAAGTAGCAACATTTTTGGTTGAAAATTTTATATTTTACTTTGAATTAATGCCATTGATGCGCTATGTTTTAAAATGTAAATATTTGAAGTTATCATCATTCAAAATTTCATTCCTAACATAAACCGCTTCCAAAAGAATTGAATTAATTGTGATTTTTTTATCGTTTCTGAAAACCATGGTGAACAATATGGACTTCGTTCCCGCGCAAGGAATAAAATCAGAAAATATTTTTGATGTCATTCGCCTATGAACTAGTTTTAAGTTATAGAAATGGGGTTTTAGACAACTCAACTCGCTTTTTGTGTGTTGGTTACTGAAATGTAAAAACAGAAAATTATGCTGTGAAATGGCGGTTAATGGCTTGCTGGAAATTTTCATAAGGACAAAAGCGAATTTGAAAGTTTTCTACCCTGTTGATAAACTTGCAAGTTAAGAAGGAAAATATTATTATCGGATATTTAGGTAAATAATTTTTTCAATCCTTGCAAGTTCTGTATATAAAAAGAAAAATTATTATTTTCTTTTAAGTTTAAAACATTTTGTTAATTTATTTTTTTAACAAATTGATGAAAATTTGCTTAAAGCATAGTTTGCATGGTACGTAAATGTATTGTTTGTGTTTTCTCAATTTGACTTAGTTTCTCATCAAATGACGTAACGATTACGTCTTTAAAAATACGTTCAAATAATTTCAAACACCCTGTTACGATCAAACACCCTGTTTAAGAGCAACGCCTAAGTAATATCATCTATTCTTTATTTTTCACATACATTATTAATAGCTTTGTTAGCATTTGTATACACTAGTGTGTGTATATAATATCATATGTAATATTTATTAATAACGCCAACTTTTGCACTATTTTCTGAAAAATCTTTTGCTTTTATAGTCGCCCTGCAGGAAATATTCACCTCCTTTTTGTTATTTCATTTAGTAGAGAAACTTTAGGGACCCCTCACAGAAAATTTGCTTGAAACGCATGAATATAGTTTATTATTTTCGTATAATTTAGAAAAAAAGATTTTAATGGCCGAAGTTAAGGGTGCCCCCGAAACGAACGTTTCGACGGGCGAATCCCGGCTTGTTTTCAATAAAATCAGAATAAAAGTGTCATTCGACTCGGGATAAAGTCTTCTTTTAGAATATAGATTAAAGTTTTAAATTAGCTGGGGTGTCTACAGATTAAAAATTGTAAACATCTTTAATTTTTCAAATGGCAACACAACTTCTGACACTTTGAGCTCCTTGGATCAAATAATCAGCCGGAAGAGTCTATAGCCTATGCATTTTTCTTAAACCTTCATAGAGCTTTTAAAGAAAATGTGTTAGAGGATAATCCATAAATTTAGAGAGAGAGAGAAAGATATTTTAGGTAAATTACCAGGAACATACAGTTTGTCGCCGGAAAAAAAATATATAAATACTAAAAATAAAATTAATATAAAATAAAATTTACGAGAATCTTTACCTTTGAAGATTTTTTTTTAATGTGGATGAAAATGATTACAGGTGACTGACTGTCTCTTTAAAGCTTAGACCGTCGAAAAGTAAAATTTATCTACATCTCGAAAATCAATAATCGTAAAGATCTGTACAAGCACATAGACATGTTTTCTATACAACACTGATTCTTTTTATGTAAAAGATAACGCAGGTAATAAGTCATAAGTTTATTTAAATTTATTAATAATTTTCATAATTAACAATATATTTTTGAATTTTAAAAAATAACTAGATTATGTTTCAGTCCATCCAATCTATCTCATTAAAATAAAAGAAATTAAAAAAGAAATTTCAATCGGATGACTATTTAGGAAGATATGAATTAAAGTTTCTCACGTGGATTAAACATTAGCATCCTCAAACTTTGACCTCTTATAATTCTACGAAGATATTCTACATTTATAAAAGGAAAATGTTGTTTGTGTATGTGTGTCTGCCTGTTTGTTGGCGATGCCTATAATTCTATAAAGATTAAAGCTTAAACTGTATAATTTTTCGGGCTGCCTTAAAAGGAATTCAGAAGTGCATGTTACCACTTGAAAAATGAAAGTTGGTGCAATTTTTAATATGTAGACGACCCCTATTTAAAAATTTCTTTCATATTTTAAAAGAAGAAATTATCCCTAGAATAATGACACACACACACACACACACACATATATATATATATTATTATTATTATTATTATTATTATTATTATAACTAAACGAAACCTGCGGTGCTACAATCCATTAAAGATTCTACAGTGCTCAGCCCTGTTTTCTTGATCATGGGCCATATGTCCCGGCCAGGGTGGTCAGCCTAACGCGGGGCCCGCAGTGTTTAGTTCCCAAGCAAGCTCGTTATTTATTTTACGGACCCCGAAGGGATGAAGGGTTGAGTGAACCTTGCCCAGTGCGCAACACGGGATCGAACTGTGGACCTGTAGCGTGGTAGAAAAGCGCGCAAACCACCACGCTGTATGGGCTTACTTTACTGTAACAATTAATGAAAAATATTATTAATACATGCAAATATAATGTTTAAATTAGATTTTGGGTCATTTTTGTTATACGAATTTTTAAGCTATTTTTTTTTTTTTTCAAAGCTATTCTAGGTGTATATTTTATATAATACAGAATTGAGTAGACGCAAAAACTAACCCCCTCCCCCTCCACGCCCCCCCCCCCCCCCCCACACACACACATAGAGAAAGAGAGATTCCTCTTCTCTATGTTTCTCTTTTATTTACAGATTATTTTAAAAATCTTAAATACTTATCGCAGCACCTAATTTTACTTCTGGGATTACGCAATAGAAGTAGCCTATAGCTTTTTGTCAAAAACAAAAAAAATATATAAATTAGATATAAAAAGATTCAGAAAATTAATGCAAAGTATCACCGCTTTCGAATGATTATTAACTACAGAAATTCTATTTCCTCACAGAATTCTATTACTTTTCAGGAGAAATCTTCAGAAATATGTTAGAAGAAGAAATAAAAAGGAAAAAAGAAGGAACTATAACGCACAATAAAAGTGATGTCTTAAGAAATAGAACATTACCCTGAAGCAATATACAGGATAATAAAGTTTTACTAAATGAAAGAGAAAAAAAGCAATTTCTTTTTAATGATGACAAAAGATATCTTAAAAATATTTTGGTTAAAAAAGGCTGAAGTTTCCGATTTCGATAATTAATGGTGTAGTTTTTCACATTAAATGAACAGGGAAAAAAATTAATCTTGTTGCTAAACGGTAAAAGTTCTTACACTGACAAAATTTAGTAATATGCAAACTGCCGAAGATTTAATTACCGATTCTGAATAATTATTCTATTATATCAGAAGAGACTGGAAAAATGACTGTGTGTTTTTGAACGCATCCTATTGAGTTATAGATATCGCATTCTTATTTATTCTCTTCCGACCCGAAGTCAGAATAAATGCCATTCATTGTTTTTACACAAGTGGCACAACTAAAAAAAGTGCGATTTTAAAGATATTAATATATGAGTGAATCACAAACATGCTTATCAACTGTCATTAAAAGCATGTTTATATATATATAGTGGTGTCCAGAAATTAAGGGCAGTGACCAATTTCAGACGTTTCGTCGAATATCTTACTGAAACTCATGCGGAATGCCCTTGAACGTTGAGAATGTAAAGAACATGTTTGACTTCATGTTTTTCAGAGAAGATTTTGTCGCGAGGACAATTAGGAGGGAGCAATAATAATTTTAATAATAAAATAATATTTTTGATCACCCAAGTAACAGAAAATGCTAAAAATGATCTGTCACTGCAGAAAATGACTATATAGGTCCTGTTCAACATTTGTGTGCATTTGTGTAAGCATAGCACGTATATTCCTGAAGATGTTAACGTTTCTGTGAAAAATTATTATTATTATTATTATTATTATTATTTTTTTTTTTTTTTTTTTTTAGCATGCAGAGTTTTCAGCAGAATTTAACACCGCTTTACAAAAACTTGACAAAAAATCGTAGAAATAGTATACTGTGATTAAGATATTAATATTAATATATTGAATATTTGATGAGATATAGGTTAAATTTTAACTGCGCATGCGCGAACTACAGCAAAGATTTTTTTAGTCATGATTTGATAGTCAATACTATAAAGCAACTCATATAAAAAAAAACAGTGAAATATCGTGAAAGATCAAAAAGTTACAGCAATAATTCAAAAATTGAGGAGAACATCCCATAGGATTATATGGGATTTCCTCCTCAATTTTCCCCTGACATGGCCATGCTAAAGTTTAAGAATTTTCCCTCCCGTTATTTTGAACGAATCAAAAGCTAATGCTCTCAGGTTCAGGGACTTTCATAATATATATATATATATATTGCTTTCCCCATGAAAATAGTTTTATTTGTTTAAAAAAAAAAAAAAAAAAAAAAAAAAAAAACAGAATTCCAAAAGTCTACCAAGTGGCCATATCAGGAACATGTGCACATGATATGGCTACCATTGTTCCATGTTTCACAAATCGTGACTTCCTTCAATTTAAAAATGCTACTCTGCCACATTAAATAATTTTGATGTAAAATAAACAAACATGATACTGAATAATTCTTTTTGGTATTCAAAAGTGGATTTAAAACAGATTTTCCATCAAAAATGAAGTTTTTTACAAAATGCACATTACAATTTAAGTTTATATTTAGATAAAAAAATGTGAAATCCTTTTAGAGTTTAAAAAATTACTTATCGCAACTGGAACAAATAAAAACGTCTTTATCCTAGGTTTGCATGGTGCACTTGATATGGCCACCTGGATGGCCATATCAGGAGCAGGTCGGTTTTCCCGAAAATCATTTGATTTTGAACAAATCATAAAATATACACCAGCAACGACAGCAGCAGTTGATAGAACATTAAAAACGGGTCACAGTCTGAGGATATTCCTTAGAAAAAAAAAATCTTTTAAAAACGTGCATAGGAAAAAGAAACTTATCAGATAAAAACAAGAAGCGATTACACCAAAAACATAAAATAGGAAATTTGCGTCAAATTCCACAACCTAGCCGAATGGCAAGTGATCACATGATACACTAAGAGCCTCCTTCACGGTATATGCTAATGCCATTTAGCAAATTTTTTGGCTAACTAACGGATAATAGGGGGATGGCCATATCAGGAACAGCGTCACCTACCATACATAAAATTTCGTGGAAATCTGTCAAAAACTGTAGATTTGTATAAGGAACATACGAACAAAGAACGGCCTTATATATATATATATATATATATATATATATAGATAGATAGATAGATAGATAGATCTACAGAAAGCAGGGTTCTCGCTGCCGATTGCTTTTGCACCAAATCGGGAGAAAATGTTACATTAGGCGAGAAAACGAAATATTAAAATTGCCAAATTGCGAGAGTTGATTTTTTTTTTTCCTTTCGGTGACAACCTGAATGATTGGAAGCATTTCTGTGCAACTTGTTTTTTTAATTTTTTCACTCGGGTTTTATTTCATAAAACTATTTGGGAATAAATCTGCACCCCCATCCCCTCGCAAAGCATTTATAATACTAGATTTATTACTTTCTATAGCCAATAGTTCAATTTAGATCAATAATTGCTCTAAAAACAATTATTAAAAAAAGGAAGAAAAACAAGAAAGAAAAATCATGCACAAAGCATAGATTATGAAACACTTTCCAACACTAACAGAATACTTTAACAAACCATCGATGTTTAATAAGGTAAATAAGGTATCTAGGTATTAAAAAAAAATTACAAAACGCATTTGAAAATCAGATTTCAAGAATTACCGTCCACAGCCGAAAGAGTACTCCAATTCTTTTCTGCATCCCTGTATACAATTTATATATACTCTATAGTATGCTACAATTTAGTTTATTAATAAACTAGCTGACCCGCCCGGCGTTGCCCGAGCCCTTGTAATAAAGTTAAATCTCTTAAAAAACGGAACTCTGGCCACGGTTACGATGACTTCGGAACCGTATACCCGGCATGCTCGTACGCTCTAGAAAATCTTTTATTTCTCCCTACCACCGCCAGGAGAGCATTCTGTTCTAAACAAACCTCTTTCCGAACGAACTTCTAAGACAGGTCCCCGCTACCTACGTTACTCTATAGTAGGCACACTACAAAATTGAGCTGGTTTCGAGAAGATTAGAACATTATTAGCCCAGTTATTGCAATAAGGCACAGTTAGAGAAAATAACCTTGAGTGAGGTGCCGAGGGGAGGAGATGTTCGACTGTCCTTCAGAAAATGACTAATTAGGAGGCCCACTATGCATGCATAAAAATTCGTTCGTTTTGTTAGGCTAGGAACTTAATTACAAATTTGGCTTAAACTTTTATTTGTAAATAGTGGTAACCGCTACTCATAAATTTAATTTAATGTTATAAAGGGTGACTATTAAGTTAAATATAATGTTTGGAATCACTTGCGTTGAAATCGGAAAGATAGTTGCTGATATATAGAAACGGGGCATAGTTAGAGAAAAACCTTGAAGCCGGGTTTGGGGGGGGGGGGGTTGTTCAAGTACCCTTCAGCAAATGACTAATTAAGAGGAGCACTATGCATCTTTCGAAATTCGTTCGTTTGCTTAAGCTAGGAACTTAATTACAAATTTGGCTTACCCAATTATTCGGAAATAGTGGTAACCGCTACTCATAAATTTAGTTTAATGTTATAAAGAGTGACTATTAAGTTAAACGGAGCATAGTTAGAGAAAAATCCTTGCAAAAGGGGCAGTGGGGGCGGGGGGGGGGTTGTTCAAGTGCCCTTCAGCAAATGACTAATTAGAGGACCACTATGCATCTTTCAAAATTCGTTCGTTTACTTAAGCTTTGAACTTAATTACAAATTTGGCTTAAACTGTTATTCGTAAATAGTGGTAACCGCTATTCATAAATTTAATTTAATGTTATAAAGGGTGACTATTAAATTAATTATAATGTTTGAAATCACTTGCGTTAAAAACGGAAAGATAGTTGCTGAGATATGATGGAAACGGAGCAGAGTTAGAGAAAAAACCTTGAAGGACGGGCCGGGAGGGGGGTTGGTCAAGTGGCCTTCAGCAAATAACTAATTAGGAGGATCAGAATACATCTTTAAAGATTGATTCATTTGGTTAAGCTAGGAACTTAATTTGAAAGTTGGCTTAGACTATTATCCGGAAATTCTGGTAACTGCTTTCTAGAAATACACCTTGAAGCTTAAATGTAATTAGACCCTTGCCCCTCTTCATTCCCGCAAATATAAAAAAGAATCTGTTAAATAAACTTTTCTGTATCAACAATCTCCATCATAATAATAAATGTCATGTTAAAAAAAAAAAAAAAAAAAAAAAAAAAAAAAAACCCTTAAACTTGACTAATTGTTATGAAGAAAAATGTGCTTGGAAAATATTTCAATCAGGGGGACGTATGTGTAATTTGTCATGTGCAGGTGGCGCGACATTCGCATGGCTCTACGCTGATAACTTCAATCCATATTGACACTATTTAGTTAGAAATCATTATTTATGCATCGCTACTCTGGTTTATTTAATTACTTCTGTGAAGAATCTATGCAACCAACCAGTAAACCAACCAACCCAAGAGAAAAAAGCGTATTTTTGATGAGAGTTCTTTGTGAATATTAATTAATATTTCAGTACATAATTGAAATATTAAAATTCTGAGGTTCAGGTACATCCGGAGAGGGTTTGGAGTACCTAAATCTAAATTTACAGACTTCTAGGTGCGTTAAATTTTCCTAGCCATCGCCAACAGACACACACACAGAGTGAAACTTTCTTTTATTAGTATAGATCACAAAACACAGTTGAAAATTCATCTTCAGCAGCTTTTACGAATAGACGGAAACATACTTGAATTATTTTGTACAGCTCTGTATATTACCTTAAGCTTTTTATACACGCCACATATTAAGCTATTAGTTTAATTCAGGCAAATACACGCTGAAATACACTTCCAGAAACTATAATACATAGGCAGCCATGTATTCAGTTCTTTGCGAGGCCCTGTACATGATTTTATTTATATTCTACAAACCTTCTTGGTATACTAAATATATTTCACGTTCAAAATGCATAACTCGATTAAAAACTCATTATAATCAATTTACGCTGATGCACCATAATGCTTAAGAATTTTTTTGTACAGCCCTGTATATGATCTGTAGCATTTATACATACCTCATAGCATTCAAAAATTTAATTAAATGCATACCTTCTTAAAATCCCACTTCCAATTATGACTTATAAACAATACTTCGGACACAGTACTGTACCAGAAATATTTTGTATGTCCCTGTAAATGAACGATAAATGTTATGCACATAACAAGCATCTTGTAGATAGTAAACTTCAATAATGTATATCAATTTCATTATATTTGAAATGGCACTGTAAATGAAAGAGAAAAGCTTTACACTACAAGAAAGCATGTCTTAGTGCATCTTGGAAATTGATATCAATTTCATTTATGTTTGTAATAGTGTAACATGATTAAAATGCGCCGCAAACGATTTTACACATTAAACCATAATGTAATGGAATACTTTTCAGTTTCCCTGTAAACTAATTGTAAGTGCTAGACGTACCATGTTCGATAGTAAACATCTTGTAGTGTTTCAGTGATGTATATCAATTTCAATATATTTGAAATAGTGTCACATCATTAAAATGCACTGCAAAGGATTTTTCCTCATAGACCGTAATGTAACGGAATTTTTTTGAATGCCCCTGTAAAAAAGTATAAGCTCTACACACTTCATTTTCAATACCGAACATACTATAGTAAACCTCAATAACATATATCAATTGCATGACTATCAGGATATATTTACGCGAATTAGAGCACAGACAGACAGACAGACAAACTGAATTCATAAACACTTTCCAACTATGTTGGAAAGTGTTAAAAAGGAAACACACATTGAAAAGAAAAAGAGGATACATTAGAAAGTTTAAAGAACGATTTTAGAATCAGTGTTTCACTACAAATCTATTGCTAACATTATTTTCATTTGGCTATAGTTTTCTTTAATGATGAACCAAAATGCTAAGATTACCCAAAAGCCAGTGAGAACCCTGACAGAAAGCATGTTTTAGTACAACTCATAAATACATATCGATTTCATTATGTTTGAAATAGCGTAACATCATTAAAATACACTACAAACGAATATTCCCAACCGACCATAATGTAACTGAATTTTTTTGACTATCTCTGTAAAAGAACTATAAATGCTAAATACATCGTTTACAATACAGTACATACTATAGTAAATCTCAATACCATATTTAAAAAACGTAGAAATAGAAGTATACAGATAAGTTAGAGCCCGCTCAGACGGACAGACAAACAAACAGAAGTAGCGAATTCAGAAATCCTTTTCAACTAAGTTGGAAAGTACTTTAAAAAAAATTACCCACGGAGCCACGGACATGATGGTACATTTCTGTGGATCCGGGCAACTCCGGACGGTTTGCTAGTTATTAACAAAACGTATTATTATTTCTGTTGTGATATATCCAACTCTTACAACTAAAAGAATACAAATAAAATCATTGCATGCAAAAAACAATCCAATGAAAGCAGAAATAAAAATAAATAATATAGAAAACTCTCCCTTCAAGACGTGCTTAAGAAATATAACTCTATGATATTAAACAATATAGTGACGAGAAGTTTGTTGTAGTGAGAAGCATAAAGGAAACGAACATATTTTCAGAAAATAAAAATTTCCCCAACTTTCCAAAGACTTCCAGTCTAAGAAAAATAACTGAAGGTGTAACGCCTTTATGACAGACATCTCAAGATCGATTTTTCCTTTTTGTCGAGAGACGATAGGTAAGTATTCTTCAGTTGTTGTAAGTAATTTCTTATTCTTTCATCTCGAATAAATGTAACAATAACATAAGGATTGAAATATAAAGGTTTATTTTTGTAAGTAGAAATGTAAAGAGAGGAAAAAAAAATTCTACACAGCAGCTTCTTCGAAATTTTTGCTCTACTTAAATGTATCAACGAAGGATGAAATGATTGAACTTTACTACGTTACGTAAGACAAAGTACTTCCACAAAGAAAAAGCACACAAACACTGAAATACTATGACTGCAGAAGGACAAAGATTAAATAAGAGTACGTTAAAGAAACATTTTATCTAAAGTAAGAATAGAAAAATCTATTAAGATGTAGTTAAATAATTTTCAATACCATGGGTGCCAGCCGAATAAAATCTGGGGAGGGATAAGATTTTGGACCGGAAGTGCCTGTAGCCCGCACCCCAAGCCACGTTTTTTTTTTTTTTTAAATGGGGAATAGGGGAATATAAACAAGCTAAACAATGAGTTTTTTGATTGAACACCTCGTACAAGACAATTTGAAAATGTATCAACATAAAAAGTATTACAGAATAATTAAGAAACATTAAATATTCAAAAATAAATTTCTACCAGCATTTTTCAAAAAACAATATTGAAACTGTATTTTTTTACCCTCACGGAGGCTCTGTTTTCCTGAATCCCCCTTTTCAGATAAATTTAAAACACATGAACGAAAAAATAAAAGCACAAATAAAAATGGTCTTCCAAGAGGGTTTTAGAAAAGTCAGACCTGACTAAAAAATTCTTAGCTCGCCTTTCTTTCAGTGTTTGATTATTTCATGTCTCTTGCGAAAAATAAATTTTACTACTTTTTTTTTCCAAAATCGTCAAAGGTAAAGAAATTTTAGTTAATTAAATTTCGAAATCCAGAGAGGGGCAATGCCCCTCCCGCGCCCTTGCCGGCGCCTACGTTGAATCCACCCTTTCAAGTTTCGTTTTAAAAAGCGATATAAACATAAACTAATCAATGACGCCAGCAGAATAAAATCAAGGAAGAGGTATGATCGTGTTTTTGATCGCGCAATGAGGGTTTGATCGAGTTTTTAAAATGGAGAATATAAACATGAGAAAGCTAAACTAAAAATTTATGATCAGAACATCTAGCGCAAGAAAATTTTTAAACATATCAAGAGAAAAAGAAGTAAGAAATACAGACAGACAGAGAGCACAGACAGACAGACAGACAAACTGAATTCATAAACACTTTCCAACTATGTTGGAAAGTGTTAAAAAGGAAACACACATTGAAAAGAAAAAGAGGATACATTAGAAAGTTTAAAGAACGATTTTAGAATCAGTGTTTCACTACAAATCTATTGCTAACATTATTTTCATTTGGCTATAGTTTTCTTTAATGATGAACCAAAATGCTAAGATTACCCAAAAGCCAGTGAGAACCCTGACAGAAAGCATGTTTTAGTACAACTCATAAATACATATCGATTTCATTATGTTTGAAATAGCGTAACATCATTAAAATACACTACAAACGAATATTCCCAACCGACCATAATGTAACTGAATTTTTTTGACTATCTCTGTAAAAGAACTATAAATGCTAAATACATCGTTTACAATACAGTACATACTATAGTAAATCTCAATACCATATTTAAAAAACGTAGAAATAGAAGTATACAGATAAGTTAGAGCCCGCTCAGACGGACAGACAAACAAACAGAAGTAGCGAATTCAGAAATCCTTTTCAACTAAGTTGGAAAGTACTTTAAAAAAAATTACCCACGGAGCCACGGACATGATGGTACATTTCTGTGGATCCGGGCAACTCCGGACGGTTTGCTAGTTATTAACAAAACGTATTATTATTTCTGTTGTGATATATCCAACTCTTACAACTAAAAGAATACAAATAAAATCATTGCATGCAAAAAACAATCCAATGAAAGCAGAAATAAAAATAAATAATATAGAAAACTCTCCCTTCAAGACGTGCTTAAGAAATATAACTCTATGATATTAAACAATATAGTGACGAGAAGTTTGTTGTAGTGAGAAGCATAAAGGAAACGAACATATTTTCAGAAAATAAAAATTTCCCCAACTTTCCAAAGACTTCCAGTCTAAGAAAAATAACTGAAGGTGTAACGCCTTTATGACAGACATCTCAAGATCGATTTTTCCTTTTTGTCGAGAGACGATAGGTAAGTATTCTTCAGTTGTTGTAAGTAATTTCTTATACTTTCATCTCGAATAAATGTAACAATAACATAAGGATTGAAATATAAAGGTTTATTTTTGTAAGTAGAAATGTAAAGAGAGGAAAAAAAAATTCTACACAGCAGCTTCTTCGAAATTTTTGCTCTACTTAAATGTATCAACGAAGGATGAAATGATTGAACTTTACTACGTTACGTAAGACAAAGTACTTCCACAAAGAAAAAGCACACAAACACTGAAATACTATGACTGCAGAAGGACAAAGATTAAATAAGAGTACGTTAAAGAAACATTTTATCTAAAGTAAGAATAGAAAAATCTATTAAGATGTAGTTAAATAATTTTCAATACCATGGGTGCCAGCCGAATAAAATCTGGGGAGGGATAAGATTTTGGACCGGAAGTGCCTGTAGCCCGCACCCCAAGCCACGTTTTTTTTTTTTTTTAAATGGGGAATAGGGGAATATAAACAAGCTAAACAATGAGTTTTTTGATTGAACACCTCGTACAAGACAATTTGAAAATGTATCAACATAAAAAGTATTACAGAATAATTAAGAAACATTAAATATTCAAAAATAAATTTCTACCAGCATTTTTCAAAAAACAATATTGAAACTGTATTTTTTTACCCTCACGGAGGCTCTGTTTTCCTGAATCCCCCTTTTCAGATAAATTTAAAACACATGAACGAAAAAATAAAAGCACAAATAAAAATGGTCTTCCAAGAGGGTTTTAGAAAAGTCAGACCTGACTAAAAAATTCTTAGCTCGCCTTTCTTTCAGTGTTTGATTATTTCATGTCTCTTGCGAAAAATAAATTTTACTACTTTTTTTTTCCAAAATCGTCAAAGGTAAAGAAATTTTAGTTAATTAAATTTCGAAATCCAGAGAGGGGCAATGCCCCTCCCGCGCCCTTGCCGGCGCCTACGTTGAATCCACCCTTTCAAGTTTCGTTTTAAAAAGCGATATAAACATAAACTAATCAATGACGCCAGCAGAATAAAATCAAGGAAGAGGTATGATCGTGTTTTTGATCGCGCAATGAGGGTTTGATCGAGTTTTTAAAATGGAGAATATAAACATGAGAAAGCTAAACTAAAAATTTATGATCAGAACATCTAGCGCAAGAAAATTTTTAAACATATCAAGAGAAAAAGAAGTAAGAAATACATGTAATAAATAAGGAATATTAAAAATTGAAACGTTTCTATCGGCTTTATTCAAAATGCACAAATAATAATAAAAACATTATATTCCCTTTTACACCAAGAGGACGGACCCCCCCCCCCCCCCCCCAGAAGAACCTTCGTTTAAGGAATTTTTTTTAACACATGAGCTTCAAAAACCCAACTAAATTTTATCTTCCACGGAAGTTCAGGGGAAGGGGAAGCTGGATTTCCCCAGACGAAAAATCCGTAACTCATTTCTCTCTTAGTACGCCAATTTAAATCCGGTTGATTAAAATCCCGATTTAAATCACTCTGATTTTGTTTTAAATCATTAATATTAATGATCAATGATTTAAAAAAAAAAAACAATGATTTAAATCAATATTGAAATTTTATTGTTATGTAGTCTTGTCTTGATTTAGAATATAATGAAACTTAAACAACCTACATTTTATTTAGATCAAAAAGCCAAAATAGAAAACAATTGTCTAAGAAAGACTTTTTTACATGTCCAATTGTAGTTTTTACATGTGCAATTTTTAACATGTCCAATTTTTAATTGTCCAAATGTCCAACTGTAACTATTGTTTTATTATTATTATTATTTAATTTATTATTATTATGTCTGAGATAGGGAGAGTATTAACTGCAGAGAACGGTATTCACCGCAGGAGAGATATCCCTGATGGCATTTGCAGAACAAAAGTACCCAAAATTCATTTGGCCATTATGTGGCTGTATTATCATTGTATGCATGACTTAAGTGCTGTAAGAGAAGACATTATTACAATTTCTTTGACAAATTAATATTTTTAACTTATTTTAAAATATCTTGCAACTGTTTTATCAATGGTTGTGCAGCAGATTATAAAAGAGCACAGAAAACCAGAATAAAGATAATGAAGACTAACTCTATAGCAGAGGTTCCCAAAGTGTGCTCCGCGGAGCCCTTGGGGCTCCGCCTATAATTTTCAGGGGCTCCGCGGCGTTCCAAGAAAATAAACAAAACATGAAAAAAATTAACATATTGCAAGGAAAATTTTTTCGAAAGTATGTAGAAATTTTTGTTTGTGTGTGTGTCAAAAACAAATACATCTATTACTGGGTTGAAAAATACTATAATATATATATATTTTTAAATCACATAAAAATCTGCATTATACATGTATCCATTTTCTATATAATATTTTTGGTTTACTTTATTTTATGTTTATGCATTTAATGCGTTTTTAAAAATTATATATAGTTTTCTTTTTTCTTTTTACAACTTTGATTCCTTTAATCTGTTTATTAATTCTTTTTTATCAATTCTTAGTTATTTAAATTTTCTATGCTGTTTTGCATAATTGTACTTAATTTTTAAACCAATGTATGTTGCTGAAAACTCATTTTTTTAAACATCTTGTATCACTTAACAAACCCTCTTTAAATATTTGTTTTTATTGGTCTCGGTATTGGCTAAGATTCTTATGTTATGATGCCACATTTTCCTATCAGAAATAAGGCTGCAGCAATTAAATATATATATATATATATATATATATATATATATTGGTTCTTTACATTTGTCATCACACTAACAATCTAAACTTTTGCTCAGCTCCACCCCTTGTTTAGACTTTTCGTCAATGAGTACCCGCCCTGATATAAATTTAACCCCACCCATATATCCGTTTTGTTGGTAAAGTTTTTCTACTAGTTGCAGTTATTTTAACATGTATAGTTACTGTATATCTGTTTTGAGGCATTGGTGAAATAAAGTTTCTTTCAAAACTATAATTAATAGCTAAATACTTCAAATAAAACATCCCAAAAAGTGAATGATCTGCACCTAACAATACAGGTTATAGATTTTGCCCCGCCCACTTAAACACTAAAACAATGATCTGCTTCTAAATGTATGTTTAAAAAATGGTTCAAAAAAAGAGCTCAGAGGCGATTTGTTTTCGTTGGATGTTTAGAAGTACTAGAAACATCAAGACGAATGAAAAAAGAATCCGTAATCGCATGATTCTATTACGGGTGGGCAGGACTAGCGAAAACGTGTTATATAATTACTCATATGGGACCTACTCATATGTGACTGGACATACGCATTTTCTTTCTTTTCGCGAGTAGCCTATTGGGATTATACGGAAGTCTCTCTTTGTAAATGAAAACAGTAAAACTTACCATTTTTTCTGTGTGTGTGCGGATTTCGCCATAAATAATAATAGTTTCAGGTGAGCCCCAATGCAATGCTTGACCCAGACAGGGTTAACATTTTGATCTTTAATTCAGAGTTCATACTTGAAATCCCGAAAGAATATTTTTTATTTTAAAAATGGATGTTATTAACCCCTTAACAGTAGTGCTCGAACGTCGCTCGGGTAAGAAGAGTTTGTTTTCTTTGTTACGAAAAGCTTTCAGAAACCACAAATTTTTAACTATAATTTTTGCTTTATTTGGTGGACATATCTCGATTATACAAGGCAGATATTTTAATACAAAGAAAGGGTTTTTAGTCCTTATTTATAATTTATTGTGTCCAATAATAGTAATATTAAATAACACTGTTAAGGGGTTAAATAGCAAATTTGATTTCCAAAATTCCTAGTATGAATTTAGAATTTCTGTATCAAGAGAAGGACTAAACTGAGAACATTGGCCCCATGTTGAAAACTACTGGTTCAGATTCTTATTCAGCAGACCTTACTCTGCTCCATAGGCTTAAAAAACATTAATTAGTAAACCATAGAGTACCGTGGGGTTAAGGGGCTCCGTCTTTGAAATTCTTCACAAAAAGGGCTCCGCGAGCCCAAAAGTTTGGGAACCACTGCTCGATAGATATGTATAGTTGATCAATTTTTGAAAGAATTTTGAATGTTCTTCTCTCGAAGAAAAACTTGTTAATTCATTTGGTAACAAATAGATAAGATTTCTTATGTAATTAATTTTATTACATATATATAGATTATAAATTTATTAAAACACCTTAACAAAGTGCCTAACACAAGACTTGATCACTGTAACATTGTACAAAGACATACACCGATGACTCTATTAAAAAAAAATAATAATAAGTGAAGTACTAAACGAAACTTAAGGTATACAAATAAATTTAGAAAGATTATTTCCTCAAAGTGAAAAAAAAAGTAAAATAAAATACAAATTGCTTGAAAATTTTCTTGAATGTACAAAATGCTTTATATTACACCTAGATAGGAGCTGGCACAAAAAGTAAACTTTATTTATGTAATTTTAGTTATATATATAAAACAAGAACGAAAAATCATGCGTGAAGCATAGATTATGTAGCACTTTCCAACGCTTCTAAAATAATTTTACAAATCATTACCGTTTAATAAGCTGAAAGATGACATCTAAGTAAACAATTTGGAAAACGCATAACATATTTAAAAACATAATTTCAGGAATTTTCAATATATACAATATTCGGAAAAATATCCGAATACTTTTATGTAGCCCTGTATATGATCTATAGATTTGTATATATACATAGGATGCTAAATTTTAGTTTAGTTAGGAAACGCGTAGCACCGTTTAAATTCTCCTTCTGGAGTTTCTGTCAATAAACGGAAATGTGTTCGCGAACTTTTGTGCTGCCCTGTATAGGATCTACAGAATTTATACACACCACGTAATAGACAAAAAGCTAGTTAAGATTAAAATCGCGTTTAGTAACTTAAAACGCACTTCCAGGAATTATTGTTAACAGACAGTAGAGAATTCTTTTGTGTGTCCCTGTAAATGAACGATGACTGCTATACACACACTATTCTGTAGTAAGCCTCTTGTAATGCACCTTAGTAATATATATAAACTTCAATGCGTTTAAAATAGTGGAACATTATTTAAATAAGCCGCAGACGATTTTTCTCCATAGACGTAATGTAACGGAATTATTTTGACTGTCCCTGTAAAGTAACTCTAAGTGCTATACACCTACTATTCCATATTAAGCTTCTTCTAATGCATCTTAGTGATCTATATAAATTTCAATGCGTTTACAATAGTGAAACATTTTAAAAATAAACCGCAAATGATTTTTCCCCATAGACCGCAATGTAACGGAATTCTTTTGAGTGTCCCTGTAAGAAAACTATAAGTGCTACACACTTCAGTTGAAATAGGGAACGTGCCATAGATAACGACAATAACATATAAAAATTGCAGAGCAATCCGAGCATATTTACGGGAGTTAGAGCACGGACAGACAAACCGAAGTCATAAGCACTTTTCAACTAGGTTGGAAAGTGCTAAAAATGGATGCAGAAAAATATGAAGACAAAAAGAGCTTTGTGTGTGTGTAAATCTGGGAAAATTGTTTTTGGAAGTGAAAAAAAAATGTTTTTCGAAATTAATGACAAGACAATAGATGGAGCACAAACACCCTACAGTGGTATCTCAGAGATGTAAAACAACCAAGAAGACGACCTCAAGTAACATTGAGAGACGAAATCAGAAAAGTGGCCTATGTTAATTGGACGACTAAAGCACTATACAGGACACAATGGAAAATTCTGGAGGAGACCTACATCCAGCAGTGGATTAAAAGCGGTTGTTGTTGTTGATGATATATATATATATATATATATATATATAATTAAATAATCTCTTAATTTTGTGCTGTAAATATTTTAATTTCACAAAATTATTAATTATTATTATTATTATCATCATCTATAGTTTTAAATAAAATAAAAATATTTTTGTTGATCTATTAGATTTATTTTTCAACGTTAAAATCATTGATATTTATTTCATTGTAGCTGTTAACTGCCATGTGCTCTCGTTAACTGCCATATTTTCTCGTTAACTAGGATAACGTGACTTTTAGTTCGTTGAAATGTCCATTGATTGGGTATGTTTTGCTTCCATATTTTTGTTTATCATTTTTTCATTAAATTCGTTTTTGTACATTTCATAATGTTCCATAATTATTGAGTTTGCACCGATTATATTTAGTTATTCAATATTATTCTATTTTTATTCAATTTTCTTTACATGAGGTATCGTGGTTGATCGGGCAATTTGAGTAAAGTAAATTCGGCCCATGAACTTAAACAGAAATCAATTACGATTTACTTATATTTGTGGAATATTGCCCTTGATAACGTGTTTCACAGTATAATATTCCATTTGTCTCTTGTATTATTTTCACCTTCTGCGCATTCGAATTTTTTTTCTCCACATATCTTTTTTTAATCTTTCCCCAACTTATTTTATGTGTATGTGTGTGTGTGTGTAAATCTGGGAAAATTGTTTTTGGAAGAGAAAAAAAAAATGTTTTTCGAAATTAATAACAAGACAATAGATGGAGCACAAACACCCTACAGTGTATCCCCCAACTTATTTTATTTTGAGAATGTTACATTTTTGGACATGTCTCTAGGTATCAATCATAATTATCGGTTCATATATTGTCAATTTTGTATGTGATTTAATGGTTATTATACACAAAAATTTTATTATATATATATTGTATTAAATTAATTAATTTTTTGTATTAACTTAATTGTATTCTATATACACTTTATGATTACCTTTCTTTAAGTAGGAGATTAGGTTAGATTTGATGAAAGAGCTTGTTTAATGTATTTTGAAATTCAAAAGTATTACAATTATATACCTATTTAACTACACATAAATTTAGCAAGATTTTTAGAAGAATATATGAAGTATGAAGACAAATTATTTTGCAAACCTACAACTCTAGGTCGGCATTCAATATTTTAACGCATGAAAAAAAAATCATAAAAATCCTATTTAAATTTTAGAAATCTATTTCGATTACTATTGTATATACTATATATATTTTTTAAATCATCGTAATTTTTTTTTCACACCATGCTCTTAGTGTTAAATCATTTTAAGTCACTCGAGAAGAAGATATGTATATATTATATTTAAATCATCAAAGAAAAATTAAATTTAGCTAAGTAAATGTGCAAATCTAGAGAGGGACAATGGTCCTCAATCTTGTGACACCCATGAACTGATAGTTCAAGAAGAATCTGTCATTTTTTCAATAGGGAAATAGTCGAACATATAAACTTGCATTAATTACTTTGAGGTTTAAAAAAAATGGGTGAATTATTTTGAAGTATTTACTGTACTAATTTATTTAAACCGACACGGCATTTTATTGACGTTGCCATTAGCTATCAAAATTTTAGGAAGTCAGCTTCATGATGTAACTAGACTACAGAGGTATATCATTCTAACACACTTTTATACTTCATGGCGTCATAGTTCATTTAAAGAGTTAATACCTACCTGCAAACTTTGGAAAAGGGCATTTTTAATTGCATTTTCTGAATGTACAATTAGTAAAGAAAATTAAGTTACGTTTTCTAGTCGATATGATAACAAAAATAAGTTACGCCGCTTCAATTTACTTTGTTCTATCATACATAAACCATAACTTGAATCTTTAAACGCAATTATCTCAAAAGAGTGTTTTAAAATCAGTGATCACGATAACTGGAAAAATCTCAATCAATCTTCTTCAAATTTTAACCATTTTTTAACAACAGTATTATCTAGAGCGTAATTGTTCCTTTTAGCGATCTGATAATTTTTTTCTATTTTTTTTATAAACAATCAAAGCTCAAATTTTTTTGTAGAAATCGCACTCTCTTAACTTTCAACAACCGCTATTTTGTTCAAAATCCATTTTTCCAAAAACCGAACAATTAACCCGCTAATTTTAAGTGTTCGGAGTAAAATGCTTTTTATGATTTCAGATAACATTTGACAGCGTTACGGTGATCACGGAGGAAGGCTACCAGAACGACACCATCACTCGCGGAAACGGGTATGCTGGGGACTTTATTTGGTGATTAAAAAAAATCAATTTATTTTCTTTAAAGTGTAATAAACGAAATACAAAAATAATTTTTCGAATGTGTTGTTTCATTTTCCTGTAAAAAGTACCCCCAAAATACACTCCCCCCCCCCCCCCCCCCGACCTTGCAGATAAGTATAGCACCAATGGCTGCACAACTTTATGTAAAATATTCTTTTTATGTTTCGTTTCGCATCCGTATTGATACTACATTATTTAAATTTGACGGGGGCGGGAAAAGTAAAAGATTTTTTTCTTCTTTTTTATGCATTCATTTCTAAAGTAAAGTTATAAAAATTTCAAAACAATTTCTTTTGAGAGACTTGCAGATGTTCATCAAATATTTTTTACGAATTCCAAATTTATGTACTTAAATTAGAGACGGTAAATTTAATAACGCTGCAAATAGTTGACAATTTTTTTAAAAGACATATACTACATTAACATGCATAGACGTAATAGAAATAAATTTAAACTGTAATAACCAAATATTTCACTGAATTATTTGATTCCAAAAAGCAACATTAACTAGGAAATTCAATGCAAATAACATACTTTAAGAAAATGAATTACGCAAACAAGATAGAGAGAGAGAGAAAAAATTACTTCACATTTAAACGTCTAAAATAAATCACAAAAAGAGGGAAAATATGACATTTAAAAGCGATAAAAACATGGAAATAATACTGGGTAATCAAAAAACGAAAATACCTTTACCATAAGACAATGTGGCTAGAAAATGAGAAAGTGGGCATCATGGGAAATTCGGGAATATGTTTATATCAAGAAGAAAGCTTCCATCGAATCTTCTTCGTGAATGCATTACACAGCTTTCTTTCAGATTGCTTTATTGACTCAAGCGTTACAAATGACTTCAAGCTTAAGATTATTTTAAACATGTAATATATTTATTTAAAACAGTCCTTTAGTATTTATATGATAAAATGAATTTCAACATAAAGGCTTTCCATCTGCACGACAAAGGATTTTAATAGCTATGATTAATAAATAAGGCCATAGTAAACGTAAGGGGCAATAAATATAAATAGCCATAAAATTCAGCTCTTTGCTAATCAACCGAGGACGTTCGATGCAATGCATCAATAAATAAATAAATAAATAAAAAGTAACTTAAAAAATGGAATTAACGTAAATTAAGATCAAAATATGCGATTGTTTAGCTGTTCTAGAAAAGTTCGATTTTTTTTTTTTTTTTTTTTTTTTGAATGAATATCAATTTCGTTTTAGTATGGTAAAGAATGTCGAAGAAACAAGTTTAACAGTCGGTTTTTATTTATTTTATTTATCAGACAAGTAATTTTTAAGAGAAAAAAATCGGTTTCAAGTGATTTTTTTTTTTTTATTTTAACGTATTGCACACCAGTTGGCGTATTTTAGCAAGGGTGGTTTGGCACAGGAGAGTGTTTTTTTTGTAGCAATCCTTTATTGTTATCCACATTAATTTTAAATCCCGTTATTGCAAATATCGTCCATTTTGATGCGGATCATATACATTATATTTTTTGTCGTGTTTCTGTAAAGGAAAAATATATATACACTATACAATGACTATTTTTAAGAGTAGCACTGTGTACCTCAACTATGTATCCAAGTGTCACAACGATTGACCAATTTTTATGAAGCAGCGTAGGAAGAAAAAACAAAAGTAAAGAAAAAAAAGACAAACATACTTACTATTTTTGGATCCTAACAAAATTTATATAGAAACAGTATATATATATATATATATATATATATATATATTTGTCAACTAATTATTTCATACTTAATTAAATAAATGTTTAAGTTGGTGTTATGATAATGTTTCATTTATGGTTATATATATATATATATATATATATATATATATAACCATTATAAGACAACACATATACATCGTACAGAAATGGGGGATTAAAAATAAAAAAATAAACTGATACCTGGAATGAATAATATTCAGAGAAAAAAAAAATACATGAAAATAAAAGATAGTGAGATATTTTGAAATATATGTGGAACCAATGCAGAATATTCAGGCACACATTACCACAGATTCCATAAAAAATGTGTGATTTCATCGTTGCACAAGCTATAATAAGCTACAAAAATACAACATTTGGCCAATCGTACACACACACACACACACACACACACACACACACACATATATATATATATATATATATATATATATATATATATATATATATATAACGAATGAAATATGACATTAAAATATGTAAATGAGGAAACATTCCCAAATGGAAATCCCAGAAAAGAATGCATGATTTGACAAAACTGCACATGTTGCCAAAAACATTGACTAATTGAAAATAAGTAAAAAATTACAGAGGAACGACACATTCCAAACCAAAGAGTTACAAAAGTTTAAACATAATGAAGCCATAAAATAGTTAAAGTAGATCAATTGTAGTTCTGCTATTTAGTAAAAGAAATTACAATTATGGAAATAATAGAATTTATGCAAATAAGGTGGATAGATCTTACCAGTAAACTAATTTAACTTAATAAATTTTGAAAATTAATGTAAAAAATAAATAATTAATGAATTAAAGCATAGAAGAAGACAATAGTTAATACATTCATTCATTCACACACACAAAATGTATAACCTCCTTTGTTAAAAATCGGTTAATATCACCCCCCCCCCTTTTTTTAAGTGAGAAAAATCATCTCTCTCAATTAAACACGTTATAATGGGAAAATAATTTTTAAGTTTTCAACTAACTGAAATTTTAAATTTAATAAATGGGGATAAATTTGCATTACATGACTTTTTATATAATTAATTGTTTTAATAGTTTAATAAATATATTCGGATTCATTTAAATATTTATTTTTTAACTTCATACAATTAATTAAATAACTACCCTTGACAAATGTATCCTCAGTTACATCCTTTCCATTAAATAGAAGATGTGAAAAACATCTTCAAAAGTTCAACTGAAACTGGTTTCACTCATTCAGGTCTGCAATTAGAAGCAGTTTCTATTCGTCATTAGTGTTATCATTAGTTAATATATATATATATATTATATTTTTTAAATTTCAGTCTATAAAGCTAAACAAAGACTTCTATTAAAAAAATATACCGATTAATTAGTTTATTAATGAATCAGAATAAAGCTTCTTGAAACATAACACTCATTGTTATATCATGCTTGTATCTTGTAGAATAATATTTAATTTCCAAACATCACTTTTCACTACTTAATTTACACTTCTTATTTATTTAGTCGCACGTTTTCATCATTCTGTATATCCTACTCAGATACAACAAGGCAAATTTTAATTAAAATACAAGTGTTAAAAGTAGCGAGAGTTAAATATACGTTCCTTATTAAGAATGAATTAATTTTGTGAATCCTCAGCACGCATAGTGAAACTTTCAAGCAGATGTGAAAATTTCGTTGGCGCGCAGCCAACTATTTAGTTTAATCACTACTATGCGTAAATGATTCAAAAATCTCTGCTTCCAGATTTTGACAAAATTTAATACCCTTGAGATGAAAAGCTGTTTAAGCCAAATTCAGAAATGCAATATTTTATATAAACGAGACGGCAGATTGCATGCGGAAATGTTATAAATATTTTCGATTATGCACTGAAATGTAAAATACGTGTAATTTCGAAATATATCCGTGAGAAGAGGTTTAATAGAACACAACAAACAACAATAAGTGGTTCAAGATTTACGAAATAGGAATTAAATTTAAATTGCAATCTAACGTTCTTTCAATCAAATTGATAATCTTTTGAGCTGCATAGAATTTATTTAATTGAATTTATGTCCGGTACACATCGGATTTTCGAAGAACGATTGTTAAAAATTTTTAAATGAAGTACCATTTAGCATTCAGCAGTAAACATGCATATTACTACTACTACTTTTCTCATTAATTTTCCTTTGGTATTGAAGAAGGGACTCCCGAATCTTTGAAACGGTACATCATATTTTAATTCTAGTTATTCTTGTTTACTCTTTACGTTGCACACTAGCGAATTTTCTCAAAATTCTGGCCGAAACATAGGAACAAAAATTATCCCATTTCTACTCTACACACAACTTTGCATAATTGGATTTAAATGGGGAATGTGGAATAATTAAAATAAATTAGCTCTAAAACTTTTTAATACATTTTCGTGACTTCCTTAATAATAAACATTGTTTAATTAGAGTTCACAAAATTTATGGGTTTAAAAAATACATAAATTAGTATTGTGAAAACGTGACATTAGAAGGAAAATTAACACAACTAAATCTGAATTAAGTAATTCAAGTAAATTTGAATGAAAGAGAACAGTGAATCAGCAGCTATATTAGGCACCTGATGAGAAAAAGTTTATTCTTTTTCTATGAATGGTCGGCTTATTGGTAGTGATAACTGACGGCTCTAATGAAACGCCTATGCAACTTGGCGATTGGTGCGGGGGCAGCAGCAACGTTAACTTTGCTACAATTCTCGAAAAGAAATGCATAAAAGGTTTCAGGGGACAAGTACCTTTGAAACTGACAAATTATATGTAAATGTGACCTTAATATGGATTGCTATAACTCCACATCTGATTAGTTTTTGGATATGAAATTTTAAACACACATTAAAAGATATATACGCTAACAGTTAATGTTCTGAAAAAAAAAAAAAAGAGTTTAGATGCATATAAAGTTTTTACATTTAATTTGAAATTTAATGTTTTTTAATAAATGAATTCACTTTATAACGCCTTGCGCGCGGGATTTCTCATAATTGAATTGTCACAGTAAGTCTTTTATTTTTTTTTTTTTCATTGAGTAGATATAATATGTATTTAAAATGACTTACACTTGAAAAAAAATAATAATGATTAGTTCTTGAGGGAAAAAAAATCATCGCGTTAATGTAGGTGAAGGTGGTTTTCTTGAACAAATTATTCGTTATATTTGCGGGTATGGGGAGGGAGGGGGTTAACGCCTTGCTCTGAGATTGTTATTACTTCGGGCCCGGGCAACGCCGGGCGGTTAGCTAGTTTTTAAATAAAAATTATTAGAGCTTCTAAATTTCTTATTTGACGGACATAATAGTACATTAATGTGTGCACTTATAAGCAAGGTTTATACTTTCAGTCAAAATATCATGAAATTATATCCAGCTATTTCTTAGAAATAATGCGCGTAATGATCAAAATCACAGTTTTAAGAAAATTCACTTTGATCAAAATCACAGTTTTGAGAAAATTCACTTTTAAAATTAAATTAACCATTGTTCATATTAAAAGAGTTCAAACATGCTTTGGACATAACTTCCATTCTAAAGGAAATTTTTGCATGGGGTTTCTTTTAAAATGCTCCTAAAGAATCAGATTTTAATATAAGCTATTATTATTATTATTATTATTATTATTATTATTATTATTATTTACACTTTTAAAAGTACATGATCCCTTAAAAGATTCAGTATTTCTGATCGATTTAATCGCGACAGAAGTAAAATTACATAAAACTATCATTTCACCCACGATGCAGTTAAATATTTTAAAGTAACACAACATGTAGGATAATATTCATTAAACTTCGAAGTATTTAAATACAATACAAAAATCAATAGAGCGGCAAAAGCATACACAGTATTGGTACATTTTTAATTAAAAAAAATATCATGCTAATTATAATCTTAGCTTAATTGTATCCTTTTATCAATTTCTCTTTCTCCTCCCACCTTCCTCTGCGTCGCGTCGGCTTAATTCTGTATCATTACTTGGTAATGAATGTTACGTTGAAGCTTTCTCTACGCAGACAATTACAAGTATTAAAAGACGAAAAAATTCTACAATTCGTACAGCAGCCAACTTAAATTAAATAAAACTCATACTGTAACAAAAGTGTTTCTAATTATCAAATATGTTAATTCTTTTACGAATTAAAATTCAGCTTCCATTTAATCTTCAGGTGTCATGGTCTAGTAAACTGGCATTCTGCCCGGGATTTCCCGCCGAGGTAACAGAAGAGAGAAAACTCGTGTTATGTTGTTAGGAAATTAAATCGGTGTCAAAAAAGAAATGTTTTATTTCTTCTGTTAAGAGGGGTACGATGGAAAGAATACGAAATTGAATTAAAATTGGTTGATTTTTTATTTATAAGAATATGGAGAGAAAAAAAAACTGAAAAGACGTACACTATTACTGCTCAGTGGCTTTGACCTACGACAAGGTTTTTCGAAGAATTTAAGAGGATCAGCTAGCTACTTACTGCATATGCAAGGCGAAAAGGTTTTGCACGGAGCAGGAAAAAAAAAAAAAAAAAGACAGATTTTGAAGAAGTCGCAAAAAAGAAATAAGTTACAAAAAAGTAATAAAATAATCTAAATCTTCTTGGAATGTCGAAGCAAAGAGCTTTCTTATAAAAGATGGCTGTATCGGAAATAAAATTAGGAGTCGGTTACAAAGCATTATGCAGGTTGTTTTGATGTTTCTACAACAATATATTTAAATCAATGATGTGTTGAAAATATACTAAGTCTATTATGGTTATTTCGGCTCGCCTCTTTCTTTCTTTTTTCTTTTTTTGCATGAATTTGTTCTGTGATTTTAAAAGAAAAGTTACGCTTAAAACCTACAATTAAATCAAAATACACCTAAGATACATTTTTTTCAAATAATCTTGGCATACTACTTGTTTTATTGTACCCTTTTACAAATTTGCGATAATTACTAAAGACATATAATCTGTAAAATAAAATGAGCATTTGAATACATAATGTATTTTTATGCCAATGCGAAATTGCTAACTTAATTAAAAGTATCTAAACCACCAATAAAAAAGCTTAATCCAAAAAGTTCAGATTAATCACATAACATGAAAAACGCTAAAAAAACATTTTATGAACATTCTAAACGAAATTTGCCATTTTATATGGAAATTTATCAGTAGCCACCGGCTAAAGCTTCTATTATTGCAAATTTTATAAATTATGTAAATTTAATTAATTGCTAAGTCTCTTAAAGAAATGTTGTACATGCGTGTAACTAAAATGTTCAGCAAAATGGTGTAAAAAATTCTGATATATATATATATATATATTATATATTTATTTATTTATTTATTTATTAATGGATTCTATTCAACTTAATTCAAATTTATTCATGATTGTACGCTATAACTGTACTTTTTAGGTGCGTTCGTAATTATATAAATACGTAGCACCCATAGTCGTCGGCTGATCCGTCCGTCCGTCTATCCGCATATAACAGCGCAAAAACTACCCAACCAAATGGTTTGAAATTTAAGATATATTATCTTTGCAGAATTTTGTCGAGACATTTCAAATTTTATGAAAATCGAATCAAAACTTTAAAAGATATTAATAAAAATATTTATTAAGAAATTTGAATTTTTTTCTTTCTTTTTTTTTTTTTTTAAAGCGGTGCTTTCTTGTTATAGGAGCTTCCGAGGTTCAATCGTCAAGCGACCGAGATACTTATATTATTACATAAATTAATCTGCAGACGATATAATTCATTTCACAGAATTAAAAATCATCAAGATCTGAATATTTATATAACTAGCTATAGTACAGGATTCCCAGCAAAACATGACTGGCAAATTCCCTGACTCTCCCTGACCAAATCTCAAAAAATTCCCTGACTTTCCCTGACCAAATCTCAAAAAATTCTCTGACCAAACGGGCATACAACGAAATTTGTTTACTTATTTTTGCAATCCTTTGTCGAAAATTAGCGATTTTTAGGTAGCTTTCAATACAAAACAATATAAAGCTACCTATTGCAGCCGTTCGGAGGAAAGCAATTCGGAAAATTTTGGTATATTTTCACCGATCATGACCCCCAGACCCCAAAACCACCCTCCGTTCAAATGTTGATTTATATATATATATATATATATATCTCCATATATACATATATATATATCTGATCTATGTCATACGATAACGCCCGTATTTATAAATCAATTTTGATGAAACTAATTGTGTGTATTAAGGTCACTAATGTCTCGACCGAGTTCGTTGGCCAACTTGGTCCGCCATTTTGTTTCAAGATGGCGGCCATTTAAAATTTAAAACTGAAATAAATATACAAAAAAGTTTAAAATTTAAATTTATTTTTTAATTACGTGTTAGGCCTTGGTACAAGGATTCCGGAGCATTTTTTGTTTTACCTCTATCTTAAAAAATGGCTGAGATAGAGCAGTTTGAAATTCTAGGGTGGCTGACATTTTGAAACAAGACAGCACATTACAAAATACCAATGATTAATTTATGAGTTTTAGTGAACGCGATTTCTCGCAAATTATTTTCTTTCATTGTTGTAATCATTTTCCCAATCATACGCATAAAACTATATATTCATATCCGTTAGCGCCAAATTCTCGCCAAACTTGGCAACATTTGGCGAAATATCGCCAAATTTGGCGACCAAAATAAGTCTTCATAAATGAAGCCAATTTGGCTATAGCTCAATAATTTGGCGAATTTCTTATTCAAATTCAGTATTAACGAATCTTTTGTAAACGTTTCTTTGCATTTTAGCTTGCTGTTTTCGTGTAACATTAGCTAAAATTTTAAAACGAAGACATAGGAAAGCTACCTTTTCCTTCCGGTACAGGCCGGAAGGACTTTTTTTTCTGTGATTACTCTTCAAAATTCTCTATTTTTTTTCCCTGAGACTATATGATGAATTACGCATCATTTTTCATTTTTTTCCAAAACTTTTTAGAAAATATTTGTAAATTCCCTGACTTTTTCTATGTATTTTAAAATTTTCGTGACTACTTTGAAATTCCATGACTTTCCAGATTTTCCCTGACTTTCCATGACGCTGGGAACCCTGTAGTACGAACGCACCTCGTTTGTCACGTTTGACGTTCAATTTTCAACTTGGTTTAGGTGCGTTCGTAATTATATAAATACGTAGCATCTATAGTCGTCGTCTGGTCTGTCCGCATATAACAGCGAAAAAACTACCCAACGGAATGGTTTGAAATTTAATACATATAATCGTGGCAGAATTTTGTCGAGTCATTTCAAATTTTATGAAAATTGAATCAAAACTTAAAAAGATAATTAATAAAAATATTTATTAAGTAATTTGAATTTTTTTGAAAATCGGTACTTCATTGTTATAGCAGCTTCCGAGGATTAATCGTCAAGCGATCGAGATGTATCGCGAAGTTATCTAACATGTATGACGTTATAGTCATATATGACATTTTATAATCTCTATGACCAAGTTATAGTCACATTCTTCATTCTATTAAATCCTATCATACGTAATGAATTAAATAATATAACATGATAGGTAATGATTATAGGTTGCCATGGTGATTACGTACTATTTAAGATGGAGTCATATTATTTTCGCATTACTGAATTTAAAAACCGAATTTGTATATTAAAATTATTTAATTGTAGCACTCCTATAATCTACCGACAGTTTTTTTGGCTAGAGGTTTCCGAAGAAATAGATATTAAATGGAAAAAGAGTATCTACTAAAATTTAAATAAGGAATCTTTATTGGATTCATAAATAAATGCTGCTTTGGGGACGGTGCGGTTCCTATTATGTTTTACAGTTTCAGGGTTTTTCCTTAAAAATGTTACACTTCCTGAGTGACCGTAGTAGCAGATATATATTTTTTTTTTCAATTTCATTATAATATTTAATGATTGGCTAATTTAAAAGATGAGAAACCACTGTTTTAGACAATTGGATTCCCAGTATTTTAAAATGCTTTACATTTAGAAAATACATAATAAAAATCAAAGATAAATAGATATCATCGATGAAATCGAAATTGATTACAGTGCTAATATATATATGTTTAGCTTTCTGATAATCATTCAAAGTGAACTTCTTAAAACAAAGTCGACTAATTTCATTAATTTTGGTTCGTATGTATATATCCTATACCATTCATATCTTTTTATAAACACCAGTATTCTGTAACTGTCTTTCAAATTCTAAATTATCAAACCATATTCATTTTTTTTTTAACCCAGTGAAATCTTTAATTTTAACGTATTATTTTTTGCTATTAAATAATCATAAGAAATAACTAAATAAATAATAAGAAGAAGAGACAACTATTAATAAATTTTGACTCAGATAACGTTAAAATGTAGTATTTATTATTAGTATTAATAGTAAAAGCTTTGAATGTCATAGACCCCAACACATTTGGCATTTTGCCAAGACATCTTTCAACAATGGCATATTTATGAAGGGTAGTGTTACGTTATTCGGGAAATTATGCTAACTGTAGGTTGAGCGAAAATCTTACATCGGGTCAAGAACCTGCATATTTCTCTGCACTTGTCTCCACTTTTGGGTGAGATTCGTGTCGGTTAAACTTTTTTCATATATTTTTTTTTTTTTTAATGCTTTGGATTGGACGCAGGATCAGGGCCGACCTTCTCCATAAAAGAGCATCGGTAAAAGAGATAAATTGGTACATTACACTTCGTTAGAAGTAAAGGAATATAAAAATCTTACTTCTCGTTTAGGTCTTCTATAAGACTGGGGAATAGATGCGGGGTCAGATGTAAACTTTTTTTTTTTTTTTTTTTTAACGAATAAGTAAAGGTAATTTGTCTCGTTCGAAAGTCTCTATAAGCTCGGGGCACGGATGCATTACTCCCCACCCCTTTACAGCCCGGTATACACAGGTCGAATTTAGACCTCTGCGAGTCGAACACTTATAACGAATATTAATCTCAAAATATATATTTTTTTTTAATTAATATTCGAAAATAATATGTATTCTAACATATAAAAAAGTTAATCGAAATCAATTTCTAGAAGCTTCAAATATTCTAATCACAAATTACAGTTCATTCCACCAAGCAGTTTTTGAGTTATGAGTAAAAACTACCCGCGTTGGAATCTGTCTGCAACGATTAAAAATCAATTTAACAATACTAGTTCAAAACTTTACATCTTCATAATGCCTAAACTACTTTACCGAATGACTTCCCGCTTGATATCCGAAGGTAAAATTTACCAAAGAATCAAAGTATAATGTCAAAATTAGATGTTCATTTTGAAAATTTTAAACTTTGTTACAATTTCTATATGCAGATGACTCTCTAAACAAAATTTAAATATAGTTTTAATTAGAGACGTTATTACTATTTTATTGGTACCAGTCACATTTTTAAACTATAATTTGCGATACAGTTAGTAAGGAGTATCCTTTTCTTTATCCATGACTATACATGGATAATTGAACAGGTAGATTTATATAGACAAATATGCACCAGTAAGAAGGATACTGTATGACCTCTTCAGTTCTGCAATTCACATAAGTGAACCTCTATTCATTCCCCTATAAAATCTACACAGTTTGCTTTCTGGAGATTTTGACTTCACATCTATGTAGTTGAATGTTTTGCTTTGAATTTGAAACGACACCAATAAAAGGCATCTACCGATGCTGATTTTTCTTATGAAATGTTGTTTTCACTGGATTTTTTCGAAATTCCTCCAAAACAACGCCACCGAAAGAGTAATTTTCCAAATTTTTTTATAATTTCGATACCTAACAGTAAAATAATTTGAAATCTTGTTGATTATTAACTTACTTAAGCTATTACATCCCTATTATGTGAATCTTTTTTTTTTTTTTTTCCCTAAATATCAATACTGGATTTTTCTTCTTTTTTCTGTGATCTATAGTGTCATATTTTGTGCGTAAAAAAAAAAAAAAAAAAAAAAAAAAGTAATATGCTAACTTCAGATTGAAGTTATAATATTACTATAATTACCCATTAGATTGATTATAATAATATTCCAACTTCAAGTCTGAAGAGGATAAAAAAAAAAAAGAGCAATATTAGATGTAAGATTTTTTTTTTATTATTCATCTTATAGGAGGAAAATAGTTAGCCAATAGCCGCAGGCAGTTTATGTTTCAATTATTCATCTACATGAAAATCCTTTTGTAGGGCAGTTTAAAGACTTTTACTAAGTTTATAATTCTTTAATAATTTCATTAATGACTTTCGATTCACTCTATATTGTAACAACACAAGTATTTTGCAGCTTCGTATAAGTTTTTTTTTTTCACTTCTTAATACCTTTGAGAGTACCCTTGGGGGAACATGTAATTCAGTAATGAAATCGCTGACTAATACCATTTCTAGGAAAAGTTCATTTCTAGGAACATCTTCTAAAAATAATTATGAAAAAACGAAAATAGTTATTATCGACTTCGAAGTCTAATCATTTAATTGAGATTCTTGTAACTTAAAAGAGTATTTTACATGCACACTTAAATTCGCTTTGCATTCACCCAAATAAAAATAACAAAGTTATTCGAAACTACACCTCTTAGCGATTATCTAAAGCAGATTTCCTTAAGGGAGAATTCATAACTTAAAAGGAGAAAAGTTGAATTTGCTAATTTATTTCAGCAATTAAAATTCACCTTGTATGCAAGCTTCAGGTGTCATGATCTAGACAAACTGGCACGTTGCCAGAAACCTCTTCCATTGAAGCACACAAGGGAAAACCTCATATTATGTTATTCGGGAATTTAATCTGTGTCCATTGAAATGTTTTAGTTCTCCAGTAAAGACACGTAAAATAAAAAGGACAAAAGTGGCATTTAAGGCGGTTAAGTGTTCTAAATTAAGTACAGAGCTCAATGAGTAAGGGTCGAATTCAATTAATATGATCTAATTTTTAAGGAAATTTATATGGAACTTAATGGATATTTCTTTAAAAGGTCCTATATAGGAGTTGCAGAATACAGAAGTAGGTTACAAAAAGTTTAACTAATAATAATAATAAAAATATGATACTTAAATTAAAACAGAAACTGGGAAATATGCATTAATACTAATATAATATATAATACTAATATAACATTAATTCATAATTCGTCAAAATATGGCATTCTTTAATAATAATAATAATAAAACAAGTGTTATACAAAATAAATCGCACTAATGCAATAATTACTGAAAATTACCGTTTCACCTGCAGATTACAACAACAATGTAATAAAAGTAACATAAAACTAGTAGTCCATGGGAAATGTACATTAGAAAATTTTATTTTTCCAACTTGTAAATGATGAGGCCAGCATGGAAAAACCGAATTATCCAACAAAATTTCTTAAGGGAGAATTTTCTGTGGCCAAAAAACAACAAATGTTTGGGACTTTTTTTGTTGTTTTTTAAATATCTCGAGACTCGTTGTCGTAGCGTATTATTTGTTAATTACAATGCTAAAGAAGACAAAATTCTCTACAACTTTCATATTTACAACTTCGTAATACACTCAATAGCAAGCGCATTACGACATTTAAAAAATAAGACATTTTTTTCAATTTCCTTAAAAACCGTGAAAAACGTAGTTTTGTCCAGAGGATTCAATGTTCCCCACGGATATAATGATGTATGCCAACTTCTACATATTGACAGCAGAAAATTATCTATTATTTGCACACCCTCTTCTTCATTTTCATCACAACAGACATATTTTATATTCAATAAATCTATATAATTTAGCAAGTAGGGGAGAGTGTGGATGATGAGACAATTTTCATATTTAAACAGTAACTTTAAGTATATACAATTGTTAATTTTAAAGTATTGTTTAAAAGAATATTTCAGCATTTAGTAACTTATTGGCACGCCAGTTTCAATAAAAAAATTTTGTTTAATTTTAAAAATTATTTTTATAATGCACATATTGTTCATTTTATTCCATAAACATTTTATTCTATAGTACAATGATATATTTTATTTACCAATTATTGATGACATATGTTTTAATGTTGTACTGTTTTAAGTATAGCAAACATTGAATTGTAGTTCCATATAAAAGGAGGCAATGAAAAAATTAATATATCTTATGTAAACAAATACTTTTATGTTATAAAATATCTACAATAAAAACAGATTATTTCATTAACTAATATTATGCATTTATATCTATTGTAAAATTTAAAAATTCTATCAATAAATATTTAAGATCACTATTTTCATAAAATTTTCCAAATATTAGTTTTAGTAAATATTGTTTATATTTTTCCACTTATATTATATAAATATTACGAGAGATTATAACATTTCATCGTGCAAAAATGTATAAAATTTTAAGATTTTATCTATTAAATGTCTTAAAGGTTAAACAGAGAAACTTTGTTTGTTGAAAAATACACTTTGTGGAATATTCTAATCTATCTTCTGTAATATGTACTGTTTTGAAACTATATCTGTTGAATGATCTCAGTGCTACCATTTATCAAATGAAATACCAAGTTATTTATGATTGTAGATCATATAAACATTGTTGCTACATTCATCCCCTATCTCATTTAAGTCCACTTTCCCTACACAATAAAGTAAGGTACGCTATATGACTGCATAAGCTAAATGGAAAAATGTATTTTAATAATAATAATTTCTACGGGATACTTAACAATATTTGTGTCTCTGTGATGGTACTGTTGTAGGATTATTAGCATTCAGTTATCCTGAATAGAAGATATATCAGGATCGTGTTCCTCTACAGCAGGGGTTCCCAAACTTTTAGACCGACGTACCACTAAATCGAAGTTCATACTTCCGCGTACCACCAGGTAACAAACGTAAAGCTAATATAGAAAAACCTATAAAAATGAACCTGTCTAAAACGAAATATATCCTTGGTCTTTCGTGTTACCGTCATAGCAGGTTTTATTGTATATAAAAATTAATGATTACATTACTAAATTGGTACTAAGATAGACTGCTTCATAATAACATTCAAGTAAAAAGTAGTATCACCATTAAATTTTAATAATGTATACAATATAAAAAAAGTGTTTTTGTATAGGAAAAGAGCCACAATACTTAATGACATATTGGCGCACACTGATTCATATACTGTTACAGTAGGCTGATTACACTAATTTGCTTCTATCGCTAATGAAAAGGGTGGACTTGTTTTATCAAGCACAGCTTCCTCAATATTAGGTAGTTTTTGTAATAAGTCAGATTCGATGTTTAGTTTATCCCTGTATTTGTTTTTGATATAACGAAGGGGGGAAAAGCACATTCCCAGAGATATGTTATGCTAAACACAAGCAGAATTTGACGATATCAGACGGTATTCTCATATTCTCGCCAACAAAAAAAATAGCAAATCTGTTACATTCATCCTTTTGAATGTGGACTCCAGTAATCCATCACAGGAGAGCTGAATAAGTTCACTTCTTTCCTCTCTCGTGAGATACAGTAACAGGGTGTCTCAAATGAGAAACGAATTTCTTATACAAAGCTTAGTTAGCGCATTTAACATAGGCTCGATACAACTGTATTAATAATAAATGCGACAATAATATCGCGCATTAGCACTTGCAAGTTTCTTCATACATTTATGTATATACTACCTCGTACTTTTATGTAGCTATATGTACCTATGTAGCTTTACCTCTTTATCATGTGCCTATATGTAGCTTTACCTCAAATCCGCACTGCATATGACCACAGTTTTTGTTTGGTATCAGATCATCATTTTAAATAACCTTACTCTGTTAAAAACTAATTAGAAAAATATTTCAATCAACAGAATTAATTAATTTGTGAAATATGTTTGAAATAAAACTTTTATTTCAACACCTCCTAGAAGCTCTTCCAGTACAAAGAGAACAATGTGTTATAAATTACACTTGGAATTTTATTTTGTTTTAACTGCTCCTACTCACACGAGCTACTCCTACTTCCAATCATCCAGACTTTACCTTCAAATAAAGAATATTTATAAAGAATATTTAAAAAGTTCTTCTGCTAATTAAAAATACTTCATTCATTAATTTTATAATTCGGTCTTTATTAAAAAATTCAATTTTTATACATATAAATCTAATAATTATGTTTTTAAATCTGGAAAACTGACTGTATCATAAGCGGTGTGTGCAAATTTCAGCAAGTCTGCAGTAACAAACATTTCTCGTAACAAAATAAAAAAAAAAAAAAAAAAAAAAAAAAAAGAAGTGTTTACCGATCTAAAATCGCATTCGAATTTATTTTTTTTAATTTCCAAGCAATAAAGACAAGCCGTTTTTGATTCCATAATAATATGCTGGATTCTGTATTTTTGATTCCATAATAATGTACTGTTTTCTGTATTTTTTATACCATAATAATATGCTGCATTCTGTATTTTGTTCCACGTACCATCGGACTTATGCGTACCAGTAGCCAGAGCTTCGCGTACCATAGTTTGTACCAACACCTGCTCTAGAGGTATTTTTCTTTTTCCTTGTAGTTATTTGTCACCCGTCCCCTCTTTCCAATACCCATTCTATCTATATCGAGCGGGTATGTAAGTTGTAAAAATAGACTCATTTTTGAAAGGCTGTACTGCACGTAAGAAAGAGGGCGTGCAAATAACATAAAATTTACTGCTATCAATATGCATAAGTTTAAATCCATGATTAAATCCGTGGAGAACATTTGAATCATCGGGAGAAAACTACGATTTTCAAGGTTTTTAAGGAAATCGAAAAAATTGTCTTATTTTTTAAATGTCGTACTGCGTTTGCTATTGAGTCTATTAAAAAGCTGTAAATATGAAAGTTGTAGAGAATTCTGTCATCTTTAACATTGTAATTAACAAATAATACGCTACGATAACGAGTCTCGAGATATTTAAAAAACAACAAAAAAAGTCCCAAAAATTTGTTGTTTTTTGGCCACAGAAAATTCTCCCTTAAGAAATTTTGTTGGATAATTCGGTTTTTCCATGCTGGCCTCATTATATACAAGTCAGAAAAAAAAAAATCTTCTACCCGACCTTTTGCAAGGTAACGTCTTTTTTTGGTACATTTCCCCTGGACTATAAAGAAATATACAGAATATCCACTCTCATGGACCGTAAAGGAAATTCCTTTAACATGGGAAATCGCATTGACACTAATGCGCAAATTTCTAATAGGGGAACTACCCAAAGAGCAAGGTCGCATCCACATTTGACAGATCTTCCTATGGCAGTTAAATTTGAAGAATAAATAATTTTCATCAGTACTGTGAGTTAAATCATTGCTTTGTTTAATGCAATTTTCATCGGAAAATAATAAACGATATATTTATAATAAATAAATAAATAAATAAATAAATAAAGTAATACAAAACTTATTAAAAAAAAGTTTTACAGCTATTTATTTCATATTTAAATGCAAGAAAATCTTTTTAATGAATTTCTAATAAAATGGTAGGGAAATTTGGATTCGAACTTACTATTAACTAATCACTAGACTACAATTCCTTGTTTATAAGTTGACTTATATGTATATAGGTACTGTATGAAAAAACAGTCTGATGCTACAGATATGAAAAATTGTGATAAATTCACTAGCCTTTTCAATTTTACCTTTTCTGACTTCCCAAAAATAAGGCTATGCAAGAATGTACCAGTCAGGTCCATTGAACACGTATGTAAAAGCATGCAATTACAAAAATTTAAAAGTAGTACTGATTTGAATGGGTATATTAATAATACAATATAATGTATGCAAAATCGAAAAAAAAAATATGTATATGGTAACTGGTAAACATTTTAATTATATTCACGTGATGTACAGATCAACAAAGGTTGCTTCAGAGTCCAATAGATTAGTCTCGGTAGTAGAGAATTAAAACAACTTTCGACGTATAATCCTTAATACTGCAGTGTTGAATTAAGAAAATTGTTTTCATTTCATAACTTAATTTGCATAAAAACTATAGTCGAAGAGAATATAAAACAATTATTTCGTTACGATTTTCTTTTCTTTTTCTAATATAGGTTTCGGCTTAAAATTACTCTCAAGTTTTTAGAATAAATAGCTCTACCTGCATGTAAATACAATAAACAAATCAAACGATACTTTTTTTTTTTTTTTTTTTTTTTTTTTTTTTTACTGTCTGTAGCTGCCTAAGTAGTACTTAAAACAATTAAATTCATTTATCTCACAATGCAATTTTTCAACATTCATCATATTCAAATTGTTATACATAAATTTCTATGAAATATAAAGTTATGGGACTTCGAACAATAACTTTCACTTATATATTGATCAAATTACTTTCAAGGATTTTTGTTTCGAAATAAAATTTTGAAAATATCATTCTCGTGGTAAAAATTAATCACAAAAAAATTATTTTTATTTATTTATTAGAATAGATATTTTTGCAAATCCTGAAGACAAATTAACATTTATTCTTTTCGGTACTTAAATGAAAAATGTATGCAAAAAGCGACGTTCTTTCAGAAGACATATCTGTAGCTCGAAGAATTTTCGCATAAGCCATTTATTTTTATTTGGATATTTTATTTCGCTATGAGTACCAATCAGTCTGTTACGAGTGAAACAGCGAAAGTTTTAATATATTTGTAATTAACCTTTTCGGGTCTGACGTACTATTAATAGGACATGTCTTTTCATTGAGTATTATTTCATCTTAACGCTTATTTTCGTTATTATCTGTCTTGTAATAGTATATGTCTATACATTTATTAATATGATTGCTTTTATGTTTCAGCATTTAGTAATAATAATAATAGTTTGCTTAATTCCCTTAGCACCGTTGAAGATTCTTTTATTTCAAACATATGTTTCACTCTTTAAATTTAAAATTGGAGCTATTTCTCCAAACGTAATTTGTGACGAAATATAAAAAATAGTAGAAAATGTTATGCTTGTTTTATACTGATGTAATACGACATCTCTCCAAAAGTCTTCAAAATTTCTTTCTTAGTCTATTGCCACATGAATAGTATGCACAATAATTATTTTCGTTAGATTTCAGTAAATGACATATTCGATAAATTTCAGTAATCTTTAACTGTGATTTGGATAGCTACTTTTAATGTTATTAACGTAAAAGTAATTTTTTCCGAAAACTGATAAAAAGGATCCGAAAGGGTTAAAGCATTTTTCTATGGATAATATTAATATTTTTTAAATTAGAATACCACGAAAGAAACTCTGATCCTTAAATTTATTGACTATAAGTAAAATAATAATAATAATTAGAGAAAAAAGAAAGTAAGAAAAAAAGGAAAGAACAAGTAAGGAAAAAGAAAGTAAAACCGACTTAAAGGGATTGTTCCTTACCTTTGTGTTCCTGTGGCAACATTTTATTGCTAGCCACATTGGGAGTTCTGCACGGTCCAAACATAGTTGACCCGAAATCAGAAATCAGATTTTCACGAAAGGTAAAACTTAAAAAGTAAAAAAAGACAGAAAACAGATAGACAGACAAATATATTAATGTTAGATCCTGATGATTCTATAATGAGGTCATTTGAAGGCTAAAAAGTTTGAAAATAGGAGCATCCGTTGAAGAGTTATGTGTGGTCATACACAGTAAAGAAAAAAAGATACAAACGAATTGTATAACCTCCTTCAAAATTTGATACTAAAACTTACATTTAAAAAAAAAAAAATTGTAAATTTAAAATTTCCACAAAATTTTCATTCATTTAAAGACAAACAAAAAATATTTTTTAAGAGTTGAGTTTTTTTACAGAGGAAGGAGGCCGGTACTAAGTTACCCAAATTCAATTGATAATCTAAATGTAATATAATCTTTATAAGGTCAAAAATCCTACAAATAATTTAGTTTGTTTTAATATATAATTATGTGTGTAAAATATATATATTGAGATGCATATTTAAAGAAACGGGAAAGAAACCTTGTCTTCTAAAAATTCTGAATACTGGCCGTTGTCTATTTAAGTAATTCTCAGAAATCTGGTAATTTCATATCCCAGGGCCCTCGTGAGCATATTTTAAAAATTACAAAAACAAAAGATGATTTAAACTATCAGTGATACACATAAACTGCCATTATTTTCTTATTGAAATTGAAATATAATAATAAAAATATCTTTTTAAATGCAAATATCATTCCCCCACTATGTCCCCATCCACACATGTAGGAAAGAAAATGGTTTCTCTGTCATTATGACGTGTATGTTTATAATGTTTTTTTATGAAATCAATTAAAGATACTTAAATAAATATTTAGCCACTTAATTGTATTAATACTTTATGCAATGGAAGAAATTGAGACACTTTTTATTGTTATCCCTAGTAAATGACACCTCACATTACTACAAATTTGCCTTATTTACTAAGTAAATGGCAGAACATACATTATAAAGGTCTAGGATAGTAGTAAAGTAATAAAACTATAGGAGTAAAATAATAAAACCGTCTTGTTTTTTGCTCAACAACATTCCTCAATCTTCAATAGCTAGCACATCGCTTTTAAGTAGTAAATCAAAGTAAGTATTTTTATTACCTATCATTCCTTAATCCATCATAAATTTAATAAGAGCAAATAAAATTTCTTTTTCTGTTAATATATTATTGAAAAGATATTTAGCAACTGAAATACCTAAGCCTACTCATTTTTGTGAAAAGTGATTTTCAGAAAGATTTTATCATTCCCTCCCAATCATTTACTCAAACTTTTAATATATGAGACAGTGATCTGAATTCACTTATATATGTAATTTACTATAAAATAAGACTAATCTAATGCAATAAAATACATATTAAAAAACTCACATTTTTAATTAGAAATTTTTAAAGGAGTAAGTAAGGTTAATCTTTTTTGGAAAAATTTCAATTAGGCTCAATAAAAAAGCCACTTTTTAGAGAATGACCCATTTATCAAATTTCTTTACACAATTTTCTCAACACTTGTAGACTCGTAAAAGCTTTGTGAGATAAATAAAGTAAAATTTTCTCTGTAACCCCCCCCCCTCCCTCCCCCACATTAAAGAAATAAATTTTTGTATACACATGGGTAAGCACAAATAAAGATTCAAATAAATTAATCATCTCTGCTAACATTTCTTTTAAAGATACTTTTTCATTTTATAACATTAAGTTCCATTTATAACTGACGGCTACCCAAAGGAGTCAGAACACAACTTAGGGAATCTATAAACATATATTAGAAAGTACGATGGGGATAGAAGATTAAGTATGCCTCTCCGTTGTCTTAAAAGGAAATCCTCTCTCAGGCAACTGACGGAAACTTCAATTTTCCTTGCGAGGAAAAGGGTCTGAGACAACAGATACATTTGTCATTTTAGCAGACTTTAATGACAGCAAACTTTAATTTCCGAATTTCCGATAGCATCAAGAATCCAAGAAGCAAATCTAGTCGTCAGTATTTTTTGAAAAGTATAAAATGTTAAAGTAAACTAGCGATAGGACAATCTGATGTGCAGCATTTGCATTGCGATGAAATCTTTCGATTTGATGGAGGGGGGGGGGGGGGGAATCCTTTTTTTTTTTTTTTTTACACATTTAGAAAAAAAAAATTAATTTTAATTTCATTAAATATTAAATTCAGGGTTGGCAAGGTTTTAATAACTTTTTTTATTTTTTCTCTCAGAAAAATCGTTTTTTTTTTTTTTTTTTTTTTTTTTTTTTTTAGAACAACTCGGATATAACATTTTTGTTTCTTTTTGTAATTTAAGTACTTCAAGTTATTAATATTGGATATAAAGAATTTCTACTTTTAACAATTTACATCAACATTCAACGTGAGAAATTATTTTATTGGCCTGGGCTTCTATAGTCAAAATCTCATAAGAGATTGTATATTCATAAAAGCTAGAAAAAAGTTCAATTATCTTAAAAATTTTAAATGAAAATTCTGTTGAATAAGCACCTGTTTACTTTTAACTAAATTATATTACGAGATATGTTTTTAAATGCTCTATAACACAGTTGGACCCCAATAACTAGAAACCTTACAGGGGGGGGGGGGGGAAATCGAGATAAGGTTTGGTTCAGATATCAAAATTTCATAAATATAATGTCTAAAAATATATAATTTTATCAATGCTTAATTTAAATCACTTAAATCTGCATTATAACATAATTAAATCGAATATAAAAATTAGAATTCTTTATCAAGGTATCAAGGTTTTATTGTGTACAAATTCTTTGAACATAAGACATGACGCTTTCGCTAATCATGTTTAAATTGCAAATGAATTGAATTTTCTACATAACTCACTGAAGTCCCTGAATTTAAATTATATTCAAATGAAGTACTGTTACGTAATCAATACTACCCGACAATGTGTATTTTTATCAACAAATATGGCATAGAAAATAATTTAGTAGGGGAAAAAGCGATTAACCCCCCTTCCTTTTTTTTTTTTTTTTGCCAACTCTGATTGAATTTCAAATAAGAAATCATATCTACAATACAGGTTAACTGAAAATTACGATATTTTGGTGCACTGAAAGTAAATTTTCTCCCAGAAACTACAGGATTTCGAAAATATTATTTGTAAAAAAAAAATTGCGTCCTTTATAAATTTGATCTTTAATTTCGGAGCTGGTGGAATGACAACGAAGCTATTTCGACACATTTATACAAAAATATTTCGGTTTCTTGAATTAGAACACTAGCTTTGTTTTTAAAATGGTGTCGTTTCTATCTAAAGCTTAACAGTTTTCGGGCCCTTACGAACAGTCTGAAACACCATCTACTTAAATTTAAAACCTTTTTTTTTTATATATATTTTAATGAGAAAATGGCATTAATAGAGGTATCTCGTATATTCTCCCCTTTTCTGCTTTTCCCCCCACAACAATGGAATAACCTGAGTGTCACCATTAATAAAAATTTCAATAAAAATGAAAAACAAACAAAAAAAAAAAATGTCCCCAAAATTAATTTCAATTTCGAAGATTCGAGCTGTTATATTGCTTCTAATAATTTATATTCGTCTGAACTCGCTATTCATCGTACTCTCAAATTAGCATACATATAATCCGATTTTTGGCTTACAAAGATTTTTTTTTTTTTTTTTTTTTTTTTTAAAGAACATTTAATTTTTATTTGTTTAGATTGGTCTAGAAATAGGTATTACGGGTATATATTTTAACATATTCATATTAAACAGCAACAGCAGTATTTTCCTCGAAAGCTGCAATATGATTATCAAAAAATAAAAATAAAATAAATAAATAACCTCGTAGCAAAAATGTTTTTTTTTTTTTTTTTTTTTTTTTTTTTTTTTTTTTTTTTGTTAAGTTAAAAAAAAATATATATTTTAAGAAAGAAGAGTGACAAGCAAGAAATCAACTCAACAGCTAAACAAAGAAATTATATTTACAATATGGGGTAACTGAATATTACGGCATTGTACCATAAAATACCTCTATTATAGAAGTAAATTTTTAACTAAAAGAAGTAAAACCAGTAAAAGTAAATTTAAGTTTGTTTTTCTAAATTTTATTTATTTATTTGTTTATTTATTCCTTTTATGTACACGGTAAGCACAAATAGAGATTCAAATAAATTAATAATTTCCTAAAATTTCATTTTATTCAGATCAAGACAAGAAAATTAAGAAATACTGTGCAAATGATTAAAATATTCATAAAACCCATAATCTTAGACCCCGAGTCGTAAAGACCACGTCTACAGGCGCACGTGCTTCGAGTCTATACTCTTTATGCATAACTACATAGTTTGTACTTATGGAAAGTATAAAAATATTAGTTTTAATGGAAAGGGGCTTGTGTGTGCTTTCGTTAATACTGATTTTAGGTATATTTAAGGTTATTATCACGGACCCGGCAAAGCTGAGCGTGTGGGCTAGTAAATAAATAAATAAATAAAACAATATAAATAAAACACGTATTTAACAGACATGTAAATTAAACTTCGCACTTAAACCACTGAAATTATCAGAATCGAAAAGACTGCTGTATGTTGGCGATTTCTTCGGCTATTAACTTCTTGCATGCGGCGGCTAATACGAAAGTAATAATTTTAATAAATTTCAAAACTTAAGAGTTTTCAGTAAAAAAAAAAATGGTTTTCAGCTATTTTCTGTAATATGGGAAGGTCAGATTGCATCACCTAGTAATTATTATAGCAATAAAAATTCTCGGCAAATCATAATCCTAAATTAAATAATTTACCTTTCACGGTCAGTCGTAAGGTATTTCTTTTTGCCTGTAAATGTCTTTTTCCAACATAAATAGTTTAACGGCCGAAAACACTGCATTTCGTTGAAATATAATATGGCTATGCAAGATGTACTACAGTTTCAAAGCAATTGCTAATGCGGAACTTTAACATTCTAAGTTCAATAATAATACAGTGGATTCGCGGCAATTCGAACTAATCACAAATTTTCGAAAATTTCGTATTAAAATTAATAAATTCAATATCTTAAAAAAAAAAAAAAAAAAAAAAAAGAAAAAGAAAAAAAAAAAGAAAGAAAGAAAAAAGAAGAAGAAGAAGAGCTACGATATTTTTGAAGATGGCTAGGGATAAGACCAGCCATATTCAACCCTTTTTTCTCGCGGGCCGCAAACATACGTTTGGGATGTTAGGCGGGCCGCAATACACTTGTATAATAATGTAAAAAAGTGTAAATAAAATAGTAAGATAACAAAAGTAGTATAACAAAGCTATATAATATAAAGTTAATACAATTAGCAGGATTGAAGTTTTGTCGCAGAAGAAATGTTACCAAAAAATTTTAACACCACTATTTCCGAACAATATATTTCATAGTAGATTTCTATTCATAATGATGTAGAAATATACCGGAAGACTTTTGTTTGGAATTAGTTATCTTTTTTTTCTGCGTCAAACGTTTAGCCCTCCTATGTCCCTAATAAGGCATTATTAGCTATATGATAAGTATAAACGTAATAATATAACAATGCAGCATTTCCAAGTTTCTAAAAAAAAAAAAAAAAAAAAATCAGGTGATTTTCTTAAAACATTTATTATCTCAATGCAAAAATTTTTTTAGAAATATATAGTGCAAATTTAATTAATTTGAAATAATGTTTGTCCAGTGTTGAAGATTAAGAAGAAATATATACACCTTGACTAACGAAACGGTCTTTAACATGTTTTAAGATAATTTTAAATTAGTGATTATAAATAACAGGGTAGATTTTGCCTTCCCATGAAAATATATGAATGAATGGTGCAGATTCAAAAGTCACATTATCCACATTTTTAAGGTATTGAGTTATTCATATCACCGTGTTCGTCTTTTTAAGTCGAATCGGGCTGTAATAGTGATATGGACCATAATATATATATATATATATATATATATATATATATATATATATATATATATATATATATATATATATATATATAAACTTATTGCAAAAATTAACCATTGAAACAGAAATAACTGACCAAATGCAATGAAATTATTATCCCAAATAGCTATGTCAAATTACACATTATAAAACATAGTCCTAACAAATGAAGTATTTATTCAAAAAGTGAAACATAAGTAAAAAAAAAAAAAAAAAAAAACACAAATGCAAGCTTATAATGTAATTTACTTTTTCAAGGGCTGGGAAACCACATTATAAGCAAAGAATGATTGTTTTCTGTAACTGTCACAAGCTTAAAGCCAAAATTTTGTGACAATTCCAAGCCCAAACAATCATTGGAAAGAAATTGGGAAAAAAAAAAAAAAAAAAAAAGGATACCTTTGAAAATAGAACACTACAAATCAAACGGAAGAAAATAAATCCATTTATAAACAAATAAATACAAAGGAAGACAAAGAAAATCTATACATTACAACATAAATTTGTCACTCACAATAATTAACAAAAATTCCTTAAACATCACAATGTCTACATTTATACCAATACAACCACATGGCGCACATAATGAAATATTATAATCTTGATGAGTTGTGTTATATATATATATATATATAATTACTGCATTGCATTAATTTGATTAAAAAACAGTAGTAATACTATTAATTATCAACATTATAAATTATGAGATATTTTGAATTGTTTATGAATTATTTAATTAGATATTTAAATTAATCTATAAATATAAAATATATTTACAATGTAGTATAAATTAAACATTAATTATTTAAAAACAAGTCTAATATATATTTAAGTAGTAGTAAAAATAAAACATTAATTATTTAATAAATGTCTATAATATCAGTGGATTAACACAGCTGGCAGCAAAAATAATTTGAATTAAAATAATATCTCTTTTACATAATATATTCTTGTTAAGAATATCTGAAATGCTGTGCAAGTTGAATTAATTCTGTGTAGATTTATTCATATAGTAGTATTATATTTTATTTGAATTTTAAGTAAAATTACAAGTTAGTATTGTTTTTTAAAGTTTATTTATATAAATAAATCTAATGAAGTGAGTATGTAACTAATAAAGTGGATATTTAACTAAATATTAATTATGAACTATTATAATACCAATAGATGGCGACACTTTACCTTTCAGGTAGTTGTAGATAATATTGTTAATATTATATTTAATTTAACTATAGAGGGAGCTATTGATTGTATATTAATTTTACTTTCAGGAATTAAAATTGGATGGAGTAATATATATTCACGGATATAAATTTGTTATAAGTGTATTAAAACCAGAATTATTTTGAGTGTTTTTGAATCATTTTGTGATTGGGTGTCATTTATGGGGTTGTGTTTTAAAAAAAGTGTGCTCTCAACTTGTCTTACAAATCATTTCTCTCAACTCGACTTAGTTAACATGTATGATGCATTGCCATGTGGATGTGAATATTATGTAGACGTTGTGACATTTTAAGGATTCTGTATAATTATTGTGAGTAAAATATTTTATCTACACTTTACGCGTTCATATTTCCAATTTTATTATTTCAAAACTGTTATCTCGTGGTAATTTAGTGAGGTGTTAATTACAGTTTTTTGGATAATCGATGTGAGTGAAATATATTGTATTTTCTTAATGGTTTTTTATTTCCTATTTAAATATTTCCAAATTTTAATATTTCCAATTGTTGTCTGGTAATAATTCAGTGTACCTGGATGATTCTACTGATCTTAGCATTATGCCAGTAGAATTATGAAACACGGAATTATTATTTAAAACACATGTGGGTGCATCCAGGCTGATGAGTACATGTGCATGTGTTTTTCCATGTCCAATTCATATTTAATTCTCATGTGGTCCAATTTTCCATTGTGTATGGTTCATATTTAATTTGTTAATCCATTTGTGTTTACTTAATTGCAACTCCAATTTATAATTTTTTTTTTTTCCCCTTTCTCTCTATTTCTTTTTTCAATATTCTTTTGGTATGAGTAAAATTTGGCCAATTACCATTGAAGCATCAGCTATGGTAATATTATGTTTGCACATGTTAATTATTAGCTATGTGGTATTCTGTATACACAGTATCATTGATTATCTCTTTGGAGATTTAAGTAGAATAGAACTTGATATGTTTTTTGAAATTCATAGATATTATATATATATATATATATATATATATATATATATTAAGGTTGAAAAAAGATGCTGAAAATCTCGTTTTGATGCATAACTCACATTATCCAACAACTGTTTTGCAGCAAAACTCACACTCTCCAATTCAACCAATCAGGGAGGTACAGAAGTAAGTAGTGTAAACTGTTGTACTAGTTAACTAGTTTAATGACAGTGAAGAAGTTGAGCCATGTCTAATAGTAAAAAAACTGCACAAATTATTTTTAATAAATTTTTTCGATTTTTGTTGTTTATTACCCTCCAAAATAACATAATAAAAACTAATGTTCAGATTTTTGTGTTGTTATTTTAAATTTATAACTATTTTGGTTTATAACTAACATTACCCATAAAAGTTTGCTGCAAAACTCACATTTTCCATATTTAAATTTAAATTCTAGCTTTACCACAATTATTACAGGTTTAGGACTATGTGCAACTAGTTGTTACGGCACCAAATATATCACACAAAAATATTTGTGCCAATATATCACGTTTATTAATGATAATCAGTTTTTTGCATTTTTCTAAAAACTAGGTTATGTAGAGAGTGTGAATTTTGCGTCTACACCCTTCATATAAAAGAACAGTGAAGGTCTTCAAAAATTTATGCGCATCTCAATTGATTTTACAAATAGAGATTAATGATTATGTGTCGTGGGCCGCATATTAAAGGTCGCCGGGCCGCAGGTTGAGTATGGCTGGATCAGACGATGGGATTCCAAACTTCCTTAAACATTCGAATGAAAATCATTATTTATATATTTACTAGTTCATTTTCGAAACTTCTATTCAGATGAAGCTTTCGTCAGGCATAGAACTCAAATGTTTATTCGAAACAGTTGATCTTTTTTTTTTTTTTATGTAATATTTCTTCATGAAAATTTTTAGTTCATTATATGTTAGAATTCTTTCTGTATTATTTCTTTTATTATACTTCTAATTATTAAAAATGTAATATTTTTTTGGAATTTTTAATATGCTTCTAATAATTTTAAGAAACGAAATTTTAATCATGTAATAAGGGAAGAATATTAAGACCCGTAAATCTCATGCAATATTCCAAAAGTAGTAAAGAGGTTAAATTGCAGTAAAAAGTTATCGGTTTTATTTCAACCGAAACGGGGCTAATAATGTTTTTAATCCAAAAATAAGAAACACTGATTTTTTAAAGATTTTTTTATTATTATTTGTCTAGCGTTTTTGGACAGCACGCACTATTTCCTACCCCGTGCCGTAAAACTTAGATTCTTAATAATTTTGAACTGCACGGAAAATATCTTGAGAAATATCCTGAATTCTAAACATTACAGCGTTGATAAAAAGTATTCAGTGCCCTTATATTTTTAACATATCTTTAAAACTAATAGCCGCATGTCAATTGTCAATGTATAACTACATACAAATATGAATTTATTTTATAAATTATTACAATTTGTAAAAATTGTTAGCTAACTAACAGCTCAACTTTTATAACTCTTTTAATTAAACCATTCGCTTTATTTATTTATTTATTTATTTATTTTTAAATATTAAACTACTTTGTTTTTACTGCAAGTTTTGTTTTCCGTTATACTACTTAATAGATAATCATGAAAATTAGAGTAATTCTTGCCAAAAATTCCAAAATGTACAGAACTTGGTCTTGAGCAACAATAATAATAATTTTTTTTAACCTAAAGAAATATTTAACTAGATATATAACTTTTAAAATTTATATGTTATTATTTTATTATTTTTATTAACATATGTTAAAAATTAAAATAATAAGAAATTGCACATAAATTTAAAAAAAAAAAAAATATATATATATATATATATTTTTTACATAAACATTTTTCTTTATTATTTTCGTGTTTGAAAACTACATTCTTTCTGTTTTGACATTTTCTGCAATGATTATTATTCTGTTTTACATGATTATCAATTAATTTCCATAACACAACGGTACTTCCAGTAAAACTATAGATTTATGTATTTTTTAACTTGTTTTTTAAAGCAAATATGTTAATTAAACGCGGAGTTGTTAATTTGCTGTCATTTTTAAAAAACTGTAACAACTTAAAAAAAAAATTACAATTGTATGCAGTTAAGCGTTTGTGGCCAACTGTTACTTTTAAAGATACCAGGAATGAAAATGGGAATTAGAAAAAAAAAGGGGGGGGGGATTTTCCATGTATACAATGGTGACAAATTCTTATAATTTAGACACATTTTAACAGAGAGTTATACAATATATGCATGCCAAAGCGATTTTTGTTCCAGAAATACATCCATGTAATTACCCAAAAGTGTTTTCTAAAAGGGAGAATATATTCTACACCCAAAAGAACCTTATGCAAACTACCTTTCTCTGTTAAAGTTAAAAAAGCACCCTGGAAAGACACTTCTAAACAGTTTTAGTTAAATGATTTTCAGATGCTCATAACTAGTGATGGGCATAACGATTATTTTGATTATTCCAATGAATCATTCGGGCATGCGCAGAAGCATATCTGTCAAACTTCAAAAACAAATTTATTCAATTACTAACGAAACACATTTTTCATTTTTATCTGGCGTCTAATCTAATTCTAATTAAAATCAGAAACTTTTTTTTTTTCAAAATTTCTGGTAGTAATTGAATAAAAAAAAAAAAATTGAAGTTTGACAGATATGCTTCTGCGCATGCCCGAATGATTCATTTGAATAATCAAAATAATCGTTATGCCCATCACTACTCATAACTTAAGCAATTTTTTGATTTGATATCTCTTCTGCACAGCAGTTCAGTAACAAACTGTAAGGATTTGAATAGACAAAAAGTCCGAGGATTATATTTCACAGCCCCCCCCCCCCCTCCCGGACCTCCCCATATACTTTCAATATTTTATTTGCATTTTTTGCATGAATTCCGAGAATATCAAAAATTGGAGCTCTTTTGTGCCTGAGATATATTAAAAATAATAGGGTGCTCAATACTTTTGATCAAGGATGTACTATATGCTTAATCCTTCATTTTATTGCATTTTTCCAAATTCATTTTTTAAAAAAGTCTATTAAAAAAAGCTTAGATTTCTTTAAGTAAATATCTTAATTATAGTTTAAATTTTTAGTTCAATTCAGAATGTTTCTGGATTTTGCATTTTAACGTTTTTAAAACGTTTGAAATCTTAACAATTTATTATTTATTTATTTATTTATTTTATTTTATTTTATTTATTCATTTATTTTTTTTAAGCATATTGTAAAATAATTATTAAGATCAAAGTTAGAGCCAACAATGGAGATATCGCATAAATTATCGTATATTTTATTCCCAATAGATTCTTGCGAATAATAATACTTAATTTACATTTAAAAATAACCTACTAATTTGCATCAGCAAATTAAAAAAAAGCGATTTGGGAATGATATGTTTTTAACAAAAACAACTAAAAATTTATTTTAATAAAATGTCAAACGCTAAAACATTGATTAGGCAGTAAAAAATACATATATGCATTCTATGAAGCTATGCATGACATCTAAAATGTAGATAAGCTATTAAACTGAAATTTATTCTTAAACAATTTATAATGTTAAACCAATTTATTTATTAAAAAAAAAAATTCAATAACGCCAATTTAAGCTGCAACTACATAATTCGAAAATTCTCTTAATATTTATGCATTATTTAAATATCAATTGATTCAGAAACTCTTTTCATATTCTCTTTTTTGAGCAAAAAAGAAAATTTCAATAAATCTTATGCGCGAAAAAAAAACTAAAAATTATAGTTTTAAAAAAAACTTTTAAAGCCACAACACAAAATTATTTAGGCGTTAAAATTTTAAGCCACTAAAACAGAATTCTGAAACACTACAGAGAGAGAGAGAGAGAAATACCAAAGTGCTCTCAAGAGAGTCAGATATGTGGAAGTAGTAGAAAACAAAAATCAATAAATTTTCATCGCAGACAAATTTGTCTACTGGAAGAATGCATTTAAAAACACGCACTTCCCAATTTCTTTAAAATAACTTATTTTTTACCCCTCCCCCTTTTTTTTTTTCGAAAGAAAAAATAAAATAAAATAAAATAAAAAGAAGATAGAATCAAAAGCTTTAGTATTTTAAAATTGTCATACACATAAAAAAGAATATTTTAACAAGTACAAATGCTATAAGCTTTACTTTTAACTGAGAAGAATGTATTATTCACATTCTTCACAAGCAATTACTTTTAAAAGCACTTTTCTTTACTTTTTTTATCAGCTTAATTTCCACATTATTTAAAAAGAATAGAATGCCAGCAAAATGGGAATTCTTTTGGTTAGTGTATCGCTGTATGGCGCCGGCAGAAGAAATTCAGGGAGATTTTGTAGCAGATATGCCTATGATCAGCAAACAGCCTTCATTTCTTAAAATGAAGAAGAAAAACATGATATAAGCTAAAGTAAGATTTTTTTTTTTCAGATCCCCCACCCACACACCCACACCCGTGAAATACAATTTTTAAAATACAACATTAAAAGCAATACTGATGTATAACAAATAAGAAAAAATATATATTCAAAAGTAAGTTTTTTACCGAAGTTTTCTAAAACGGAAAATTGAAACTGGTCAGGGCACACCTTCCCCCGGAATCCCGTTTAAGATTTTAAACACATGAACGTAAAAAGCCGAATGGAACTAAAAATTGACTTCCACGTGGAAGAGGGGGGCTTAGGCGGAGGGGGCAGTGCTTCCATTACGAAAAATTCTTAATTCCTCATTATTTTAGTGTTTAATTATTATTATTTGTGAAGAATAAAATTTACTACTTTTTTTCAAAATCATCAGAAAAAAAAGAAAATTTAGTTAATTAAATTCCTTGCTTAAATAAACATAGATTTTTAGTTCTCTGATAGAAAAAACAGGGATGAGATCGGCAAAAAAGCTGCAATTATACGCAAGTAATAGTACATTAAATTATACACAAAATATGAGAAAGAACTTTGCTTAATGAATATTTTATATTGGAATAATTAATAATTATTTTATATTTAGTATATAAAAGAGAACAAGTGATTATGTTTTAATATTAAATTACTTACATGGGGATAGGTAAATACTTCTTTAATTATCCTGCTTAACACATGAAGACGTAGAAAATTATTTTTTTTTACTTAAACTTTACTGAGACATAACATTCAATAATACAGAAATCAGAATGTTTTGATAAAAATTAGCAGCAAATAATCACATTTGCCTGAAGCAATCTTGCAAAGTAAAGAGCACGAATCCTTCTAAAATAATAATAACAATGCTCAATAATAACAATACTCAGTTTTCTTTTATTTTAACTAGAGGGCTCTGCCTCCTGCTCGCTACGCTCACCAACCCCCGTTCTGATTTCACAACCTCTTAAAACCTGGTAATGTATCCTATTTTAGAAAGATGATGATGATGATATCACGAACGGCGACTATCTTCTGTAATCAGGTTATAATGCTTTTTCACATTTAATTCATCTTTTTTATTTTTAATATTCATGTGTAAACACGATTTTTCTGACGTAATTTTTTTATTTCCTGCTTTCAACACGTCATCATTTAGTTATTATTTTAAACTTTCATTATTGTTTTTAATAGTCTCGCGCAAATACATTTTTTATTTAAGATAAATTATAATCCTTTGCGCTTATTTAGAAATTGGCAACAATATAAAAAAATGACTTTTTCAATAAAAGATTTTTTAGTCGATTTTTAACGATTTTTTGAGTTTTTATTGTCCGACCGTGATAATTTTTTGAATTTCTGAAAGCTTGATATATTTCGCGTCTGGTGGTATAATTTTCGAATCCGTAGGATGGCTAGAAAAAAAGCAATCGCTCCTCAAAAAAGTCCCTAGTAAAAAAGCGATGAGAATAACCCGGAATATCTACGCAGATTTTCATTGGTCCATTTCCAAACCATTACTTTTTTTATATATAGAAGGATCTTTTATATATAGAAGGATATTTTTATATATTATTTCAAAAATTGCATTGAAAAAATATATTAGTCGAACTGAATATTGCTCTCAGAAGAAAAAAATACGATGTAAACAAAATGGAATAAGCAAAGAATGCAATTCTGTAATAAATAAAAAAATAAAAATACTAACAATTCACAATAATTGAACTGTTCCATTCAAATTAAATAACTCAAAAGATAATTTCAGAAAACAAACTTTTTTTTCCTGTACTTTAGTTAAGAAAATGAGCTATGTGATACAAGAGAGCAAGTTTTTACTTATTTTTTTATTTTGAGGGAAGAGGAATGATTAATTTTATTTTAATCCTTCTGCGGTCTTTTCCAAAATTTACTTTGAAAATTGGAAGGTAGTGATGTTCTTCTTTCTTTTTTTTTAAAGCTGAAATTCGAGAGAAAAAAAAAATTATCTTTAATCGTGTAAAAAAAAAAAAAAAAAAGAAAGAAAGAAAGAAAGAATGATAGAAAAAGAAAAGAAAAAAGAAAAAGAAAAGAGAAATCGCGTCGATGTGCGCCGTCGTGGAAGTAGTCGGCGGAGAGGTCGTTACGCAATTTACCGGTAGCGCAGAAAGTATACTACTGTGGGCAAAAAATAGTAAGATTTTTTTAATTTAAATTTCGCGCGAAAACCCATTCGTCGAAATATTTTTTTTTTCTAGGTTGGTATGACTGTCAGTGACATCTGTGCCAAATGTCACATCAAAATAATCATTAGTGTTTAGTATACGCTTGTCTTTCTGAAGTACAAAAAGGGCATTCGGCGATTTTTACAATGAGTGAAATTATTCAACAAAGAAGTTCCATTAAATTTTGTGTGCGGAATCAAATTTCTGGTGCCGAAACGTTCAGAATGTTGCAAAAGGCCTTCGGTGATAATTGTTTGTCGCGAGCAAGTGTTTTTGATTGGTACAAATTATTCAAAGAGGGTCGAGAACGCGTTGACGACGAACCACGTCCAGGACGGCCATCAACATCAACTGATGATCAACACGTCAATAAAATCAAGGAATTGGTGCTTGAGAATCGACGATTAACAGTCAGAGACCTTACTGGCATCGTTGCGGAATATCGAAAGGATCAGTGAAAACCATTTTGAAAGATGCACCGATAATGCACCGTCGCATACTGCATTAATTCTTCGTGAGTTTTTCGCCAAATTTTCAACCAATATCGTGCCGCAACCACCGTATTCGCCTGATTTAGCTCCGTGTGACTTCTGGCTATTCAGCAAATTCAAACGACCGCTCCGGGGAAATCGTTTTGAGTCAACTGAAGACATTAAACGTGAATCGCTACGCGCATTGAAGGCTATTCCGGAAATTGACTTTAACAACTGTTTCGAGGATTGGAAGAAACGTTGGCACAAGTGTATTGGGGTCAGGGGGGATTACTTTGAGGGGGACAAAATAGATTTGGAAGAATAAATTAAGAATTTTAAAATTATGAACAAAGTCTTACTATTTTTTGCCCACAGTAGTAATCTGCGGGACCGAGATGAGAAATATTTTGGGTACCATGATTAAAATTGGGATCAATGGTGCGCTTTAGAACATTATTACACGGTCTTCTCGAGAATGTTCTTTGAAAATTGGAAGCTAGGATCTTATTTTTCTAGTTTTTTCTTTCTTTTCTTTTCTTTAAGAGAGAAATTTGCAATTAAAAAAAAAAAAATCACATTCATGAAAAAAGAAGAAAAATTGGACCCTAAGAAGTTGTAATTGTTCTAATATAATTTAGGATCTATATTTCTGTGATTGATTTATGTTTTAAAGATAATTTAAATGAAATGCACAAGCATCAGAAACATAGGTTCGTTCATTTAACAATTTTTAATAAATTTTTATTATATCAATGCTTTTTTTTTCCGATATGAATCATCCATAACAACACCATCGTAGTTTTTACACATATTTCAGTTTGTAAAAACTGTGATGATGTTATAAGCGCACCACATAAGAAAAAAAAAAAAATACATAATTTTTTTAAAAATAAACCTAGGTTTCTGATGCCGTGTTAAACAATCTTCAAGAAAAAAAAAATCAGAGATTCAGTGAATAATAATCCTAAATTACATTAAAACAATCAAAACATCTTTTAAAATAATTTGTTGACCCTATATCTGGGACCTAAAACTCAATGCTTATCTGTCCACCTCCGTTATTCATGACTTCAGTCGGGGCAAAAACTAAAAGTTTCATGAGACCGTTTTAAGATGGGTCAAATTGAAACATAGGAATATTACACACTGAAAATGGTCACTGTAATTAAAATAATTTGTGTGTGTGACATCTCTTTAAAACTGGACGCACTTTAGCTGAATTTTTTTTTACTCAAAATGATTCTTGAAACTAAAATATCTTTTCGCGGGATTGATTTAAATTCCGCTCAACATAAACGTCAGAATATTTTCCACTGAAAATGATTTTTATAAATATATTTTTTTGAGATCATCTTTAAATTGAAGTAAAATTTGATGTCAATGCTTCCCACTGAAAATGTTCTTTTGTAATTATAATAATTTTTCGCGATACAGGTATGGATAAAACAAATTTATGCTTCAAAATGATCGTCATGAAACATAATAATATAAATATTTTAAATGGATTTACAATAATGGTTTCATTTTTAAACTTGAAGTTATTTATATACAAAATATAACACGCTTAATATAACTATGTGATCCAACCCGTGCTTCCCGGGAACGTACTGCCCGGTGTACAGAACACAGGTTAAAACCTTTCTAATAGAAGATTTTTTTGACATTTAATGTATATATATTTTTTTAGATTAGTCAGTAACACCATCAATAAGAAATTAAATATGAGAAATGTAAATTAACTAATCAAATAAAGTTTTGAAATTTATTAATAGCAGAAGAAATCGACAAACATTTCGCAATTTCCAGAAAATTTTTTTAAATTTTATTTCAATGTTTACACGCATAGTTCGATTAAATATCTCATAAATTTGTGTTTTATTTATGATATTTAATTAATTTATTTATTTATTGATGAAGTTTTAATTCCATTATGGAATATTTCCCGGAAACAAATGTTAAACTACTTATATTGTTATAAGTGGATTAATCTTCAGTAATCGGGCTGCACATGATATATTAAAAGCAATTCATGCTTGAGAATTATTTAAAAACCATAAAATCAGTAAATTGAGATACAGTTTTAAAACACATTGCATTTGAAAGCAATTTTTTTTTCCTTATTGAGAAGTGTGCGATGTTTAGAAGTTAAAAAAAAATGTCTTAAAAACAAACAAAATTGATTTTTGTAGGTCGTTGCCATCGTCAATATGACGTCAGCAGTACTCATGGACATGTTTTTGCTTTATAATATAGATAGATAGATAGATATAGATACGGACTTCATCATTACAGATACATTACAACAGAATAAAGTTATGAAAATGCCATATTTGAAATAGACCAAGCTGCCCATCTTGACCATAAATTATTAAATAAATTACACTTACAGGCTATTTTCTGCCGCATTTTCAAACTTTACAAGAGCTTTTAACTAGGAGCAATTTCGGTATATTGATTTAAATTTGAGTTTTCATATTTTAAGTAAGTGCCGTTTTATTGCTATTTTGATTATTATGATCAAATAAATAAATAATCAAAATATTTAAAGATATAAAACTATTTTACATACTGTTCAAAGTTTTAACCCACTTCTATATTTCATAATGCACATAAGAAATCAGTATTAAAAAAAAAAAAAAAAAAAAAAAAAAAAAAAAAAAAACAATTTTTGAAGATAGGACGGCTCGGCCTACAGGCACAGGTAGATTTCGAAGACGCGGACCGTGGGGCGCCTGTTTATTGGGAATTGCAAAAGAAATTACCTTTTTACGATGATGCACAGTCGGAACCGCCCACTTCGAAATCTCCCTGTGTCTAGTAGGCGGAGCCGGCAGAATATTTTCGTTTTTATTATTATTATTTTTTTTATTTTTTGTAAGGGTTGGTCTTATAAAAAACTTGTCAATATAGAAGTTGTAGATAATATTTAGAAGATTTGTAATAAATTTAATCGGATTTATATTTTGTGAATTGGCAAAGTTATGAATTTTTTTCTTCTGAAACCCCTGTGTTTTCCTCTCCTGGAGGCCATTTTTAAATAGATCAAAAATCTGTCATACATAAATTTTCGGCCCTTTTCCTAGAAGTAATAATAACTTTAAACGGATTCGATACATATCATAACTAAGAAGTTATGGGGATTTTTCTGTTTTCACAAAAAGACCCCCCCCCCCCCTGGTTCAATTTTGCCCATTAACGAACTTGACCGAGATTTTATGCCCCTTGTCTTTATGTATCAGTTTGGAAGAGATTTATGCAGAATTTTTCAAGTTATCGTGTCCATAAAAAGTGACATAGATAGATAAAGTTTTTAACTGGAGGTGATTTTGGGTTCTGGGAGTCATGATCGGTGTAGATCTTCAAAAAATTTTCAGAAATTCCAACATAGGGGAGAATGTAATAGGTAGTATTTCTTACGAAATCTACATAAAAATAACAATGGAAATCAATAATCTTAATTAGTTCTATAACTTGACTACTTGGTTTCATGGTTATTATTTACAAAAGTTTTATTTTATACATATACACACACACATATATATATATATATATATATATATATATATATATATATATATATATATATATATATATAATATATATAATTATAATATCTATGAATTTCAAAAAACATATCAAGTTCTATTATCATTCTACTTAAATCTCCAAAGAGATAATTAATGATATTGTGTATACAGAATACCACATAGCTAATAATTAACATGTGCAAACATAATATTACCATAGCTTGTGCTTCAATGGTAATTGGCCAAATTTTACTCATACCTAAAGAATATTGAAAAAAGAAAAAAGAAATAGAGAGAAAGGGGGAAAAAAAATTATAAATTGGAGTTGCAATTAAGTAAATACAAATGGATTAATAAATTAAATATGAACCATATACAATGGAAAATTGGACCACATGAGAATTAAATATGAATTGGATATGAAAAAACACATGCACATGTACTCATCAGCCTGGATGCACCCACATGTGTTTTAAATAATAATTCAGTGTTTCATAATTCTACTGGCATAATGCTAAGATCAGTAGAATCATCCAGGTACACTGATATATATATATACATATATAAATGAAAACACATGTGAAAAACAAAGGATAAGACATTATAAAAAGCGATAGAATGGACACTGTAGGAATTATATTTAATAAGATGAAAAAGCAAAAAATGGAAAACTATGAATATCTTATAGAATCTTCAGAAGGGCTTTATAAGAATATTTATAGTAAAGATATGTTATTTCATAAAATATTGTCAGCATTATACCTAAAATCGACAATATTAAGCCCCTAATGACATACACACATATATATATATATATATATATATATATATATATATATATATATGAAACAAGAAAATTAATAACCTACATGAAGTTCAAATAACAAAATAAATAAATAAATATGCAACTTAAATAGAAAGTAGATAAATAATCAATTATTCAACTTAAATAGAAATTAGTTAATCTAAAAGAATAATTTCACAATTCAAGATTTAGGCATAAAATAATAACCTAATATTGCGTAGAATTTTAAATATGAAAATCAAAATTCTTGGTAAGTTGCTTTTTATGGATTACGGAAAAAAAATGACAGATTAAATTACAACTACTTTTTATACATATATAAAATTTGTAAAGTTTGTATTTAAATTTTTATCACAATCAAAAAATTATTAAGTGATCGTTAAAATTACAATTTTTTGAATTATTAAATCTGTGGTAGTTGGCAGCGTTACAAAGTCGAAAAACTTAATAAAATAATATAGAAAATATCTTTCAAATTGTGAATTCACAAATTTTGATACATAGCCAGACATACATAAAGAGTTTTTCTTTTTATTACTATATTTGATTTTTTTTTTTGTTCCTCTTTTACGAAATCGACTGATGAACGCATTTTTCTTCATCACATATTCAAAATATGTTGAAAGACTGGTATTATTCACTAACATTCTACAGGTATATTAAAAATATGAATAACTTATTATCCATTACGCTAATTTTAATTGTTATTGGTTTACAGCAGTTTTTAAAATGGTAGTTAATTTAAATAAATGAATGTTTGAATAATTTAAACTATATGATATTTAAGTCAAGGTTTAAGCTGAGTTCACAATTTCTTTATCCAAAAAAGCTAAAATCAAGAGAGAAAAAAAAAAAGTTTCAGCAAAGTGCTAAAATGTCAGTATGCTTATGAATATGCATTCGCCCACTCTTCTCGACGTCTTCATACGTTTCATTTTCATTTGAAAACTAAATGTAAAAAATTAGTCACGACATCTTTAGAGGATACTAATAATTTATACAGAAACTTAAAAAAAAATAATAATAATATGACAAATAAGTATAAAAAAAACACTTTTTTATAAGAACTTTGTTTATCTTGAAAATCAAGATGATTTACTTGAAATGATTATTATAATTTTCTTGAAAATTACGTTTAATTTCATGACTTGAAATTCATGTTTTTCCCCAAAAAATTCCGTTTGAATATATTATTTTGGAGTGGGCACCAGGGTTGAAAAAAAGCCGGCTAAAATTAATAAAAGCCAGGCCAGCGGCTTTTATTGGTTTTAACCGGCTTTTTTTTGGCCGAAATTGGCTTTTTTGGTCAAAATTGGCTTTTATACGTTGAAGCAATTTTTTTATAAACTGTAGATTTTTAAGTATTTTTTAACTAATTTAAAAGACATTTTATTGAGTTAGAATTTAATAAATAACTTAATTTCTCAATAATTAAGACATTAATATTGGAATAACACATAGCAGACTGGTGATTTGAGCCAGAATTGTAAATATGTTACCTAAATTTTAACAAGGCATACTCAGTGCTTAACTATTGCTATATTTTTTAAATAAAAGCTTTTTTTATATTATTATTAATTTAATTTACACTTTTTTTCAGTTTTACTTCTTTAAATAATTAAATAGGACAACAGTTGTTTAATTACATATTTTATTAATCAACTAATTTTAAAGGCTATTAACCTTCTAGTAGAAATAATGCAACATGACAGTGGGCACTGCAGATTTTAGAAGATTTTTGAAGATTAATAGCTTAAAAAATACTGTACTTAAAAAAACTAAATTTTACTTTGTCTCTGGATTACTGTAATCTTCTTACTGTATTTTCTTTATAATTGAAAATTTTGCTTATTTAATGGGTTGCTATTATTTCTTGTGGTAGTAGACATTGTTGCATCATAGATACATTTTGTTTTGCTGCAGATTGATACACACACACAAATTAGTTACTGGGGCTATTGATATGCAAGTTTTAATATTTCTCATATCTTTAAAATCATACATACAGCAATTTAATAAAAACACCATTTTCCACTGTTAAAAACAGTAATATGAATAACATTTGCTTTTCATTTCAACAAGTTTTATTTATTTATTTTTTTTAACTGTTCTCTCTTTTTTTATACACTTACATCTACTAAAATCTCCTCAAATATTAGTATATATATTCTTCCTAATTCCTCTTTCAACGTTGATCATTCCATAATTTAATCTCATCATATAGACTTATCTGGCATGAGTTTTGTAATTGCTTAGCAGAAAAAAACTTATTAAAATATATTTTTATAAGACATTAGAATACTGATTACTAACTAAATATGGATGCTCTCAAGTATTATATATGCTAATTTTATTTATTAAATATATAAATTATTAAGTTTTAATCCACAACAATTTTAAAAGTAAAAAGCAGTATATGTAGGAATTTTTCATTTTTGATGGTGATGTTTTGTTATTGTTTAATTAAATATAATCTTTAAAATGTATAGTATATGTCGAGCTATGTAATACAGAATTTCAAAACACCACCTTGCAGTCCAATTTAATATATTCTTTTCAACTAGTATATAAATTTTTTAGAAGGAAATATTTTTTATTGCATTAAAAATAAATTAATGCAAATTAGCTGAAAACCACTTTTTTAATAAAAGCCGGCTTTTTTCAATTAAAGCCGACTTTTTTTAAGTGGTTAAAACCAAAAAAAGCCACGGCTTTTTTTGGTCTGGCTAAAAGCCGGCAACCCTGGTGGGCACCGAACTCGATTATGTAATTTTTTTTTTTATTATTTATTTATTTGTGTGTGTGTGTTTGGTAGAAAGCGCGAGCAAGTGATTTTGTTAAAATATATATATTTTTTTTTGTTCTGTTTCTGCTTTAACGCATGGCAAAACAGGAAATAAATATAATAATAGTAATAATAATAATAAAACATTGTTCAAACTATCTATTCAGATTTTCTAATGTTTGGGGTTTAACATATAATAATAATTCAATTAATATTAAACTATTAATGGATAAAGTATATTTTTAAAAGTTCTACACTCTTTATTTTTTTTAGGTAGATTTCGTAAGAAATACTACCTATTACATTCTCACCTAAGTTGGAAATTTTGAAAAATTTTTGCAGATCTACGCCGATCATGACTCCCAGAACCCAAAACCACCCCCAGTTCAAAAGTTTATCTATCTATCTATCTATCTATCTATGTCACTTTTTTCTGACCACGATAACTGGAAAAATTCTGCATAAATCTCTTCCAAACTGATACATAAAATCAAGGGTCATAAAATCTCGGTCAAGTTCGTTAATGGGCAAAATCGAACCAAGGGGGGCGAAATGGGGGGGCTTTTTGTGAAAACAGAAAAATCCTCATAATTTCTTTATTATTATGCGTATCGAATCCGTTTAAAGTTATTATTACTTCTAGGAAAAGGGCCGAAAATGTATGTATGACAGATTTTTGATATAATTAAAAATGGCCCCAAGGGGGGGGAAAAAGGGGGGTTTTAGAAGAAAAAAATCATAGCTTCGTCAATTCACAAGATATCAAATCCGCGTAAATTTATTATTAATCCTCTTAGTATTATCTAAAACTTTTATATTGACAAGTTTTTTATAGGACCAACCGTTATAGCAAAAAAAAAATTAAAAACAAAAAATATCCCTGCCGGCTCCGCCTGCAAACAAGTTATTTTTCGAAGTAGGCGGTTCCAACTCCCGCATCTTTTCGAAACTGATACATAAAATCAAGGGGCATAAAATCTCGGTCAAGTTCGTTAATGGGCAAAATCGAACCAAGGGGGGGGGGGGTGCTTTTTGTGAAAACAGAAAAAAAAACATAATTTCTTAATTATGATACGTATCGAATCCGTTTAAAGTTATTATTACTTCTAGGAACAGGGCCAAAAACTTATGTATGACAGATTTTTGATATAATTAAAAATTGCCTTAAGGGGGGGAGGGAAGGGGGGTTTTAAAAGAAAAAAAATCATAACTTCGTCAATTCCTAAGATTTCAAATCCGCTTAAATTTATTATAAATCTTCTTAACATTATCTAAAACTTTTATATTGACAAGTTTTTTATAGGACTAACCATTATAGCAAAAACAAATTAAAAACAAAAAAATCCCTGCCGGCTCCGCCTGCAAACAAGTTATTTTTCGAAGTAGGCGGTTCCAACTCCCGCATCTTTTCGAAACTGATACATAAAATCAAGGGGCGTAAAATCTCGGTCAAGTTCGTTAATGGGCAAAATCGAACAAGGGGGGGGGGGGGGGGAATGGGGAGGACTTTTTGTGAAAACAGAAAAAAACCCATAATTTCTTAATTATGATACGTATCGAATCCGTTTGAAGTTATTATTACTTCTAGGAGAAGGGCCGAAAATTTATGTATGACAGATTTTTGATATAATTAAAAATTGCCTTAAGAGGGGGGGGAGGGGTGTTTTAGAAGAAAAAAATTCATAACTTCGTCAATTCCCAAGATTTCAAATCCGCTTAAATTTATTATAAATCCTCTTAATATTATCTAAAACTTTTATATTGGCATGTTTTTTATAGGACCAACTCTTATAGCAAAAAAAAAAAAAAAAAAATCCTTGCTAGCTCCGCCTGCAAACAAGTTTGGTTTCGAAGTAGGCGGTTTCAACTGCAGCATCATCGCAAAAAGGTCATTTCTTCCACAATTCCCGACAAACAGGCACCCCACGTTCTGCGTCTTCGAAATCTACCTGTGCCTGTAGGCCGAGCCGTCAGGGATTTTTATATATATATATTTTTTTTCTACTTTCTAGGGTTTAAAATATTTCATTGTCGCATTTTCACAGCAAGTCGGCCTATTTTGGCGAGCAGGGTTTGTCGCATATTGAATTCCATTGTTGTTGTAACTCGTATACAATTGTAACCATAAAGAATATTTTGGCGATTTAGCACTTGCGGTGGGCTAACGAAAAAATGCCTTAAAAGTAATGTAGTAAAATGCTGTATTGTCATCGGAAACACACCTGTGAACATAATTTTTTATAACTCTAGCATATCAAGAAGTGAATGAAAAATAGATTACAAAATTCCACCTTTAAATACAAGAACCATGTTGAGTTAAATAAAACTGTATAATTATTCGATGAAAAGGTAATTCAATTCAAAATCGAGACAAGTTTAATTCTAATACATTATGTAAGAAATATCATCATAAAACGTAATGGGAAACAACATGTATAAAATATTTAATATTTTTCAAAAAAGTTTAAATTACATTTTAAAACTTTTCTTTCCTCCCAGATAATCCATTTTATAAATACATCCTGAAAGCTGACAACGATCTTTCGGGACCTTCACATTTTATTATCAGAATATTACTAACATTGTGTATTAATAACCTTTTTCTAATATGTTTTATTAGATTAAACAGCTAAATCATGTTTCACAATTAACTGTGTGCTCTGGAATAGACGCACACTATTCTACTAAAAAGGAAATTAATGGATATTGTTCGAACATATCACTTGCATGTAAAAATTCAACCATTTCCCTGAAAGGCATATTTTAGCAAAATGATTTTGGGAAAAAGAGAAAACTACCTGTGTTATTTTCGAATTCTGGGAAGGTCTTTGCATTTTGCGAAAAACTCTATCGCAGTAGAAACATCGATTTAAATGGCATTATCAGTTATAAACATTTTAATTGTTAAATATATAGCAGATATCTTTTTTTTTTTTTTTTTTAACATAAGCGCACTAATTTTCTTTAATAATCTAATAAAAGAAAATAATAATAAAAAATAAATATTAAACTTGGTGGTGCGATTTCATAATTTTTTTATATGTAAATAAATATACTTTAAGGATTACTTTATTATTTTTTCCTTTCTGCACGAAATGCATATGGGGAGAGGATTGATTATTTACTAATGTTTCACAGATTTAGTAAACTGCTAAAATGTTTTCCATTAATATTCCCATATTTTTATGTAGATAGCTGATAAAATAAAAACTACAAAGAAAATAACTTTCACTAATTTTATAAATAAATATTATATATTTAATTAATAATATTGTTTATACTGTGCTTTCAAAAATAAATTTTTGAATCCTAAATCAGCATTGCCAAAAAGAATGAGCATTCTCGGTATTTTCTTTTCTTTTCTCTCCCAATTTAGAATTAAACTTTTGCGTGTGTGTATGCAGAGAAATCGACTGTTTCTTTTTAATTTCGCAGGAATTCCGCAGGCTTCCCTTACAAACATCACCATCTTTTATAAATAATTTTCGTGGTATATTTAATGCAAATGTTGTAAAAAAAATGTTTGACAAAGATGTTTGAAAAAGTGGTATTGAAAAAACGAACCAGTGGGACGCTTTTTTTTCTTTTTTTCTTATCACTAATTCCTAGAGTGGTGTAATTTAATTATATAAATTTGAAAAGATTGATGTCACTTACTATAGTATAACATAATTTTTTTACTGTTACTTTTACATTAATTTAAAAGTGCTAAGTTATTTTCAATTCATATCTTTATTGATGAACACAGATAAAATATGAAAAAAAAAAGTCTAGTAATTTTATAAAATGACGAACAAATAAATAAAATAAAACAACTTAAAAAAATACAATATACTCTTCTTTCAAATATAAATTTTTGATTCCCAGACAAAGAAAGAATGTCCTTACCATGTTTATATTTTATTGGTTTTTTTTTTTTTTTTTTTTTTTTTTTTCTAGTTTTACCTCATTTATAATTTACCTTTTTTTTTTTTTTCTCTTGAGAAATCGACTGTTTTTGATTGTCGCAATTTTTTTTTTCATTAATTCAAAGGGTGATGTAATTTTATTATAAATTTGAAAAGATTGTTTACTATATTGTAGAATCATTAGTTTATTTTTTTACATTAATTTAAAAATGTTAAATTATTATTATTATTATTATTATTTTGTAATGATAGTTGGCATAACTAAAAAAACAAGTTCAGTAATTTTATAAAATAATAAACAAGTAAATAAATAAAACAATAAAAAAATTATTTATACTGTGCTTTCAAATATACAATGTTTACTTAGAAACAAATATTCCTCATATTTTTTATTATTTTTATTTCATCGACTGTTCTATTGTTTTTTTTCTTATCACTAATTCAAAGAGTGATTGATATAATTTCATTATAAATTTGCGAAGATTGATAGTTTTTACTACATTACACTACAACATCAAATATTTATTGCTATTATATCAATTATTTTTAAAATGTGAACTATTTTATTGTTCATTTTAGTAATTTTTATTATATATATATATATATATATATATATATATAGAGAGAGAGAGAGAAAGAGAGATTTGGTCAGATTTTGTTGATAGAACTTGTTTGACGTATTTTGATTTCAAAAGCATTACACATAAATATATATAACTTAGTTTAGACTTTGTGTGTGTGCAGGGAATCGACAGTTTTTGACTTTCGCATATTTTTCTTATCACTAATTTAAAGGATGATGTAATTTCATTATAAACTTGAAAATATTGATATTATTTGTTATATTGTAATATAAAATATATAGTGTTGCTCTTACATTATTTTAAAAGTGTTAAATTATTTTCAATTCATATATACATATATATATAATTTTATTTATACTGCATTTTTAAATATAAATTTTTGATTCACAGACAAAAAGGGAAAATATTTCACATATTTTCTTTTTTCACCTAATTTGTAATTCAGTTTTTTTTCTCTTGGGAAATCCACTTTTTTTTCCTGTCGCATTTTTTCCCTTATCACTAATTCAAAGAGTGATATAATTTCATTATAATTTTAAAATATTGATGTTATTAACTATATAACAATACAAAATCTTTCTTGCTATTCCTTACATTATTTTTTAATGTAAATTATTTACTGCTCATTTTACCTAGTATGTGAAATCGTAATAAAATCTCTCTTTTACAGTTAAATAAAAATATCAATTTTATTTCAGTTTCGTAAAATATTCAATGTTTATCCCCCTTCCCTCCCACTTTTTTTTTGGAGGGTGGGGGTGGAGGGTGAGCGGTATTTTTAATTCAAAGAGTTATACAATTTTATTATAAATTTTAAAATTATTCATGTTATTTGCTATATTACAATACAAAATCTTTATTGGTATCATTTACATTATTTTAAAACTGTGTAAATTATGTACTGTTTAATTTATTCATTTTCATGGTGGATTCATTCATTTGCGGAACAAGATAATGATGATGATGTACGCAATAAAATAAAAACTATACTAAACTGCAGTAAAATATATTTTTTATTTCAGTTTCTTATAAAGTGCAGTTGCATTATTATTATTATCAATAATTCAAAGAATGATAATTTGATGGTAATTTCGAAAAAAAAAATGATGTTATTACACGTTTTTATTTCACTTAATTTGGTTCATGTATGGATGAAATTTTGTAATCGATTTTTCACTCCCTCCCTTATGTACTAAATTTCTGACATAATTTATAATAATGTGACCTCGATGCAATGCAATATTTTAATATTTTTGAAATTCAATTAATTGTAATTCAATCAATTGATAATAATTCAATTTAACAATAAAAAAGGCGACGACGTAACAATAGACATGTTTACTTCAATTATGGAATGCATCCACCAATTTTACTTTAGGAAAAAATAAATGATAGAAGGTTTCGTTGAAAAAAAGATTACGATAATGATTATAATAATGATTTACGAAATATTTTACATTGTAAAAAGTAAAACATAAAATAAAAGTAAAAATATAATACAGCATGCTTTTATTAGTGTACTTAAAAGTAGAATATATTTTTTATAAAAAATCTGGAAGTCAGAACAAAAATAGTTAAAAGCGTGAGGTGCTGAAAACATTACAATTACAATAAAATTCACAAGAAAGAAAATTCCTAAACATTAAAATAATAATAATAATATATTATGAATGTGATTACAATTTTAATTTTCTTAAGAGTATTCCTATTAGCTCCACACACTTTTACGATTTCTGTTTTGAATTTCAGATCTTTAATTTAAAAAAATTACTTTTAACTGCACTAATAAAAATACGAGGTTTTTTTAATAAATAAATAAATATATATATATATATATATATATATATATATATATATATATATATATATATATTACTTTTAATTATTTTATATTAATATACAATCTCTATTGCTATTGCTTACATCATTTTTTAAATATATACTATTTACTGTCCATTTTATTGATTTTCATGGTTATTGGTTTACGGGATGTGTGGAAATCGCAATAAAATATATGTTATAGCAGTTTCGCATAATGTTAAATGTCAATTTGAATCCATCCCATATCTTCATCTTTTCTGGGCAACAGAGCACGCGGATTGGATGGGAGAGGAGCGAAATCAGCAAGCAATGGAAGATCCGAAGGAACGAGTTCAGGAACACGTGGATTTAAAGCTACGACCTGTCAAACTCACTGGGGATGAAAGCGGGCATGAGGCACCACAAATAAATAATTTCAGGGAAATGTCCAATTCGAATAAACGCAAAAAAAAAAACGACTATATAAATTTTTAGAAGATGGATGGGAGGAAAAGGGGACAGGCAATAAAAAAAAAGTATTTAAAAGGGATTCGCTGGACACGTGTTTTTACCTGAGAAAAGGCCGGCAATTTTTCTTTTACCCGAAACGTACATAACACAATTTGTTTACGGCGATTTTCAAAATTACTTATATAATTTTTTTTCTACATAAAATGCATCTAAAACTCCCCACATTTTAAATTATCATCCAAAATCAGTAAATATTGCTAAGATACAAACTACATAAAATATGCAAAGAAGGAAAGAAATTCCACACAGTTTTCTTTTATTTTTTAAACGCCGGGATGGTAAATTATGCTAATGAAAATAAGTCCGCTATACATATAAAATATTCAAAGCAATCAACGAATTTCTAATTCAAAAGAGTGAGAGAAAATACAAACAAAAAACTACGACAAATAAAGTCAAAAACGCTTTTCTAATAAAAAGATCTTAGTTTCTTTTACATTTTAGTAAGACAGAAACATAATTTTTGAATTATGTTAACCTCAATTAAGCAATAAGCGAATGCGAAAAGAAAAAGAAAAAAGAAAAAACAGCGTGTTTTATAACTAATTTTAAATGAATCGGGGATTACAGATGAATAAAACTGATTGAACATACACAAATCCCACTCTAGAAAATTTAGCGAGTATAAATAGAAGCTAAGGAATGATACATACTTCTTCAAGAGTCTGAGCAGACCACGAATAATCTGAGAACAAACATTGACAGCAGGATCAAATAATCCTGTACACGATAAGCTCTGTGACATTTTATCTAATAAATACTATGCAAGAAGTTCAGGTAAAAGCATTCAATGGTGGATAAGTAAGGAATGGATATGTGCACTTACCGAGATGCCACAGAAATCAAGCCGGAGCAAAAGGAAACTAAGTATGACGAAAATATAAAGCAAATTTCTACTGATAGCAAAACTCTGGATGTAGCTGGTGGACAAAATAACAAATTTACAGGCAAAAGCAGGGTAAGGGGTAGCCTACTTTTGCCACTCCCGGCAATGGTAGGGCGGCGGCGGAGTCGTTTCGGGGCCCTGAGGATCGATGGGAGCGCCGCCCGAGGAGCATGCCGGGAAGGGGGGTTAGCCGCCGGTTGCCAAGGTAACGGGCGGGGGTGCACCAAGAGACGCGGACGGAGGGGGTGCGACACTAGACGTTAGCAGTTGAAAAGCTCGGCTCACAAAAACCAATCGCAGTGAACCAACGGAGAGGCTTCGCCAACCCGCTGAAAAGCAAAAAGTCAGTTCCGTGCTCTAGCTTTCCGTTGTCTGATAGCTCAGACATAATTTTTTGTTAGAACCACCATTGCAAGACAAAATTTAAAACATGTCAACATAAAAAAATAATTAAGAATTTTAACAGTAAAAAAAAAATATTAAATGCAAAAAGAAAGATTACAAACATTTTTCAAAAAGAAGAGTTAAAACATGAATTTCATTTTTTTTTTCAGGGGCGGGGGGGGGGGGGGGGGGTCAGAGATTCAGAGAGGCAGAAGTTTCCTGACGAAAAATGCTTTGTTCTCCTTTTTCTTAGTGTTTAATTATTTTAAGTCATTTATGAAGAATTATTTTTTCGAACTTATCAGAGAAAAAGAAAATTTAGTTAATTAAGTTTCAAAATCAATTGTTAAGGAAAAAAAAAAGGGGGGGGGAGGGGATATATATACTAATGCCCAAATTATAAAATTGCTACAGGACCAATTTTACCCAATAAATCCTATGTTGGCGAAACTTAAGTATTTTTTGTTAGCGGACTCTGATTGGTTGCTCGAGAGCTGGGCTTCCCATCTGCCAAGCTCTAGTGGGTGTGATGGACGCACGCGCACAAAACATTAAGTTTCGCGGCACTGTTTGTCGTAAATGAGCGATCAGAGAGTCCGATACAATCAGCGTAAATTCTCGTGTAAAACTGTTTCCACGACATTCATTAAAGGTATCGCAAGCTTTTGTCATACGAACTGATAACACAAAATAGATTATTTAATCAAGATGAGTTTTAAATTTGCAATTTAGAGATATCAGTATAAACTGCAATCAGCTGAAGAAAAAAATAATCACACAGATAATTAAAAATTATTTTTTAATTAATAAAATTAATCAATTTAGGATCGTGTAATCTTTGGAGTAATATTTTTTTTCAAGCAACAGTAGAATCATAGCTCTAAAGATATTATTAAAAACTGCACTCAGCTTTTGGGAAAAAAACAAACAAACACAGATAATTCAAATTAAGCAATTTAGAATGATATAATCTTTGAATAATGAACTTTTCCAGCACAAGCAGAATCACAGGTCTACTTTCAAGATTCAACTAAATACAATATATTGTGTTGTCTGGATAGTTTGCGCCAATTTTCGTTATTTAAAAAAATTGGGGATATGTTTAAAGAAAAAAAAAAATCGAAATAACGGGAAATAAACGACATGTACATATTCTGATAAGGGGCATACAGGGTAGAAGATGGTTGCGATATAAATAACTTTCTCCGCACCAGTGCTCTCATTGGTGAAAAGAGGCGTTGAATCATTTTTTAAACAAATAGTGAGAAATGATAAAAAATGCATTATTTATGGAAATGCCGAATGAAGATATGAGATTAAGTTAAAAGACAATTACCTCAAATGCAGATCTTAGCGCGAAATAAGTCGGACTCTGTGCTTGATAGTATTATGATCTTGTAAACTTTTGCCAAACAACCAGACGATACAATTAGCCAAATATTAATAAGTAACAAAAACTAATTAAAAACATCAATTAAAAATAATAAAATCAAGAAATAACTGAACGGAACAATGTGTTTTGTCGATTACATTTGGCAACTCGACGAAAATCTTTTAGGTAGTACAAAGCTACTAACCGGACTTAAATCCATAAATTCCATTTGAAATCAAAAAATGAACAAAAACAGAGTCAAAATCGTAACTTGATGGGAACCCAAAATTCTTAAATTTCTAGAGCCAACCCGAAATGAAAGAAAATTAATGTTGCTGTTGTGTCATGGCACTTTCCTGGGTTCCACAGCATCAACGGAGGATGTACTTCTCAAAGATGCCCCCTCAATTTTGAACCTTAATCGGAAAAGACGATTATCCCGGCTCGGTATCTTTCTCCCACCTATCAACTTATCACCGAAAGGACATTCCCTAACACTCATTTTACGTCTGTGCTCAACAGCAGTGCAGTGTTCCCACGCGTTCACCCTCCCAAGTACTGACCACGCCCGATGCTGTTTAACTTCGTTGTTCTGGTGGAAAATGCCGACCATACCATTAAGGAAAAATAGTTCATCGTATAAATTTTATTTGTTATGAACTAAACTGAATCTATAAAAATTGTAGGTATTCAAAAATATAGTTATTTTCATCTGAAACAAAGTTCTGAATTTCCTTGTAAAAAAGTATTAGGCATTACCGAAAAGAATCTGCAAGAATTATAATCAAATCCGAACCCAATTCGATTCCGAATCCAATTTAAAAGTGAAAAAAAAAGTCAACCCAACCCATAACAAAAAGTTAGAATCTCTAAAACGTTTTCCGGCACATTCATAAGATATTACATTTTCAAATTTGCGCTCATAGTTTTTCATAAAATTATTTTCAACGCAAAAAACTTCGGATAAACTTCGGATGCCTAAGCGCGGTCATAAAACGACTCTTAACGTTAGATTTTTCTGAATATTTATTGCATTTTCTAAATGAGTAGCTTTAGAATTTTCCTTATAGATCGGCAAAAATTAAGAAAATTTATAAAATAACAGTTTCTCACAGATGATACAGCACAGTGCTGTCAACTTAGCCCTAAAGATTCTAAATTTAGCCTTTTACCAACATTTTTAGCTCTGATAAGTTTTTATTTGTCCCTGGCGCGTTTCACCTTTTTTTTTTTTTTCTCTTTCGTAAGCCTTTCTTTTAAAGTGTGATATTTACTTGCATTTTTCCAGCTAAGTTTAGTCGTTCAAATCACTTTTTAATATTTTCCAACATAGCTGTTAATACTTTCCGACCCATTTGAAACGTATTTATGACTTCGGTTAGTCATTTCCACCGCCTGTCCGCATTCTAACTCTCGTAAATATACTCGAATTGCCGTGTAATTGATATATGTTATTGAGGTTTGCTATGGCATGTTCGCTATTGAAAATGGAGTGTGTAGTATTTATAGTTCGTTTACGTTTACAGGGACACTCAAGAGAATCCCGTTACATTATGGTCTACGGGGGAAAATCGTTTGTGGCGATTTTAATGATGTTATACTATTTCAAAGCATAATGAAATTGATATGAATTTCTGAAGTGCACTAAAATATGCTTTCTGTAGAATATGGAGTGTAAAGCATTTATCATTCATTTACAGGTTCACACAAAAGAATTAATGCTGGAAGTGCGTTTTCAGTTTTGGTATGGTATGTTTTTTTAAGTTTAACTATTTTTTTTTTTTTTTTGCGTACTACGCGGTGCATAAATTCTATAGATCATATACAGGATTACACAAAAGAATTCGTAAGTTTTACTATGTATAAGCGTGAAATGCTTAATAGAGTTTTTTAATTGTGTTACGCATTTTCCAGATGAAATACATTCAGTGTTTGTAGAATATAAATGAATTCATATATAAGACTACGAAAAAAAAAAACTGGATACATTGCCGTCTATAGATAGTTATTTCTTTTTTTTTTCCTTCTTTTTTTTTTCTTTTTTTTTGTATTTCTTAATTGTTTACTGATATCTTCTTTCACCTTCTTAAATGGTGAAATTCCGTTATATATTCTGGAAATGTTTCATAATCTACGCCTGACGCATGATTTTTCTTTCTTGTTTAGTTATAATGTACACACTCAATTCTGTATTAACTTATTTAATGCTTAGCTTTTAACAGGGTGGATGGAGAAATGCAAGTTAGAAAGTATCAGTGTTGATTCAGACATTTCTCTGGGGGAGATTTCTGCAGCTCCGGAGGGGGAACACAGGGGGATTTATCCTTCTAGAGACTATTAATAATCATAAAATTTCAAATCTTCCAAGGAAATGTTTCACTCAAGAAAATAGTATATTTTAGCAACGATTCTTAAATTATTAAACCTGTATTATACTGCTTTCACAGAACGCTTGTGTTCGTGTTATTAATTGCTTTTGGCATTTGTTTTATTATTATTACATTAGTTATAATTAATAATTATTAGATTTTTATATTAATTATGAAATATTATTTAAAATTAAAACAGCATATAGAACTGGCATTCTTAAATTTGTTTCATTTATACTGGATTGCAATGCAATTAAAGCTCATTTAACAATTATAATCTCTTAATAATTATAAGCACACTAAATAGTAGTAATAAAACTTACAACAATTGTTTTAATATATATTCAAGATACATCTACCCTATATATATAAAATCCTAATGAAACGAATTTGTGAAACGATTTTATGAAACGAATTTATGAAACGATTTTATGAAACGACTGATTAAACGACTGATTATGTTTCAGGGCAATTTTTAATAAAATATTAAACGCTTGATGGTGAAATTAATACCAATTGTCCATAAAAATCCGCGGATGTCAAAACTGGTAATAGAATTTTGAAATTGGAATTAGTTTTCGAGATATTAATTTTTTTCTAATTTTAATGACATTTCTATAATGATGGCAACTAATTACTCAGTTTTTTTGTGACAAAAAAGGGAAAAAAATCGAAAAGGATCCCGATAGGGATTATTGATTTCTTTTTATTCGTCATTTTCAAATTGAAATTGAATTTATCTTTTATTTCAATCGATAATGAAGACAAGATTGTGATTAAATTATGTTTTTCATGAAAATTTGAAAAAAAAAAATCATATTTCTATCGTCAGGATTCAATTGTCTGTCAGCATTTAATTTAATTTATAAACTGAAAATATTTTGAATACATTCGTCCAAATGACGTCATTTATGTAAACACAAAAGAAAAGGGGGAGGGAAGGAATTAATAGTAATTATTATTTATTGATATCATTATTTTTTTGTAAAATTTAATTAAACGAATTTATAATTACGCCAAGCTTTTTAAAAAAGCTTCAAGACCCCTATAATAGAAAAGCACCAAAAGTTCATTGAATTTGTTTTCATAACTTTTGGCAACAAACATATGTATGTATATTAACGAATCTATTCGTCTTTGAAACTCGAATTACGCCAAACCTAAAAGCAAAGGATCCTATACTGGAAAAGTACCCGATTTTCTTATGGACAATATTCAAGTGACATAACATGGTGTAAAATTATCGCGGATAGCAAATTTGTTTAAATATCTCATCAATTGATGCCGAATAAATGCAGGCATGCGTGCACAAAATATTTCATTAATTTTGTATGATAAATCATTATTAGAAAATTCGTATATACATATTAATTAAAATAAATAATTTACATATTTAAAATAACATGAAAATATGCACGATGGTGCACTAAAATAAGAGAGAAAATTTAAACCTGTTACTGAAAATGTCTATAACATATTACTTTTCAATACCGTGGTTCTTAAGCATTCACAAGCAGATGGAATTTTTCTCATCCTTAAACGCAAAGGAAGAATAGAATACAGATCGTTGTTATAAAAGTCCGAGAGGTAGCCACAATTTAAACCTAACCATTTTATACAAGCTGGTTTTCAAGGTGTAATTGATTTTAGTTATCAATCCCGAAAACAGTCGTCAGTTGTCGCAACAGCTGTGTATGAGGCCATGATAATTAAAAAAAATGCCCCATTAAAACGTTAAAAGCATGGCAATCCAATTACAGATTTACCAATATTTTTAAAACAAAGCACGCTGTCATGTCTTTAGAGGCCTCGAAGTCTGAGCGGGGGTTGGTGAGCGTAGCTCGCAGGGGGTAGGCCCCCTAGTTCCTTTATATTATTAAATTAGTGCGTGTTTTAGCACTTTTGGCACAATTAGCTTTTTTTTTATCGCTTTTTCTTCCACAAAAATTTAGTGTTTTTTAAGAAATTTAAAATTTAGTCTTTTCAGCCATTCACTTCCTTGAGTTGGCAACATTGATGCGGTATAAAAGTGCTAGCTTTAGAATTACCGGTTTAACAGCTAGAATATCTATCGTTTCATATGTATATTTAACACAACACTACTAACAACAAAGGACAATCAATCTTACGAATGATCATAAAACTATATAATAAAAGAAATAAAAATTTAAAAAAAAAAAACTCCGAAAGTTTATTGGATTTTTGAAAAGTGTGTGTAAGGGGGAGGGGGGAGACCTATAATTGGTACATTTTCTTAGTATTTCAATTTTCAAAAAATTAGAGAGGCAGGGGCTGAATAAAAATCTTGTCATAAAATTTATATGAAATCACACTTTATACACTGGTTTCCAAAAATTAAGGAAAAATTACAAAAATAGCGACAACTCGTTCAAAAAGAAAGCAATCCGTATGAAATTTGCATACATTGCTAAATAAAAGATACTGAATACAAATACCAAATGCAAATTAGTGGCGCACCAATCGCATTCGTCATCTGTGAGGAACATAAAAATGCATGTTACAGAGTAAGGCTGCAGTTGTGGCTGTAATAGTGATATTATAAATCTGGGATAGCCAATTCATTACAATGACCTCGGGGCATCATTTGCCCGCAGAACTGCGATTTAGAGCTATTGGGAGATTGGAGGCAGGACAACATCAGACAGAGGTGGCTAGATGGCTAAATGTGAGTGCTTCTGTGATTCATAGCCTTCGGCAACAATTTCAAAAAACTGGTTCGGGCTCAAGAAGGTTCAGTCAAGGACGGCCAAGGGTTTCGACAAGCGCCGATGACCGATATTTGCGGTTGTTATGTGTACGAAGGAATAGAACCGCAATCCCATCTCATCTTAGATCCTCCCTTGGAAGGTTGATGTCAATGTCTACTGTGCGTAAAAGGCTTCACGAAGATGGACTTCACGCGAGGCGACCAACAATTTGTGTGCCGCTCACCTCACGTCACCGGAGGGAACGTTTGATGTGGGCACGTCAACAGCGTCAACATATCCACTGGACGGCTGATCAATGGAGGATTGTTCTCTTCACGGATGAGTCCCGGTTTAGCCTAAAAAGCGATAGTAGGCGTTATTTGATTTTGAGAGAACAGGGAACACGTTATCATCCATCAAGCATTCGAGATAAAGATTCATATGGAGGAGGCAGTGTCTGCGTTTGGGTTGGTATCTCTTTGGGTGGACGCACAAACCTCCATGTTTTTCCACGTGGAATTGTGAATGCTTACGTCTATAGAGATGACATCCTTGATACTTATGTGTGCCATTATGCCGGTGCAATAGGTAATGCTTTCCTGTTACAGGACGACAACGCTAGACCGTACAGGTCTCGCATCGTGGAAGATTATCTTCGGCACCAGACAATTCAGCGCATGGAATGGCCAGCTCGATCACCGAACTTGAATCCCATCGAGCATGATGCTTTAGGAAGACATTTTGCTGTTCTCAATCCCCCTCCTGAGACCCTTGCCACGCTTACAACTGCTTTGCAAGAGCAATGGCTCGCACTTCCCAGCGAACTCATCGACCGCATTATTGACAGTACGACACATCGTTGTATGTATACTGTGTTGTTACTAGGGGTGATCATACGGCATATTAAAGGTACTTTTCCTATACAAACTGACAAATTGATTTTGCTAATTTTATAATTATACTATTTTTTGAAACACCATTATTGTCTGGTAATTTCTTTTCACGTTATTTTGTACCGTACTATGCGTTGTATCTTGTGGCTGATTTTCTTTAAAATCTACATGTAATATTTTGAGTTATCGCTATTTTTGTGATTTTTCCTTAATTTTTGGAAACCAGTATATATCCAATATTATAGCCATTAATATATCTAAAATGACCAAATTAAATAATATGTAAAAATATTTTCGGAACAAAACATAATGCTGAATGATTCAGAGCCCAGTGACATCAGATGCAATTTACAAGAAGTTTATTTAAAAGTTCTTATAACGAAATTTCACAAATGAAATATGATAAGAAATTTTGAAGGATTTCAATCAACTGTTAGAAAATATATAGAGTAATAGTAAATAACCGAAGGTTATATAGCCGAAACAATTGGGGATTTTCAAAATGGCACTGTTAAATTGACAATAACAGCGGTAACATGGTGGAAAATACATTTGAAACCAGGGCAACCGAAAAAAAAACTTGTTCCGATTCAGTTAAAATAAAATATTTAGTTTCACTTCAGGTTTTCGTTTTTAAAAAAATAACAGTTTTAGTTTCATCAGAAATAGTTTTTGTTCTGGTTTTTGGTTCATTTTAGGTTCAAAGAACTGTTTTCAGAACATGCGTTAAGAAACTACTGTTTATTCTAACACAAATTAATTAAATTACCAAAAATGGAAATCTTTATTAATTACACATATTTGACTTTTTCATGCCTTACGTCAAAAAGTTAAAGAAAGTAAGTAAGTAAAATTGTCAATGGCTTGTACTTTATCTTTTTAATAAATGAAATTTCATACTTTATTTCGTAAATTAGATTTTTACGATGTAGCTACTGAACACAAAAATAATTTTTGTTCACTTCTGGTACTGTAAAAACAAAAAAAAAGTCTATTTTAGGTTTAAATACGGTTTCGAGTCCTGTCAGAAACTCACTTGGAAAAACTGAACAAATAGATTCTATCAAAACATGGAACTTTTTTATTACATTGCGGATCCCAAATATTTCGATAAAAAATAGTTAATAAATGCACAAGAAAAATGCAGCAGAAATGTGGCTTGAAGAAAATTATCTTGAATTATTACGTAGTCTACTAAAGTTTACAATAAAATATACTGGAATTCAACACGGGCACCGGCAGAAAGAAATCTGTGGAGGGGCAATATTATGGAACGGATATGTTTGTAGTCCGCAACCTGGCCGTGTTTTTTAAAACGGAGAATATAAACATGAATTTTGGATTTTCTGTTTATTAAATGCCTGGAAGAGGAAATCTCCTTCACCACGGAACTGCAGAAATCCCCCGAAAAAAAAAAGCATTCGATAAAGCCCACGAAACAAAAGAAATTTAACCTAGAACAGGGATGGCGAACTTTTTTGTGTAATGCGTGCTAAAAATCTCAGAATTGTTATTTACCACCATTAACTTTTAAAGAAAAGCAAAATGATTTAGTGGGTTGATGTTTAGCGATGGTTAGTTGATAATGTTGAATGGTTTAGTTAAAAAAGTGCTACAGTGCACTTATGCCGAAACGTTCAATGCGTTAATTCATTCAAAAGTAACAGTTGGTTTTTAATAGTCTATGCATGTTCAACAAAATTTGTAGCTCTTGTAACAAAAATAAAATTTAATTTTTATCGTAAACTGATGATTGATACCATAATTTAGCCTAGTTGGCACATAAATCACTTTGATTAACTTCTGTTTAAAATACATAGTTAGTATAGCTGCATTGCGCTTTTAATGGTGTATTTAATAATAATTATTTTAGAATATTACTATTATTTCTTGGTATCATTTGTTTATCTATTGAAATTTCAAATGCATTTTTTAAAAATCTTATTCAGGTTCTTTTATTTTATTATTATTATTTTTTTTTTTACCAACATTAATTTTGTATTGACTTATGAATGCTAGGGGATTCTATATTGTTGTCTTTTGAATAGCAACTCCAATTTATAATTTTTTTTTCCCTTTTCTCTCTCTTTCTTTTTTAAATGTTCTTCAGGTATGAGTAAATTTGGCTAATTACCATTGAAGCACATGCTATGGTAATTTTATGATTGCACAAGTTAATTATTAGCTATGTGGTATTCTGATTACACAATATCATTAATTATCTCTTTGTAGATTTTAGTAGAATGATATTAGAACTTGATATGTTTTTGAAATTCATAGATATTATATATATATATATATATATATATAATTATAATATCTATATATATATATAATTATAATATCTTTGAATTTCAAAAAACATATCAAGTTCTTGTAACATTCTAATCTTCGTGTGGCAAGGAAACTTTTTTGCGTGCCACCCCACTTCTAGAATAATCCAGGAATTGAGGAGTTATAAACTGAAGTTCGTTGGTGTGACACAGACGAGTTAAATGTTTAAAGTTTTTCAGGGGTTTTACCGAACAAAGCCGTAAGATTCAATCACTTTGCCTTCGCATGTTCTAATGAAGGCATTTCTTTCATGGCAATTTGACCGATGTATTCAATAATATCTCCTTTTCAGGAATTAATGGGGAAAAGTGCAGGATAGATTACCACTTTTCAACAATTATTTTTGAAAAATCACTAGAGAATATATATATATATATATATATATATATATATATATGTATATCCTAATAATATTATAAATCTGATTGTGTGCAAATGTTAGGCTGAAGCCAGCGTCAAAATGGAGCGTTTAATGATCCTGTACCTTTGCACACAGGTTGATTATAACCCTCATATGAACATAGGCTGATTTTTGTTTATTTTATTCAAATATTTTTCTTAATAATTTAAAATTTCGTTATTTTCATTGAGAATAAATGGACATTTTTTCGTATAATATTTTAAAATAGTTAATTTTACTTTACCGTTGCTAATATTTTATCGTTGCCAAAACTAAATCAAAGCCCGAAATAATAATTTTTACTCAACAATTAATTTTCAATTGAAAGATTTTCACGTGAAAAATGAAAATGCAAAAGAATTCAAAAGAAGAGGAATTTCCGTGATATTTGAAACAAAAATATGGAGTATTTGTTATTATACATGAAGTATGAATATTGGTTACGTTGAGAAGATATTTTCTGTCAAAAACTGCGTTATAATTAGAAGGAAAACTGAACAATAATCATATTATTAAGAAAAGATTTCGCTTGGACCATGGAACTATGAAAAGGATCCTCCTTGGGTTGAACAAATATGACGTCATAAATAAAACATGTATTTTCAAATATTCGTAACATTACAAGGAGCATGAATATCAATGTATAATAAAAGTATATACATAATGGACGTCAGATTTAAGATGAATAACTGAAATGTGTTTTTTGATACTGATTAATAATAAGCTTGAAAATCAGTTACATACAGATGTGAGTTTTCAGATAAAATTCCCGTCATGATTGACAGGAAAAGAAAATTAACAAGAATTATATCATTGAAAAGAGATTTCTCTGGAATCAAAGTGACGTCATATTTCAAATAAAACGGGATTTTTCAAATATGTTTCAAATGGTGCGTGAATCAATTTCATACATTAATAATTACAGAGTACGTAGAAAGAATAGAGAGGCAGTGAACCGTCAAATCGGCTTGCAATATGAAGCCGGTTATCGCTCAAAGGACTTTACCCAAGAGTGGCAACAGCCACGCCTCTGCGGGTATATGCCCTCCGAAAAAGACTGTTTATTGGGCGAAGGGGAAACTGTGTTAAATTGTCCTTCACGCCTATTGGAGTTATCCTTCTATATACCAACAGATGACGTGACATGGGTAAAGTCCAATCGTTAGGCCCAAGGGCTGACTTCATTGGACGGGGAGAGGTTTTCAAAGCAAGCCGCCAGTTGTTTAGGTTAGGCCAACTGTAGGGTTGCATTTTCCGCATCACGCCAAACATAAACATTTCATATATATTATTCTCTGAACTCTGCGATTAATAATACAAGCATCAGTAAGATTATTAGGAAAAGAAAATTGAACACAAGTCTATTATTTTAAAATCTGACTGTCTGTTTGTATTTCGAACAACTACTCTTAATGCAATGCGATTTACTTAACACCATCATTGATCTAAGGATGTCATATAAACTCTGAGAATTTAAAATTTTGAATTAGATTCCGAGATATTAATTATTATTATTATTTTTTTTTTTTTTTTTTTTTTTTTTTGTAAATTTTAATGAAATTTCTCTAAAAACGGTAATTAAATTACTCCATTTTTGTGGATAAAAAAAAGAAGAAATAAAACGGATTAATACATTTTTATGCCATTTTCTCATTAAAACTGAAAAAAGAATTTAATTTCAATTTGAATAGTTGGTGAAAAAAAAATCTTGATTACAGTAGAATTTCCGAAAATTAAAAACATATTTCCACATATTCAAACTTTATGAATGAATTTATTCTGCAGAACAAAAATCGTCTGTCAGCATATTGTCAAGAAATAAAGAGTTGTTTCAGCTATAGATTAAACCAAGGAGGCAAATTTGCTGTTCCATGCAAACGTACAATTTGCATGGAACAGATGCAAAAGAGGGCAAAGCTTTTCGCAACCCCAAATTACATGCAAACGTAACATTTACATGTAATTTGCACCCAAATTAATTTCAATTTGAACCCTTATAAATGTTAATTTGCATTGAAAATTACATGCAAAAGTAATGTTTGCATGTAATTTTGGGTTGCAAAAAGCTTTGCAATTGAAGCTCCTTGATTTAGATGTAGAATTATTCCTCCATATTCACAAGAATTGAATTTAAACAAAAAGCATATACTATTTCCAATGAATTATTTTTAAATGATGGCTGTTAAAACGTTTTTCAAAGTTGTTAAAAGTAAAATGGTTTATCAGGTAAAAATAATATTTGTTTTTTGACAAATTGTACTTTTTTAAAACTGAGCTATGTCAAGGCTCCTATAACAAAGAAATACCGTATTTTCTCCTATGAAATATGATAAAGAGTTAGTTAATTATTTACTTTTTTAATTATCGGGGGTGAAATATTTTGCTTGATTAATGTATTTATTCTTCTTTTAATGTTACGTGAACGAAGTCACGGGTAACAGCTAGTATATATATATATATACAAAATAATAAAATCTTGTTCATGTATATAAGAACATTCCCCTTTCCCCCACTAACAGGTTACATAAGATTTTACATCAAAATGTTCTCTAAAGTGTTTTTTTCATATAATGTTGTTATATCTTTAATATGTCTTCTTTGTGTAATTTGATCGTTAAACATATCATGGAACCCTGTAAAAGCTACAGGTGTCCTTGTTACCCAAAATCGATTGAACAACAAGGACGACGCTTCTGATCAATGAAAAACAGGATGTTACTTTTTTCGTATAAAAGGGAAAAAAAAAAAAAAACACAATCATCAATAAAATCTCGCGACTAAGTAAATAAAATTATGAAAGTACTTAAAAAATGAAAAATTATAAAGAATATTATAAGATTTATGATCTAAAACTATTTTTGAAAATGAACTCAATTCAGAAAAATCCATCTAATGATATACGATAGTTTCTCACAAAGCCTGCAAAAAAAAAAAAAAAAAATCTAAAAAGTTAAATTTTAAAGGACTATATGTTTATGTGCATGGAGAGAATAAAATAAAATAAAATAATAAAAATCTATGAATTTTTCAAACATGGTAATTGATTTTTGATAGTTATTTCATGAATAAATTTGGTCCGTTTTTGACGTGTCCTATCAACTCTGACAGAGCAATTAATTACCTTTTTTTTTTTCAAAAGTTCATACGATTTTACATAAATAACTTTTTTTTATTTGGTATACGTTTTTTAAAATGCTGAAAGTTGAATGGATTAAAAAGATTTAGCAAAACATAATTCGGATTTTTTTTTTCTTCTCAGTTTATCTTTCCAATTTACTCCAATTTAATCTTGATGACAGGAAAAGGTACTTACAGAAAAAGAATAACCTGGATAAGAAATCTGACAAAAGTTTTTGACATCATCGAAAGAATGGAAATGGGCTGGGTACATTGCAAGAAGAGAAGACAAGACAAGACAATGATGGACTATAAACACCATAGCGGTATCCATGAGATGTAAAACGACCAAGAAGGTGACCTCAGGTAAGAGGGAGCCAGAGAAATGGCTGGAATTAATTGGATGACCAAAGCACTAGATGGGAAACAACGGAAAAATCTGGCAGAGACCTACACCATTGCCCCCTGTAGAGGGGGCAGTGCCTACACCCAGTAGTGGGTTGAAAATGGATGATGATGACATAGGGATGTAACGAATGTTCGCACTTTTGCCGAATATTCAACAGTAGCTGGCCGAATGATGTTGGATATTTAGCCGAAACTTTCAGGATCAACCGAAAACATTAATATTTTTTCTTTCTTTCTTTTATTTTATGCAATCCTTTTCTGAAGTCCAAATTGGGTATTTTCTGGCACATCCATAAAGCCATTTTCATTTCTAAATGCACAACATTTTTAGGTATTCTGATTCAGATATCAAGAAATCAAAGAGAATTTCCTAAGGATCTTTAAAACAATGGTGTTAAAGTGGGAGACTTAAACCAATTTTATAGACACAACTATAAGGGAAGGGTTTTCATAGGGGAGCAATTGATTACAACTCAAGATGCAATACATTTAAAGAAAAATGAAAAATATTATTCAATTCTAGAGCGCTTGGATATCAATGACTGCAAATTTCATGCGCATATAAAAATGGCTTTGTGATTGTGTTAGAAAAATTCCCATTGTTCAGCAATATTTTTTAATAAATTATTTTAAAGAACAGCTTTAAATATATTAATACAAAATATTGCAGAAAATTTAAGATTATTCATACTGTGGTCTCAGTTTCTGTGTGCACTCTGAATAATAAATTGTAAAACTTTGTGTTGTGCATATGTTGGTTCAACTGTTAAAAGTTTGGTAAATATGTATTTTCAACTTTTTACAAATCTGTTGACCAGCAGTAACACAAATAGCCCACAAAAATTTTTACCTGACTAAGTAAAGCTATTATTTCATGAAGTGTCTAATTGTGAATCATGGGAGGGAGTAAGCATTGTGAGGGACTCATTAATTTTTAATGTAAGAAAGCATAAAAGTATCACAGAATAGAAGTGAAGTTTTCTTTATATTTTAATGGAAACATTAATTTACCATCCTGACTAACAGAAAGCCAATTTGATAGGTCTAAGTATAAAAGGATAAACTGAAAATTCTTCATTTTTTGCGATGAAAGAAGTTTTCTAAACAAAAAAAAATAATAATAATAAACTTAAAAAATGAGTTCTTATAATACATAAATGTATATGAATTGCATGTATTTATAGATAAAATTATGCAATTAGTAATTTAGATTTGTTAAAAGTCATGTTTTATTATTAGCATGAAGATGTTTGAAATATTACAAAAATACAGCAAGCTGTTAAAATTTTTTGTATATAAATAACAAATATAGCAAGTTTAATTTGTATTTAATTGTATTTCTATTTTTAAATTAATATATATATATATATATATATATATATATATATATATATATATATATATATATATATATATATATATATATATATATATATATTTATTTAAATTTATTTATATATATATATATATATATAATCAAAATGCATATACATTTTTAGATGTTACTATTTGGCCTAAAATGTGGCCAAATATTCGGCCTAATCACTATTCGTTACATCCCTAATATATAAACACACATGTCAACATCTATACTATCAATTTCTCCATTCTAATTGAATTTATTATTTTAATATTTTTCAGTTTGAGATACATTGATTGGTCTCAAACTAGGCATTTTTTTTTCTTTTCTTTCTTTCTTTTTTTTTTTTTTTTTAATTCAAAAACATTTTTATTGTAAAGTATTGTAAAAGTATTGTAAAGTATTATAAAGTATTGTGAAAATTATAAATTCGTATTTTATGAATTATGACAAACATTTTTTTTTTTTTAAATAAAAAATTCAGCATCGTCGAAAACATGACTGTATGCTTTTACTGCTCTCATTCCAATCACAAGTTTTCGAGACATAAAAAAATTTGTACTTTTCGACGGTCTGTGAGGTTTTCTCGTCTCCTGCTATCATTTGCATTTACAGAAAAGAAAAATCTATCAATTTCTCCATTCTAATTGAATTTATTATTTTAATATTTTTCAGTTTGAGATACAATGATTGGTCTCAAACTAGGCTTTTTTTTTTTTTTTTTTTTAATTCAAAAACATCTTTTATATTGTGAAAATTATAAATTCGTATTTTATGAATTATGACAAACATATTTTTTTAAATAAAAAATTCAGCATCGTCGAAAACATGACTGTATGCTTTTACTGCTCTCATTCCAATCACAAATTTTCGAGATATAAAGAAATTTTTACTTTTTGACGGTCTGTGAGGTTTTCTCGTCTCCTGATATCATTTGCATTTACAGAAAAGAAAATCTTAAAAACTAAACCAGCATAATTTTATAAAAAATTATTTTGCATTACGAAAGTTTATTTAGCATTTAGAATTTTATGAAAATTTTTCCGGTGACTAACTGAATGTTCCCTATAAGATATTAATTATACTTTTCTAAATTTATGGATAAACTTTAAACACATTTTCTTTTATAACTCTGCGAAGATTTAAGAAAAAAAAATGCATAAACTGTATGTTTTTATGTACTGATTTGATCCAAAAATCTCGAATAAAATGTCGAAAGTGGGTGTTACCGTTAGAAAAAACAAAGTTGTTTAAATTTTTAATATGTCGCCGGTCCCTATTTCAAAAATTCATATTCTGTAAGAAAACATTATCCGAGCCCAATGATACTTCTGTTGTGATTTTATTGTAAAGGATCTGCGAATAAAGGCAAGTGTCATTTTATTTATTATTTATTTATTTATTTTTATTTATTTATTATTTTTATTTGTTTATTTATTTATTTATTTATTTTTATTTTTTGCTACGTGTCATATAATGTATGACATGACATGCTATAAAACTATATACAGGGTGATTCCAAATTCATGGTACAAACTTTAAGGGCTGGTACAGGACACTGTAAAAAACAATTTTTGTATAGGGAAGCAGGGTCGGAAATCCATTTATATAGTCAAAAATACAGGACGTATAACTCCAATCCGAAGTCGCGTTTTCGTTCATAACTGTTGGTAATATATCAAAAGATTAATATCCGGAATTAATTTCTATGACAGTTTATTTACATCATTTAAAAACTCATCCCGATAAAAAGTAATTATCTAGAATTTCAAACAGGAAATGAAAGTGCCTAATGCAAGATGAAGAGGTTTTTACAGCACGTGCTCTGAACAAGGAAGTGAAAGACTAAAATACGTATTAGTGACGTAAATTGACTTTACGTCATTACCATCCAATGAAAAAACTTAAAAATGATGTCACTATATAAGGACTAAGACTGTTGCATCTCTGCTTAATAGAACTTTGAGAGATTCTTTTTAATTCGCGATGGAAACGGACATTATGTCGTTTTCCCTTAAACTTAAATTGAAATAATGTTTAAAACTAAATTTTATGTAACTATTAAATGTAAGCTATGTAAATTAAATAATTTAACAGTATTATGAATATGTTTTATTAATTAATAATATTTTAACATTACTTAATCAGTTACATGGATATCCTACATACCAAGGATTATATAGTGAGTGTGTGCTAAGCAAAATGGATTAATACAAATTCTGGTGATCATGGCCTAGCGGTATAGTGAGGACGATTGCTGGAAAATAGAGGTAAGCAAATATCTTACCTATCTTTTGTTCCGAAAGTTGAATTTATAATTTATATTGCTTTAGAAAGCGCAAAATTACTGACTACCGAGAAAATAACACTAACAAAGATTCTGAGACGTGAAAAATTCTTAAGTATATAAAAAAAAAATAAAAATAAAAAATAAAAAAAAAGTGTCCTAGAATCCTCGAATACTTAAAAGAAATTAATTAATTTTAGATATATTCTAAATTAGAAAAATGGCAACCTTCAAAGAAGGAAGTATAATTGAAAAATTAAATTCCAGTAACTATGCTAACTGGAAATTCAAGGTGGAGATGCTCTTGATAAGAGAAGAGCTCTTTGAAGTTGTCACAGACGACCCACCTAATCCAATAACCCCGGAATGGTCGAAGAAAGATAGAAAGGCAAGAGCCTTGATTAATTTAAGTATTGAGGATAATCAAATCATCCATATTAAGCATTTACAGAATGCACGGGACACATGGAACACGCTTAAAAACATCCATGAGAGATCAAATCTCTCTAGCAAACTCTTTCTCCTCAGGAGACTTTACGGAACGAAATTATCAGAAGGAGGCAACATGATAACTCATATAACAAAGATATTAGAAATTATTGATAAGTTATCAGCCATAGGCGAAGAAATTAAAGCAAATCATATTTCAGCATTATTGCTCTGCTCTTTACCTCCTTCATACGACACCCTCATAACCGCATTAGAAGCCAGACAGGAACACGAATTAACTCCAGAATTTATAAAGAGTAAATTAACAGACGAATTTAATAAAAGAAACGAGCATTCTAATAACAGTGATAATTCGAACAAAGCCTTTAGAGCTGAAAGAAAATTTAAAACCACAGGTTTTAAAAAAGAAGAAAAATACTGCACGATTTGTAGACTAAAAAATCACAACACAGTTAATTGCTGGCATAACAAACATAAAACAAATAATTTTAAACAAAACAACAAAAAACATTTCTCTTCTTCGCTAGTCTTTCAAAAAGACGAAAATAATTTAAGAAGCGCGGACTCAAATAAACCGAAAGAAAAAAGCACAGCTTATTTCGGAACCGAAGAAAAGAAAAATTGCGCATTTTTAACGAACAAATCGAAAAATAACGCATGGATTATCGATTCTGGCTCATCCTCCCATATTTCAAATAATGAAAATTTATTTTATGAATTTACAAATAAAGAACATACCAACGTCGTAATTGCCAACGGCAATAAATTAAAATCCTATGGATCAGGTAATGTAAATATTACCACAATAACATCCGACGGTAGAACACATGAAATAACATTAAAAGATGTTCTACTAGTACCGGAAATTGAAACAAATTTATTTTCGGTAGCTAAAGCTACGAAATACGGATGCAAAATTACATTTGAAAATAATCAATGTTTTCTAGAATATGAAGGATCAATACGCTTAGAAGGGATAAGAAAAAATAATCTGTATGAAATTCAGCAAACAAACATAAACACAGATGAAAATTTTGTAAACATGATAACTAATTGCAAAAATAAAAATTGCATAGAACTGTGGCATAGAAGATTAGGACATAAAAATGTCGCGTCGATTAAAGAATTAATGACGAAGGAATTAGCATGCGGAATAAACATAAATAATTGTTCCCATAGTACCGAATGTGAGCCTTGCATTAAAGCAAAATTAACTGACGCACCTTACCCAAAGAAAACGGAATTGAGAGCAAATAAAATTCTGCAATTAGTGCACTCTGACGTTTGTGGTCCTATTCAAACTCCAACAATAGGGGGAAAAAATTACTTTTTAACCTTCATAGACGATTACTCTAGATTTACTATAATTTATCTACTACAAAATAAAAGTGAGGTATTTGAAAAATTAAAGGAATATGTTGCACTGGTCAACAATAAGTTTGGCAAAAAGCCTACAGAACTCAGAACTGATAATGGCAAAGAATTTAAAAATTCTAATATTGATAATTTTCTAAAAGAAAATGGAATTAAGCGACAGCTAACAGTACCATATTCTCCCAGCCAGAATGGTATTGCTGAACGAAAGAATAGATCATTAATTGAAATGACAAGAACATTGTTAAGTGACTCTAATTTACCATTACATTTCTGGGGAGAGGCGATATGCACCGCAAATCACCTACAAAATCGACTGCCGACTAAAGCCAACGAAAAAACTCCATATGAATTATGGACAAACAGAAGACCAAATCTAAAATATTTAAGAGTCTTTGGCTGCAAAGCTTATGCATATATTAACAAGCAAAAAAGACAGAAATTAGATAATAAAGCAGTAGAAGGGATCTTCGTGGGATACGATAATTATTCCAAAGGATATCGTATCTATACGAGCGGCAAAGATATCACTATAGCCAGAACGGTGAAGTTCTTAGAAAACTATCCGATAAATTCAAATAAAGAAAAACGGCTAGAACTAAATTTAGATGAAAACACTAATGCCGAAAACGAAAAATCGGAAAACCCAAATCTGATAAAAATCGAAATTTCAAATGAAAATGATAATCAGAATGAATCTGAACTAAACCAAACCGAACCAAGAAGATCAGATAGAGTAAATAAAGGGGTTCCCCCAGATAGACTAATTTATATGGTTAAAGATGAAAATATTAATGAACCGAAAAATTGGCAGGAAATAATAAACATGGAAAACCCAGTAGAAAAAGAAAACTGGATCAAAGCGACACAGGAGGAGATAGAATCTCACAACCAAAATAAAACTTGGACATTAGTTGACCCCCCGCCAAATACAAAAATAATAGGTTCGAAATGGCTCTTCAAAACAAAATTAGACGATAAAGGAAAAATACAAAAATATAAAGCGCGTTTAGTGGCGAAAGGCTATTCGCAAAATTTTGGTATTGATTACTATGAAACTTTTGCTCCAGTGGTTTCACATACTACAATTAGAACTTTTTTAGCAGCCGCCGCCTATCATAAACTAGACGTAAATCATGTCGATGTAAAAACAGCATTTTTGTATGGAAATTTAGATGAGGATATATACATCACTCAGCCGGAAGGCTATGTCAAACCTAATCATGAAAACAAAGTGTGCAAATTAAATAAGGCTATATACGGCTTAAAACAGGCAGCTAGAGCCTGGCACATAAAAATTTCAGAATCATTAGAAAAGTTAAATTTCAAACCATCAACATCAGACACGTGTTTATTCATACGTAATACTAAAAACAGTAAAGCATATATTATCGTCTATGTAGACGATTTATTAATATCAGCAAAAGAAAATGAAATTAAAGAAATTATACAAAAACTTAAGATTGAATATGAACTAAAGGATTTAGGTCAATTAAACTACTACCTAGGGATTAAAATTGAAAAAACAAACGAAGGATATAAACTGAATCAAAAAGGTAAAATTGAAGAATTAGTTAGAAAATTTAAATTAGAAGATGCGAAACCATACAAAACGCCCATGGAAACAGGCTATTTAAATTTTGATAACGAAGAAATACCATTGCCAAACAACATCGATTATAGAAAGGCAATTGGCGCACTTTTGTATATCTCAACTGTCACAAGACCAGATATTTCAGCTGCGATTAACATCCTAAGTAGAAAAAACGAAAACCCTTCACAGAAGGATTGGAAAGCAACTAAAAGAGTGATTTCCTATTTAAATCACACTAAAAACTTTAAATTAGAAATAAATACAACAAAGCAACCAACTCTTGAAGTATACTGCGACTCAGACTGGGCTGGAGACGTACAAACTAGAAAGTCCACCAGCGGAAACCTATTTTTATTAGGGAAAAACCCAATTTTATGGATCAGCAAAAAGCAATCATGCATAGCCATGTCAAGTGCTGAAGCCGAGTATATTTCAGCAGCAAATGCATCACAAGAAATTTTATGGTTAATTAGACTCTTAGAAGAATTTAACTTAGAACAGACATTACCCATAACTATGCATGAGGACAACCAGTCCTGCATAAAAATGATCGAATCAGAAAAATACACCCGTCGCACGAAACACATTGATATAAGGTATCATTCCATTAAACACCTAAAGGACAATGGTACAATTAATGTAAATTACTGTGAATCAAAGAACATGATAGCGGACATCCTAACCAAGCCCACTCCCAAACCTATCTTTGAAATTCACAGAAATAACTTAAACTTAAGAAATCAAATTCCAGAGATTAAGGAGGAGATTGTTGGTAATATATCAAAAGATTAATATCCGGAATTAATTTCTATGACAGTTTATTTACATCATTTAAAAACTCATCCCGATAAAAAGTAATTATCTAGAATTTCAAACAGGAAATGAAAGTGCCTAATGCAAGATGAAGAGGTTTTTACAGCACGTGCTCTGAACAAGGAAGTGAAAGACTAAAATACGTATTAGTGACGTAAATTGACTTTACGTCATTACCATCCAATGAAAAAACTTAAAAGTGATGTCACTATATAAGGACTAAGACTGTTGCATCTCTGCTTAATAGAACTTTGAGAGATTATTTTTAATTCGCGATGGAAACGGACATTATGTCGTTTTCCCTTAAACTTAAATTGAAATAATGTTTAAAACTAAATTTTATGTAACTATTAAATGTAAGCTATGTAAATTAAATAATTTAACAGTATTATGAATATGTTTTATTAATTAATAATATTTTAACATTACTTAATCAGTTACATGGATATCCTACATACCAAGGATTATATAGTGAGTGTGTGCTAAGCAAAATGGATTAATACAAATTCTGGTGATCATGGCCTAGCGGTATAGTGAGGACGATTGCTGGAAAATAGAGGTAAGCAAATATCTTACCTATCTTTTGTTCCGAAAGTTGAATTTATAATTTATATTGCTTTAGAAAGCGCAAAATTACTGACTACCGAGAAAATAACACTAACAATAACTTTAACAGTGGTGAAGATATTTTAACGAAATCCTTACAATATGCTTACGATTCATACAAAGATGAGTCTGTTGCGAATTTTGTTAAAATATTTTCACTGCTGCTAAAGTTATGAACGAAAACGCGACATCGGATTGAAGTGAGACGCCTGTAATTTTGAATAAATAAATGGATTTTTGACCCTGGTTTCCTATACAATAAATGTTTTTTACAGTGTCCTGTACCAACCTACTGTAAAAACCATTTATTGTGTAGGAAACCAGGGTCAAAAATCCATTTATTTATTCAAAATTACAGGCGTCTCACTTCAATCCGATGTCGCGTTTCCGCTCATAAATTTAACAGTAGTGAAGATATTTTAATAAAATTTGCAACAGACTCATATTTGTATGATTTGTAAGCATATTGTACGGATTTCGTTAAAGCATCTTCATTACTATTAAAGTTGTAAACGAAAACGCGACTCCAGATTGGAGCCTTGTATTTTTGACTATATAAATGGATTTCCGACCCTGCTTTCCTATACAAAAATTGTTTGTTACAGTATCCTGTACCAACCCTTAAAGTTTGTACCATGAATTTGGAATCACCCTGTATATATATATTTCGATCAGTGATTTTAGAGAAGGTCCCGGCTGACTAAGTCCTCCCTAGGAACAAAATGCCCCCTCACTAGAAGATTTCAAATTCTCTATTGTGTAAATGATCCGGAATCCCGATTACCTCCCACCCCCCTGGGTGGGTATATAGAAATGCCCCTCGGAGGGAAAAAAAAATCTGAATTCAACAATGAAATGCATAAAAAGTAAGCTATCCATCTATTTTCTTAGATGATTTTTTTAAATATTGACTTCTAATATGGCTAAATGAGATGTAAAATAGCTTTATATTTTTAAATGTTTCATTGTTTTAATCAAAAAGTAGCAATAAAATGGCACTTAAGCAAAGCATCAAATCTGAATCAAGATATTTTTATTCAGTAAATTTATTACAATGATTGAAACCTCGTTCAGTGAATGAACTACTCTGATAAATTTAACCCTGCTATTTAAAAGTTATACAAGTTATGACAATTCATAACTTGTTCTATTAATAAAATAAAATGAAAAGGAAACTATACTGATAGAAGACGTTCATCCCATAAATTAACCTTTTTAGAGAATTTTAACAAAGTTTTATATTACAGGCAAGATTTTTGCATTATAATATTTTCCATTAATTCAAAATATTAAAAATCTGATTTTGAGAAAGAGCTTAAAAAATAATTCAACACCGTATTCTACCTTGTAAGTTACTAATATCCCAATATCTGTAACTAACGTTGTAAGCAAAACAAAAAATCAAACTCATCTAGAAAGCTAAGAAATTAGGCTTTTTAAAAATATTAAGTCAAAATAGAGGTTTTTTTTTTTTTTTTTTTTTTTTTCTTTAAATAAAAATAGAAATTCTTGCTTTAAAGATAGGCGGATACCTTAAATATATTAAAAGTAAAATTTTGTCTCCGAATAAATTTGAAATTATTAAAAAATATAAATAATAATAGAAACACGTTTTTCCGTTTTAGTGCGAGAAAGCTCCAAAATATCATAAAATTTAAAGTACAGTAATCCCTTAACATTCGCGGTTTTAACATTCGCGAGTTTTGATTATTCGCGAATATGAAAATGCAGAAAAACTTAACATTGGCGAGAATCTGACTTGATTATTCGCGATTTTTTTAAAAATTATATCTTTCACTTTTTTAGAATTTACAGTGGTTAAAGATTGTTCTCCCTGTGTTTTCTCAGTATGTATTTACAAATCAATTTTAAGTTGTCTACTGAAAAAGGAGCGAGTGTTGTAGGAAAGCAAAATAATAACAACAGCAGAATACTCATAGCAATATGAATATTAGAAGTGGTAAGGAAACGGCGTCTTCAATCTATTAATTTAAAATGTGCTTGTGCAGGTTCTCGTAGAGATGGAGCTGAAGTTGCACTTAGACAATAAAAGTATCTCTGAAGCATTTAGCTGTATTTAAATATCGTATTTTAATATTGTATCGCGTACTGGCCCAATAATAAATACATTATCATCTCTTTGCGAATAGAGAGAGTCGAAATTACTTTATACCAAAAAACATGTGCTTAGCTGTAAGTATTTCGCCAGTCAATTAATTTGAATTATCTTCATTAAATAAATTTTATATTTATGAAAATGTGTATACATTCACCTTCTACATATATATTATACATAATACATTGTTAAATAAATATTTTATTTTGTGCTTTTAAATGCTGTGCCACACTAATTAGAATTTTATTGCAGAGAGATAGACTCAACATTCGCGGATTTGACATTCGCGAGGTTTTCCTGGAACGTAACCCTCGCGAATGTTAAGGGATTACTGTATCATGATTAGGTAAGTTTTGGTAGTATAAAAATGAAATTGTTACTGTTTTACTTGTTAGAGCATGAAGAAATATATATATAAGTAATGTATGAATGAAGAGTATGTATATAAATTATATATATAAATCATGGACCGTATAAAATTTAAATTTCGTAACTTTTTAAACAATAATTATTTTAATGTAAATGGATTTTCATATGATGAACAATATTTTAAACATTTTTGCACTTCTAAAACTAACTGTTTAAGAATTAACTATTATAGGAATTTATATACTGATCAACTATAAGAAGGAACACTGTAATATTCCATATTTTTCGAGTGAATGAATCAAATTACATCTAATTTCGTATACCTCAATAATAATAATCAGTCAAATTTTAACCTAACGCTTTTTGCGGCATCGAAACTGACAAAACATTTTTACACTTTGTAACTTTATATGTCATTTTTTTTACATATTTGTGAAACACTTAATATTACTGTTGAATTCAGACATTTTTCTCCGGGAAAGAATTTTGCAGCTCCGGGGTCAAACAGTATGGAGTTCCGGGGAACGTTGCACTTTTAAACCATAAACAATCACAAAATCTCAATCTCAAGTTTTTCGATGGAGGGAATTTTGACACTCGGGGAAAGTCCCCCCCCCCCCCCCCCCCACCCACACACACCGGGCCATACCCTGAAATCATCACTGCTTAATATTGACAACATTTATATATTTATTTAATTTTTAGCTTAAAATAACTTAGCATAATTATGACAGATTTTTCCTTTATACTTTTAAATGCGACTAATTTCTAATTTTCTTTTTCAGTAATAAACATGCCAGCTGTATGTGTTAGCCATTATCTATCAGAACGCGCCGAATAGTTACAAAATGCTCTTGATTTCGATCCTGCTCGAAGCTTATCAACACTTTTGACAAAGAAAGAATTTCTATCAGCAAAGGTGTACAAATTGAAGGGAGTGGCAAATCCATTCCACATATGCTGCTTTGTAGGCTAATATTCCCACTCAATTATAACAATCACATACAAAATGAAGTGGGCGGCAACACAATAAATCATAGATCTTCTCAATGATCTTTTAAAACCAAAACCGAAACAATTATTGGAGAAGAATAAAGTGGTAAAACAAACTTAATTTGTAATAGTGCTGCCATCTATGAAGGAAAACGAGACACAAAAATGTTTAACATTTAAATAACTGAAATTTTCTGTAGACCAATTTTTATAGTTTTACAAAATATATTTTTCCAAAGAAGAAAAATTTCCTGACTTTACAGAATGTGGACATCATGTCTGACTACCCTCTTAGATATATATATATATATATATATATTTTTTTTTTCTGTGTGTGTGTCTCAACATTGTTGTTGTGAGGCTTCCTGTCACAGCATGAGCATACTTGGATTACATATGAATGGCCTCCTTTTCTCATTCAGAAATCCTGGATTCATACCGGAAATTCCGAAAGAAGAAATTTTACTTTATATAATCACGAAATGTCTGTCATTAAATAAAGCAAACATTACTATTCGAAATTTCTAAATAAAAAAGGAGACCAAATTGGTAACCCTGCCTGGAACTGATCTTGCCCATGTTGCCACTTGCCAGGATCAGAGCCTAATATACGTACAGGCCAACTAGGCCGCGTCCTTGAGCCCATGGAGACAGGGACCCCAAAATGAATAAAATTATTTAGAAAAATATTCTCCTAGAAATTTTTTTATTTCAATCTTTGATATCTAAGAAACAGATGACTCTATAAACGCCTTGCCTGTACTTTTCTGTTCTCTAAAAACAACTTAAATTAGGAATGCTGTAGACAAAATATTTTTCATGGGAATTTTTTTTTACAGATATATTTAAAGTATTATAGTATCAAACAGCAAAATAAAATTTAGGTTAAGATGAGTTTCATGACCATTTTTATAAAATGCAAGAAAATTTCTGAACACTCCCAAAAAACATTTCTAGCTATTATTTTAGTTTGAGGGGGGCCTTGAAAAACTGCTGGGCTTTGGGCCCTGGACAATCTTAATCGGGCTCTGGCCAGGATAACTGATCAGTTGACCTTATTTTAGAGAAGCCCAGCATTTTCTTTTCTCGCTATTTTTTTCCCATTCAACGGGTTATTCCACAAATCATCGCAGTCTAAATTAATGTCCTACCAGTTGTGTATTTTTCCATGCTCTTGGAATTTGGCTGTGGGAAGAGATGCTTTTAACTTTAATCCATATATCCCAATTGCCTTTTTGATGTGTCAATGTTATTTAACAATATATTGATTAAATATCTTTTAAATATAAAACTGATTATTTTTGGCTATATATATATATATATATATATATATATATATAATTATCAAATCATTTCTAAGGATGTTGTTGTAGAAACATAATGCAAAAACCAATACGAACAAAAAAATATACACTTATTTCAAAGCTTCATAAAATGAGAAGATTCTTCATTTGAAAAGGAAGAGAAAAGCAGAAAAGGGAACTGAATGAAATTAGAATAGCAAAATAAATTACTAAATAACATACTGCCATATGTATCATCAAAATATAAATATGTTGTGTGTATTAGTTGGAAGAAAAACTTAGAATAAATAAGTTGTTTTTTTTTTTTTTTTTTTTTTTTTTTTGATAACTTGTTTAATATTATAAGAAAAGTCAAATTTGTAAGAAAAAAAATCAATACAATAGTTTGCATTTTTGATAGTCTAAAACAATTTCACTCAGATCTAAAAAATCCCTAAATAAATAAATTCATTTTTAAGGTTTCGTTCATCTAAAGAAACCCTATTAGTCCCGCTTCGTTGTCTGTTGTCACAGATCCGGTTCTCAGAAACTATATAACTTACAGTCATGACAGACATTTTGTGTACTTATAGCTGAAATCTACTATGTAGCTCAAAATCATAAAATTTGAAAAAATCGTATTATTTTAATATATAGAGATACAAAACCAAAAAACTAACAGCCTTTTCCTATTAAATTTAAACATTTTTCGTTATAGCAGTTGCCAACAATTAAAAATCCACAATAAAATTCTTTCTACAATAATTAATTTTCTATTGAAAGATTTCCACGTGAAAAATGAAAATGAAATAAAAAATTTCACCAATTGAAAAAAAGATTAATAATGACGTTATATTGGTAATAAAACGGAAATTTTCAAACGTTTCTCAATAATACAAGGAGTATGGGTATGTATAAATACAGAAAGCAGGTTAATATAAAGTCATTAGAGAATTAAAAAGAAAATTAATCTGATGTCTAACATTTTGAAGGTACATGTTTAATTTTGAAATTGATTTTTTTTAAATATCGCATTTAGTCCACATGACAGATATTATTATGACAGAGTATAATAGCGGGCTTCGCCCGCTATCGGACCGGTTCAGATTTTTGAAAAAACGAGAAAAATAGATCGGTAATTTTTTACTTTATAAGAAACATGACTCTTTTTTTTGTTGTTGTTGTTAAATGAAATTTATTTGGATTTATTAAAGAAAGGATAAAGTGTTTTGAAAGGAATATTAAACGAAACCCTTTGTGTGATCTTCGATTACACTTACGCACTTGTTTAATTTCACTCTTTTCCCCCGAATTTCATAAAAAATTTGGCCTGTAGAATTATGTTTGAATTCTGGAGACTTCTTTTATTACCCAGTGAATCTTAACACATGAAAATTTTAAAGATATTTATCTAAATAGAAAGGGAAAATCCTTCAAGGACAGTGCAAAATGTGGTAACCCCACTCCTATGGAAGAACTTGTTCTCCCTACAAGTTTTGGAATCTTCATAACCAGCAACTTTACCCAATGTTTTTCTAATGCGAGATACACAGTAGACTGTTTTGTTTAGACAAATTCTTCTTTTAATTATCTACAATACACTTTTTCAAATCCATGCAGATTGAGACCAGGTTTTCCAGATTTTAGATCAGTTTTTAAAAATTAATATTTAAAAAGTAATTTATATTAAATAAAAAGGACACTTACCTTTTCAAAGAGAAAAGTTGCTCAATAAAGAATAAAATAGGTTACGGATTATAGATGTGAATAATACATTCATTATTTACATATCCAAGCTATAACTATACGTAATTCCGCTTAAGCATAACATTAAAACTATAATTTTTAAATTAAAAATATATTTTACAACTTAAAATCATTTTTACAAAAAATATATTTTGCCACATAAATCTAGCAATAAATATCTTACATTAACCTAAACTTTTCTTTTAAATACAAATGAATTTTCAAATATAAACAACAAAATTGAGGAAAATGATCAATTTTCTCAGATTTCAACAAATACTTCAACAGCCTTCATTTTTCTTGTGAATTTAGTTTCTTAAAGTATGAGTATACATGTTTTAAATAATATATTCTTAAAACAGTTATATAATAAAATTATTAGTTTTATAGTAAAAATGTCCACTGACTCTATATGAAAATAATGAGATTTTAAATTATATATATATTTATACAAAAAGAATAAATAAAACATTGCTTATAACTTTTTCTAGGTTATAATCCACCTATATGCAAAGAAACAAAGGCAATAAATCATCCGTTTTGATGCTGACTTCATCCAAACATTCACTCACACTTTTAGATTGATAATATTATTAGATATTCCTACCCTATATGAAATAAACAACTTTCAAACATTCTTGTAATGTTAGAAAGGGTTTCATAATCTATACACAATGAATGATTTTCTTTCTTTTTCTCTTGTAAGCAGATAAGTAGAAATATTTTGGGACATACACATTTGTACACCTACAATTTTGGATTATATACTATGTTATTTGAGGTTCAAAAATATTGAAGAAATGTTTCAAAACAGAGAGGAATAAAGTGATAAGATAGCCATCAACTGATATTAGGGCCCACATAGTTAGTAACCTAATTTGTAATAACTTACAAAATTGTTTCATGTTATTAAACAAGTGGGCAAGTGTGATCAAAAATCGCACAAAGGGTTTTGTTTAATATTCCTATCAAAACTTTTTATACTTTAATTAATAAATTCAAATAAATTTCATTTTCCAAAATAAAAAGTCAGGTTTTTTATAAAATAATAATTTACCGTTTTTTTTTTTTTTGTTAGTTTTCTCGAATATCTAAATCAGCCCAATAGCAAGCGAAGCCCGTTATTCTGCTCTGTCATAATAATATCTGCCATGTAGACTAAATACGATAGTTAATAAAATGTAGTTTCGACCCTCTCCCCTTCTTTATTAATAATGCCTATTCACATTATTAAGTACATCATTGTCTATTAGCGTTTTATTGCTTTACAAAAATCAGCATTTTGTGATAAAATATAACTTTAGTTATAATAATGAGATTTTTATAAAAGGAAATTTCTGGGTTCACTGTAAAAAAATATGCATAGATTCATAATTTTCAAATCGGTAAATACAGTATTTTAAAAAAAATAATAGAGCTTTTAATCTCTTACTACCACCCTCAAAATCTGCGGTTTATTTATCTTCCTCCCTTCCAAAAAGCGACTGAGAGTCTCCGATGTCACATACCAATTTCAATCATCATATAATAAAAAAAATTATTTTCATTAATACAAAAATAATTCGTAATTTCTGTTCAAATTACGCCATCTTTATAAAAATTTGATTTTTGGGTTTGCCGTAAAAGAATATGCATAGATGTGTTAATTTCAAATTGATAAATGCAACATTAAAAAAAAATCTATAGAGCCTCAAAAATGTCTATTCCACCATCTTTGAACTGTGGAAACAAGTGCAGATTGTTCCTCTGTAGTTTTCCGATGAAAGGAAATTAAAGGAATTTATTCAAATAAAATTTTAATTGATATTTACACTTCTAGTGGGAGTAATAAAGATGTTTTTAGAAATTCTGATAAAGCTATTTTAGGTAGATTTCATAAGAAATACTACCTATTACACTCTCCCCTAAGTTGGAATTTAAAAATTTTTTTGCAGATCTACTCCGATCATGACTCCCAGAACCCAAAACCACCCCCAGTTCAAAACTTTATCTATCTATCTATCTATTTATTTATCTGACACTTTTTTATGGACACGATAACTGCAATAATTCTGCACAAATATCTTCCAAACTGATACATAAAGACAAGGGGCATAAAATCTCGGACAAGTTCGTTAATGGGAAAAATCGAACCAGGGGGGGGAATGGGAGGGCTTTTTGTGAAAACAGAAAAAACCCCATAATTTCTTAATTATGATACGTATTGAATCCGTTTAAAGTTATTATTATTACTTCTAGAAAAAGGGCCGAAAATTTATGTATGACAGATTTTTGATGAAAGCAGGGTTTTAGAAGAAAAAAATTCATAACCTCGTCAATTCAAAAGATATCAAATCCGCTTAAATTTATTATAAATCCTCTTAATATTATCTAAAACTTTTATATTGACAAGTTTTTTATAGGACCAACCCTTATAGCAATAAAAAATTAAAAACAAAAAAAATCCCTGCTGGCTTCGCCTGCAAACAAGTTAGGTTTTGAAGTAGGCAGTTCCAGCTATCGCATCATGGCAAAAAGATCATTTCTTCTGTAATTCCCACTAAACAAGTGCCCCACGGTCTGCATCTTCGAAATCTACCTATGCCTGGAGGCCGAGCCGTCAGGGATTTTTTTTTAACGTGCGTGTTCGAAATTTCACTTGGAATAGTTTATGACAGGGGTTCTCAAACTATGGTATGCATACCAGTACTGGTACGTGAAGCTCTGGTTACTGGTACGCAGAAGTCTGTTACTGGTACGTGAAATAAAATGCAAAATGCAGCATATTATTATGGAATCGAAAACGGCTTGTCTTTATTAACTTGGATATTTTCAAAAAAATTTCGAACGCGATTTAGTATCTATAAACGTTTTTTCTATTTTTTTTGTTACCAGAAATGTTTGTTACAGTAGACTTGCTGAAATTCGCACACAATGATTATGATACAATCAGTTTTCCAGAATTAAAAACACAATTATTAGATTTGTATAGATCAAAGTTCAATTTTGTATAATAGATTAGCGGAAGAACTGTAGGTAAAGTCTGAATGCTTGAAAGTAGGAGGTGTGAGTAGGAGGAATTAAAACAAAATAACGTTCCAAAGTGTGATTTATAACCCATTGTTCTCTTTGCACAAGAAGAGTTTCTAGGAGGCGTTGAAATATAAGTCTTATTTCAAACATAATTCATAAATTGATTCATTATGTTGATTGAAATATTTTTCTTCTCTTGTACAAAAAGTTTTATAGTTTCCTCCTATTTCATATAAATCAGTTTATAAGAGAGTAAAGTTATTTAAAATGGTCAAGAGAGTAAGATTATTTAAATCAAACAAAAACTGTGGTCATATGCAGTGCGGATTTGAGGTAAAGTATTGTACATCTGTATTGAGGTGGTATATACATAAATGTATGAAGAAACTTGCAAGTGTTTGCCCACTGAGCGACATTATTGTCGCATTTAAAGGTATGCAGATTATTAATACGGTTGTATTGAGCCTATGTTAACCCCTTCGCGACAAGCGTCCTTTACATAATTTTTAATCTTTTACGACCGGTTTTTCATAACAGAAATTTTCGCCTAATTGAATCTCAGAAATGCTACGATTTAATGAGGCAAAGCTTACAATTAAAAAAAAACTGGTGGGAATAATCGAGGATTCTGAGCATCTTATGCGTGTCACGTATGCGTGTCACGTATACGTGTCGCTCATCCCTAAGGGGTTAAATGCGCTAATTAAGATTTGGATAAGAAAATCGCAGGGCTGGAATAATGCAGAGGCCGATTAGGCCGTCACCCAGGGCCACCCCTGAAGGGAGCCCCCAAAATAAATAAAATTGTTTCCAAAAAGTTTATTAAAAATTCAACTTTTTGCAATTATTTCCCCCAAGACCAAATAAGATTTTGATTAACTTGGTAACCATATCATAATATCTAAGGATAACCACTGAATACTCCCCCAAAATATTTATAGCTATTATCTTGGTTTGAGACTGGCTCCGAAAAGGTACTGGGCCTTGGGCTCCACATGATCTTAATCGGGCTATGGAAATTAGTTTCTCATTTGAGACACCCTGCCACTGTATCTCACGAGAGCGGAAAGAAGTAAACTTATTCAGCTCTCGTCTCCTGTGTTGGATTACTGGAGCCCACATTCAAAAGAATGAATGTAACAGAATTTTCGCTAACTAGAATATCATAGTACCGTCTAATATCGTCAAAGTCTGTTTGCGTTTAGCACAACATATCTCTGTAAACGTTCTTTTCCACCCTTTGTTATATGAAAAACAAATACGGGAATAAACTAAACATCGAATCTGACTTATGACTAAAACTTCTTAATATTGAGCCAGATATAAAGAAAGTTGTGCTTGATGAAACAAGCCCACCCTTTTCATTAGCCTACTATAACAGTATATGAATCAGTGTGCGCCAATATGTGATTAAGTATTGTGACTCATTTACCAAAATACTGTATTTTGATATTGTATGCATTATTAAAATTTAATGATGATAGTACTTTTTACTTGAATGTTATTATAAAGTAGTCAATTTAGAAACGTAATCATTAATTTTAAATGCAATAAAATCTGCTATGAAGGAAATACAAAAGATTGAAGAGATATTTCGTTTTAGACAGATTTTTCTATATTATCTTTATGTTTGTTACCTGGAGGTACACAGAAGTATGAACTTCGATTTAGTGGTACATGGGTCTAAAAGTTTGAGAACCCCTGGTTTATGAGATAGAGGTGTCTTTGAAAACATCCAATCTGTTATCGCCATTGCAATGCTGTGCTGTGACTATGTCAACCCTCAAAATGAATTTCCTTGGTGGTTGATTAAATTCTATGCTTTAGTTGAATATTTTTATCAATTAATGAGTGGGTTTTTAAGGTTTTAATTAAAATCTTGCATTAATGAAAACATTTTCAAAATTTTATGATTTTCAGCATGACAGTAGGTATTCAACTGTAAGTACACAAAATTTCAAGTCTCTAACTTAAGGCTGCTCATCAGTTAAATTTTCTTTTTCCGTTCTCCATGTTAATCCAATGGGGATAATTTTCCTCACTTTTCTAAGGATTTCTCATGAACAAATTGAGTTTTTAAAATTTTGTTTTTTGCATGCAGTTCTTAAAACTTGTCTCTCTTTACCCCAGTTTTCAATTTTTTTTAAAAATAATTTTAAATACTTGATTTCATGTGGAATAATCGGAGTATGATGAAAATAATTACTATGCCTCAGTAAATTGGAATTTCTGGCAGTTTTAATAGGTTGTTTGGAAATTTTTAAAAACGCGGAAAAAACTAGTGTTTCTGATCTATACATTGATATAATTTTTTTTTATTTTAATTTATTCTAGAAGAAGCTATAATTAATATAAAACACATATTTCTATTTTGATCAGTTCTGTTCCTTCCCCCCGCCAGGCAATTTATCACCCGATATGAAAGGATTCCCCGATCTCTTTGTTCGATTTGAGTGATGAGTTAGGTAGGGGGAGATGTTTTAGGGGTTAGTTAGGGGTAAAGGAGAGAACTGTTCAAGCTAGTATAGTGTATTTCTTATCCAGAATTCTGTTTTTCATAAGCACAGTTTATTTCCATGTTTTTAATTTGATTATTTTAAATCTTTATGCAGTTTATTTTAATAATTTTCAAATATATTTTTCACACTTTGTTTTATTGTTTGCATTATAGTTAATTTTACATAATTTGTAACTTTTGTAACATAATTTGTAACTGTTTTACGTAATTACATTCACTTTTAGAATTTATATAAGGTAGGCGAGTTATTATACTCGAAATAATACATCAAATGGTATTTAACATCAACATAAAAATTAATTATTTTTATTATTACGTTAATTCTTATTACATTTTTTTAAGCACAAATTTTAATTTTAACCTCTGTATGTTTTTTCACATTTTTTTTTTTAATTAAAAGATGAATTAAAAATTTCACCCGTGTCAAAGTAATTATATGTAGTTTCTTCGTTACTAATAATGCAATCACGAAACAAATTCATTTTACAGTTTTTTAAAACACTGCCGTCAAGCGTTATTACTATGCTATATACTATTTGGAAATTGCATATTTGTATTTGGCAAATGAATATTACTTGAGCATAATGCGAAATATAATTTTAAATGGTATCGTTGGTTATTATATTTAGATTAATTTTCAAATAAGCTGCATTTATTTTTGTATATTACTTATTCTAAACACTAATAACAGCACAGGACAATCAGAAAACGGCATAGCATGTATGGGAATAGCACAGTGTATCCGCTAGAGATCTGCATGGGTGTGAAGCCGGAACCCGGCCCGGCCCAGTGCGCGAGTCGGGTTCAGGTCTATTTTTATTCGCGAGACTCGGGATGGCCGGGCCTAGTCTTTGCTCTTTTCGGGGAAGGGTTTCTCGGGCCTTACTTTTTAACGAAGCGTTTCTTTTTATGTCCGGGCCGGATCAGACTTCTTTTTTCAGGGCTTACTAGAGGTCTGTATAAGACGAAATTTCATGCCTGGTCCTGACCCAAACCGCGAAACCATATGAATATCAATTGGCCCGGCCTGCCCTGTGTAAAAATCAATAAAATTTGGCCTGCTCCAATATTTTTTGTAAAAAATAGATATTTTTATATCGACATTATTCTACAATTGAAATTTTTTAAGAATATGACATATGTAGGCAAAAAATTATAGTGTAGTAAAACTTATGAAAAGGAACCTGTCTATGACGGAATCCTATCTACGGAAAAAATGTGTTGATCCATGCAAGATAGAAAATATATAATAATTCGTGAAAAAAAGAGTATAATACATTTATAGTAGACGATGTACATGATAAACAGAGTACCTGTCTATGACGGATTTTCCTTTTCTCCTATGCGATTTCGTGTTGAGATGATTTTGCTGTATAGCATTTTTCAGATTTTTAAGTCTTCAAGCCATGGAACATGGACTAAAGATTTTAATGATAACTCAGACATTTACAAACAAGTAGAGATTCATTAAAATAAATCAATATGGTACTTTAACTGGGCATAGGCCGAAATAAATTTGGGAGGTGTAGCATTTTTTAATTGATGTGACTGTATTTGACTTTTAGTCATTATACCGGGCCAGGATCGGGCCGAACTTTTAACTTTTATAACGAGCCGTGTCGGGGAAATTTTTTTTCTGCAGATCGGGTCGGGCCTGGAAATTTGGGCCGCAGACCGGTAGTATTCGCATAGTGTGAGCATACATTTGAAACAATTAGGTGCATTTAGAAAATAGCACGACAAACTCAGAAAATGTCACTTCACTATACCGCGTAATATGTCTAGAACAACCTATTTTTCTCTCTCCACAAGTTTTTTTTCCTTGTTAGGTGTTGAAATCTTGTTAGATGAGGCTACTACTCTGAGATCAGCAATATTGCTTTCATTTTTATAGGATGATTTCATCTTTTTAATTTGCATATATATTAAAATTATTCTCTGATATTTATTTATTTTTTATTGAATATATATATATATATATATATATATATATATATATATATATATATAGGCCCGCTGTTGCCTAGGCTCGCGATAATAACCTCAAATATATCTAAAATTAGTGTTCAGTTATTTATATTTTTAAATGAAAATCTTTCCAAACGAACCTAATGTTGTGCCACACTGCCTTCAACAGTGGATTCACACACGACAGTGGATTCACACTTTGACAGTGGACACGACTGCCTTCGACATCCTCGGATTGATATGAATTTATATTTTTTAACGAAAATATATCCAAACGACCCTAGAGTCGAGGGTCCCACTGCCTTCGGCAGCGTACTCCGGTGCTATGTACGCTCCGATCTGTTTTCATTTTATATTTAAAAAACTTTCTAAACGAACCTAATGCTGGGGGGTACTGCTACCTTCGACAGCGTACACGCTCGAATTTGTAGGATTTTATATATTTTTAAATGAAAATCTATCGAAACGAACTTTGATTTAGGGGCAAAATCCTCCGCCACAGCAACTAGGAACTGCATGGCTTGACAGTTTCAGAAAATTTAGTTAAATAAATATTTACGCATCTACAATTTTTCATATAGACGTTTTTGCTTGTTCTTGAACCCTAAAACACAAAATATCGAAATGCCTCCATCAATAAAACATTACATCATAAACGTACTCTTCATTCACAAATTTGAAAAAAAAAAAAAAAAAAAAAAAAAAAGAATACAATTGCGTCAAAATCACGTATTCTTTCAAGGACATTTGGTTCTGCCCTTTTGTGTTTGCGCTCCCTTATGATTTATCCAAGGTCTGTCGTGTCTTATGGTATGCTTATTTTTATATCCATTGAAAATACCTCTTCGAAACTCGTAAATTAGAACCTTTTTTTTAAAATGAAATTTTGGAGCTTTCTGACAATAGAAATGAAAAGTATTATTAGCGGAAACATTTATTGGTGTTTTTATTGATGAAAAGCTTCGAAATGTCCCAAAATTCATAGCATCAAAACTCAGTTAATTTTGCATGTGGGAGATTGAAATTTTTACTATAGTACTTGACATAGCATGAATACAACGATAGGCGGAAAAAAGCGCACCGGAGAAAAACACACCCAGAGAAAAGCGCACTCGGAAAAAAGCGCACCTTGAAGAAAGCGCACCGATAAAACGTCAACTTAAAATTGCAAAGTTATTATAATATAAACTGTTTTAATTAAGATATTCAAAATTTAACATTTTTTCCCCTTGTAAGGTATGCCATGGCTTTTACCCACAACAATAAATTAACTATACATTTACGCTTGCGTTTAATCTGAATATTTTCGTTTTTCTTACTGTTTGAGTATAGCAAATTCAAGCTGATTACTGAATTATTTACGAAACTGTTTCATTATGATTTTTGTTCTATTTTATTATTATAATACCAGTGCACTTGTACGAAGCTTTCGTACGCAATCTTCGAGATTAATTGTGTTTTTCACTAATTTTTATGTAATCGCAATTATTAATAAAACAACATGTTTATTAACGAAATGTGAGTGATATAAAAAGCCGCCTTTTCAAAAACATTTCATATGATACTTCATTCATCGTTGTGCGTTTTGTATATGTGCATAGAAAAAAGAATGCTGATATTGACATCAGAAATATAGGATTAATGAACTGGTATTTTGAACTAGTCGTACCATATTGAGAGTATCTACTTTAATTACCCGTGAATTCTGGCTGATAGTTTACTGAAATATGTGGAATTCTAATAAATGAGAAACTCTACTATGGTATATTTTGAATTATCAATGAATTTAAAATAATTTTTAGTGCTGAGTTTCAGTCTACACAAATATGTCACTTTTTTTTAATGCCCTGTAATAATAATAATAATAATAATAAAATCAGATAATATATACACTCGATGTAGCTACAGAAATTGTAGTAGTTTGTTTAATATAACGAAGTTTTCATAAACTCAAATGAAAAGTAACAAAACTTCGAAAAAAAATTTTTTTTTTTTAGAGAAAGCAGTTCATATTTTCTTTATTAAAATTTAAAATGATTTTATAAATTAATATAAGTGCAGATTGAAATATACAGCGCCAAACATTTAATTTAATAGTAATTTAACATTAATAGTATTATACTATCGTATTTTTTTTTTGGTGAATCATACATATATATTGCTGCATATATAATGTATTTATATTGAATATTGTATCCTTTAATTGTATAGATGACAATGGCAGAAATAACTAAAAATTAGTATTATGTATTGCGCTTCGGAAATTTTAATATTTTTTATTAGTGTTAATTTTATTGACAGATGATCAAAACTAAAAAAGGATAATAATAAATTTTAAATATTGTAGTAATGGCCGCATTATTGCATTATTGTAAATCTCATACTATGTTTTTGCTAAATAAAGCTCTATTAGAAAACACCACTTGGAGTATTTTTGGTATAATTTATATTCATTTTGCACTCTAGTTTAATTTCATTATGAAAATGCTAAAATAAATGCCAATGCATGAAATAATTTCAATAATCAAAAATATTTTGTTAAAATTCTTTGACGTCTTTCCCCCCCCCCCTTTTTGTCCTTTTTTTAAGAGCGGAAGTTACTACATTCACAATTTCACAAAAGAATTTCATTGTTTTATCCAATGCGAAATACTGATGGCTATATATTATCGTTTATAAAATAGGCACAAAATCCCAAGAAAATATCGAATTTTAACGTATTTAATAAATTTATGGAACATGTTTAGATATCTTATATTGAAAAAAAGAATATGCAACTTACAGACTTACTAAAATCTTCACTCTCCCTCCATTTCAATTACATGATGATGTTTAATCATTTTTATCTATAACAATACTTTGTGTTTGTTTGTTTAAAATACACAATGCAGTAATTATACAATCAAGTGTGTATTGGTTCTTCAGTAGTAAATTAATGTTGCTTTACGCAATCTAAAGAAAAATTAAAAAAATATTGCACATTATCTAATTAAATTTGGAAAATTTTCAGAAACAATTTTGTTTAATGTATATGTATTTTAAAATTTGAAGATACAATAAAGATAATATAAAGTAAGCTAAAACATCTAAATCATGAAACATGTCAACAGTCTAATAAAACTTATTTTACTGTTTATAATAACGCCTTTTAGCAAGAGGTACATCTAAATAATTTTAGCCAGAAAAACTACATTGAATCATTTTTTATTGCCGAATTTTATTTCATCAAGTATTTGCTAAAGAGCTGGTATTTAATAAATTTATGCTGGTATAAAAGTCGAAATTATTCTGAATGTTTCAAACTGCCTGTTGAAAGTCCAAGTTGCACACATAACAATACTCAGAGTTCAAAATTCTCTGCAAAATCCTTCTCACCCTAATAACGAAAATAGATCACCTTCCTCTAAAGGGGGAGAGAGCTGCGGTCACTTTCCCCTGACCACAGAGTCAAAAATTCTGTCAACAGACTGTCGATACAGGTTGTTGTACTTCAGGGCATTTAACGGTAACGCCTCTTTGACAGCACGGGGGAGTAAGCACTGATCTGCTCTCTGAGCGAAACAGGATTTTAAAAATGAGTGACGATCAGCCTTAAACAGTTTCTGAAAACCGACTCTGTGATGAACAGTCAGAGAAGCGAGATGAATAGGGTTTCGTGAGATGAATGAAACATGAAACCTTAAAAAAAGGAATGACTGTTACATAAAATGCACAGATTATAATTAATTGTAAGAACAAAGCAAAAAGGTAAAAATGTTTTTCATAGTAAAATCAAAATTGTTAAATAAATATGGCAATTTACACTTTTCATTTAATATTGAAACATACTTAGTAAACAAAAATGGTGAAAATCCATTGTAATTTTATTTTTACAAATATATGTTTCTTCATATAACGATATAATTATAGTCAAAATATTATGGAAACAGAAAACTGAAAGAGACTCAACATTCTCTTAGAATTTGCTATTAGGGACAGAAAACAGGCTAGTCTGAGAACAGGATAACTCCTTAGAACATAAGATCAAGTGCTGAGTTACAGGTTTGAATTGGATGAAGGACACTGAAAGAAAGCCTGAATCAGGATAGAGGAAAATTTTGCAAGCTAATTAATGATAAACATAGTCAGTAGGGTGGACCGAAACATCTAGATGTGGATAATCAAATCAGCGCGGGGTACAAAAGTTGCCTTTTATGTAAATTAGTTTACATCTGTTTCTTTATTAAAATCCATTCAAATCTTCCGGTGCCCCAAGCGGCCCAAGTTAAAAAATGAAATTTTTATGAAAATTTATATATTTTATTCTTTTTATTATTTTTGTAAATTACTTTTGGGAAAAAAAAGGGGGACTTCGAATTTAGTAGATTGCAACAAAATTCGTCTGATAGCGTACAAAAGCTCAAAATTAGTTGCAGAGACGAGCAATTTAGCCATGTCTCTGTCTATTTTAACCGGATTATTTTCCAATGGGAACATCTTTTAAAAACTATTATTGTTTACATTTATGCATATTTATTTATTTATTCATTTATTTATCATATTTATGAAATAATGCATATTTTTTTAATTGTATTTTCTATTAAAAATAATTTTAATTGATTAGTAAAAAATTAACAAAATAATATATTCTTTTAATATTTGATTCGTTCTAAATATATTGCAATATGTTAACTGATGAAATATAAAATATTTATCATCACTGGCATCAGCATTTTTAGCTTATTAAATATGGAATTAATTGTGTGATACATATCGTAAAAATATTCAAAAAAATATATTCTCAAAAAAATATATTCTCCAAATATGGAATTAATTGTGTGATACATATCGTAAAAATATTCAAAACCAAAATACCACATTAAAAATCCCCATTAAAAAATTTCTTTACATAAACTAAAAATATTATTTTATCAATATTGGAAAAATGGATAAATTAACATATTATATAATCTTTAAATACTTAAATTGTGATAAATATATTAAAAAATGCATTAAAAGTTGAAAAACAAATTACTTCAAATGTGGTAATTGTGTGCAAAAGAAGCTAAACGAAATCAATAAAAAGAACATTTTATTTATTCTGATATTACCGTAAAAGTCATTGCATATGATTTTTTTTTTCAAATTTTTTTTATATGTATTGTAATTTACAGACGATTTTTTATTTCTAGTTATATTTTTCTGTATGACATCAACAGTGTCTTTACTTGTTAGAATGTAAAATAAAATTGAAATGCAATATATTATTTTTTATTTGTGCAAATCAAAAATGATGTTGAGTTTGAACTTTACAGTTAAATGTATTTAACTTAGATGACAATAAAAATTTATATAACTGGTTAAAACTTGCATATAAGCATTCCTGCTGTAATATTTTATTACTCCTTTCAAGCATTTTAATGCATGCTATTGGAATTACTTAATCATACATAAGTTTAGAAGATTTGAGATGAAAAATATCTTGTATGAGTTTCTTTTCTTTTTTTAAATGATAAATTTTCATTTAAAATTCCATAAAGTTAAAAAAAATTATAATTTCAGAACAGTTATTAAAATATAAAAGGTAAATAATAAAAATTTTAAACAAAATCTAGACATAAATTAGATTGGTTTTTCTTCGACAGAAATATTAGTTTAAAAACTGCATAAAAAGTATAAATTTTCATGAAAAATTTTAATATGTAAATGTAATTTATTAGGAAAATATAAAAAAGTTCAAAGATGTAGAATTCATAATTCTGCGTAAAACTTGTAACACATCAAAAATATAAAATTAATTAAAAAAGAAAAAAGTCATAGCATAGGACAGAACCCTCATCTTTGAGACTGAAAGCGCAAACGCTAGCTCTGAGCCACGAAAACCTTGTATAGATTGTCAAACTAATCGGTATTTGAAATGCATGCTGAACTTTAACCCCAAATTTCTCAAAAATTAAGGGCCATTTGAAGGAAACCTTTGACCTGAATAATTAGGGGTATGATCCATACAACATACTTTAAAATAGCAAAATCTGTGTGCATCATGTTTAGTGGTTTCCTTGTTAGTTACTGATAAAATGAATTATTGTTAACATGAACACATGAACAAATTTTAATTCCCCTTGAGATTCACATAAATGAGATTCGACTGCAATAATAATAATATAATAATCATTTTCATAACATCAACGAGTTTACTATCATAGTTAAAAAAAAAAATAAGCCTTACTTCCACAACCCCCCCTCCCACCCCCCACAAAAAAAAATTAAAAAAATAAATAAAATCAGAAGCCAACACAAAGTTAAGGATATATACAACTGATATATAAAATGAATAATTACATTTTTAGATGGATGTTAGTAGCAATTGCAAGTAATTATTTTCAAATGTAATAAACTAATAATCATTTCACTTTTAAAATAGTAATAATAGAGGAAGAACTTCGATAGCAATTAAAATTTGCAGCCTGTACTCCAAATTTACCCTATATATATATAAAATCCTAATCAAACGACTTTATGAAACAACTGATTAAACGAATAATTAAATGAATATATGTTAAATGTAGGATGCTGACGGTAATGTAATTTTAGAATGTTGTTACAGTCACATACATGTTTTTTCTAGAAGAGTGTTTATATATCATCTACTGTTCTTTTACAGAGCCTCACAAAAGAATACGAATAAATGTTAAATGCGGGATTTGTAAAATGCTGACGGTAATGAAATTTTAGTATGTTTTTACAGTAAGCTACATCATGTTTTTCACGAAGAAAGTGTATATAGCATTTATATTTATTTTACAGGGCTGCACAAAAGAATACAAATACATGAAACGAATATATATTAAATGCCTGATTTATAAAATGCTGATGGTAATGAAATTTTAGTATGTTGTTAGTCACCCACAACATGCTTTCTCAAAGAAAGTGTATATATCATTTATAGTTATTTTACAGGGCTGCACAAAATAATGCAAATATATGAAATGAATGCATGTTAAATTTGCAGTTTGTTATGCTGACAGTAATGTATATTTAGTATATTGTTACAGTCAGACAATCAGGCAACAAATAGCATATAAACAGACAGCATATATTTAGCAGACAGATAAGAAACAGTGAGACAGCAGGGAGAGCTGGCAGACAGAGATCAGACAGACAGCCGACAGTGTAGGCAGATAGCAGACAGACAGACAAACAGCATACAGACAGACAGCAGAGTGTAGACAGACAGCAGACAGACTGACAGTATACAGAAAGCAGACAGAGTATAGAAAGACAGGCAGAAGATAGTAGACAGGAAACAGACATACAGTAGGAAAAGCTGGCAGACAGACATACATCAGACTGCAGACAGACATACAAAAGACAGAGAGCAGACAGGGGGTATCTCGAAGAGGGTATATATAGCATTTACAGGTATTTTACAGGGCCTCACAAAAGAATATAAATATATGTTAAATGCAGGATTTATAAAATACTGACGATAATGAAATTTTAGTAAGTTTTTACAGTCATCAACAGCATGTTTTTTCACGAAAAAAACTGTATATAGGTTTACAGTTATAGGTTACAGGTATATAGGTTACAGTTGTTTACAGTTATTTTACAGGGTCACACAAAAGAATACAAATATATGAAACGAATATACTTTTATTATTAAATTCATCAAAAATAGAATAATTGATATTAAAAGAAAATCTTTTTAGATGTCTCCTGAATATTTTCCCCATACAGATATAAAACATTGGTTTGGATAGAAATGATGCAATAGCGAAATTGTTTTATAAAAAACAGTTTCAGAAAAAGTGACTTTTTTACAAAAGTTGAAAAAAAAAAAAATCATTGTGTAAACAACGAATAAAGTTTATTGAAAAAAAGACAAAATTTACTATGTTAAAGCAAAAGATTGAATTTGGTTGCTTTTTATACCTGCCTCAAAATCGCTGACAAAGTTTGAAAATAAAAAAAACCCATGAATATAAAATAACAAAAATCAAATACAAAAATCGAAAATCTGCACACATTTTGCATTCAGACCTGTTTTTATCTATCTGGAATCAACAGATTTTCCAGCCCATCAACCACAGACACACATACAAACACTAATTTTTACTTTCAAGTATTTCTGTGCAAATAACCTATATTAAAATTAATTGGAATTTTTAAGCTATTTTTTAAAGCGGCGTATCAAACCATGACTTTTTTTTTTCTGTGGAAATATATTTAATACAGAATATTTTCAACTAACTAACCTGTACTTTCTCAATGACAGACACAATAGCATTTTCATCAGTCACATCAACAACTTGCATCTGAAGATTCATATCTTGTGTTTCTAACCAGTCTTGAAGTTCACACAACTGATCAGCCCAAATTTTACCTGGTCCACTAGTTGGGAGATTGCCACCAAATGTTGTTCTAGAACGACGGGCTAGATTTATGAAAAAAAAAAAAACATTTTTTAAATGAAGATATAACAAACAATTAATTGTCAGTAATGTAAGCAGCATAAATATGTACAAAACCAAATTTTAGCATTGATTTATTTTTATGATAATTATTAATTAAATATCCTTTCTTGAAATGATAAATATGAAATAATACAAATTACATTTAGTGATCAAATAATTCTTTTTTTTTTTTTATGTTAATTATTAAACCTATTTTCCTCAAAGTAGTTATGAACCAATAACTTTCACACTTAAAATAAATCCAAATCGTGAAACAAACTTATTTAGATTACATTTAATAAAATTGGAGAAAATTATGGTATAGTTAAAAAAATTATAAATTTTGATAATAGGTCATTTGATGTTTGGATACAGGGGAGCCAAATCCTGATACTTTCAAATAATCTAAAAAAAAAAAAAAAAAAAAAAAAAAATCAATTAAGAAATAAGGGTGCAATCTTGAGCATGCAAAAAGCATATTTAATTAACTTCGCAAAAAACATTTTATTTATTTATTTGTTTGTTTGTGTGTATGTACCTTATTACAAATCTACAATTTTTGACAGATTTGCATAAAACACAACACGTAAACGTTTTAGAACCCAATGAAAAATACGGACTGCTCTACAAATTTCCCAAACCACCTGCCATTGTTTATCTATAACAAATCAAATATTTTAAATTTTCAAATACAATTTTTTTCTTTTCTGTTGCTACAAAAAGAAACTGTGTATGCACAATAGTTTTATAAGGCAGTAAAAATTCAGACTCGCTAACTATATTTTTGCATCCAAAATTGACACCATTCTGAGCTGATAACCATTTCTTTACCATTTGGATGGTTCTTTTTTTAGTATTGTCAGTGAAATGATATATTTTTATGTTACACATGCCAAAGAAAATGTGCCTTCTCATTTATAAAGCTGAGGGATTTTATTATGATTGTGTGAAAGAAATTCTATTTTTTCCTGGTTGTCTTTTTAATGATTTATGTGTGTGAATGCACAGAGCTCAATTTTTATGATCGACATATTTTTAAGATATTGCATTTTTGTTTGCTTTACCCAGAAGACCCCCATGGTTAACACAGGCAATGATGCCAGGTGGGTCTGCTAGTTATTCTAAAGAATAAAAGGATGCACGGAGGTAGAACGTTGATAAAATTATGTACTTACATCAGAATTAATGCAACTTAAAATTTTACATATAATTTTCTTAAAATTACATTTTTAGAACAAGCAGGCACTGTATTTCAGGAACTAATAATCTAATTTACCTTTTTTTTTTTTTTTTTTTTTTTTTTTTTTTCCACAAATATCTACGATTATATACCTTACAAAGTAATTTGAACTTTTGTTTTTGCATATTTTAGTTCTTTGATTTTTTTTCACATGCATTGATATGTAACTTCTTAACAAGTGAAACAATGTGTTATTCCCTCAAAATCTTGCCATTTTCACTTTTTTTTTAATGGTTACTTTACAGCTTCATAATATAAGAATTTATTATAATTGTTATAGTAAATTTGTTCTAAATTTTCTCAAAATTGTACATTTAAAAAAAAAATGCAATCATAGGTGAGATATTCAAATGATGGCATATTAATAATAAATTCTGAACGACAGTTTAAACAAAATGGAGCAACGTACAAAAAGCCCCATATCTTTTAACTAGCTGACTGTCTGAAATTGCCCAGGAAAATAACCTTAAATATAAATTGAATTCAGACACTTTTCTCTGGCAGGGATTTAGAGTCGGAGGCCCTACTGCCTTCAGCAATGTACACCCTTGAATTAGTATGATTTTGTATTTTTTAAATGAAAATCTATCCAAATGAAACCAGAGTATGGGACCTGCTGCCTTCAGCACAGGCGTGCTATGCACACTCCGGTCTGTTTATGAACTTTGAATTTGTATGATTTTATTACATTTTTAAATGAAAATCTTTCCAAATCCCTTATTTACACGAAATGATATCGCCGATTACTGAAAAATGTCACCAACAGAAATAATTCTCAACAAACAAATTCAAATGTATCAACCATACCCATGCAAAAATAAATGAAAAACACTGGCACAAAAAATCTAAAAACGTGAAATAATATAAGAAAAAAAAGTCCCCAGCAATTGCGACAAACTTCTTCCAGATTTTTTTTTTTTTAACAACAGTAAATATTAATATTTTTTTTTTTTACCAAAAGTACCATTGAAAGTAGAAAAGAATTTGCTATAAGTGTTTTTTTTTTTCCCTTTTTTGTATTCCCATCCAGGACACTGCAGATGGAAGTTTAAAACTGCAGAAAAAAAGGAAAACATGAAAATGAATATCAAATCAACCTTCAGAAATTTTATTTGAAATAGTAAATATTAATATTTTTTTAAACAAAAGATATCATTACAACCAGGAAGGTCATGAATAAGTGGATATTTTTTGTTTTTTTGTATTTCCATCCAGGTCATTTATAACTGCAGAAAACACAGAAACCATGAAAATGAATATGAAATAGACTTTTCGAAAATATTTTTTTGGAAGTAATAAATATTGATATTTTTTTAACAAAAGAGACCATTACGACTGGAAAGCTACAGTGAAAACATTTGTATATTTCTTTTTTTTTTTTTTTTTGTAACTATAAGGGATTGTAATTTCAAAATGCATAAAAAACTCATTTTCCTGTGCTTGAAAAACCTCATATTCCCCAAAAATGCATAGAAGCGATTACCAGAACAATGGAAACTCATTTATTAGAGTTTAACAAGGAATTTTAATTAATATTTGACTAATTATTAAAAAAATGGAAAGTCTAAGCTGTAGTCGCATTCTGACCTTGTTTTTGTCTATCCTTATTCAAATTTGCAGACTACAATGCAATCTACATGCAATAGATTTCCTTAGCCATTGCCAACAGACATACAGACAAACATCTTTCTTTTATTAATATAAATACGTAAGAAAAGTACCAAAAGTTTCTGTTGTAATTTAAGATTGGACCAGCGGACCCATGTGAGAGTTTCACACTGCAATCTAATATTTTTTAGCAATATCTAGTATCTTTTAGACTCAAGTTAAAACTTTTAAAGAAAAATTACAGATTAAAAAAATCTGAAAACAACATTAGTCAAGACAGAATATCATCTTACTTATTCCATCAAATTTACAGTCAAAACTTGTCAAAGATCACAAAAGACATGCACGAGAAAAAATAAAAATCATATTATAACTGCAGTAAAAGATGTCATCTGCTTCATGAAAAACACAGGACAAAGAAAAATAAATTGAAATACATTTAAATTATAATTTATTCTCAATATAACAAAACAACCCTTTTAAGCTACATGTAAAGTATCACTGCTTCGACTGATGATTGCACCTTTTTTTCTTTTAAACATTTCAATTCAAATTTTGCTTTTTAATCATAAATACAAAATAAGCCAGTGCAGAGATGTCACACTTTGTCTCTTTTGTACTGTTTATTATTTACTTTATAATTATTGTTGAGCATGATATGATACGGTATTTTAATTTTAAGGCAACACTGATTTTACAAAACCCTTCTATTTCAATTACATAAACAATGCTATGTTTTTTCATTAATTTTTAATTAACTGTGAACAATGTGTTTTAACAAAATGTGAGTGTACTATGTTAGAAATTGGTTCATTTGAATGATACCTCATTTATAATTGTGTGTTTTGTATGTACATAAAAAGAGGATGTTGAAGACCGAAATAATATACTATATGATACCTACTCAAACAGATCATTAAAATAACAAACAAATAAACAAACTAATGGATTTCAAGGAAATAAGAGAACTCATAGGTGTGCTCTTTTGGTACATATACTAACTTAATTATTATAATTGTTTTTTTTTTTAATTTTAACACTAGCACAATTCAAAATTTAAAACAAAAATTGGAAATAATACATATAAATTACCATAAGTTACTAACCTTCAACAACTGCTGTTGTTGTGGGTATAGCAGAGAAAGTTTCTAAACACATTGGTGATGGACATCTTTCATAAGGCCGTAGCTTTTTCAGTAATTGTGATATTGCTGCCCATTCAGAAACTAAGGAATTTGTAGTTCGTTTTACACTTGGTGGAAGAATCAAAGAACTTTTATGAGCTGCTATTTCTAATTCATTTTGTTGTCTGACTAGTTTAGAAACAACTTTAAAGTGAGAGGTCAATGAATCTCTATTCACCTATAGACAAATAAATTAAAGTATTTAATTAATTACTTATAAATTAATAATATTTTCAGTTATAAATTTCAAATTATGTACTTAAAATAATTTCTTAACGCCTGTTTAGCTGGAATAATTTAAGATTTCTACACAAGAATTATGTGAATAACTTTTTTTTAAATAAAAATTTTAATCTATAAAAAGTATATTAATGGACATTTTCTATCTCATTTACAAAAACTTTAGCTTAATAAAACTTAATTATATAAAAATTAAATCTTTACATATTTTAATACATTCTAATTTCATTTGCCAAAGTAGTTTATAAAATATTTTTTTTTAATTATACCTTATTTTCATCGGAAACAGTCCGTCCAGCACTATATAAAGCTAAACGATCTTCCAACTGCTTTTTTGTAACAGCTAGCCATTCAGTTTCTTCTGAAGAATGTTTTTCAAACTCAGATAAACCACGTACATAGGTCTCAAGATGCTGCCTTCTTTCTGGTAAAATACTAGCAATCTAGAAAAAATTAAATATAATGATAATTCTTATAAAAATAGCTGCAGATATCAATAAAATAAAATTACCCTCCAATCAATATGTCAATAAAAATTTTGCATAAAAGTAAAAAATGTATTTGATACCTTGCCATATCGTTGTTCCAAAGCTTCCACACTTTCAGTATTCACTAATGTCCCAGCTAACATGATTGTCAATAGACTACTTCTGTGACTGGGTATGTCTTGTTCATGTTCCTGAAATTAATGTTAAGAATCACTTAGACCAATTGTGATAAAAATCATCCAATCAAATGAACTGAATTCACCATTAAAATCTTTTTAAAAAATACACAATCAAAACATTATTTTTTATAATTACAAAAAAGTAAGTTTAAAACAAAGGCTCCTTTATGGAGAATTGGGATAAATCTAAAATGTATTTTGTGACTGAAACATGCACATAAACACACATGTGTCTGTTCAAGTATGAATAATTAAATTATTTGAAGCTATTTTTCAATCTATGACCTAAATGACAAATGAAAATCTTATAACAATATTACTTTTAAAGAAAATCAGAAACCAACTATGAAGATTAAATATGTTATTTTATTAATTTTATTTGAAGACCTGCTTGGCATTGTCCGGCCTAAGATAATAAAATAAAATAAACTAAAATTATCATATTGTTTACCGGAATTACTTTGAATATATCTTGCTACGCTGGTCGGTGCTTCCAAATGAATTTCTTTCCATGTGCCAAATAATAATTTAAAAAAAAAAAAAAAAAAAAAAAAAAAAACAGCTGCCAACTGCGAGATCATGTGCATCATCATAGAAGAAATTTTTTAGAATAAAGAATATTTGGGAAATCAATGCTGGAAATTTTTTTTTTTTCTGTGTTTCAGAAAAAAAAAAAAAAAAGAAAAGAAAAAAAAATGATGGCCTTACTTTCTTTAATAATTAATTTTAAAAAAAACCACTACTTATTATTATTATTATTTTACGATTAACTAAAGTCTGCTGCATATAGGACAGGAGTATAAAACATAAGATTGGATGGATAAAGTATCAAATAGATATTGGTTGATAAAAAACAAACTTCTCATTTTTGGCAAATGGGCACTTAAAAAATAAAAAGTTGCGAAAAATTAAAAAAATGTTACATGAATTTTGAATAAACTTTATTGAAAAAAAAATATATCTACACTGGTGAAAACAATTAAAGGGACAAATGGTTTTTTTAAAAAACAAGACAAAATAAGTTATGCCTAAACGCAAATAAGGTATCAGATGATAGTTAAGCTCTTTGCGGACACACCTGCCACGCGGTGGTCTGTGTCGTCATAAAGAAGTGGCGCTGTGATCGCATTTGTGTAGAGGCACCTGATTTCCTCGCCGAAGTTTGTTGCGTAAGGACGTTTTGAAACATCGTAGCATAACCCAATCCTTGTTTTTTTAATTTCTTCGTTTAACCATCGTTAGTATGGCTAGTTGTCATTGTCGAGATGATGCGACAAGATGGCGGATAGTTGGAAGACTCGAGGCTGCCAAATCACAGGCTACTTGTTGTAAGGACGTCGGGGTTCCGAGAAATATGGTGTCCTCTCTGTGGAAACAGTTCACAGAGATAGGAACAGTGGTCCACCAACCTGGCCAATACCGCAAAAGGACAACAATGCCGGTTAAAGACTGTTATTTGAGACTTCTAGCCAAAATTGATAGATCCGCGACAGTGACACAACTGTCTTGTCACCTGTATAATGCAACAGGAACATCCATTTCATGGATAACAGTCACCCAGAGACTTAATGCAGGTGGCCTGTATGCTAGGCGCCCTGCCGTCTGCATCCCTTTGACTGTGAACCATAAAAAAGGCCCATCTAGTATGGTGCCGAGAACACCTACCTCTCTTGGACAGAGGATAGTTGGGGGCGGGTTCTCTTCAGTGATGAGTTGTGATTGAGTCTGAACAGCGACTCGAGACGTGTTCTTATCTGGAGAGAACCGGGGAGTCGATATCAACTCTCTAACATTGTCAAAAAAGACCACTATGGCGGAGGTGGTCTGATGGTCTGGGCAGGCATCATGGCAGACGGCCGTACCGACCTTATTGTGTTCGATAGAGGTACTCTGACAGGTCAGCGGTATAGGGACGAGATCCTTTCACCCTATGTGAGACTTTTCCGTGGAGCATATGGACCAAATTTCATTTTTATGGACGATAACGCCCGTCCACATAGGACTCAGTTGGTGGACGATTACCTCGAATCGGAGGATATTCAACGAATGGAGTATTCTGCAATGTCCCCTGACCTTAATTACATCGAACACTTATGGGAAGTCCTTGGATGATCAATTGCAGCTCGAAGACCAGCTCTAACGACCACCAATGAGCTCAAGGGTGCTTTGATGCAAGAGTGGGTGCGGTTGCCACAGAGATTGATAAGAACCCTGGCATACAGTATGAAATGCCGATGTGAGAGTTGTGTAACTGTAACAGGCAATCACACGCCCTATTAGACATGTTTTTCTATGACTGGCAGGGTGTCGGTCAGCTGCTGTGCTGGACACGTGACCAGTTTCGTTATTTAGTGTGCAGGTTATGTCCATTTTTGTTGTCCCATATATTGGTCTTATATCGGATGACATTTTGGCCAAGTTTGGTTTTATTTGCTTTGTCAGTTTTATTTTTATTGCAAAAAAAACATTTGTCCCTTTAATTGTTTTCACCAGTGTATATATTGTATTGGGCAAAAAAGATTGAATTTGGATTGCTTTTATAAGTACATCAAAATAGCCTGCAAACCTGCACAATCAGGGAAATACACTAATCATTCCGTTCAATATAAAAATTTTTTAAAAGTCACACATACACAGACAAAAACATTCTTTTATTAATATAAATAGTACTTTAAATTTTTAAAAAGCAATAATATTTGAAGAAGTAAAATACCATCAATGTTATATATTATCAAGAAATAAAAAATGGTAAACTTATTTATTGGTTTATTATTATATAATACGATACATTGTTTCAGAGTACAAATAAATGTCACATTAAAATGGTTTAAATTAAGGTGTCACTGAAAAATAGATTTACAAGTATTTATAATGTAAAATTCCCAACGTAGTTTTTACAGAAATAGAATAATAAAAAAGTTATGAAAATACAATTCAGTCAACAATACAATTTTTTTTTTTAATCCAAATTAAGAATTGGTAAAGACTTCTAATTCAATTAAATATTGTCAAATTAATGCAATATTGGCTTTTTGTTTTGATAATAAATGGTTAAGAAGCTTTTTTTCTCTCTCACTACAAACATATGCACAATTTCCACCCATTTTTAAAAGATCTACTTATTACTTTAGTCCCAAACCTCTAGAAAAGTTTAAAAAATGGAAAAGTTATTTATATTAGCACCAGAGTGTTTAATAAATGCTTTTACCATTTAAAATTATATTAACATTCTGGACTAGCCAACCTACCTGGCATTGCCTGGACCTGTGATAATAACTTTAAATATACCTAAAATCAGTGTTAAAGGATTTTATATTTTGATTATTTATAATGATTATACAATACATTGGTTTTTTGTATTTTGATTTGGAAAGGGGACTTGGCAGTTTCAAAATGCAAAAAAAAAAAAAGAAAAAGAAAAAGAAAATTAATATTTTTCCACGCTTTGCTTTTTTTCCACTTGAAGTTCTGCGAAAATCATGTTTTGGACCAGACAGCTGCAACAGCGCATCATTTGGCGATGCATTATGGTATTTATTTAATATTTGACTATTTATTAAAAAATGAAAAAAAAATGGCTTTGAAGTGTGTAACTTAAGACAAAGAGATACATACAAGCCAAATCTTGTAGCTCTACATGCAGTGGTCTCTTTAAAACACACAGACAGACCATGCAGAGACAGACAAACAAACTTCTCTTTATTATTATTATAGAGTTAAAAAAAATGTACAGTTCAAATTGTCACAGAATTTTTACCCTTATATTGGTTGTAATTTGTTATAGAATTTTCACCTTTATATTCATTGTTTTCGACATAGGATATGGATTTTATTCTTAGTTTTCACATTGTTAATTAATACAGCAGTTCGGAAATCTATCAGTTATGTAAAAGTTTAGATAAATTTGGTTAAGGTTTGCCCTATGATCACCATTTACTAAAGATGGAGAAAAGAAATTATGCCATTAACACATTCACTACTGTGTTAAAATTAATGCACTCTATGTTCCATCAGATTCTCATGTTTACAATGTTCAGTACCAAAGGACGCATACGTGGCATTGCTTGGGCATTCATTTGATAGACCATTGGCGACCCATATGCATCAGTCATCCTCTTGGGCAATGGTAGCTTTAGCTAAAAACCATTGCACACAAATTAACACAAATTAAAGGAGCAGATAACGCAATAGAGTGATATGCTGGTTTGTTAGTTAGCTCAATAGTCCTAAAAAATATAGTGTCTGGAAAGAGTGAACGATATTTATCAATGTCCATGAATGATGTTTTTGTAATTGAAGAAGCAAATTTTTCAGTCCAGCAGATTTATTCAGAGATAATTTCATGTAAATTACATAATATGATGAACAGAAATTATTTAAATAAGCTCACTCGATTTATCACAGTCATAAGTTCTTGTAACATTGCACCAGTAAAACACATCTTAAACAGCACAGGATATAATGACAACTGAATAAAAACTTAACATACATACTGAAAACTAAGCTGCTGTTCCAACTGCAAACATAACTAAATTCCATGCATTTAATGCAGCAAAAGATACTCTACCGCAGTCATATTTTAGAAGACTGCTTATGAGAAATGATTAGAGATATCAAAACAAAACCACCATACACAAACGGTGTATTATATACATTGAAATGACCGCATGTGCCAATGAAATGCACCTTCTCTAATATTCCGGGAAGTTATGCAGTGAATGAAATATGAATAATTGCGAGATCGGCGAATCAAACAAAGATTTGTCTGGCACCATCTATCACGCCATTCGATTATCATTTGAATCGAATATCGCTGTATGCCGAGAATGAATTGCTGTAATGGAAGAAGCATAGCGTGCAATGTTTATAAAGTAAATATGAATTAAAGATTATGGTAAAGCGTGAAATGAATGAATTTAAGGAATGAATTATTATATAAAAACAGAAACTAAAAGATTATTGGTAAGTTAAATATACTTTAACCATATTAATTACGTTTTTATAATAAAGTTATTATGTTGATATGTACTGTTTATGAACTTTATACTGTGATTAAATGACTGTAAATAAAGATGAAATATGAGTAAATGTTAATGAATGTTTGTGTTTAAAGAGTGTATTTGAGGCAGCAAGACCTAGATATGAAATGAAGGCTTGGTTTTTTCACAACACATCCTACTTTACAAAACGTAGCACCATGTAATAGGAATGCTAGTAGAGCTTGTAATTTTGCTCAAGAATGATAACAAATGGTAAGGAATGTGTTATGCTCTGAGGACGCATAGGTGGCATCAGTGGAATGTCAGATGAGTGACCAAGCAATGCCACATCATCGTTAGTGAATGTGTTAAGAAAAGATAAAAATAATTAATACATACTTTGTAGAAAATACATGCGAACTACTGATCAATCATAAGTGACAGTGTGAAATGCACAATGTTTTAAAAGTTAAAAGTTATTACTCACTTTCAACTTTCCAAGTACTGTTTTAGCTGTATTTAGATCTGTTGTTCGAGGAGTTGCACACAGGAGAGTTTCAGTATCTTTTAACCAAGCAGTTAAATCCTGAATTTCGTCATTGGCAATTGCTATAGTAGACTGATCTTCTTCTAGCCTAAAATAAAATTTACAAAACATACATATTAATAGTCAATTTTTTCAAAAAATCTCAAGATGATAGCTAAAATTAAACTCATAACTTCATAATTAAAAACACTTTCCAACATAGTTATAAGATGTTCATCACTATGATTTGAGCATATTTATTTTACTTTCAATCATATTTTTATAAAATAACATAGAAAAACAATGACTGTAATGAGATATGAATATGACATGTAAATGAATTATTTATGTTTCTTATAAAATAAGATCACTACTATAAATTTTGTTTTACGGTGTTTCATATAAAACATTATCATCCACCAGCTAAAAAATACATGTTGAAGAGCAATTTAGTGACATTAAACTTCTTAAATTAAGGAGATTTTATTATGTTATTTATCAAGTCTCTTGGGAGTTCTCCATTAAAAATTATTTATTAATTTATTTATTATCGGGTTCAATGCTGATGTTGGCGACGAAATCGCTAAAATAGCTGAAATACATGTTTAACTATTTTTTAGCAGATTGGTTTAGCTGAATTTTATGTATTTCATTGTTATAATGTCATTGCTGTAACTATTATTGCAACTTTATTTTTGTAACTGTATTGTTGCAAGATTCAATCTTTTATTACATAGAAACAAGATTAATCTCCTTAGGGGGTGAATTTCTAAAATCGCTGAAATATGTGTTTAACCATTTATTTAGTAGATTTGTTTTCCTGAATTTCAAGGTCCTACCTAAAACTGCTGCTGAGATATGGCGAAATGACCTAAAACTTTCGAACCTCCCTTTAATCCCCTTCGGGGAGAGGGGTGAGAATTTTCAAAAATCCTTTCCTATTCCTTGCATAGATCATAACAGCAATCTACTGTCCAGATTTCGTGATCCTGACTTTAATCATTTCAGCTGGGTGTTGATGAGTCAATCAGTCAGTCAGGCATTCTCTCTTTATATAAGAGTATAGATAACTCAATATTTTCAATAGCAATAAACGCAATGAAAATATTAATATCAGTAAATGATGTCATTTATTTTTAGACATACAAATACATAAAATTATATTTTAAAAATATATATTTGATGAGCTGTTTATTTCATGCATAATGAAAATCATTTTTAAAGATATATTTATTTATTGATTATTAATTTTACTAATAATTTTTGCCGAAAACAATAATTCTTTAGCATGATTATGCATTTGAGAATTTAAAAACTTAATACAGTTGAACTTGCAATTTACATATTAAAAATGATTCATCATTTAAACTATATTAAGATTTTCATGGTTTTTGTGAGCAACAAAAGCAAGATCACAGCTCGAGCAAAACATCTGTTCATTGTAATGTAATTTTTGACAAAAAGTAGAGTAGAAATAGGAAATAAATCACTTTCTTATCGAACACTGTCCTCTCTCAACTATAATATTTCTATATTACAACTGTCTGTCAAAATGTAGTACAGTAAAACCTCTAAATAATGGATACCTCGAGAGTGCGGAAACTGTCTGCTAATCAGAGCTATCTGCTATTGGGAAAACCTTAGAAATTCACAAAATTGCTAAAAAATGCTTAATGTTTCATTAATTGACTTTTATATGTCCTAAAACCTCCATTATATGATTAATCAGAAATTAAAATTATTTTTTTAAGCAATAAAACTGAAATGAAATTGTGCATACCTTTATCCACTGTTTATTACATCCTTATGAAAAAAATCTGTTATAAAAGTTTGCTTTTGTTTGAGATTACACGTAATTTGTTTTTCTATGTAAAGTTTTAACTCTGTCAGTGCGTTTTATAACAAAGAAACGAGTGAATGAAGTAATCTGTACCATTTGTTGCTCTCCACATGGGAGAGAAATAAAAGAAAGTGAAGTACTTTCATCCATAGTAAAGAAAAAAACAATTCAGATCCTGGCTGCAACACACCATCCACTACCAAGCCCAGAAAGGGGATGCACATTTGTGCTCCAGTGCTAACCAGGGCCCATACATTCACAAGACACACTTATACCAGTCTCCACCCTTAACGAGGTGACTTGTATGTGACTGTTCACTTGATTCCTAGCACCCTAGCCAGAGACAATGTAAAGAAAAGAACTGTCTGAAGAAAATGACACTACAAGGATAAAGTTGAATATTTTATGTTAACTTTATGATATTAAGTTAATTTTAGCACTGACATAATTAAAGCAATTAATAATAATAATTAGTTTAATTATGTGTGTGTTTTAAAGATTTTTATTATCTTCACAGGTATTATGAGTAACGGTTAATATGAGGATTTTTATAATTCCATTGCTTCTCGTATTAACTGAATTTGACTGTACCTGATTTGAAATAGCCAAGACTAAATTTTATGAAAATATAACGAAGCTACAAATGTTATAACAGTTTGCACACAATTCATGATTTAATAGTTCTCTGTCCAGATTTCAAGGGGGGAAAAACTAACATTTTTAGAAAAAGTATTAAATCAGTTGAAGTAAAGACTTCTCATAACAATAAATTAAATTCCAGTCCATAAAATAAATGTTCATTACATACTTAGCTTTCCTTGTAGCAAGTTCAGCAATCAGTGATTTCCATCTCCTGTTTATAGACTCTAGTTGCTCTTGCAAAAGGATGGCATCAGGAGGTGAGCATTGATCGGATATTTTATGCCCAATAATATTAAGACGTTCAATCATTGTCATTTTATCAGTTACTTGATTTTGCAGCATCTGGAAAAAAATATAATAAATATAAGTAAATAATCATTTGTTTATTTTTACATAATTAAATAAGTGCTAGTTAAGGTTCACATTTTTAGATAACATATTACTTTGAAGTTCACTAAAATCTACTTTTTTAATGTCATTTGTAAGGAAAAAGATATAGAGAAATAATTTCAAGCTAACATATTTATTTCATTAATAAAACAGAAAAGAAAAAAACTTTCATAACAGTATGGGTTCAATATATTTTTTCACAGCATTTCTTCATTCTATGAAAGCATATACTAAATATAAGGTGAAGAAAATATAGAAGAAAATCAACCTTCTTTTATGTCCAGAAAAATCAATGAAACACAACAATAGATTTAGAACAGTTCATTAGACCTTCCTTCATCAAGTGAAACAAAGGGCACTTACTTCAGCGAAGATAGAAGTAAATCTACAGGATGTTCCAAAAATGTTGACACATACTTTAATTTTTTGCCTTTTTGAAGATATGTAGGCAATTTAAATTGCAGATTTGTTTATAATAAGGCATTAAATAAGATTTTGTTAATGAACGAGTCCTCCCATTAATTTTCAAAAAGTTACACTCTTTAAATTTGAAGAAGGCTTATTTAAAAAAATCATTCCTACTCTGCCTCTATGTTCTACGATTTGCCATCTAGCAAAATTTCATCTGTAAGGCCCAGACAGTTTATAAGATATTACACCCTGCCGGCAAGACACCAAATTGAAAAATCTTCATACCTCACTCTTATATTTTGAAACTCACCATCCTGGAAACTTCAATTTGCAAGTCCTTGATAAAGCCAGAATTATAGTTTTGGTTCCTCCCCTCCCTCCATAGGAGGATCAGAGAGTGAGAGTTAAAAAAAATCCTTCATATTCTATGCTTATGTTCTGAAATTCCCGATCCCGCAAAATAGTTCATCTACTTGGCTCTGATAGATCATAAAATAGAGTTTTCCCCTCCCACTCTCCAATTCAGAGGAGCAAGGGCCAATTTGAAAAACAATCTGCACCCTATGTCTATATTTTGAGAGTCACTATCCTAGAAAATTCCTTCTATAAGGCACTGATAGATCCTGAGTTATGATTATTCTCTCATGTTGCAGAAGAGGGGGAAGGGAAGAGAGAGGAGGAAAGGAGGCTCAGGGAGCCAGATTTTAATGAAAAATCCTTCATACCACATGCCTATATATATATATATATATATATATATATATATATATATATATATATATATATATATATATATATATATATATATATATATATACACATATATTCTGAGGTTCAACGAACACCCTGCAAAATTTTATCTGTAAGACATAGATCATGATACATTGTTTTGCCTCTCACACTGCTGGGGAGAGAGATAAACTGAAAAATAGTTCTCTATATCCAAGTGCTAGTTAATTCATGTACGACATATTGTCTGGTCCCATACAAAGAAAATAACAAAATAAGTCATGCAAACTATTCCAAGCAATCAGGATCAGAATAATCCAAACCGGACCTCAACTAGTTCATTCGAACTACTTCTTTAACACTATACCATGCACTAACTACTAAACTAAAGAACTAATGAAATAAGTCATGCAAACTATTCTATTCTGCATAATCAAAACTGGAATACCTTGAACCCGCACATAATACATTCAAACTAGTTCTGGTACAATATCCCAGGTGTCTGGTTTAATCCAAAGGAATTAAATCACATAATCTATACCGCAAAAATCAAAATCAGTATAAGAAAGAGTGATACGGACATGGAAGGATGGTCATTCATTTTAAATGAGTTTGTTTCAAACCATTTCCATTTGCAGAATAGTTCATTCTACGCTACACAATCAGAATCAGTGGAAGAAAGAGGGACAAGAACTAGCATGGTTATTCATTTTTAATGAGTCTGGTCTGAACTGTTTGTTTTTGCAGAATAGTTCATTTAAACTATTTTGTTGGCATATAGCACATCTCTACTTCTTATAAAACAAAAATCTCTTTTCAATTAAAATGCAAAAACATATACACTACTTTATGAAGTTCGTTTAAAGATTTTCACATAAATCGACACTTTGCTTCTCACTAACAGAAAGTATATATCTAACAAAATAAAAAATGAATATTTTCTTATTTGATAACTCTGCATTGTATTAATGACACCATTATCCTCTCATTTTATCAGTAATGTAATAATTAATGGAAAAGTTTCCATATATTTTTAAAAGACAAAAAAAGAAATTTAGATTACTTTATAAAATAATTTATATAAACTAGATTATATAAGAATAGAAGGTAAAAATTTTATATAAACCTCTTGATGCATTTTAGCTCTTTCATAATCCAACTCTCCACTGGACAACCGACTCTGTGCAAGAATAGTTTCTGATGTTACCAGCCATGATGTCATAGTTCGCAGATCACTTTCAAAACCCTGCCAAATTTCTTTAGCTTTGAGCCACTTCCTAAATTAATAACATTAGGAAAGTAAAATATATAAATCTAACAAAGTAGATGTAGTAACTTTAATACCTAATGTAAAAAAAAATATATTTATGAAAAAAGACATTTTAGTGTATACAAATTAATAAAGGAGATAGAAACACAATCATTAAATTAATGAGTAGGTCAGTGCCATTTTAACTTGAATCAGCAGAACTTGGAATCAAGGTTTTGGCCAAGATAGGAGGCTCCTGGTTAAGTGCTTAATTATAATATAATTTAATGTATTTAATCTTAAAGTTAAACTATTTAGGGCTGCATGCAGGGTAATGAATGAAGAATAATTAAATAACATATATATATAATGTTACTGATGTTCCATGAATTTTTGAAACATTGTTGCAAGTCTGAGTAATTCAAGGCAGCAATTATTTTTTAAGCCATTACATCATTATATACATATCTTCAATCCATAATTATAAAGAATACTAATGAGTTAGAATTTGGATCATATATGTAATCTAGAACAGAAAATTATATAGAAAAGTGACATAGAACTTCAAAATTAAGCTAAGATGATTTGTGAAGAATAGCAGTACAAGTGCGTAAGATTGATGATACTTATTCAAATAAATAAGGGTATTTTTGAAAATTACTTTTTTCCACTATCAACAAATGACACACTAGCTGATCTTTCAATACTTTCAGAAAAATATTCATGAAGATTAATTGGGATTATAATACTCTTATAAATTTCTATACAGGATGTAACAGGAAAAATAATTACAACTTTACAGGTTAACAATAGAAGTCGAGACAAACAGTTTTGTATAGGAAATCAAGGAAACTCTCCACTTATTCAGTCAAAAATACAAGATGTCTCACTCCCTTGCTGAATTCAGATTTTTATTCAAAACATTAAGATATTATTACAACACACTTTGCTTCATATGAAATGCAATTACATCATGAGAAGTGCTGCAAAATGGCCACCATTTACATCCAAACAACACTGTGTGACACAGAATGAACCATGGGTGCTCTTTCTTCCATTTCATAAAAGTCGAATTGTTCACTTTATGAATTGTTCTAGAAATTGCATTGCTAGAATCCAGCATTCTTTATTTTTTCACTTATTTTCAAATGTTTACTAGCAAATGGTAATGTAAAGTAGGAAGATACATTCTGTTTTGCCATTTTTAAATGCACATGCTCACATCCAAGCTATAAATCTGCACTGCATTGAATGGATCCTATTTCTTCTGACATCAGAGTCATGTGCTTTGGGAAAACATTTCCTATATTGTAGGTCTTAATTATGCAACTACTCATTTTGCAATGCAAGGTTGCATGCCATAGAGCAATAACAGACAATATTTTTGTGATGTTAAGTCACATGCTTTGGAGAAACACTTCCGAAATCGTAACCTCAAACCCAAACGGACAATAAGGTACATTACTATGTTTTCAAACAAGGTGTGCAAGAATTTTAGGGGCATAATCTCTAAGGTCAGTTTTATCGGTCATTGGTTAAAGTGAAGTCAACTTAGAGGTAATTGACAGGTGCAAGGGAGTCTAAGACATGTGCCACTGTTTAATCTTATCAAAAACAGGTCTCTTGAAGTGTATGCGGTAGAGTGAAAAACTTATGCTAAAGCACAAATGAGAGCGTTTGTTAAACAAAATTAAAGTGAAAGAAAGCTAGGCACCAAATTTGATGACTAGGCATAATTTTGTGGTCATGAAATGCAATAATTTAGTTGCATTTGATGACTAATGACTGCTAATTTCAAACTCTGCAGCTGAGTATAAAAAGACAAATTCAGCACCATCTGCCTCTCTCTGGGCTTCCTTACCTGGGATAGATAACAGGCCATGGTTCATACACTTGAGAACAAATAAAATTCAAGCAAAAAGCAGCTCAAGGACTGTTCAGATACATGCAATATTTCATGCATTAAAATGTTTCTGGAAAAATACATTATAAGGGAAATAGTCACCACATTGCCTGTCTATTTCAAAGATATCTTATTAGATCCTAAAACAAAATTTATCATAGGCATTTTCATGACATTATATTATTAAAGAAATTTTAAATAAAGTATTTTAAATTAATAAGGTACCTTGGAAAGAAATTTCATGTAATAAAAAGTTAAGAAAACAGTTTAATCTTTTTTCTTAAAGTGAAAAAAAAAAAAAAAAAGATATGATATCACTACAAAAGCAGGAGTCTTAAATGAAGTTTCTTTACATGGTATTGCATTTTTACCAGTATTTAAATATTTGCTTGCAAAGAATATTATTTCAAAACCAGTAAATGTAAAATCTTGATTGAAATGTAAATTACAAAAGTTAATCTGTAACAGCATATTAACAAATAAAGGGAAAAAAAAAAGCATGACAACAAAACATGAAAGATTTTAAAAAGCCAGTTTAATTAAAATAATTTAGTTTAAAATACACTAAAATATATTCAAATATATATAATTATTATAAATACTTTCTAAATTTCCATCTAAAGCAAGTTTTACTCATAAAATATGTTCAGAAAGGAAAAACAATTAGCAAAGCAAAGTATTAAAATTTAAAGAAAAAAAAACTGCCCTTGGCTAATATAACTTAGTAAAATGAATTAAAATTCAAAGTCACTTGAGTTAATTTTTCTCTGCAAATCTTCTAATTTATAAATAATTTCCCACATATTTTCTTCTTTTTCTTTAGTAGACCTCCTTAAACTATTAGATTTGCAAAGTGATTGCATATCATTACTAGGGCTGGATTATTTATCAATATATCGGTCAAATATTGATATTTTTTAAATATCGCAATAACAATATTTAAACTCTGACTCAGCCGATATATCCCAATAACAATAATATTAATGTTTTGTTTTACGATCACCGCGAAATCGAGCCCCGAAAAACAGCGACAAATATCCCGTACCAATAAGTCCTTCAATCCTTTTTTCATTTGATCATCTATTTATTCACTATCCTGCTTCATCAAAAACGGAAAATTACCTTCGCTGATTATCTATCTATCATATATCAAAGTAAGGAATATTCCAATATATCCCAATACATCCAGTCTTTAAAAACCACAAATTCTACTGTTCGTTACAGATAAATACTGAATAACACTTTCGCTACTGAATAACAATAATCGCTCGGTCCTTGTTTGGCTGCTGTGATTGGTCCAGACTTATTCTGATAACTCTGAGCTTTTGATATGTCATGACGAAAAAGATGAGCGTTGATTATTGCGTAGTATTGATAATGCTTTATTTATAGAGTGTGGTTTCTTGGATTCGGAAGTAATTTATATCTGAGCTTAAAATGAGTGTATCGAATTGGATAGATTCGGTCTTTTTTGGTTGCCCCGATCATAAAAAAAGTACTTTAAATACATTGAAAATTTTTACACTGAATTTCACTAGATTATCGAAATTTAACTTATTGCTTATTCTAGTAGATTTTAATAGTAAATTAAATTTCTGAACAGTTGTCTATCAGTTATTCAGCAAAGAATACTTTTTTTTTTCAATGAGAGATACATGAAATAATTTAAACAATGTTAGATAATAATTAACGCAAAAAATGAAACAAAAATTACATGGTTGACATGATTAAATTTTGTAGTAAATCGTAAGTTTCTCAAAATATGCGATATTTTTTTTATTTCTTAAATTCATATTTTTAGTCATCCAAGGTAATCCTTTGCTAAATTAAAAATAAGAAACGATAATGATAATTGATAAAATGAATTTTTTCAGGATGGACTGATTTCTTTATGCCAAGATTAAACGAAGGATATATGATGAAAGGATCGTGATGTATAGGTGGTTTGGCCCGGACCCATTTCGTGTACAGAATAAACGAAATCAGACTCAGCCCCCCCCCCCTCCCTCAAACTGTAAAACCAAGTAAAACAAAATTTAGTATTATTAAACAAATAATTAAATTCTATGAAACGAAAATTTTATACATTTTTATGTGGACAACTTTGAATTTCATTTTATTAATTGTGCTTTTTAATCAAATATTAATCATATCATAGTGGTGAAAATGAAGCTTAAAAAAAAGTATATATTAATAGAATAAAATGAGAAGAATAGGAGATATACTATCTTTAAAGAAAAGCTTTATGAAAGTAATGGTAATGCAAATAGTTATTAAACAATTAGTTTATTTCCTTTTAAATATTTTGTTTTAAAGAAAAAAAAATTATGTTCTATGAGCAAATATATATAAAAATTTTAATTCGTTGCATTCAACTAGGTTTTGTGTTTAAATTGTTGATACCATTTATCTTAAAATAGCAAATGCTCTTGCTCTCCCCCCCCCCCCCCCACCACCTTTAAATTAGTATTGCGATATATCAGCAATATCAATATTAACTTGTTGATATATTGCGATATTAAATTTCTGATATCGTCCAGCCCTAATCATTACTTCCTTCAGCTTTTTCAGCAAATTCATCTGCAAACTTAATTAAACATTTGGTATCTTTTTCCAAGCATCTTCTTTTAACCATCAATTCCTGTTTATCTTCAGAAGTTTCTTTTCTTTTCTTGGTTGATGACAATTTTTGATCTTATGTAAGTAGCTCATATATTTTTGTCTAGCATTAGAAACATAAGTACACATTGAATTTGTTATTTGGATATCATGTATATTGCCACATGAATTTATATAATCACATATAAGTCTCTGAGAAATATAGGACTGTTCCTTCATATTTTCAACTTCAATCTTTTTATTGATTCTGAACCCCTTTTCAAAAGTAGCCTGTCCATGGCTAAGAAGAAACAGCACTTCAACAACTTTCCACAAATGTTTATATTTGCTTATATTTATTGTTACGAAAAATAATTCATCACTTTTCAAATTCTATGGTGAAAATACAACAAAATCAGAATGCTTGAAAACAACAGCATCATCTAAATAATTACCAAATTCCATTAAAATATCTTCACATATATTTTCTTCCACAAGTTTTGATTCAGTCAGAGAATTTAAAATATCATTCATCTTATTTAAGCAATTCTTTTTGTTAGTGACCATGTTTCTCACTATACTATATCCAATAGGTGATTTTTCAAGCAACTTTGAAGTGGTACTAATTAAGAATTGTTTGCATTCCATCCTCAAATCAAATATTTGACGATCAGTGATATTTTTTGCAGAATATAATGAATGCACTTCTTTTTCGGCAGTGAATCCAAGATCTATAGATTCAACTGCTTTGTGGTTCTTGGCATCATTCATATCTAAATGTAGTAGCTTCAGTACAATTGTAGTGCTCAAAACTTTCGGCAATATAAAATGCTGCAAAAGACTGTATCTTCAAATCCTTTGACAGAAATGGCAACATGGGTTTATCAGTCTGATAAATTTTCATAAAAGGTAATAAAACATTGGCAATAGAGTGAAAATTTTTTAATTTTTCTGAAAGAAGATTGTCATTTATATAATTTTTAACAGAAGAATATGATCTGCAATTGGGTTTATTATTTTTCTTCTCTGCATTTGTAAGATATGTTTATGGTTGGGAGAAGATTTAATGAAGCTTCGCTGGCTGGAACATTATCAAACCATCTGTGTTGGATAAATTTTTTTGGCAACACCCCATGCGATTCTTTCAAAAAATCTTCTCTACGTGCAGGTGCATTTTTAAATAAATAATACAGTGTAGTCAAAAAGTCATCTATCTTCCATGTGCTTGCAATGCAGCCAGATTTGAATGCAGATATAAAAACATCAAAAATATCGGACAATGTACTATGACCAAGAAAACCAGAATTAAAGTAAGCAGTAATTACTTTGTTTTTGTGCCAATATCTGATGTGGATATCCATTTGCTTTTCTTGTTTAAGGATGTTTAAAGTTTCATCAAATAATTGTATGAAGTTTTTCTGATTTATATCATCAACTAAACTAAGCTGCAGGTATGGTGAGATTCCAAATACTGTATATTATGCAGTTTTCTTTTCATCACATGTGAATTTCTGAGCAATACTACTATCACTAAACATGCGTTGAAATATTTTTTCAATGTCTTCATTTGACTTGTAAGAAAAATGATGCTTTATTGTCTTTAAAGTGCACAAAATTTCGGTGTCTAGGACATCGTGATTTACAACGAGTGACTCAATCGACTGTGGTTGAGGATTAGATGCCGACGTTGACAGTTGAACAATGTCTTCAGATTTATATCTGTAAAATACATCTCAGATCTCTTTGCTGTTGATGTTTTACATGCCACTAACTCCTTATGTTTTCCACACTTTGATGCATGACTTCTAAGAGCACTTTCACTGATTGATATAACAAGGGTTTTATGACACAACATACATTGGGCAGAATGCACATCATTCACTTCCCTTTGTAGCTACAGTTTATACTCAGGTTTATCAAGCCATAAGTCATAAAATACTCATTTTCCTGCCATATTTTCAAAGATTATATCACAGATGAAACATATTAGATGCAATAATACCGATCAGAAAAATAGTATTGCAAAACCACAGCACAGATCAATTATTAAAAAAAAAGAACACACGTTTGAAACCAAAACTAGAATCGCAATCAGCTACCGACGATAAAGGCACAAAAGTGATGTAAACATCTCTCACTCCTACCGTTCCAAGAGTAGGAAGAACATATTGGCACAAAATCTCATTGATGGCTATTTTAGAAGAAGAGCATTAGCAATACATTAGTTGCAACGACGCGGCATGCTGTAACCCGATATCGAGGGTAACAGGCGTGCACAATCTGTGTTCTTTTTTACCAGTGGCAGACATCTGAATACCGTGCTATTCAATTTTTACAGCTAAGGTAAGATGCCAAACATGGTTGCCTAGAGGAGAAAATGTAATCTTTAGCGACAGAAATGTGCGCTTACATTATCTGAGACAGAAGAGAGATTTCATTTTTTTTAAATAAAAATGTATGGACATATTTTTTTGCTTGTTAGAAAGTTTAAATTTAAAGGTTATTATTACATTGTTGAAAATTTTCCAGCACTTTTAAGCACTTTTCATCCCTTGAAAATGAACCTCCCCCCCCCCCCCCCAGCACTTTTTCTATTTTTTACAAAACGTACGAACCATGCCGGTATCGAATATTGCTCTTGATTGAGAGGTGGTGTCAACAAGCAATTATTTTTTTCTTTAGCCAGATTGTTAAAGTAAAATTAACTTAAAATTATAATGACTGAACTGAAAGCTTTGAATGCTTCTAAACTATGCTCATCTTAATTCTTGTTGTTGAAATGTTCAATAAAGGAAGCCTACCTGGAATAAATGTAGTTTGCTTTTCTAGACTCTGAAAATTCAGTGCATTTTTGCAGAAATATTACAACAGTTGATAGGATAGTACACCTTCTTGGAAGAAATGTTGGCACCTCCCATATCTATTGTTTGCTCCATGGATTTTTATATGATTGAAATGAGTTTTGATCTTTCTAAACATAATTTCAGACTTCTTTTTTGACTTATCTGCAATACAAATGGACTGTCAACTGTGTCCTGTGTAACCTGATATACAGGGCCATAGCTAGGGGGGTGCCAAGGGGGGCTCAGCACCCCCTGAAAATTTTTGAGCCCCCCCTGGGAAAGTTGCCAAGGACACCAAATGAAATTCTGTTTCAAAAATCGTATGTTAAAAAAACTGTGTTAAAAAATTGAACTTAGTTTTGGGGGCTTTTTCAGTTTTGCATAAATATTAAAGTATAGTATTTGTTTAAAAACTGCAAAAAAGTGCTTCAATATGCGCACATCCTATCTGCACATACTCAGAATTAGCAACCTTTTGCTGATGCAAACATTGACTTTTACATAAGTTATCTACCGAAAGTTTTCATTTTGCAGCGTTTTCCATTATTAACATAAAACAAAGTTATTCTAATGAGTTTGATAGTAAATATAATGCTTATGATAAACATTATGTTTCGTATTTGAGTCATCCTAGTTTAAAAAATATATATATAAGATCCTTGATTTATAAATCATACTAATGAAAAAAAGCTAATAGTCAATTTAAATACAAGCATTTGACTAAACACAAAAATAATTTTTAAATGCTAAATACATCTTTGGTTTTTCTAATGTTTGTTATCCTATAAAACATAAATTTAGAATTCTTAAGGACAGGGAATATCCAGAAAAAAAAATTAAAGATTGCAACTCTTTAGAAACAGTTGAACTGTCAGCTTTTTATTTACTTATTGACATCATCACTTATTATTTCACTAGTATAATTATACACTGAAAATTTTCATTCTGCAGCCAGTGAAGTAGTCGTTAAAAATCCAGAGGGCATATGCTGTAGGCAGAGGGTATACCCTAAAGACTATAAGCTATAGTGTTTATGAGTAGAGGGTATCCGGTATTCCTTAAAATAATCCTGAAGATATACCGTATAAGTTGTATCCACCATATATCCTGCATTACATTCCCGCTGCAGCTTTTACTTTTCTTATCATCAAATAAAGTTATTATAAACAGTTTAATAAGAAACGTAGTGCCTACAATATGAATATGCAATAATTTATCCTTCTATATATAGTATTTTGATCATATATATCTGTGTTTGTGTATGCATGTTGTGTCAGAGAGAGAGAAATAGTATGAGCCCCCCCTACATTTTCTTGAGCACCCCCTGTTGTTTACTTCTAGCTACATCCCTGCTGATATATCTCAAAATTCTTAAATTAGTTTGTGCTGTGCTTATGAACCTGAATGTTCCAAACCATTTTCTCCCAGTGATCTTTCCTGACCATCAGCATTAGAAATGCAATGTGTTAAAAATGTGTTTTATTTCCCTGTCCTTGTTAAATGTTCAATAAAATTACAAAATATTTCTGATTAGTGAAAATGTTTGTGAAAATATGAATATATAAAATATACCTTCAAAAATAATGAAAATGAGTGAAATAGTGGGGGGAAAAAATTCCTATCCTTACAGTGTGCAATTTTTTTTTCCCTGTTGAATGATATTATATATCACTATGAAACAGTAATCTGCCATCTTTAAGTCTCTTTTCAAACAATGAAATGACAAGAATCAATGGATAAAACTCATGAATATAAATGAATTAACTGCCCATAGATTTGAATTATCTGTTGAAAAGAATTTGGCTATATGGATTGCTTTAAATAGATCTCTTGAATCAAACTTAAGTAGTTGATACTGTTGAAAGTATGAGTAGAAAAAATAATGAATCAGAGAAGCAAGGAATTATTCATGCTGCAGGTTACAAATTTATTATTATTATTTATAAGTTATTTATTACAGAAAGTTTAATGTGGTTTGGAGTGAATTTCGTAAAGCACCATATTAATTTTATGACATATATATATAAATTTCCACTTAATGAAACATATTCTCCATTAGTATATCAGAATTTCCATGTTTTCCTTTAATTGGCTGTCAATGTAGCTACTTGATAGCTATGAATGGACATATCACCCTGGTTTAAATTTGTTAATAAAAGGGCCAACTATAGTCTAATAAACATTAAACTTGATACTGTTCTGATGTTATGTGATACGTGAAGCACACTGTGGAGGAAGGAATGAGAAATAGAAAAAGAAAAATAATTAAGGGGCTTTGTTTATTGGAAGCATTTCTGCGGTGGGCTTCAGTACACAGTATTTATGAGTTCCGGTGAGCTCCTGTGCAAATTAAGCAATGAGTAAGGGAATTTAATTTGCCTATACAAAGCAAATTATTATTAGAAAACATTACAAACTTTAGAAAAATTCTTAAATTAGAATTGTAAATACTGTTTTTTAATGATATTGCACATCATCATTAATTAGCATTACAGTAACATTTTTCTTTCTGCATCTCTGAAACTAGATAAACCTTATTAAATTCTTATCTATTTTTATTTATGATGGCAAATATAAAAACCAATCTCAATTAATAAATCCAATTTACAAAATAATTAATATGCATCACAAATATATCACATGAATGACAATAAAATTGCAGTTCAAAATTTTTTGTAATAATTTCAATGTAGCTCCTCTACTTTTATTGCAGTTTAAATAAGTGACACAAAATAAAAGTATGCATTCAAAATATCGATAATTTATTAAAAGTTAATAGACTCAAAATGTAAGCAAAGGTCAGACATCAGAAAATGACAGTTGTTTGTTCAGTTATTTGAAGAATAACGAAATTAAGTTACTGTTTTTCGAAAATTTTAACAGTTATTGATTTCATATTTACACAAAACTCCCCTCTCTTACATTCAATTGCAATATTTGTTTAAGTTACAAAATCACAACATCATAAATTAATTTACATTAGAGTAACAATTTTTAAAGCTTATGCAGCCCAGCTATATAAAAATAACAGGTCAAAGAGGATTGGTCATTAAGAAGAATATAGTCATAGAACCTAATATACAATTAAACTTACTTATGCCTTTCTTCATAAGAGTTTGTCAATTTATTCCATTCTTCTTTTAATTTTTCTGCAACACGATCAACTTGAATAGATTCTGTTTTTGTAGCTTTTCTAACTACATTTTCTTTCTCAGCATATACCAGTTCAATATTAGGTTTTAAAGTATTTATTCCATCTTTAACAGCCTAAAGAACAGAAAAATTTAACCATTATACATTTATTTCAAAATAGAATATAGCAGAATAAATAAAATTTATGAGAAAAACAAATAAGATAGGCACAAAACATAAAAAAGTACAAAATTCTAAACAATGAGTCTAATGAGGAGATGCAATGCACAAAGAGATACTTAAAAATGAAATTATATATTTGATTTGTTTAATTATTTCTTCTTTTTTATTATTATAGTATTTAGCAGACTTAAGACTATAATAATTGTATCAATTCAATGCCTTATTCATAAGAATAAGAAATATAATAAGGAGTTATTGCAATAATTGTTTAAACAATTTTTACATTATTCCAAATAAAATAATATTTTATAAAATCGAAACAAATATTAGCTTAACGGTACAAAGAACTCTTTCACAATGAAATGAATAAAGGAAATTTATGTTTCTTACAATATTGCTGAAGGGCTTAATTTTAGTTAGAAACTTAACACTTCTGTGGTTGAAGACTGGAAAGCATATGTCCAAGAATTGTATGGCTTTTGACCACACATCAATCAAAACCTATTAAACCAATTAAGTTTACACTCTCAATTTGACACCTTCATTCCAACTAGAAAATATCACAAGTGCTGATCAAAAAGCCAGATGTAAATAAGACAGATTTAGCCAATTTTAAAAGATTTAGCCTGTTCTGAAACCATATAGGAATTTAAATAATTATATGATTCTCAGGGCATCGATAACAACGACCGAATGTCTAAGATTCTGGATGTACTATGGAACTGGATTAAGAAATGATGTTGGTCCATAATAAGGTTTTAGTCAATTATTTCCACCAGCCAAATTATTTTTCATTATGTCTATCAAATGAACAATAAATGCAATGCATACTCTATTTTACAATTTATAGTGCACCTCAGTAATGTATATAATTTTCATTGTTGATTGAAATAGTGAAACATCATTAAATTACACTGCAAACGATTTTCCCCCATAAAGCAATGTATAACAGAAATTTTTTGTGTGACCCTGTAAATGAATAATAAATGCTTTGCACCTCATATTCTACAAAAAGCATGTTTTGATGCACTTCATAATTATATATCAATTTCATCATGTTTCAAATGGTGTAGCATCATCAAAATGCACTTGAAATGATTATTTCCCATTGACTGTAATGTAACGGAATACTTTTGACTGTCCCTGTAAAAGAACTATAAGAAGAAAAGAACTATAAGAAGTCCTACACATTTCATTTTCAATGGGGAACATGCTGTAGTAAACGACAATAACATACAAAAATTTCAGGGCAATCTGAGTATATTTATGTGAGTTACAACACGGCCAGACAGCAGATGGAAGACAAACCAAAGTCATAAACACTTTTCAACTAGATTGGAAAGTGTTAAAAATCAATGTCTATGCATTTGCAACAGCAAAATAGTTATGTAATATTTACTGGATGCTTTCATCTTATAAGAATGTAGATCATTATGATTAGAAAATGCCTCTAAAAAGTCCATTGGCAATATGGACATAAGTAGTTTATTTGCGTCCTTTTTCCCTCAGATTTTTGAAATTTTTTTACCTTGCTATATCATTTATTGTTTCATATTAATTGAAAGTACCAATACTATAATCTGAAAAGAATATTTACCTTTAGAGAACCTTCTTGTTTCCCAAAATCTTCAAAATCCTTTCCTGCAAGTTCTGGCTGAGATAGTTGTCTATTGACTGCAGCAACTGCCTCTCTAACTTTATTCACTTTAGCAACAAAGTCTGGTACAATTGGAGGATTTGAAGTTTCTAATAATATCACAGGCTCTTTTTCAGTTTGTGTAATAACTGTTTTCACAGCAGGTTCTTTTAAAGAATCAAGTTCATCTATCTGCATATTAATTTTAGCTAGGAGAGTAGTTGATTCTTTCAATAATTTTTGTAGCACAATTTTTGACATTCCAAATTCAATAGCATCTTGCTGCAAGCTCTCCAAGTCTCTCTGCAGTTTTTTTGCTTCTTCTTCCAAAGCCTACAACAGATAAATAAAGGATATAATAAATTCTAAAACAAGATTATTAGGAACAAAAAACGACTGTAAAGTGTTTAAATTTAGAGAATGTACTTAAAACTGATTTCATTTTTAAAAGGAAAAAGAAAGGGGGGGGGGAGTGACAAATCACCAATACAGAAGAAATATTAGTTAAAACATATGGTAGCAATATTTAACAAATGTATATATATATATATATATATGGAATTTCTTTTTTTCATAAGGGCTTTGATGCTTTTTAAAATTGCATTGGCACAGTTTTGGCATAAGAAAATAAGATTTGTTGCCAAATGGTATGAACAGCTATGAAAAGAAAACTGATTGTTTGTGTAATAAAAAATTATTTCTGAATACAGATAAATTACTTCTGTTTGCATATAATGGAAAAATGCCTCCTGTATGTAAATGCATATATTAAATAAATTGTATATACTGAACAAATTGCTTGTGTGCATGAAAGAGTGAATATGGTTGCAAGAATGTACATGGGAAAAGCTGTATATATATACACAATTTAGAAAGTGCATAACACAACTGAACACCCAATTTCAGCAATTAGCATCCACAGAAGACATGATATCAAATTCTTTTAAGAAGCCCTGTATATTTTCAATAGATTTGTATACACTCCACATGGTTTGCTAAAATTTAATCTATACTAATATTATAAAGGAGTAAATCTTGTTTGTTTGTTTATAGTGGGTAATCTCTGGAACTACCGAACCGATTTCAAAAGTGATGGTGGCAAATTGATGCTGACAACCCCTGCTCCAACATAGGCTATATTTTATGTCGGTGCCACTAACCCCAGGGGGTGCAGGAGCAAAAAACGTTCTAAAATTGCGATTTTTCAGTTATCACACTGGCTGTCAAGCCCTGAGAGCTTGGCAGCCGGTTCTGTATGTATGTATGTACGTACGTAATGCGATAACTCTTCATAGAAATATCCGTTTTCCTTCAAATTTTGTTTATAGGTTCACTGTGTTAAGGCGCTTCCCTGATTAGTTTTCGGGATTGATTGGTTAAGTATAAAAGGGGGGAACAAGGGGCTAATCCCCCCCCCCCTTTAATTTATATAAATGGGTTTTTCATGCAGAATTATTCCGTTTTCCTTCAAATTTTGTTTATAGGTTCACTGAGTTAAGGCGCTTCCCTGATTAGTTTTCGGGATTGATTGGTCAAGTATAAAGGGGGGGAACAAGGGTCTAATTCCCCCCCCCCCCCCCCTTAATTTATATAAATGAGTTTTTGATGCAGAATTATTCCATTTCCCTTCAAATTTTGTTTATAGGTTCACTGAGTTAAGGTGCTTCCCTGATTAGTTTATAGTTTGATTAGTTAAGTATAAAGGGGGGGATCGGGGGGGGCTAATACACCCCTTAATTTATATAAATGGGTTTTTCATGCAGAATTATTCTGTTTTCCTTCAAATTTTGTTCATAGGTTCATTGGGTTAAGACGCTTCCCTGATTACTTTTCGGGATTGATTGGTTAAGTATAAAGGGGGGGAACAAGGGGCTAATTCCTCCTTATATAAATGGGTTTTTCATGCAGAATTATTCCGTTTTCCTTCAAATTTTGTTTATAGGTTCACTGTGTTAAGGCGCTTCCCTGATTAGTTTTCGGGATTGATTAGTTAATATAAAGGGGGGGGGGATCGGGGGGCTAATTCCCCCCCCCCTTAATTTATATAAATGGGTTTTTCATGCAGAATTATTCCGTTTTCCTTCAAATTTTGTTTATAGGTTCATTGGGTTAAGACGCTTCCCTGATTACTTTTCGGGATTGATTGGTTAAGTATAAAGGGGGGAACGGGGGGCTAATCCCCCCTTAATTTATATAAATGGGTTTTTCATGCAGAATTATTCCGTTTTCCTTCAAATTTTGTTTACAGGTTCACTGTGTTAAGGCGCTTGCATGATAATTTTCGAGATTGATTGGCTGAGTATAAAGGGGGAACGGGGGGCTAATCCCCCCCTTAATTTATATAAATGGGTTTTTCATGCAGAATTATTCCGTTTTCCTTCAAATTTTGTTTATAGGTTCACTGAGTTAAGGCGCTTCCCTGATTAGTTTTCGGGATTGATTAGTTAAGTATAAAGGGGGGGGGGGATCGGGGGGCTAATCCCCCCTTAATTTATATAAATGGGTTTTTCATGCAGAATTATTCTATTTGCTTCAAAATTTGTTTATAGATTCATTGGGTTAAGACGCTTCCCTGATTAGTTTTCGGGATTGATTGATTAAGTATAAAGGGGGGGAACGGGGGGCTAATACCCCCCTAATTTATGTAAATGGGTTTTTCATGCAGAATTATCCCATTTCCTTCAAATTTTATTTATAGGTTCACTGTGTTAAGGCACATCTCTGATTAGTTTTCGGGATTGATTGGTTAAGTATAAAGGGGGGGGGGGAACAAGGGGCTAATTCCCCCTTATCTATACTAATATATAAAGTAGTAAAGATTGTTTGTTTGTTTGTAGGGGGTAATCTCTGGAACCACTGAAGCGATTTTAAAAGTGATGGTGGCAAATTAATGGTGACAATCCCTGCTCCAACATAGGCTATATTTTATGTCGGTGCCACCACCCCCAGGGGGGTGCAGGAGCGAAAAATGTTCTAAAATTTCAATTTTTTGTGTACTGAAGGAGATAGAAGTATCAAATTTGGTATGGTAGTTACTTATAAGATGTAAATGCTCTCTAAGAACAAATTATAAAAACATTCGCAATTTAAAAGGGTGAGATGAGGAAGAAGCGTTCTAAAAACATTCTAAATTACAATTTCTATGGAATCTCTGAAACTACAGAACCGATTTCAAAAGTGATGGTGGCAAATGGATGGTGACAGTCCCTGCTCCAACATATGCTAAATTTTTTGTCGGTGCCACTGCCCGCAGAGGGTGCAGGAGCGAAAAACGTTCCAAAATTATGATATTTTCAATAATGAAGGAGTTAGGAACTTGACATTTTGTATGGTCGTTAATTACAAGATTTAAATGCTCTATAAGAACAAAATCTAAAAAAATTCGAAATTTAAAAGGCTGAAATAAGCAAAAAATTTTCTAAAAACATTCTAAATTACAATGTGTATGGAATGTCTGGAACTACTAAAGCGATTTCAAAAGTGATGGTGGCAAATGGATGGTGACAATCCCTGCTCCAACATAGGCTATATTTTATGTCGGTGCCACTACCCCGAGGGGGGTGCAGAAGCAAAAAACGTTCTAAAATTGCGATTTTTGCGATGCTGAAGGAGCTAGAAACTTCAAGTTCGGCATGATTGTTATTTATAAGATCTAAATGCGCTCTAAGAACAATTTCTAAAGAAAAATGATCTAATGATTCTGCGATTTTTCAACTATTGAATTTCTAAAATTACCAAATTTCACAATAGAGTACCATAGCAAAACCTTCACGCGTAAAAAGATAATGATAAGGGCGACGTGTCCTGACGTGTATATTGACTATAGCACGAGTCACAAATTATAGTATCCTTATTATTCTGTTAAAATATAAAAGTGAATTATGAAATGTCAATATTTTGTTTGATTAAAGGTTCGTTAAGAGAAATTGACCAGCGTAGCGGGCGTAGCTTGCTAGTTCAGCTATAAAATGCAAAACACATTTGAAAAATTTTTTTTCAGCATAACTTGAAATATTTTGTACAGCCCTGCATATGATCTATAAATTTTTATACAGACCACATATTAAGCTAACATTTAATTCAGATAGGAAACGCGTAACACAACTGAAATCGCACTTCCAACAATTACCATTCATAGAAGATAATATATTCAGTTTTTTTCATAGCCCTATATATGAATTTACTTATATACAAACATAACCTAGTATATACTAACTAAATATAGTCAAGCTGGAAAAGGCATATAACACAATTAAAACACACTCTAAGCAATTCATGTCCATAGACAGTAATGTTTATGAATTTTTTGTGCATCCGTGTATATGAGCTATAGATTTTATACACACCATGTAATGTATTAAGATTTGGTTAAGTTTTAAAATACATATTGCATCTGAAAACACACTTCCAGTGATTCTTACTCATAGACAGTACTGTAAGTGAATTCATTTTTGTATCCTAGTAAAAATAAATAAATAAATAAATACTATGCACTCAATATTCTACAATAACCCTCTTATAGTGCACATTAGCAATGCACATCAATTTCAGTATGTTTGAAATAGTGTAACATTTAAAAACTACACTGCAAATAATTTTCTCCTTAAGCCATAATGTAACAGAAAACTTGTGTATGTCCCTGTAAACAAATGAGAAACACCATGAACCCATATTCCACAGAAAGAAAGTTATATCAACTTCAATAATGTATAACAATTTCAATATGTTTGATATAGTGTAACTTTATTAAAATTCAATGTAAACAATTTTCCCCCCATAGACCATAATGTAACTAATGTGTCCCTGCCCTGTAAACAAATTATAAAAGCTACACATTCCATTTATCTAAGACAATGTCCTATGGTAAACCTCAAGGTAATCCAAGTATATTTACATGAGTTAGAGCATAGACAGACAGATGGTCTGATAAACCAAAGTCATAAACACTTTTCAATTACGTTGGAAAGTGTTAATAAAAAAACAAACATATGATTGGGTGAGATGTAAAAAAGGTAATACAAACATGTGAAATGAAAATATTTAATTTAAACATGAAGCAGCATTTGTAAAACTTTATGCAGGAAAAAAATGTTGCGTTGTCAATAACAACAATCAAAACTATTTTTAGCAATTTATCGTTCTACTCCGGATTAAAAAGAAAATTGCCCGAAATTCTGATTAGAGAAAAATTTTGATGGTTTTGAAATGGATAGGAAGTGAAGATGGTATAATTTGGATTTCTTTTAGTTTTAGGATCTATTTTTTTTTCAACATTTCACTTTTGACATATTTTTTACTGATAGAAACATGTAGTATTATTTGATGCCAACCCTTAGAGGTGATCCAAATTGCAAAAGATGAATAAAATTTTGTTTTTAATGATTTGTTATAAATATGTTTTTTTTAAATTTATCAATCTTTTATCCTTTGTACATTTCAAGCATGGCAAGAAAGAAGTCAAATATTGGTTGTAAAATAAAAGACAATAGTAGAACACATTTGACAGATCATAATCTACAACAAATTTATGAACTCTACAGTAATATGACAGTCTGCATATCCCTCGATGTTGTATTGAGATGAATTGGCAATATGATTTGATTTTCCTCAGGTTGATCCAGTTACTGTAGAGAATCACTATGATAAACGGTTTCATGAATGAATTTTTACTGCTTCACTTAATGCTGCAAATATTGCCAATAGAAGATTTTTTTATTCCTTTTGCCAATGCCACACCATGCCATTCTTAGATTTTTTTTTTTAATGAAATAGCTTCATTTATATAAAAAAGACAAACATGTTAGAAAAATTAATAAACTTAATTAATTACTTTTTAGACAAACTTTAATTGCTTACTTAGATATGGAATGTTACTGAACACCAATTTCTTTAGTTAAAACTGAATCAGGTGGGGGAGGGGTACATATGAAAAAAAATTGCAAGCAAAAGTTGTGTTAATTTACAGAATACATTGAAGTCTAAAAAACACAGCAGATATTAGACAGTATACTACCATCAATGTTTATCCAGAATGTGATTATGTATATCAAGTATGGGTAAAAATATGATCATTTCATAATTAAAAAATGGAATCCAGACTGGAACAAATTAAAGAAAACATATATCCTGAGCTATATTACAAAACAGATATGATAAATGTCTTCTTTCAATTTATGTTTAAAAAAATAAGCTTAGGGGTTTGGCAGAAAATGTTTCATGATTAAAAAGCTGCTAGTAATTTTGTGTCAAGCAATACATGCTGTATTACACCAGTGGTTCTATTCACTATTTTGGTCAAGGACTCCCAATTACGAAAGAGTAACAATCAAATTTTTAAAAAATTGCTTAAGTACATTATTAACAGTATGTACAAAGGTGTGTTTCCTAAGACAAAACAACATTTTAATATTTTAAAAACTTAATTATAAATTAATACATTAATTTTAAGGCATTTTTCAATTAGCCTGCTGCAGAGATAAATTGCTAAATATTTTTTGTAATGCATGCAATTATATGAGAGTTGAAAAAATAATGGATTTAATTATGTGCAAACAAATGATTGCCAAAATATGCCAAATGGCTGCCATAAACAGCAACGATGAAATAATTAAACGGCTAAAAAATAGAAAAATATTTATTGCCGAAACGTCCGTGAAGGCTCACTGTGGAGATGCAAAACGTTTTTGATTTCTGTCTGTTCCACAATAACTGCCATAAGAAATGTCCGCTTGATTTTTGATAGGTATGTTGATGAGGTGTCATGATGTAGCTGTATAGTTTTTGGTTAAATTTGGTTCATTCGTTCGAAAAATATAGAAATTTTTTTTGATGCCATAATGCTTTCCTATATGAATGCAGATGATTTTTAAATTTCATTGTTAAGTGAAATGACACATTTGAATAATGGATTTAAACATAAGCTTATGGATGCTAAATTTTTTATATGGAGGTCTTAAATATAACCAATAGCTTTGAAAATTTGTCGATACATTTATTAGAATTTAGAAATTAATTGTTTAAATTATTATGAAATTTTTTTGCATCTGTTTGCAAAATATAAAACATTTTATTTTTATATCTTTTACAAATTTTTAAATGTATTTTTTTTTTACTTTCCTCTTTAATTTATCTGTTGCTTAGCAACTGTATTTCAAAGGGTATCAAAATAATAAAATTCAAGTAAATTGCATTATTTTGCACAAAACTTTTTTAGCAAAATAGCTTATTTTTGGAAGATTTTTAGTATTCAGTTGAAATAGATGAGGATTTATTTGGAAAAATGTTCTCTTTTAACTACTTTTTAGAATAATCACTAAAACACAATTTCTACATGAAAATTGTAAAAACGTAGGGCGTGCAATTTGGATTCAAGTCTCGCAGTAGAAGTTTACATTTGAAAAAGTATGTTTCTTTCATGAGATGTTATTCAGTTTCTGCAACAGATGTGAATGTTTCACTGTTGGAAAATTAGTATTCTTTTAAAAATAGGATAAAATTTCTCTTACAATGAGATGGTTATTCTAAAGAAATTAGAGTAGCAAAATGCATCCATACACATTGTCGAACAATACAGCTAGAGTTATATGATGCATATTAACATTACGGTTTAAATTTAATGAGGATACTATTAAAAGGCTATCACAAAAAATACTTTATAGCTCCAAATCCCGTTTTCTATTCAGTAAATTGGCAGTGAACATGATTATGAAAGATTACCCAATAGATTTAAAAGTTTCGAAATATGCCTATTTTTGGGTGATTTTAGTAAAATATTGCTATAGATTAAGTCAGGATGTATTTACATACGATCTTGCATCTAAATATTATAAAATGATCATCCAAACTGTTTTTCTGAAAAAAAAAATTGTAAAAACATTAGATTTCTAAATTAGATATAAGTGAAGTATAGTAGATTCAGTTTACATTTCTATAAGTTACTTCTGTACATGAGATTTTATTCAACTTATCCATCAGATGAAGGTCTTTCATGGTTGGCAGGTAAATACTGCTATTTGGATATTTAGACAACATGAAATCCTTTTTTCCAAACAGATGCTTATCCCAATAAAATCACAATGCAAAACGAAATCCAGTATATACTATAATCATTCGAACAATCAATAGGATATTGTGAATGTGGATTTAATGCGACTACAGGAGGTTCAATGGGGGTTCAATGGGACAGAGCCCCCCTGAAGAAATGTATTTTTTTATCGAAAAATTTTGAAGAAGAAGCAATTCATCAGAATATCATTGCATAACACAGAGTTTAGTTTAATGATTCTAATTTCTGTAACTTTCGAAGAATTTTATATGTTTACAAATATGTATGTAATTTAAAAATTTTAAACTACAGATAGTAGGATGTTAAATATTATAAAAAATGAAATAAAAAAATAATGACTTGTAGAGCTAACGTTGAGGCTTCTGATTTGCAGATTTACTACAAAATAGAAAATTAAGAATGTGATATTTTAAAAAAATACGCTTTATCAACTAATAACTTAATATGAATTAATGGTACAGATGTCGCGGATGCACCGAGGTATCTTTTTGATGCCAAAATGGCGATTTTATGCCTGGGGCATAATCGTGATTTTTGCAAGATTAAATGGCGATTTTTGCAAGATTTTGCTTTGTCTGGCAACCCAGTAGAGCAGATTGTGTATGTTTCATATTAAATTAAACAATGTGTGTTTTATAATAATTTAATTGATTTAATTAATTGTAATTAATCATGTGAATTTTAAAATAAAATAATTTGTGTGTGTTTATAATAAAAAATGTGTGGGCTTATAATAAAATAAACTGTTTCATAATAAAATAATACCTTAGAGTAGCGATTCACAACCTGCAGCCCGCAGATCAATTTCGCCAATCAGACGTGAAAAAAATCACAAATTTTGCTGATCAAGTACGTAAAAATCACGAATTTTGCCAAATTTTGTCCAGCGTGTGCGTAAAAATTGCAAATTTCCCCGATCGGGCCCGTAAAAATCGCGAATTTAGCTGATCGGGTGTGTATAAATTGTAAATTTCGCCGAGCGTCTGTGTAAAAATAGAGAATTTTGCTGATTGGGCGCGTAAAAATTGCGAATTTTACTGATCAAGCGTGTATAAATCGTAAATTTCGCCGATCAGGCGCGTAAAAATCATGAATTTTGCCAATCGGGTGCGGAAAAAATCACAAAATTTGCCAGTCAAGTACGTAAAAATCGCGAATTTTGCCGATCGGGTGCATATAAAACCCAAATTTTGTCGATCAGGCACATAAAATCGTAAATTTAATCAAACAGGCATGTTAAAATCGTGAATTTCATCAATCATTAGGAAAAAAAACTACTAATGTTGTTAATCGCGCGTGAAAAAAAAAATGCAAGTTTTTTCCATCGTTGCCAACTGAATTGGGTTATGCTGACTAAGGAGGTGGTTGAGTATAGGGAGCTAACCTTCCTTTTAAAATTAGCCCCCCCCCCCCCACCCATTTTTATGAACTTTTAGGCCGATCCTCCAACTCCTTCCCCGAAACAAAATTTTGTCCACCTTACGGATGTTGGCTCTCAACAATCCAGTCATTTTTGTGACTGGCCCTCCTCTTATAAAGGTTGTGCACCTCTACTTGATATCCACATTTTATGACTGAATATGTTAAGTAGTACAATTTAGAATAATATGTTTCTCCTCCTCCCCACCTTCATTCATGAAAGCACAATTTTTTTTCGGCACTGGCAATCTTTAAAGCTAAATTTACCCCTTCAAATAAAGTCAAGGAGTATTTTCACTCTTTGAAAATAATCTTAGCTATATCTCTTGTATAAATACTGTTGATATATCCTTGCCAACAGAACTGAATATGTTGAATGGGAAGGAAAGAACCTAGGGGGTTAAAACGACCCTGTCCGAAATTGATGTTTTTTTTTAATCTAATAGTAGACTTAGATCCCCCCCCCCTGGTCACACCTCCTTGAAACAAAATTCTACTGATGGTGGCCCTCGACAACCCAGTCATTTTTGTAAGTGGCCCTTTGCTTAAAAAGGTTGTGCACCCCTACCTTAGAGGTATCCGAAAATGATGTTTTCTCACCAAAATGTTTCAAAACAAAAAGTGTGTCAACCATGGAGTGTCTGCAACATCTGTTCGTAACTAATTTATGACTATCAATTTAGAAATAATACCCATGCCAAATTAATGTATTGTATTGGACATTTTGTGAAATAAACATAAATTGCATTTAAAAAGTTAGGCTTTGATTTTCAAGATAAACATTGAATGATTATAAAAGAGTGTTTTTTTAAAAAACTACTTTTACTTTTATACTTATTTCAACATTGTATCTGAGTAAAAACAAAATTTTATTATTTATTTCTACATAATTCACACTGCAGTTGAGTGAAGACAAATATTCATTATTCATTTATACAGAAAAATAACATTTTTAGTTTCCAAAAGATATGTAGAACTTAGATTTTGAATTCCAGAACGTTCACTCGATGTAAAGAACATTTTTTGAAGTAAAAAATTACTTTGTATATAGCAGGAAATTTGGACTGTCATTTATAAAAATCAAAGTTTTTTTATGAATCAGATTATGTCCCACATACTTTGAGTTCTATTTTGAATGTTTTATAAAAATTTTATTTTTCTTCAGTAGTTGTCCAAGTCAATATTTTGCGGCAAACATGAGTTATTTCGGCAACGATGTGGTAAGTTTGGCAGAAAAATTTTCTTGCTTTTCAAATTGCTGCTAATTTTGCGCCAGGGTGTATCGCCATCGCATCAAACTACAGCGATGTTTGTAAAAATATGGTAGTGGCAAAAGTATAAGTGCAAAAGTGCAGTTATCTATCAAGACATGTTAGAATATTTACAGAATATTTATGAAAATATTTGGTACTTTTATGCTGAGGCGCAACTTTCACCAGTAGCAATTTTTTTCTCTCCAAAAGTAGCATTTATTTTTCATGTTTGTAAATTATAAACAATGTGTTGATGTTGAAAAAAAATGTTTTGGTTTGTGGTATTATTTCTTCTTATATATTTTTTATTTTTTTGGTATTTTAAATAAATTAAGGTATGTATTTTAAATGTGTGTATTGTGTTTTAAGGTGTGTATTGTAAATGATTGTACTTTAAATGAAATGAATGCAATATGAATGTTAGCGACAGAAACAACAATATTTGGCTATTCATCACCTTGCATCACCAATTGCATTGGCACCTTGCAAGACCAATTGTATTGGCAAGAATTCCGATTATGGGAGATTACATGTAAAAAAAATTTGCTTAACCCTATCAAAACAAATTTTTTCGAAGTCGCAACTTAATTTGATGGTTTCCTCGTATTCGGAAAAGCTTATTTCATAAAAATTATCGGAATTGTTTCTAATTAATATCATCAATTTGAATAATGAGTTTGTTTTTAACCATATAAAATGAATTTTCCCGATTTAGAGACCTAGATAGATAGGTTTCTCATACCCAAATTAGTTATAGGAGTCGAGTTTTGTGAAAATTGTTTGAGTCATTTTCAAATTATAGCATCATTTTTAGTAAGAAGTTGAGTTTAACCTGTTTCCCAAATTTGGGACCTAGTTAGATCATTTTCTCATGCTCAATTTAGTATAGAAAGCAAGTTTTGTGAAAATCGTTTGAGCATTTTTTCGATTTATAGCAAGCAGCATTTTCAGTGCTGAGTTCGTTTTAACCTGTCAAGATGAATTTTCTCGAAATCGGGATCCAGCTAAATCATTTTCTTGTGCTTGCTTTAGTATAGTTGACAAGTTTTGTGAAAAACAATCCAGCTGTTTACGATATCATCCGTAATCATGAAAATTGCTTGCTCGTTTAATACATATGATATGTTGCAAATTTCCTTCTGGAATAAAAATAAATAATTCAGTGCAATTTTAAGGACTCTGATTATTAAATATTTCAAAACTATTGATAAATTTATTAAAATTTAAAATGTGCTGTAATAATTTATGAACAATATGCAAAGTTAGACACAGAGATTTTTATTTCTTGATTGGTGCAATTTCTTGAAGGTCAAAATTTTTATATAAACGATGGGAAAGACATAATTTTTATTTCATAACTAGAAAGCCTAAAATATACACTGTTATTTAAAACAAAAAGAAATTGGAATTTTCGTTTGCATCTTTGTGGAGGGCATTTTTCTTAACATGACAAAAACTGAGAAAAATATGGATAAATTTAAATTTTTGTTTAATTTTTCTGTCTTTTAAAAATAAAAATTACTATTTTTACTAAAATCTGCATATTTTTATTGACTTGCAGAGACATTTATTTGTAAACCTATACAGACTTTAGATCAAAACAATTTTTGGGGGATGGAATTGCAGTCTAAAAATACAAACTCAGAAATGCATGATATTTTGAAAAATTTTAAATTCTGACCCTCCCCCCCCCCTTTCTTAATATCTCAAAAACAACAAAGTCTAGAAAAGAAAAATTTGGCATGAGTTCATACTAAGGTAAGGTTGGTGTGTACACTAAGTTCTCCCAAAATCCCTGTCGTTGGGTTACAAAGTCTGGTTGAATTGACATGGAATGACCCCGAAAAAAAGAGAAATTTGACAACTTAATAAGATATGAAAATAATAAAGGACTTTAGTATTTAAAAAATGCCAATGGAAATTGTTATGATACATTCCATTTCTACTTTTAAATTCAATAGTTTTCAATAATTTATTTATTTAAATTAAATATTTAATCGTAATTAATTATTATTTAAAAGTTTTCATAATATTAATCAACATTTTAATTATTTAGCAGTTATTATTTAAACAGTCAATATTTTCTATCTTTTTAAAATTCATCTTTCTAACTTTTCTTCTAAGATATTTTATTATGAATTAAAATCAACTTCTATAATTAAATCACTTTTTAAAATCAATAATCATTTTTAAATTAAATTATAATCATGCATTTAAGTCTCTGGATAAAAGAATAAAAAATTTCTGTTTGTTGACACCGTTTACAATAGTATCGAGTATTTTCTTCTAAGTTAATAATATATTTTCCACTTTTTAAATATTAATATTTTTTGTTTTAAACCTTATTCAAAAGATTAAACAAAATTCTTTATGCACTCTGTCAAAATTCTAGCAAAATTTAACTTAAATCTTGGCAGATATTGATTTTTAAATATTTTTTTAAATCTCTATGTTACAATAGATCATTTTCGGAATGACGCCTGGCCATTTTGAATTCTATCTTAGCGCATTGTAGAGACAACAACTTAGTGGGCAATCGTCACCCATGTTGGTTTAGGGGTTGTTGAAGTAGGCATTCAAGGTTAGGGGATGCATTTTTCAGTTGGGAAAAAGGGGATTTGAAATTCTCTCTGGAACTTTCGAAGGTGAACGTACTTAATTACGGCCGCTTGTTGGTAGGGCGCAGTTGTTTTCAGCTCGCCAGGATCGTTTGCGTGTAGAGTTGAGTTGTCGCTGGAATACTTTTTATTGGCGGTAGTTGAGAGTTAAGCAGTTAATTTTGAAGAAGAGGAATTTTTCACCTTTCCTGATTGGATTATTTTGGCTTAGAGCGTCGGTTAGATAGATGAGTTTGAATTCAAAAAATTTAGTCTGTTGCTTTTCTCCACTGGATATAGCGTGTAAGAGAGGATAAAAGCCGTGTCAGGCCATAAGGCCAGACACAATTGGAAAATTTTTCAACTATGTTGGTTTCCTTAATTTTGGCGGTTTGAATAACTTCTACATCAACACTATGCTATGAGGAGAGGATCTTTTTGGAGATATCTGGAGTGAGGATTCTTTTTGTCATCGTAACTCGGCGACTGAGTTTGAAATAAATAACGGCGAACTATCACAGCTCAATATCGACTTTTCAATTCTTCAAACTAATATTCCAATTTTTACAAGATTCAATGGAATTTAAGAGATGAGATCTTCCAGTCAGTTTATTTGATTTCCACGCTATAATGGATGCTTAGCTGACTGATGAATCAACGACGCTTCGGAGGAGAGATCTACCAGTGATTTACGAATATATATTCTGCACTTTAACCGGGATGCTTTGCTGACTTTGCTAAATATAGGAGGCTTTGGCTGAGAGACTTTCCAGTAAATTTCAATAGTAATTCCACCTTACGACCGCTATCTTATTATCAGACTTTCTATCATCTTACTATGGCAGAAATAATCTCAATTCTAAAAGGAATCTTCTAATTGAACTTTCTACTGTCTCATATTACAGAATTAATTAAAACTCTTAAGATAAAGCTCTCGATCATCATTTTACAATGAACTTTTTGCTATAATCAATAGAACTCTAATTTTAAGACTTCTTCATCCATAATCAATGAAATATTCTCAAGTGGGTATCAGCTACAGTAAACGTAAATTACATTTTTAATTCCTTACATCTGTGTAAATAATGAAATACAAACTGAAAATAGGCAATATGTAAGTTATTTTGTCACCACACATATATATATAACTATTTATATAAATTGAAGCTTCTATGATATAAATATGGTGAGATATGTGCTATGTGAATAAAGAAATGTTCAACCGTCAACAATGATTTATGTCATCTTTTTCTAACTCTGGGTGAGTCCATTTACTTTTTATTTTTCAGAAATTTTCTATTACACTGATAATTTTCATCTCATTGTAAAGTTAAGAATAATATGAATTTAAGTATCTTTTAATGAGTGAACGTTAATCATATTTTACATTGAAGTAAATATTCTAATTTATCAATATTCAAAGAAACTATAACTTCTAAAATTTTATAAGATAACTTCTCAGTGCTTAGTTCAACATCGCAATAATGCTAGCTACTATACGTAATCGTCCTGTATTGACGAGTTGGGGTAGGATTTAGAGTAAGCATTTATTCTATCTTCTGGCTTATTTTTGATATATTCCGATCCCATAAGTGGTTGATATATCATTTATTAAGCATTTCTTAAGAATTTCTGTTTGCTCTATCTCCCTCGCTGATCCGTCACTACAGAAATCTTTGAAACAAATATATGTTTCATTAAAAAATTTTACTAATTTTTTAGAAATATAAATAAACTATCCTATATATTAAAACAAAAAGGGATTTCCGTCAAATCCCCTTTTTACATGAAAATGACCCATTTGTGCATGTGTAAACTTAAATCTAGAACCTACCAGTTTTAGAGTACACTCGAATGAGAAAATGGTGGCCGAATGGTATAAAGTGCGGTGTTTCTCTGTTCTGATCAACATGTCGGTCCGATACCCATTTTTGATGGAATGATATTTCTTATTTTATTGGCAATAATTCATTTTAATAATGCCATATTTAATTCAAGAGGAAAAGTTATATAATTTACATTTTTTTTATTCGAATGCTTTATAATTAAAATTTAACACCCGAGACTATTTTGTTTTAATTACTAAATTTGTATTAAAAGTATTTAAATTAAATAAATTGAACTGGTCTACAATTTTTATTTAAAATAAAAGGAAAGAAAACAAAAAGAAGGAAAAATATTTATACAGGAACTCTAAATTATCTTGGTATCCATGATTTAACAACTAAACAATGTGTGAAAATGGAAAAAATTGTTGTGTAATTTAAAAAAAAAAAAAAAAATCAAATATTAAATATTATTTTTTCAAAATATTGAGATTGTGGTAAATAAAATTTAACAACCAACAATATTTTTTTAATTAATTATTTTATATTATAAATATTTAAATTAAAAGATTTTGCATGTAGTTATCGATTAAATAAAGTGATCTAAACTTTTATCTATATTTTGTATGACCATTATCAATAAGATATATTTATATAACTACGAAAAGCATATAATTATTCTCCTTGGGAAAAAAAAAGAAGAGAAAAAAGAAAGAAGCAAAAATATCCATATAAGAATTATAAAAAAAACACCTTGATATCCATGGTTTATCGGGGTTTTAGAAGTCAGGTTGATAAAAATAAAATTAATGGAAAATTTTAAAAGTCGCGTAATTAAAAAAAAAAAAAATTAAAAATAACTAAATATTGATATATATATATATATATTTAATTGAGACTGTAGTAAGTAAAAATAAATCATTCAATTAATATTTTTAGTTAAATTCTTGCTAATTAATTCAAGTACAACAGGATGTAAATTACAAACTTAAAATTATTTCACTTCATTAGTTGAGTATTCTGGACTGACAACACAATCTATTGAATTTTATCTATAGGAATCACATACACAATATAACAATTCATAAAATTTTTGATACTTAATTAATTTAAAAGCTGGTAATTAAAAATAAAATAATATTTCTAAAGAATCTTTCAAGTTATTTACTGTCAAATCTTGACAGGTACTATCTAGTAATAAATTAAATAAATTATAATAATTACCCTTTGTCTGGCTACAGGGGCTTTGTCAGCATTTTCAAAATTCACCATGAGATACTTTAAACTTTCATATAAATTATCACTTCTTTCTTCAAGCTCTGACCACTTTGAAATTTTTTCATTTAGCATTTGATGATAATCCTCAGCATTTTTTTTAACACAATTCCATTTTTCATCAAGGGAAGTCATTTGAGATCTCAGTTTATGTCTCTTGGAATCTGAAGGATCTAATTTTCTCTCTTTAGACTGCCATTCTTCATCCAACTGCTTTAAACTAGCTTCAACTCCAAGAGCTTTATTTTGAAAATCCTGTCAAAACATTAACATCTTCAATGATGACATGCTAATTTTAATCATAAATTAAGACTATATATAATATGTCATATTGTATTTTGAATGTTTATGAAAATTTAATTGAGCACAGTATTATTTTAAATGTTTATTTTGGTTTCTTATAAAAGGTTTATGTATGAAAAATTAGAATGAAGGAACCTTCCCCATACATGTTACTTTCATTAATACATGGTCCTTTTAAATACATATAAACGTACATGGTACAATAGCCCTTCATTATACCACAGATTTGGGAAAGAAGTAAAAAATGCAATGTAGAAAGAGTGATATAATCAAAATATTTTTTAAATAATAAATAACCTACAGATAACGTGTTATATTTATTTCCAAAACTTTAGTTTACATACATATTGAAGTTGTCTTAAACAAATTAATGGTAAAGAATTACACTTATTGTAATTGATACAGACAATAGTTGGAAAAACTATTTTTTTTTTAGGAACTACAAGTATTTTTTTTTATGTAGTTAACTTCAACTACAAGCTTCAAAAAGTAGCAACTACAAATATACTACTATTTTTCAAAGTAGTCACTTCTTTGCTACTTTCACATTTTGTCAAAGGATTCAACCTACATTTAAAATTGAGAACACAGATTAAATAATACTGTGGCCACTCATTATATTGTGTTCGCCAGGATACAATCAAATAAGTGTGATATAACAGAGGACAATAAATATTTTTAAAAGATGTATAAATGTTTTTCATTTGTCTCCAAAATGTTAGTTTATACACATATAAGAATTTTATTAGCAAAATTAAGAGAGATATATGCAAGGTGCATACAATTCTACCACAATTTTTGAATAGAATTTCTGCGCCTTATTTAATCACAGACAAATATTATAAATTCTGTGATTTCAATATTAAATAGAAAATTTCTACTTTTAAATAGTGGTGCCACAGTTGTTGGAAATTGTAAGGTGTTTTTGCATATTGGACATAGTTAATATGATCAACATTTAAACTAGTCGTTCGGGGCTACTGTAATACTTACTCATCATGTATATACATAATATAAAATATGAAAATAAAATATGTGTAAACTATTTATAAAATGCATTGCAATTTGAAAAAAATCCTGGCTTGATGACGTCATAAACTTTAAATGCTCTATTACTCAATTGCGTAAAAGGAACATCCTTATAACTATAAAAATGATAATTATATTAACTAAGAGTTTACTGCGTTGGATTAAGAATCTCATTTCCAATTAAAATCTATCTTTGATTTGAAATTTGAATGAAATACAGGGTCATGAAAAATCGAAGAGTGTGGAAAATAGGATTACAAATATCTCAACAACTAATTACCTGATCAACTTCATTGTTCATGCAAAATTTGTTTTTTTAATTGTCTTTTATATTCACTCCTTAAAATAAACAATTTTGAAATTTTTTATATACCTCTTATATGAATGAATATTTCGAGAGTCCAAAAAAAAATAGTTCCGGATAATCGAGGTTACTGAAATTCAATAGGCTTCTTCTCATTATTACATTCAAAGTACATGCCAAATTTCAAATCTCTATCTCAATTTGTTCAGGAGATGGAGCGTTTACAGACACACAGATGGACGGCAATTTTTTTTTTCTAAAAATATGTTTTTCGGAATCTCCAGTGTCTAAAACGTATAAATCCGTAATTTTTTTTTTTTTAAACAATCACAAGACTTACCCTATATACTATGTATGATGGGTAAGTAATATAGTTACATAAAAATGTAGTTAAAATATAGCTTATTTTTTCGAGAGGCACAGAAACAGAGCTATATATTTGAATATAATGAAGGACTAGTATTGTATATAATATATTTAGGCATACCCATACACTGCATAAATTTTACTTACTATTCTTACAGTAATTATTTCATTGGGACATAAAATACCATTGACTCATGCAGCTAACAATAGATTTGTTTAATTAATTCTCAAACACACTCTTAATGTGTTAACTGTATTGAGTTTAGATGACAGCTAATTATAGCTGTCTAATTGTATAATCTAGAAAATTACAAAAACCTCCAAATAAATAAATTTCAAAAGAAAAAAACCTGGCATTAAAACATGAAAACCTAATAATGAGAAAGTAGACAAGTATTTTAACAGCAAGAAAATTAATTTATTTGATAGATCAGCACATCAGATTTGTTTTTACCAACAAGTGTCAATGGAAAAATCCAAGACTTTATGCAATGCATTGATAAACACTACAGCTGAGATTTACAGATGAGATTCGCAAATTATTGTGCAAAATACATTTTGCACATACGCACACAAAAAAACAAGTTACAATCATGTGATTTGTAGAATGCCACATTCTTTCCTGAAGTAGTATTAAATGTAGCATCAGTGCTTGTTACAAACTACTGATTTTTTTTTTTTTTTTTTTTATTGTGCTACTCGCTACATAACATTGTTCAAAATGTGGCATGCTAAACTGCAAATTATTAGAAAAAGTAGTGACTATTTTAGTTTTTCTACTTGTAGCATGCTACTTCCAGCCACTTTATATAGATACATAAAATTATTTTTTAAATGTGGTGGTAGAACTTATTTTTCTTGGGAGATGAAAAAACAGTGATATATAGGAATGAGGTATAATAACAGGGAGGAGACTGTTGTACCATATTTCATTATTAATGAAAATCATTTTATGGTTCATTTGAATACCAATATTTTTAAAATGCTGTGAAAAGAAAATTATACCTTTAACAGATTTATGCAAAGCATACACTAAAAATCTAATAAATGATTATATTACCAACCTTCATCAATTCCATAAGTTGTGTTAGCAAAGTGAAATCCACAACAGATAGTTTTCTACTAGTATCTTTATTAAGATTGTCAACATCTTCATGTAACTGTCTAATTTTTGAACTAATTTCATCCAGTTTAGGAGAACCAGGCTGGGAATTCGGAAGCTGTACAGGAGATGCTCTCAATTGCTCAATAGTGGTTCGTTTTACATCAATTTCATAATTTGTGACTAGAGTCTTTAAAGAAAGTGATAAACAGTTGTTACAATTCAAATGAATTTCAACATAAAAAACAAAGTGATTATAAAAAACAGAGACATAAAACAGAAAATGAAGAAAACAATTTTTTTTTTCATTCACTTTGCAACAATACTTTTAGATGAAATATTAATGAAAGTGATGAAATAATCTAATAAGATTGTTAGACATTTTTAATAATTTTCTCAGAGTTTTTTTAAATAAAAGACAAGTTTGAATTAAGGAAAATTTTAATTATTAATGCCAATTCTTCTAGCAATAAACCCAAGAAAATTTAATTTTAATATGTATAAACAGAAGTAATACTTGGCCAAATGTTTGACATAACGATTTTCAGTGTATTTCCTTTTATAGAAATGGAATAATTTACAACAAATACTGTAGTACTTTAAATAAAGTAATTAAAATTTTGCTCCTATTTTTTTTCTAGCAATGTATTTTTATATTAAACCAACCATCATCCTTTTTTTCCCTTACTCATTAAACCTGGGTTCTCATTACATCTGAACTTGATATAGATGAATTTGATTGTGCAATTAATTAATTACACAAAAAATATAAACTGAAATTTAAATTACTGAAATGATCTAATAAGATTGTTAGAAAATTTTAATAATTTTCTGAGAGTTATTTAAATAAAAAACAAGTTTGAATTATGGAAAATTTTAATTATTAATGCCAATTCTTCTAACAATAAACCCAAGAACATTTAATTTGAATATGTATAAACAGAAGTAATATTTGACCAAGTGTTTGATATAATGATTTTAAGAGTATTTCTTTTTGTAGAAATGAAATAATTTACAACAAATACTGTAGTACTTTAAATAAAACAATTTAAATTTTGCTCTTATTTTTTTTCTAGCACTGTATTTTTATATTAAACCAACCATCATCCTTTTTTTCCCTTGTTCATTTAAACCTGTGTTCTCATTACATCTGAGCTTGATATAGATGAATTTGATTGTACAAATAATTAATTATACAAAAAATTTAAACTGAAATTAAAGAAATTAATAAGATGTAATCATATTGATAAAATTCTTTACCTGAATTTTATTAGACAAAACCTCAAAGTTTTCTTGGACCTCTAAAAGCTCAGGTTCTAAAGAATATTTATCTTTCATTTTGCCCATCTGTCTGCTAGATTTAATCAGTTCTTGTTTTTTCATATCAATGCTGCTGAGTTCTTCTTGAAGATGCTAAAAAAAATAATAATAAATACAGAATAGTTTATAGTTTTGCTACATAACATTTAAAATACAATAATAACAATTAACATAGAGAAATGTTCATCAATTATCTACACTTTTATCAGTAATCATCTAAGCTTAAAAAAAAAAAAAACTTTACCATGCAAAACTAAATATATATAACTAAATATATTAAAAACATGCGAAAAAAAAACATACCAAAGCATACAAAAAAGGAGGGATTTCATGAACATGCATGCGACTAAAACTGTCATAAAATGTATCAAAATGACAAACATAATTGATGTTTTAAATTATGCTCTCCTTACTTATTATTCATGCATAAATATAATTATCTATGTGTATGTAAGGCATGTGGATATGACGTGTGTAAAGCATGCCGATGTGTGTGTGTGTGTGTGTGTGTAAGGTATGTGGTTATGGTGAGTGGGTACACTACCAAGAAGATGCCAGAAAAATACTCAACTGTTATTAAATCTTAATTTGGTGGACAGTGTACTAAAAAAATTATAATTGATCACGCAAAACTTGAAACAATGTTTACTTTTTATTAGAATATCTATAATATAATGTACTCATATATTTGAAAAAAGAAATTAAATTATGGAATAAGCAAGAATGCATATTTTTTTTAAATCTTACCATTTCAAACAGCAGACATAATTCCATGCTTCTTTACAATTTTAAGAAATAGAAAGACGATTATTCTCAAAACATGCTCATAAAAAAAGAGGGTGAGGGTTATGTTGTTACACATACACTGATGTACTTAACATACAAGATTAAAAGGCTAATACACTTCAATTTGTACATGATACAAATTATTACTAAAATCTGCAAGATGTATTTGGTACAATATTAAAACACAAATATGTCATTTAAATAATGGAAAAGCAGACATATCATAAAAAACATGTTTAAGTAAGAACAAAACAAGATATTGGGAATTTCATTGTTTAGGAATGAATAAAATTGTTAGTGATTACACATTAATAAGATTTTGTAATTTGACTAGCTGACCTGCCCAGTGTTGCCCAGGACCATGATAATAATCTTAAATAAACCTAAAATTCATAGAATTTTATATCTTTAACCCGATTTTGTATGATTTTGTACTTTTAAACGAAAACCTTTCCAAACAAACCTCTCCCGAACGAATGTCATATTGGGTGACCTGCTGCCTTAGGTAGCATACACCGGACATGCTACACATGCTCCAGTCTATTTTTGCAAACCTCTGGTTGAATATTCACTGCTTTTCTCAGCATACGCCAAACGTGCTACGAATGCTCTGAGCTGTTTATGCAAATGAACCTCGAATTTGTATGAATAGAACATAGCCACTGAGTAAATCTTCCATTAGCAAAGAATCCAAACCTTAGAAAACATGACTGTTTTAATGTTAATCCTAGGGAAAATATCTAAAATAATATCTTTCTCTATTGAAGATGGGTTTCAAAGTGCATACACACAAACAAAAGCCTCTCAGCAAATATTCTAGAGTGGAGAGATGGAGGGGGGGAAGAAGTCTTGTGGTGTTTTCTCTCTCTCTTTTCTTTTCTTCTTCATTTTTTTTTTCATATTAGGACATTTAATATTAAAACAAAATAGCTCTTATTTTCCAAACTCTTTGAAATTTTTATAAGCTATACATATGTTTTCGAAGACTGTATATAATTTCCGTGCAAAAATATTGATATTTAGATGTAAAAGGGCTGTTTTATTCTCACTTTTTTTTTTTCAGACTGGGTCACTTATTATTAAAACAAAATAGTTCTTAAAATATAGATAAAATGCTTAAGTGATACAAATAGAAACAACAAAAGGCTTATAAAAACCTTTTAATGATCGACATATGTTTCAGCGCTCATACGGCGGCATTTTCAAGATATATAACGATAAACAAAAATATTTTCGCAAATTTTTGAAAATAATCTTGAAAACATAAATCACGAGATCATATATGTAAAAAAAGTAGGTGCTTAAAGCCAACTGTAAACGTGAATTTTTAAATTGAAAAGTACCTCGTGCCAAATTTTAAGTAATTCAAATGAGGCAGATTTATTTCAAAATGTTTATGTTACGCATGTAGATTTCTATTGATTCACAGATAATAGATGGGAAACAAAGTTTTGCCAGTGCTGTAGTACTTCTGTCTTATTTGATATCTGCCATATACTCTTTTAATCTTGTTTTAAACTTTCTAGTGGTAATTCAAAAAGTTTAAAACAAGGTTAAAAGAGATTATGTGGCAGATATCAAATATGACAGAAGTACTACAGCACTGGCAAGACTACATAGAACAGAGACATTAAAAATTGATTTTAAAAACAGTAAAATAATTTATTCTTCAAGACTTTATTTCCTATCTATTATCTGTGAATCAATAGAAATCTACATGCGTAAAGTAAACATTTGCAATGAATTCGCCTCATTTGAATTACTTAAAATTTGGCACGAGGTACTTTTCAGTTTTAAAAAAGCAATAATGAAATATTAATTTTCACGTTTACAGTTGGCTACTTCAAGCACCTGCTTTTTTTACATATATGATCTCATGATTTATGTTTTCAAGTTTATTTTCAAAAATTTGCGAGAATATTTTTGTTTATCATTATATATCTTGAAAATGGTGCCATCTGAGCGCTGAAACATATGTCGATCATTACAAGGTTTTTATAAGCCTTTTGTTGTTTCTATTTGTATCACTTAAGCATTTTATCTATATTTTAATTATAATTAGTGATCTTATTCTGTGATTATGTAAAATAATTCTTATTTTCCAAACTCTTTGAAATTTTTATAAGGTATAAATATAATGTTTATGAAGCCTGCGTATAATTTTTTTGCAAAAATATTGATATTTAGTTGTAAAAACATGAGCAAAAGCCACCCAATTTATTCATGTTCTGAGCGAATATTAAACCCATTTTATTATATTTTAAATACTTCTAATCATCCTAAAGTTTTGAGATTTTATATGTGATATAAATTAAGAGTCCAACGAATTTGTAAAAAATGTGCCTTAAAATACCCATATTTAGTTACTTTAAGCGCAGGAAAAAAGTGTGTCTTGAGGGGTCACAAAATCACGAATTTTTTTTATAAAGGTTAATATTAATATTTTTTTAAACCGAATATGTTGTTTTAAAATAAAATGTGCGTTCTTTAAGTGAGTGCAGTGGCAGCTCATGAGTTATTTAAATAAGGGTTCACAATACATAAATTGTGAAAATAAAATTGGCCAGTACGACTTAATGTGCAGGTTGAAATACATTTGAGTTTTCAAAAGTTAAAAGAAAACAATACAACAAAACCCAATAACAAGCACTTAGCAAAAGTATAACATTTTACTTTCAATGAAGAAAGATCTTACAATCAAACAAACAGACAAAAATTAGCTTACTTAAATAGGAAAGCAAGGGAAATTTCATAACAACAATCAAAAAAGAAACAGCGAAATATTCGAGTTTTTGCACACAGAAGGTTGTGCAAATGGAAAGATACAAGTGGTACCTTTGCCTCACATTCACCTTGCTGCTTTTGTCTGCGTAAGCTGGTTTCTAAAGGAATTTCTTTGAACGCACGTGCAATCCCAGAAAGACCGGGTGCTTGCTATTGATAATTTTTTTAATTTACAATTACGTTTAATTTATGTTTTTTCCATGAACATATTTAAAAGAGATGAGGGAGGGGGGCATATTTAAACTCATCTTGATAATTGACAAAAGTCTGGAAATGTGATTAATATTAAATTTAATTTGTTAACTTATTTGTTTTTCTTTGGGGTTCATGTTAGGGTTGCCAGATTATACGTTTTCTACGTAAGTTGTACATTTTTTAGAGTTTTTAGGCTTATCGTATGTTGTACATTTAAATTTAATGATGTTTTATACAACGATTTAGTTACAAATAAAAAAATAAATAGGTTAACATAATTAATGCACAATATTACAATTTTTAATTGACGTGAGATTATTAAATTACAAGTATATTTATAAAACAAAAAATAAGAAAAACTAATGTAGTGCTTTCCAGTCTCGAACCCGAGCCCACTGATCAATGAGCAGATGCCATAAGAACTGAACTATGACCAACAGAATAATTTCATTACAAAATAAGTATTTGAGTTGTGTTATAATCTTAGACCCTCTATTTCTTGAGAACTAGGAAGGTTGTATAAAATCCATTGAAGCTGAGACTAAGGGGCTTCTACCCTACAACATATATAAAAATAATCAAAATCTGTGATTACCAAGCTTGACCCTCTCCTTGTAAGATTACTGCCTTTTATTTCATTCTCTCATCATCTGAACTTGGAGTATCTAGATTATAAATTTTTAAATTTAGTATACCTGTATCCTAAATTTTAATGTTTTGTTTGATTTATTATCTCCCTTTGTCTCTCAATACAAACATTTATTTTTGTAGGGTTTCCTTTACTAAAATTTACATGATCATCACTGAATTTTAAGATGTTTTGATTAATTTTTGTTCCCACAATTCAAGTTTTTTTTATTCATGGGATATATGACTGAAAAATTAGTTCAACAATGTTTATAGAATAATGTAATACAAATACATTTGGAAAATAATGATTAAATCCACTAATTAATTACCACTTTTTAAACACAATTACTTACTGAAAGCATTACTGATACATTTAACATAGTTTAATAGAGTAAGAAAAATAATGGTAGTGCAATAAAACCAAAAATTAACTAATGTCAATGAAAATCTTCCCTTTTCTTTCTGAAATAACTGGCAACCTTAGTTCACGTGCTCATATGCTTCAATAGAGAAGTGGCCACTGAGTGGGTGTTATCTGATTTTTCATATTTTGATGGAAAATAGCAAATGCAGAACTTGGTGTGCAAAAAAAAAAAAAAAAAAAATTGCAAAAGTGACATTTGTAACGGAATATTTTTCAAAGGATACACATTCATATTTTAAAAAATGGATTGCACCATTCAAAACAGAAATTAATGTAATTGTAGTTTGGTATTTTTCTTTTATATTTTTATTTCTCAAACCAATGTTATTTATTTTAAATTTATTCTTATTTATTTTGAATCAGTTGTGAGTTCATATTAATACTGAAATAAAATTAACCATACTTATAAAATTAGGGATACACATATGCTGAAGAAAACACCAGCTGTACAAAAAAATTTCATAAAAAATTGAAGTAACAAACACACACATGAAAATTTATTATTTTTATAGGTGCATAATGAATACAATAGGAAAAAATATCATATATATTTAGGCCTTATGTTTCTATATTAAGAAAATATTCCAATACACTAAACTGCAAAGTATGATTTGTTGTGTAAAACTCATACATTAAATACTCTTCAAATTGTAAACAAACTCAATATTAGACCATGCATAATTTTAAAATCATTTTCTGCTTTCTGAAATAATATCTTGGAATTCACTTCAGCAATTTTTCTTTTTTCAAAGTATATTTTTCTCTACTAGTAGGGCGACTCTTTCCACTGCAATACCAAGGTTCACACATTTGTCCTACATATATTCGAAGAGTGCATGTGTGAAACCATTTCTTTTCTCTTTTTTTTTTTTTTTTTTTTTTGGGGGGGGGGGGTGGGTAGAGGAGAGAGAAGAGGGGCACAACCAATTCAATGATAAAATAAAATACAATGAGCATACATTTTTTATGCACCAGAAAGGTAAAAGTGAGTATGTGAGAGACTTGTTTTTACCTTCATGGTATTGCTTTTGCTTCACATGATGAAGAGAACTACTAATAAAACTACAATTGTGGTTTTCCCAATTTAAGAAGTAGAAAGATTTCTTTTTGTATAATTTTTATATCTAACAATATTACATATTGTTGGAAATTATTATATGTATTGTTGCTATTAAATTGTAAATATATTATTATATTTACAATTTGTTTAGTGTACTATTATTTCAAATTTTTGTAGACGACAGCTTTATTTTTTAAACTTGAGCCCTTGTCTAGATTAGAAAAGGCTGTTTGCATGTGACCTTTCTGCTTTTTCATACCCTCCAAAAAGTTTCACTCATAAAAAGTTGTAAAGTTTCTCAAGCAAAGGAAGTTCATACAATTCATGATAAAAATCGAAAGTAACAATGATGGTAATCTGACCTGTCTACAAAGTCAAGATAGATTAAACAATAATTTAGAGAGCCTGTTAAGAAACAATATAATATGAAACAGCTTGAACTGAATTAACAATGCAATATTGTATTCAAATTTGTATTGAGTCAATACTCCTTGATTATTTAAAATATAGAATTTAATAAGTTTTGTAAATTTTTAATACAGACGAGCATTGCTATACTTTACTTCAAAAATGTAAAAGAAAACTTACACTTTTTACCTACCATAGAATATAATGAAAATTAAATACAATTGTACAAAAATACATCATTTGTATGTGTAACACATTCACTGATTACAATAATTAGTTATAAAAAATATATTAGAAAATATGAGTAAATTAAAAGTAGTATTTCAGAACAGAATTAACAGACAGAAAGTAAGCAACTCAAACCACGTAATATAAGCAAAGGAACTGCCAAAAACAAATTAGTAAAATGTTTTTTGGTAACTTAAGCAAGCCACACCAGCTCTATAACAGGTAATAATATACACAGTGACACTTGTGTTAAGTCAAATCTCCCTTAAAAATTGCACAAACCTTAAGTCTCTGGTGTTGAGAATCTGAGATCCTCTGTTCTTGAGAAAGCTTCTCAAAGTTATTAATAAAATTTCCTGCAGACTGCAACCAATTCTTCACCTCAGCTAATGACTGAAAGAATTCTTTTGACTGATCTTTTGTATTACCCTAAATATCAAACAAGAGTAGATGGGATACATGGTGCATCAAAGACTGAACAAACAGGAAAGAAATGGCGGCAGCCAAAAAAAAAGTGGGGGGAGGGGGAGAGAGATTAACTCATTAAACAGCCAATAAGTCAGCAGGGGTGATTGCAAATTCTCAAAAAAATATATATATATAAACAAATAATACTTATGTTTTCTGAAAATATATTTCATCTAGGAAAATATATTTCTTTCTGCAAATATTTATATTTTTATACACTGAACTTTTTTCAATTATAAAAAAATATCTATTACACATTAGAAAAATAGTATATTAAACAATAAGATTATTAACATAAAAATATATAAAAATGTGATAAAATATTCAGATGACGCATTTAGAATATATTCAGTAAAATATTAATAATACAGGTCTGCAAAAAACACTTTTCAAAAATTGAAGGACAGATTTTTATGTTACTTTCACTGCTGATACCAGAAATGAAATCGGTTCTTTTCTATTTTATATTACAAAAGGTATTGCATATTTGGACAGAATAAATTAAAATTGCAAAACTTTGACATTTAATTTCAGTTTTATTAATTCATAAATCCATACAAATGCATTTATATCCTAGTGTTAAATAAAAAAATGCTTTGGCCCCTTGAGGCAAATAAATCTCATTTAAGATGTGAATTCATAGACCAAGATGCAAAATCACGAAATCCCCAATGCTTTAAAAAAAAAATTTAAGAGTTTGCTTTATGAATATGCAAACCAGAAGCAGATTTGGATGACTGGTTAATATTTTTGTCTTATAGTTGTACAATTTCAAATTCAGAGATGCACACTTTGGAAGTTTAGAAGACATTATCAAAGGCACAAAAAGATACATCTTCTTGTGTTCATGACTCCAAGAATGAAGCAGGTAAGGGCAAGGACAATGACGAAGTCAAACTCCTGCCTATTTTAAAATTATCTGCTGTTACAAATGCCTTCAACATCTTCCTCAGATGTGTCATAAAATTTATTATGATTAGAGATGATTATATTTATTGTTAGTGAAGTGTTTCAATTTATGTTATATCACTACTATGTTTTATAATGCATGTTATAAACAAACAAAAAAAACCTGAAACTCATAAAGATTAAACAAATATGACTGTGCTTTTATGTTTTATATGTTTAGTTTACTTTTTGCCATGCTAACTTTTTTTACACAAATATTAATAAGGATAGTTTTTTCTTATATTAAAAATTAAGGACTGATTGTTGTGGTACTCGTTATAACAAGTACTAAATAATGATTTTAATAATGGTGTTGTGCTTCAAAAATTTAATATTTTTGGTAAGTGTTAAAAAAATTAAGTCTAGCAGGAAAATTATTTTTGTTCTTTTATTTTTGGTTGCAACATATTAATCGACAATAAAGCCATATTTGAATCTATATTTATTTTCACTTATTACTCCAGTCGATCCTATAAAAACAAACAATGAGCTAAACTAATACAGTTAAAGTTTAATTTAAACATGTATAATAGAAACAATTTTCATCTGTAAACAAATAAATGCAGTTCTAAAATTCATTTACATGATTATATGTATAAATAAGCTTAGTTTCTGCAACATTATACAAATCAAGTTTAATACATGCTCCCGCATAATATGCGACTTTTGTCTACTCCATTGAAACACGTCTAAACCAGATTCGACTATATATGTAAAAAATTACAAGTCCTTATAATAATGCTTTTTCTTTCTCTTAGAACATTTTTGACCAATTTTCTTCAAGTGAACTTTGCAGCTATTAAGATGATATTCCATTTTCATTGATATTGCCACTTTATTTCCTTTATATCTTAATAAAATATTCTATCTTGTTTCTCTTTAAGTGCGCCTAAATTTTTAGGGAATAATTCAAATGAGAATGGAGAAAAGAAACTTTTAAGCTGATATTACATAATAAAATCTTAAGTTTTTTAGGATTTTTTCTACAACAAATTTGCAGTTTGGATCCCTATTGTTAGCAAGAAAGCTAGTGACAATTAGTTTGAAAGATTTCCAGGTTTTCCTTTCATTTAGTATAAATTTTCATCTTTCAACAGTTTCCTGATAACTGGCCCTAAAAATACACCTTCTTTAAGTCTTACTTTGGATGATAAACCTGGAAAATAGTCACAAAGGTATTGGCAACATTTACATTCTATTGGTAGTGTTTTGATAAATTGTTTCATAAGCCCTAATTTTATATGAAACGGTAGAAGTAACACTTTTTTGAATCAACCAGATTTTCCTTTTCAGTAATTTTGATTGCACAATCCAATGTCTTCCTGATTGGCCTTTCCTTCTTAATGTAATGTTGTTTTCAATCTCTACTGCCCTATTTACAAAGAAAACAGGGACATTCACATACCTGCTCTGTTAAGCAAACAATGTAGAAATCAGCTTCAGATTGTGGCAAACTATTTGCAGTCTGATTACAAAAGGTTATTGAGAATCAAATCAAAATTTTTATTGTGCTCTTTCAAATGAACAGAATGCCTGACAGCTACAAAAGCATGTTCATTTTCTGTTATGCAACAGTACTGTTTTCAAACTTCCTTTTGATGAATCAATGAAAAGCCGTCATTCTTCAGGTTTGCATTAAATTTTGAAACCTACTATGAAACTTGGAACAAGTTTGCTATTTTAATGCACAAATTTACTATGTTAAATTCATAAATATGTTTACCAAACTCATATAAATAAGGATTTATTGCTACGAAATATATTAAATTCATAAAAATTAGACTGTGATTTGTAATGAAACTATATGTGATGGAACATTTTCCTCATTTTTTTTTTCAGTTATATGTAAAACTAGAATAAACACCACTCATTTTACAGACAATTTTTTTCGTTGCAGATCTGTGAAATTTTTTTTTTTTTTTTTTTTTTTTTTAGAATTGAAAAAAAAAAAAAAAAATTGTATGACAGCATAAGCAGATGGATTTTCACACTGAAACATGCATAAGCATAGAGGATAACGATATTTGAAATTTTATAGGATGAAATAAAGAAAAAAAAAAACTAGCAAGAATGAATAAGATTTTACAAAAAAATATTTGGGATTTTTCCTACAAAATACTTAAAAGGAAAATTAGCATACTTATAAAGAATAGATGAGGAGAAAGGGAATGTACAAGTAATAATAATAGTTTTTAAAAATACTCAATTTTTTACAAAAATGAAAGCAATAATTCAATAAGATATAAAAAAGAATAACCAGATTTAAAGGATGAATCGAGAATACAATCACCCCTGAATATTGGGAAAGAACACAATAATAAAATGTTGGCTGTGAAATAGGAAAAGAGAATAAAGATACTGAACAGACAATAGCTTATACTTTAAAACCTCATATTTCTATATATCATTATACAATTAAAGGCTCTTACACAAAACAAAGATATAAGTTTTTAAAATATGAAAAAGCAAAAATATCAAGTTGCTTTTTCAACATTATAAAAGTGTAAACTACTATTTAAATAAACTAAATATTATTAAATATCTAATAGTTGGAAATAATTTAGTGATATGACACAATAAAAATTATAATAAATAAATAAATAAATGCAGATTTTACTTTTTTACTTTTAATTACAAAAAGCTAAAATCAAAAAATAAAATGAAAACTTAAGAAAAATGATTGAATAGAATTATTCATATTAGAAAATAAATTTACTAAACAAAAAATAATTTGTAATTCAAATATTGAAAAATTGGTAAAAAGATCAAGTAGCAAATTTTTCGAATTGCAAATTATTAAAAGAAAAAAAAAAGAGACTATGAAAAATAGAATAGACAACCATGCTTTCCTAATATCAATATAAAAATAAAAACTGTTTTTATTTTAATACATTTTTTATAAACATTCAACATTTACCTAAAAATTACACCTAATTTCATGATTGCAATCATATTGTTCCAAAACCTGTTCATTACGATACATGAATTTTGCATAGGCCCTGATTATGGAAAATTCACCATTATGGAAATTTTATTTATGCTTGGTAAAAAGTACAAACTAATAAATTTATTTTTAAAAAATCAAAACTTTTGTTCTGTTTCTTTTTAAGATATAGCAAAAAGAGAGAAAAAAGCATTTTTACATTGCCGCAGATGTTACATTATTGTAACAAACAAATATTTATTATTGAGTCACATGGTAATAGATTAAAAAAAATTCTAATTTTTGCTCAGTTTTTTTTTTTTATATAAAAACAATATTACAACAGGGGAGAAAAGCATTATTTAAACTATCTATTATTCAGGATATCTAAATTGTTTTCTCAATTTATAATCACAATTTAATTAATTTTGATCTATTAATTGATATTTAAGTTGTCAAAATATGAAAATAGTATATTGTCATCAGGAACAAGCAACTGTACACAATTTCTTAAACTCTAGCACACAAGAAGGTGGGTGAAAAATGAATTGCAAAATTCCATCTTAACAGACATGAACCAAGTAAATTAAAAGAGTATAATTAAATACCGTATATACTCGTGTATAAGCCGACCCCCAAATTCGAGACAAAAACACGTTTAATACCAGTAATTCAAAGTGGTTGTCTGCAACTTATTTAATCTCATTTAATTCTAAATTATTTAAGACGGAGAAAACCATTGTAAATTATTGGTATAAAATGTCTTTTCATCTCGAATTTGGGGGTCGGCTTATACACGAGTATATACGGTATTATTTGTGTTAATATTTCATAATTCTGATCAAATATGAACTGAGCAAAATTTTGTACAAATGAGCTTTTGAGCATTTTAACTCATTTTAGGAACATCCTCTTACAATAAATTCCAATGTATAATTTAATATTAACCAAATTTCTGAGGCCCCTGGTTTGCATTAGAGCTGCTATACTACAGGCTGTATCATCCCCGCCATTTAAAAACCAAGCTAAAACCGGTTAGCTTACTGCAGTGGTAGATGGCGAGTGACAGTGAGAGGGATGGAAAACCCCTGCTCTGGCAGTAAACTAATGCTGAGCCAAGTCACAACATGGCGGTTATTTTGGGCAACAAGATGGATATGCACTAGCTTTCCTTATAGCAGTGGTTCCCAACGGGGGGCGTACGCCCCACAGAGGGGCAATTTGACTTTTCAGGGGGGCAATTTAACTTTTCAAGGGGACAATTCGGAATTTTTGTGAACCCATACCTTCTGAATTGTTTTTCTAATAGTAATGTTGTAGACTGAAAATAAAAGTTACACATTCAAATTTCAAAAACAATATTAAAAAAAATAAGTTTTTTATTCAGTTTGTAAAAAGTATCCATTCAAAAGTTTTAAATACAATTCTACCAGAATAATTATAGATAAAACTTTTAAAGATATTTAGATACTTTTATATATTTAAAAATTCTTTATAATTTTTCTGATTTATAAGTATTTTAGAATTTTAAACAACTTTTTCGATTATTTATTGAATGACTCGCACTGCAATATGTCACATGAAAATTAATTTTACACATGAAACTATTCAAGTGTATATTTAACAATTACTTGACGACCTTCCTTTACAGAATCTTCTATCACATTTTATTCTGATTAGAAATTGTTGCGTAATTTAATCGCAGAAATTCTGTGATTAAATACGACAAAAATGTTTTATTCAAAATTATTGATTTTTCTAATCAAGGATTCTGAGCACTCTATGCATCACGCATACGTGGCGACCGTGTGCCAGTAAACTACGAGGAGTATCAGACAATTAAAAAAATATTTGATTCATCCATTACCTTCGGCACGTTTCAGGATTAATGTTAAATGCTTTTTACTCTATCAGGAGTAAATTCTTTTAAAATTTTATAAGAATTATATGTTATAGGGGGAGGGGGGGCATCATCATTTTAGAGATGTTTTGGTGGGGCGCGGCGAAAAAAAGGTTGGGAACCACTGCCTTATAGGAACCATACATCCAACTTTGCTTTTGAATTAAAAGAAATATAGTGCATTCAATTTTTAGCTGATATTAAGTATTGGTCTACAAATTGAATATATAACTTTTTAAATCTACCTGTTAAAACTAAAAGCTAACTTTTATAATATACTGGAATTTACTTCAAATTTTCAATATTTGTTACACCTACAATGCATCCAACTTGACTACATAATATTTTTGTGAAAGTTATAAAACTACAAAAAAATATATTTTGGAAGTGCACATCAATATTTTCTCCTTAAATGCATACATTTAAAAAAAAAATTATGCCTTTGTGCATTAACTTTATGCATTAATGTATCCAATATTAATTATACATATGATAAGCAAGAAAATAAAATATAGGAATAAGGGATTGATTACATACATACATGACTTCATTTATCACAAATAAGAATCACTATCAAATGCTATTTTATACTGATTTAATACAATTCTTTCTATTTAATCCTTTTCTCTAGTCCTCTAATTATATCCAATTTTCTAGAGTATTTTTTCAAAACAAGAAAAAAAATAGTATAAATGGTTCAAAATTAATAAAAAGATTACTTTTTGAAAAATTACGTTGCTTTTAAACAGTTCACTATTTTTTCACTTATTTATGGATGAATATGAAATTTTAATCTGGCAAAAACAAAAGTTAAATATATTTTTTATATCATTTTTATAAACTTTTTAATTAACTTGTTCACTTTTCCATTGTAACATTATATACATAAATCAAATTGTGCAATTTCTTTCTAAATAGACATTTTAAGAAATTAACTTACGTAAAATGCATTTAGAAGAAAGTAAAATAATCAAATGTTATCAATCATTATTCTGTTATTAATATGAAATAGAAAAATGAAATTTTATTAAAAACTATTTCCTTCCATAAAGAAGACTGCACATTATTCCGATTATAAAGTTTAAATGCATTTCAAAAATAAATTTAGATCATAACATTAAAATACATCACCTTGAAAAAAGTTATATTATAAAATTAAAACTTTTAATATTTAGCAATGGATAAATTTCTTTATCTTCAAAACTTTAGTAAAAAATAAAATAAAATATTAACATATAAAATACCTTTAATGTTTCTATTCGTTTCATCAACTTTTGCTGAAATGAGGAATATTGGTTTTGTAATTCATTGATTCCTTCTTCATTTTCTTCTTCCCCTTTGCATTCTTCAACCAAAGAATCCAACAGATTTTTTTTATTCCTCACTTCAGATAAGATTTCCTGAACAGATATATGTATTTTTTTTAAATTTCAATAAACAAAACAAAAAAATTGCACATTAAGATATTCTAAAATAAAAATCCAGTGGATAAAATAAATTTTAAAAAATCTTTGTGCTACAAAAAATATATATTGACCTAAAAAAAAGAAAAAGAAAAGCCCAAACGGGCATAAATTTCTCATGTACAATAATTTCAAAATTTGAGGCATAAATAGAGTCCCTTCTTTAGTGCAGAAGGGAAAAAGACAAGAGTGAGAATCACCAGCAACAAAACAAATAAATTTATGCAGAATAAACTTTTGTAATAAATATTTACCAGATTTGAGAACTATTAATCTTAAATTAGTATATTTTAATGAAAGTTTGCGCTACAAATACTACATTATCATGCACTTAAAGCAAAATATAAGGATTTTCTTTAAGCAAAATTAACTGGATGAAAAAAAAGAAATTACCTTGAATTAAAATAGACATAATACGTAAATTATTTTTTATACAATGAGCACATCTGTTTTGTAATCAAAATGCTCCATTTTTATACATTATATACTGATTATACTATTTTTTTTTTAATCTTTGGAATTAGTACTGTGATTTATAAATGAATCAACCTTGACTATGAAAGCGATTACTGCTATGAAAAAATTAAGTAATCTCAAAACAATTTTAAATTTTCAAAACCTTTTATATCTATACTGAGTGTTATCAAAAAATGAAGGATTATCACACTCTGAACAAATAAAGTTGCTTTTACAATGCAGCTTAACCTAAAATGCTTGAATGCTTCTAACCTAAAATGCTTTTATGCCTCTGAAAAAGCCCACAATTTCATACAATTCAAGCAAAACTTCACTGTTGTTCACATAAAGTGCATTAGGCTCAGATAAGCTAATCAATGTGCATCTAATAACAAGCATTGATTATCAGTCCCACATGGCTGCTATACATACATACATACATATATATATATACAGTATAGAACCATTTATCCGGAATGGTCGGGGCCAGATGTATTCCGGATAACTGGTTTTTCTGGATAACTGGTTGGACATTAAAACAGCATCCACTTAATGAGATTTGTAGAATATATGTGGCTGTAACATTGTTACTGATTTCAAATTATTAGATTACTCTGATTAAGGTTCAGATCCTATCAAGATCAAAGATTAATCAGAGTTTGAAAGAAGGCAATTTCTGGCAATATCTTGGAAACAATAATACTGTATAAAACTCAATATCTAACTAAATAGGAATTTATTTCAAATCCAAGATATTGATCAAGTTGTACAATGCATGTGGTAATCTATCAAGCAATGCACATGTCAAACTAGCACTGCATGGAACTTTTTTCTGGAAAATTTCTGAAATCAGTCAGTTGGAAATATCATTCCGGATAACTGGTTTTCCAGTTAACTGGATTCCGGATAAATGGTTCCATACTGTATATATATATACTAGCTGTTACCTGTGACTTCGTTCACGTAACATTAAAAAAAGAATAAATGCATTAATTTAGTAAAACATTTCACTTGATAATTAACAACATATATAATTAACCAAAGCTTTATCACATTTTATAGGAGACCATACGGTATTTCTTTGCTATAGGGGCCTTGACATAACCCAGTCTTAAAAAAGTGAAATTTCATGCCAATAATATATTACAATCTCAAAAATGAAACTGCAACTAATGAAAAAAGGAGGACCCAGTAAAATCGTGAAAATCGAGGAATTACTCTTTGTAAAACGAAAAACAACACTGGCAGAATTCTTCTATACAACAGTGCATTTTAGATGGTATTTGGTGTACAATTTGTATATGTGTGCATTGCTAAATGGGCATTATTATATTGTTTATTTGCATAGACATATGTTATGTATTTCTTACTACATTATCTTGTTTATGTATATATTAAATTAAGTGCTTCACGCTAAGTGATGTAAATAGTGAACAAACTGCTTGTGGATTTTATACATTGATAGATATTTCACAAAGATATAACAATCTGATGCGATTCTAAAATGTAAATAAAGGTTGCTAGAAAGTACTTTCAATTCTGCCTAATTTAACCTCGATATTTTCTCTATCACGTCAAGAACACTATAAGCAAATAAATACCGACGACACAAATCTGATGATCTAAATTTACATATTTTTGTTAGTATATATAGGATTATTTTGATTTATTTCATGCACTTGAAATTTTTTACCCTTTCTCTAGGGTTAGGTGTCGAATAAATGTACTTTCTTGTTATTTTATTTTACCATTTCTATTTATACTATTTTCTATTCATTCCATTTATGGATATGGATTTAATTTACATATTCGTGTCAAAGAATATTATTTAAAGTTATTATCAGGATTAGGATAGGATACGATTAGGGTTAGGATTAGGAATAAAAATTGAACGACAATGGCATGACCGATTTAAAGTACGAACCAGGAAGTCTATTTACATCATGAAGCAATAAGAAAATTAGAAAATTATCGGCTAATATTTTTTAATATGTTTTACAGTCATAGTTGGCATCAAAGGTGAGCGGGGAAATGATCATCTAAAATACCATTAAGTGTTTACCACGCAAAAAACAAATCTGGTTACAACAATGTATTTAATTTTGCGCCAAATTTCACTTGATAAAAAAAAAAAAAGCAAATTGACTATGGACCTAATTACAGACCCCTAACCTTCCTATTCTCGGAAATATTCTACCTATATGTAAAAAAAATTCTACTATATAGAACGCGCTTTCACGTTTATAATGTTATGAATTGGCAAGATTGGCTTGTTCAAGTTTACACAATTCGGCTGGAAGAAAAGATTCATTACTTTTTTATTTCTTCTTTGCTTTTGCATTACGCGAATTTGTTGGTAAAATCGATTTTCTTTTCGATAACATTGTTGTTTTTTAAGTTTAAAAAATATTGTAATTTTACTTAAACATTGCTTTAAAATCTATGCAATTTTTCTTATCCTACAAGACTTTACAAAAATCTATTATGAAACAACTTTAAAAAAAGCTATATTTAAAAAAGACAACAAAGTTTTTCCTATTTTAAAACTAAAAGAAATGTAAAATTAAATTCCGGTTCGAAACGACGATTTACAAATGTGTTTCGATTGTGGGAAAATGATAGAGGAAAAATGCTGTTACTTCCAGACAGTCATATTAAATCTTTAGCTTTTATGAGAAAAGCAACTTTCTTTTAAAAAATGTAGTTATTTTTATTAAAATTTTCTGATTTTCGATACAGATAATTTTGCGATGCATATCATTGACATTTGCCATCCAATATTTTTTTTCTACTTTTTAAAATTTAAATTAAAAATATGGTACCTTTATGTTAGCCGTGTGCAGACGATAAATCGAAAACCTATCCCATCATTCATATTGAATTCATTAAAAATATAAATCTTTCACTCATTTCATTTAAAACACAGAACTTTAATTTACAACACGTACATTTAAAATACATATATTACATACATTTAAAATAATTCCTTTCATGTGAAAAAGAAAAAGGAAAAAAAAGAGAAAGTAATCACAAATAATTTGATAACCCAAGATAATTTTATTTCAACATCAAAACAAATTTGTTTTATTTTTCTATATATGACATCATATTCGCTTGCTTTCCATACTTACTCGTATTTATGCACTTTGTATTATTATCAAATATTTGAAAACGCACGTTTTATTTCTAATATGACATCATTTCATATTCTGTTTATTCTTAAATAATTCATTTCCTTTTCACTTTCCACGTGGAAAATTTTCACTTTAAAATAAATTGTTGATTAAAAATTATTACTCAGGGGTTTTATTTTACATTGGCAACGATAAAGTATTAGCAATGATAAAATAAATTTAACCATTTTGAAAAAAGCTGCAAAACCGGGCCCTTTGGGCCAAACCAACCAAACCAACCAACCATTTTAAAATATACGAAAAAAATGTCCATTTATTCTGTATGAAAATAATGAAATTTTTAATTTTTAAGAAAAATATTGAAATAAAATAAACAAAAACCAGCCTATATTCATCTGAGGGTTATAATCAACATATATGCAAAGATACAGGATAATTAAATGCTTCATTTTGACGCTGGCTTCAGCCTAACATTTGCACACAATCAGATTTATAATATTACTAGCAAGCTTCGCCCGCTACGCTGCGCTGGTCGGTTTCTCCAAACGAATTTTGAATCAAAGTAAATATACCGGTGAATTGCATTCATCCAACAATGTACGCCTTTGGTCAGACAGCTACAGGAAAATATGAAAAGAGATCGCATATCAAAATCTTGCCTTGGACTACTAAGTATTTGTCTGGCTTTAATTATGATCCTCATATTGATTATTTCAGGAATAAGGCTGTTGATGGCCGATCTCAGTTACCCTGCACCTCGGCCGTGCCTTGAAGTGGCAGGATGAGACTCCCTGGATATGTTGCAGTGGCGGTAGTAAAGAAGATATAGTAATGGATGCATTTTTAGAAATTATAACTTGCAATGTTAGAAATATAGCTGAGTTGGCGCTAAAGACATCACCAAATTATAGAAAATGTGCAATATCGAAACCGTACAGACCCTCTAAACTTTACTTCAGCAAGCATATTTTATTTAAAAATCACAATTACATAAATATCCGTAAGAATAATAGGTACTTTTATATTGCTCATTTCCAGTAAAAACTCACCAAATCTTGTTTCAATTGGCATCATTTGAATTGGAACATTTTGCGTGACATTTTATTTGTATTGATATGTTTGTGTTTATGTATTTTATTATGATCATATTTTAGTTATTTTAAATAATTTTTTAAAGATATTATATCGCAATGTTAAAATAATAGCTAGTTGTTATTAGCTAACATTAAAAGATGAGAAAAAAAAGAATTGGCGAGATTAAAAAATGGCGATCACTGGCAACCCAGCTAACATAAAAATACCGAATAATATTCAATTCCAAATTCCCGAAGCAAACAAAAAAGTTAAAACAAAGAGCCCGAAAACTGACATTATTGAGATTTCATCTAATCAAAATATCAGGGGATTTTTTTCTTATCCAGTATCTTATAAATCGCCAAGTATTGTTTGATCTTTAACAATGACGAATGTATTTTAGAAAATATCACTTGGCGATCAATGCAATAAATTTTAAGGTTTTGTCGCCAAAGGCAACGCCAAATTTGAAAATGTGCAATATCTCACGAATTGTTGGAGTTAGAATATTTTTATTTGGTACCATTCGATTCAGCATGCAAAAATACATTGAAATGTGTTATCATTTGACAAATAAATATAAAACCCGATTTTTAAGAAATTTTATTGTGTGTTCCCATTTTAACCCCTTTAGGGATGGAATTTTAGCAAAACTTTCTTATTGCGCCTCTAGATCCTAAGAAGTATTTTCCCCGCAATTTTCGTGTTTGTAGTTTCAGTAGTTTGGACTGTGCGTTGATGATCTCCCAAGTCAGGACTTTCTTTTACATAATATAGAATTTTATATGCAGATAAAATTAACCATTATTATTACCTAGCATGCTTTGCTCGCTACGCTGGTCCGTTTCTCCAAAAAAAAACTTGAATCAAACGAAATATATCGGTGAATTTGATTGTGTGTTTTAAAGAAGCATGAACGTTTACCTTCCTGTCCTTCCGCATTGGTGTAAAACGATACGAAAGCCATTACGCTGTTATATTTTCTAATGTGTTACACGAAATTTAGGCTGTTAAAGACCAACTCGTTTACTTAATCATTTACAGTATGATTTTCTAAAGAACGATATAACGATATGCAATATACTAAAACTATCCCTGGAATATTAACAATGCAAGTTCCATAGAAATCCATTCAGCAGAATCTTTAAAAGAGTCTAATGTTTCATAACTGGGTTCAACTGATTATAGAAATGCTCCCCCCCCCCCCCCCCCCACTAATTCTTTAACTAAGCAACATAGAACGATATGTTATGCACTAAAACTTCCCCTCAAAATTTAGCTAACTAACAGCGCAAGTTCCAGCAAAATCCATTCAGCAGAATTCAAGGTATAAGCGACAGGATCGAAATTCCCTTTGCATTATACATATACAGTAGACAGATAAATGTATCTTTCATAATCATTTTCACCTGTTGATAGAACTCTCAGGGATTTTGTAGAAAGTATATGCTGGTATACGCCGTCAACCTTCTGGAATTTTTAAGACGAAATTCTGTACACCGACCGTAGCTATAATATATACTCTCTAGTTTATATCCTCTGTCTATAAAGTATATGCACTGTTTTTTTACTACTACACTACTGACAACTTTCTCCCATAGCTCCATAACTAAACAATGTAGAAAATCAATTCCTGAAATATCATCACACTACGAAACTCCCATCAAAATCCGTTCAGTAGAACTTTAAAAAAGGTAATCTTTCATAATCGGGTTCACCTAATTTTATCTATAACTTCCTCCCGTGGCTCTATAAATAAGCAATGTAGAACAATGTGCTTTATTTTAAAACCTTTCTAAAACAAATTACCTAACTAACAGTGAAATCATATAAAAATCTGTTCGGTATAACCTGAGTTTTAACCGATTGGAATGGAATAAGAATTTGCATTTTATAAATATTATAGATGATTATGATATGATTTTTGTAATCGGATTCGTTGTCAAACTTTTGCTTCAGAAAACACAACGCAGACGAAAACTTTGCTGCAGAGAAGTACCAACCATCCCCACAAAATTGCCTAACTAACAGTGTAAATCCCACCAAAGTCCGTACAGCAGAACTCAAATTATAAACGGTCGGAATGAAATACGAATTTGCATTTTAAATACATAGATATATCTTTCATAATTGCTTTCACCTTTCCCAATCACTTTCTCATTAGCTCTATCACTAAGCAACATAGAGTGATATGTTATAGGGTCATTAACTATACCTGAAAAATCACTTCCATTAAAATTTGTTCAGTAGAATTTTTTAAAGTAATCTTTAATAATCGGGTTCACATAATTTTAGAGCTTTCCTCTTCAGCTTTATAACAAAGCAACGTACAATAGCTATACGCTAAAACCTTTCAAAAAACATTACCTGATTAAAATGTGAATATGCAGTTTATACTCATAGCAGATGATGATATGATTGTCTGTAACAGGATTCATCATGAAGATTTCGCTTCAAACATAAACGATGCTTTCAACATTGTGGCTAATATGCCAATTGGCGAGGTATCCGATTGCAGAAAATTAGCCGGAAATAGTATGGATAACTGCCCAAAGTAAAAGGGAAACAAACATGGCTGAAGACTGAAAACAAATAAAGAAGTAATACATAATACTAATCAGACCTTCGACACTTTATTTGGTACTTCTCCATTATCCCGTCGACAACTTTTCATAAAAAAACTATCGTCAAACTATAAGATTTAACGCCAAAAATGCAGTCCCATTCACTTGACGTCAGAAGTATTAAACGTGTTTTTTATGTCATGAAGCGGTTTTTAATTCGACATTTACCTGTATTTTTCATTTTGTTTTTCTGATATTTTGGTTATTTCGTTAATTAAAATAAAAATTGCGTCCTTAAACGGCTGTGCCATGACATTAAAAGAGAAAATGCATTGTAAAAATGTTGCGTTTCATAGTTAAGTGCAATAGATCAATTTCAACTGACGTCACAAACATTTATTCACCAGCCCATTTATTCACCAGCCGAGAAGGATAATTAAGAAAAATAATGTAAATAAATAAATAGCCAAGATTTTTTTTTCTATTTTCATTAATATATTGTAATTTTTTTTGTGTTAAAACTTACTTTGGTGTGTGGGGCTTTTCCAAATTTATTTTCTTTTATTTATTTATTTCGATGTTCCAATGGCAACATTCTTCCATTTGTTTATTTGGAGTTCATGTTTGGCGATGATTTTTTTTTTTTTAATGAAAAGTGGTTAACGGTATAATTGAGATGTACCCTTTATTTTAGCAATCCCATTTTATTTTAAATAGTGGCGTTTTTAGAAATAATAATAATACACAATTACATAAATATCCGTAAGAATAATATTCAATTCCCAATTGAGCAGTTAATGTTTCTATCTGCAAAAATAAACCAGATGATTTAATTTGAATTTCTTCCATTGCTATAGTAACGGACGTATTTTTAGAAATTATCACTTGTATTGTTAGAATTTTTAGATTTTGACGTCAAAGATTTCGCCAAATTAGAAAAATGTACAATATCTCACGAACTATTTGACTTATGAGTATTTAATTGATACCATTCGATTCAGCATACAAAAATACATTAAAATATGTTATCATTTGTCACGTAACTATAATACCCGATTTTTAAGGAATTTTTTAAAAGTTTGTTCCTCTTTTTACCCCCCTTAGGGGTGGAGTTTTTGAAAATCCCGTCTTAGTGCGCATCGACATCCTAAGAAGTATTTTTCCTCCAAGTTTCGTGTTTGTAGGTTCAGTAGTTTGGGCTGGGCGTTGATAATCTAGCCAGAAAGAACTTTCTTTTATATATATATAGATTAGGATAGGATATATATATATATTTATATATATATATTTTTTTTTTTTTGAGGGAGGGGGGGGGGGGGGGTTGCAGTCAAGGCAACATATGAAAGTAACAGTAAAGCAAATATTCTTGCTTCTAAAGTACAAAATTCCATACATTTCAAAGTATTCTGCCAAGCTAGACCAAATATAAGCAATTGAACAGTGCAATAGTTTGATGAGAATAATAACTGTGTTTCAATAAATGGTAGTGACATCGCTCAGCAACTGATTCATATTTAACAATGCAAGTCATACAGCTGGTACTGTAAGAAAATTTGGACAGATAGATATTACTATTTTCAGCTTATATTTCAAAATTACAGATAGTTTTAGAGTTGAAATGAATGATTCTCCATTCAACTGCTGAAGATTTTGCAAAGAGTAGAAACTAAAGTAGAGAATAGCAAGAAAGAGAAATCATGCATCAAGCAGAGATTATGAAACACTTTCCAACAGATTCACAACACTGTAACAAAACTTCACTTTTAATAACGTGAAAAATGAAGTCTAAGTAAACAATTTAAAAACACATAAAACTTTTGAAAACCCAATTTCAGGAATTACTATTAATGGCTGGAAAAATATCTCAATTTGTTTGTGCAGCCCTGTTTATGATCTATAGATTTGTATATTACTATATAGTATGCTAACATTTGGTTCATTTAGGAAACACATAACACAGTTGAAAATTCCCCTTCATCAATTTCCATCACTAAACAGAAATGTACTCGAGATCTTTTGTGCAGCCGTATATATGATCCATAGAATTTATACACACTAAGTAATATGCAAAAAATTAGTTAAATTTAAATATGAACAATGAAACGAGGAAAACACACACAATGAAAATGAAACTTTCAGCTACTGTTCATAGACAGTACAGTAATTGATTTTTTGTGTGTCCCTGTAAATTAACAAAAAATGCTATTCACACTATATTCTATTGTAAACTTCTTGTAATTGACCTCATTGATATATATAAATTTCAATATGTTTGAAATAATGTAACATCATTAAAATACACCGCAAACGATTTCTCCCATAGACCGTAATGTAACTGAATTCTTTTGATTGTCCCTGTAAACGAACTGCAAATGCTACACACTTCATTTTCAATTCTGAACATGCTATAGTAAATTTCAATCACATATATCAATTGCATGGCAATCTGAGTATATTTAGGCAAGTTAGAGCACCAGCCAGCAGACAGATGAAAACATTCATAAACACTATTGAACTATGTTGTAAAGTGTTAAAAAGAAAAAAAATAAGTGGGTAAGTGTGATCGAAGATCGCACAAAGGGTTTTGTCTAATATTCCTTTCAAAACACTTTATCCTTTAATAAATAAATCCAAATGAATTTTTTAAATTATAATTATCAATACACTATCACAATAAGAACATAGATGACAGCCAAACAAACAAACAAAAAGTTTTTTTTAACTAGGACTTCCCTCAAACGGATCAGTCTGAGTGATATTGCTGAGAACATAGGGTTAACAATTACGATATAATGAAAAAGAGCAAATTAAATGATAGAATTATAAAATATCATATATAAATTCATATACACTGTTAAAAAAATTAAAAAGAAGTACCGTTCATCAGGTTTGTTTTCATATATTTTTTTTATAAGATTTGGCAAAGAATCTCATTTTCTTAAGCTGGAATTGTGCAAAATTTAAAAATAACACTGTACCTTTTAAAACGCCAAGCTTTTTAAAGTTACGTAATCGGATTCGCTGAAATAGCGTATTGTAGCAAGTGTGGCTTAACACAAATTTAATTTCATTATTGCAACATTTTCTTTGTGACAAATATTTACATTTGAATTTAAAATTTTTCCTCCTTATTTACATAATTATTAGCTGAAGTACCGGCATTGTGCAGGATTTTAAGAATGTTTGTGAAGAAAAATCAATTTCAAAATTAAACATGTTGTATAGAAAACTTCAAAATGTTAAAATATGGCATTATTTCCAAAATCAGGTTTTTATCATGATTCAATACGTTCCTGAAACTCATATGACGTTATAATCACTTGCTGATGTCATATCTATTTGCTTTCTCTATTACTCATATTGATACGCTCTTTGTATTATTCTCAAACATTTGAAAAAGCCCGTTAAACTTCCAATACGATGTCGACGTCAGATTAATTTTCTTTTTAATTCTATAATGACATCAAATTAACCTGCTTTCTGTACTTACACATACTCATACTCCTTGTATTATTGAGAAATATTTGAAAATTTCTGTTTTATTACCAATATGATATCATATTAATCTTCTTTTCCCCAATTGGTGACACTTTTTATTTCATTTTTCATGTAGAAATCTTTCAATAGAAAATTAATTATTACAGAAAGAATTTTATTGTGGATTTTTAATTGTTGGCAACCGCTATAGCAAAAAAGTTTAAATTTAATAGCAAAAGGCTGTTAGATTTCTGGTTTTTTATCTCTCTATATTAAAATAAAACGACTTTTTCAAAATTTTATGATTTTCAGCGTGTCAGTAGATATTCAGCTGTAAGTACACAAAATTTCAACTCTGTAACTTATACAGTTTCTGAGAGAGAAGCAAGACTAATAGGGTTTCGTGAGATGAACGAAACCCTAAAAATGAAGAACTGCTTTATGTATTTAATAATTTTGAAGGGGGTTTTTTTTAATAAAAAGAAAATAGTTTACAACAGTATTTATTCTTACAGTATAAAAACAAACATATTTCTCAAATGAGGCTGGCTAAAAAAAGAACTACAGTACATACTTGTGTATAAGTTGCCCCCACCCCCCCTTTCCAATTCTTACGCAAAATTTAAAAAAAATTTGAATTTTCCTGTATAAGTCAAACAAAAAATTAATAAATTTTCAGTAAATTAAACTTTTTTTTTCTAATACGTTTCTAATCAGATTTTAATTCCACGTTTTAAAACTGTATAATTATATAAAACTGAAGAAGCTTAAACTATTTTGAAACCTATTCACATCAAGTTAATGATACTTAAAAAGAAAAAAAATTGAAAAATCTATTCAAGCTTTATTTACAAGGGTAAACATGTCAATCACAGGGAATTGCACAGTCCACTTTTCTCTCTCTTTCCAACCTAGACCCGGTGACTCCAGTATTTCACACTTCTTCCGGAGTGTGAAATATCCTTTATTTGTTTTTGTTTTACTAACTCGTATATAAGTCGACGCCCCTTTTTCTACTTCCAAATTGTGTCTAAAATGCTTAGACTTATACACAAGTATATACGGTACATACAAAAATAATTCTAATTAATATTGTTTTTTTTCTATAAGAATGAAATTAAGCAAGTTGAATCTTAACATCTTAAAGCATTTTTTAAATTAAAACATAGCAATATATGAGTAAAAAACAAAGTTGCCCACTTACTGTACATAATTGAATTTCAGGTTCACCAATGTTCCTAATTTTTTCAGGTGCAACTTTGTCAGCATCCATTCGAGCAGAATGTAACCATTCTTGAAAATGAAAAAGTTGAGCTTCAATATTATTTTCTTTTTTCACAACATCCTCTAACATGGAACGACTTTCAGTAACCTAGTAAAAAATTGACAATACTTTGTTTACTAGAAATGCTACCAAAATAATATAAATGGGGAGGAGGGGGGAGAATACCCAAAGTAAAAAAATAATTTAAGCCTAAGAAAACACCAAGAACCTAATATAATCCTCCTGAATCATCTGCACAAAATTCAAAAAGTCTAATTTGGGGATTTCATATAATCATGGAATGTGAGCAATAACAATTCAGATGGCGTACATAAAAATGGACCACAGTCAATAAACATGAATGCATAAAATTTTATTATGACATAAAATTAATAAAATCATGATGCATTATTTTGATCAAAATTTCATTTCAACTTTATGAGGAAGAAGAATATGAACAAAATACAAGACAAGTAACAGAATATTTTTCACAAGGCTATATAAAAAAAAAAAAATCCCTGACGGCTCAGCCTAAAGGCACATGTAGATTTCGAAGACGCAGACAATGGGGCACCTGTTTGTTGGGAATTGCAGAAGAAATGACCTTTTTGCCATGATGCGGTAATTGGAACCACCTACTTCGAAACCTGTTTGCAGGTGGAGCCAACAGGGATTTTTTTTTTTTTTTTTGCTATAAGAGTTGGTTCTATAAAAAACTTGTCGATATAAAAGTTTTAGATAATATTAAGCGGATTTATAATAAATTTAAGCGGACTTGAAATCTTGTGAATTGACGAAGTTATGAATTTTTTTCTTCTAACCCCCCCCCCCCCCTTGGGGCCATTTTTAATTATATCAAAAATCTGTCATATATAAATTTTCGGCCCTTTTCCTATAAGTAATAATAACTTTAAACGGATTCGATATGTATAATAATAAAGAAATTGTGGTGGTTTTTCTGTTTTCACAAAAAGCCCCTCCATCCTCCCCCCCTTGGTTAGATTTTGCCCATTAACGAACTTGACCAAGATTTTATGCCCCTTGATTTTATGTATCAGTTTTGAAGAGATGCGGGAGTTGGAACCGCCTACTTCGAAAAATAACTTGTTTGCAGGCGGAGCCGGCAGGGATTTTTTTTGTTTTTAATTTTCTTTTGCTATAAGTGTTGGTCCTATAAAAAACTTATCCATATAAAAGTTTTAGATAATATTAAGAGGATTTATAATAAATTTAAGCGGATTTGATATCTTGTGAATTGACGAAGTTATGAATTTTTTCTTCTAAAACACCCCTTTTTTCCCCCCTTGGGGCCATTTTTAATTATATCAAAAATCTGTCATACATAAATTTTCGGCCCTTTTCCTATAAGTAATAATAACTTTAAACGGATTCGATATGTATAATAATAAAGAAATTGTGGGGGTTTTTCTGTTTTCACAAAAAGCCCCTCCATCCTCCCCCCCTTGGTTAGATTTTGCCCATTAACGAACTTGACCAAGATTTTATGCCCCTTGATTTTATGTATCAGTTTTGAAGAGATTTGTGCAGAATTATTGCAGTTATCGTGTCCATAAAAAAGAGACATAGATAGATAGATATATAAAGTTTTGAACTGGGAATCATGATCGGCGTAGATCTGCAAAAATTTTTCAAAAATTCCAACTTAAGTGAGAATGTAATAGGTAGTATTTCTTACGAAATCTACCTAAAAAATATAGCGCTAATTTACAGGATTGGCTACTAAGTATGAACAATTTTTACCGATAGGTGGCTATAGACATTGTGAAATGTATCTTTGGTTCAATCCTACTTTCAGGTAAGTTATAAGTACTTACTTACATGTTAATATATACTATATTTTACTTGTCTCAGCAATACATTATCACATTTTGTGCTTAACCATACATTTTGCTCACACATTTTTCTACTTGAAGAAACACTTTCAAAACCTGCAGTATGAAATATGTATTGTAACTTTAATATATGCTGTCATTATAAAGTTTTTTAACTTTTATATTTTCAAGCTAACAATTAGTTTGGGAAAGTTCACTTTTTGTAATAAATAAAATTCACGGAATCTAAAATCTATGTGATCTATGGTTACTGATTTTAAGTGACTGCTGTTTCACCTTTATAACAATAATATTTTTTAATCCTTTATAACTGAATAAGATAGAATAATGTGCCATTTCTAACATTACAGCAAGTACTTCATACAGAAATAGTAAATGATAATGAACTGTAATTGAAAAACAACAAAGCATTTAAATAATATTTACAGAAAAAAATATTATTCTGTATATTATTCTATACTTAATACCACAAGATTATTTCATGCCATAATGTAAAGCATTGTAAAAAAGTACATAGCATAGATAGCAAAATTTTCACAAAATGAAATTGCGTTTATTGATCATGTTTCAAAGCAATTTGTTAGCAATTAAAAAATTTTAACCATTTATTCAAAAATCAAGCAACAGGTTCATAGAGAATCATGACAAAAATAAAATGACATGTTATTCTTATAATGTAGAAACTAAATTGAAGGTATCAAAACATGTTTATTCAAGGCCAGTTACATTAAGTTTAATTATAGCAAATACCATTATACATGGGGGAAAAAAAAAAAAAAGCATGCCTTGGAAGTCAGATTCTTTTTTTAAACTTATATGATAAAAGACATGCTAAAAAGTGCAAAGAAATATTATAATTAACCACATTATTTATAAAATTAAACAAGTTAAAATGTAAAAGACATTATAGTATTTAAATTAAGGCAGTCATATGATGTTAAATATTCAAACTAATATTTAAAGATAAAAGGACAAGAAAAAAAATAATAAATATAAAAGAAAAATATGTAAAATAATATCAGTAATTAATGATACATTCACAAACAGCTTTTATTAACAAGCAAAGTTAGTGCTCTGATAAATAACTCACATTTTTATTCTGAAAAACACACAATATTTTAAAAACAACTTTGAAACAAAAAAAGCAACGGTTAGTTAAATAGTTATATAGGTTATGTTGTAAAATTAACCCAAACTGCAGCAAAACACCTATACATGCAAAGCTGGAAAGTATTCAAAATCATCATATCCCACCTTAAAATAAAGTCTCCTTCCTTTCATGCAAAAACAGAACACATTTGAAACATTTATAATGACTAAGAGGAACAAAATGGAGAATCATTTTTTTTACATGAAAATAGAAGGAAATTGTCAATTTCATTGAATATTTTATAATACCCATAGACCATAATCATAAAGTAATTAATGCTAGGTTTTTATTCCTTCATTTATTAATATTTATCTATACTAAAATTTATCTATAGGATGACAAGTACCATTATTTATTATGATTCATTTCTATCAATAGCGTACTCATTACTCCCTCTTACCACTATGAAATCTTTAGAACTAACTGCAAATTTACTGATTATATGCAAGGCAATAGATATTAGAAATTATATGATGATAAAAATTTTAGCTGTGGCAGAAATAAACACCCACACTTTCATTTCAATACATTTGTAATAAAAGGATAGTAAAAATAAAAATTACATATTCTGACAAAATCAAAACTAATAGCATTGCAGTTATGACAGCTGTAGTTATCATATATATTATTACTTTCTTCTATCTTTACAAGAAGAAAGTATTGGATTCATGAAAATTTTCGACTTCCGGTTTTCGACGGATTTATACGTTTTAGAAGGTCCTGAACACGATTTGACTATTTTTAGAAAATGTCTGTCTGTGACTCTGTCTGTCTGTCTGTCTGTCTGTCTGTCTGTATGTGACAAAAATTTTGTTGGCGCTCTATCTCAAGAACTAATGCTCGGAATTTAATAAAACTTTAGATTCAGTTAGTCCCTAATATAAATTGGTGCTGATTAGTTTTTGGTAAAAATCGCCCGGCAGGTGGCGCTGCTGTGCAGCATTTTTCACGATTTCCGCAATAGCTCTATCTCAAGAACTAATGCTCGGAATTTAATAAAACTTTAGATTCAGTTAGTCCCTAATATAAATTGGTGCTGATTAGGTTTTGGTAAAAATCGCCCGGCAGGTGGCGCTGCTAAGCAGCATTTTTCGCGATTTCCGCAATAGCTCTATCTCAAGAACTAATGTTAGGAATTTAATAAAACTTTAGATTCAGTTAGTCCCTGATATAAATTAGTTCTGATTAGTTTTTGGTAAAAATCGCCCGGCAGGTGGCGCTGCTATGCAGCATTTTTCGCGATTTCCGCAATAGCTCTATCTCAAGAACTAATGCTCGGAATTAAATAAAACTTTAGATTCAGTTAGTCTCTGATATAAATTGGTGCTGATTAGTTTTTGGTAAAAATCACCCAGCAGGTGGCGCTGCTATGCAGCATTTTGAAGGATTTACACAATTTTAGCGATAGTCATATCTCAAGAAATAATGCACGGAATTTAATAAAACTTGAGCTTCAGTTAGACATTGATATAAATTGGTGCTGATTCTTTTTAGTGTATGCGAAACCTGTGTGAGGTAGAAGAAAGTTTTGGGATTGACACATCCGACTAGTTTCTGTTGTCAACATACTTTTCTCTATGCATTTACAAAATGCACAGCAATGAATAAGGTATCATTCGAAAGATTATTGAACCGGCTTCTGACATACACTCACATTTCGTTAAATCATGTTTTTTGATTAAACATTAAATCGGCATTGTTTTCATAAATGAAATGAAAGGTTTTTTTCAAATCAATGTTTCCACAAAAATAAAATACTGCATTATATCGTGCTTAACAATGATTATAAGAAAAAAAAAGAACAAAAGAGATACCGTGGAATGTATGAGTTTATTTTATATTTATGATTAAGAAGAAAAAATGAAACTGAAATGTTTAGAAGAAAAAGACACCATCAATCGATCGAAGCAGTGGTATTTTACATGTAACCTAAAATGAATGCTTTGTTATATTAAACTAAATTGTATTTTGTATATATTCAATTTATTTTTCTTTGTCCCATGTTTTTCACAAAGCAGATGACGTCGTCCTCTAATACAGTTAAAATATCATTATTATTTTTTTTGTGTGTGCCTTTTGCTATCTATATCTTCGATCAATTTTTACTGTAACTTTGATGGAATCAATGAAATTATATTCTGGCTTGACTAACATTGTTTGCAGATATTTTTAATCCTTATTTTAAGTTTAAACGTGCATCTTTAACAATATTATCTATGAATAATTAATACATCTTATTTTAATCTATCTTGTTTGTCCCTTTAATCTACAAATATTTATCTACATAATGATCACTAGTGTATTAATGTACAGACTAATAATCATATTCTCCAATTGCTATGAATGTTTTCTTTGAATATCTCAAGGATTTTCTCAACGATTTCCTTTCCCTATAAGTAATGATGTCTTACATGTAAAATTTAATAGAAAACTGTAATGCAATTCTAGTCTGCTTGTGAAATTTATTTAAAAAATACCCTATTATTTTTTTATTCACAGATAATATTTGTGATAAGTAGTATAAATGTTAAATAATATGCCATAATTTAAAAAAAAAGAAATACACCTATTTTTAAGAAAAATCTTGAAAGAAATGAAAATTTATGTGATTCATAATATGAATTTTTATTTTTAGATTAATTTATAGCTAATCTTTTGTAATACCAGAATGATCTTATTTCTGGGGAAAAAAAAACAAAAAAAACAATAGCAAATAAAAATACATAGTCAATAATTGTGCAAACATATTTATATCTCAAAATAAAAAAAGATTTGCTGCATTTAAAAATAAATCACACATTTTACATGATGAATACATTATACTTAATACATAAAAAAATGATATCATTTTATTCCTCTTAGTCAATGAACCACTTTACCACATCTTTCCTGCATACCCGAAAGGTAAAAGCAGCCAAAAACAAACACCAACAAATGGAAAAAAGATTTCCATGCATAAGATGCAATTCTAATCTAACCTTAGAACCTAGAAGATTGTATCGATTCTTCAGTGAGTCTAATCGTTCTTTTAAATGAGCAGATTGTTTTGTTTCTGCAATCTGCCTCCCTTGGCGAATACTCTGCTCCACTTCAGGCTTCAGTTCACTCAGAATTTTGTACAAATGCTACAATGAAAATGTAATTCCCAGCAATTTTTTTTTTTTTTTGTAATGCTCAAGCTTAGACATTTATATATTCCATACAATGTTATATTTGTTTTTTTGTTTTTGTTTTTAAAGATACTGTGGTCCAAAGAAACTGATAAATTTATGTATCTGTATATAAACAAAATGAAATGGTAAAATAATTGTAAATACAGTCAACTCTGTGAAATCCGCACACTTAGGGACCAAGGGTTTGGCAGATTATAGATCATTTCTTTGTTTACATTTTATTTTTTTATAGTCGGACTATTAATTAGAAATATTTAAACATAAATTACAATAGAAAAGGAAAATATAATGCATAACTGGTTTAAATTATTTAATAACTAAGTTAATTTAAAGAAAAATTAATTATACAATGCAAATTTTATTTATATTATTTATTTTTTAAATACAGTCAACTCTGTTAAATCTGCACAGTTTGGGACCAAGAGTTTTGCAGATTATAAAATTTTGCAGATTACAGATCATTCCTTTGTTTTCTTTTTAAAGTGAACTATAAATTACTAATATTTGTACAAAAATAACAATATTAAAAGGAACACTATAACTCAAAAGTAATTTAATAATTCTAAGTATAGAAAATAAGTTGAAACTAGTGTGAAACAATAAGAGCTAAACGATCTTCTTACGAAGATCTTTTAGCTCTTAATTCTAAGTATGTTAGAATTATTATAAAATTTAAATTTCATTAGCTGTTATTTAATTTTTTGAACATTTACTCAATGGGAATTTAAGTTTTGGTTTAAATCTGAAAATATATATATATATATATATATATATATAATTATAATATCTATGAATTTCAAAAAACATATCAAGTTCTATTCTACTTAAATCTCCAAAGAGATAATCAATGATACTGTGTATACAGAATACCACATAGCTAATAAATACCATGTGCAAACATAATATTACCATAGCTGATGCTTCAATGGTAATTAGCCAAATTTTACTCATACCAAAAGAATATTGAAAAAAGAAATAGAGAGAAAGGGGGAAAAAAAAAATTATAAATTGGAGTTGCAACTAAGTAAACACAAATGGATTAACAAATTAAATATGAACCATACACAATGGAAAATTGGACCACATGAGAATCAAATATGAATTGGACATGGAAAAACACATGCACATGTACTCATCAGCCTGGATGCACCCACATGTGTTTTAAATAATAATTCAGTGTTTCATAATTCCACTGGCATAATGCTAAGATCAGTAGAATCATCCAGGTACACTGAATTATTACCAGACAACAATTGGAAATACCAAAATTTGGAAACATTTAAATAGGAAATAAAAAACCATTAAGAAAATACAATATATTTCACTCACATCGATTATCCAAAAAACTGCAATTAACACCTCACTAAATTACCACGAGATAACAGTTTTGAAATAATAAAATTGGAAATATGAACTCGTAAAGTGTAGATAAAATATTTTACTCACAATAATTATACAGAATCCTTAAAATGTCACAACGTCTACATAATATTCACATCCACATGGCAATGCATCATACATGTTAACTAAGTCGAGTTGAGAGAAATGATTTGTAAGACAAGTTGAGAGCACACTTTTTTTAAAACACAACCCCATAAATGACACCCAATCACAAAATGATTCAAAAACACTCAAAATAATTCTGGTTTTAATACACTTATAACAAATTTATATCCGTGAATATATTTTACTCCATCCAATTTTAATTCCTGAAAGTAAAATTAATATACAATCAATAGCTCCCTCTATAGTTAAATTAAATATAATATTAACAATATTATCTACAACTACCTGAAAGGTAAAGTGTCGCCATCTATTGGTATTATAATAGTTCATAATTAATATTTAGTTATATATCCATTTTATTAGTTACATACTCACTTCATTAGATTTATTTATATAAATAAACTTTAAAAAACAATACTAACTTGTAATTTTACTTAAAATTCAAAAAAAATATAATACTACTATATGAATAAATCTACACAGAATTAATTCAACTTGCACAGCATTTCAGATATTCTTAACAAGAATATATTATGTAAAAGAGATATTATTTTAATTCAAATTATTTTTGCTTCCAGCTGTGTTAATCCACTGATATTATAGACATTTATTAAATAATTAATGTTTTATTTTTACTACTACTTAAATATATATTAGACTTGTTTTTAAATAATTAATGTTTAATTTATACTACATTGTAAATATATTTTATATTTATAGATTAATTTAAATATCTAATTAAATAATTCATAAACAATTCAAAATATCTCAAAATTTATAATGTTGATAATTAATAGTATTACTACTGTTTTTCAATCAAATTAATGCAATGCAGTAATTAAAATACTTGTTAATTTTAATTATTCATAGACAAAAATAAAAACTATATATATTTATTTTTATATATATTGCAAATAGATATATATATATGAGTTATAATCACCAATGTTATCATTGTATAATTTAATTTGTTATTGTATAAGTTAATTTATAAATGTATGAAAACTGCACATCAATAATACCTTAAACAGAGGTGATCGGCAACACACAATCACAACTATACAAAGTATAAATAATGTTCAATCAAATATTAAATTTCCTAATATGTTATAATTGTAATTATGTATGTTATATTTGTAATTTTCTACATAAAGTGTATATAATGTTCAAACAAATATTAAATATTAAATTTCCTAATATGTTATAATTGTAATAATGTATGTTATAATTATTATTTTCTATATCTTTTGTTATATGTTATCGCACACTAAAACAATAATTTATTACATACCATGTTTATATTTAAATTATATAATAAATGTTATTTAAAAGAGTTGATGATTGAATTTATCATAAAAATAGGATATCCATATATTTTTGCTTGATCTCGAATATATCTAATATTTTTGTTTTTATTTATATCTGAGCATAAGTATTTTATACGATGTAGATAATTGATAATTATATTTTTATAAACAGATTTATGTAAACATGAAGCATAATTGGTAAAAATATTTACTTTAAATGGGAAATCAAATCTCTTATCATAAATATCAAAAATTAATTTATAATTATTAGTAATATTAATTTTTAAGTCAAGAAAGTTTATATTATTATTAATTAAATCATTTTCGCTTAATTTAAGCTGAGTAGGATAAAAATTGAGTGGTGATGTGCAATTTTTTTCATTGAAATAAAATATGATAATGTCATCAATATAGCGATAAAATACATAATCAGTGTTCGGACTTATATTTCTTTCATAATAATATAAGTAAAGGTCAGAGAGAATACTAGATGCGGTTCCGCCCTGCGGAATTCCCTGGCATTGTTTATAGATAATATTGTCATATATAATGTAATTATTATGCAATGTAAAATTTAGTAAAGTTTAAAAAAAATTTACTGAAATATGTTCTTTTAATTTTAATTGAGATTTAAATTCTTTAAATAATATACACATTGTTTTATGTAAATCTTTTATATCAATGTTATTAAATAAATCATTAAAATCCAATGTTTTTATGAATTTTACCGGATTGATATTATGTATTTTATTAATGAGTTGAAAACTATTTTTTAGGCAATGTTGGTTATTATGTTTTAGCGTTATATCATATATCTGCTTTAAAATATTAAGTAGTAAATTGCTTGCATTTTTATTATATGTGTTACAACCGATGGTAACAGTGCGAAATTTAATAGGATTTTTATGAAATTTTGGAATTATAACAAGATAAGGATAATTAAAATTATTACATTTGATTTTTAGTAATTTGTGATAATTTAATAATTTTCTGTTATTTATTTCAATATTTAATTTAGTTTTATTAAAAATATTACTTGTGTTGATTGCATTGTGAATTAACACTTTATAGTATTCTTTACAAATGATAGCATAATTATTTGGAGATTTATCTACATAAGTAATTATAAATTTGTTTTGTAATTCTGATATATGTTTATTTATGTTTTTAAAAGCTGCATGTGTAATATGATGATAATTTTTTATAATTTCATTTTTTAATTTATCAATTACAGAAAATCTCCATTCACTGAAATATTCGATTGGTTTATTGTAATCAACAGCAATTTTATATATAAACAAATCAATATCTTGAATAAACTGCAATATTATGGATTTGATATTACACTTATATGGAAGACGAAATTTTGTGCCATTATGCATTAAGTTTTGTAAAATAGGTTGTTCTACAATATTAAGATCACCAGTAATGATATGACCATGTGTTGTATTTATATACTTTTGATATTTTGGGTCATTACAATAACATGGGTAATTCTTTGAAGAGACCAAATTTTTTGCAAAAGAATTGTAATTAAAAATTTTACGTCCAAGTGTGCGATTATATTTATATGTCTTGTGAATGGTAAAATTTTTTATTGGAAAATTATTATTAATGTTGTTTATTATATTGTGTAAATTTATATTATTAAATACATGATTGGAAAAATTTATAATTAATTGTGTATTATTAGTTTTATATTTAGGTTTATTAGAAAGACTTGTATTTAATAGGTTTGCTCTATAATGTAGAATATCATAAAAGATATCACAAAAATGTGGAGAATATTGATTCTTTTTAAATACCTTGAAATATTGGTTTATATATTTCTTTTTTATACTAAAAACATGTTTTCTTATAGCAAGCCAACAATAATCATTACAAAATTGTGCCTCAAGATTATCAAGCTCCTGTTGAATCACAATATCATCAGTGAATTTTTTGTTATTATGTTTACCTCTACCAGATCTAGAAGTTTTTTTTAAGTTTGAAAAATTTAATCCGGAATAAAGATTTTTATAATTTTCATATTTAGTTAAATCTGAAAATACAGGATGTGATTTTTTGTATACTAATTGATTTAATCCATAAGGATATGTAGTATTAAAATGTCTTATATATTTAGATTCTAGAAAAAGTCGTTCAGTAAAATTTTTTTGTATTTTAAGTATTTTAATAGTAATATTTTTAAAATCATGATTTTTGAAATGAGTATATTCAATATTATGAGTTGTTTGAAATTTAGAATTTTTATATTTATCAATATGAGAACGATGTAAATTTAGCCGCTTATGTAATTTTTGACAAGACTGTCCAATATATTCCATGTTACACGAATTGCATTTCAATGAATAGATTACATTGTATGCTTTGCAAAATTTTACCAAATTAAGATTGTTATTATTTGAAATCTGTGACTTATCAGCTAATGGACATGTAAGACAACGCTTAGATTCACACTCTCGAAAACATAGTACAGGCTTGGGACAATAGAATAGGTTATCTGATAACGATCCAGGAAGATCCCTAATAATCTTCCTGTACCGAGCATTAGTCCTGGATCCACCAAGGCCTAAATTGCCAGTATCTAACATTTTACTAATAACTGCCATATTTGTTTGATAGCAATAAAAATTGCAAGAAATACATATTAAATATATCTATAACATATTTAAAAAAAAAAAAAATTGTTATGAATCAATCTTAATATTACTGGAATATCCATAAAAAAAAAAAAATTAAAAAAAATATTAAGATTGACTGTTTAATACTTGATTAAATATAATACAGCTATATAATAAAACTATTTACATATATACATAAAGTCCCATTAAGCAAACTAACATCAAAAGACAACAATATAAAAACCCTTAGCAGTCATAAGTCAGTACAAAATTAATGTTGGTAAAAAAAAAAAAAAAAAAAAAAAAAAAAATCATTAGAACCTGAATAAGATTTTATAAAGATGCCCTTGAAAATTCAATAGATAAACAAATGATACCAGGAAATAATAGTAATACTAAAATATTATTATTATTAAATTATTATTAAATACACCATTAAAAGCGCAATGCAGCTATAATAACTATGTATTTCAAACAGAAGTTAATCAAAGTGATTTGTGAGCCAATTAGGCTAAATTATGGTATCATATAAAAATCAATATTTTAACTAGCTAATTGTTGAAAAGAATATTGAAAAGAATATGTAAAAACCATTCCATACCAATTTGCGCAATGCAGCATAATTTTATAGAATGTTAAATAATTATAATATCTATGAATTTCAAAAAACATATCAAGTTCTATTCTACTTAAATCTCCAAAGAGATAATCAATGATACTGTGTATACAGAATACCACATAGCTAATAAATACCATGTGCAAACATAATATTACCATAGCTGATGCTTCAATGGTAATTAGCCAAATTTTACTCATACCAAATGAATATTGAAAAAAGAAATAGAGAGAAAGGGGGAAAAAAAAAATTATAAATTGGAGTTGCAACTAAGTAAACACAAATGGATTAACAAATTAAATATGAACCATACACAATGGAAAATTAGACCACATGAGAATCAAATATGAATTGGACATGGAAAAACACATGCACATGTACTCATCAGCCTGGATGCACCCACATGTGTTTTAAATAATAATTCAGTGTTTCATAATTCCACTGGCATAATGCTAAGATCAGTAGAATCATCCAGGTACACTATATATATGAGTTACTGATTTCTGCAGATATTTCTTTAGTTAGCTGTTACATGAATGTATTAGTTTTAAAATGTAAATTACTCCACTGATATTTGCATTTAGTTGTTCCTTTTGCTTACCTAAAGTTATTATTTTAATATACATCATGCAAATCACATAAAACTTGTTAAATCACAATTTAAAGCATTTAAAAATTGATAATTCATAAAAACAACTATATGTAATTTCTTTAACGAACTTAACTATGAAAGTATGATTTCCATTGTTTACATTTGAAAATGGATGGCAGATTATAGAGATTTGCGGATTATACATCGGCGGATTTCACAGAGTCGACTGTATAAAGCTAGATAAGATATTAAAAATTTAATTTTTTTTAACAAAGAAAATAAAAATTACACAAATTAAAGAAAAAATAATCCTAGACACAATCAACTATAACAATTAAAAATGCATGACTTAATGAACTATATATATTTTGTCTTTTTTGGTAAGTTTGTCAATCAATAATTTCATATTAAATACCAAGGATGTATTTTTTTAAAATTTAGAATCAAAAATATGAATTACACACTCTAAGAATTACATTTTTTAATACAAAAGAAAAAAAATATATAAAATGGAAAACAAGTAATCCCTTTTATAAAAAAAAAAAAAAAAAAAAAAAAAAGAAAAAAAAGGAGGGTAAAGGTAATTATATGATAAATTTTCATTCATAATTTTATAATTTTTTTATGTATATTAAATAAAAAATAATTACAAAGATTATGTCTTCACTTATTAGTCAATGCTTATTCCATTAAAAATTAAAATTACTTTTTTAAATAAACAAATATTGATGCAAAACTTATAATAATTTATCTAAAAAGAAGCATTTATTTTTTTTTAAGTAAATGTTTGAAATTAAAGCAAAAATTTTATTAAGCACAGATAATAAATTACAGCTTGATCTACCAACACAAGAATTTGTATGAGATATTTAGAAAATTGTATGTAATAACTTTATTAGTAATGATTGCTTCATAAAAAATAACATGAAAGAGGAATAATAACAATAATGAAAAGTACTACTAACACTTACACATGCAAATAATAGCAAATCAGTGAACAATAAATTTGTATTTTTATGCACATAATTTTGACATAAAAGAAACACTTACACATTAACATTTTAAAGAAAATAAAATAATACAATTCAACAAGCAAATAAACAAATATAATATATGGACACATACAGCTTAGCTTTTAAATATGCAAAAATACATTTAGAAATAATATACAACTAATCATTAACAGAAACACACGTACAATATAAAACATTAGTGAAATAAAAAAGCAAAGATATTTACCAAACACTTATCCAACTGGCTTTCTGCAGAGCTAGAATCTTCTTCTGAGAGCTGAATGGAATTCAAACCTTCTTCAACTTCATTCAGCATGTAGCCAACTCTATTCAGTTTAGCTTCAAAATCATTAGGCTTTTGGAATCTGATAAACTTTTCTTGTAATTCTGAAAATCTTTCCTAAAGATGTATTTACCATCATAAATACAAAGTCTCATAGATAAAAGAAGGCATTATGGACAATAAATAAATAATAATAATAATAAAATAACAGTAAAGGAGGGATGCCAAAACTTAATTTTATTTTTCTTTTAGCCAAGAAAATTCTATGTTTCTATCCATTTTCAATGCCACCTTGCTGCATTTTTACAGGCTTTTGTTTGTGTCACCTGCCAAAGCATTAAAACCTCTTCTAAAACTTTTAAATGTGTTTTTCTCAAAATGATACTTTTTTGAAACAGTGGACATTGTAAGAAATTTAGTAATAAAGCTATCAACTTCAACTGTGGAGTAAAGTTATATGAGAAATGTATCTGGTAAACAATTATTATTATTATTATTATTATTATTATTATTATTATTATTTTCTTTTGTGAAAATAAATTTGACAGATTTTCTACATTAAAATTAATATTTTAAAACCTTATTTGTTTTTTTCAGAACTACCATTACTAAGCATCAGTGTCCACCGATCAGAAAGGAGACTATGGATTGTTTTCTTGTTCTGAGCTACCTCATGGTCAGATTAATTTTATTTTTTATGGAATTTACTGTTTGAAATTTCTTATCTAATGATAGTTTTCATTTGAAAATAACTTGTCAATTCCTTTTATCTTTAAATTTTGCAAAAATGATCATAATTTAATGAGCCATCATCCATCCTTAAAATAGCAAATATACATTTCAATAAAGACTGTTTGGAACCATAGACCATCTTGTCTTGTAGCAGAAGTAGTCTGTTGTAATTCTCATTAATAATTAAAGAATACAAAAATAAATAATGCATGATTAGATGATCTCACTAATCCTTTTATTTAATCAGAAAAATGCCAATTCCAAATTTAGGAAAAAATTTGATTGTTTAAAAATCTCACAAAACTCAAAAAATTGTTTTTAGGTCTAAAGACAACTTTAATAGTTTTGAAAGCTTGCTAATGATGTAAAACATATATATTTTTTGAAAATTGGCAGGAGAGAAGAAAAATGATAAAACATATAAAACATTAAACTTTAAAACAAAAAAAAATGCTTTGATGTGCATAAATTTGGGCTTAGACTATCATTGTGCCAAATTTGGTAGCTCTAAATGCAACAACCATTCATGTATCAATCCTCCATTTTTGCTATCTATAGAGCAAAATAGTTTTTTCAAAATTGATGTTTTAAACCAATTTCCAGGATATGAAAATCACAAAAAAGAGAGATAATTCATATTTCACTAGCAACCAAATGCAATAAAAGATATAAGAACTAGATGATACTGCTTCTCTGGGGGAAAGGGGTTGGGGGTGGAAACTAGAATAACTTTTGAGGATGGATGTAATATGAATTCTACACCCCCCAAAAAGACATTCTAAAAATAATTTTGGCTTTTGTCCCTAATTATGATGAGGATTTAAGCAAAGTATATTTGATTTGAAGAAAAAATTTTAAAATCCAATTGAAACTTTTTACAGAAAATAGCATGAATAAAACATGAAAAATTGCTGTTGTCCTTTTTCTCACTTTTAATCAATTTTATACCTATTTTCCTTACACATCATTTTTATGGGTAGCAGCATTTCATCCTTTTGAGACTAATATCATGACATTAGAACTAGTAGATTTAAACACTATTGTAAACTACAATGTTTTACACAATCGTATTAGAAAGTGACAATTATTTGAATGAAAATGAGTATTTTCTTGTATAATAACATTATATTCTTTCTCACTGATAGAAGATGTTTGTTTAATCTTTCATTTTCACTATTGTAAAACCATGGGTTTTTAGACACAAAAAGATGAAATGCTTCTATGTCTAATTTCAGTGTTGGACGAATGAATATCCAGAAAAAATTACATAAGTTGGATGCAATCATAGTAAAATGTTACAGTTTTCTGAATAAAAATACATGTTATTGTTCTAACCTTTTAAAAATAATTTTAAAAAAAAGACATCCCTTTAAAATATGCCCTAGTGCTACTTTTGGAGCAAAAATTAGTATAATACTGATCACTTTTGAGAAAACACAGTAATAATAACAATAAAAAAAATTTCAGCTTATTTGTTAGCTTTTACATATAAAGAAAATGGCTGTTATATTTCAATAAAAATAAAAAATTACTTCAATTAAATGAAGTTGTTCCTCAAGACGACAAGCTGCTTCTAAACGGCCACAAGATCTATAACGATCAACATCTTCTTCAAGAGCTTTAATGCTTGTTTCTTTTTCAGTAAACTCTGCTTCTAATTGCTAAAGATATGTAAGATAAAATATAATTAAAATTGTAACCTTGTTATACTTTATAATCTGATAAAAATAACTAATATTTGAAATAAGATGTTAACATTCAACCGACCAATCCCACCTGAGAGCTTGTGATTGATATTAAGGTTATTTATCAAAAGGTTTTATGCAAAATGGAAATATGAACTTAAATTTTGCAAATTTTGGTTAAATAAAAGTCAATAAAAGTTCTGAAAAATGTTTTGAAATGTTTTCTCCATAAAAATTATGCTGGTATGCAAGTATATAAATCAATAAATCTTTAAATTATTATTTAAAAGAAATTACTTTTGAATTATTTTTAATAAAATAACAAAAACAGCAGGGGCAGCTTTTAAAGGATTAATATTAATATAAAATTGTGATGTTAAAAATGGGTGATCTTATAGAATTTTTAGCATTGTGAATTTTGAAGAAGCAATAACCACACTTCGTTTTTTTTAAAAGTCAAAAACAAAAAAATTTGAGAAAGAGTTAATTCTTACCATCGCCGAAAAATGCAAATGAAATAAAAAAATTCATATATCCTTTTTTTTTTTTTTTTTTCCTCAACAACTCAATTTTTGGACCAAAATCACTTTTTTTTTTTTTTTTTTTTTTTTTTTTTTGCATATTTCAAATATATATATATATTCAAAAATTAATATATACCCTATTTTTTTGGAAAATAATTTTATATATACATATATATATAGATTTAGACCCAGAGAAAAGATAAGGTCAGAAAAATCAATTTCCAGCACTATCACATAAAAAGCAATTTTTGGAAATAACTCTCATTTAAATTACGGTTACATTCCAATTTATTATATAAAATACAAAAGTAAAATTTATACAAAAAAAAAATAATGTGTAAACATGGTTCTGGGTAATGAGCATGGATAATGAATCCTTGTCAGATCCATCGCTATCTCGAGAAGAATCTGATAAATTACAATTGCCATCACTATTATCACTGCCTTCAAAACAACTAATATCACTTTCAAAATCCGATAAATCGTCAAGAATATATGTTCTGTCACTTGCTAAACTATTTCATCCAGACATTTCTGATTTGAAAATACAGTAGAAAGCCGCCAATCCACAAAGCTTGGTTCCAAGTGTTGTGCGGATTGGAGGCTTTTTGTGGATTACAGGCCATGTCTATTTAATCTTTGTTTACATGTTTTTAAATTCATATTTTGGATAAATTTAGATTGCTAATACGAAAAATAAATAAATTACACATTTTAATACTATATAGATAAAGTAATAACTATGTAAAAAATAATTTATTATTTTTTAAATTTCTTAAATATGGCATCAATTGTTGTCTGCTTTAAGACATTTGGTTTATAGTTAAGAATTTTATCTTTAAGTAAGAGTTCAAAAGCAATATATATGTATTTTTTTATGTGTTTTTCAATTTTATAATTATGATTTAATGAAAAAATAAATAAATTATAAAATATATTGTCTAAGTAAAGATTTTTTATCATTAAAAAAAAAAAAAAATCACAAAAGCTCAAATTGTATTTTACAAGTATTGTATGAAGAAATGAATATATAAAATAATATACTAATTAAATGTGCTTTGATTTTAAACTATAAAGAAGAATGTTATATGATATATAATACTACATGTAAAGATAAGATAAATGTTAAAATTGGTGAAAAAAAAATTCAAAATTCAAAATTTTGTCACCATTGAAGCATTTTTCAAGAATTAAATTTCTTTTACATTTATAAATTGATTGCGGATTAGAGGCCTTTGCGGATTACAGGTTTGCGGATTAGCGGCGCTCTACTGTAGTGAACAAAGATGATATGACTCAATTTCAAAATAAATAGTGATCAACTAGTGCCATATGTCAGCTAAAATCTAATTCAAAGCCTAAATGTTGTGTTTAAAGTATTATTACTGGTTAAACGGCAGAAACATGGGAGGTGCTAGTGAATAAACTAAAAAGTACCACATCCGCTGTAATTGTGGGATGAGCAAATGATGCTACATTTGTGTTGCATGCGAAAATAGCAGGATAAACAGTCAGAGAGTTAATAGAACTTTTGTGGATTTATTATTAGATTTAAATAAAATAAAGTAAATAAAAAGTCTTGTTGAATCTAGAACATTTAATGCTAAAAAACTCATAACATTCAACTGACCAATCCCACCTGAGAACTTGTGATTGATATTAAGGTTATTTATCAAAAGGTTTTATGCAAAATGGAAATATGAACTTAAATTTTGCAAATTTTGGTTAAATAAAAGTCGATAAAAGTTCTGAAAAATGTTTTGAAATGTTTTCTCCATAAAAATTATGCTGGTATGCAAGTATATAAATTAATAAATCTTTAAATTATTTTTAATAAAATAACAAAAACAACAGGAGCAGCTTTTAAAGGATTAATATTAATATAAAATTGTGATGTTAAAAATGGGTGATCTTATAGAATTTTTAGCATTGTGAATTTTGAAGAAGCAATAACCACACTTCATTTTTTTTAAAGTCAAAAACAAAAAATTTGAGAAAGAGTTAATTCTTACCATCGCCGAAAAATGCAAATAAAATAAAAAAATTCATATATCCTTTTTTTTTTTTTTTTTTTAATATTTGATCATTATAATTAGAAGTAAATTGGTTTTCTTCTTGGGCCTTTAACAATTTCTAAAATTAACTTAAGCAATCGCGGAAATTTATTTATGAAGGAATCACTGGCAAACATCTTCGTTATAAAATTTAATAATAAGTTTTCTTCAGCAAAGCATAACATCACCTCAGCATATTGGCACAAACTCTACTGATTTGGACTGGTATAATCATAAATCATCAAATATTATAAAATGGGATACAAAAAATAAATTCAAGAAAACTATAAAATCATACGAAAATTAAAGTAGCAGTCAGAGCAGAGTGAAGAATGATATGCTGAAAAAGTGTTACGTCATCCTAGATATGATGGGCCATATACACATTTGTGGAAAGCATTTGGGAACAATAACGTAATGGCACTGTAGAATAACAAAAATCTGTTATAAAACAGAAATTGTACTTATTATGAGCAAAATACCTAATGATATATGGATAACTAAATTTTAAAAGTTCAACTGCATCATAATTAAAAATAAATAAGATTAGATAAATCATATAAATAACAGACAAATTTAGTAATCTTGTTACTCTTAGATAATTTTACAGATAATTAGCAAAATTGTATTTAAATAAATTGAGATCTATCTCACTATTTTATTATTATTATTAATTAATTTATTTTTATCAAGAAGTATCTTTTATCATGGGCTTGGCAAAGAGGTGCAAAGGATGCTTCCTAGATTTTGAAATTAATTCAAAATTCCGGAAATTAATTCCTGGATTCGAAATTTTCTTATATTTAATGTATTTTAAAATAACGAAAAAAATTATTTACCCAAGTGACTTAAAATGATTAAACCTTAACAGAAAAAACTGAAGAAGGGTAAAAGCATTTTTATTTATTGTGATATAATATCAGTTTAGCCAAAAAAGTTCCCAAAGTATATCTCGCCTATTTCCAAAATTCATTTGGTAGTGCTGATATTTTTTTTCTTTTTCTTTTCTTTTTTTTTTTTTTTTTTTTTTTTACAAACTTTATTTTGTTTTATTAAATAGATATGAAAACTGCAAAATATGCAATATCAAGAATTAAAAATTATTAAATTTTAATAAATAAATTAATGAGAAAATTAACTTACAGCTAATTCATCAGGCACATCATGAGAAGAAATATCATCATTGATTCTGTTTTGTAAAACAGTATCAATGTGAGATATCCAAGCCTGCACAGTCAAAATTTGTCTTTCACATTGTTGGGCTTCAGCAATGCTATTTTCTAGGACTTGTTGCCTTTCTCGACCCTAAAATTAATAAATCAATTTTCTAATCAAAAGTTATGAAAATTGCACATATCTTTGTTAAACAAAATTTTACTTAGAAACTTTATTAGAGATACAACATACCAACAAGAGATTTATAAATATTTCAAGTATTAAATTACAACCCAAAATGAAAAATCAGAAATTAAAATACAGCAAAACCTGTGAAACAATACATGTCTATAACGAAAAAATTTCATGGTCCTGATAAAAAGGGTACCATATACTACAGCTGAAATTGCCTGAGAATAGTCCAGACCTTAAATCAATAGAAATTGTAGATTCGCAACTAAGCAAACATGTTTATCAGAAATAACTCTGCAATTAAGCCTGGTTAATAGAAACAATAACTAAACCTTGGTTTCATATTAAAGAAGTCATAGTACTAAAAAACTAGATTCATTCTACGGGAAAGCGTTTTAAGGCTGTTAATAATAGTAAAGTTTATTCAAATAAGAATTAAGTGGCTGGGTGAAATGTTTTGTACAGCTAATTTTCTCCATATCAGTTTTCTTCTTAACAACTACTATTAAAAAAGAAATATACTTCTGATGATTATTGCATCATATTCTGGATAAAACTATCTTTCTATTGATATGCAAATTTACAACTTTATTTCAAAATTAATTGCCGTTATAAACTATCAATCTTTAGAAATAGAGTTTTTCAAAAAGGTTTCCATAATTTTGCCCACTACTCTAGATACAAATAAATATGGAATAAACAGATAAACATTGATTTTTACTTTTCCCTTTACAATGAAAGATACAACAACTTTAATAGCTTACAAGGTTTTCATTTCTATTATTCATGTTTAAATACAACACACACAAAAAATAATAACTAATTAATAGGCAGATACAACACTAATTTGTATTATTTTATTTCTAAAATAAAGATATACATCCCTAATTCATTATAGTCTCAAAAATATTTTAAAAGTTGGCTGATAAGCTTGAAAGCAAAACAAAACAAAATATTAAAAAAGAATGAGCTCATTCACATGATTTTATTTAATATAGACAAATAACTCACCCTTTAAACAATTTGTATTCATTAAGTTTAGACTATTTTCACTGAACAAGAATACAGCATATAACATTATACATTCAAACCTTGGTATACAGAACCTAGTTATATAAAACATTTTGTATATAATGAAACATAATTTGTTTCTCTGTTAGTTTCTTATGCATTCCTATACATTGCATACAATGAAAATCTGTATATAGTCCAAAAGATATGTCTCTGCAGGGTTAGATTGTATTACAAAAAAGGAAAAAAAACTTTCATGGTCAGTGAAACAAATAGTAACTAAATTGAAGATTTTTAAGGACGGAGTGGCATAAGATCAAGCAGGGCGGTCGCTCTGCCAAGCCAAGCTTAAAAAAAAAAAAAACGCCACACAAACAACGCCAAGAACTGAACTAGACCGCTACTGCTTATTTACAGGAATCAACTTCGCAATGTTAAATCGACAAAACATGCCAGATTAAAATATCAGATATATAATAAACCAAGCGTCGCAGAAATAAAAAACGAAAACTAGAAGAATATAATGAAGAATTTCTTCAATTTAAGACCAAACTCATCTTCATAAGTGATTTATAAACAGAGATATAGATTTTTTTTAAAAACGTCGAGTTACTTAAAATGATCACTTTTTTCTTCGTCAACCTTTTTTTTTCAAACAACCTACAGACCTTAATATTCGGCAGAATAAAAAAAGGATTGCATTTTTGGACAAGTAATTACGTAATCTATGTGCTTTTATAAAATTCAGTGTAAAAAAATATTATTTTCTATCCTTAATTAGCAAAAAACTGTTAATTAACTTGGCGATTAAAAAATTATGCCAAAACAGAGATAAAACCCGCCAACGACCATGTACCATCTCTATAATAAAACCGTATGTCATGTGACTGTCCTCAACAGTTCCGGGATGCCGCTTCACTGTTTCATATGCCAGGCAGCCATTTTTATTCAAAATTATTTTTTCTAATAAAACTGCATAAAAGTTACATTTTTAGAAAGATCGTTCAAAATAAATTAATATTTGAGAGATGACTTACGTTCAATTATGTATACATTCTGCAATAACTTCAGTTTCAATTAGGTTCGCTGTTCAAATTCTCTATCCATGAAAGTAAACAACAACAAAAAAAAAGATTCATTCGTTGTGAACGTTTAAAATATTAAACCATGAATTTTTGGACCGCTGCCTGGTGTAAAAAAAAATAATCAGCACCAGTGAGACAGTCAAAGTTTACCATAATTCTGTTCCATACAACTCAACTTCCTTCGGATCTTTTCTTGATGTAAGTTGAACTCCGTGGTTGAACTCATGTAATAATATTTAATGGATCAAATTTCGAAAAAAATTGTCAGCTTTTATTTTTCGTGTGTATTAATTAGAAACGATATTTTAATTTTGAAATCAAATGTTTTGATTTATGATAATATTTCTTATTTATCTATTTTCTATTTTAAAGAAAAATGTGAACGTCATGTATTTTAAATTGGAACAGCTGTCACGGACGCACCAGGGTTGGCGGAATTTTTGTTTTGCGCCATTTTGGTGAGAAAATCTCATTTTCAGGTACCTATTGGAGATTACTAAAACAGCATATACTTTTATTTTATTATGAAATAGTTTATTTTATATTAAAAACACACACACAATGATTAATTTATTATAAAGTGGGTTAAGCGGTTTTTGTCAAGAAAGATGAAATACATAACAACAAAAAATATGCGAAATGCCACCACGATCGCAAAAGTTCTTGATTTGTCTATTAGATTTTTCCGGTTTGGCTAAGGATTAAGGAAAAAAATAAATTATGAATAAAAATAATTTGTTACAATGCTTAACATACATTTAAGGGCGACCAAACTGGTCGCCAGTGGCGGCTAGTCTCTATAATAAAACCGTAAGTCATGTGACTGTCATCAACAGTTCCGGGATGTCCGTTTCACTTTTTCATATGCCAGGCGGCCATTTTTTTTTCAAAATTATTTTTGCAAATAAAACTGCATAAAAATTACATTTTTGGAAAGATCGTTCAAAATAAATTAATATTTGAGAGATGACTTACGTTCAATTATGTATACATTCTGCAATAACTTCAGTTTAAATTAGGTTCGCAGTTAAAATTCTCTATCTATGGAAGTAAACAAAGAAAAAAGATTCATTCATTGTGAATGTTTAAAATATTAAACCATGAATTTTTGGATCGCTGCCTGGCGTAAAAAAAAATAATCCGCACCAGTGAGACAGTCAAAGTTTACCTTAATTCTGTTCCATACAACTCAACTTCCGGATCTTTTTTGACGTAAGTTGAACTCATGTAATAATATTTAATGGATCAAATTTCGAAAAGAATTGTCAGCTTTTATTTTTTGCGCGTGCAAATTAGAAACGATACTTTAATTTGAAATCAAATGTTTTGATTTATGATAATTATTATTTTTCTATTTTCTATTTTAAACGAAAAATGTGAACATCATGTATTTTAAATTGAAACAGCTGTCACGGACGCACCGGGGTTGGCGCGATTTTTGTTTTGCGCCAAATATGTTTAAGAATCTCCGCATTAGCGAACATATTGCAAGTGATAAGCAAACGGACATGAAGCATAAATTCTTAAGTGGGTTAAGCGGTTTTTGTCAAGAAAGATGAAATACATAACAACAAAAAATATGCGAAATGCTACCGCGATCGCAAAAGTTCTTGATTTGTCTATTAGATTTTTCCAGTTATGCGAGGAATTAAGGAAAAAAATAAATTATGAATAAAAATAATTTGTTACAATGCTTAACATACATTTAAGGGCGACCAAACTGGTCGCCAGTGGCGGCTAGTCTCTATAATAAAACCGTAAGTCATGTGACTGTCATCAACAATTCCGGAATGCCCGCTTCACTTTTTCATATGCCAGGCGGCCATTTTTATTCAAAATTATTTTTTCGAATAAAACTTAATAAATGTTACATTTTTAGAAAGATCGTTCAAAATAAATTAATATTTGAGAGATGACTTACGTTCAATTATGTATATATTCTTCAATAACTTCAGTTGAAATTAGCCTCGCAGTTGAAATTCTCTATCCATGAAAGTAAACAAAAAAAAAAAAAAAAAAAAAAAGATTCATTCGTCGTGAAGGTTTAAACCATGGAGATAATCGTTCGTAAAGTAAGTTTTCCGTGAAAATTTTTTTGGAGCGCTGCCTGGTTTAAAAAAAATAATTCGTACCAGTGACACAATCAAAGTTTACCATAATTATGTGCTATACAACTCAACTTCATTCTTTATCTTTTCTTGATGTAAGCTGAATGTAAACAAATACAACTCCTGTAATGATATTTAATGAATCAAATTTTGAAACAAATTGTCAGTTAATTTGGTATTTATGTATTATACGTGCAAGGAAGAGAGACCACTGAAAATGATTGTTAATCACCAATCATATTTACCATTATTAATTACCAATCGCTTTCAAAACAGTAATTTAATATACATTTACAAAATACATAACATCATTAAGTACTTTTGTATTATTTGGGCGCAAATCTCGCCAATAGCATATTTAAAATCGCCAATACCAGCTTTTATTTTTCGCGTGTGCAAATTAGAAACGATACTTTGATTTTGAAATCAAATGTTCTGATGGAACAGCTGTCGTAGACGCACTGAGGCACTATATTAACTATAGAGTGGCAATATAGAGAGAAAAAACGGGTTGCTGTAATTAGAATTATAGGCGGTAATGTTGGCGTGGCGTATTTACAAGTTACGGATCTTAATAGTCAGTAGACATTAAGCAGAAATGCCAAAGTAAGGGAATTATGCAGTTATGAAAACTCCTAAACTATATCAAAATAGGAGAGCAGAGAAAAACAGAGTCGAACAGAGACCGGCATCTAGAAGGAAGTTCGTGAATTTTAATCAGATTCTACGCCACGGGTCAAAAGTGCTGACAGCAAATATGGTTTAAAAGGAATGTGATTATCAAAACTGGCTTCCAAAAGTTCAATGTTTCACCAAACCATACTCGAAAATTAAGTGTTATAATATGCACCCCGATTATGTCACATTATTCAAGACGTTTTAAATGAGAATAATGATAGATTTTCTAATCTTCCGTAATCAAGTCTACAGCCAAAGTTAGCGAGAAACAAACAAACAAACAAACAAAAGAATATTGGCAACAATATGGTTCAGTGTAAATGTGGATATCATTAAAGACTTTCACAAAATAGACTTCAATGCACCAAATCGTATTAACTAAAATACGCCATTTGGCAATGGATCCAATTACGGAAAACTACTTAATATGTTTAAGAATCTCCTCATTAGCAAACATATTGCGACTGATAAGCAAACGGATATGAAGCATAAACGCTTAAGTTGGTTAAGCGGTTTTTGTCAAGAAAGACGAAATACATAACAACAAAAAATATGCGAAATGCTACCATGATCGCAAAAGTTTCTGATTTGTCTATTAGAATCTTCCGGTTTGGCGAAGGATTACGGAAAAAATAAATTATGAATAAAAGTAACGTGTTACAGTGCTTAACATACATTTAAGGGAGACCAAACTGGTTGCCAGTGGCGGCTAGTCTGTATTATAATAGCACAAATCAGTTACAAGTTATAACAACATCAAATTTCATCTGCAAGTCAGCCATTTTCTTCTGAAGATATTAAAAAAAAAATAAAACTTCATAATTATAAGAACACACATTTTATCAAACAATTAAATATGATTGCAAACTGTGGCAGATGACTGTTTCCAACAAGAATAAGTATGAGAAATTCCCGTAAGCGTATCGATCTGGGTGGCTCAGTCGCAGAGCGTCGGCACGGTATGCGTAAGGTCCCAGGTTCGAGTCCTGGCCCAGGTCAATTTTTCACTCGTGTTTGTTTAGTGCATTTAATTGTCTGATAAAATGCGTGTTCTTAAAATATTGTAAAATAAAGTAATCAGACGTAGTGTTTATGCTTTAAAAAATATTTTAAATATATAATATACGTGTTTGAAAGATCTTTAAAAATAAATTAGTTTTTGAGGGAAGATGTACCTTCTAAAATGTATACATTATGAGTTATCGGCATTTAAAATTTCTTTCCAAACGTAAACAAAATTTTTGAAATGAATTAAATGTGATTCATTTATTTCTAAAAAAAATTTTGTTCGCAGGAATACCTTTCACGTCATTTTTCTATAAATTAATGAAATCCAGTTGTTAAATTATTTTTGTTTTAGAAGTGAAGTTTCCATTTAAATTTATTGTAACAGTACAATGTTTAATTGAATAAAATAATGTAAATCTAAGAAATTGCTAAGAAATTCCAAACATGCACAGGGCAATGCAATAAATAAATAAATAAATAAACAAAAAATAAATAAATAGATAAATAAAAAAATAAATAAATAAAAATCAGCTTTCATAAATTCTAAAAATTGTTCATATATCTCAATCACAATCTAAAGGAGGGTTTATTTCTATATTATTCTACATATAATAGTAATTTCAGCAAATATATTAAATTCCAATGCGATCTGTTTTAAACTTTAAGGTAGTTTATAACACATGATAAAAAATTTATAAAAAAGAATGGCGCGTCACAGTTCGGGGAGAGGATTGGGAGGAGCGTGAACAAAATTAGGAAGTATAATAAGGCTATCTGTTTGAAACTTTACGATATTTTATAACACATAACGTAAATTTTAAAAATAAAGCTGCGTCAAAAATTATAGGGAGGGGCGGAGCGCGTTTTGCCTACACAAGGGGGGGGGGGGTGACACTTTTCTAAATTTTAACGATATCCGTCATGTCACATATCGTTACAAAGGACTGTGACCACTTATTCATGTTATGCACCACAGGTAAAAACCCCACATTTTGCCCCCCCCCCCCCCCCCGACACTACTCATGTGATATATTGTTCGAAAGGCCTGTGACCGCTTATTCATATTATGTATCTTCGGGGTCCATCCTCCCACTTTCACCTCCCCCCAAAGGGGACACTTTTCTAAATTTTGTAGGCACCTCTCATGTGATATATCGTTGGAAAGGTCTGTGAACGCTTAATCAAATTATGCAGGTGTGAGGGGGGAGGTATTTTCTGAATTTTGCACATATCCCTCATGTGATACATCGTTGAAAAAGTCTGTGACCGCCTAATCTTATTACGCATCTCCGGTGTTCATCCCCCACTTTGCCCCCCCAAACGCGATTAGCTTTCACCACCAGTGGGCGCTTTCCTATTTCTGTTTCTATGGGTCAGATCACGATGGGGTATGGCTCATTCGACTCGACATCTATAGAGCTTTCCGATTTTAGTTCGTTTTTTCACCACCAAGGGGCACTTTCCTATCTCTGGTTCTATGGGCTAGATCACGACGGGGTATAGCTCATTCGACTCGACATCTATAGCCTTAACGATTTCAGTGCCCGAGGTTTGTATAGAACAGATTGCGCTACCTGGTGGTGGAAGATAGAACTTGAGCATGCGCAGCACGACTGCTATACGGTGCCGAAGGCAGCCGGGACCCGTGTCGGAAGTTCGTTTGTTTAGATGTTTATACAATTCGATGTGCAAATTAAGGGATTATCCGGTGCCGAAAGCAGCGTGGAACCAGGTCGGAGGTTCGTGGTTTATCTTATTCGAGGTTTTAAAAGGATTGAGGCCCCGGTGTAAGTTAGGGGCCCGCTAGCGGGCGAAGCCAGCTAGTGCTAATAATAAAAGAGCGTGATATCACATTTGATTTCAAATGCAGGGCTGACACGCTATGTACGTATTCCATTTTTATTCATTTAATGGATTAGTCAATGATATTTTTTAACGGAGGATAACAAGTATTATAACAAGCCACATTTAGTATGTTTTTTTTAAGAGTGTAATTAATTTAATTGAAAAATCTACTGCTATTTCTAGTTAACCCTTTAAACAAAGACTGAAAGTAAAATGTAATTTTAAATTATTTCTCATGTTTAGATTATTTAAATTATGTTCAATATATTTAAAAAAAAGAAATGATATCTACAAAAACAACTTTTCAAAAGTAAAAAAAGGCCAAGCGTAAAAAAAAAAAAAGTTGTGGCTAAAAAATGGTGTGATATCAAATTTCCAAGCTATTATATTGCTTATTTAACTTTTTTCCATTAAATAAGTTATCATATATATAAGTCGAGTGCCTACGTATATGTTAATAGAAATCGTTTTCTCCTGTACTAAATACATCCTAACGAGTTTCTGAAAATTCAATTTTTTTCAAATTATGCATGATGGGCTTGGCGGTCATCTTTCCATATTTCTAAGCACCCAAATTTCTAAAGTAAAAGCGTAATATGTTTGCAATGTAATATGTTTATAAAAATTTCGAACTTCAGATTCTAACTACGGAAAGATAAATTAGATAAGACTGATATTTTGATAAATTGATTTTTACTAGTTTGAAATTAATAATTACTCTAAAAAATAAATCATAAGATGAATCTTTAAGATAAGTCATCATTATCATAAGACACAATTTTCAGAGCATACAAGTCTATAAATGAAACTCTTAAATATTTGCTTAAATAACAATTTTGAACTTCGGATTTTAACTACGGATTTGGGTGGTTAGAATTTTGTGAATAATATGCAAAGATGGCCGCCAAGCCCATCATGCATAGTTTGAAAAAAATTGAATTTTCAGAAACTCGTTAGGATGTATTTAGTACAGGAGAAAACGATTTCTATTAACATATACGTAGGCACTCGACTTATATATATGATAACTTATTTAATGGAAAAAAGTTAAATAAGCAATATAATAGCTTGGAAATTTGATATCACACCATTTTTTAGCCACAACTTTTTTTTTTTTTTTACGCTTGGCCTTTTTTTACTTTTGAAAAGTTGTTTTTGTAGATAAATTATACCTTAGCTGTATCACAATTGTAAAAACTTTCTTTAAGGAATTAAAAAAAAAATTCCATTATCCAAAAATAATATTCAGAATATACATCATTTAGAAAATATGTAAAATATATATATATATAAATAATATAGCTAACAATAATGATTCTGAATTACTAAATAGTAACATATTAAAAAAAAAAATTGTTTGAAATATCATAATAAATTTATGATATACTCCAGAAATTTATTGGATGCTTTCACATCAAGCTCCTACATAAATTATTACAGCATCAACAATGTGTAGTATTTACAGAAAATATCTTATGAAAATGCAATGCATACATACTTGTCTGCTAAGGTCTTCCCATCTCTTAGTAATCAAATCAACATCATGTTGCACAGAAGTTGACATGATGCTTTTTTCAACCAAATAACGTCCAATATTTTGAATTTTTGGAACTCTCTCAGGAGGATGATGCCTTAAATAATTTTCTAAATCCTGTTTAAATTACATACACATAAATATTCAATATGGCTAGAAAAATAGGCTACAGAGGAATGTGACCATAGATATACATACACAAAGGTAAAGAAAAATGTTATAGATAAATAATAATAATTAAAACAACATGTTACAAAATACTAACATCTAAATTTTCAGATATTTCCTCAGCATCAGCAGCAGATTCAGGAGATCGTTTTAATTTCTTTTCTAATCTGTCTAACCAATCACTTTCCATCATGACTAGACCTAAAAAGTAGTTTCCCATTATAAAAAAGCATACAAATGAAAACATAGAAAGACACAGACTATATATATTTAGGCAATATGAATATCTATTCATAACAATTCTAAGAAATATTTAATATTCATGCAGAACTTTGGTTATATTTTAGTCAATAATATTTTTCAGTCTCCAATTATTTAGTTCATTTGTTATACATATAAAAGAAAATGTTTTGTATTTAATTAAATTATTTTTTAATTGAAATTGCTATCATACAAAGACTTGTAATCATTAAATCATCTGCTAAAGAACATATTTTTAATTTAAAAGCAGAATAAATTTGATTTAAGTAATATTGCAACTGAAAATTTCTAATTAATTTTGATTTCTATAAAATAGAAATTAACATCTTCTAGAAATTCTATAAAACAATCATTGTTTTTTTATATTATTCACATGCTCCTATCCCAATGCATACCTTGCGCAAATCTGGTTGTCTTACAGAGAGTGAGTGATCACACGAAATCATTCAGAACTTCAAGTAACATCCATTTTCCCTCTCCTCTGGAGTCACAAGCTGAATACGCATTTTTGCGATTTTCAAAAACTAAACATGGTTTGTGACATGTTCCATTGCAAATTTGTTTGTCTTGATTTCCACTAACAACCCTCTGTGTTTGTCAGAGAATATCTGAACATCCTGTATATATATGCAATATTCTTTTGAATTTATTTTTTTAATATATTTTTAGTATATTCTAAAAATTTCCTCTCCCATGATTTTTGTAATAATGCCTAACAACATTTAAAATGAAATGCATTTTCTTTTAGAAAATTATTTTGTCAAAATAATAAATTCTATATTTGAAAACACTAAAATACAATCACATAATAAGATAGCATTATGAAATTTGCCTTGAAGTTGAAGTTTATTCAGGTGCTTTGCAATTTAAAATGAAAATTATAAGTACTTGTCTATTAGTGGTCTTTTAATAATCCACATTATGATTTACCAATTTAAAATAAAAACGATAAACTTATTTAACATTTAAAACTTTTGGAAATATGAAAAAGATTGAAATTTGATGATGGAAAACTGTCATATTTCTGCATAAGAAGGTAGATCTGTTTATCTTCACTACTCATATTTCCAAGATATTTTCTGGATTGACGATGTGTAAGTATGTGTTTAGGAATTTATTATAAGTTTTTAATAAACACTATTTTTTAAGCACATATTCGGCTTTTATAAACTTATTTGGCGATATATAAATCATTCTACAAATAATACTTATAGTATTTTTAAATTTCTTTAACTGCTATGGACATCATATTTTTTCATTCAGTAGTGAATGATTTCGAATGAGGTATTTAATGTAATAAAAAACAATAAATATATTTTAAAGGAAGTGTATTTTCTTTAATAGGCTTGGTGAAAGCACTTTGCTTATCGTTTAAAAAGTATAAGTTTCCATTCAGACAGTTTATTTTTCTAATGTTTAGGTAGATTGTTGGTAGTTTTCTTTATACTTTTGTGCTGTAGCTCATCCTAATGTTGTATTCTTTCCAAACTTCAAGAGACTCTACATATCAAACATAAAATTTCAGTTTTCCTTTGAATATAATTGTATTGTAAATTATCCTTTAAAAAAAACTGATTTTTAACTTTAGATAATTATATTTATTCAAAGTGGTAGAGAACTCTAACATATTTTTTTTTATAAATCCTGTAATGTCTTTGAGCATGTCCATAACATGTGTGGTATATCAATAAGAAATCATCAAGTAGAATTCATTAACAATAACACAATTACTAACCTAAGTAATGAAAATAATTAAAGAGCTTATATCCAAAATCCATATATTCTTAAGAGAAGAACCTGGATGACATATTCTGGTTTTGTGTCAAGTACAAAAATAATAATTTGTGACCCTTTCAAAATGACTCATTTAAAAGCTATTTAATTTTATATTTTGATTTTTTTTTTATTTAACTTTTTAATTAGCACTAAATTTTATTAATTTTACAATACAATTCTTATTATTTCATAAATATAGCATATTATTCCATAATGTAATGTAAAGTCAAAGAGGGTAGTAAGTATAGTTACGATATAAAACAAATAAACATTAAAAGTACAATACAGTGAAAATTCTATGAATATTTAAATTTTCAAGCTCAAGATCACATACTTTGCTATGCTCCAAATGGTTATCTTTGTACCCATGATTTCTTGAAGCTAAAATTTAAAATTGAGTTTTATCTACCTATTTACATCACTGCTGCCAGATGAGCGGGATTTAAAAAAAAAAAAAAATTATGTAGAATGCTACCACATTCTGAAGAGGAATATTCCCCTCATACAATAAGGGAATAAAAAAGAAAATTATTACTATTCAAAAATAGTTGTAGCATTTTGAATTTGAAAAAAAACACGCTCCACTGGCACCACTATATACATATCTTTCTCATGTTTACCATCTCTAAGACCACAGCTGATGCAAATGTGTTCGTGCAAAGTACATTTTCAGCATGTGTGTTTGAACAACTGAATTTAACACAATTAAATGCCAAAGGCTTGGAGGGCCACAGATAAGTTGTTGGCGAGCCACGTGTTTGACATGCCTGATTTACATGGACACAAAAAAGAATTCAGTATTTTATGTTAATAATAATTGCTGGAAGTGTTTTTGCAGTTGCTGAATGCATTTTAAAATTTAACTCATTTTCTGTCTATTACTTCGTGTGTATAAATTCTGTAGATTAGATACAGGGCAGCACAAACGTTCTCGAGTACATTCTGTTTATTGACGGAAATTCCAGAAGGGGAATTTTAAACTGGGCTACGTGTTTCTTAACAGTATTAAAATTTAGCATTCTATGTAGTATATGTACAAATCTATGGATCATATAAAGGGCTGCATTAAAGAGTTTGGATATTTTTCTGAATATTGTTTGTAATTCCTGAAATTGGGTTTTTAAATATGTTATGTGTTATCCAAATTGTTTATTTAGACATTGGGCGGGGCTAGTTGAGCTTAAGCCAAAAGTTAGGCCTCCCTGACCGGCTTGACTTTGACTACTTAGACATTATCATTCACCTTATCAAACGGTAAAGATTTGAAAAAATATTTTGGAAGTGTTGGAAAGTGTTACATAATCTATGCTTGTGTTTTATTCTGCTGGAACTGAGATTAAGGCTTTAATCTGAAAAAGATGAAATGTGCCTCCGTGAAAATTAAGTCATATATAAAGAAAAGGTACACTTTTCAATCATAAAACTAAAATAATAATAATAAAAGAAAAAAGCAATTTTTCAATTTTTATTAACACTTTCCATACAAAATTGAAAAGTGTTTATGAATTTGGTTGGTTTGTTTGTCTGTCTATCTGTCTGTCCATGCTCTAACTCACGTAAATATATTTGGATTGCCATACAATTGATATATGTTATTCAAGCTTAATATGGCATCTTAGGTACTGAAAATGAAGTGTGTAGCATTTATAGTTCATTAACAGGGACACTCAAAAGAGTTCTGTTACATTACAGCCTATGGGAAAAAATCGTTTGAGGTATATTTTAATGATGTAAATATATTTCAAACATGTTGAAATTGATATATATCACTGAGGTGCAAGATGCTTACTATAGACAATGGAGCACATAGCATTCATCATCCATTTACAGGGACACACAAAAGATTTCAGTTACAGTATTGTCTATGAACAATAATTGTTGGAAGCGTGTTTTCAGCTGTGGCATGCATTTTTAAAATTAAATTTTTTGTATATTAATTGTGTGTGTTAATGCTATAGATCAAATACAGGGCTACACAAAAGATGTTGAGTACATTATTGTTCATTGGCTGAAATTGACAAATAGAAATTTTCAAATACGCTATGCATTTTCTAACTGAACTAAATTTTAGCATACTATGTAGCATATATACAAATCTATTGATTATATACAGAGCTGCAGAAAAAAATTCAGATATTTTTCAGATTATTAATGGCAATTACTGAAACTGGGTTTTCAAATATGTTATCTAAGTAAACAATTTGGAAAACACATATCACTTTTCCCTTTATTAATCTATAAAGTTTTGTTACAGTATTCTGAATGTGTTGGAAAGTGTTTCAAAATCTATGCTTAAAACATGATTTATCCTTTTTGTTTATTCATGTTAAATCTTCTAAATTAAAATTGGATTTTAAAATCATTACTTTAAAATCATTACTAAATATGCAGTGTTTAAATATTTAATCAAGATTACATTCATTTTTAAAGCTTAGAAGCTTTTAAAGTTTAGATATCTTGCAAACTGACTCTTTTAAGAAAGTGAAATGGGACTTTTTTTTTTTTTAGGTAGAAGCAAATCTTGAAAAATTATACAAGGGCTTATTTTCTGATTAGGTCCTTTTCTTTTTTAGAGGGGCAGGGGGTATTTACATAAAAGCTTATAATTTAAATATTACTGTATTCAACAGAAAACATTACTGAAAAAGAAAAATATAAATTAAAAATATAAATAAAAAATCATACTGCGGAATTCACTATATTTAGAAGACATTTCTTTATAGCTAGAGGCAGATTCTTCAATTTGAGATACAATTTCATCCCATTTTGATTTCAACTGCAGGTACTCCTGGGTCAGCTCATCAAAAGACTGATGTTTCATAGATGCTATGTTGTTCATGGTAGATGACAGATCTTCAAATTCTCGTTTTTTGTTTTCTAATTTATTTAAAAGCATCTGAAATTAAAGTTTAAAAAACAGCATAAATGAATTTGAAATTAAAATACTGGTGTTTTTGATACAAGTATGATTTATGGCAAGTAACACTTTGGTAGTTTTTTTTTTTTTTAATACTAGAGGAGGGAGGGGAGGCTCTGTCTTCTGCTTAATAACACTTGCCAACCCACGTGAATTGCAACGCAATTCACATTGCGACTGCTATGCAATGCCAGCTCACTTTGCTAGCTGGACACTTTTTAAAGCAACTCTAGCCAGAATGACTACTATTATAAATCATTTTAACATATGAAATTTACAAAATTTTTCAATGTAAAAAAAAAAGTTATTGAAAACTCTTTAAAGTATTTTGTAGAGATCATTGATATAAAACATAACAGAAAAAATGAATATGGGAAATCTTTTTGATATCTTATTGTACAATGAAGAAAAATATAAATTTTGGGGGTGTAAACATGATATCTAATTATTTCTTTTTTTTACAATTGGCATTTATGAGGTAAAAAATAGCTAAAAATCTAAAGAAAAGGAAACAGAAAAAATAAGAAAGATCAAAGGAGAAACAAAAAACAGAAACACAAGAAAAAAAAAAAAACAGAAAATTGCAAGTTTACAGAAAATTTTCTTTTCAAAGTTCTATTTTTTAATAAATTTACAGATAATAATTAATTATTTAAGTATGTAAAAATTAAACAACATAAAATATTCACATAATTTCAATACCTGGAATTTCTTGTTTTTGGATATCAAATCGGAAGCATTGGTTATAGAACCATGTTCAGGAATTTCAGATTCAAACTTCTGCAACCATGCACTAAGCTCAGCTATTTTTTCAGTCATTTCTTGGCTTCCATGAAGTGCATCTCGTAGTTTCTTGGATTTAAGATTGGCTTCTTTCACCAACTAAATTAACAAAACTAATTTTTAATACAGTAGCAAAAAAATTTTTGAAATAAACTTCAACATAGAAAATAGACAAACATAGGAACTCAGTTATCAGAAACTTTTTGGATAAAAAATATCAAGTTCATTTGCTGCTATTTAATTATTCATCATAGCATATAGATAAGGATTAATCTTACAAGCCTCATGTTTTCATATTAAATAGGGTACTTTTTGGTTTGTCGGGTGCCAGTTAAATATATATATATATATATATATATATATATATCCTGTGCCGGTTGTAAATGTATATATATACACACACATATATATATATCCTGTACCGGTTGTATAAGTATATATAGATATATATTTCACTGGCGCCCAGCTAACCGAAAAATACCTTAAATAGTAACTGACAGCCACATTCATATCTGTCAATTTTATTGCATATGAGTAAGTGGCATTTGTAATGCACAGTTTCTGAGGAAAATAGTTCTCCCAACCTTACTACTAACTGGTTCACTTTAAATGTGACTGTGTTTAATACCATGCAACTATTTTTGGGGGGAAGACCAAAATGCATGATCCCTAGCATTAATTTTGGCCTAGTTCAATAGCTGAAACAAAAAAAAAAAAAAACTACCACATAGAAAACAACTGCAAACCCAATGAAGCAATAAATATTGATAAAGCAATTAATAAGTTGACTACACATTTTAAATATTTATGGACAGCTAATACATACCTATCTTGGCTGTGTAACTGCAATAAAAAAAATACATACCATCATCTTACTATGCTAAAAGAATTGGTAAATTCACATTTGTGTCCTTATACAGAATATTTAATATCTGAATATTAGATGACACTATATGCCTACTGCAATAATTGTACCTCATAACACATACATTTATTACTAGCCTCCAGCAAACATTATTTAAAGAAGATTTAACATATTTTAAAAATAGATTAATTTTAACACAATTATTCAAATTGGTAAAGAAATCATACGAGTTGTAATTTTCCAACTGGACGAAAAATGTCCGGGCCAGGATTCGAACCTGGGATCTCTTGGCTGAAGCGGCCACGCTCTACCAACTGAGCTATCCCGTTCGAATCTGGCGGGCATAATTCATCCGGTTAACTGGTGCTATAAATGACTGATTTTTCTTTTAAAATCTTACATACATGAAAATCTTATCTACAAAAATCTTATCTATTAGAGTAAAATCTTGGCCATTTAAATAGATGTTAGCAGACTGAAAGTTTAAATAGTTAGATAAATGAGTGTTTTATATATATATATATATATATATATATATATATATATAATAGAAATCTACTATCTTTTGTCTTCATCAATTTTCGAGAAACTGAATATGGAAAATGTTAAAAATAATTAATAAAGAGTAGAAGGTAAGAATATTTATATAATTAGTTATTTATTGTTGGTAGAAAATAAAAACAAAGCACAATATAACTCCAGCTGACTTCAACATCCTTCCAGCTGAGTCAGGAGAATAGGTACATTTTTTAATTTTTCATTTTTCATTTTAACCCTTAACTGCTGTGACAGAAATTGTCACATAACTACTGTGAGCAGTCTGTGAGACCACTGGATTAAAATATGAATAAAAGGTTTGATTAACTCAAAGAATAGCGTTTCTATACTTCTATACTAAACATTTTGTACAGAACTATTAAAAATAAAATTCACCTATTCAAAAGTCTCTAGTGACAGTACTAAAGCTCCAAACAAAATAAAATTTTAATAGTATCTATAGTTAAACAAGAAATTACAAGTTAAACAATGAAAATTGAAAAAAGCAGTAGTCTGTGAGATCACTAACATCAGTTAAGGGTTAAGGAGCAAACACCAGATTTAATACAAATTAAAGAAATTGGTCTCATTCCTTCTATGTTCACGTTTCTGGCAAGAAAGGCAATTTGCAGAGAAACTTTAAATTAGGCTTACCAAATGTAATCAAATGGATATGAGGTAATTATATCAAAGTGCTAAAAATTTGTTGAATCATAGTTTAAAAATTGCCAATAGGCTGTTATAGAAACATTCAATTAATGCCATCTAAAACTTTTATGTGTCCCTGTAAACAAATTTTAAGAGCAACATACTTGATTAAAAACCTCATCGAAGATACTTGCAAGATCAATACGCTGTCTCAATTAAGTTTGTTGGTTTGAATTGGTTCAGTATTTCAGACGTTATCGTGATAACTTTTTTTTTTGGGGGGGGGGGGGGAGGGGGTCCCTGTAAATGAACTATAAGAGCTATATACTTGGTTAACAAACTTATCCATGATAGTTGCAAGACCATTACACTGTCCTAATTAGATTTGAATTAGCGTAGCATTTTGGATGTTATCATAATGACAAGTTTTGCATGTTTCTGTAAATGAACTATAAAATTACATACATGATTAATGAACTCATTCAAGATACTTGCAATATCAATACACTGTCCCAATTAGATTCAAAATGGTTCAGTATGTAGGTTGTTATCGTAATGAAACATTCTGCATTACACATAGATAGATATACAAACGAAGTGATATTGAAATAGGTCGATTTCTAAAAAAAATCAATCTAAAAAAAATTGAATTTTAAAATTTTAAAACTTTTTTATCTGGGGGAGAGGCAATTGGTATATTATATATGTATACTCTACTCATATATATACTTGTTAATAAAATATAGTTTTTCATCATAAAATATAGTAGTTTGGAGATTCTTTGGAGAAATCAAGCCAACTCGAATCTGATCTGCAAGTGTCAGAACCCAGACATTTATACTGAACTAGAATCATTTAAAGTTAATGTAACTGGAGTTTGACTCCCAGTGAAAAAATACAAGTCAGCCTGACCCGCAACAAAAAAAAAAAATTAGTACCAACCTAATCCAACCTGAACTGCATGTCGAGTCAGGTTCAGTTTGCTCAACATGATGCAGGACACTACCCATAATCCAACTGACTACCAAGAAGAAATTTTCTGTCCTCCGTATTCAGATGCAAAATACTTCAACCTCAATCTGAAATTTTTCAACATAAACCAACTTGAAACCCCCAATCAGAGAAAAATTATCCACAGTTAAATGTAACCAGGGTAAAATTATATATAATCATATCTCCAATATCAATTTTATCTTTTATGTTGAAAAAGTAAACATGTAATGAATCATTCATAATCAAACATATATTTTTTTATAGAATCGATTTAACTCAATCTTAAATCTGCAAGAATCAGAATATTTTCCCCAACGACAATTGACTTTTGACCTTGATGGAGGGACTGGCCCCTCTCTAGCACAGTCCTTGATTACATAACAAACAATATACACAATATTCACACTTACACATAAAATGAATAATGAATATAATTAATCAATAAGAATTATTAAATTCTATTATCTATATATCATTAAATTCTATGTATCTAAATTATAAATGACAAACATGTGAGTGCGTAATGCTGATGTCATTTTGTGAATGGCAACACTTGATGACAAAATTTCGATTTTTGCTACTGCAATTTTTAGAATTTCTAAATATTGCATATTTTTTATTTTTACACTGTTAGATAGGAGAAAAAAATCTACTTTCAAATTCAATTTGTTCGAAAACTGTATCGCAATTTACTTATTTATTATAGCATTTAAATTAAATTTCAAGCATGATATATATATTTTTTTTAATCTATCTGTATCACTTGCAGACTATTACAAAATATTTAATCCATTTCCACTTTAAACAATATAAAAAGTTCAGCATTTGTTTCCACCTAATATTCCATGACACAATTAAAACTTCATTAAGCAATAAATAAAATAGTATAAATAAAACACAAATTTAACAGACATGTAATTGAAATAAGTGCTTAAAAACACTGAAATTAACAGAATAAACTGCTGTAGATAACGAAATTTTTAGCGATTTCTTCAGCTATTAATTTCTGGCATGAGGCCAATACAAAATTACCACTTTCAATACATTTCAAAATTTTATTTGAATATATAATTGACATATTTCATATAAAAATGCTCTTTGGTGTTGTTAGGGGGTAATCTAAAAAAAATATTAAATGTAAAAAATCTATTAGAGTTTTCAATAAAAACAATAAATGGTTTTCACATATATTCTCTATCCCAGGAAGCCCGGATTGGATGCCCTAGTTCCTTTAACAATATAAATATGAATGCAGAAAATACATTTTATTGAAGTATACAACATGCAAGAATAATTATAAAAAAGGAACATAATATTAAAAAAGTAGAAAACACATGATTGTAAATGAGTTAATATTTATCAGAAATGAAATCGCGGTTAAAGGTGGTATTTCTACTAAAGATAAATAATAACACAATCACTAAGATGAAAATTAACTGGTTTAATAGAAATAGGTTTACAATAAGATACATATCAAGGCAATTTTATCACATCAAGAAATGTAGCCTAAGAAATCTTATTTATACTCCAATTTTTTAATTTTATTTCAAGATTTTATTATAACTACCATATTTGCTTCCATAATTTATGTCCTACATAGGTTTGAAAGAAATACTGTTATTCATGAAAAAAATGACTATTCATTAAAAAATAATTAAAATAAATAAATAAATAAATCTTTGTATTATGATAAACATTTTATGTTTCTAAAGGAGTGAGAATGTGGATTTCAATACAGCAAACTCATATTTTTTAAAGTATAGAAAGTTGGGTGTGCTATATTGTTCTTGACTGGTTTAAAAGTGAAAAATAATTTATTCAAGCTTCATACACTTATATTACATTGAATAGAAGTTATGTACTTTATTTATTTTTATTTTTTTTTTTTTTTGGGGGGGGGGGGGGTATAAAATATGTAACACATTAAAAAAAGTTTTGAAAATTTGATGTCCCATATTAACCTAATGACTATATAGTCTTCAAAACACATGTTTCAACCATTTATGCATCATATGTTAACAGTCAAGGAGTTAATAAACATAGTGAATTGTATGAGAAGAAAATGAAAATAACAAACAAATGAAGGAAGGGGGGGGGGGGATATGCAGTAATTGTCTGAAGATAACATATTTATATCTGTATTAAATTAAATCTTTCACAAAGCTTATGACACATTCACAAAATCAGTAAATAAAGTTACAAATACAACAGTATGAAAATTTTGTGTTCAACAATTTTGAAGTTACAACCTTACAAAATATGCTCACTATAATGCAATTAACAAATAAACTATCTGTCTTTAGGAAAAATGTTTTATAAATCTTTGCAAGCAATAAAAACTTTTACTATTACTATTTACCTTTTCAAACTTTCTCTTCAATAAAGTTATTCGATTTTTAATCTCTTGAGCAAATTCTATGTCTTCAGCATCACTTGATAGTTCGATTGCGGAATTTTCCAGTTTTTGTAGATTTGGTCCAAGTTTTTTTATGTCATCTTGAAGAGCCTAACAGATTGTGTTAAAAATTAGCACACATAAGTCATTAAAATATCTTTGAAACAAAAACATAAAATTTAAATGTAAACTACATGAAACATGGTTAATTTGAAAAATGAAAAATATGAAAACAACTTTATCAAAGCAAGAATACTAAACAAATATATTTAAAATTATGTTTGAATATCTCAATTTAAAAAACATTGTTTTCCTAAAATCATTCAGAAAACATTTTAATAAAAAATAACTTTATAAAAAATTTAAACTGGACATGTTATTTACCAATGCAAAATTTTATGCAGTACTACAAAAACAAAATTTCTTACATTGCTTTGCTCTAGCTGAGCTTCTAAAGTACTCAAATCACCAATATTTGCATCATCTGCAGATAGAAAAGTATCTGCTTCTTTCATCCAATTCATAAGACTACTCACTTCATTCTGAAATATAAATAGTACCAATCAAATTACATTAACCTTTTAAATGCTGCACTATGATCAAAAGATAACACAAAGTTTTTATTGATAAAAATCCCATTAAAACTCAAACATTAAAACAATGAATAATTTTTTTTTTTTAATGTATGAGATTTATCACATGTTTCAAAAATGGAACATTGGCAGGAAACACTTAATTTTTTCACGTGTTTTATAAAATATGATTAACAATGTTTAAATTTAAATCTTCTTTATTTTTGTGCATAATTTTTTAGTAATTGTAAGTAAATTTTTAACAGTTATTCAGAAATAACACAGGTTAAGCAGAAATTAGCTAGACTTTACCCATCGAACCATGGTGCTGCTCAAGAGCTAATCAAGCTAAACTCGTCAAGAGGTGGAACAGAACTTTCCCACTAAATTGAAAAAATGAATTATATAGTTGATGAGCAAGAATTACTATATTAAAACAATTTTACCAGCGGATGGATTTTATGTTTTTCTATTTTTACTTTAGTTTTCAATTCAAATTCAGTTTTGCCTTTAAGTTGAAGGTACTTCAGGATCAAATGTATTGTCATTAGAAGATATTTCATTGTCATCTATTTTTGTAGGTATTTCGATTTTATCACAAACATCTGCTGGCAGAACAATCTAAAAAATGTCCTCATTTATATCTTCCTAATCTGTTAAACTTTCTTCTGCAGACAGTTGACAAATATTAATGTATTCTTCCTCTTCAGAATCAATAATAATCAAGTGCTTCTTTTACAATCCACATTGGTTTTGAATGAGGCATCTGATCAGTATGACATATCCTCACTAACTGAAGAAAATTACAGAGTAAAAAGATAATAACTCCTTATGTTATTTTACACTATATGTGTCTTTCTAATTGAATCAAACTACATCTAACTATCAACAAACACACGTGTTTTTCAGCTTTTGTCAACACTTAGAAAGCTCTCATATTTGACATTTTTTTTATCAATGTACTGTAATCAAAAGAACATTATGTTAAAAAATAAACCTTTACACGCCAATATTAGATTTCTGGAACATGCAGATTTTTTACCTAATAGAAACAGCAAAAATTAATCTTTTTTGTTACAGCTTATGTTCTACCAATAAATAGGCTCCTTTTTACTCTCACTAAAGTATAACACACTTATTAAATTTTGAATTTTATATGAATTTTTTATTTTGTTCGACAAAAAGTTAGAAAAAAGCTGAAATTATGATTTTTTCCCCTAGACACTATTTATTTTATTAACGTAACCTAGATGTCAAACAATCAATCCATACTTTCGTTCTAAGTAATAATTTTTTATAAAGCAATATGAATAAAATTGAATTTTTCGAGAATTTTGAAGTTGCTGTTCCCTTTATGGAATATTGGCATGTAAAAGGATAATATACAGGGCGAGGGGGGAGGGGGAAGAGAACAATAATAACTATTGAATTTTTAAAAAATGTTTTTGTATACATACATAAATTAGGGATGACAACAGCCACATATTGAAAAAAAAAGGAAATTTGTCTATACCCCTCCATACATAGGAATTCTTCCTCTTTCTGGTGGGGGGCAAATAGGGAACAGAAATTTCAGGAAGGGTAGGGGGATTTTAATAATTGATTACTTATTTATTTAACAAAACAGGCAAGGGGGAAAAGGCATATTTTAAACTTTGTGTGCAACAGGTGTCAAAGAGAGAAATGGAAATTTTGAGCAAAGTTATTTATTATTACTACCGACATGGTATACATGGCAATTAAAGATTTTAAACTTTGTGTGTTGGCAAGACAAAAAAAAAAGGGGGGGGGGATAATTTTTTTTAAAGCAGAAATATTTTTCAGTGCAGAAGTTTATCACCCCTTATAAATAAATACAAGTGTATAATGAAACATGAAACTGACTAATACATTTCAGATTTAAACAGTATGCAAACAAAACTTTTCAAAACTGTTAGGATGAAGAATAATAGAGAAAAAATTAATATTTCATATAGTCAATCACTATGAAGGACAAAATAATCTTTTATTTACTTGAAAATGTTGAACTTCAGATGTGTAATTCTCTAATTTCTGCCTTTTATCACGAATTAAAACACAAACATCAGCCCATGTATTTTCCAGATTTTGAAGCTGCTTCTTCAAATCTTTTGCCCAAGGAGCATCAGAATCGGATTCTAAATGTTGATTTCCAGTTCGACTCACATATCGCAAATTAGCTTCTTCTTCATCAACTGTATCTTGAAGCTCCTAGAAAGGGTAAACAAAATTAATTTCAATGGAAAACACTCTATAAAAGTAAAGTTAATCACTTAAATCACTGGAAATGGAATACATAAAAATTTGCTATTATACAAAAGGCTTTGTTAATAATTCATTACATACACAGACCTGCCAACCTTTGAAAATAAAAAATAGTAGCACACAAAATTCAAATTAATCTGGAGGTTGGTTGTTTTTTATGCTGCAAATTTTAAGCGAACAAATACTAATCAACTGAACGTATGTGTAATGAACGTAAGCATACAAAGTAGGAGACTCTTTTGCTTTTGCTAATTTTTTGGTAGTGGGTGGGATTGATTAAATGTAATTCTTCCCATTCAACTCATGCTCTATCCACTCCTAAGCTAAATTTCTGAACTTCACAATGAATTTTCTAAAAGATTCTAGGGCAGTTGGTGAGGGGGAGATTCCCCTCTCCTGATAAAAGTCCTTTTTCCCATAGAAAAATGTCTAAATTTGTCTAAAATGTCCTGCATCAGGTCGGGTAAGGCCCGCATGTCGGCTTTGAGCTAATTGGGTTTTTTTTTTTTTTAATTGCAGGTTAGGTTAATCTCATTTTTCAAAAGTTAGTTCAATATATTGTTTCAGATGAAAAACTATATCTATAATACTAAACATCGATGTTTGTCTCTGTGTGTGCTGTTTTGTGAAGAGACTGTAGCTATGCGCACAGATCTACAAGACTTGGCAGGAAGGTACCTGTCATGTGTGAAGTTATGCACTTTGTAACCGGTGTGTTTCTGGATCTTTTAATAGACTTTTCAAATTTATTTTTTTTTTAAAGTTTCGTGGCAAATTTTCTGCATAAGTAAAAGGAATATGGTTTCAATTTTTTAACCCAATGCAGTAAATTTTGAAGAAATTAGAGTTTTTTCAGCATTTTTTTTTAAGAATTCGTGTATTTTCAGCGATCTTTTGACAAAGTTTGTGTCTTTTCAGCGATCTTTTAACGAAATTTGCGTTTTTTCAGCGATCCTTAGATGAAATTCACGTTTTTTCATCAATTCTTTGACGAAATTAGTGTTTTTTCAGCGATCTTTCTCCGATTTTTGCATTTTTTAAATGATCTTTTGACAAAATTCGCGTCTTTTCAGCGATCTTTTGACGAAATTCGCGTCTTTTCCGCAATTGTTTGCCAAAATTTGTGCTATTTACTGCTAACCTTTGATGAAATTCATGCTTTTTTCAGCAATCCGTTGACGAAATTCGCGTTTTTTCAGCGATCTTTCGCCGAACTTCACACTTTTTACACGATTCTTTGACGAAATTAGTGTTTTTCAGTGATCTTTTGACAAAATTTGCGTCTTTTCAGCGATACTTTGACGAAATTTGTGTCTTTTCAGTGATATTTTAATGAAATTTTTGTTTTTTCAGCAATATTTTGACAAAATTCGCTTTTTCCCAGATATCCTTAGACGAAATTCACATTTTTTCCGCGGAAATTTGCATTTTTTCCATGATTTCTTTGACGAAATTCGCTTTATTTCAGTGATCCGTTGACGAAATTCGTGTCTTTTTGCAGAAAATCATACTTTTAGACAAATTTTCGTAGCATCGTAGTTTTTAACTCTAAATCGTAGCGACTACGATTTTTTCGTAGCAGTTGGCAGCTCTGCATACATCAGTAATAATATAATGATTAATGAGATATTTTATAATGAGATAATGAAACTGCCTTCATCTTAAATGAAGAATGAAAAGATATCACACCAACTGTATCTCTCTTTGAAATCCAAAGAACCTTAATTGACATTTTATCAGAGTTGGACAAAATTCTAATTCAATTAATGTGTAATGCAATTATATTTAATGGTAGATAAAAATGTACATAGACAATAATTACATGTAGTAGTAATGACGAATTTGCATATATGTTAGCATTATAATTGTAACATTATAGTTGTTACATTATTGTGATGACAGTTGAGAAATTACACTATTGAAGAGAATTTTGCACATTTTTTTTTTTTCATATTAGAACATATAGGCTTTCACATCATCTCTCCTTTAGACTGCCAAAACACCATAAAAAGAATTATTTAATTCCTAGCTCATAAATATTTGGCATTTCTCTGGGACAGGTTGACAAATAAAACATTAAATCCCCTAAGTTTCATTATTTGATTTAAAAAAATATATAATTTAGATTTAAATATTAATCAATCTGTTATTGCACTGTGATTTGACTCTCTGCAACCGTTCATCCTTTTGAGAATATCGCATTTAATCCACTACCAATCTAAAATAAATTCTGAAATAGTAAAAATAAATAAGGAACCAATAATGCCATAAAAAGAATTACAAACTTTAAAAGTTAACTAACAAAAGGTTTATTTACATAAATATTTACAAGGTATATTAAAAAAAAAAGCAAAAAAATTAGACTATCCACATAGACTTCATTTACTTTTTAAGTTTTAAATCTTTATATATATATTTTTGCATAATGTAAGAGTTTTTCATTAAAAAAAATTTAATCATTCTTTGCAAAAGAGTATCAGTTCCTTAATTTTTACGACTGTGTTTGATAATAACTTCTGTCTTCCATTGGCTCTACTGCAATTGCGATTACTCCATGAGTCTGGGACTGGGAAAGTGACCCTTGACCTTACTAGGTGTTTTATTGCCTACACTTGAAGTACAGTCATAAACTAAATTCTGTTGTATCCAGCTCAACTGTCACTTTAGGAGTCTCACACATCACTGTCCTACATCCGCTATGCCTCTGCAATTATTTCTGTCACTTGCAACTGCTTCCACATAACTGGACCACCCAATAACATTGTAATGAAATTAACAGAAAAAAAACATGCTTACTACATACATACAAAAAAATATATAGCAATTTCAAAATCAAATTTAAAATGAATCCAATCTTGGTTAAACAATATTACATTCTTCTCTGTAAACTAATTGTCCATTAATGTAAAAAGTTCATGTTGCTTTTTGAGAAAACGTGAATAGTGTGATATCATTCCACTATACACACATAAAGGTAAATTTAAAAATTAGTTAGGATTACAGTGGTGATTGTGAGTTGAATAATTATCATTACACTAGCAAGCTACGCCCGCTACGCTGGTCAGTTTCTCTTAACGAACCTTTAATCAAACGAAATATTGACCTTGAAATTGACCCTGTGTTTTAAAACCATACGGACCTTTACTTGGAAAATCCTTCTGCATTTCTGAAAACAATACTGAAAAATCATTTCCGTTGGATTTTAATGAAGTTACAATACTTCAAACAATGAAATATAATGATATGCCTCACTAAGGTGGACTAAAATATGCTATTTGTCGAGAACTAAATGGACTAAAATATGCTATTTGTTGATAATTGAATAAATTTCCTGCACTCGTGACATCATAATTCACTTTTATATTTTAACAGAATGATAAGGCTACTATAATTTGTGACTCGTGCTATTGCCAGTATACAGGCTGCCATTATCATTATCTTTTTACGCGTGAAAGTTTCGTTATGGTACTCCATTGTGAAATTTGGTAATTTTTTTAATTCAATATTTGAAAAACAGCATAATCATTAGATTTGAAATTTATATCAAGAAAAATACAATTTTCTACCTTTCTAACGAAGTTTGTCTAACAATTTTCTGACAAATACTTTTTGAGCTATTAATTTTTTCAGCAACTTCAAATGTTTCATTTTCTGAGATTAATCTGTGGCAACGATTAGAGATCTGCACGGGCCGGGCCAAGGCCCGAAGCCCGTACTCGGCCCGGCCCGCGGGCCGGGCTCGGGCCTATTTTTCTTCACGGCACTCGGGCCGGGCCCGGGCCATATTTTTTTTCTGCAGGCTCGGGCCGGGCCTAGTGATTACTCTTTACGGGCCGGGCCCTACTTTTTTCCTGAAGGATAAGGCCGTGCCTTGAATTATTTTTTCCGTACAGAGCCGGGACTGGTTTCATTCTTCCTAGTCTTCATGCCTTAAAATTTTTAGTCCTGGTTTTGACTCGTATGAAAATCATTGTCTCGGCGTACCTGGTCCGTTCGAAGGTCAGTAAAATAAGATCTGGCATAAAAATCTTTTCAAAACATGCATACATTTTTAAATCGCCGTTATTTTATAATTAAACATTAAAATTTATTCTTTTTAAAGAATAGTAGATTTATACACTTATTAAAATATAGCTAAATTAAAATATAGTAAAACGTGTGAAAAATAACCTGCTTATGATGGAATCCTGTCTTAAATTGAAAAATGTGTTGATCCATTAAAAATGAATATACTAATATGTAAGAAAAGAATATATAATACATTTACACCTGCTAAGAAGGCAAATTGTCTATAACTCATTTTTTTTCTTCCCTATGCAATTCCATCTTAGATTTTACTGTATAGCATTTTTCTGATTTTTAACACTTCAATAAATGGAATATGGATTAACAATATCGATGATAACTTAAACACATACATACAACAAATAGAGATTTATTAAAAAAATAAATATTCCAGCTTGCGGCACCTCTATAAAAATGAAGATTATAAACATAAAAAAAAAAGGCTGAGATAGGAATTTTTGGTTAGATCTCCTCCTATGGGGCAAATTTTTAACCAAATCGACGTAAAAATTATGTTTTGTAGAAATTCACTCGGGCCGGGCCGGGCTCGGGCCGAGATTTTAACTTTTTTCCGGGCCGGGCTCGGGCCAAACTTTTAACTTTTAAATCGGGCCGGGCCGGGCCAATATTTTTTTTGTTCGGGCCGGGCCGGGCTCGGGCCGAACTTTTAATTTTTGTATCGGGCCGGGCCGGGCCAAATTATTTTTTGTATGGGTCGGGCCGGGCCCGGGCCTGGAAATTTCGGCCCGTGCAGACCTCTAGCAACGATTATCCAAAATCCCAGTCGTCAGCAACACATAGCTTTTTATTAAAGAGGATTATTGGTAAAGGTAATAGTTAGGGAGCCAGTGACATCGAAAGCCCTGTGATAATAACTATCACACAAAATTCAAAATTTTTTATGTAAATCGATAGTAAAAAGTCATACGAACAAAATAAGGTAGATATGACTAGGTTTGACAAGCTGAAAATATGTTTAATTAAATTAATTATTATATTAATCCTCTTATACGTGACAAAGACAAAACGTAATTGTAATAATACAAAAATTGAAAGTTTTCAACAGAGAGCCCGCCTGCTCACACGTGCGAACGCAGAATTGCTCTTCAAAACAATTTTATGAGGACGGAAGCCAGCAGACGTATGTGAGAGGAACGCATCATTCATATCCTACCAATCACACAGTCCGTAATGTGCAGGAGGCTGCTTTTTTGTCAGTTTCTTTCGTGTTCGTACAATATCTCCCTTGGTTTTCAATGTTCGGTTAGCTTTTAAAAACTACTTATTAATCTGTTTATTCTTTTTGCATTTTATAGATATTATTCTGTTTAAGAACTAGTTGTGAACAGTTAAGATGGCACATATTAAAATTACTGTTTGGGTACTAAAGTAATTGCATTTTTCAACACTGTCAATGGAAAGAAAAACTGAAATTACATTATTTAATATTATTTAAAGGGGGTTGTGGTCAGTCAGATCTCAAAATCCCTTGCTAATGTTAAACCTATGGGAATGGAATGCATTCTTATTTTCAAAATATTTCATATGGGAATTAATATTTTTCATTTCTTTTTTCTGTGTATTCTTCTTAAAGGATGTCTCTTTTTCTTTTAGTTGTCAAAATGTTTTGAATGTTCTCAAACGTATTTCAGTTTGTTTTGCAGCTATTAAAAATGAATTTAGCAATAGAAGTTCCAAATTTTACATCTGCATAATTACTAAACTAGTGCATCGAAAGACTTCTCGTTTGATATTCTAAGATAAAAATTTCCGAGGATTCTAAATATGTAAAAACTAGGTTTCCATATTGAAAGTCTGTTACAATTGAAATATAAAGACGGCTCTCTAAGCATATTTTTTTTAAACCTAATTGAAAGAAGACATTTTTCTCAATCATATGATTATTTTGGTTTTCTCTGCAACAATTAGGCAAATAATATTTATGAAATAGTCTCTTTTTTTCCTTCTGTACTGTACTTTCTTTTGTAGAAAGCAAAATAGAAAATTTTCTCCAATGAGTACATGTTTATTTCTTATATATTTGGATTTTTTAACTTGTGACAATACAAAGGTATTTTAATCTGTATGTTACATCTTACCTACATATTTTATTTTCGTAAATTTTTTTTGTGACTGTGAACCCCCATTTAAATAATGCATGAGCTGCCCTGAGTAGTTCTTTAAAAAGTCAACAAATTCTGAAAATTTTACTTCAATAAAAATTTAATGTGTTCTTAAAAATACTTAAAATTTAGGAAAATAAATTATGAATACTTAGTAGTGATCAGTATTGGAAGTCAACCTTTTTCTGGCAAAAAACACATAATTTTTTTTTTATTATGTAATAAGGAAGATTGGGGGATAATAGGACATAGGAGTTAATAGAACAAGTGGATTTTCTCATAAAATAAATCAGTTAAATGTTCAAACTTTTGACAACAGATAGCAGTACCAACATTATGCAAGCACATAATTGAATATTTTTTCCCACTAGCTGGTTGCAAAGTAAGATGCAAAACATTCCTAAGCCTAACTGTGAAGGATTTTTTAGGTTTAATAAATACTTCTTTTGATAAAATATTAACTCTGTTCTTAACAACATTACATGTGATTATGAAACTTTTAATCAATGTTATTCATTTACAATCTTCGTTTTGTATATTGATAAATAATTAATTGATGTAAATGCAGCTAAAATGGTATGGGAACTAATGAAATATGGCAGGATGGAGACCCAAAGTGATTATATATATATAAGCATTGCATCTAAAATTGCTTAAATGATACCTTGGGCAAATGGGACATATTTCATTTCAAAAATTAAGGGTATTTTTCTCATTTAATAACTAAGCTATGACTAACATTTTTAACACTTTCAAACATAGTTGAAAAGTGTTTATGACTTTGATTTGCCTGGTCGTAAGCTCATGCTCAAACTTGCATACTTATATTTAGATTACCATGAGCTTTGTCTATGTTATTGAGATTTAACACAGGACATTCCCTATTGAAAATAGCATTTGCAGCATTTATAGTTCGTTTACAGACACACACAAAAGAATTCAGTTACATTATGGTCTATAAGGAGAACAGTGCATATCAAAGATGTTACACTATTTCAAACATAATGAAATTGATGTGCATTGCTGAGGTCTATTACAAAATGCTTACTGTACAATATAGAATGCATAACACTTGTTTGTTCGTTTACAGTAGGGCTCTTCAACCTTTCATGCTTGAGGACCACATTTGTAAATTCAGAATTTTCTGCAGGCTACCCATAATTCAATTAAATAGTGTAAGAAATGTATACATGCCCAGATTTCAAGACCTGAGATGAGTTCTATAGGTGCTGTAGAAATGCAGAATTCTCCTTTTCTTCTTGATTCATAAAACCTTTTATTTACTTATATTTGCATGCAATATTTAATTTTAATACTAAAAATTTTATATGGTTACTTGATTTCGTAATTAGTAATACATAAAGATAATCTGTCAATTAGTACTCAAGAAAGTGAATGCTACAACTGCTGTATTAGATGATACATGAGAAAGAATACATCTATGTCATTGGTAGTCATGATATCCATCAGTATATGCCATATTAGCATATAGTGGTATTGTGGGTCTTTTATGACACAAAAAAGGCAAATTAATTTTGCCGGCATTTGAAATGATGTGGATTAAATGTATCCACAGGCTTTTCCTCCATTTCTCTTTATCTAAAGAAGAGAACTAACATAGCTGCCAAATTTTTTAAGAGCAACCAAAGGCTGACATAATTAACAAATTAAAAGAGCATTTTGAACCAAAAATTTTACTTAATAAATGAAAAAAGAAAAATTTTATTAAATAAATTTTCTGGTTCAAAATTAGTTTATTTAATGTGAAAAAAAAAGTTAGTAGCTATGGATTTGCTTTAATAAGAGGCTTCAGAAATTTTTCGATGTTGCAGGAAACTTTCCGCTCTTAATACTCAAAATAACATGATGGACCCTTTAAAATACCCTAAGTGGGCCACCAGTGGCCGGCAGGACATGGGTTAAAGACTTCTAATTTACAAGGGCGCAAAAAAAAAAGGTTACAGTACTGTTTTTGTTGATGAGTGATAATCGCTGGAAGAGCTTTTTCAGATGTGGTATGAATTTTTAAGTTTACCGAATTTTAGTACAGTACATGGTTTGTATATATTCTATAGCTCATATACAGGGCTACTTAAAAAAATTCTTAAGCATTACTGTCTATGGGCAAGAATTGCTTACAGATGTTCTTTTAATTGTGCTATGCATTTTCTAGCTTAACTACATTTAGTACACTAAAATATGTTTGTAGGGTATAAAATTCATATACAGGAATATGCAAAAAAAAAACTAGATATTATTGTCCTCTATGGATGGTAATTGCAGGAAGTGTATTTCAACTTAATATGTGGTGTGTGTAAAAATATGTAGATCATATACAAGGCTGCAAAAAAATTTCAAAACACCTTCTATAGGCAGCAAATGCTTAAAATATATTTTTTAAATATGTTATGTGTTTTATCGCTGAATTAAATTTTAAAAGAACATGTGGTGTGTATACAAATCTATAGATCATATAAAGGACTGCTCAACAGAATTTAATATCTTGTCAACTATGGGTGCTAATTGGTGAAATTGGATGGTCAACTATGTTGTGCATTTTCTAAATTGCTTATTTAGATATTTTTTCAAACTTATAAAATAGTGGAGTTTTATTACAATATTTTGGAAGTGTTGGAAAGTGTTTCATAATCTATGTGCAACACATGACTTTTTTCTTTACCTATTAATAGGAAACTGTTTAAAATAAATGTATCATAAAAAAATCTGAGAAATTTATAAATAATACTTCCTAAAGTATGAAATGTAAAACATATCACATTAGCATCCAGTCTTCCATAATTAATCCTGTTTTTAAATTTTGGTACTTTTAAAATATGGGATTTTGTAATCTGAGAGAGAAAAACCTGTTTTTGTATGAGTTTCTTTAGGGATTATACAAATTTAAGATAATATTCACACAAAAATAATTAAAAAACAACTTGATTTGATATTTTATTACCTTTAATTTTTTTAGTTTTCCTTCCATCTGTTCTAGCTCAGCAACACAAATTTTTTCAGAGGTTAGAGCTTGGTGAACACTTTCTAACCAACAGCCTAATGCCTTTGCAGCTTCTAGGAATTTGACAGGAGGAGCTTGTAATAAAGAATGATTCAAACCTCGTTCCAATTGAGCTGAAATACATTCAAAATAATCATTTCACTTCACTTCACACAATTGCATTCAATACATTGTAAATAAAATCAGTAAACATACATAATTGTCAATAATAAAATATTAAATCTCAGATTACAAAAAAAAAATTGAAAAATTTGATGCACTGTTTTAAAAATATGCAATGCTGCTTTATTTTTATTTTTTTTTTATTTTTTTTTTTACAAAAAAGAATGATAGCTAAAATTAATTCAAATCATCCTAAAAAGGTACATAGCTTTTTTTTGTAACACTGCAACAAATTTGCTTAACGAAAATAACAAACACTTCAATAAATAATTATTTCTTATAAAATAACTAGAATTCTTCACAAGGGCAGATCCAAGGAATGGGTCACGTGGGTGATGCCAAACAACCACACTTTTCATATAGAAATATATATATATCATTGAAAAAATGCTCAATTAAGTGATGTGAACTCTCCCCCCCCCCCCCCCTCCCTCTCTAAAATGAGAGAGCTAAATCTGCAACGGGTCTTTCAAATCAACTATATGTATTTAGACACCTTAATAACTTGTTCTGGTTCAATTAAAGCTACCTATTCGAAGATCTGTTTAGAAAGTATGAAAGATGAAATTTCTAAGCTTTAATACAGTGTTACAAAAAGCTTTATGACACAGTGTTATAAAAGATAATAAGAAACATTTGTGTAAAGATTCATAATATCACATATGTATTAAAATATTATTATTTCATATTTTATTATATAAATAACAGCTACATAATTTCTTTTTATACTTCTTTTACTGGAATAAATGATTTAACAATAGCTTTAAAAACTGCAATCACTACACTTTTTAAAGAAGTTCTTTTATTTATTTTGTTATTAACAGGCATTTTGTAGGCCTGCAAACTATTAAAGATAACTACAGATGGTAATTCAATTGAACATGGTGACAAAACTTCAACAATTCAAAAAAGTGAAGTATCTGCAAATGATGTATAATAAAAAAATAAATAAATCTAGTGAAATCTACAGTGTTTGATTTATTTAAACTAAAGACTAATATCACAACAATAATCTTTGCAAAACATCTCGATCAATAAGTTGTTGAAAATCTAGTAGAGAAAAAAAAATCATTTTTATTCTACAATATATAATCATCAACAGAAGGAAAAAAGACCTGACCAATTTTCTGTAAACATTTACATCTTAAATATTTCAGAAAAACAGATTTCTTTAATGCCTAGAAAAGAATCATATGAGACAAGTTGAGTTTTACTTGCAGATTATTTAATGGCATTAGTCATAATATAACAAGTAATTTTCAAACAAAAAATAAAACAAAGTAATTTTTCTAATCCACAAGTTGTTTACCGTTATCACTGTTTTTTTTTTTTTTTTTTTTTTTTTTCATGCATGACAGTTGGTATATTTTAACACAACTGAGTGATTTTGTGGCAACACTTTATAATTATCCATATTCACTTTAGACCATATCATCATTAACATTGCTTATGTTTGATATGCATGAAGTGATCCTATATTAAATTTTTTGTGTCTCTGTAAACAAACTATACAAAATAAATTAAAACCAAAAGTAGTACTGTGTACCTTAATAAATTTCATGGTGATTGGTCAATTTTGTCAAAAGTTAGAGTCTACACAGACAAAAAATTGACAAATAGATAAACATATCATTTTTGGATTTTGGTGAAATTTACATCAGATCCACATCCAAAACAAGTCATTTGTAGCCAAAAAAAGAAAAATCGAAATTAGAACATCTGTTTAAAAGGTATGTGTGGACGTACATGACATATGTATATACACAAATGGACTCAATAACCTCCTTTGTTTGAAGTCAGTAACTAAAACTACATATTGACAATGTTTTTACTAACCTAATTTTGTTGCCATATCTTCCCATTCTTTGCAAAACTGATCTACTTCAACAGCAAATGACATAAAAGTTGGAGATTTTTTCTTGGCTTCATCTGTTTCTTTCTTTAACCTAGCAATTTTTTCTTCTTGTGCTTGTAATGAAGTAAGTCGCAACTATAACAATGAGAATGAATTTTACTTAAGTGTTGGATAAAATAACTTAAGTTTAAAATTTGAATGATTCAGATAAAAATCTCGATTTAATGAAATTTGTTTTATGAAATGTAAAAGTGAAAGTAATTTTGAGAATGAAACACAAAAATGTAAATAATACACACAAAGTGCAATTACTGGATTCATGCTTATTTTCAAAGAAAAGTTTCCTAAAATTTTTTCTCAATTTATTTTCCAAGATTCATAATTTGTTAGTCAACATCATCAGCAAAACATGGTGAATAGCAATGACTGTAGACTAAAGTTAACTTTAAAAACAAATGTAATGTGTTTCTCAGAGCAACTGAACAGTTTTCCAAATTTTGGGGAATATTTTCTCAGGGATTTTAAGACCAAAATGTTTTTCATGAATATTCCTTGATTTTTTTTAATTTTCCTTGAGATGTATGAACCTTGAATTATATTTTTGCACTGATTTTGGAGAAAACTCACTAAAATTATTAAAACTTTTAAATGAAATCCATTCAATATGTATTAAAACTCTTACCAAACAAAACACAATACATACAAAAAAGTAAATTCAAATTTCAGTACAATTTTTAATTTAAGAGAACATATACAAAAATAAGATAAATAAGTAAATGCTTACTTTACACTGTTCAGCTAACTTTCTACATTCATCTGGTTTCCGCTCTTGTAATAAACGTTCAGTTGATTTCATCCAACGACAATGAGATGTTAAAATTAGTTCTAGTGCATCTTTTTCACATCGTAGTCGATCGGCATCCACTTGCAATTGTACATTTCGTTTCTGATTTTCTACAGCCATAACTAAATCTTTCCATCGACTTTCAATCTCATGGAGAATTTTTTGTATCTGTTTAGGATCTTCATCCACTGCAATTATTTAAATAATATGGAAATGATAAGATTTCTCAATATTCTAAAGTTGAAAGATTAATAATGAAAAAAAACAACTGGTATTCTATTATATATATTATTTCTGTTGACAATATCCCTTTTTCTAAGTACATACAAAACATAGAACGGTGAATGAGGTATCATACAAAAGGTTTCTGAACAGGCTTCTCACATTTCATTAAAACACATTGCATGCTTAGAAATTGCAGATAATTAAAAATTCTTATAAATAAAGCTGCAAGGGAAAAAATTAAATTCAAGCATAGTCAATAGCATTGATTTGCTAAAATGACATCATAGATGCCATGATCAATCTGAATCATCAAAATGACTGAATTTATTACTTTTAAATTTTCTATATAAATGGGTTACAGCTGAAAAAAGGATGCAGGCTGCTTTTTCTCAGATTTAAGTGTATAGATTTGTATTAAATTCAAAAATCTGTTTTTTAATTGCAGAATAATTAATATATTTCATATAAAATGTTTTTTTTTTTTTTAATATATATATATATGCTGTTGCAACATCTTAGAAAGTAAGTGAGCGAGGAGAAAAAGTGTTTGGAAACATTTGTAGTTATTATATATGATTTTTAAATGCAAAAGTGATGTCATATTTATTTGTAAAACATACATCATTTTTTTTTTAAATAATAAAACCTAAAACTATATGTGAGTTTAAATTAATAAAACTTAATAATGTTATTATGATGATATTAAATTGACATAATTTCCACTCATTTTCTTGTTCACAAGTACCAAATTATTCTACTATATATCAAACAAAGTATTTGTCTGTAAAAACATTTTTAATGCTATTATTAGAATTTTTGTTAAAATAAAATAACAAGAACTAAAGTCTTAGAATGTACAAAATGAAAACTGGAGAAATATGAATCCATTTGATGGAATTATCATACATATTATTTCTGAGCCAACAACAACATCTTTTTCTATGCAGATACAAAATTCATAACAATGAATGACATATCATAGGAAAGGTTTTTGAACAGGCTTTGTACTTGTTTGCACACTCACATTTCATTAAAACATGTTGTTTCATTAAAAACTGCAGTTAATTAAAAAATAAGGAAAAACCATATCAAAGATTGCAGTGTGAAAGCCTCACACAGATCCACTGGCAGAATAAATATTTGTGCAAATTAATGTTATAATTTATGATAATTAAGTTTTAAAATCATTTTACTTTTCAATTGAAAAATATCTATTCTTTCATTATGAAAACGTTAAAAGAAAGTTCTATCTAAATCGCTAAAATGTTCTTAAGACAAAATCAAAAATGAAAAATTAAGATTATTTATAAATTTGAAAACTACTGCTTTCATCAACTTCTATGTTTAGCTTAATGATAATTAATTCAAATTAAACTTATAAAGGTAATATAGCTCATGCTATTTTAAGAAGTTTATAGCTGCTTAACATGTTTTGTTGAAGTCATGTGTGCTTACTAATTACTTTTCATAAATACAAATGTAAGCCATGGTTGCTGTTTCACAACATACTCCTTTCACTCTTCCCTGTAACTAAATATTGGTTTCTCTATATCTATTGCATTTTTTAAAGTTAAAAGTAAATAAATACAAGTAAAATAAAATGATGTTTCTGGATTTTATCATCATAGTCTCACAAACAGAAAATATTTAAAATAAGAGTATAGTTTTTAATGAGCACTTAAAAGAGCAAATTACACAAAACAGTTTACTGTCAATAATATTTTCATTTGTAATACAAAAATGTTTTATCAGAAAAAACTACATAAGAAATAAACATGTTTAATTCTCTTTTTTATTTAATTACCACACCATCATTATTTAAAATCTTCTCATAAACAAAAAAATATGATTGGTGGATGGAAATTTAATTGGTTTTAGCAAAAATCATAGATATTTTGTCACAGCACGTTATCTCTAGATAACTTTAATAAATAAAAAAAAAAATGCTATAAAGTATTAAATTTTATTATCACAGTTTGACCAAAAATATGAACCTAATAATATGTTGCATTATACAAGTAAATCAATTTTTATAAAGAAAAAAATTAAAAATTGCTTACTAGCTTGCAAATCTTTAACAACTTGCTGTCCAGAACTTATCAGCTTTTCAATTTTCACTTTTTGTACTCTAAAATCAGCTTCAGTATCCTAAAAATAGAAAAATGTGCATGTTTTTTAAAAATTATTCATATAGTCAAATATTTTCCATTTCATTATTTTAAAATGTCTGCTTTTAGAATTTAATTTTTAATACGATTCTGTTATATCTTTCATTACTGAGAGGTTAAATTATAAATTAATTAACCGTACTAATAAACACTGCTTTGATAAATTAAGTGCTACACTTAAAACTACAGATAAGTTTTAATACAATTAACTTTTGATAATAATAAATATTTAACCTCCAATAAAATCTGTTGTTCATCTAAAGATAATGTATCCCATGGTGATACATCATTTGCTGAACTTTCATAATTTGCTATGCCCATAGTTGATTCAGCACGATCCAGCCAAACACTAACATCTTCAAGTTGTTGTTTCCACTGCTTCACTCTTGAGCTATCCAAGCGCCTCTTCTTTGCACCCCCGGAATCATTTTCCTGCTTTAAAAAATTGACATATGCAATTAATTTTTATAGAAATTTATAATTTTAATAAAAATCAGTGAATTGTTAAAATATCTATGTTTTAAGTCTTAAGAAACTATGGTATCTAAACTGGGCTTCCCTGGTTACCATTAGAATATAGGTAAAAATCATTTAGTTATTATTGAAAACTCTAATAGATTTTTTAGATTTATTTTTTTTTAGATTGTCCACTAATAAATAACTAGTGATGGGCATAATGATTATTTTGATTATTTGAATGAATCATTCGGGCATGGGCAGAAGCATATCTGTCAAACTTCAAATTTTTTTAATTTACCAGAAATTTAAAAAAAAAAAAAAAGAAGTTTTTGATCTTAATTAGATAATTAGAATTAGATTAGATGCCAGATAAAAATGAACAAGTTGGAAATTGCACGTCAAACGTGACAAATGAGGTGCATTTGTACTATAGCTAGTTATATATAAATATTCAGGTCTTGAGGATTTTTTAATTCTGTAAAATGTATTATATCGTCTGCAGATTAATTTCTGTAATAAAATAAGTATCTTGGTAGCTTGACGGTTAAACCTCGGAAGCTCTTATAACAAGAAAGCACAGATTCCTTTTTAAAAAATTCAAATTTCTTAATAAATATTTTTATTAATATCTGCTAAAGTTTTGATTCAATTTTCATAAAATTTGAAATGTCTCGACAAAATTCTGCAAAAATAATATACCTTAAATTTCAAACCATTCGATTGGGTAGTTTTTGCATTGTTATATGCAGACGGACGAACCAGTCGATGACAATAGGTGCTACGTATTTATATAATTACGAACGCACCTAAAAATCTGTTTCGTTGGTAGTAATTGAATAAAAACAATTTGAAGTTTGACAGATATGCTTATGCCCGAATGATTCATTTGAATAATCAAAATAATCGTTCCGCCCATCAGTACTAACACCACCAAAAGCATTTTTATATGAAAAATATAAATTGTGTGTTCAAATAAAGTGTTGAAATTTATTAAAAGTGACACTTTCATATTAGCTTCAAGCTACGAGTATTCTCGAGTACTCGAGAATAGCCAAAGAAATCCACAAAGATTTCACTACTTACAGAAACCTTTTCGATTCTGATAATTTCAATGGTTTAAGCGCATAGTTTGATTACATGTCTGTTAAATTTGTATTTTATTTATATTATTTTATTTATTTATTGATGAAGTTTTAATTTTGTTATGGAATATAAACCAGAAACAAATGTTGAACTATTTATATTGTTTTAAGTGCAAATGGAGTGATCTTTTGTAATTGGGCTACATGCGATAAATATAGACTTAAAAAAAAAATTCATCCTTGAGAATTATTTTTAAAACCAACAAAAATCAATAAATTGCAATACAGCTTTCAAACAAATTGCATTTGAAAGAACATTTTTTGGTACTTTTTCAATATAGGGGCTTGGCGAGATAGAGAAAAGGAAATTTTTCATGCATATTTTTGGCAACCAATTCACAGTTTTGTATACGTACGGGTCATTCCATGTCAAATCAACCAGTGACTCAACCTGACCATTTTAGATTTTGATTAAACTTACAGGAATCAATCTCCCTGATGATACAAATTAGAATATACTTTTATAATTTTTTTTATCTCGGTAAATTTTCATACAATTAATTTTTTAATTTCGAAAAATCATCATTTTTTGGCTTGTATAAATGTTTTCAATTTTAAATTTCTCAAGTGCTATCAGGTGTAGAGAGTTGTTTGACACCTCATTTTAAAGAGAATTTCATAAGGTTTAATTTGATATGCAAGTTGACTATGCTTGGTTTTAAAAAAGTTAATTAAATTAAATTTTAAAAATTTAAATTAAAAAAAATTTTAAATAGTGTTTTTTAAAAAAATTTAGAAAATTATATGTGTTTTGTAATATTATAAACTTTAAATTCTGAAAGTTTTAGAGTGGGATCTCAATGGGATCAGCAGTTATGTTAAAAAAATTAATGTTAAGCACCAATTGGGGCTGGTATTTAAAGTTAGCACAGCGCCAACTTTATGATTGTGCTAAAGAGATCATTGTTTTATTCATTTTAAACATTATTTTTTTATAACTGCTGATCCCATTGAGATCCCACTCTAAAACTTTCAGAATTTAAAGATTATAATATTACAAAAAACATATAATTTTTTCAAAATTTTTAAAAAACACTATTTTAAAAATTTTGTAATTTAAAATTTTTAAATTAAATTAAATTAAATTAACTTTTTTAAAATCATGCATAGTCAACTTGCATATCAAATTAAGCCTTATGAAATTTTCTTTAAAATGAGGGGTCAAACAACTCTCTACGCCTGATAGAACTTGAGAAATTTAAAATTGAAAACATTTATACAAACCAAAAAATGATGATTTTTTTAAATTAAAAAATTAATTGTATGAAAATTTACTGAGATAAAAAAATTATAAAAGTATATTCTCATTTCTATCATCAGGGAGAATGATTCCTGAAGATTTCATTAAAATCTGAAATGGTCAGGTTGAATATTGAAAATTTTTGGTTGATTTGACATGGATTTTGACACAAACAATTTTTTTTCAATATTTATACAATTTATTTTTAATATAAAGAAGCCATTTACCTATATCTATTTTTACATACAAACAGAAGTAAATTGTGTATAAAGAACAATAATAATATATGTATATATATATAATGTTTATATGTATATAAATACTAGAGGATCGACCGAAATTTTGGTTTTGGTTTCAGTGCAAAATCGGAGTTTCACCGAATATTCGTTTTCGGCAAAACTGCTGCCAAAATTTCAGCCTAACCGAAACTATCTGTATTTCAAAATCTCATTCCTTCTTTCAGAAATTTTCAACTTTACTCATTGATATGAGTTGTATCAGCTCAAATGAGACACTGTTTATTGCTGTGAACTCCACTGTTTATCATTATCCATCATGACTGATTCATGATGCGAATGTAAATTATAAAGCAAGCAATGCATATATGACTAAACTTAAAAGACGCTTATCACATGATCTTTAAAAGCTGCAAACTTAACAGTAATAGAAAATTTTTACTTTGAAACTCCAGATTGTTTCGAAGGCTTTATGAGAAAGGTGTTGATTAAAACGTATGAAGATTTAAGAAATTTCATGATTGATGTCAAGTAAACGTGTTATGTAAACATATGTACCATAAAAATGTTTGTACAAAATTGTAAATAATTAATAATAATACTCAGCAATACTTAAATGTCTATTAAATTAATAATATTTATAATTATAAAATGGTTAAAACATATTCAATGTTAATTTCTTAAAAAACAAACTTTTAAGTAATTTATTTCAATCAATTTAAATGCAAAATATTAACGAACTGAAAATATGAATATATTTAAAAATTAAATATTCATTATTGAATTTATTTTACATTATTTAACTACATTGTTAATTAATTATTGATAAATGCCTATAATTATTGGTTGTTATAAAATAATAAAATATAAAAGTTGTATTATTTATGTTTCATTTTTGTTTGAAACTTATACACACACATACATATTTACGTTTGTTTGTTAGAAATGTGGTTCAATACACATATAATTAATAAATTAATTAGTAACATAATTAGTTATTATTAAGTAATTATTAATTATTTGTTATTAATTAATTAATTAATTAATAATTATATGCAGTTATGTATGTATTAATTAGTTTTTAAATTTTTTTGACGGTTTCGGTTGAAAGTGGGAAGATTACTGAAATTCGATTTCGGTTTTAAAAACCTGTTTCAGTCGATCTCTAATAAATACATAGATAAATAAAATGTTTATATGTATATAAATATATATATAAACAAGCATAAAAGTTCATCAGGTTTGTTTCCATAGCTGTTTACATCATTTGGCAACAAGTCTCACTTTTTGAAGCCCAAATTGCACCAAACTTTTTTTTTTTAAAAGCCAAGGCTTTTAATGGACATACTGGAAATTTACCATTTTTTCCCTATTCAATTGTATGAAAATTTAAATTGTGCGATGTTTAGAAGATAAAAAATTTGCAGTAAAAGCGAAATTTATTTGTTAAGTGTTGCCACCATGAATATGATGTCAGTGTTACTCACAAAACATGTTTTTGCTTTATAATATAAGATTAACAATGAATAATAAATGAAACTGTAAAAAATTTGATCAATCTATTGGTGTATTTCAACTCTAACACCTACATGCATGTGGGTTAATCAACTATTTTTTGCACAATAAATACGTTTTTTTTTTTTTTTTTTTTGTAAATAAATAAACAATTAGTTCAAAATCTTATTTGGCATGTTCTAGATTAATAAATAACAAATATTGATGTTTACTAGATTAATAAATTAAGTTTTAGATATGCAAACTAGCAGTGCACTTTTTGTTTCTAAGACCATTTTTCGTTTCTTTAAATTCTATATTTGTCTTATATGTTACCATCCCCATAAATTTTTGTTTTCTCTCCTACATTATGATGGAAAAAAAAAAGATATTAACAATTATTTTAAATTTTTGAACTGCTAAAGCATAAATTAAGCATCTAGCTATTCTTAAGATAATTAAAAACTCTAATTAATATATTTAAAATAGATTTATTAAATTTTCTGATGGATGAGGGATAGGAATAGGTGAAAAAAATAGTTGGTAGACCCATGTGTGGGACAGAAAATGACAATTTTATATTAATAGTAAAGTGAAAGCTGCAAAGGAATTTTAGTAAATCAATTAAATTTTAACATTTAATTTTTAAAAAAACTTTGGTTGAATAATGGATGTTAAAATCCAGAAATTAAATAAATGTTTATAAGGATTATTGAAGAATTGTAGATGGATGAGTGGAAGTCCAGCAATAAGTCACCCTCGAACAAATCAGTACTTAAATACTTAAAATAATAATAATAATAATAATAACCTGTAAAAATAGTACCACTTCTTTTAGGAATTACCACTTTGAGTTCCAGAGGACATATATTAAAATATCATAATATTACCTTCCCTCTACCTAAAATCAGAAATATTTTTAACTTATTGCTGAATATCAATAGATTCATAGTCATTAATTGGAAACAAGTGGGTAAGTGTGAGTTTCGTTTAAAATTTCTTTCAAAACACTTTATCTTTTCTTTAATAAATCCAAATAAATTTCATTTTCCAAAAAAAATCATGTTTTTTATAAAGAAAATTTATCGATTTATTTTTTCGTTTTTTTTTTTTCGAATATCTGAACTGGCTTGATAGTGGGCGAAGCCGCTATTATACTCTGACATGTGGACTAATTGCAATTTTTTTTTTTTTTTTTTTGTAAGTAGTTTCCCCTCTCTCCCCTTCTTTATGAACAAATCCTATTCGTATTATTAATTATATCACTGTCTATTAGCGTTTTATTTCTTTTTTCTACTAGGGGGCTCTGCCCCTACGAGCTACGCTCGCCAACCACCGTTCTGACACCGCAAACTCTAAAAACACGCTAATTTGATTAACTCCAAAATGATTACAGAAGACTGAATTATAATTAAGCGACCAGTGGTGATCTGCTGTAATTGGGTTTCCATTAATTTTCCTTTCACTGAGGTATTTTAAGGCCGAATCAACTGCTGTCGAAAAATTTAACAACTGTTTTCATGACTGATTAAATAACGTCAATTAAACATTTGAAAATCAACTTGTGTGAAATGACTAAGTAAATGCTGTAACTGCATCAGAGAATTTTATAATGATGTCACTGCATCAGAGAATTTTATAATGATGTCACTGCATCAGAGAATTTTATAATGATGTTATAAAAAATTGGGTATTTATCTATTATCACATCGACCACTATCCAATAAAGAAAAAAAACTGTCACCAAAATATAGGAAAAAAAGTGTATTACCGTGGCGTCACATTCAATTGACATCAGATGTTACACTTGTTTGTTATGTCATAGAGAGATTTTTATTTGACATTTATCTGTATTTTAAATGATATTTTACCCATTCATTAGTTATTTTATTAATTAAAAAAATAGTAATGACCTTAAACGGCGCGCCATGATATCTCTCTATATTAAAAAAAAGTAACCACCGCAGCAGCAGCCGCTGTCAATAAAGATTTTGTGCCTTGATTGCAAATAAAAATTCAAAAATTGGTGGTTTTATAAAGAAATGTTCGATAAACACGCTGAAGTAGACAGTTTTTAAATCGAAGAATTATTTTAAGAGATATTTAATATTAAGGTTGGTCAAAATAATTTTCTTATAAAAGTTTTATAGAAACGAAAACTATGCACAGGAATTTAACCATAATTTATAAGGATATAGTTGACAAAGTTGCGGTGTGCAGACTGCAATTATTTTTTCAGTTTGACTCATTTTTTGAGGTTACATTTAAATTTTTTATTCAAAATTTTCATTATTTTGAAGAAGATTTACTTCATATTTCAAAAAATCCATTATTTGAATTGTTGCCAATTTGTAAAATAGCGCACAAAATAATATTCCCTTTCAATTAAGAAATGTATTTACACGTGACTATTAAAAACAGAAATAAAACTTTAAAATAATAACTAAATGATCACGTGTTAAAAGCATTAAATGTAGAAAATTACGTAATAAAAATATACTTGCGCGTGAATATTAAAAAGAGAAATACGAGTAACTAGGGAAATTTACGTCACATTTAAAATGATCAAATAACAATATTTCCAAACAATTTCAATTAATACTTATATTTTCATGAGAGATCAATTTATTTCGACAAATCTTTTACCTATTATTGCAAATTTTAAAACAGCGTAAATAATATTTCCTTTCCAATGTCAAAATTCTTCTATTTGTTTATTTGGTGTTACAGTTTAGCGATAGTTTTCATTATTTTTATGAAGATTTATTTTTAATTTCATAAAATCCATTATTTGAATTGTTGCCAATTTGTAAAACAGCGCACATAATAATATTCCCTTTCAATTAAGAAATGTATTTACATGTGACTATTAAAAACAGAAATAAAGCTTTAAAATAATAATTAAATGATCTCTCAAAGAGTTAAGACCAGTAAATGTAGAAAATTACGTAATAAAAAATCTACTTACGCGTGAATATTAAAAAGATAAATAATTAAATTATTACACGTTTTCAAAGCATTAAGTAGGGAAACTTACATCATATATTTAAAATGCTCAAATAACAATATTTCGAAACAAGTTTCAATTAAAAAATATATTTACACGATAAATTAATTTATTTCGACAAATCTTTTACCTATATTTTTCATTATGTTTTACTGTTTTATTAATTATTTCATTAATTAAAATAACAATTGCATCCTTAAACGACAGTGCTATGATGCGATGAACAGTTACATACAATAGGTCAGTTTCAACTGACGTCACAAATATTTATGGCACAGATGTCATATATGCTCCACGTTGGCGCGATTTTTTCACCCGCCAATTTGGCGAAAACTTTTTGAATATTAGTTACGATTAGCATGCAGTTTTTTATTTCCATATCAAAATAAAGTAATGTAATAAAAGAAATAGCTTCTATTATTTTAAAAAAGGAAATAAAAATAAATAAATGATAGTTTGATATAAATAAATATTGATATACATAATAAAAAATATTTATAGAATTAAAATAAAAAATAAAAGTAAATAAACACCAATTTTGTTTTCGCCAAATTGGCGGGGGAAAAAATCACGCCAACGTGGTGTGTATATGACATCTGTGCCACATTTATTCACTATCCGAGAGGGATAATTAAGAAAAATAATGTAAATAAATATCCAAGATTATTTTTTTTCTGTTTTCATTAATATATTGTAAATTTTATTGTTTAAACTTACTGATAGTTGACACTTTGCTGAGTGGGATTTTTTCTGAATTTCTTGTATTTTATTTATTTTTATTTTATTTTATTTATTTATTTACCAAGTTTCTATATTATCGTTTTAAATTATACGATGCAGTGACATTGTTTACTTAACCATTTTACACAAGTTAATTTTTAAATGTTTAATAGATCTTATTTAATCAATCTGGAAAACAGTTGTTAGATGTTTAGACAGCAGTTGATTCGAACTTAAAATCCTTCAGTCAAAGGAAAATGAATGGAAACCTGGTTACATCAGATCACCACTGGTCGTTTAATTATAATACAATCTTCCGTAATCGTTTTAGAATTGATCAAATCAGAGTGTTTTTAAATCATGCAGTGTCAGAATGCGGGTTGGCGAGCGTAGCTCGTAGGGGGCAGAGCCCCCTAGTTAAAAAAGAAAAAGTGTTGACAAAATGTTGCTATGCATAGTTACGCACAACAGATCCGTTTCAACCGACGTCATTAACAATTATCCATCAGCCGAGGGGGATAATTAAGGAAAATATTGTAAATAAATAAATATTTAAGATAACTTTTTTTTTTCTCTTTTCATTAATGTATTATAAAATCTATTGTTTAAAGTTACTGATAGTTGACACTTTAGTGAGTGGGGCTTTAGATTCTAATGGCAACATTCTTCTATCGGTTTATTGGGCATTAGAGTTAGGCAAATAATTAGGCGATGGACACAAAATTGCAAGTCTCTAAGTTATACAGTTTCTGAGAACCGACCCTTTGACGGACAGACAGAGAAGCGAGACGAATAGGGTTTCATGAGATGAACGAAACCCTAAAAAGAATGGACAAATATTTGTCAAACTAACAGTGGATCTCTGGTAATACTCGACAAGATTTATATTTTTAAAAAAAAGAAAAAGAAAAAAAAAGCTTGTGCATGATTTTCCAAAATTTTGTTTCTTGATAGTCTTTAAAGTGTATATACTGTGAAAATTATTATTTTTATTTTAAGAACACATAAACAATCACATATTTGAAAGAAAGGGAAACCCAGTCATCTTTGAACTCCCTTTAGAGCTTAATTATTCTATATTTCATCTACAAAACATTTTAATTAACTCCCTACAAGGTTGCACAAAGTTAAGAGTTTTCAATTTAGCAATAATTTCCTACTGAAAATTTTTAAAAATCTTACGAATGTAAATATACAAGCACTTCAAAGTTTTATGTAACATTGAGAAATCACTTAAATAAAGTAATACATATTAATATTTGTATTTAAATGATTTACTACTTTAGACATCTTTAAAAATCAAAAAACGAAGATAACTTTAAAAAATATCTTAACGAGCAAGAAAACTTTAAACTAATTAAATTCATATGTGGAAATAAATTTTTGTAAAGTATTTCTTTTCATCTAAGATATCTCTAATAAAAATACACTATAAATAAATTCTGAGTAATTATTATAAATTAAAGAAATGGTTAAATCATTTATTTTATTGAAATACCAAAGAAAAAAATTACTTCTTGAGTACTGGCAGAAGCTGACTTATAATGCAAGCTGCTTTGATTCTTGTTGATAGCATTGCTTTTGTCTTTCTCCATGTCAGAAAGCTGAAAAAAAAAGAAAAGGGAAAGTTCTGAAAGCAGAAATAACATATAATCAAAAATCATAAAACAGAAGTCTGTTTAGAAAAAAATTTGGTTCGTTAACAGATTTTTCACAAAATTTTTTATCTTAAAAACTAATGTTTTACAAAAATTGTTGCCTTAAAAATGGGCCTTTTACAAAACTTTCCCAAATGAACCTTTCACAAATTTAATTGCCTTAAAATAAAATCAGATTTATCACAAAGCAGCTTAAGTTCTTAAAAAATCTATTTAATGTGCTCAAGATAAGAATTTTTTCTATTTTTAGTACCTAAAAAGCTGTTACGCAATTATAAATAAATAATATGAAAACAAGTAAAAATTTATTGGTAAAAATAGATCAATTACAATAATCACCAATGCCTTCATAAATACATTAAATGAATAATTTCTTCTTTATTATAATTTATCATTCAATGACTGGTGAGTTTATCATAATGTATCACTAGACCAAATTATTCTTTACTGAATAATGTATCTGAACAGTCTAAATATAACATGTTTAGCAGTGACCCCAACCTGACCTATCTAATGGAGCAGGTTTGGACAGTTGAAGGGATGTACATTTCTTTTAATTAAACTTTTTCTAAGGCACCTACTCCAGCCATTTATTTTTTACTAAAATCAAGTAATTCAAGTTCATTGTGTAAAGAATGAACAATAAATAAAATGAACAAAAATCATTAACACAAAAGTTTCTCAAGTGCCTCATCCTCAGTGTAAATTCATGTACATAAATGAATCTATGTGTATAGTTCATTAAAACAGGGCCATATTATTTAATAAATTACAATTGTGAATAATCGTACTTTTATTCATTTATACATATTTTGTGAATTTTGATTCAACATCCTTATAAAAGTCAGTGTCATAAATATAAATGTATTAAAAATTATATACTTGCCTTTTTACCAACATTTTCCATTAACATGACAAGGGAATCCCATCTTTGAGTCAATTTTGCAATTTTGTCTGTAATCTCTAATACACCAAGAGATCCTTTTTCTAAATGATCTTTGATTTTTTGAGCTCTTTCACTTATCTGATTGAATAACCTATGATGAATACCCAAATCTTGTTCTATGGACTAAAATGAAAAAAAAAATAATAATAATAAAAATTAAAAAATAAAAAGTGAAGGAGAAGATTATAATTATACACAAGGAATTCCCTTATAAATTCTGAAATACATTTTTAAACAGTTATATAACATCATCAATACAGACATTTCTCCTTTATTAGTTACCATACCAGATGAAAACATTCTCCCCAAGATTGAGGTATAAATAATCAGTTGTAGCCACTTTTCCCTTAGTTTTTCATATTTTATAAGAAAGCCACATTTAATAATGTTACTGCAAATGTCACTTTGCACTAGTAAATCTGTAATTCAGGGACCTCAACGTCACAGTTACAAGTCAAACTCTCATTATATATAACTTTACACAATATCAGAAAATCTATAATCCACAAGCTATTTTAAGTTATATATATTTACGGGCATATCAAATGTCAAAAATTCAGAAACGAAAGCTTCCAAAAACTACCAAATTGTGTTAAATATTAAACACAATTTCATGTAATGATGATCTTAAACTGCTTATTCTTAATTTTTTTTAAAATAAAACAATACATTTTTCAGGGGGGCTCAGTTCCCCTGAACCTAACATAGTCTTACTAATTTTACATTTCCAATTTTCTCTAGTTGTGCTATATCATGATTGTAGTATATCATGGGCTGCATTTTACACTATGATTCTATTAGGATAAGCATCAATTTGGACAAGAATTTTATGTTATCCTAAAATTTCAATACTTACTGACCTGCCCAAACATGAAAAATCTGCAGTTGATGGAGAAGTTGATTAAAATCTTGTGTAAGGAAAATACTTACACAAATGTAAACTGAATTTACTATATATATCTAATTTACAAATCTAATGATTTTATAATTTTTGTTTGGAAAAAACAGTTTTGGTGGTCACTCTATAATATGTAAAAGTAAGACCTTATCTATATGCATGAAATGTATTAAAATCCCATTTTAAATCAAAAACTAAATTGATTTCCAATTAAATATTTCCTACCTTATCCAATTCTGAATCCGTCCCTTTTAAGATATTTTCCAATAAATATTACTTTCAGATATTAAATTGTAACTAGCTTTAAGATTCAAAATGCAAAGGTCAGTGCAATCTGCAGTTGATTGTGGTTGAAGCCTGGAAAAGTGTAGGCCCACGAATCGTATGGGTCTTGAGTATAGATCAATCAAAAGCTATTAAACCAATTAAGTTTAATATCAATTTAGCATCTTCAGCCCTTGTGGGAAAATAATACAATACTAAAATACAACAAAACATATAATAACATATACAAATAATACTAAATCAAAAATCAGCGTACATGCAAAGAAGACAGATTTTTGTAGATTTTGAGCTAGTCTACCTGCTGAATAACTAACTATAAGTTTCTAAATAATATTTATGGCTCCTAGGGTCTCCTCTGAATAGGATCGAACTCCAAACCCTCTGGATGTATGACTAGTGTTGACTCTAAACCAATTTGGCAGGATGTCATGCTCAGCGACCCATTTTGACTACTTTGTGCACCCGGCAGCCCTTTATAAACTACTTTATGCACCTGGTGGCCCTTACTGCTCTTTTTGACACACCGTTCGACTATTTTTCTTGCAAAATATGTCAATTGACTGTAGGAAAATAATTATTTCGTATATTGACCGAGAAAAAAAAATTGTGAAATTCTTCAATCAGTCGTGAGAGAGGGTGTGTGAAATTTGTCAATTGGTCACAGGGGGGGGGGGGGAAAGAGAAATTTGTTGATCGCTCATGAGAAAAAAAATTATGAAATTTGTTAATCGACTGGCAAAACAAAGACTTAAAGTTCATCCATCTGTCATAGAAAAAAAATGTGAATTTTTTCAATTGGCCATGGGAAAAACTGTGAATTTTGTCAATCTGTTGTAAAATGAAACTGCAAAATTTGCCATGAAAAATAATGCGAAATTTGATAATCAGTAACAAGGAAAAAATATCACAAAATTTTTCAATCAATCACGGGAAAAAATTGTAAATTTAGTCATTTGGTTGTGGGAAAATATTGTGAAATTTGTCAATCGGACACGTAAAAAAAAAAATTAGAAAATTAATTAGTTGGCTGTGTAAAAAAAAAAAAAAATCACAAAAAACATCCAGTGGTTGCATGAAAACAAAAACTGAGTTTTGCCAGTAAGTCACAGGTACAAATCAGGAAACTCGCTGCGTCGGCAATTGGTTGTGTGCTAAAATATATCACAAAATTCATTGTTCAGTTATGGGAAAATATTGTGAAATTCACGAATTAGTTGCAGGAAAATATCGTGAAATTTGTTAATCATTCGCAGAAAATATCACAAAATTCTACTGATAAAAGATTTAAAACAAACCAGTCCAAAATAAATTGTTGCCTGATGGCTCTTTTGTTCTAGAGTTAACACTAACGACTCAAATAATAAAATAAGTTCAGCCAACAAGGTGGTCCTAGGTCATTATTTCCACCATTCCATGTTTCCAAATTTATTTCAATAGAAATAGAACACTAAAATCACCCTCAAAATAGTTATATTTGAAGACTCAAATCTACTGGATACATCTACAAATCTACTGAGACATCCATAATGGTGTCCACAGCCAATTGACAATTTTAGAAAACATCATTGGTGTTATTGGTTTTTGTGACAGCCTTTTAATAGTATCCACATTATATTTAAACTATAATGTTTCTATCAACATTCATGTTTGATGCAAACCGAATCTATAGACCCAATTACAGAAGATTAGTTAACCTTTTATTTCCCTCATCCAGACTTTCTCTGCTTAATCTTTCGTAATCAGGATTATTTTAACTATTTGTTTTATATACTATGAAAAACAGTTGCTAAGCAACTGTCTACAAATAAAACTGACAAAAATATATGTATGGTGGCAAATATGTAAAGTAACAAAACAAAATGTTTTAAAATTTTCAAAAAGATGTATAAAATTTCCCAAGTTATACACATACTTTTAAAAAATATGACATATGTATTGACATAATTTCACACAAATTGAATAACTTAAAACCACCATTATGAAATTTTAGCATTGATAATTTAACATTAAAATCAATTAACCAAATATGTCATTTTCTTTTCAATGAAAGGTAAAATTTGAAAATTGTCTGAATTACCACAGAAAAGTATTTATGACATTTAAAAAAAAAAAAAAAATCTATATTTTCCCAAACAAATCAACCAAATTTAATCAAAAACTATACAGCTTATTCTGGATACCTCATCAACATAAATACCTATTTACAAACTAATTTGATGTTTTTTGTGGCAGTTATTGTGAAACATACACATGGCTTTTTGTGTCTCTACAGCGAGTCTCAACTGATGTTTTGGCAATTACTGTAGCAAATAAATGTTTAAGTAATGCATAGATATATTTTTAAAAATCAGTAAATTAAGTTACACTTTTCGAACAAACTTTTGCTCCATTTGATAGAATAAAGATTAAAATTATGCAACATAAGCAAAGATATATGCACTCAAATCAAAATTAATAGTTAATTGGGAGCAAATAATGTAAGCAAAGATCACAATTTAAAAAATTAAAACAGCTTGAGACAATTTACTGCAATTATTAACCCATAAGCAGTCCTGGAGAAAGAAAGTTATGAACAGATACAAGAAACTAATTTTGTGTTCTAATGACTAATAACTTTTTATTTATTTCTTTGTATCTTCGATTGAAAAACAAATGAGCATAACTTCTATATTTTCTTTGCTTTTAATATTTCTAGCATTGAAAATTAATTTCAAAATTACTTGCAGAGGAAAATTATTCCAAACATAAGTGGCTAGAATAAAACTGTTCAAACATAGAGCATCAGTTTTATTAAATCTGTTTACACTTTGTCCAGATAGTTTAATTTCTACCATATATAAAACAAGTTCGGAATGCTTAAATTCATCTTTCTTTTCAAATTAAAATAAAAGTGCACACAAAAACATGTGATTCCATTACCTAAAACATGGTTAAACTTTAATTAGATTTTAATTCTAAAACATTAAAATCCAGCACTTTCGGCTGTGAACCCAGCCTTCATTGGGATTAATAATAAAAACAGTTGTTAAAACACAAACATCCAGGAAGCTAACATCACCAGTCCACAAATCATGTGACGGCCACCACAACAGTGCCAAGCTAAACTGGTTCTTCCCACCAAAATCTACTTGCAATTTCCGAATTCCGGTCGAAATTTTATTGCATCTGCGTTCCTCTGGAGAGTTGACTATGCTTTTTATTTTCCTTTTAATTTCCTGTGTCTATTAATTTTAAACAGTTCTTTTAAGAACTTATTATTTATCTTAGCCATAAATTATGCAGCAAAAATATATTCTATAATAGAATGTATTGTTAAAAAAAGACAGTATGTGGTTTTAAGTTTTCAAAATATATGAAATATATTATCAAATCAAAGAATATTTGATACTATTTCAGTTTTAACTTTCTCCAAATTGCTAACTATGATGTCATTTTCTGAAAAAGTCTTCACCTTTGTAAAAAAAAAAGGGGGGGAGGTAGAGAAATACTGTTCAAATTCCTGTTATTTTAATAATGTCAGCAAGAATTAATGCATTTTTAGTACTTAAAAAGTCTGACATTAAAATTGTTACAATTCGTGAAATGATTGTGCCAAATTGAAGCTTTCCAAACAGAAATCTCAAAATATTTTGGGTTATCTTACTTAATATCTTATATCACTAATAAAAAAAACATATCTTAAGTAACATGTATTAGAAGGGAGGTTTGCAATGCATGCTCCCAAGCCATTTTATATCCTTTAAATAAAATACAGCAGAAAAAAAAATCCATCCAGAAGATTAAACAATCTATTTTTAGCCAGGGAGGGGGGGGGGGGGTTACAAAATTGTACCAAGACCCTATTTAAAGAAAACAAATTCATCTTGCTCATTATAGTAATAGCATTTGAAATTATAAGTCATGAAATGAAATCAAATAATATTTTATTTTATACAAATTTAATATAAATTAAATTTTTATAACAGTTGAATTTGTTACTGCAATTATATCTTTCAGCCGAGTGTAGATTTTACACATATAAAATCCACAGACTTCTTATAACTTCTCATTTCTATCCTTCCTCTGAGTAAGTAATTTCACTTTTGTTTGTGCATTTACGTTTATTTTATTGCGAGAATGAAATCGAAGTTGCCGAGGAAGCGATTACCACCAAAACAGACAACCTTTAAAGTGCCTAAACCGAGCTGATGTTTGTTTCAACTTTTCGATCAAACAACAATAGAATCCACACTCTATTATTATTTTTGCTTTGAGCAAACCACTTACTATAGAGATAATATTTTTTCTGAATAAAAATAACTATGCATAAGTAGAAATAAAAACAGTACTTCATTTTAATAGAGGCCTTGACATAGCTCAGTCTTAAGAAACTGATTTCTTGCCAAATATTATTTACACTTGCAAAAATGAAATAGTGATTGATGAAAAAACTTCTAATCTTATATGACATTATTTATGTGTCCATATATCAAATATTTTGTTTAACATTATTACATAGCATATTTATGCATACATCTTAAATAAATTACTTTTCAATGTATGTATTAAATAGTGTAAATATTGAACAAATTTCTTGAGCATTTGATACACTGATAGTTATTTTATAAAGATATAACAATCTGATGAGATTTTAAAATGTAAATAAAGGTTGGCAGAAAATACTTTTGAAAAATTTGCTTTTCTCGCCAAAAATCTATCGTGCTAAAGATCTTATAAAAAGATGTACCAAAAACAATTACATATTAACACATAATTAGCTAAACACATATTACTACATAATTAGCTAAACCATAAAAGTTTATGCTTCTAACTTTTACCTGTAGAAGTTTCACTTGTTCTAACAAGGCTCGATTGTCTACTGCTGGCATCTCTGAGATAGCAGTTAGTTGCTGTTCCTTTCGATTTAACCACTGACTGAAACACAACTCTTCATCTTCTAATTGTTGCCATTGTGGAACCAAAGATTGTAATAACACGCTACGTTCTTCAACTGTATGACAGACATATGCCCACCTTTCACCAATTAGAGCCAATTGTTTCTCTAAAGCCTCGTAATCTGAAAATTATTAACACATTATTGTAGTTTGTAAAATAATTTTCAACAAAATAAATTTCTGACTTTTTAAACTGACAAGGAGACCACCAGACATTTAGGTCATCGATTTGCCTAGCAGCACAAAGCTGCTTAGTAGAAGAACAAAGTTAGAAAATGCATTGAAGTAATTAGCTGCCAACTCTCTCTCTCAAAAGAAAAAAAAAATGCAACTTAAAAGATTTTGTTGCATCAGCGAGAGAAGCTCCATGGCAGATTAATCAGAGCCATGGGATTGAGCCTGCATGGTATATCAAAACCCATGCTCTCCTTTTACTTCAGATTCTGCTTTTTTATTTTTATTTAGATTCTAATAATGCTACAACAGTTGTTTTATATTTTCCATAATAAATAGAACGCTCCTGATAAAAATAAATTTTGATATTAATAATACATGTCAGATTTATTTCAATTAATAAAATGAAATGCTTATTTAAATAAGTACACTTTAAATTCTATTAAAATTTTAACATGACAGTGTTTTTAATATTTAAAGTTTCATTTTAATGCAATATTATCAAATATGATAAATTTTGGAAGCAGATACAGAACCGAAATTGTATTAAAATATCGGTTTATGCAGACAATTTCTCCATATACATTTTTTTTATAGAGCATTTGAACTGTGAATTATTGTGGAGAATGGAAAGCATATTGTAGGATGTAAAAAGGGAATGTGGAAGATAAATATCTATATATATATATAAATGAAAGTCCTGACTGGGGAGAACATCAACGCGCAGCCCAAACTACTGAACCTACAAACACAAAAATTGGAGAAAAAATCCTTCTTAGGATGGAGAGGCCACATTAAGAAAGGATTTCCTAAAACTTCACCACTGAGGTGGGTAAAAAATGTAGCAAACTTTATTTTATTTATTTTTTTATCGGGTATTATAGTTATATTACTGGGGATATTACTGGGTTCAACTGTCATATCATGACAAATGATAACATATTTTAATGTATTTTTGTTTGCTGAATCGAAGGGTACCAAGTACATTCTTCTATGTCCTATAGTTTGTGACATATTGCATATTTTGTCTAATTTGGCAATGTTTTTGGGGCCTCAAAATTCTAACATTACAAATGATAATTTCTAAAAATACATGCATTATTATAGCAACGGAAGAAAATCAAACTGTCAATAAAACACGGGGAACTTTTTTTCATCATTGTAAGATAATGTGCCGAAATCTTTTCACGCAAACAGTTATCTATATTATTATCTATGAAAGTTCTGACTGGGAAGAACATCAATGCGCAGCCCAAACAACTGAACCTACAAACACGAAAAAAAATACTTCTTAGGATGTAGAGGCACACTAAGAAGGGATTTTCTAAAACTCCACCCCTAAAAGGGGTAAAAAGGGTAACAAACTTTAAAAAAATTCCTTAAAATCAGGTATTATAGTTATGTGACAAATGAAAACATATTTTAATGTATTTTTGTATGCTGAATCGAATGGTACCAAGTACATTCTTCTATGTCTTATAGTTCATGAGATAGTGTATATTTTGATTAATTTGGCGATGTTTTTGGTGCCAAATCCTCAAAATTCGAACATTACAAATGATAATTTCTAAAAATACACGTGTTACTATAACAACGAAAGACATTCAAACAGTCAATAAAACGTAGGGGACTTCTTTTCATCATTATAAAATAATGTGGCGAAATCTTTTCCCGCAACCAGTTATCTACTTTCTACTGTATATATAAAATACAAACAGAAATTTCGTTCTGACTGCTTACAACTTGAGTTCTGCTGAATGGATTTTAGTGTAACTTGCACTGTTCGATAGATAATTTTTCAGGGAAGTTTTTAGTATATACCATATTGTTCTATGTAGATTTAGTTAGAGAATTATGTTGGAAAGTTCTGTTATTTTTGATGAAAAGGTTACCATTGCTCATTTTTTGGCGACCATTATTGCCGAAGAAAGAATAGAAACGGTTATACACCTCAAAGAATAAAAGCAAAAACTTTTACTAATTTTATTTTTAAAAAAAGAAAGAAAGAAAAGAAAAAAAAAAGAAAACAGTTTTTGATGAGAGATAATATAAAAAGAAAATATTTAATTTTAACGTGATTGGGAATGCTTAAAAAATTATTCAATGTGCAAGATTGCTATTGAAACAATATTTGGCGATTTATCTATTGTTTTTGGCAATTTTGATTTTACTTTTGTCGCTAAACAATTTGATTTTTTGCCAAAAGGTGTTTTATAAGTGCACAACAGCATTTTTGGAGTATTTTTTTTATTCAAATGTAAATTATGTTAATAGCAATCGACTTCTATTTATTTCTACTATACCTATGAACAGGGCTTGACAAATACAGGGTGACCTGGTCGCCACTGGCGACCAAATATTTTTATCTGGTGACCAACTTATTTAATTTAATGGGGTTTTTGTTGTTTTTTTTTTTTTTTTTTTTTTTTTTTTGTACAAAAGTTGACCTAAGCTTTCTTGAAATAAGCACAAATGCCACCCCCCCCCTCCCAATTTAAAAAAATAAACTTTGAAACTATGCTCACACAAAAAATATTTTTAACTTTTGTTTTTAATTTGGCAAAAATAAGTTCATCAAATCTAAATTTTAAAATAATCAAATCAGAATTATTTGAGAAATCAACAGAAAAATAGGCGAAAACTTGTTTTCCTGATTCACTATTTCGTTGATGCACTCCTCAGCAAATGTAGATTTTGTAGCATTCAACCATCTGGACATTTGAAGCATTCCACAATCAGCATTTTCCGAACATACCAGTTAATTCAATCTTTACAGTATTTTTTTTTTTTTTTTTTTTTTTTTGAAAGATATATGATTTTGATAAGTTTCATTAGAAAACTTAGTTTATAATTTCTTTCTAAACTATGTAACTAATAATTTTAAACACTGCCTGTTATTATTTTTCCTCAATTAATTCATAAAAACTTTTGTGCTTTTTGAAAATTATTGATGAGGAAGGAGGGGTGGTAAATATTTTTTACTGGCTGCTAGAATTTTTTTATGGCTACCAGATTTTGTCAAATTTGTAAAGCCATGAATATGAAATTTTGTTCAGGCTGCTTATAACTCAAGTTCTGCTGAATGGATTTTCATAGAACTTAAATTGTCAGATAGATAATTTTTCAGGGACGGTTTTATTATAACATATCATTCTACATAGATTAGTTATAGAATTATGATGGGAAGTTCTATAATCAGATGAACCCGATTATGAAGATTAGCCTTATTAAGATTCTGCTGAATGGATTTCGATGGAACCTACACTGTTAGTTAGATAATTTTCTAGGGAATATTTATTATATAACATATCATTCTATGTTACTTAGTTCTAGAATTATAAGGGGAAATTCGAAAATCGTGTGACCCCTTTTATCAAATATTAGCCTTTTCAAAAAGTTCTAATAAACGGTTTTTGATGGGCCTTCTACTGATAGTTTGATAATTTTACAAAGATAGTTTTTATTATATAATATATTGTTCTACATTAGTTAGTTATAGAGCAATCGGGGTAAAGTCTGTAATCAGGTGAACCCAGTTATGACAGATCTCGGTTGACAGCTTTGCTATTTGATTAACTATCATCGATGAATGGGGAAATATTTATAAATGGGTTCAGTCAATCAATTCCTGACTGATATTTCATGCCATACGAGACTGTAAATCACTAAAATACATGTCGGAATTGTATCTTTTATGACCACCACAATCTCCTTACAAAATGTTTCATTTTATATTTCTCTTACAAATGTCCTAGAAACTCACTTCATGATGAAGTTTTCTGTACTTTTATGTTAGCCGGGCGCCAATTTTACTAATAGCAGATTTTATTCTTCGCATGTGCAAATTAGAAACAATAGTTTGATGATGAAATAGATTGTCTTGGTTTATAGGATTATTTCTTACTTTTATTATTTTGTATTTTTAATGAAATTTGTGAAAGGCATATGTTTTAAATGTATGTAATATGTGTATTTTACATGTATGTATTATAAATTTTTGAAAATATTTCTCTGTAATTTATTAAAGTATATTTCCAAAGATTCAGCTAACAAAAGTTTATTATAACTTTTATTTTTACAAAAAAAAATTGCCTTCCCACATGTGCTGGGAACAATAAGTCCAGGTCTTGTCCAGCCTGAGTATCTAGTAAAAAAATGTATGCCAGATCCTTGCTCGAGTTTGCTGAAAAAATCAAGCTCAGGCTCAGACACAATGTAACTGTCTGATACAGATCTCTAAACTGAACACATTAAAGTTCTGTATTGATGTTGTCAAACTAACATCAAGCTGTGCAGCACATTTATAATTTATTCTTGGCCCACTCAGACTCAGGTCCATTGAAAAGTGTTTATATTTGGTCGGCTTAGTCCGATCCTTTTAAATTTGTTATATTGGCCCTGTTGGCCCATTTAATTTTCTATCAGCCATTAAAAACTTGTCTTTATTCTGCTGATCTGGCTCTGGCCATTTGAAAGTCTGTCTTCATTTTGCCTGCTCACGAGCATACCTGGCTGAGCCAGGTATGTGCCAATCCATATTTAATTCACTTGCAGTGATTGTTGTACAATCTTGGCATAAAAGGTAATTCATATATTTCATTAAATAGTTATTTCCTTATGGGAAACAAAATGGCAATTTGGTGCAAAATTGGGAAAAACAGCCACTTTGGCACAAGAATTGAATTGTTGATTGTTGAAAGGAACTAAGTCCTAGTGCATTTTTAACACTCAACTTTTAAATCCACCCTTCCCCTCCCAAACATGCATAGGTAGTACCTGAACAGAGTTCCTTTCTTCATGAAACAGTCAATAAACATGAAAACAATGAAATAATCTTAAAATGAGAAATGTCGAGATATGGACTTAGTTCCTTTCAACAATAACCGATTCAATTGTATTTTGTCACAGTTTGGTGCAATTGACACAGGAGTGTGACTCCTGCTAATTAAAAAGTACTGCATACATATTTAATGACAATGTAAGAACACTTTTACATATTAAAAACTTTCCATGCATTTTCTGAAATAAAAATATTTATATCTACAATAATTTGAGTCTAACCATTTTTACTGCCATTTTCATCTACAACTACAACCATTTTCTTTAAACAATTGATGGCATCCTGTTTTCCTTTAACTTCTTCTTGAAGGTTCTGCAAGAGAAACAGACAAAATTAAAATATTAAAATGAAATGTATATCTGAATTTTGATTTCAAACTATTAAATAATAAATAACTATAATAAACAGATTTAAAGAGCATTGTGGCATTCAAACCAAGGAGTACAAACTGAAAATGAAATTATAACACAGTGTTAAAAAGCATTAACTTTTATTTCACAAACAGCAAATTTCTCTTGGATTTTTATTTCTACACATACTCAATTTGGGATTAATTATAGAGTTGGTATTATATATGTCAATTCTTCAAAGAATAATGCAATAAAAAATCAAAGACTATGTATATAACCTAATAATTTTCTTTTTTTAACTTATCATCTATTGTTTCAAGAATTCTCTTATTTCAAATCTTCATTTTATGAATATTGCATATCCAACTCACTGAGTATGCAATAAAATAGTGTGTATTAAATTTCTAGACACACGGCAGTGTGTCAGCCAAGTTCACAAAGCAAAAAACTCGACACACCGGCCGTAGGTATATTTACATGAACCGTTTCGAGCTGTTTTCGCCAAATTTCGACGCTCTATTACTGAAATTCTATTTGACCTACGTACTTGTAATTTTATATGTGTAGTAAGGCCCCCTTATTTATCCAGAATCCAAAATTTTATAAATAACGCATAATTAGTTTCCGAGATAATGATATTTGAAAATGTCTGATAATTGATAATTTTACCAGTGACTCACTCACTCATCAAAAAGATTTCATATATCTACAGCACTTACAGACTTAAAATTTGGTAAGAAGCTCGTTTACACTATAAGAAATCGAAAAAAAATCAAAAAATTCTGAAAATCGATTAATTACCCACTTGGGGGTGTCCATTTTTACTTTAACGTTACGTCTATTAGGCGAGATTTTAATTTGCCAAAAAAAGCGCCAAATGTTCAATCCGGGCGGACCTTGCAGCAAAATACTTGATCATCAGCCATTTTGAGTTAATTTGAGAGAATTAATTTTTTGAGTAATGGTGCATAAAATTTACCTTTTTAGACACGTTGTGAAAAAACAAAAACATCTTGAGAGAATACATATATCAAAATACGCACATATTTCGAGACATCCGCAGTTGAAATTCGTCTAATTCCAGAATTAAAAATGTAAACAAAAGAGAGTCATTCAAATGACTCAAATAAATATTGATGAAAAATGATTCAAATAAATATTGATCATGGATGATCTACCATGGGTCTAGGCAGTGTAGCTGTGGCAAAATATTAGCTCATTTATTCCATCAAACTTACAAAAAGGCACGCGCGAGAAAAAAAAATAACAACCGTATTTTAATTACATCGAAAAAAAAACATGAGACAATCCATGGAGTCTTTCTCTCCTAAACAATGCAATTTGAAATTTGCTCTTTAATCATAAAATATAAAATAAACACGAGCGGAGATGTCACACTTAATCTCTTTTGTGCTAGTTTTGTTAATATTTACGATTTATTGTGATATCTATATATTTAAAACGCTAAGCGTTTTCTTTTGACAATCCGTGAGAACAAACTACTGCATCAAATTATATCATTCTTTTTTTTTAAATGAAAGATATTTAGACATAGATTTGTTATCGTACATTCATTTGTTCAAAAGTTTCATTAATTAGCCGTAATTTTAAATTAAACTTTTACTTCTGCGTATGACGTCATAAAGTCGGCAATTGTATATGCGAGGCACAGAGTAACGTGAAACTCCGTGGTTGCGAGGATAAAAGAGAAATAATAAATATTAAAGGCATGTGGCTTTTAGGCCGATTTTTTTAATTTGCAAGTATAATTTGGGTAAAAATATTTATCGCGTGCACTTTATTTTTATAAGCGAATAAAAATTCATTTTTATTGTGACGTCATGGGAATATTGTCCATTGAGTTCATTTTATCATTATGCATTATAACTTTGTTGATGCCATTTTTTTCATTACAATTAAATGCAAAATATACTTTTATTTGTATACATAGCGTTTAAGCATAAAAGTAACTTATATAAAGTATGTGTGAAAATGCGCCGGTGAAAATGACGTTAGGCTTTTAACATTGATAAAACTAAAGAGAAAAATTTATATGATTGTGTCAACATGACGTAATTTTTACTGATTTCTCCATTCTTAATTAGAATTAGAATTGGAGCCTTTATTGATTGCTTCATCTTGATAGCATACCTTGATTACATGTTACCAATTACTTTTTATTTTTTAATTATAGGTTAGACGATTTCCTTTTTGAATAAAAAAATTCACAAAAGTAAACGATTTCAGGAAAATTAAAATTATTTAAAATAGTGTTGTAGATGTGTTCTTTATTTACTATGTTCTTTTATTTACTGAATATGAGATGAACGTAGGAATATACTATTTGTGTGATACATCATAGGGCATGAAATTTTCTTTTTTGCCATGGGGAATATGGCGGTAATATTGAACTGATTTGCATTACACAGTTGTTTACGGATTGTTTGTTTTAAGTTTGCATCGGAAATAGTATTGTATCTCATTGGGGAAAAAACATTAAAAATAAAATATTTGAAAGAATGCTTCATACGCACCTTCTTAAATAATAAAGAAGCTTATTTTACTGATATTGTTATAGTATTTTTTTTCGTCACGTTTTAACGGGTTACATCTAGTTTATATTTATTATTATATTTATTATTATGTTTATTATTTATAACTGTTTATTTATTATTGCATGCTATTTGTAACTAATATTCAAAAACAAAGTTTTCGCCAAATTGGCGGGTTAAAAAAATCGCGCCGATGTGGTGCGTATATGACATCTGTGCCTATTAAAATACCAATTTCTGTCGCAAATTGACAGCCAAATATTTTGTTGTAGGAAAATTGAATGCTGCCTGGTAAATAAAACAGTCACTTATAAACACATTAAAAACCATTAAGTATAGTGTTTAAGTACAGTAGAACTCCAATTATCCGAACTCTAACTATCCGAATCGCTGATTATCCGAATCACTTTCAAAATTTCGGGGGAAAAAAATTAAGACGGAAACGTACTGCGATTCGCAAAATAATGATTATGTCTACTCGCGCTATATTGTCCTACCCTTCATGAATCTAGTGTAGGCGCAGCGCAAACATTATTGGGATGATGAGTCCCCGTTTCATAGTGCAGTTCGATTATTGGCTGTCGTCCGTCGTCAGGTGGCCAGCCCGGCCCACCTGGGTTTCAGACCCTGGATTTCAAATTCTAAATGACGATGAACTTATTGAAAGTGTGAGAGAAGAAAGTGTCGAAGATGACCTTAATGTCGAAGTTCAAGCAGACACGGGACCATCAGCTAGTGAAGCATTTGCCAGCCTTGAAACTACGTTGAAGTGGATGGAGCGTCAGCCTGAGTGTGACAACATGCAACTTCTCACTGTCAAGCGGATGCGCGACTTATCTGCCCGAAAACGGATGAAGACTGTCAAACAGCTTACTTTGATCGAGATGTTCAGCAAGCAATATGACTTTCATTTACAGTACGATACGTACATACTGTACAGTACTTGCAAGTACGCTTAACATGTAAAAGTGTTGCTTTTTCATTTAATTAATTAAAAGATCTTTTTCTTTAAAAATAGTTTTTTCTCCCATTTTCAACATACATACAGTAATTAATTAAAATAGACCCTTTTTTCAGAAAAATCCAATTATCCGAATTTTTGATTATCCGAATGGGGTCCGGTCCCAATTGATTCGGATAATTGGAGTTCTACTGTATATTGTAACTGTACAAAAAGTAATGAAATCCCGTCAAAAACATACATGTGAAAGAAGGCCAAGTTCGTTAACGGTTTCGCTAATAAAATAAGTGAGATCTAACTGGAAACCAAGTTCTTTCGAAGCTCCTTAAATCATAGCTCCTGTCATACATAACGTTCTTCAATTGCTTAAAATGATTTGTTATGTTATTTGCTACTCAATAGAGCGACTTGGCAAGTTTTTCTCTTATTAGAATTTCTCTACTTGATTGATCTGAACTTAAAGTTAATCACTTCCTTAACTTATCAATACCTTAACTTCGACATACTTATTCAAATACTTGATTGACTACATCTTTGCCAATGATATACTAGACTAAATTGTACTCAAACTCAAAGATTAAAGTTGGTTTGTGAAAACTTGCCAAGTCGCTCTAATTGAGTAGCAAATAACATAACAAATCATTTTAAGCAATTGAAGAACGTTATGTATGACAGGAGCTATGATTTAAGGAGCTTCGAAAGAACTTGGTTTCCAGTTAGATCTCACTTATTTTATTAGCGAAACCGTTAACGAACTTGGCCTTCTTTCACATGTATGTTTTTGACGGGATATAATATTATCTCCATTTTCTCACTTTCGAAAGAAATTTCATGTTTGTTTATAATATACTTATTTATTTGGATTGTTTATAATCACTGTGTTTAAGTGCTGATTTTTACATGTTTATTTCCTTCCCTATATATAGTAAAACTTGAGTTATCTATCAGTCGCTGTAATGGATAAGAGAATATATGGATAATAGAATCCCAAACTTCCTTATCTTAACCCAACAAATGATGATGATGAATGACAAGGATTAATTCTTAACACAGGATTTCACATGATATAGGCATAAATCAAGATAGAATTGTAAATTGATTGTGTTACAATAGCTACTATATAATTATGTTATTATAAAAAATCTTAACACTGACTATGCGCTTCTATTTATGAGTCATTTTGTACAGAAGACAACATGCTATATATACATTAATCATTTTAATAAAAGCAAACAGTCTCAATGTACAACATTATAAAAAAAATTTGCTAGACTGGAACAACTGAGAACAGTGACAATCGACATGCCTGAACCCACAAAACACTTGTCTGAATGCACACGTTGAAATGGGAAACTGTAATTAAACAGGTTCTGCACACTGTTTTTATTTTTGGCATATTTTATTTGCCATTTTTGTGTCTTTTCAGCGAGAACGAGCTATCAACACTTCCTCTCTTAGCAACGCCTGAGTTTCCAGTGATCTCCATTCACCATGGTGAACTTAGCATAGGAGCGGCAGTGTGTTCATCCTCTCCTTGCGAGAGTGATTCTTTTGATTTGCGCATTCGTCAGTGCCATGTTTTCCAATCTGGAGTGGATAGCTTTAGGTGCGGTGTCTCTTGTGTTTGGAGGTATGGTTCTTGATCACTGACCATATGAAAATTGATTTCTTATTCTAAAAATCCATTGATTTGTTTCTAGATAATTTAATCATTAATTAACTAATCATTTCTAAAGTACCATTCGTTAAATTTAACCACCCCCATTTTATTCATATTTATACTAAGTCATTCAAAATTTCTTTAGAATTTTTAATTTGACAATGAAGTAACTTACTGTGTCAGTTTCATTTTCAGCACAAGTCTCTGTTGGAGTTTGTTTTAAAATGCCAGTTTGCAAAAATGTTTAATATGCTCTAACGAATGGGTGATGGAATGTCTGTTCATATGTAATGCTGCTGTACTTTTTTTAATTATTTAATTTAAAAAAAGCTTGCTTTGATTTTAAATTCTTTGATATTCTCAAAACTATATTTGATTGACTTATCAACTAATATTTGCCTGTCGAATATGTTTAATAAATGACTGCAGTGATCAAAAGGAAGTAAAATTACTTCCTCTACAGTTTTATAATAAAGATGGGTTTATGCCCTTCAAGTCTCTTCATTTTCTGCATTTATTTATTGATTTAAAGTAAGATCAATTTCAATATTAAATTTCTCTCTTCATTTAAGAAACAAAAAGAACTGCACTAATTAAACAGGGTTATTGCATTTTGACATTATTAAAGATAATTCACAATGACATCTTTAAAAACTCTATACGATCTCTCTCTGCCAAAATTCTGTTATTGCTCATAATGTTCTAAATATTAATGCACAACGTAATTTTATGAAATTCTATATGATATCTCATATCAGCATTCATCATTATAGCACCAATCTATAACTGTTTAACCACAGGTTCTAAAAAGAGATGAAGGGTGTGGAGGTTGATGATTAATAGAAAAAATCCTCTGTCATTTTTTTTCGCAAATTATTTAGAACAACAAATTTACCACCTTGTATTGGACAGCTAGTTTAATGTCTAATCTATCGTTTGCAGTGAAGGATTTTTGTAGGTGTACTATATCTAATAAATGAAAAATAATGGAAACTGATGGTTAAAAAAGTGGTGGATAATAGAAGTTTTACTGTATAATTGTTACTATAAATAACTTTTAAGTGTCTTGCTTTAGAAGTATAAATAGAAGAATACTTTAACTTTATTATTAGCTTTCTAAAGTAAATGAAAAGTTTCGAATAAATATAAAAATGCAGTCAAATACAATTTTGTACATATAAAGAATCAACAACTTTCATATTTCCATTACATTAATAAAATTAGAGATACATAAAAAAAAAAAATACCTTCTGCATCTCCACTTGAGATTTAAGATCATCTAGAGTAGGACCAAGTGCTGGTAAATTCTTTAATTTATTTTCCATTTCACTCAGCCATTTATTGAGATTATCTAACTGAACTTTCTGCAGCCTTAATAGTTTTTCATGTACTCTAAAATTATAACATTATATAAATCTAAAGTAAATGTGTTGCATAAAAACTTAAAATATCTTTGAATGTGCAAAAATAATGACATTCAATCAAAAGAAATCCCAAAAATTATTTAAAAGTAACTATACATACGCATTTTGCCTATCGACAGTTCTGGATCTAAGTTCTTGCCACCTTTCATTTAATAATTGAAGCTGAACATTAATTTCTTCTTGTTCTTCAGGGGAAATTTTGCTGCTAGTTATTAATTGGTTCCCACTAACCAACACTTTATCAACATTTTGCTGGTGATGAGTAAGCTCAAGCATGAAAGACTGTAAATAAAAGTCAATTCAATGAATTGCTAATCTTTTTTAAAGCTAAGTATTGTCACAACAATATCGTAAATATTTTCTAAATAATAAAAAAGAAAGTACCACAATTTCTGCATACTAAAAAGTAAATTCCTTTGTCCTTAAATAAAATGTATCTTAAAAATATTATAAATTACATTTATACTGAGTTTTGATAATATTAAAATAAAATATTAGTCAAGATTATCTTTTTAAATCGTAAATAAAACTGTTTCTTTTTATAACTCTGTACAATGCAACATTAATAGAAATACTATCATAAAAATATTAGAGTATTTATCAAGAACAGGGGAGGTGATACAAAATGTAAAATTTTAAGTCATTAAAATGACTGCAAATTATACTACATAAAATATCTATGAACATCCCTAGAAAGCATTTTAACCCCCAAAATCTTTTCATCTACCACCCCTCCAAACACACCCAAATACACATACTCATTCCACCAGTAGTATGGAATACATTGAAAAATGTATGAAAGCTAAATGTAAATGAAAGTTGTTATAAGCAGTTATTGGCAAATAGAAATTTTATGTGCTTTGTGCAAATGGATTTACAAATAATACTATAATAAAGAATCAAATTAATTCAAAACCCATAAATTTCAGACGACATAAATTTGTCCATGTTTGTAGTGCATGCATGCCTTTTTATGTACTTTAAGAACATAAAATCAAAAGAAGCATTTATCATTTATAACATTACATTGATTTTAAAAGGGCAACAATCCTAAAAACACTGCTAAATAAGACCTGTCCCTATTCTTAGAAATAATGTTACAAAATCTGTTCTCCAGACCAACAATTCTCAATCTTTATTATTACTATATGACCTCTTAAAGTTTGAAAGTTACTCAAGACCCATCTAATATAGATATATAGAAGATTTTTTTATAAACTTTCTTTTACTGAGCATGAAAAAATACACTTATATTTAATGTATATATATTATGTATAATTGTATTATGCAAAAATGCAGTTTAAAAATCAATGTTAATTATAACATTGTTTTTCACTAACAAGATAGTCTATATCAGGGTTGAAACTATTTACTTTTATCCTCAAGTTTTTCTTAGCTCAAAGTTCAATAACACACTGTCATTTTGTGATGTTGCTTGCCTATATTTCAACATAATGTTTTTCTTTAAAGACCTAACATGTTGTATTTGTTATATATTTTAAGCAAATAAAATTAACAACATATTTTTGAAGAACGAACTGATTGATCATTCCGCATCCGTACTTGGAGAACCACTGATCTAGACATAGATTGGCATACTAGGCAAAATCTAGGAATGCTACACATATACAAGGGCTAACTAACGAAGTATTAACATTCTTTCATATACAGAAAGAGTATAAATCATAGGTTTCCAACAGGGGTGGTACCGCCCTTCCAGTGGATGCTGGAGCCTTCCAGGAGGATGGTAGCACATCCAGAGGCAAATGGGAAGCATTAAGACAGTCAAGGGGAGGAGGGGGGTGCCAGTGGCATACCTACCTATTTAGGAAATTAGTATAATAATAACTAGCCGACTCCTCTTTCCCCAGTGTGATAAAAACCTTAAATTTACCTTTAAATGAAAATCTATACAAACAAACCTAGAGCTGAGGCACCAAAATCAAATTCCTTTTACAAATGTCAAAAAATCACCATGGAACACGAATAAACATTAAAACTCACAGAGGACAAAATTTTATTATAGTGGGCTAAAACATACTGCAATATAACCACAGTTCTTTCTGCAGGCTATAACCACAATTCTTTCATGAATGTCAGAAAATTACTGCAGAATGCGATAAATTAAAAAATCATTGAGTGAAAAATTTGGCTAAAAATTTGAAACCAAATTCCTTTTTTTAAAAAACCTGTATTTCAAAAAATGTCAGAAACATGGTGACACATGCTTGAACAGAGATTTCCAAACGAACCTGTGGTTTGAATCTGCTCAAGAAATTATGTATAACTATCTATAAATCTGTTGAAAAGTTCATTATTTAAACTTAAACAATGGCAAATTTTGTATTTCAAAATATCTGAATCTAAGAAGAAATGCCAACAATATAGTATCGAGTATTTGAAATATGGATTTATGCACTCTCCTACAAACCAATCATAACCTATGTGTTTAATTTGCCAAAAAGTTTTTTCAAATGAAGCCAGCTAAGCTACAAGAGAATTTGAATAAAATGCATGTTGATAAAAAAGGACAAAAATTTATCCTATTTTCAAGGACTGGAAAATAAATATTTAAAACAGTGAACTGTATCAAACCTTATTGAGTCGTCTTCTAAACAAGAAGATGACAGACTATGAGCCTCATATAATATTTCATTATTAATCATAAAAGCAGGAAAACCACACACAATTGGTGAACAATTAATTTTTCTGGCAGTCCAAGGGATAATAAAAACTGTTCGTCATCATAAGACATATTCAGATATTATCAGAAAAATTCCTTGGTGCAAAGAATAGATGAAATGGTTAAAGACATTGAAATATCATTAGGATATAACTTAAAGACTCAATGAATCAACTCTAGTAAATAATGAAGTACTAGTCTTATACGTTTGATTCAGAAAAGAAGAAACAATCTGTCAAGAGCTATTATTTACTAAAAATTTGAAACCTAATACAAAGGGAGAATTGATCAAGCAGGGCGGTCGCTCTGCCAAGCCAAGCTTAAAAAAAAAACGCCACACAAACAACGCCAAGAACTGAACTAGACCGCTACTGCTTATATACAGAAATCAACTTCGCAATGTTAAATCGACAAAACATGCCAGATTAAAATATCAGATAACAAATAAACCAAGCGTCGCAGAAAAAAAAAACGAAAACTAGAAGAATCTAATGAAGAATTTCTTCAATTTAAGACCAAACTCATCTTCATAAGTGATTTATAAACAGAGATATAGATTTTTTAAAAAAACGTCGAGTTACTTAAAATGATCACTTTTTTCTTCGTCAAACTTTTTTTTTTCAAACAACCTACAGACCTTAATATTCGGCAGAATAAAAAAAGGATTGCATTTTTGGACAAGTAATTACGTAATCTATGTGCTTTTATAAAATTCAGTGTAAAAAAATATTATTTTCTATCCTTAATTAGCAAAAAACTGTTAATTAACTTGGCGATTAAAAAATTATGCCAAAACAGAGATAAAACATGCCAATGACCATGTACCATCTCTATAATAAAACCGTAAGTCATGTGACTGTCATCAACAGTTCCGGAATGTCCGTTTCACTTTTTCATATGCCAGGCGGCCATTTTTATTAAAAATTATTTTTTCGAATAAAACTTCATAAATGTGGCATTTTTAGAAAGATCGTTCAAAATAAATTAATATTTGAGAGATGACTTACGTTCAATTATGTATATATTCTCCAGTAACTTCAGTTGAAATTAGCTTCGCAGTTCAAATTCTCTATCCATGAAAGTAAACAAAAAAAAAAAAGATTCATTCGTCGTGAAGGTTTAAAACAAGACTCCCTTATCATAATATCAGATTTCACAATCCGGAGAAAATCTATGGGTGAAAATGTCCGCGGTAATTGTCAACTTATTAATTGACTTTCTCCGGAAAGTATCGCCGCCTGGTGGATACTACCGATACTAGCTCATAAGCAAATGCATAGAAAAAAATGGAGCTATGAAAAAATTTCGTGTTATTGACAAAATTAAAAAAATATTTTTCGAATTACGCAAAAATAAATACGTAATATATATATATCGCACAATTATCATCAAGTTTTCAAAAATGTTGTTGAAAATGAAGATTTAAATATCAGATTAATTAATACATAATGTAGTATTCGTCAATCTTCTGTAATATCAGGTCCACAGCCAATGTTAGCGCCAAATTTGAGCGATGCTGGAAGAATATAGTTCAAAGTATACAGGAGTTACAACACTGGTTAAAAAATTAAATTAGTTTTGTGCCAAATTACACTTACTGTAACAAGCCAATTGGCTGTAGGCGGAAGAGTCCCCCAAACGTTATTACGGAAGAATCCCCCAAAAAAGATTTACAAACACCATAAGCGTAGCATGACAAGAATTTATTTTTAGGGAGGAAAGTTGGGGAGGGGTGGAGACACGTATAATTTAAGTGATTATTAAACATTTTTATGCTTTCCAAATTTTTAACAAGTTGGAAATTGTACGTCAAACGTGACAAATGAGGTGTGTTCAAACTATAGCTAGTTATATAAATATTCAGATCTTGATGATTTTTAATTCTGTGAAATGAATTCTATCGTCTGCAGATTAATTTCTGTAATAAAATAAGTATCTCGGTCGCTTGACGATTAAAAATCATCGCAAGCTCCTATAACAGAAAAGCACAGATTTTTAAAAAATTCAAATTTGTTAATAAATATTTTTATTAATATCTTCTAAAGTTTTGATTCGATTTTCATAAAATTTGAAATGTCTCGACAAAATTCTGCAAAGATAATATATCTCAAATTTCAAACCATTCGGTCGGGTAACTTTTGCGTTGTTATATGCGGACAAACGGACGGACGGACAAATAGACAGATGGACGAACCAGGCGACGACAATAGGTGCTACGTATTTATATAATTACGAACGCACCTAAAAAAGTGTTTATGATTTCAGCTCGTATGTTTGTCTGTCCATCCGTATAGTATAACAATAATAGTATTTATAATTCATACACATTAAATGGAACTATATTTATTATATATGACCGTTTGGTTTTTGTTATTTCAAACTAGTCAAATAAAAAAGGAAATTATGCTTGCTTTCACTCATAAAGCTTGACACTTTCAAATTTTCTAGATCGATATAATCCTCAGCATCTGCTGAACGAATGGCAAGATTTCTTTCAGCAAGTTTGTGATAATCTGATACTTTATATTAAATGAAACCACGGATAATCTTTCGTAATAGAGTCCATAGCCAAGTTGGCGTCAAACATGAGCGATGTTGGAAACAATGTGTTTTGGAATGTACCTGAGTTACAACAAAGAAATTAAATATGCGCCAGCGCCAAACCATGCTCGCAAGATACGCCAATTGGCTGTGGACCTAATTATGGAACTTCTCAAGTAAACTTCTCACTTCTTCATATATATAAACTTTCGACCACAAAATAGGGAAGTTTATGCTTAAAAGATATGTTAATCTAAAATGATACCCCATCACTTCAAAAATAAATAAAATCATAGACTAATAATTATAATAATAAATAAATAAATAAAATGATCAAAATGTGCATTAAAAAAAAGAAAAAGAAAGAAAGAAGAAACAATGATAAATTTATACGTAACATAAAATTCTAACTAAGAGAAAAGTCAAAATGTCTTTCATATATAATATGAAAATTGAAAAAATAGAAAATTACATTACATATTTACCTTTTCGAGATATAGATATTAGCAATTTGTTTCAAAGATCAATATCACTCGCAAACTCATGAAATGAGATTTTTCTTTCCTGATTTTTTTTCTTTATGTGATTTATACAAAGAAATACAGCAATAAACCATTTTGGTTTAACAGTAAAATAAGTTTATGTTATGAAAAAAAAGTCTCGAATATATGACAATTTTAAAATGAATAATTTTCATTTGAAGAGGACAAACATATAGTATACCGTAAAGAAAATGAAAAAACACATATGGAAAACAAAATAAAAAATACTCCTGTTACCGTCGTTAGATGGCGCCAATAGCAGGACAACCATGTGCTTTTTAACCACGTGTATAGCGGTCAAAGGAAACTTGCTGATTGTGAGGCCTAGTACTATGATAAGGGGGCCTTGGTTTAAAACATTAAACCATTAAACCATAGAGATAATCGTTCGTAAAGTTAGTTTTCCATGAAAGATTTTTTGGAGCGCTGCCTGGTGTCAAAAAAATAATTCGTACCAGTGACACAATCAAAGTTTACCATAATTATGTGCTATACAACTCAACTTCATTCTTTATCTTTTCTTGATGTAAGCTGAATGTAAACAAATACAACTCATGTAATGATATTTAATGAATCAAATTTCGAAACAAATTGTCAGTTAATTTGGTATTTATGTATTATACGTGAAAGGAAGAGAGACCACCGAAAATGATTGTTAATCACTAATCATATTTACCATTATTAATGACCAATTGCTTTCAAAACAGTAATTTAATATACATTTACAAAATACATAACATCATTAAGTACTTTTGTGTTATTTGGGCGCAAATCTCGCCAATAGAATTTTTAAAATCGCCAATACCAGCTTTTATTTTTCGCGTGTGCAAATTAGAAACGATACTTTTATTTTGAAATCAAATGTTCTGATGGAACAGCTGTTGTAGGCGCAGCGGGGCACTATATTAACTATAGAGTTGCAATATAGAAAGAAAAAACGGGTTGCTGTAATTAGAATTATAGGCGGTAATGTTGGTGTGACATATTTACGTGATTATCAAAACTGGCTTCCAAAAGTTCAATGTTTCACCAAACCATACTCGAAAATTACGTGTTATAATATGCACTCCGATTATGTCACATTATTCAAGACGTTTTAAATGAGAATAATGATAGATTTTCTTCTTGATTCTCCCGTAATCAAGTCTACAGCCAAAGTTAGCGAGAAACAAACAAACAAATATTGGCAACAATATGGTTCAGTGTAAATGGTGGATATCATTAAAGACTTTCACAAGATAGACTTCATTGCACCAAATCGTATTAACTAAAATACGCCATTTGGCAACGGATCCAATTACGGAAAACTACTTAATATGTTTAAGAATCTCCTCATTAGCAAGCATATTGCAACTGATAAGCAAACGTATATGAAGCATAAATGCTTAAGTTGGTTAAGCGGTTTTTGTCAAGAAAGATGAAATACATAACAACAAAAAATCAGACGTAGTGTTTATGGTTTAAAAAATATTTTAAACATATAATATACGTTTTTGAAAGATCTTTAAAAATAAATTAGTTTTTGAGTGAAGATGTACCTTCTAAAATGTATACATTAAGAGTTATCGGCATTTAAAATTTCTTTCCAAACGTAAACAAAATTTTTGAAATGAATTAAAGGTGATTCATTTATTTCTAAAAAAAAAAAAAAAAAAAAAAAAAAAAAAACGGTAAAGGACAGGCATTTTGTTCGCAGGAATACCTTTCACGTCATTTTTCTATAAATTAATGAAATCCAGTTGTTAAATTATTTTTGTTTTAGAAGTGAAGTTTCCATTTAAATTTATTGTAACAGTACAATGTTTAATTGAATAAAATAATGTAAATCTAAGAAATTGCTAAGAAATTCCAAACATGCACAGAGCAATGCAAAAAAAATAAATAAATAAACAAAAAATAAATAAATAAATAGATAAATAAATAAAAATCAGCTTTCATAAATTCTAAAAATTGTTCATATATCTCAATTACAATCTAAAGGAGGGTTTATTTCTATATTATTCTACATATAATAGTAATTTCAGCAAATATATTAAATTCCAATGCGATCTGTTTTAAACTTTAAGATGGTTTATAACACATGATAAAAAAATTATAAAAAAGAATGGCGCGTCACAGTTCGGGGAGAGGATGGGGAGGAGCGTGAACAAAATTAGGAAGTATAATAAGGCTATCTGTTTGAAACTTTACGATATTTTATAACACATAACATAAATTTTAAAAATAAAGCTGCGTCAAAAATTATAGGGAGGGGCGGAGCGCGTTTTGCCTACACAAGGGGGAGGGGACACTTTTCTAAATGTTAACGATATCCGTCATGTCACATATCGTTACAAAGGGCTGTGATCACTTATTCATGTTATGCACCACAGGTAAAAACCCCACATTTTGCCCCCCCCCCCCCCCCGACACTACTCATGTGATATATTGTTCGAAAGGCCTGTGGCCGCTTATTCATATTATGTATCTTTGGGGTCCATCCTCCCGCTTTCACCCCCCCCCCCCCCAAAGGGGGCACTTTTCTAAATTTTGCCGACACCTCTCATGTGATATATCGTTGGAAAGGTCTGTGAACGCTTAATCAAATTATGCAGGTGGGGGGGGGGGGTATTTTCTGAATTTTGCACATATCCCTCATGTGATACATCGTTGGAAAAGTCTGTGACCGTCTAATCTTATTATGCATCTCCGGTGTTCATCCCCCCACTTTGCCCCCCAAACGTGATTAGCTTTCACCACCAGTGGGCGCTTTCCTATCTCTGTTTCTATGGGTCGGATCACGACGGGGTATGGCTCATTCGACTCGACATCTATAAAACTTTCCGATTTTAGTTCGTTTTTCCACCACCAGGGGGCACTTTCTTATCTCTGGTTCTATGGGCTAGATCACGACGGGGTATAGCTCATTCGACTCGACATCTATAGCCTTAACGATTTCAGTGCCCGAGGTTCGTATAGAACAGATTGTGCTACCTGGTGGTGGAAGATAGAACTTGAGCGTGCGCAGCACGACTGCTATACGGTGCCGAAGGCAGCGGGGACCCGTGTCGGAAGTTCGTTTGTTTACAGGTTTATACAATTCGATGTACAAATTAAGCGATTATCCGGTGCCGAAGGCAGCGTGGAACCAGGTCGGAGGTTCGTGGTTTATCTTATTCGAGGTTTTAAAAGGATTGAGGCCCCGGTGTAAATTAGGGGCCCGCTAGTGCTAATAATAAAAGAGCGTGATATCACGTTTGATTTCAAATGCAGCGCTGACACGCTATGTACATATTCCATTTTTATTCATTTAATGGATTAGTCAGTGATATTTTTTAACGGAGGATAACAAGTATTATAACAAGCCACATTTAGTATGTTGTTTTTAAGAGTGTAATTAATTTAATTGAAAAATCTACTGGTATTTCTAGTTAACCCTTTAAACAATGACTGAAAGTAAAATGTATTTTTAAATTATTTCTCATGTTTAGATTATTTAAATTATGTTCAATATATTTTAAAAAAAAGAAATGATATCTACAAAAACAACTTTTCAAAAGTAAAAAAAGGCCAAGCGTAAAAAAAAAAAAAAAAAAAAAAAGTTGTGGCTAAAAAATGGTGTGATATCAAATTTCCAAGCTATTATATTGCTTATTTAACTTTTTTCCATTAAATAAGTTATCATATATATATATATAAGTCGAGTGCCTACGTATATGTTAATAGAAATCGTTTTCTCCTGTACTAAATACATCCTAATGAGTTTCTGAAAATTCAATTTTTTTCAAATTATGCATGATGGGCTTGGCGGCCATCTTTGCATATTATTCACAAAATTCTAAGCACCCAAATCCATAGTTAAAATCCGAAGTTCAAAATTGTTATTTAAGCAAATATTTAAGAGTTTCATTTATAAGACTTGTATGCTCTGAAAATTGTGTCTTAAGATAATGATGACTTATGTTAAAGATTCAGCTTATGATTTATTTTTTAGAGTAATTATTAATTTCAAACTAGTAAAAATCAATTTATCAAAATATCAGTCTTATCTAATTTATCTGTCCGTAGTTAGAATCTGAAGTTCGAAATTTTTATAAACATATTACATTGCAAACATATTACGCTTTTACTTTAGAAATTTGGGTGCTTAGAAATATGGAAAGATGGCCGCCAAGCCCATCATGCATAATTTGAAAAAAATGGAATTTTCAGAAACTCATTAGGATGTATTTAGTACAGGAGAAAACGATTTCTATTAACATATACGTAGGCACTCGACTTATATATATATATATGATAACTTATTTAATGGAAAAAAGTTAAATAAGCAATATAATAGCTTGGAAATTTGATATCACACCATTTTTTAGCCACAACTTTTTTTTTTTTTTTTTTTACGCTTGGCCTTTTTTTACTTTTGAAAAGTTGTTTTTGTAGATATTTAATACCATGAACAAGTTTTTACAAGAGAAAGAAATTCCTATTCGTAATATTTTATCAGTAGCTACTGACGGCGCTCCAGCAATGACGGGACATCATAAGGGTTTCATAGCACATTTGAAACATGCAGTACCAAATGTACTCACTGTACAGTGTGTTATTCATCATTTGGTTGCAAAAAATCTGAATAAACACCTGCATATGTCGCTTTATTACGTTATTAGACCAGTCAATAAAATTAGAAGCAATCCATTGCATGACAGATTATTTGGCCAACTTTGTAATGAAAATGATGAAGATTACAATCGCTTACTGTGCACACAGTAGTTCGTTGTCTCTCAAAAAGTATTTGTCTGAATCATTTTTCCAATCTATTTGACTCAGTACTAGACTTCCTTGAAAACAGAGATAAAAAACTGTGCAAAAACCAGATTACACCCAAAAATGACATCGCTTATTTGACAGACATGTTTAGAATATTTAATGAAATCAATGTACAACTGCAGCGTAATAAGTTGAATTTAATTAAAACAAAAAATGCCATAGCTGTTTGTGTGGGAAACTTCTTTTGTTCAAACGAAATCCATTTAGAGGTGAATACAGCCACTTATCATTATCAGTAGTGTCTGCGTCGCACAGCAAATGTGACACCCGCATCATGATCTCTGTTTACATGTGGCTCACTCCTTGTTAGTAATCATAACTTTAATAATTTCGATATTTTCTCTTAAAAATTTAATTATACCTTCCTTTCCATCATTCTGCATTTGAAATTCCTTTAATCTGACACTTCATTTACCTTTCTATGTTGTTTCTTTCATATTTTGACCTCCCCCCTTGTTCGATCCTAATTTCACTCAATTTTAATTGTGTTCTGCTGCTGTTTTGGCACTTTGACATTTTGTCCAATTGCTATTTGAAGCCTTCCTTCCTCTTGCATTTGTTTGGCGTATGATTCATTGCTCTTTGATATCAGCACGCACGTCTGATTTGGCATTCACGCACCTGACTGACAAGTTTTTCAGTACCAAGCTTGTTCTAAACGTGTGATTTTTGTACTGATCAAGCAGTTGCGTTTGGTCAGTCACATGAGAAGGTTCTCCTCTTCTATTTCCCTTTTCTTCTTCAGTGTAATCATCATCCCTCAATTAATTCAAGCTATTCATTAAAGGTTCTTCAGTAAAATCATCGATGTTTTCAAACTGAATTTGTTCATCTATGTGTCTTTCTTCTTCTGAGTAAAACACTCAGGGAATTCGTCAGAGTTCAAAGACCATGGGAAAACTGGTAAGACATTTCCATTTTCTTCTCTTCTGAAATGCTCCTTGTTTTTTGTTCTGAAATGTTCCTTGAGATTTTGAGAATCTATGGTTTCTGAGCCATTAACAACTTTAATTTTGTGTTTTCCATTTATGATTAATTCTGGCAATCATGTGGTCAACGTTAGGCCTTGCCTGGAACAATGTGGCAAGTTTAACTAAAATCACTTTCTACAATACTTCAGCTAAATGTAATATAAAATAATACTATACATGGTCAAAATATGAAAGAAACAATGTAGAAAGGTAAATGAAGTGTCATATTAAAGATAATTTTAAATGCAGAATGATGGAAATGAAGGGATAATTACATTTTAAAGAGAAAATATCAAAATTATTAAAGTTATGATTAAAGTTATAAATTATTAAAGTTATGTCACATTTGCAATGTGACAGTCTGCAAAACAGGAAGATTTGCTTACTTACTGCCAACATTTAGACTTCTTCATTCTGATTTTATAGAGCGATTTGAGGATATTTTAAACATGAATATACCGAGTTGGGTTTTAGATCCTTTCGCAAATGCAGATAAAGTAGAATCATCAAATTTAAAAGAGGAACTCGTAGAATTCACAACTAATGAAGAATTAAAAGTAAAATTCAGAAATGGATACCAAGAGTTCTGGTTTCAATAATGAATACCAACTCTCTACCCTGGATTGTGGGAAATAGTACAGAAATTTGTAATTGCTTTTCATTTATCATATTTGGCTGAGCATGAGTTCAGTGCAGTAGATAATGTATTGTCTAAGAAAAGGAACAGACTGCACATCACTGAACGTGGCAATTTGCAACTGATGTTAATGAAATTGGAACCAGACATTACAAATTGTTAAAACTCCACCCGCCTCAACCATCTCATTAATTTTTTTATTTCTTATTGATTTCGTCTTTACTTTTAAATTTTTAATTAAAAAATTTTTACTACATTTGATGCTCATTTTAATTATTCTACTTTGTGATTCTTAGTAATAGATAGATAGACAGATAAAATAAATGTAGATAATATGCAACGATATTTTAATGTTTGGTATAATTAAATATTATGGAAGAGGGAGAGTTGGAATTTTTTCCTTGTAAAGGGGGCAGTGGTCTAGAAAAGCTTGGGAACCTATGGTATAAATGAATGAAATAGACAAAGGATGCAATATATCTTTGAGTTTGTATAGTTGAAAGCAATTCAGGCAGTATGAAAGTGCAATTTCCTTTAAAAGATTGTGAGTTTATGATTTTAATGTAGAAATGGAAGGCTGAAAAATTTATCATCAAGGATATTAAACATGAAAATTTACTAAATGCTGTTCATTAACTGGGAGGTACTTTAAATATTGCCTGAATAGTGCTATACAATCCCTTTGAGTTTATAATGTTTTACAATTTCCAAATCCTAAAATTAAATCGATTAATTAAATACAGTAGATTCTCATTACAATGAACTCCACAAACTGCTAAAATATTTCATTGTAGTAATGGAATTAGTCCTAATTTATCTACTGCATTACACATATACGTAAATTTAATATATAAGATAGATTTACCTCTCATTATAGAGGATTTTAATGGGAGAATAATTAACATAGGAAAAGTTGCTGAAACAAAATTCAATATTAAAAGTGAAAAATTAAGGACGAACCTTTATTTAGTAATACATTATTGCAGAAAATCTGTGATTTTTGTTTGCACAAGGGAATCTATAGTTGAGGATAACAAAAACGTGTGTAATGAATGAAAGTGAGAAAATACCTCATCTGAAACATTCTTTTGATGAGAAACAAGAGTATGCATTTTCTCCAAGCATGAGAGGGCTTCTGAAGCAGTAACTTTTGATTCATCGGCAACATCAACATTGTCATCACTGCTTTCGTCACTTTATCGAATTAGCATATTTCCGATGGACAAAATGACTTTAGAGCATGTTTGAATGTTGTCATTCACAGATAAGAAATCCTCCAAGTCCACTTGATCAGGAACTGATGTTATTTTTTTGACAGCTTTCCAGATTGCGTTTAGCTCAGAGGACTCATCCAAATCTAGAATTTCTGATTCATTTTCTTTAGTCTTAATTACTCATTTCCAACAGTTAGGAATTGTATTCTGGCTAATTTCTTACCACGAACCAGAGATCATTTCAATAACTCCTTTGAGATTCATTTTTTGACTCTTGCGATTCTCAAAGCAGCAAAGAGTTTTTTTTAGCAAAAAAGTTCTGTACAAGATTTTACAGCACATATGATGCCTTGGTTCAGAGGCTGTAGAACAGAAGAATTGAAGAAGTCAATCCGAAGAATTTTCTGCTTTTTAGCTTTCATTTCTTTGTCAAATTACAATAGTCAATCATTAAAGATATTTTGTGTCATCCATGTCTCCTTATTAAATTTATAATTGCAAGGTAATGAATGACAGGGGATTGCCAGAGTGTCCAACAATTAATATTTTTCTCTTTTTGGTTCCAGATTTGTTACAACAAAAGAGTGCTATAATTCATTGCTTTGAAGTTTTTCCTCCAATGCATTTGTCTCATTTAAATGTTAATGTTTTCCTCGATTCAAGTTGGTAAAATATCCCATCCTTGTCAGCATTCAAAACATCATCAGAGCAATATGTCTTTATGAGAACAGCTACTTCTCCAGCTTCCCATTCATTTACAGTTCTTGTAGGTACACCACCTGCTTTGCCACAATTTGGTTTCATTACAATTCCATATTGACTTCGAAAGAGATTGAGCCATCCAATACGGTCTTAGGAGTTTTCTATCCCAAGCACTGTCCCATCTCTTGAGCTTTCTCCCTTATTAGAGGATCACTCACAGGTACAATGCGTGAACGAACATCTTCGAACTATCTGAACACTGCTTTATCAACATTTTGAAGCTGGGATTGTCGCATTTGTTTTCTATGGGAACCGATGCTTGGTTTCTGCAATTGTCTCTTAATCTTTTAAAAATGTAGATAAAGTCGATGGTGTTATTCCATATTTTTTGGCCAAATCACTTTTTCACAATCCTTAAACAATCACGGAAACTATAGATTTCTTTTCTTCCAAAGAAAATTGCTTTCATTTCACATAAACATTTTATAACTGAATGAAGTAAGAAACAAATTGCAGTGGATACTGGCGATAAAGAAATTCTAGAATAAACACAAACATTCCTTTCACAGTGACGTCCACCTGCTCCCTGCCACATGATCATTTTGAAGCAGAAATAAAAAAAAGGGATTCAAGAACATAAATAGAGAAAAGAAAAGATTGGAAAAGGGAGAAAAACCTGTTGAAATGACACCTGTCCCCGAAACAACAATGCTGCACTTTAACTTCTGCATTCTATTCTAAGAATACTTCATTTCTTTTAAGCAACTGAAAAAAAATTCAGCTTGATGAAGATTTTTTGTTGTAACGGAAATCCTAATAAAATGTACTTCGTTAAATTGGAATTTTAAACACATTAGGGTTAATGGAATTCGAAAAGACTTGTCAAATTTCATAGTAACAGGATTTTTTGTTGTAATGGAATTCATTGTAATGGGAATCTATTGCACATTGGAGTTCTGTTAGAGCAATAGCCAACAGAACTAAAAAATACATTGTAAAGAAAATTTTTGTGTTTGATGAAATCCCTATAAGTAAAATGTAATCATTTACCTTATAATTAATAAATTTTAATGATGCTGTAAAGTTTGTTTTAAAGGGACTCAACCGCCAAATCTAAAACATTTTTATTTACAATAATTATTTTATTTTTTAACTGATTTAAAAAGTTTCTCTAAATATTTCATTTGAAGAAATACCTCTATTTCATGAAACTGTTCAATAATTCCATCAATATTATCAGCAAGAGGATTCATTCCCCTTAATTTCTCATCAGCTTCTAGAAGCCATGTTAAGACATCTTCTAATGAAGTTTGATATAAGGAAATATCACTGGTATCACTGATATGACTCGATTCTGTAGGTGCCTAAAACAACATTGAAACATTATACATATTATAAGATTTTGTAAATGATAATATTTAAGATTAATATATCAGAAAAAAAAGGCAGTGTTATAACTGAAAGACATAAAATATTACAAAAATAAACTACTTTTAAGAATAGTTTGCATTTGATTTGTGAAATATTAAATGAGAACTTTTGGAAGTTTTATTTGAGATAAGACGTTTCCTTAGTCTTTTAACGCTCCTTTATAATACAGTCGAATCTCGTTAACACGAAATAATTTTCAGGTCCCGTCAGATGAGTTTGAAAATCAATGTTAATTTGTTTAACACGAAATAGAATTTCAGAAAATCCCGCTTAAGGCGAAAAAAAATTTTTCGCTTCAAAGTCAAAACATTATTCCTTATGCAATGTTTTCGATATTTCAAACTTAATTGTCACATACTCCTATTAAAAGTGGAATTTTCTCATGGTTTGAAAATGATTGAATGTGAAAAAGGGTTTCAGAAAATTCTGAAATACTGAATTCCTGAATAATCCCTGCTTTTATTTGATCTCTGATATGTGCAAGTGTTCCCACATTAACCATATGAGCAATAGATTAGTCACAATGAAAGTTTGGGGAAGGAATTTCTTTTTTTGAAAGTGATTGTTCCATTACTTGGTTGACTGTATTGACAGTAACATAAATTATAAACCGGAGGTCTGAATTTTCCTATCTGTGAAAAGAAGTGACTAGATACTCTCGGTGAGAACGATTTCATATTTTCTAACGGATGACTAACAAGATTTAAACAGTGTCATAGACTTGTCTGCAGAAAGATATGTAGCCAAAATCGGTAAATTCTTTCTTAGACATTGTTTTTTCCAAGTACATTTGCATAGATGAAGATGTGCTGACTTTGGATGTGACGGCAGATGAAGAAATAATTGCTGAAAAATAAAGATGACAACATTGAAGTGTCAGACGAGGAAGAAGAAATTGACACAGAACGGAAAAGTTTAGTGTCAATAAATGAATCTACCTCAGCATTGAAAACAGTACAATATTTCCTTATGGATCAAGAGGATACTTCCCGAGCTTTGGACAAATTAGATTAGGTCCATACGTTCCTAAAAAAAGTACTCTACAAAAATTGAAGCCAAAGTCAATAACGCACTATTTAAAAATATGATTAGCATGTAAATAAAATTATTATTGCCTTAAAAACGATAATTTGTTAATGAAATTTACTATTTCTTATTAATTTATGATTTTTTCAGCAGGGATATATTTGTAGATTAATTTATTTAGTTTTTATATCTAACATAGATGGCGGCACTATTATGACGGTTAACACGAAATTTCGGATAACACGAAAAAAATTCCCAGTCCCTTCAATTTCGTGTTAACGAGGTTCGACTGTATTTAAAATACAATCATTTGGATACATAAAAAATATTTGTAAATAAGCTTTTTCTTTAAAATTTACATCCACCAATTGTGAAACTTTAGAAAGTCATTTTTAGGGTTTCGTTCATCTCATGAAACCCTATTACTCCCGCTTTGTTATCTGTCTGTCACAGAATCAGTTCTCAGAAACTATATAACTTACAGGCATGAAAATTCATGTACTTATAGCTGAATACCTACTATGAAGCTCAAAATATTAAAATTTGAAAAAATCATATTTTAATATAGAGAGATAAAAAACCAAAATTCTAACAGCCTTTTCCTATTAAACATTTTTCGTTATAGCAGTTGCCTACAATTAAAAATCTACAATAAAATTCTTTCTACAATAGCTAATTTTCTATTGAAAGATTTCCACGTGAAAAATGAAATAAAAAATTTCACCAACTGAAAAAAAGTTTAATATGACGTCATATTGGTAATAAAACGGAAATTTTCAGACATTTCTCAATAATACAAGACGTATGAGCGTGTGTAAATACAGAAAGCAGCTTAATATGATGTCATTAGAGAATTAAAAAGAAAATTAATCTGATGTCATATTGGAAGTTTCAATGGATTTTTCAAATGTTTGAGAATAAGACAAACAGAGTATCAATATGAGTAATAGAGAGTAGTAAATATATGAGTTTGAGGAACATATTGAATCACGATAAAAACCCGATTATGGAAATATTGGCATATTTTAACATTTTGAAGATCTCTATAGAACATGTTTAATTTTTAAATTGATTTTTTTTAATATCGCATTTAGTCCACATGACAGACATTATTATGACAGAGTATAATAGCGGGCTTCGCCTGCTATCGGGGCCAATTCATATATTCGAAAAAATGAGAAAAATAGACTGGTAAATTTTTACTTTATAAAAAACATTACTTTTTTTTTTTTTTGGAAACTGGAATTTATTTGGATTTATAAAAAAAGGATAAAGTGTTTTGAAAGGAATATTAAATGAAACCCTTTGTGCGATCTTCGATTTATTTATTAATTTTTTCAAGTAGTCATGGAGTTTATGTTTGTTAACTTTACTTTTTTTTTTATTAAAAATTTTCATTGAATATTAAAATTATAAAATGAAAGTTTTATCAACAATTCTGAAAATCTTTGTGTGTGAAAAAAAGAAAAAAGCACAAGGCTAAATAAGTAAAATTTACTGATTTTAAGTATGAAAGTAGTACTGTACATGTAAGTAGTACTGTAAGTAGTGTGCATTGGTCACTTCAATAGCAATTTAATAAGTTGATCCCATAACCAAAACAATATTTATATATTTATATTTTTCTTTTAAAAAGGAAAAAGGAGGAAGCATTAAAAATGTATTCAATTAATTTAATAAGGCTTTTAAAGTTCTATATTATAAGTAAGTTTTGTACAAATGATGCCTTTTTTTTTCAGGATTCATCTCATACCCAACAATTAAATTAAGTCAAAACATATATTAAAGAAACCAAAGTCAAATTCCAATCAAGAAGCTGATGCACAAATAGTTTAATAGATAGCTTACAATTGATATTGAAGGCATTTTATTAAATAAAGATTTTAATAGCAAATTTCTCAGTGAGGAATGTATTAACCTTTTATAGTAAACTTACACTGCTTTAAAAATAATAAATATGTTTCTGATTAGTAAGTGAAAAATTGTGATTAATTTGAAAATAATGGGATAACATGTACAACAACTAGTTTACATTTTTTGAACAATATAATTGATCTTAACCAAATATTTAAATAATTTCCAGCACCAATAAATTGGTGAAATGAACAAAACTTCAAATTTATGAAGTATTTTTTTAAACATGCCTAAATAATGAAGAATATTTAAGCAATATATTTCTCTAACATTTAAAAACAACTTTCACTTTATGTTCGCAATTGTTTGAAAATAAAACAACAATAATTATTATTTTTAAAAAATAGTAAAAAATAGTAACAAATATAACCTTTTTAACACGAATTCACTTACATCTGATAAATCTACAGATTCCAGTCTTCTAAGAGGAACACTTTGATTGTGCAATGCTTGGAAGAAACACATAATGTACATCATCACAGACTTTTTGTCAGGTAGACTAGTATTCACATCTAAAAAGAAAAAGAAAAAGAAAAAAAAAACATATTTATCCGCCTGTATTTGAATGCATCAAAAAGTATATCATCATTAACACATTTCTAGCATTTTTAAAAACTTTTACAGAAAAAAAATTAAATGAATTGCAGATAAAGTAATTAAGTCACTAAGAGGAGGAACATACGGTGTTGTTATAAAATTTCCTTAAATTAGATCTGTTAATATGCAAAATATCCAAAAAATAATTAATAATAGGAGAGAAAAACAGACTCAATTTATAGTTATTTTAACTTTTTATAAATAATATAAAGAGTGTTAAACGCTGGCGATAAATTAATTTCTTGAAATTGTGAAATCTATCACTTAAAAATATGAAATATTGCAACAAGTAATCATTAATATTTAATGGAGCCTAAAAAAATCATAGATATCATGAGTAGCTACTTGAATTCGTTTTTTAACCTTCTGCACCTGGATCTCTGAGTGGAAGATAATAAAACAACTGTGTAAGACATTGCCTGTGTAAACCCTCTAGATCTCAAAAGAAAAGTAAACAAAACTGAAATAGCCTAAAAAGTACAACAATCATTGTAACTGGGCCATGTGCTCTTTGTGACCCATAAATTGTTAAAAATAACAATTAGTCATATGAGTCCCTGTACGGAAAAAATATCTAATACAAAATTCAAGTTAGAAAAAAAAATGCAACAAAAAATGTCAGACATAAACATGTAGTATAAACATGTAGTATATAACAAAAGTATAAACATGTAGACAAACTGAACACTAAAACTAGACCAGAGAACTGAAATCAACACTCAGTACAGAAAACCAAGACTGGTGCCCCACTTCTTTCGGCATTGTATTTAGTGAATGTAAAAACGACAATCACTATTACAGAGCTCTTAATATGAAAAAACTAAAAAATAAACACTTAAAAATGTCTTCATAAAAAACAAAACAAAAAAAATACAATAATCACTATAATATGGGTTTTGTTAACATCCAAAATTGTAAAAATAACTTATTTTGTTAAAATGCAAAATCTTAAAATTATTTTTATGAAAAAATTTTAATTACAAAAAATGAACACTTAAAAATAAACAAAAAACACAAACAAAAAAAAAAAACATTAACTTTTCAAAGCTTTAATTTCTTAATACTCCAAATCATAATTTAATTTTACAAAAATAATACCAAAATGAATGAAAAAGACAGTGTCTTTGGATTCGGTCGTTATAAAAAATGCTTTGGCATGTTGCTCAAAGCTGCGTGCTTTGGGAACTGCTGCAGGAGGAAAAACAAAATAAAGATGTGGTAATAGATTTTTTAAAAATTATGTCTGAAAATTATTTAAGATATCTAAGGTTTGTAAATTGTTTTCAGATGTATAAACGAAATTTAATTAAAATTAAACTTTATGAAACTATGAAAATATTACATTGTCATCGGGAACACACAATTGTACATAATAAATAAATGATTAAAAAAATTACATATTTACAGACATTAAATTACACATTTACACAATAGTTAAAAGATGTTTATTAAAACAATATTTTTACATCCAGTTCCAATTCATCAGTAAACAAATGTCATTAAATTAAATAAGCCACATGCTATTGTTATTTGATCTTTCAGATTTCTTTTAAGAGGTATCGCCAAGAATGTCGTTGCATGCACATTCTTCATCCAATGGGGGATCCCAGTACTGCAGCAACTCCATTTGGCACCTGGTGTGAAAAACCTTGTTGCACACCTGTCGGTGTGTCAGTAATAATGATGGATGGTGCCGATGAAGCCTGTCTGCTTTCACCCTAATCTACAGCACCTGGTGCAGGGGGTACCACTCGCACAACCATTGTTGCGGCTCTGGGGGATCCCATTGGAACTTCTTTGAGTTGTTTATATACACTTGGTTAAATTACCTTTGAGTTTAAATAATTCAAAGGAGTCCCATTGGCATTCCCCGTTTCAAACTCAATAGCAGAAAGGAATTTTAGAGTATTGAAACTAACAATTATGGATAACTTACAAGATAAACTAAAATTTCGGGTTAGATATGTAAGCGATGTGTTTGCCATTTTGAATAAAAACTTAAATTTGGTCGTATAATAGAAAAACTTAAAAGTCTTGATCCGAACATTAAATTTACAATATAAAAATAAACAACCATAACATTTTTAGATGTTAAATAGAAAGATTAATTAACCACCTTTTTTACATCGATTTATAAAAAACAAGAATCTAATAAGGAGATAATTTCCAGTAAATTCCAAACCCCTTTTACTTATAAAATACCAGCAATTAATTCGTATATATTTAGAACTTTAAAAATCTATTCAACTGAAATACTCTTAAATACAGAAATCAACTTAATAGAAGAAATAGCAATGAATACAGGACATTCAAAATGGATAATAAAAAAATATAAATAAATAAAGCCATTCAGAAGTTTAACACAATCATCTCAGTACAAGTAGAAAAGAAGAAATTTATAACAGCTATCCCATTTATGAGCACTATATCTTTGAAGTTTAACCATGAATTAAAGAAATTAAATTTAAATGTACCCATAACTCCTAGTACATCATTATTCCAATTAATCAGATATGATAAAAACAATATTAGCCATACAGAAATGGCAGGAATTTATAAAATTAATTATATCTACAAAAATGCAAACAGAAGGTCATAACATAGGTATGATGACCAAAAGAAAAGTAGATAAAAGAGTCAAAGAACATAAAATAAATACAAGATTTTAGCCAAATCAACCAGAGCAATAGCCCAAATCAATAACAAAATCAATAGCTTTCAATAATATACAAAAACTAGCCAATCATATAAATTCCAATTATGCTCTAATAACAAAGGGGATTTTAGATAAAAAAATACATTCTATACAAAACTATACAGCTGAACTATACAAAACTGCTACAAAACTATACAGCTAATTCCGGGCACATCACCAACATACCCACCAAAAATCAACCTAATAGGACAATTTTTACGGCAGTTATCGTGGAACAGACAGACGGAAACCAAAAACTTTTCGTATCTCCACAGTAAGCCTTCACTGACATTTTGGCAATTAGAAAATCAAGAAACTGAGATTTTAAAAAATCATATTAAAAATCTAAAAGCATATTTTTAAAAAATCATGAAAAATTAAATGTTTGGATAATGAAACAAAATTTTAAAAATATATTATAGATTTTTATCAGACATTTTATTTTAATTCCCTGTGGAAAATAGGAGATTATTAAATTAAATAATTGTAAACAATTGCAATTTTAAATAGTAGCAAAAATTTCTGATTTATAGAAATACAAATTTCCTCCTTTTTATACATATATACTTTTTATAAAATATTTAAACATGCAAAATTCCATAGTTAAAATTGAACTTATATGCTACAAAACATATATTTAATTTATACGTTTCATAAATTTCAATGATTATACTTTTTTTTTTTTTTTTTAATTGTAGTTCGAAAATATTTGATAAAAATTTTTGTCATGAAAGAGTTTACTGGAATTTGAACCCAAACAAAAAAGTTGATGAATCCAGCACACTTCCAACCACGCAACCAAGCCACTTGCCAAAGGACGGTAATTTATCAGATTACAAGCTGACCTGCCCAGCGTTGCCCGAGCCCATGTAATAAACTTAAATCTCTTAAAAAACGAAACTCTGGCCAGGGTCTCCGAAAATCTTTTATTTCCCCTTTCCACCACCAGGGGAGCATCCTGTTCTAAACAAACCTCTTTCCGAACAAACAACTGAGACAGGTCCCTGCTGCCTACAGTACTGTATAGTAGGCGTGCTACAAAATTGATCTGGTTTTGAGAAGATGGGAACATTATTAGCCGAGTTATTGAAATAAGGCACAGTTAGAGAAAATAATCTTGAGTGAGGTGCAGGGGAGGGGATGTTTAAGTGTCCTTCAGAAAACAACTAATTAAGAAGACCTACCACTGTGCATCTTTAAAAATTTGTTAGTTTGGTTAAGCTAGGAACTTAATTACAAATTTGGCTTAAACAATTATTTGAAAATAGTGGTAACCCGCTACTCATAAATTTACTTTAATGTTATAGAGGGTGACTATTAAGTTAATTATAATGTTTGGAATCAGTTGCGTTGAAATCGGAAAGATAGTTGTGGAGATATGGAAACAGGACATAGTTAGAGAAAAACATTGAAGGAGGGGCAGGGATATTCAAATGTCCTTCAGCAAATGACCAATTTGGAGGACCATTATGCATCTTTAAAAATTCGTTCATTTGGTTAAGCTAGGAACTTAATTACAAATTTGGCTTAAACTATTATTCGGAAATAGTGGTTATAAAGGAAAAATGTTATAAAGGGTGACTATTAAGTTAATTATAATGTTTGGAATCACTTGTGTTAAAATCAGAAAGATAGTTGCTGAGATATGGAAACAGGGCATAGTTACAGAAAAAACCTTGAAGGAGGGGCAAAGAGGCAGGGGATGTTCAAGTGCCCTTCAGCAAATGACTAATTAGGAGGACCACTATGCATCTTTCAAAATTTGTTTGTTTGCTTAATCTAGGAACTTAATTTAAAATTTGGCTTAGACTATTATTCAGAAATACCGGTAACTGCTTTCTAGAGATACACCTTGAAGCTATGAATGCTGATTTTTACGATAATTTAGTAAAAATGAAACTGGTTTGGAGAAGTTCAGAACATTATTCGCTGAGTTTAAAATAGCGGTATTCTCTATATAAAACAGCAATTAAATGCTATGGATGAAGCTAAAAATGTTAAATGTAATTAGACTCTTACCCCTCTCCATTTCCGCAAATATAACAAATAATCTGTTAAATAAAGTTTTCTGTATTAATAATCTCTATCATAATAATATATGTCATATAAAAAAACCTTAAACCCAACTAATTATCATGACGAAAAACATGCCTGGGAAATGTTTCAAACAGGTGGCATATGTGTAATTTGTCGTGTGCAGGTGGTGCTACATTAGCATGGCTGTATGGCAGTAACTGCAATCCATATTGACACTATTTTGAAACAGTCCTTATCTATGAATCGCTACATGTCCAAGGACTGGAAGTTAAAATAATATATTTTAATAAACATCTTTTAACTATTATGTAAATGTGTAATTTATTGTCTGTAAACAGATAATGTTTTTAACCATTTATTTATTAGATAAAGTGACATTATAATAATCTATAGTACATACTTTCTAGAATTCTAGAATTTCATGAAGTAAGTGATACAGGATTAAATTTTTTTTTATCTTTACATACATGAACTAAATTAATCTAAATAAAAACATATAAAAAAAACAGAAATGGGTGTGATTAACCAAAGTAACAAAATTAAACGTCAATCTTATCCAAAACATTTGAAATTATTTAATAATATTTTTAAATCTTGGCTATATTAATAATATATAAACTACTAAAGCTACAATGTTAGAAATATGAGGAAATCAGCAAGTAAAATATCTATTAAAATACATTACCCTCTGGATCAAGTAATTTATCAATCCCAAGGTATTTATATGCGATATGGAAAGCATGTTCAAGCCGAGCATTAATATCTTTTCTTAATAAGGCATTGAAATCAAACAACTCGGGCCTGTTGAAAAAATAATTTCAGAAAAATCATGAAACTTAATAGAAAACATAAATATACATAATCACATACGTTAACAGACAAAGCATATGGTATTAGATTCATACATAATTGGTCTTTTACTGGCTGTTTTAGAAACTCTTGAATTTAAACTAAAAATTAATACATCTATATTAGAGATGAGACAGGCTCAGCCCGAGCCCGACACGGGCTCGATTTTTTATACCAGTCTTTGGGCCCGGGCGGGCTCGGGCTCATTCTTTCCGAAACTGACAATTTTATTTATTCTTATATAGAAAAAATAAAAATAACTTTCTTTTTCTCCTAAAAAATTACATAATCTTTTTCAAATCATTTTAATGCTATTTTGATCAAAATGAATAGAAGAAATGTTTCTAGTATATTAGAATGCTACCTTAAAAAAAAAAAAAAAAAAAAAAAAAAAAAAAAAATTGTTGATATTTGCAGATTGATGTGTGGCGACGACGCGACGCAAAGACTGGGTGATAGCACCAGTGGGAAGAGGCGCGAATAATTTGTTGCTGGATTTTCTTTTGTGTGGAATATTTTTTAATTGGAACGTTTATTTTATTTTATATTTTCAGAGATCTAACACGAAATGAATATTTTCTTTTATTTTTAGTCAATCAGCATTAGCTTAAGGTTTACAAATTTTTAGTCTAATACTGTGTTCGAGTCATAATCGCTCTTCATATGAAAATAACGTTAATGAATCTATTTTTCATAGTGAACTCTGTTCGTGCTAAAGCTTCACTCTGCATATTTCCGAAGTCACTTCCATTCGTAAATAGATATAAATGTCATGTATTGTAATTCCGATAGAAAACAATCGAACAGTGTTTCCACTTTTCCTATAAAAACGTAGGATCTTTCAGATAACAGTGTAAAATTTTTTAATTAAGCTGATTTTCAGGAACACGAAATATTGTTTTAATTAAGGGATCAATTATAATTTACGATATACACCTTTTATGAGAAGTAGAAAAACGTTGTTCGATTCTTCTGCATAGAAATAGTAATTTCTTTAAATTTCATGCCTTTATTCATAAAACTCACTTCGTTAATGTATCCATCATATTTGCTTGTTGGAAGAGAAAAATATGAGAATCCTTTTAAGGAAGTATATTTTTATTTTCTAGAAAACTTCTCTTTTGATAAGATTAAATGTAAATTTCCAAAAAAAATAATTATGTGCTGGTGAGTAACAGTTATTTTCATGTATAAAGTTTTTTAAAAATGGGATATTACTTTTGAAACAATTTTTAAATATTATGCAATTTTTTTCGGTATCGGTCTCGGGCTCTGATGACACAAAATGCTTCGGGCTCGGGCGGGCTCGGATTCCAAAATCGTCGGGCTTGGACGGGCCCGGGCTCGAAAAAGAGAGCCTGAACTCATCTCTAATCTATATTTGTATAAAAAATGAAATAGAGAAAGTTAACTACCTAAACCTATGAATAACAGCATTGAAACCCAGTCCATCAGTCCAACTGGTAGTAAAATTATGAATGTTGACGCCAGGATAACTACAAAAATTAAAAAGAACAAAAATATAGCAACAAAGTTATTTTATTAATGTATAATAAAAAACAACACAAAAAAACAAATAGAGTGATTATATAATGCTCAGAAAACTGCTACAAAAAGAAGTTAAAAGTTAATTTTTTCAAACATTGAACTTGTGCATTGGCCTGGATCTACTTTTTTTAAAGCAAGAGTTATTAATATCATCATTATACATTTTATTTATATGTCATTATACATTATTACTATACATTGGCTAATTCTGTTTTTTTTTGTTTTTGTTTTTAACATCTTAATTGAGTTTTGTAAAAACTTTATTATTTTTTTTTGTAATATTCTTATATATGAATTTTTAATTTGAATATTCTAGATTATGTACTTTTAATGTAAAGTATCAGGTCGACCCAGTTTCATTCAGGACAAATGGAAAAAACTCTTTCTGCAGTTGGTTTCCTGTGAAAACTTCCATAATCTGGTCCAAAGCCCATTGGCACATTTAATATCCTTATTATAAATCTCATATAGATAAAACAACATTATTGCCAGCATCATTCCTGTCATATTATATATTCAAAATATTTTTATATTTCATTTCAATTTTTGGCAGTTTTTATACATTTTAAGCGTTCTGCGAAGATTTCCATTTGCACAAAGAGCAAGTATTGCATAAAAATTATTTTTCCTGCAGATGACACACTAAGAGATTGATTTCTAGATCCAAAAAACTTCACATTTGTCATTTTCATCAAAATTGTTAGAGCCATTTTTGAGAAACCCATTATTAATATGTTACGATATCAAGAATCCTGTCGAACTTTTAAAATATCTGTTACGATATTTATAAATTTACCCCGCTACAAACACCAGATCACTGTATCAGATTAAAGTTCACGCAGTTCCATCCCAACATTTATTTGTTCTGGCTGATAATCATTGAGCTTTTTCAGAAGAAAAGACAAAATGAAATCATCAAAGAAAAAATTATTACAGTCAAACCTTGTTAACATGAACACGCTTAACGCGAATTACTTTTAGCACGAACTGTTTCTGATTGCCCCGTCCAGTTGTATGTAATGTATTTAAGGTCGGATAACACGAACTACTTTTAACACAAACAAAAAAAAATTCCCCTTGAGTGTTCGCGTTAACGAGGTTCGACTGTATTTCTACATAATAATATAATGATGAAACATTCTCCACTCCACTAGACATCGTTGAAAACGATCAACAGCTCTATCAAGGTTAAATCAAAAACAAGACACTGACATAGATTTCAGTAAAGCAAGAATCATAACCCATACTACATTACTATGCATCAATAATCAGAGAATCTTTAGAGATTTTAACTCAAGAAAAGAACACTTGCAATGATATGCTCTCCTACAATATATCTAGGATATGGTATAGCACACTAAATATCTCTCGCAATTTTGGAACATAACTATCGCATTGTTTTCAGATAAAAACAAACCTTCATTTTTCACATAAAAACAAACCTTTTTCAAACTTTTTTTTTTCCCTCACAGTCACTGTCAGACTAAGTTTCATTGTCTTTGTGTAGGTTCGTTACTGAAGAAATAATTTTCTCATCTGCAACATGATTTACCAAAACTTCACCTTTATTATTCATCCAATTTTTTCTTTGAAAAGCTCTTGTGAACCTGAGTTGAATTTTTTTACATAATTCAACAGTTCAGATGTTTTAGCTTGTGGTAAGGTTAACTGAAAACCTGAAAAATCTGTATCCTCATCCTCATTTTTGATAAATAAAAAGCCAAGCCATATTTTATGCCATGCATTAATTAAAATATCTTTTGTAGTAGAAGCCCATGCTTCATAAATTAAAATAAATACAGTCTTTTATGCTGAATATTTTTCTGCACTCTTCTATTGTTTCAAACGAGGAATCAGCATTAATAAACTGCTTTAAAAAATTTAATTTGAAGTGATATTTTACACTATACGGATATCTGCAAATTTCATTGTTTACATTTTGGAATGCATGCGGTGTTATGATTTAAAAATTTGACTCTTAATTTATTCAGTATTTTAACATTTAACTTTAATTTATTCATCAATTTAATTAAACTCATTAAATTCAAATAATTGTTTAAAAACAACACAAAATGTCACAAAAACATATATGCATCATTTATTAAAAACTTTTACTTTAGGTGTTTTAAAAATATACAAAACTGCATTTCACATTAAAAACCTAGCACTTTCGAGCCGTCCTGGCTCATCATCAGGGTTAAAACATCACCACGCAGATACATACAAAAAACACACAACTAGTCTGAAACACTGTAAAAACATCAATGTCTGCTGAAGACAAGGTCAAACCATTATAAACAGGGTGGGAAGCATAGGGAGGGATGTGCCAATCTTATTCATTCTTGAACTATCTGTAAAAGCTTATACCATACTTTAGGGATATTGTACGAAACTGAATCATTGCATGTTTTATTTTTCCTGGTTAAAATTTCTATTGATTCACTTATTATTGCTTCATAAAAAGAGGATGTGGGTTTAATAATTTTAGCGTTATCAAAATCTATTATAATCGACTGCTGTTGTTTTAATCTGGAAAGGGCCGTTTTACTTCTATTATACTTGACATCTGCAATATGTTCTTTTAACCGAATTTTAAATTTCCTTAAAGTCATACCAATGTAGTCTTTAACTTTATAAGCTTTTATCCTATTTTCAACTATTTCCATAATAACTGGGATTCTATAAATTCCTGCTAAATCTTCAATCGGTGATCAACTAGATAATTTAGATAATTAGATTTAGATAATTTCACAACTAGATCGTGAAATTATCAGTGTTAACTTTTTGCAGACATGCAAATATATGAAGATTGTACCCCATTTCCTCGTTACTAAAAATCATTTTATTGGTAGTGTTTTTACGAAGCTTAAGCTGAAATATGAGTTAGCATGTTTAGATAAGTTTATTAGACAAAAATTCAAGTTAATCGATTTCATTTCGAGAGACTTATATCGGCTTTACCATGAGCTGACTTTTAATCTTAAGAAAGAGGATTTTGATATGTTTTTCAGGACATTGCAGGTATATCGTGATATACAAAAAGAAAAAAGAGGAGTCACCATATGGAATCGACTCATTAAATTCATTTAAATTAATTAAGCTAAGTTTCATTTTTGCATTTTAAATCAAACATTCTTTTTAAATTATTTACTTTTGGTGAGAGTATAATTTAATTTCAGAATCTTTCCATTACATATGTTTTAGGATATTCAATTCAAATTTAATTTACATTTTATTCACTTTGCAATATTAATTAAACTTCATTTCAAATTATCTAAAATAAAAATATTTCTGACTTACTTTTTCTAACTTTTAAATAATATCAATTTTTCTTAAATAACAGACAGTATAAAATTAATAATTATTCCAAAATATAGCGTATTTCCTTTTAATAATAATTATTAAAAAATGGTTAATAGCTAATTTTATTACTTTCGGAAAGTTCAGATTCGCTAATTTTGATCAATGCAAAATCTTTCAGAATCACGAAACTTTTCCAAATATCATTTCAAAATTTCTAAGTCCAATAATCATTTTTCAAAATTCCTTAAATTAAATATTTTTACTTTCAAAACATATCTGGTGGAAAGAACTTTTTAATTTAATTAGATTGCTAAAATTTCATTTATTTTCATCCATAATTTTGCCAGTTATCGATTTTTAATTACTTTCGTTTATTTTGTTTTGAAGTTCGTCGAGATTCGCTAGGAGACGCCATTGACACAATTTCAGATGCTTCAAGTAAACAAGAACCTTTTTTCCCGCGGATTTTGAACAAGGTCGTTTTGACAGCACTCCAAGGTCGCGATCGAATGTTCTAAATACTATTTATTGCTGTTGCTAGGGGTAGACGCGTCAGTGATGAGTTCTACCTGTAACTTTGACTACGGTCTGTTGGGGCTTGTTCAGTGACTTTCAGACGGTTCGGATTTTTTGATTGGTTGTTTCGTAACCGTCAGAAAGTTTTGCCTGAGTGGGAAACTGGGAAGACTCTTTCAGTTCCTGAAAAAACTTTGAATGATGTAGCGTAGGCTAGATCTTGCTCTTCGGAGCGTAAGCCAATTTTGGTAAGCGGTGAGAATGAAGAAAGTCATACATCTAAATATATTGCTATTTATAATTAATTCTTCCTTCTGTTCAAGTTCAACCACCTAATAAGAGGAATGCTACACTGGTTGTCATTGACGATTTTTCGAGGAAAGTGTACTCCTTCTAATTTATAATAACTTACTTTGGGCGTCACAGTTAACTACAGAAACTTGGATTCTTTCGCAGAGCTGAGTGATCCTGATATTTTATATCTTTCTAACAGATGATTACTACTTCATAATGTTTGACATTCCGTCTGCAATTTAAATTCTCGACATACGGTTGAAGCATCTATAAAAGAGTGCTGAAATATTTCTACTTTATAATGATTTACATTCTATCAGCAATTTAGAATCTCAACATATGGTTGAAACAACTTTTTAAGAGTGCTGTAATAATTTATTGTCCTCATTGTTATACACCTGTTGGTGGCCAAGAAATCATCATCTGGTAAATCTTAAACATTAAATTCCAAAGCTCTACATTTAACACACAATGAACAAATTGAACTAATACAACGAGATTATCATTATGACAAACCCATCTTATTACTTGCAAGTTGAGTACTGAACAGAATCAATATAATTATCAATTAACATCATGATATTTTCTCATAATCTATTACAACGTTTGTGAATGATGTAAATTTTGTTAAAAAGAGTAACAAATTAAATGATAATAATATAACAGAATATAATTTCGCATTTATGTATATTTCAATAACAAAATAATTTATATCGATATAACATCTTATAAAAGCAAATATATTGGTTGTAAAAAGTGTATAAAAGAAATTTTCAAGTTGATATTTATACTTTATTTACGTGAGTGCTCTATGTGAATAAACAAGAATTTACTTTGATCTTGGTGAGTTTGTCTTTTTTCTATCATTTATATCTGTATATTTCAGCTTTTATTGAAGTTATGGAATAAGTTCTATTTTATATATTATTAAAGAATATTTTAATGTAAGTATTAACTTTAATATTTCTCAGATGAATTTAACGTAATTTTAAACTTCAATTTTTATGACTTCGCTTCGTGTACTACCACTATCGTTCACGTCTATAATGGTGTTTGGAGAAAGTGTTGAATATATGTTTTGTCTAAATTTTTAGGTTTTCAGAATCACTCCGGTGCGAGTCGCTGGTGATTCACCCTTTAATTAATTTTTCCTTTTATATTCAGCACGATCCCCAGATATCATTATATGCGGATTTCAGAAGATTGCAGATTTTAGAAGTGTGGAATTTCGAGACTCTACTGCATATACAGTAAACTCTCTCAAATCCGCGATCCTAAAATCAGCGAATGCCTAAAATCCGTGTATTGTTGCCGATGTAAACAGTGAAACTTACAGTTAAGTTGAAGGAACAAAATTCAAGATGGGCGGTGACATTCGCGATGTTCTTTTACTAAATTTTTTGTTAATCAAGTTCTTTTAGCTATTAGAGCTGGTTAATTATTAATTTATCTATTACTTGATGTAAATTAACATATCTAAAGCAAAACTTCACCATATTGTATCCTGCAAAATATTCATAAACTAGCAAGCTGCGCTGGTCGGTTTCTTCAAATGAACCTTGAATCAAATGAAATATATCGTTTTATCTGACCCTGTATTTGAAAGCAATCTGTATATTTACCTGGAATATCCTTCCACATTACTGAAAAATGACGTCATTTCGCTATTATATTTTCTAATGTGCAGTCAAAATTTTAGCTGGTAAGGACCAACTCTTTTATTTGGTCATTTACAGTTAGGGTTTGCTAAAGAATAATAAAACTATATGCAATATACTAAAACCATCACTAAAAATTATTGAACTAACAATGCAAACAAATTAATTAACTAACAAAATCCATTCAGTAGAAGTTTTTATAAACGCTAAACCTTGATAATCAGGTTCATCTGATTATAGAACTTTTCCACATAATTCCAAAACTAACAGAACAATATGAAATATACTAAAACCATCCTTACAAATTATCTACTTAACAATGCAAGTCACAAAAAATACGCCCAGTAAAAACTTTCAAAAAGGCTAATCTTTCGTAATCGGGTTCACCTAACTATATAACCTTCACACATAACTGTTTGAGTAAGCAACGTAGAACAATATGTACTACACTATAACCATTCCTGAAATAGCATCTAACTAACTAACAATATAATTCTCATAAAAATCCGTCCAGTAGAACTTTTTCAGAAGGCTAATCTTTCATAATCGGAATCAAATATTGAAAAGGCTAATATTTGATTAAAAAAATGATCATCCGATTTTCGAATTTCCCCTATAATTCTAGAACTAAGCAACGTAGAATGATACGTTATATAATAAAACTTTCCCTAGAAAATTATCTAACAGTGTAGGTTCCATCGAAATCCATTCGGCAAAATCTTTTTAAAAGGCTAATCTTCCATAATCGGATTGATCTGATTGTAGAACTTCCCATAATAATTCTATAACTAAGCTACGTAAAACGATATGTTATCCAATAAAACCTTCCCTGAAAAAATTATCTTACAGTTTAAGTTCTACAAAAATCCATTCAGCAGAATTCGAGTTATCAGCAACCGGAACGAAATTTCATGTATGTAAAAGTAAATAGAAGTATATTGCTATTAATATAGTTTGCATTTGAATAAAAAAAAAAAGGTACTTTTCGGTTAGCCAGGCGCCAGTGCTATATGTACATATATATATATGTATATATTCATACATATAAGTGTATATATATGTATGTATATATATTTATTTGTGTAGATTTATGTGTATATATATATATGTATGTGTATATATACATGTATATATCTGTCACTGATGCCAGGCTAACCAAAAAGTACAAAAAAAAAATACTGCAAAAATGCTGTCGTACACTTGAAAAAACACCTTTTGGCTTAAAATCTCTCATCAAAACTGTTTTTCTTTTTTTTTTAAATAAAATTAGTAAGTTTTTTCTTTTATTTTTCCAGATGCACAGCCATTTAAATTCTTTCTGCAACAACAACAAAAAAAAACACCTTTTGGCTTAAAATCAAATTGTTTGGGGTCAAAAGTAAAATGAAAATCGCCAAAAACAAAAGATAAATCGCCAAATTTTGTTTCAATAGCAATCTTGCCCCTTGAATAATTTTTTAAGCATTACGAACATTCCTAATCAAGTTTAAATTAAATATTTTTGTTTTATAATATTATCTCTCAAAACTCTTTTTCTTTTTTTTTCTTTCTTTCTCTTTCTTTTTCCTTTCTCTCTCTCTCTCTCTCTTTTTTTTAATAAAATTAGCAACAGTTTTTCTTTTATTTTTCGAGATGTATAGCCTTTTCATTTCTTTCTGCAACAATAATGGTTGCCAAAAAATTAGCAATGGTAACCTTTTTGGCCAAAATAACAGAACTTTCTATCATAATTCTGTAACTAATGTATGTAGAACAATAAGTTATATACTAAAACGTTCTCTGAAAAATTATCTATCGAACAACGGAAGTTCCATCAAAATCCATTCAGTGGAACTCGAATTATAAAGGAACGGAACGAAATTTCCGTTTGTGTTTTATATATATATAGTAGATGTAAACAGTAATCGAATTGTTTATTTTCAAAGCATTCATTTCCCCGTTTTCCAATATTTATTTTTTTCTTATTATGTACGGATTTTAATATGTAATTATGGTTAATATGGCCAAACTCAGGCTTTTTCATGAAGAAAATATGAATTTTCTTCCAAAAAATTCCAGATGGTGCTAATTTTACTGGGGATCGCAATCTTTTTACCAAGGCAATTTTTAATTAATCAAGCTTTTTTGTTTATTAAATCTGTATAAACATGAAATGAAATTTCATTATTTTATGATTCTGATGCCATTCGCATGCTATTAACAAACCCTGTCAATTCAGTCAGGGCAGATACACAAGTATAAAAATATTATTTTAATTGTTTAAGATTGCATACTAACTCATCAATAATTTGTAGATAAAAAAGGTAACAAAAGTCCTCTGGTAACTACTTGGCCAATAGTCTGTGAAGAGCAGGAAAGAAAGTTGCTAATAGACACAAATGGTGAAAGAAATACATTATTTAATTAAAACCATTAGATTCTTTAAATTTTAGAAATCAAATTACCTTTTAGTAACATCACGACACCATGCCAATAAGGTCTTTTCTAAGTTTGTTTGGGGTAATTCTTCTGAAGCATTCCGTAACACACCATGCACCTAAAATAAAGAAATATATATTTAAAATTAAAAAATTTTAAATGCCAAACCTTTGATATGATTTAAAAACTCAATTGAGTTTACAAAAGCCTCATCCTTTGACGATAATGACAACATACTTATCCATTTATGATGATAAATGGTAGATCTGTAAAGTTCAAGATACAAGTGAAGAGGACAATGATATTTTAGTGCAATTTTTCTTCTATCGAGATCAGCAACTGTATTTAACTCGGGGTATGTAAAAATCATGAATTTTTTTTTTAATTAAACAAAAACGGATTTACTTGATTTAAATCAGATTTTTTTTTTATTTAAATCGGATTTTTAAAATTTAAATAGATTACTTTGGAAAGTTAATTTTTCTACACGCTAAACATATGAATTTAGCAAAAACGCTTGATGATTTTTTAAATTTTAAATGCAAGTACCATATGAAAACTAAATAAATATAAAGAGATTAAATTTTAAATTGCATGAAAATATTTAAAAAAAAAAAAAAAAAAAAAGGAAACAGATTTTTTTTTTTTTTTTTTTTTAATAGTATTTTAGTATTTAGCAGCATATAAGTTGTGTCTTATTTTTTAAAAATGACTTCTTTAAATGTGTAAATGTAAAATATATAAGATCTAAAATCTTTTGAAATAACATTTTTCATAAAAATATGCATATAGTATTATGAAAATATATATTTTTTAAATATATGACATAAATGTTCAAGGTTTTTCTCAAAAGATTAAAGTTAAAAAATATAACAATTAATAGCATTTTAGAGTCACCTCCATTTTCATTTCTAATTTTTTTAACACCTTATATTGAAAGTCAGTGGGAAAAATTAATTTGGAACCGCCTTGGTGACTTTGGAAGTAGAAATATTGAAATGAGAAATAGACAAATACTTTAGCAGATACGAAAAATTTATTATATATTTTTCAAAAACACTTAAGGGCTTAGAATTCAAGGCTTTGTATTAAAAAAAGAAAAAAAAATCCTGCTTTTTCATTCCCCAGTTCTAAATTTCTAAGCTTTGAATGTACTAAACTGTATGTAGAAAATAGTCTTTTCTACAGAGTTGCTTTATTGCTTTTTCACCTGACGTTTCACAAAAACTTCAATAAAAATGGGCTCTCCCTCATTCCGAAGAAGACATTTGGGATACAGTATTTTGCTCAAAAAGAAAATCATAAAAGGATCTGCCTTAGCTAGGAATCTCACAATTAAAACTATAAAACTACTAGTGAATTTATTCTTAGCAAAATCAAAAGTTTTTTTTTCTTTTCGATTTCAGTCAAATCACATCTTTTTTATTCATCATGCATACTCTTGACATTAGATGCAATATCTGTCACAAGGCTACCAATGAAACAGTTACATTCAGCTTTACACTTTAATACTACTTCATGAGCAATTTTTATAAGGTATATTCGGTTGTGTGCAAATTTTCTGATGTGTCAATGGAATCCACAAGATATCAATCCCTGCTGCATTTGGTGACAATTGCACAAATAATAGGCTCATTGTGGACATTTTACCACCCATCTAAACTCAAAATGACTGTCTGGCCTTCAAGCACTTTACAAATATTTTTCTTTTTCCTTCTTATAAATATGATCTAAATGTATACCACCAATTTATCTGCAGGTAAATGGAATGTAACCTGGACGCACTAGATTCATCATATTTTAAATCCACAATGAATAAAATCAATTACATGGAAAATATTATCTATTTGTTACCACAAGAATTAACAAATTATTGTTCGAGAGAAAACATTCAAAATTCATTCAAAAATTGATCAGCTATACACATCTGTAGATTGACAGTATTCATCATCTTTATCTTGCCTCTCTGTGCTCTTATAGCCTGCGACACAGCCATGGATAAAACAATTGCAAGATATTTAAAAATAAATATTAATTTATCAAACAAATTACAACAATGTCATATTAAATAGCATCTAAGTGAAGCATGCAATAGTAACAATGGCCTTTGTAATAATGCCCTATTAATGACCAAATGAATTTTGGGCCACTTTTGTTCTGGAAATGCCATCAGGATGACTTTTCTATGATGAACACTGTTCTCCTTTTAGTTAGAAGAAAAAAAAACATGTACAGATTGGGAATATAAAATTTACAATTGAGAATTTTAAAGAAACATTACAAAGAGCCAAAGGGTTTTTTTTTTTTTTAGGCACTTTTTATTTTTTGGGGGACTTATTTTATCCACATAAATAACATGTGGGTTGTTTAAATTTTATTATATTCTAAATCAAGACAAAACTACATATTCCAAAAGAATAAAATTTTAATATTGCTTTAAATCAATGATTATTTTTTAATCAGAATGATTTAAATAGTGATTTTAAATCAACCTGATTTAAATTGGCGTACCCTAATTTAACTTATCAAAAAATGATATTGGTTTGGTTCCTGTCACTAAAGTTTTATACCAATTGAAATCGATTGCACTGTCAGCTATTTTTGGACGAACATTACATATCTCAGAACAGATATGCAGAGAAATTTCAGCACTGTTTAATACTTTAAAATGCAAAAAAGTAAAGTAAAAAAAAAAAGATATTCACATATTTTTTATAAATACTTTTTATGTGAATAATTACTAAATAAAATTTATTTGTAATGCTTTCTATGTTGTTTTTCTTTTAACTTTTGGCCTAGATCCTTAAGTGTTAAGTCTAATGAAAATTCTCTAATTATCTAAATTGTAGACAATTTTATGCTGAACATTTTTGTTTTTGATTCATCTTGATAGGTATAAAAATACAGCAGCTACGGCATTTTCCGTAAAACCCATTTTTCACTAAAAAATGACTGCATAGCTCAACGGTCGGCAACTGGAGGACCGTGGTCCACATCCAGACTGCGGAAGGTCAAATCGTGGACCACCAAAAATTTTCAATTTGAATAAATAGTTTATTAAAATTTACATATAATATATACGTTTGAACGATAGCCTTATCAATGTTTCTTATATTTTACAAGAAATAGCACGATTAATTTGATTTTTTTTTCAATAATAATACATAGACGCTCTCATGTGAAATGCAAAATACTGCGTTGGGACGCAGGCGATGGAGGGAGGGAGTGAATAACAGACTTCTAATAAACTTGAGTCAGAAAATGAGAAATAGACTTCTTGACACTAACATAACCAGCCCACGACAAGTGTAATTTTTCAACAATTACCTGCTTTTTCTATTTTATAATGTGTATATAAAATTTTTCAGAATGTATACTTGTGTATATAATAATTTTTCATAATAAATTCCTGATTTTTCTATTCTATAGTGTATGTATGTGTAAATATAACAATTTAAAATTAATAAGTACTAATTTTACTTAAGTGTTTTTTTTCTGGACCTCGATAAAAATTTTCAAAAGTACTCGGATCCTACTTAAAATTACTTGCCGACCCATGGCATAGCTGTAAAAATGGCCACGCCAAAAAAACTATATGATCAACAAAATTTTTAATCAGGTTTTCAAACTCCAAAACCTAAGAAGAAAACTTGGTTAAAAAGTTAGGAAAATTAAAAATGTTGAGCAACACCTCCTTAGTGATTTGGCCCATAAGCATCTAAACTAAAATCACACACTATGAATGCATATATACATTCAACACTAAGAATGTATTCTTCAATTATTTCACTGAGGCTTTTCAAATTAAGTTTAGATACAGTACACTCTCAGCTATCCATCTTAATGTAGCAGAGGGGCATTCCGGATAACAAAATAGCCAGATAGCCTGGAATTCAATAAATGCACACATTCTGCCACCCGCATACCATTAAAAACACACTTTTTATGCCAAAACCCACTTTTAGGTAGCTTTTATTACAAAAAGTAAAAAGCTACCTATTGCAGCCGTTCGGAGGAAAGCAATTCTGGAAAATTTTGGTATTTTTTCACTTATCATAACCCCCAGACCAGAAACCACCCTCCATTCAAATATTGATTTATATATATCTGATTTTTGTCATACGATAGCACTCGTATTTATAAATGGATTTTGGATGAAACTGATAATGTATATTAGACTCACCAATATTTCGACCAAGTTGGTCCGCCATGTTGTTTGTTCACTAGAAGATTTAAAACTGAAGAAAATATACAAAAAAATTTTTAATTCAAAGTTATTTTTTGCTTAAGTGTTAGGCCTTGATACAAGGGTTCCGAGCATTTTTTGTATCATTTTTTGCCTCTATTGTAAAAGATGGCTGAGATATAGCAGTTTGAAATTTTAGGGTGGCTGACATTTTGAAACAAGACAGCAGATTACAAAAAATCAAGAATTAATTTATGAGTTTTAGTGAACGTGATTTCTCACAAATTATTATCTTTCATTGTTGTAATCATTTTCCTAATCATACGCATTAAACAATATATTCATATCCATTAGCGTCAAATTCTTGCCAAGCTTGGCAACACTTGGCGAAATGTTGCTTAATTTGGCAAACAAAAATAAGTCTCCATAAATTAAGCCAACTCGGCTATAGCTGAGTAATTGGGTGAATTTTTTATTCAAATTCAGTATTAACGAATCTTCTGTAACGGAGTTCTTTACATTTAGCTTGCTGTTTTTGAGTAACATTAGCGTAGAGCTCTCATTCGGAAATTTTAAGTTAAGATTTTTAAATGTGTGTGTTTATAGATTAAAATACACCAAAAGTTTTGTTGTTATAATTGTTATTTTGAAGGTTACTAATCAAGGTTGAGATTAAACTGAACTGTTCAAACATGAAGGCATTAAATTATGTAATATTAAGAAAAAAATTTAAACAAAATAGTGATGTAACTAATTGAATTAATAAGATCCTAAGAAAATGGGTTTAATGATTTTACATAATTATGATGGGGAGAGTTTTGTATATATATATTTTAATTTGTAATATTGTATGTATACATATATATGTAAATAAAATTTTGTATGTATTTAATATTAAATTTGATTTCTTTCTTTATGCTTGCACCATGTAGTTTGTTTACTTAATTTTCACGGCCTAATATTACGGCTTTAATTTAATGTTAATATTAATTTATGTTTGAGTCTATGTTTGAGTCTATTACATCTCATACGTTAGGATTTCCATGAAAATATACAACGCAATATTTTATTTAAATTTAATTATTTTAGATTAACTTTAAGGATTGTTAACTAAATGAACTCTAACTAGAGATCATTACAATCACTAAGCATTTATGCAGTATTTGGCCAGTAAAGCAAGATGTCTGAGAGGAATTTAAAATTTCATAACCAGAATAAGTGCCCAGATCTTCCCAACAGAAACTTTAAATTTATTCATTCAAGCATGTGCTTTATCATAAAAATAAAGCAGTGTACTTTACACACATAGCATTAAAGCATGGGTGCAAGAAATCTATCCAAGCCGAGAATGAAAACTTTTCTGAGTAGTAAGTATAACCAAATGGAAATGGACTAAAAGGCTTCAATGGCATTATGGCTAAAAATTGATCTTTTACAATAAAAAAAATTGATTAAAAGTTTTTGAAAGTAAAATTACTATTATTTAAGTACATAAAGTAGAATATACTATCAATCAAAAATCGCTCTAAGACTGAAATCAGTCCTGAGATTAAAGATCTTGCATCCATGCATCAAAAATAAAATTTAATGGTCAATTTATTAAACTGCACAAAGTTTACATCTGTTAGGTATAGGATCATTTATTTAAAACTTTTATAAAAATATGATCTTTGTAAATAATATAGCATTTAAAATACATTCCAACTGATTGAACAAACTAATAAGTAATAGAAAATAAATGCACAAAAGTATCACTTTACCTGCCAATGTAAAATTATGCTCCATACTAAGCCTAGAGTTAATTTTGGATTGCCATCAACAATATCATTAGTGCTTATATTAACCAGTTTAACCTGTACAAATAAGATAAAAATTAATTGAAATGTTATAACAAACTACTAAGTAATTAATTTAGTGTTTACAAATTATTGATAAGTTAATTTTATTAATTACATACATTGTTTTCTTGTAAAACTTTTAAGGCACAGCCAACATTATTGAGGTGATGAACCCTTAATCGACCCTTTTCTCTTCTCTAAAAAGAACAAACTAAATATATTTTACACAGTAATATATAGTGTTTGTATATTATAAATGAAACTATGTGTTTAATTTCTCTACAGACACAAGCACATAAAAACATTGTTTCTAATTTCAATGCACAAACATTACACATAATGCAGAAAAAACAAAATAAAATAACAAATGTTTACAAATTATTTTCCAAATTTAGTATCTCTTAACATTTTTTTTTAATTTAAAAATATTTTAAAGATTTAAAGGTTATCTTTTGCAAAATTTATAATCAAAACATAAATTACAACTTACAACTTATTGAATATCACTAACTAGAACTGATTAATCTCTGACAATTATAAGCTATGATAAGCAATTATAAACTAAATGACAATTATAAGATATACATAATTATGTTTCTGTTTATTGTTCTATTTTTTTTGAAAAATTAACAACTAAATTACAAGTACCAAATTTTCAAGAAAGAATAAAAGTATATATTTAATCTAGTCTATCATAACAACAAAAGATAAAATATTCTGAATTTTAATTCTTTAAGTAACTACACATTAATAAAATAGTTGTATACTGCCTACTGTGGTAATATAAGTAAAAGCAAAAATTAGAAAATTTGGTAAGTCTTCAATAACTGGTAGACTCAAATATTTTAGTTGCTACCTTTTTATAAACTGATAGCATTTCCACTGGCTAAGTTTTTTAAAATGTAGTTCACCTAAGAGGCAAATTTGGAAGTAGACTACTTGATTTCCCATAAGATAAAATGGATAAATATGTTTCAAGATATGAAGATTTTGAGTTACAAACCACACATGGGAACAAGTTATACTTGTAGATCAAGGTACTATAGTATTGTGATAATCATTCAGACCACAAAAGTTATAGCATAGATTTCTTGACCCACCCAATCAAGGTGCTAATGTGTAAGATTATATTTATAGTGCTTTGGTCAAAAATCTTTATCATGACAATGCATGTTAATACTTGCCAAAAAGAAAAAAAAAAAAAAAACTTTTATTTTGAGGAGGAGGGAGGGCATCTAATTAGGAAATATGGATGCACTCATTCCCTTAATTTAACACATGTAAACTAATTCTAATTGCTAAAAAATTATAAATGCTTATAAAATTTGTAGAAAATAAAACAGCTCTTAAATATGATTAAATAACAATACTTTCCAGGAAACATTTTTATAAGATAATGTTATGTGATTTATGTATAAATTATAATCAAGTGATGAAAACAATAAATAATGCTTACCAACTACAATTTCATTAAAAATATGCCAAAAATGACATGAGAAATGACAGACATGAAAAATATAGGTCCATTATTAGAAAAAATATATATTTAAATACATTTTACATAGAGCAGAGTTTAAGCTTTTTCTTTAATATAAAGAAATACAGATTAATCAGGCTTATAAAATCAATATAGGGTAAATGTACCAGTAATAGACTGGACACTCTTAAGGAATTTCTTTTATTTATTTATTTTTTATTAGTAATTATAATTATTATATTCCAATTCTTTTCTTTAATATACTATCAATTTATCAACAATATTTAACCAATCCCACAGTCATATTTCCCATTGTGAATCAAAATTTTATTGTAATAACAGAAGAAAATCAAAACGTCTAAAATTTCAATAATGGACACCCAATATGTCAGAAACGGGCACCCTACAAAAAGTAATTGATAACCACTTTTGGGATTGTATTTAGAATCAGAACTTAATGAAAGCATCATACTAAGATAACAAAATAATCATTTTCTAATAACTTTAAGAATTAGACCATTAATAATAATTAATAAAATATTTATAATTATTTTTTCAAGTTAATGTCATCAATATTTTAATTATTTTAGATAAGAGATTTAAAGTACTGAAATCTAGAGAATTACAGTTATAAAATTATTGAGACAATAAAGGAGGTGGGGGGGGGGGGTGGAGCTAATAGAAAAAAATCACAAGAATGTCTTGTGATATCAGTGCATGTGATTGTATTTCCTGCTACAATTCTTAAGGGTTAAATTTTCTGGAGCTACTTGTAATAATTAGTAATCTTTTATAACTAGATATCAATATTTTTTCTTGAAATTTTACACTAGCGGCAAAACCATTATAATTTATAACTGACATAAATTTCAAAGAGTTTGAAGAACAATAACTTTTTTTTTAATTATGAAACAATCCTACATGAAAAAACCCAATGTCCTCTTATGAGTGATTTTACCACTAAATATTAATATTTTTCATTAAAAAATATAAATTCATACAAAATTCGGTGAAAAATATAAAATCATACAAATTTGAGGTTCATATAAGGTTACCAGAAGGACCCGTGCGAAGCTTTCACACTGCAATCTTTGAGATTATTTCCTGGTACGTTTTAGCACTAATTTTTAATTAACTGATTTTTTTTTTAAATCAAACAACGTGTTTTAACAAAATGTTGGTGCACTATCTCAGGAACTTGTTCAAATACTTTTCGAATGATACCTCATTCATCGTTGTATGTTTTGCATAGAAAAAAGGATGTTGACAACAGAAATAATCTATATGATGATTGCTTGTGTATAAGAAAATGGGAATAGATAGCCCGAAAATTTTTTGCCAAATTTTCTTCTCTCACCAAGGTTATTTCTCTAGGTTGCCAAGACCCCTATACTGAAAAAAAAAAAAAACGAATTATAAAGAAATTGAAACACTGAATCAGACGTTTAGGGAATTCATATGAAAGCATGGCACAGATGTCATATACGCACCACACTGGCGCAATTGCAAAAAAATGGCAATTTTATGCCTCACATGGTAACCCGGTTATTTTGTTTATATTGCTGTTTATTTACTTTTATTTTTTATTTTAATTCTATAAATTGTTTTTATTATGTATATCAATATTTTATTATTTATATCAGACTATCATTTATTTATTTTTATTTCCTTTTTTTAAATAATAGAAGGTATTTCATTTATTACGTTATTTTATTTTTATATTGAAATAAAAAATCACGTGCTATTATTGCATGCTATTTGTAACTAATATTCAAAAACAAAGTTTTCGCCAAATTGGCGGAGGAAAAAATCGTGCCAATGTGGTGCGTATATGACATCTGTGCCGAAAGCATTTCCTCAGATTTTGTAAAACTCTTCCAGAAATGTGTTAAATACATAAATCAATATTTGGTACACCACTTTTTTGCAAGCCTATGGGAACTTAAACATGGGATGTTCAAACTTTGTGGTCCAGCAGCCATTCAAGTGATGTCAGACTTCGCTGCGTATTAACAGCTTAATGAAACATTAAAAAATAAATACTTACAATTTTTGTGAATCCTAATGAACTGTATATCTAAATGGAAGATAATCCTTAAATTACGTAATCTACTGGTGCTCCGATACAGTACGCATATACACAGCCATGATCAAACAAAGTAAACAAAAAAACAATAGGTGACGCACACGTAAAAATTAAATAAAAACCCGATTAAAAGCTCGATATTTTTTCAAAAAGTACGCACAATAAATAAATTAACAATCTTATTTTAATTGCATTATAGGATGACGTCATCTGATAATGCAGTATTTTATTTTTGTGGCAACACTGATTTGAGAAAAACCTTTCATTTCATTTTAAGAAAACAATGCCGATTTAATTTTTAATTGATTGCAGTTTTTAATCAAAATACATGTTTTAACGAAATGATAAGTGTGCTATGTCAGAAGCCTGTTCAAAATCCTTTCATATGCTGTCTAATTCATCGTTCTGCATTTCGTATTTTCTTAGAAAAAGGGATGTTGAGAGGAGAAATAATATATATGATTATCACTGGCCTGGGCAATGCCGGTTGGCGCAGCTATTACAAATGTTAAAAAAGTGAAACTGTGGGTTGAATGTTTTAAATATTACATAAAATGATTTCAAAATAAAACTGCAGAACTAATATTTGAGACCTCTGATCTGCAGATTTAATAATAAAAAAAGTAATTAATATTTATCATATTTTTTTATGCAGAGAGTTGTTTTGTCAGAGATAAATAATCAAACACTGAAGACAGAAAGTAATAGATTTTTAACAACTTGTGTGACTTAAATTGTCTTTATTTGAATGGGAAGGACTTGAGCCCCATAATCTTGTTCTTTTTCTATGCCCTTGAATATAATTCTCAGTTTTGTGATTATTTTGATTGATTACTAGATCATAAAATATGCAGGGCAGAGTTATGAACAAAAAAAAAGTTAATCTAATTTAATTTTAAAAATTGTATTAACCACATGAAATTAATTAAAAGCAGCTATTTATAAAAAATTTCGGCACTTCTCCATTATTACGTCTACTAATTTTCATAACAAAAAATGGTACTTTTCGGTTAGCCGGGTGCTAGTGATATATATACATACATATATATATACACATATACATATCTATACATACATATCTATATACATATATGTATGTATATTATATACATATATGTATATACATATGTATTTATATATGTATATATATCACTGGTGCCTGGCTAACCCAAAAGTACCCAAAAAACTACCGCCAAACTATAGGATTTAACACCAAAAATGCAATCCCATTCACTTGACGTCAGAAGCATTACACGTGTTTGTTATGTTCTCAAATGGCTTTTAATTTGACATTTACCTGTATTTTTCATTATGTTTTACTTATTTATTAGTTATTTCATTAATTAAAATAACAATTGCATGCTTAAACGGCGATGCCATGATATTAAAAGAGAAAAAGCATTGAAAAAATATTGTGATGCATAGTTACGTGAAATAGATCAGTTTTAACTGCCGTCACAAATATCTATTCACCAGCAGAGAGGGATAATAAAGAAAAATAATGTAAATAAATAAATATCCAAGATTATTTTTTTTTCTGTTTTCATTACTATATTATAATTTTTTGGGGTACTTCTCTATTATCCCGTCGACCACTTTTCATAACAAAAAACTATCGCCAAACTGTAATGCCAAATAAATGGGACAACGTTGCCATTGGAATATCAAAATAAATAAATAAATAAAATATAAGAATTTAAAGACACAATTGTTATTTTAATTAATGAAATAACTAATAAATCAGTAAAACATAATGAAAAATACACGCAAATGTTTTGTTATGAAAAGTGGTCGACAGGATAATAGAGAAGTACCTTTTTTGTTTAAATTTATTGATAGTTGACACTTTGGTGAGCGGGGCTTTTCCGAATTTCTTGTATTTTATTTTTTTATTGATTTACTTATTCTGATTACAGTTTAGCGATAGTTTTTATTATGAAAAGTGGTCGATGGGATAATAGAGAAATACCAAATTTTCTTCTTGTTACATTCTGCTAAGTACAATTTAAAAATTTAATTTTATTACTTAGTTTTCCTGTTAAATCACAAAAGATTTTATGCACTATGGCCATTACTGCATATTGACTACTAATTAAACATTTCAGTAATGGACACTGGTCCTAAAACCTTAAAAATAAATGAAATTTTGTAAATGGCCATTAGTATATAAAATTCATATTTTCTAAAACTATCAAAATAAAAACATGCATTTTTGCAAGAAAGTACAGATGATACAAATTAAGTAAAACCAGCTCTTGCCTTTCCCAGTAAAATTTTCACTGAAAGACAATGGAACTGTGAAACATTATTTTCTGCTTCCTGATTAGTTTGATTAAGATTGTCAACAATAAACCAGATTATAAAACATGCAAGGCAGGGTTATGAGAAAAATAACAGAAGCTGAATTTTCATTAATATTTGATTGTAAGTTAAAAATTTTGAAGGGTGTCCATTATTGGCACATTTATTCTATACACTAGAAAAGAAACTATCATTTAAAAATGCATTTTTGGATATAAAATTTTGTATTAAAGAAAATGAGGGTAGTTTCAGATTAGACTTCTTATATAGGTTGCTTTGAATGAGAACATTCTATTTCAATAAGAAAAATAAGATGCAAGTTTCATTTTTCCACAGGCAACTGCAGTTACAATTATGTCAAATTCATTGTCAGAAATACAAGTTAAGGGTTGGGTTGGGTTGGGTTGAGTGTTGACGGCCAATTATCTGCACTTGGGATATAGGCCCGGGGGGAGTGCCCTCCGTGGGGGTCTTTCTAAGGGAACCTAACCCGTATTTACGCATGGATAAATCCACGGCTCGAAGAAAACCACGAAAACTCCGAACGATTAGGCCGACGGGCGCGATTGGGATCGAACCCAGCACCTCCCGTCTACCAGCTTCGAGAGCACAACCTCTCAGCCACTGGTGGGGCATACAAGTTAAGGATGCACTATATTAGTGTTCCCGCTAGGCTTTTTTTGAAGGGCGCAGCGCCCTGCCCTTTTTAAAATCGGCAAAATGCGCCCTGCCCTTTTTGAAATCGGCAAAATGCGCCCTACCTTTATTAAAACTAGTCAAAAGTGGCCAAAAACATCGCGAAAAAACGGCAAACTTCGTCAAAAACATTGCGAAAAGCGGCAATTTTCGTCAAAAGATCGCGAAAAAAACGGCAAATTTTGTCAACAGATCGCGGGAAAAACGTGAATTTCGTCTGAGAATCGCGAAAAAACGGTAAATTTCGTCAAAAACATTGCAAAAAACGACAAATTTCGTCAAAAGATCGCGAGAAAACGGCAAATTTCGTCAAAAAATTGCAAAAAACGACAAATTTCGTCAAAAGATCGCGAGAAAACGGCAAATTTCGTCAAAAACATTGCGAAAAACGGCAAATTTCGTCAAAAACATTGCGAAAAACGGTAAATTTCGTCAACAGATCGCGGGAAAAACGTGAATTTTGTCAGAGAATCGCGATAAAACGGCAAACTTCGTCAAAAACATTGCGAAAAGCGGCAAATTTCGTCAAAAGATCGCGAAAAAACGGAAAATTTCGTCAAAAACATTGCGAAAAGCGGCAAATTTCATCAAAAGATCGCGAAAAAACGGTAAATTTTGCCAACAAATCGCGATAAAACGGTAAATTTCGTCGAAAACATTGCGAAAAAACGACAAATTTCGTCAAAAACATTGCGAAAAACGGCAAATTTCGTCAAAAATATTGCGAAAAAACGTCAAATTTTGTCAACAAATCGCGAAAAAGGCAAATTTCGTCAAAAAAAATAGCGAAAAAACCCGCAAATTTTATCAACAGATCTCGAAAAAACTGCAAATTTCGTCAAAAGATCGCACTAAAACGCAAATTTCGTCAAAAACATTGCGAAAAGTGGCAAATTTCGTCAAAAGATCGCGAAAAACGGCAAATTTCGTCAAAAAAATAACGAAAAAACCCGCAAATTTTGTCAACAAATCGCTGGAAAAACGTGACTTTCGTCAAAGAATCGTGAAAAACGGCAAATTTCGCAAAAAACATTGCGAAAAATGGCAAATTTTGTCAACAGATCGCGAAAAACGGCAAATTTCGTCAAAAAAATAACGAAAAAAAACCGCAAATTTTATCAACAGATCTCGAAAAAACTGCAAATTTCGTCAAAAGATCGCGATAAAACGGTAAACTTCGTCAAAAACATTGTGAAAAGCGGCAATTTTCGTGAAAAGATTGCGAAAAAACGGCAAATTTCGTCAAAAACATTGCAAAAAACGACAAATTTCGTCAAAAGATCGCGAGAAAACGGCAAATTTCGTCAAAAGCATTGTGAAAAACGGTAAATTTCGTCAACAGATCGCGAAAAACGGCAAATTTCTTCAAAAAAAAATAGCGAAAAAAACCGCAAATTTTATCAACAGATCTCGAAAAAACTGCAAATTTCTTCAAAAGATCGCGATAAAACGCAAATTTCGTCAAAGGAACGCAACCCCCCCCCCCCCTTAACACCCTGGAAAAAAAATATAAAAAAAACATCTTTTGCTCTCCCAGCTCACCAAGCTTAAAAGCCTTATCTTTTTTTTTTTTTTTACTTTTTCTGCTGTGTCACTTTATTATAGCAAATAATCGATCAAGTAATTTTCCACACCCTCACCCAAAATTGATGCCCCCCCCCTTCTTTCCAAGCACACAAAATTTAAAGTTAAAACTCTTTTATTTAAATTTTTTTGTCCTATTGTTAAATCTTTAGTAAGGTAACTAAATCAGTCATCTTAAGTTCAAAATTTCTGCTTCCCCCTTAAAATTCATAGCTTAGAGGCGGCTAATAATTTTATATCCACATATGTTAACCTAATTACTTACTAGAACCTTAAAATATCAATTTAATAAAAATGTATTTCTGTAATTTATGTTACTAAATGTGTGTACAAACATTGATGAGTATATGATGAACAATAATGAGTTTCTTATATTGGTTCCGAAAATGTATACTTTTTTTTTTATGAAACAATGCCCTTTTTCGCTGAAACTAGTGCCCTTTTTATGCTTCAATAGTGCCCTTTTTGTGACTAGCACCCTGCCCTTTTTTTTTCTAGAGTGAACACTACACTATATGTAAGCTTATATTGTAGACAAGCTTAAGAACATTCAGTAGGTGATGTCATTTGATTTTAGTAAGATGTTCCTTAAGAGGATTACAAAGAAATTCATTGTTAATGCAAATATGTATATTGAAACCTTAAGAAAAATTTCACAAAATATATATTTAAAATAAAATAAAACAGCCACAAAAAATCATCAAGGACAGCAAAAGTAAGCATAATTATTCACTCACCAATTCACGACCACACAGCACTTCAAGAAGCCCTAATAAACGTGTACCATCTCTCAAATCATAAAATAAATCCTTTACCAAAGGATGATTTCCCTGTTAAAAAAAATATTTGACACATAATTAATCTGCAATGATTACTTATCACAAACAGGGTTCTTGCTGTTGAACACCATTATACCAAATCTCGACAAAATGTTTCATTTCATGAGAAAAGGCCTTCCCCTATACCAAGCACACAAAATTTAAAATCTTTAAAACTTTAATTTTCCTATTTTTACTGCATAGTTACTCTGTGGTCAAAAAAATAATTTTAAAAAAAAGTAATATCAATCATCTAAATAACCCTCTCCATCCAAAATTTTCACTTCATCCCCATATCTCAAACTTTAAAACTGTTTACTTTTAATTTTTTTTTTCTGTTATATTTATTGCTTTGCTGTAACAATAAATAATCAATTATCTGAATTTCTTGCTAACTCCTCCCGCCCCCCTCAAAAAACTGCCTGCTCCATTACCCCACTCCCTTCCCCTGAACACAAGAAACTTAAAATCTTTAAAACCCTTTATTTTGTTTATATTACTTACCCATCATACGTAGTATAGGGTAAGTCTTGCAATCGTTTTGAAAATCGAAAAATTTTTTTTTGACGGATTTACATGTTTCAGACACTGGAGATTCCGAAAAAAAAAATTTTAGAAAAAAAAACTTTCCGTCCGTCTGTGTGTGTGTCTGTAAACGCTCTATCTCCCGAAAAAATTGAGATAGAGACTTGAAATTTGGTATGTACTTAGTATGTAATAATGGGAAGAAGCCTATTTCATTTCAATAACCTCGATTAACTGGAACTATTTTTTTCGGACTCTCGAAATATTCGTTCTGATAAAAGGTATATAAAAATTTTCGAAATTGGTTATTTTAAGAAATGAATATAAAAGACAATTAAAAAAAACAAATTTTGCATAAAGCATGAAGTTGATCGGATAATTAGTTGCCGAGATATTTGGAATCCTATTTTCCACACTCTTCGATTTTTCATGACCCTGTATTTCATCCAAATTTCACTTCAAAGATATATTTTAATTGGAAATTTGACGCTTAATCAGACGCAATAAACCGCTAGTTAATAGGATTATTATTTTTGGAGTTATAAGGATGTTTCTTTCAAGCAATTCAGTAATTGAGCCTTTAAAGTTTGTGACATCATCAAGCCTCGATTTTATTCGAATTGCAATGCATTTTATAAGTAGTTTACACATTTTTATTTTAATATTTTACATTATGCATATCCATGATGGGTAAGTATTACGGTGGCCCCCAACGACTAGTTTTTTGTTTAATTTGTTATATTCTAGCAACAATAAATAATTCAATTATCTAAATAACTCCTCCCACCTAAAGGAAGAATTTCTAGATATATTTCTTTTTTTGCAGTTTGGCTATTCTCACCACTTTTTAGAGAATCAGCATCATTTCCTTTTTTAACCAAAGCTACAGCAAGTGTTGTGCATAAGGTATCCCAGAATCAGGTACCAAGAAAAGAACAAAATTAGCACTAGTCACCGGCCACAGGGCCACTAAATAAAAAAAGTGGCTATTAAACAATTTTCTGTCAGCGGCTACCGTATGGCCACTTTCCTACAAGAAAAGAGTAACATTTTTTTTTGCATTTCATCAAAGATTCTACTTTTGCTGGTTGAAATATGTTTATACTAGCTGTTACCCGTGACTTCGTTCACGTAACATTAAAAAAAGAAAAAATGCATTAATTTAGCAAAACATTTCACTTGATAATTAACAACATATATAATTAACCAAAGCTTTATCACATTTTATAGGAGACCATACGGTATTTCTTTGCTATAGGGGCCTTGACATAACCCAGTCTTAAAAAAGTGAAATTTCATGCCAAATAATATATACAATCACGAAAATGAAACTGCAACTAATGAAAAAAGGAGGACCAAGTAAAATCATGAAAATCGAGGAATTCCTCTTCGTAAAATGAAAAACAACACTGGCAGAATTCTTCAATACACAGTGCATTTTAGATGGTATTTGGTGTACAATTTGTATATGTGTGCATTGCTAAATGAGCATTATTATATTGTTTATTTGCATAGACATATGTTATATATTTCTTACTACATTATCTTGTTTATGTATATATTAAATTAAGTGCTTCACGCTAAGTGGTGTAAATAGTGAACAAACTGCTTGTGGATTTTGTACATTGATAGCTATTTCACAAAGATATAACAATCTGATGCGATTCTAAAATGTAAATAAAGGTTGCTGGAAAGTACTTTAAATTCTGCCCAATTTAACCTCCATATTTTCTCTATCGCGTCAAGAACACTATAAGCAAATAAATACCGACGACACAAATCTGATGATCTAAATTTACATATTTTTGTTAGTATATATAAGATTATTTTAATTTATTTCATGCGCTTGAAATTTTTTACGCTTTCTCTAGGGTTAGGTGTCGAATAAATGTACTTTCTTGTTATTTTATTTTGCCATTTATATTTATTTTATTTTCCATTCATTCCATTTATGGATATTGATTTAATTTACATATTCGTGTCAAAGAATATTCTTTAAAGTTATTATCAAGATTAGGATAGGATACGATTAGGGTTAGGAATAAAAATTGAACGACAATGGCATGACCGATTCAGGTTTAAAGTATGAAACAGGATGTCTATTTACATCATGAAGCAATAAGAAAATTAGAAAATTAACGGCTAATATTTTTTAATATGTTTTAGAGTCATAGTTGACATCAAAGGTGAGCGGGGAAATGATCATCTAAAATACCATTAAGTGTTTACCACGCAAAAAACAAATCTGGTTACAACTACTGGTTAAATACTGGTTGTATTTAATTTTGCGCCAAATTTCACTTGATAAAAAAAAAAGGCAAATTGACTATGGACCTAATTTTATACTCCTAACCTTCCTATTCTCGGAAATTTTCTACCGATATGTAAAAAAAAATACTATATAGAACGCGCTTTCACGTTTATAATGTTATGAATTGGCACGATCGGCTTGTTCAAGTTTACACAATTCGGCTGGAAGAAAAGATTCATTACTTTTTGATTTCTTCTTTGCTTTTGCATTATGCGAATTTGTTGGTAAAATCGATTTTCTTTTCGGTAACATTGTTGTTTTTTAAGTTTAAAAAATATTGTAATTTTACTTAAACATTGCTTTAAAATCTATGCAATTTTTCTTATCCTACAAGACTTTACAAAAATCTATTATGAAACAACTTTAAAAAAAGCTATATTTAAAAACGACAACAAAGTTTTCCTATTTTAAAACTAAAAGAAATGTAATATTAAATTCCGGTTCGAAACAACGAATTACAAATGTGTTTCGATTGTGGGAAAATGATAGAGGAAAAATGATGTTACTTCGACATAATCATATTAAATCTTTAGCTTTTATGAGAAAAGCAACTTTCTTTTAAAAATTATAGTTATTTTTATTAAGATTTTCTGATTTTCGATACGGATAATTTTGCGATGCATATCATTGACATTTGCCATCCAATATTTTTTTTTTTTTTTTTTTTTTTAATTTAAATTAAAAATATGGTAACTTTATGTTAGCCGTGTGCAGACGATAAATCGTCAACCTTTCCGATCATTTGTATTGAATTCATTAAAAATATAAATCTTTCGCTCACTTCATTTAAAACACAGAACTTTAATTTACAACACATACATTTAAACTACATATATTACGTACATTTAAAATAATTCCTTTCATGCGAAAAAGAAAAAGAAAAAAATAAGAGAAATTAATCACAAATAATTTGATAACCCAAGATCATTTTATTTTAACATCAAAATAAATCTGTTTTATTTTTCTATATATGACATCATATTCGCTTGCTTTCCATACTTACTCGTATTTATGCACTTTGTATTATTATCAAATATTTGAAAACGCACGTGTTATTTCTAATATGACATAATTTCATATTCTGTTTAATTTTTAAATAATTCATTTCCTTTTCATTTTTCACATGGATATTTTTCATGTGAAAATAAATTGTTGATTAAAAATTATTACTCAGGGGTTTTATTTCATATTGGCAACGATAAAGTATTAGCAACGGTAAAATAAATTTAACCATTTTAAAAAAAGCTGCAAAACCGGGCCCTTTGGGCCAAACCAACCAACCGTTTTAAAATATACGAAAAAAATGTCCATTTATTCTCTATGAAAATAATGAAATTTTGAATTATTAAGAAAAATATTGAAATAAAATAAACAAAAACCAGCCTATGTTCATATGAGTGTTATAATCAACTTATATGCAAAGATACAGGATAATTAAATGCTTCATTTTGACGCTGGCTTCAGCCTAACATTTGCACACAATCAAATTTATAATATCATTAGGATTAACATATTTATTTGGGCTATTTAATTTTAGATTAATACTAATTGAAATTTTAACAAAAGTTTGCTGTTTAGAACTTTTAAATAAAAAAGTGTCCACTAGTTTAAAGAAAGCTGCCACTTATAAAAACTGCTACTACTGGCCACTGGCCACTAATGAAGCTTCCCAGTTTTGCCCTTTAGTACCAAGTCTAATTAAAAATGGGAGTTAAAGTAAAGGAGATCACAGAAGGATTTTAGAATCAATGTTTCATGACAAATCTATTTTGCTATTTTTTTTTTCTAATAGACTAGTTTATTTTTATTGATTAGCCAAATTGTAAAAAATGTTCAAAATTCAGCAAGAACTCCGATCACAAAATTTTGGAAACAGAGAATATCCAAACAATTAGCAATAAATACATTAAAAAGTATAATATATCTGAGAATACCTTTCCCAGCTGTGAATTAATCCATTTAGTAAAAGTTTTCTTTTGTACATCTTCACGTTCATCTGAAACAAACACACAACATTTAATACACATGAAATATAACTAACTGCTTAAAAAAATTATTATGATAATAATGTTAAATTAATTATAATATTTATTCAATAATAATAATAATGTTAAATGGTCCAAATAAAAGTGACACAGCTCGATCAAAGTATATATTTTTTGTCTGTCTTCTTTCATTGGTGCTTTTATTTTATAGCACTATCAATAGTTGAGTACCATTATACAAATAATCCTTAAAATAATTGATCAATTTGCAAAAAACATTCATGAATGCACTAGACACACTTAAGAGCCCTTAAGTGAACCTGTCACTTAGAGCCTTTTGTAACCATAATTTATATTTACTCATTTATTTATTTTTTAAGAAAGCTGATATTGAACTGTACTGCTGTTTTCAAGTTCCTTTAGAAGTAAGTACTCAGGGCAGTTGCCCATTTGCCCTTATGATAATCAGACCCTGCTGGTTGATGCCCACCAGTGCTGTAGTCGTAAAAAAATGAAAGGATATTATATAGGCAGAGGGCATACCCAGATACCCCTATAGTTTTATTTGAGAAACAGAAGTTATGTGGTGTATACCATTGTATACCTTCCACTACACCCCTGATGTCCACTTCTTCAGGCCTGCCTTAGGTATAATGTGTTACACAAATTTAGAGAAATGCTGGGCACTATATTATTAAGAATGCTTTCCAGTTAGCTGACATGACAGCAGCAGTGGTAGTATATATAATATTTTAGAGTAACACACACAACAATATCTATTTTATTTAAATTTATGTGTCATTTAAAGTTGCAACCATTTGCTTAAGTCATAAAACAAGGTAAAATAGACCCTAAGATATTCATTACATAATATTTTATTTATTTATATAGTAAAACAGAAAAAAATAGAAATGCAAGGGAACAGAAAGTAATTTTATTTTAAACAGGTTTCTGTTTTAGTAGATACACAATCTATAATAATTATACAATAAAAGCAACCAAAGACAGCATCAGGGATAAAAAAAAATATATCATTTTTGACCATTATCAGTTATAATTAAGTATGATATTCTGTTAGACAGAGCAATGAAAGTTTTCTAATTAACGCAAGATTCCATTTTCACAGGTTTTACCTACTGTATTATATTCATTTCACCAAAACCATGAAATTTTTCATTTAAGGCAAATTTCTTCTGTTATAAAAGGTTTCATTTTCATGGGTAATCCAGAGTAATTCTTGATCAGAAATTACAAACTTCCTGATATTATTTGCATATAATTCTTTTGTGAAGTTATTATTTTTTCAAAAAAAGCATTTTAAATTTTAAATGAAGATAAACATTTTTAATAAGATTACTGAAGGGTTTTTTTTTTTTTTTTTTTTTTTTTTTAGAATTTTTAAGCAGTGGTAATAATAATAAAAGGATCAGAGGATCAGCTTCTTTAAGCAAATCGAACAGTAAAAAATGAAAATCTATCTAATATTTTACTGTTTTAATTCAACCACATCTAGGCAAGTAAAGATCTCCCCCTTTTTTTTTTACTATAAAAGTCATTTCAACTTTATCATTTTTTCTTTTAATTTTTTTACAGTGTTAAAAGGATAATTGCTGTAATGTATAACATACAATAATATTCTTTTATTATAATTTGAATATTTTTTAATAAATAATAAATATTCTATTTTAAATTAGTTGTGGAATTCAACTCAGTGTTTTGAAATTGTAGGAAATTTTATTGTTTGATCATTTATTACATTACTGTCTCTAATTCTTTAAAAAAAATTTCTTTATATTAATGTTTCTCTTTCAATAACAAATTTAAAAAATTGTCTATTTGTTGCAATAACTATAATGATTTCTATATATATTTTTTCTGGCACAGTTGATTCGAGTTTTTTAATTACACAATTGTTCAATATATATTCAAAAGATTGTGATGGTCATAATAGTGGTTGACAAACTAAATCGAGGTAAGTCAAACTGAAAGAAAAACAATTTGTAAAGAACTTGGTATTTCAGATTACAATTTAAGAAGAACATTTTGTGGTTACAGTTAAGACTTAACATATAGTGTATACATGCAGTTATAAATCAAAATTACCATGGCCTAAATTTATCATAAAATTTGCTTATCACCAACCAGTATTACGTTTTAGAATTGAACTTTAAAATATTACACTGATCAGAAATTACCCTGGGTGATCAGAAATTAACACAGGTATATGGAATAACGTTTGATGTAGTTCCTAATTTTATTTATTGAGACAGCATTGATAATAAAATACTTATTCACAATTTTATATTGCTTGTAAATGAAATCTACAAAAAGATACAAAGTAAAGGCTTTTTACAAAAAAGGTACTTTTTACTAAAACTTTGTACAAATGTACTTTTTTCTGACACTAACTTTGTTTTAGCATATTAAATATATTTTTTAAAACTAATTTGTACTTGTGGAAAAGTTGACTTAATCACTGAAAATTGAATAGTTTTTGAAGACAATTTCCTATTTTCAATTTTAGTAAAACTATTTATTAAAGAAAAAAAAAAAAAAAAAAAAAAAGATCATGTGATTAAGAATTACAACTTATTTGTGGTGATCGATAATTATCCTGTAAAACCCTAACATATTTTATTTATAAAGAACAAGTGTTAGCCTCGAGGATAGAAGATCTAAGATAATGCTTCCCCCCCCCTCCCCCCAAATAATCCACTGTATATATAATATATATGTGTATATATTTTTAAATAAATAAGTTTCAGTCATAACAAATAAGAATATCAGGAAATTTACATATTAAAAAATGTAATGGTGATATAACAATTCACATTTATTATTAAAATTGGCAGTTTTCTGACAGATAACTTTTATTGTGTTTATAGGATATCACATAGAAAATAGTTATTTTGCATTGCTTTTATTCGAAACATTTATTTATAAGAGAATGTGTTTAATGTATATTTTTAATAACTGTGACGATTTAATTTTCATTTTGTTAAATTTAGATTCATAAGTGAAAAACCAAAATAATAGATATTTCTATGGAGGTTATTCAATTATAATGACTCACGATTTGTTTAAACACAATCACTTTAACCAATAAAAGTTTTTGACAGTTCAAACAACTTGTATGCACACTAGATAGTGCATTTAAAAATAATAATAAATAAATAAAATAAAACTCTTGACACAAAACTACAGTTTTGCTCATAATAAACTTAAATATAAACAAGAAATATTCATTAAAATAGCTTTTTTTTTTTTTCGAACAGAATAAAATATTTTATTATTCGTTACGCTAAAAATAATGAGTAATAACTTTTAATAGTAAAAATAAAACAAGGAAATGTAGATTGATGCATAGAAAAGGTAATCAAAATGCGTGTATATCGCTTTCCAAAATAACAAATAGCTCATAACAACATCAAACAAAATATTATTCTATTTTGGCATTTAATTAATTTATATATCTCACTGAAATATTATACACATAATTTATATGTTAAAAGACAATTAAAAGCATTTGGTTTCATTTCCGTAACCTATATCCGAAAGCTTTAAAAGTCCCAGAATAAAGAGACATCTCTTTAACGCTATGACCAAAGATACTACACTAGTGTATAGAATCTTTGCTATGACTCACCCCCAATGCTTCTGGCAGTGTCAACAAGAATGTAAACAAATCAGCAGACAGGTAGTTATAAACAGAACGATCGCAGCAAATATTACAGAATTTTTCTTCAACGATCACTCTTTGAATAAAAATTGAAACAATACTGACACCCGATCTTCATTTTAAAGCGAATTACTATTTTTAATCATTTGATATCATCAAAAACCGAGATAAGTAAGTCCCGGCTATAAGGATGGGCCTTAATATTTGCGGTGATTACTACCAGGAAGAAGAATTAATACGGAAAACCAGTTTTAAAGAGTTTACAAACATACAAACCGGAAAATTAATAATATAACTCACCAATAAATTTAACATCCATAGCACACGAAGTTTCATAGATAACATTTAGAAAAAATAAATGCAAATTGTAACATGTGCAATATACGGCATGCTTGCGTACGTCCAGCCGATTGTCGGAGAATCTAGGGTTACAACACAAACATCAGAAACTGGCTCTTTTTGGGGTAAGGAAAATCTCGCCAATGGCAGGAGTGACATTTAATATGGGCGATTGCGTATATAAGTGGGGTGAACTTGAGTTAAATAAAAAAATTAACCTAAAAAGATAATTCACATTACTCACACAGTCACACACGAATCATAATTCACATTATTATTTTGTTTTTTTTTAGTCCCCCACCCTTCCTTAGGCAAAATCAAACGAATATTTATTTATTTATTCTTCAAAGAATTATTCTTGATAAATTTTGTATAGTCCTGCATCGTGCTCTGAGGGTCGGGTAGTTCAATTTTGCATATTTGATCTTATCGGATCCTCAGGTCGGTTTGATTCGGAGTTCGGACTGTTTCTAATATTTCTTAAAATCATATTATTGTATGTATTCTCACAAAACTTGTGGAGATGTGTATCGGGTCAGGTCAGGTTTGCTCTTTTTCGGTTTGGATTGCGTTTTAGTTCTTGAGGTGTTCGGCTATACCCGATTTTTCAAAGGATAGACCAAAATATTTTTTCATATTACCAATCCTATACATTTTTATATGAATGAGTATATCAATTCATTTTTTTTCCTACTATATAACATTAATATTACAGACATGATTATAGACTATATTTTCATAACTGCATTCATGGGCGACGGCAGAACAAAATCCAGAGAGTGGTAAGATTTTGGAACAGATGTGCCAGTTCTGAAGCTCTGTCTGCATTTTTTTTAAATGGAGAATATAAACATGAAATAAGCTAAACTTAAATTTTTATTTTATTTTATTTATTTATTTTCCAGAATCCCCCGTTGAAGACAATTTTTGAAACATATCACATATAAATCAATAGAAAGGATCAGGGTCCATGCATAAGGCGTGTTTTTGGCCCATGAAATAAGACTAAAACTCGATTTTGTTATACTGACTTAATTATTTCACTATTTAATATTAGAAAGTTTATCCTGTATGATTTCAACAATAGTTTTTGCATTTTGTTTGGATTTATATGACTTACACAAGATAAAAGTTCGTATTATTCGTAGTTTTTGATGAAAAGTACGCAATTTCTCCTACTTTTACCTCAATTATTTATATGAGCGCAATCGTGCAATACTTTCTTCTTTACATATATTATAAAATACATCAAAATGTACAATATATATAAAAATAAAAGTGTTGCAAAGCTGCGCTCATAGTAAAATATTAAAAATTGAGGTAGAATTAGGAGAAATTGCGTATTTTTCATCAAAAACTACGAATAATACGAACTTTGAGCTTGTGTAAGTTATATAAATCAGAACAAAATGCAAAAGATATTGTTGAAATCGTACAGGATAAACCTTCTAATATTAAAAAGTGAAATAATTAAGTCAGTATAACAAAATCGAATTTCAGTCTTATTTCATGGGCCAAAAAAACGGCTTATGGACCCTGATCCTTTCACAATTACAATATATTAAATATTAAAAAATAAATTCCTACCAGCATTTTTCAAAAAGGAGAATTGAGACATTAATTTCTTTTTTGCCCCCTAAACTCCTCGTTTAAGGTAAATTAAAAAAAAAAAAAAAAAAAGAAAGAAAAGCAGAACTAAAAGTTGACTTTTACTGGAGCAAAAAATTCTTAGTTCTTCTTTTTCTTGGTGTTTAATTATTTTATGTCACTTGTGAATAATAATTTTTTTTTTCAAATTCACCATAGAAAAAGAAAACTTGGTGAATTAAATTTAAAAATCCAGAGAGGACCAACTAACCCTCCCCCCACCTTGAATGCGCGCATGACTGCAGTGCATTATGACATTCATTTACTTTCATTTCGAATTTCAAGCGGGTTCTTGTTGAAATTGTGTCCGTTTCAAGTCGGATTGTATTGTGGTTCGAGGAAAGTTATTTTGTCGGATTTGTGTCCGGTATTTCGATGAAAATTACTTTATTGGGTTCGGTCCAAGGTCAGGGTTGAGTTCAGGTTGCCTTTCAGTGGAATTTTCTGGTTCGAATAGGGTACAACCCGAGCCGCGGCGGTCTCTAATACTTTAATTATGTTGTCGTAACACACAGGTTTTACAATGAACGATACTAGAAATTTAATATATATTTGAATGAAATTTTAAAAGTATCTACAGGGTATTCCCAAAAGATTGAAGCGAGTTTTAATTTTTTACTTGTTTGAGATATGTAGGCAATATAAGTTGCAAAATATTCAAAATAAGTTAGGAATTAATATTATATTGATAAAATAATTCTGAACATAAATTTTCAAAAAGTTATTTTTTTTATACAGTCCCTGGGTTTTATATATATATATATGTGTGTGTGTGTACAGGGCACTGTTTATCGCACAAGCCGATTAGGCCACAGCCTTCGGCCCACTTCAAATCGGTCCCCAAAATCAGTAAAGTGATCCAGCAAAAATATCTTTAAAAGGCAATTCTCTGCAATGATTTTCTCAAAAAAATAAGATTTTAATTAACTGGGAACCGTTTTGTAATACCTATTAACTAGCTGATCCGCCAGGCGCGAAATAGCTCGGGCCTGTGATAATAAATTAAAACAAGTCTCAAGTTTGTATGATTTTATATCTTTAACCCGATTTGTATAATTGTTGACTGGTTTTTTTTTAAAGACAAATTCGCGAAAAAATATTGATATTTAGTGATAAAAGTGCTCGTAAGAAGACATTTTCTTGTTTTTTCACGATTTTTTTTAAACGTTTCATAGTTTAAAAAAAAGTTCTTGTTGCCCGAATTCTTTGAAATTTTTATCTGTTATAAATATAACGGTTTTACAGCCCATATAAAAATTTCGTGAAAAATATTGTTATCTAGTTGTAAAAGAAATGGGTTTTCTTCTGGCTTTTCGTTTGTTTGTTTTCGCGTCGGCTCCTTTAACATAACAATAAAAAATAGTTCTCATCTTCCGAACTCTCTGAAATTTTAGTTAGTTATAAATATAACTGTATCCAAGCTCTTTTTATAATTTCACGGAAAAATAAGCATATTTAGAAGTGAAAACATGAATCGAAGCAAAGCCACGGCACGCCATTTCACACATTCATTTTTTCAATTCCTACTATTAGCTCACACCCTCTATATATTTATATATCTTGTTAAAATTTTCAATCTTTAATAAAACTCTTTTTATTCACCCACTCAAGTTCAAATACATTTTTTTAAACTTGTAGTGGTTGACACTTGATGTTAATACAGTTTTTTCAAATATTAATTCATTAATTAAATTAAATTAATTAATTTTATTTTTATATTTCATTTCTGTTCAAAAATATAGACTCAATCCATTTCATTGTGTAAAAGTATAGACTCACTCCATATTTTAGTCTCCTTCGCCCGCGCGCCGCCTGATCTTTGTCTGTGAACAGCCCAATTATCTTTTTACGCGTGAAGGTTTCGCTATGGTACTTCATTGTGGAAGTTTGGTAATTTTTGAAATTCAATATTTGATAAACGGCATAATCATTAGATTTGAAATTTATATCAAGAAAAATACAATTTTTTACCTTTCTAACGCAATTTGTCTAACAATTTTGTGAGAAATACTTTTCGAGCTATTAATTTTTGGTATTTTAGCTATTTATTTTTTATTTAATTTTTAATACATTTCAAAAATTTCTCTTATATAAGATATTTAGCAGGATATAAATTTAGGAATAAATACCGTCAGTGGCGAAGCGTGAGATCGCTGGAAAAAAATTTCTTTTTGACCTAAGTAGGAATTAACTTAATTTTTATATTACTTGTTTATCCAAAAATTTATTTATTTTTTTAATATTTCTACACGTCCAAATGTTTCAAAAAGTTTGTATGTGATGTAAATCGTGTTCACCGAGATGATCTAGAACGGTTGTATGGAAATACGGACGTTTAGTTACTTTTAGTGTAGAAAAAAAGATCGTCTCCGTGAGGCGCAAAATGTCCTGCGTTTGCGGGTGCTTCTAAAAAGGTTAAAATTCGTATTTTTAAAAACCAATTGCGCCATCATTTAGAAGACGGTTTCAGCTTTAAGAACATATGTTTGGTTTGCTGGTACCTCTAAAATTGCGCCCTGGAGAGGAGTAGCCATTAGGGGAAAACGTCCTTTAGAAGAACGACCCTTTTTGAAATTATTTTTCAAAGGTTTAACAGCAATATATTTTTGAATTCATTGTGGTATTTAAGACGTAATCTTCTTTCCGAATCTTTCTGAATATGTCTGTCTTTCGGTTTTAACTGTACCACTGAGCGGTTTGGTTAATTTAAGCCGATTAAAAAAAAAAAACTCGCGTTCGGTTCTTTATTTCCTCCGGGTGTGTAAATCGGGTTCTGGGCCTGCGCGAGAGATTTTGCCGGCTCGCAAAGAAAGAGATGAGTTTTTAATTAATATCTCAGATAATTATCAAAATATTAAAAATCTGATACTCAGGTGCATCAGGACAGGTTTTGAACTATCCTCACCTAAATTTTCAGATTTCTAGGTGCGCTAGATTTTCTTAACCATAGTACAAACACAGGCACACAGAGCGAAACTTTCTTTTATTAGTATAGATAAAAATCATAGGTAAAATGTGCATAATTGTGAGCAGTCTCACTTTCTATTCACTTTGCCTTTTTCGTGTTGGAATTTCGCACCCATTCCAAAATTGTCTAGCTACTGCTTTGGTTTGAGGAGGGTCTCAAAACGGTACTGGGCCTTGGCGCCTTGGGCCCCAGACAACCTTAATCGATCTTTGAATATATATGTTATATATTTAGAAAAAAATATATCCATACTCTGACAAGGGCAACAATAAAAATTCCATTTTTCTATGTCAAGAACTCACTTAGTTATGATACTCTAAAGTTTATGAAATTCGTGAGATTTCAGGCACTAAAAACAGATAAGCGATTTTTTAGAGCCTAACGCTCCGAAATCTAATATAAGTTTTAGAGTATCATAACTCGGTGGTTTTTTGTAGTAGAAGGATGGAATTTTTACTGTTATAATTGTCAGAGTATGAGAATTAATTTGTTTAAATATAATTTATGCAACTCAGGGGTCGTATAAAAATTAAAATTAACTTTTTGAAAATTTATGGCAGGACTATTTCATCAACATAATTTTAATAGCTAAGTTATTTTGAACACTTTTGCAATTTGCAGTGCCTACGTATCTTCAACAGGTAAATAATTAAATCGCGTTTCAATGTCTTTCGAACATCCTGTATAGTAAAGTATATAAAAACAAGAAATGCTTTGAATGCTTTGATCAGGAAAATGCCGAAAAAATCATAAAATTCAAAGTGCCATTCACAAAAATATTCAATATGTTTGTAATAATCAATTGAATTTTTGTAAATAAAAATATCTAAGTCTAAACTGAATTGCTTTAATATTGAGGTAACAGTATATTTAGATGGAATGCTAAACTTTGTTCCATATTCCTAAGCTGTTAATAAGTTGTCGTTTTCTACTACATTTAAATCACCAGTAATAATGTGATCATGAGCAGAGTTAACATACTCGCTATACAGTTGATCATTTCAAAAACAATGTGGCTTATCATTAGAAAATGTATATTTTGCAAAATTATTGCAATTAAATATACATCGTCCTAATGTAACATTATTTTTGTTAGTTTTATATATATTTAAGTTTTTAATAGAAAAAAAAAAGTTTCAATCATTGTTTATTATGTCCTGAAGATAAATTTTAGGAAAACTTGATAATTAATTGAGTATTGTTATGCACGGTTTTTAGCACTTTCCAACCTAGTTGAAAAGTGCTTATGACTTCGGTTTGTATGGCCGTCTGCCGTCCGGCCGTCTGCCGTCTGTCCGTGCTCTAACTCCCGTAAATATGCTCGGATTGCTCTGCAATTTTTATATGTTATTGTCGTTATCTATAGCATGTTCCCTATTTCAACGGAAGTCTGTAGCACTTATAGCTTTTTTACAGGGACACTCAAAAGAATTACGTTACATTGCGGTCTATGGGGGAAAAATCATTTGCGGTTTATTTAAATAATGTTTCACGATTTTAAACGCATTGAAATTTATATATATCACTAAGGTGCATTAGAAGAAGCTTAATATGGAATAGGGTGTGCATAGCACTTATAGTTACTTTACAGGGACAGTCAAAAGAATTCCGTTACATTACGTCTAGAGAAAAATCGTCTGCGGTTTATTTAAATAATGTTTCATTATTTTAAACGCATTGAAATTTATATATATTACTAAGGTGCATTACAAGAGGCTTACTACAGAATAGTGTGTGTATAGCAGTCATCGTTCATTTACAGGGACACACAAAAGAATTCTCTACTGTCTGTTAACAATAATTCCTGGAAGTGCGTTTTAAGTTACTGAACGCGATTTTAATTTTAACTCGCTTTTTGTCTATTACGTGGTGTGTATAAATTCTGTAGATCCTATACAGGGCAGCACAAAAGTTCGCGAACACATTTCCGTTTACTGACACAAACTCCAGAAGGATAATTTTAAACTCTGCTACGCGTTTCCTAACTAAACTAAAATTTAGCATCCTATGTAGTATATATACAAATCTATAGATCCTATACAGGGCTGAATAAAAATATTCGGATATTTTTCCGAATGTTGTATCTGTTGGAAATTCCTGAAATTATGTTTTTAAATATGTTTTGCGTTTTCCAAATTGTTTACTTAGATGTTATCTTTTAGCTTATTAAACGGTATGTTTTGCAAAATTATTTTGTAAGCGTTGGAAAGTGCTACATAATCTATGCTTGAAGCATGATTTTTCGTTCTTGTTTGTTTCTGTTCTTTTCAGTTTTACATTAAGAGAGTAAATCAAGGAAAACATCACTGAAATGGGAAACAACTTACAAGAGTTGATCACTTTAGAAAATACTTAGTTCGTTTTAAGCATCAACTGGCATAATTAAAATGCTACACAAGATTGCGTAAAAAAAAAAAAAAAAAAAAAAAAAAAAAAAAAAAAATGTTTATTCTATATGAATGAGGCCTGGATGTTTAAAATATATCACCCAAAATAACATTTAGTCTAGAAACGCTTTTAAAACATTGCTTTTTATCATTTAAGGTAGAAGCATCATATAAGGCTTTTTGTTTCTTTTTAATTTTTTTTTTTTTTTTTTAATAAATACGTTTGTAAATTCTGAACACGAATTAATATACATTCTTTTCTGCATTCAAAAATGATAAAGTACACAAAAGCAGAGCTGCCAACCTTTGTGAATACTAATGTGTAGTTGAAGCTCAGAAAATGTGCAATTTTAAGGTGTCAAACGTACCCACTAAAATTGGGAAAACTCACAAAGTAGAAAATTCTAAAAGATGATAATATTATAATGAACTTTTATTTGTGAAACACATTAAAATTTCACGCAGCAAAACAAAAAATTCCCTAATAAAAATACAAATATGCATATCTTATTGATTTTTTTTTCTAATTTAAAATCATTTGTAAGTTGAATAAAGTGTCCATTTTTATTCAATATCACAAGATAAAAATTTTATCCAAACTATCAATTGAATATTTTTACTTAAAATATTTCACACAGCCCTGCATAATCCATATTTTAAATCGTAATAAAATTTATAATGGGAAATTTTATAAATTTTGAAAAATGAAAAAGAAATTGGGAACATGACGACAAGAGTATCTCTCGTCAAAAAACAACTTTAAAAAACAGTGTAGTTTCCAGTAATCGATTTGTAATGTGTAATAGAAACAGACTAATGTGTAGTTTCTGCATCTAGTAGTAGTTGGCAGTCCTGCAAATGATTTGTTCTTTGAAAAGATATGTCAAATTTTGAATATGGCTAAAATTTAATATATTTAATTAAAAAAATAATTAATTCTGTTTCAAGCTTTTACATATGAAGAGGAATACATAAACACACTTAAAAAAAACAGAAAGAAAAAAAGTAAAAAATAAATATTTATAAAGAAATAAAATAAAACATTGTGTAACGGACAACCTTAAGTGCATGTCGGCACAAAATTCTTTTTAAGAATACTTGATATGCCAAGCCGAAGTTTAAAATGTCAAATTCATTAATATCCTTAGCTGTTAAGTTGTAAGTCCAGAAAAATAAATAAATATACATAAGTTTTAAATAATTTTCATTGCTATGTTCTTTATCACAAATTACGATACATTTTTTCCCTGTCGTAACGTGCATTTTGTTATTGTTAATAAATAAATGAAACAAGTATAATCTTTTTTCTTTCACGACATTTTACAGAAGAAATTTAACTGTAAGTTCAAATATATCGTGATATTTAAATTAAAATTTAAAAAAAAAGGGGGGGGGGGGATCACTGCTTTACGTATTATTTCAAGTGACTGTAAAACCACTTTTACGGCAACAATATTAAGTAAGCGGAAAAGTTACCTTTAGAATTTTGTAGCAAAATAAAATTCCGTTGCGTTTATAAACGTAAAACATCAATTTTAAGCAATAATTCCTGATGGATATTACAGTACTTGAACTATTTGCTCAGCTACGTATATATAGATCCTACATATACTATGTATATCATATAATATACTAAAGTTTAGTTCAGATGGAAAATGCACTTCGAGAAATAACTGACCTTAGATGAAAACACGTTCGGATAATTTTAAGACACACTAAGACTAAACATTTTATACACTAAGACTATATATTTTACACACACCATAAAATATTTTTATATTGTTTATAGTGATCGTTAAATTAACAAATTATACACTCTCATTCACAGTTAATGTTCTTTGGGATTCATATGCAGGAATTAGCTGTATACACAACGATTTTTTTTTTTTCATATCTGCGAAATGTAACATGAGCTCAGTTACAGACGGTAGATGAATTAAGTATATACTCGCATTTGAATTTATTTTTAACACTTTCCAACATAGTTGAAAAATGTTTATGAATTCGGTTTATCTGTCCGTCTGTTCGTGCTCTAACTCTCATAAATATACTCGGATTACCATTAAATTCATACATGTTATTGAGGTTTATTACAGAATGTTGGTTATTGAATATGAAGTGTAAAGCATTTATAGTTCGTTTACAGGCGCACGCTAAAAATTTTATTTACAGTATGGTCTATGGCGAAAAATTGTTGGCAGTACATTTTATTGATATTACGATATTTCAAATATTAATGAGATTGATATGCGTCACAGAGGTGGATCACAATATGCTTTCTCAAGAGTACAGAATAAATAACATTTATAGTTCGTTTACTAAGATGCACAAAATAATTCCATTACATTATGATATATACACTGGGGAGGAAAAAATGTTGATTTTACGGTATAATACTGGCAGCTGGAATGCCAGTATTATACTGTAAAATAAACCTTTTTTTTTCAGCATAGTGGGAAAATTGCTTGTGGTGTATTTTAAATATGTAATAATACTTCAAACTTAATGAAATTAAAAAGGAATCACTAAGCTGCACTACAAAGTGTTTTCTGTAGATTATGGAGAATTCGGTTACAGAACTTCATGTAATACATATTGGCCTCGTGTAATGCATACAATGCCCAAAAAAAAAAAAAAAAAAAAAAAAAAAATGATTTTACAGTATAATACTGGCATCCCAGCTGCCAGTATTATACCGTATAATTAACAGTAAGAAAAAGTAAAATAAGCAGTAATATTGAATCCGAATCGATTACGATCACCATACAGAAGTTCCCAAAACTTTGGCCGTGTGGTCTGAGGCGTGCACACATTTTTTTTTTTTTTTTTTTCCACGAAAGAACTTGCAATAAGAGGTAAAAATCACAGAATTTAATTTTTTAGAAGTTTTTAAATCATTTGCGGACAAAACATTAAAAAAAAAAAAAAAAAAAAAAAATCAAAGAGTAAAAATTCATAACACATTTTTAATACATTAATTATAAATCAATTCTATTCACAAAACAAAATAGGCGTAATTAAATTAAAACGGTAATAGCATCGTATGTAAAGATCTAACATTTGAAACCAAGATTTGTCTCCTAAGCAACAGCACGTATTTATTTGTTATGCTAAAAGTTTAGACGGAATTACTTTTTAAAAGGTCTATGACCGAATATTTCTATTCGATTGAAGAATAAAGTCCAAATGTGTAAAGTCGGTGATTTTTTTTTTATTTTTATATCGCAGGCATTTTGAGAATATATAAGTACCATCTAATGTGGATTTAGCATTCTGTTAAATGTGGTGAAATGCATATACTATAAACGATGCATTTCTGTGATGTTATATCTAAAAAATAGAATAACAACTAATTGCCTAAAAAATAAATATAATGCAGATTCCCCCAAAGATGTATATTTTCATTATGCATTTATAAAAGCTTCATAAACTATAGTTTTCATTGAACTAGAGAGATTCCACTAAAAATGTTTACAAATATACCCGTAAACACAGAAAAACTTAAGGCAGTTCTCAAATATATAAAGAAGCTAACTTTCAGACACATATTTTAATTCATTTTTGTTCAGAAACGCGTAAAATTGGGAGTTCTTATTCACAAACTAATGTAATCGAAACACGTTTCCCATTTTTTTGCTAAATGCAAAAGATCTTTCAGAAAATATTGTCAAAGTTGGCGTTTTGAACCGAATTTCCAGATGTGACAGCGAGAGAAGGAAGAAAAACAGGTTGTCACGTGACATGAATGGCTTATAACTCGATAAGTAATTAATTTGTCAAAAATTTGAAAACTCATTTTGATTACAAATTGCTTCAATAGTCAGGCCTGCCCATTTTATGCCTCTGCGTTTAAAAATTAGTTAGAAATTGTGTTATTTCCAGAAAGTCGCCTCAAGATGTTATCGCATTTTGTAAAAAGTAAAGTAAGTCTGTTGAAAATATCGGTAAAATATTTTCGTTATTATTCAATTTATGAACGAAAATCCGGGTTCGACTTCAAGTGAGACACCCTGTATTTATATGAGTGAATAAGTGCATTGCAATCCAGCTTCCCTAAGTCAAAAAATGCTTGTTGTAGTGATTAAAGATGAGGCGGGCTCAGCCGCAGCCCGTGATCCCGAGCCCAAACCAGGACCCTCCCTACACGGTCTCGAACTCGAATTTTATACCAGTCTTCGGGCTTGGGCTCAAAGTGAAAATATTATTTATTCACAAATTGATTATTGATGGGATATAAAGAGAAATATCCTGTCTAATTCGGAAGCCTTGTATTAGTAATCAGCGCTTAATTTGCGTCGGAACTCATCAGAGCTCAGCTCCGGTACTTCTTTGATTTTAATGAATATTTAAATATCGATTGGAATTCACCGGAGCTCACAAATACTGCGCTCCGGAGCTCACCGGTATAGCTCACCGGTGTGTTGTGTTTTGCTAGTTGATACAAAGAAATCCTTGGTGAGTAGAATTTTCTGAAAACTCCCCAATCCTGATTTTAATATTTTTGCCCTGTATTTTTATTACATTTTATGATATATAAATGCAAATAGATATAGTCAAAATATATTTAAAAATTTCTTTTGCTGAAGACGAATTTGCTTTAATTTTTGCAAATAATGTATAAAAATATGTGAGTGGAGAGGACGGAAGACGGCCGTATACACTACTGTTGTTATTAATGAAGAATATTAGAGCTCCGGTAGTTTTTTTTTTTTTTTTTTTTTTTTTTTTTTAGAAATTAAGTTCTGTTAGTAACATAAAGAAGCCGTGGTATATCCCTAGTGTATCCTTGCTTAGTGTTTGAAGTCCTTTTTAAGAATTACTTGAAAACAGAACTCGTGCCTTTCTGCCAGGGTTGTACAGTGATATTTTAATAGGAGAATACTAATTATGAATTTTGCATATTACTTACCCATCATACGTAGTATAGGGTAAGTCTTGTAATCGTTTTGAAAATCGAAAATTTTTTTTTGACGGATTTACACGTTTCAGACACTGGAGATTCCGAAAAACATATTTTTAGAAAAAAAATTTTGCCGTCCGTCTGTGTGTCTGTGTGTGTGTCTGTGTGTGTGTCTGTGTGTCTGTAAACGCTCTATCTCCCGAAAAAATTGAGATAGAGACTTGCAATTTGGTATGTACTTAGTATGTAATAATGGGAAGAAGCCTATTTCATTTCAATAACCTCGATTAACCGGAACAATTTTTTTCGGACTCTCGAAATATTCGTTCTGATGAAAGGTATATAAAAATTTTCGAAATTGTTTATTTTAAGAAATGAATATAAAAGACAATAAAAAAACATAAATTTTGAATAAAGCATGAAGTCGATCGGATAATTAGTTGCCGAGATATTTGGAATCCTATTTTCCACACTCTTCGATTTTTCATGACCCTGTATTTCATCCAAATTTCACTTCAAAGATATATTTTAATTGGAAATTTGACGCTTAATCAGATGCAATAAACCGCTAGTTAATAGGATTATTATTTTTGGAGTTATAAGGAAAAACCTCTTTCAAGCAATTCAGTAATCGAGCCTTTAAAGTTTGTGACGTCATCAATCCACGATTTTATTTGAATTGCAATGCATTTTATAAGTAGTTTACACATTTTTATTTTAATATTTTACATTATGCATATCCATGATGGGTAAGTATTACGGTGGCCCCCAACGACTAGTTTCTGCTAGTGGTTGGATATAAATAACAAATTCGCTATTTTAAACAGATTTTCAGGGATATGAAAATCTTGAAGCGTTGTCATGAGAGGTTTATTTAGGATTATTTCTTATTTCTACGTAAGAAGAGATTTTTTAAAATGAGAAAATTAAACTTGAAACAATTTTAAAACATCATTAACAATTTTTTACTGTGTACTTTCGTTATCGGGCTTCGGCTCCGATGACACGAAATTTTTGAGTCTCAGGCAGCGTGGATATCACATCATCGGGATCGGGCGGTCTCGGTCTCCGATAAAAAGACCCCGAACTCATATCTAGTCTTTATCACCTTTTAAGTTTGCCGCACTGGTAATGAATCACTCTGCATATTTCCCTAGTCTTTATCGATGCCTTTTTTTTTTTTTTTTCAAATATATTTTAATTCGTTCGATTTTAATAAACAAAACAACATCAGAATTTTTGTTGAAATCAGATACATTTAAGTTTGATAATCAATTTTGTCAAAAATGCGAAATTAAAACAATATCGTAGTTCAAGGACTAGATAATTATATACATTTTACCATGCTTTTTGTCTCATTGATTTCAAATGAAACTACTGGAAGAAATTTTGGGTACCCCAGAAAGCTATATGCCGCACAACACCGAGGAAAATAGAGTCCAAAAAGAACATTTTTCAACAAAAATTTATAAAAATTTGTTTTTTTCTTAAAAGTATAAAAAATATGAGGATTTTTTTTTTTTTTTTTTTTTTTGTGTGTGTGTGTGTTAAAATCTGGATATTTCTGCCCCATTCCTAGAAATCAAAACAGCTTCACATACATTTTTTTCTGAAGCCTAAAAACTCCTATATAATCCCCCTCCCCCCTAAGCTCATATCGATTTTGTACTTATCCATTTTTTATCTATTTTGTAAAAATAAATATATCAAGGTTTCATTTGATGTATAACACATTGTTTTTATGTTTTATCTTCTGCTTCTTCTTCTTCTCTCTCTCTCTCTTTTTATTTTAAAGATTGTGCGTGTAACCTTTCATTTAATAAAAATTCTACAAAAATTTATGCACTCACTTGACATTTTATATATATAAAAAAAATCGAAAAAAATTGCATAATAATAATAACTTATAACTGAATGTACTTTCTTTGCTTCGAGCAAATATCCTACAACTACATAAAACATAACGCTTATTTTTTTCTGTTATTTTTTTTCATTTTAATTAAAAATTATTCTTTTTCAATCGAATTTTCGAAAAGCAAATAAAAACGTGTTAGATTTATGACTAAATCGAAACTTTGAGTGAGGAAAAAAAAAAAAAAAAAAAAAAAAAGAAGTCAAGGGGAAACAAAAAGTTCAATGCTCACTCTCTAGAAAATACTAATTTACTAATTAATTTTATTAATGAATGAATTATTAGAACAAAAGGAACAAAAAATGTCGAACGCGGATGAACTCTGATGAAAATCAATTCCGACACACAATAAACCCCATTGTTTCTGTTCAGACATAATTGGAATAAAAATTGTTTAACATTATAAAAATGGATAAATTTATAGCGCTAGGAAAAGAAAAGAAAAATAACAACGAATTAAAAAATTTTGAGAAATTCGATAGTGATAGTTGAAAATATCTGTTTATTCTTAAAAAGAAAAAAAAAAAAAAAAAAAAAAAGTAACCGCCGCTGCCACCGCTGTCAATGAATTTTTTGTGCCCGGAGTTCTTCCGCGGCTAATATTAAGAAAACTATTGCATATAAAATATGACAATTGGTTGTTTTATAGAGAAATGTTCAATAAACATGCTGAAACAGACAGTTTTTAAATCGAGGAATTATTTTAAGAGATATTTAATGTTGAATTCGCTCAAAAAAATTCCGTTAAAAAAGTTTTATAGGAACAAAAAAAATATGCATAGGAATTTAATCATATTTTGAAGGTATATGTATAGTTGATAAACTTGCGGTATGCAGTGTGTAATTAATTTATTTAATTTGACAAATATTTTGAGGGTTCTTTTTTTTTTTCAATTTCAAAATTTCATCATTTTAATTGAGATTTATTTGATATTTCGAAAAGGCCAATTTGTAAAATAGCGCAAAAAATAATACTCTCTTTCAATTCAAAAACGTATTTACACGTGACTATTAAAAATAGAAAGAAATAAAACTTTAACATAATAATTCAATGATCACGTGTTAAAAGCAGTAAATGGGGGAAATTTCGTGGCAAAAAATACACTTCCACATATTAAAAATATAAAAAAAAAAAAGAGATAAAACTTTAAAGTATAATAATTAAATTATTACACGTTAAAAGCAGTAAATGGGGAAAATTACGCCATATTTTAAATGCTCAAATAATAATATTTCCAAATAGTTTCAATTTAAAGATATGTTTACACGGGAAATTTATTTATTTCAAAAAACAGCGCAAATAATAATATTTCTCTTCAATCAAAAACTGCATTTTCACGTTAATATTAAAACAAGAACGAAAAATCATGAGTCAAGAATAGATTATGAAACACTTTCCAACAAAGCCAGAAAACTGTAACAAAACTTCACTGTTAAATAAGATGAAAGTAAACAGTTTAGAAAACATATAACACATTGAAAAATACAGCTTTCGAAATTACCTTCTAGTGTCAAAAAAGTAGTCGAATTATTTTGTGCAGCCCTGTATATGATCAATAGATGTGGATATAGAGTATGATAAAATTTAGTTCAGTTAGAATATTCTCATTTAGCAATTTTCGCCAATCGATGGGAATGCACTCGAAATATTTTGTACAGCTTTGTATATTGTCTGAAGACTTTTGTACACACCACATATTAAGCTGAAAGGCAACTTAAAACTCACTCGCAGCAATTACCAACCGTAAACGACAATGTATCTTTTTCTTTGCGTAGCCCTGTATATTAATTTATGTATATTCCACAAACTTCTATTAATCTACTAAATATATATATATATATATAGCAGGAAAATGCGTAAACACAATTAAAAACTACCCTTAAGCAATTCACTCCCATAGTCTGTAATCCTTACGAATTCTCTTGTGTAGCGCTGTATATGATCAACCGAGTTTATAAACACACACGTACTATGAAAAAATTTAGTTAAACTTAAAAAGGCAAACCAAAGTTGAGAACGCACTTATCACACATAGACTGTAAATATCGCACATGTACTGTAACCAATATATTTTGTGTGTCCCTGTAAATAAACGCAATGCACACCACACTGCAAAAAATAATTGTTGATTTTACAGTATAAAACTGGCACCCCTGCGCGGTAGCGTATTACTGCTTGCACGGCAGCGTATTACTGCTTATTTTACTGTTTAATACTGTTAATTTTACGGTATAATACTGGCAGCTGGGGTGCCAGTTTTATAATGTAAAATCAACAATTATTTTTTGCAGTGCACACTTTCAAGAGAGCAATTTATAGTGCAGCTCGGTAATGCACATAATTTTCATTATGTTTGAAATAGTGAAATATCAGTAAATTACACTACAAACGATTTTCCTCCATAGTACGATGTGTAACAGAATTCTTTTGTTTGACCTTGTAAATTAATAATAAATGCTTTGCACCCCATATTCTACAAAAAGCATTTTTTAATGCGCTTCATAATGATATATCAATTTCATTATGTTTTAAATGACGTATAGCGTCATCATGCACTTGAAACGATTATTTCCCATTGACTGTAATGTAACTAGGTTGGAAAATGTTAAAAATGAAGAAAAGTTTGTGAAAATTACGTTATATTGAAAACAATACATTTAAAACAATACATTTAAAACATCCCCTTTAAAACAATTAATTTTAATGAACGGAAACGCGATTACAGAAGATCGCCACTGTTCGTATAATTATAATTAAATTTTCGTAATCCTCTTAAAACAGAGCAAATTAGTCTGTTTTTACAGCCTGCGGTGTCTGAACGGAGGTTGGCGAGCGTAGCTCGTAGGGGGCAGAGCCCCCTAGTTGTTGTAATATATCACAGTAACTTAAAATACATTAAAGCTTCGAATACTTTCCTTGTTTACACACTTTTTCAACATAATTTTGAAAGTTTGTGACTTTGTTTTGTCTGCCTGATAGTATGTATAAGTATGTATATCCCAGAATATACTTCTAAACTCAGAAAAACAAGTTCGTATGAAAAATGGAAAACTTATTGATTTATTTTACTTATAACATTTACTAAAAGTCCTCTCTTGCTTTTACTTTTCTTTTTTCTTTCCGTTTTTAACACTTTCCAACATAGATGAAAAGTGTTTATGAATTAGGTTTGTCTAGCCGTGCTCTAACTCGCGTAAATATACTCAGATTGTCATGTAATTGATATATGTTATTGATGTTCACCATGGCATCTTCGGTATTGAAAATCAAGTCTGTATCATTTATGGTTAATTTATAGGGACCCTCAAAGCATTCCGCTGCATTACGATCAATGGAGAAAAATCGTTTTCAGTGCATTTTAATAATGGTACACTATTTTAAACATAATGATATTAACAAGCGTCTCTGAAGTGGATGACAAAATGCTTCCTATAGAGTATAGAATGAGTAAAAATTAAAATTCGTTTACAGAGACACTCAATTCTATCACATGATGGTCAACGGGGAAAAATCGTTTTCAGTACATTTTTGATGTTGCACAGTTTCAAACATAATAAAATTTATGTGCATCACTGAAGTGGATGACAAGATGATTTATATAGACTATAGAGTAAGTAGCAATTATAGTTCGTTTACAAGACGCACAAAAATATTCCATTGCATTACCTGTGTATGTGTGTGTGTGGGGGGGGGGGGGGGATCATTTACGGTTATTCTAATGATGCTACGCTATTTCAAAGAAATTGATACACATTAGTGGGGTGCACTACTGGATATTTTCTCTAGATTATAAAATACGTAGAATTTATCGTTTATTTACAGAGACACTAAAAAGAATTCAGTTACAGGACTGACTATGAGCCATAACTTCTGGATGTACGTTTGAGCTGTGATATGCATTTAAAAACTTAACTAATTTTTAGTGTAATACGAGGTGTGTAGATCATATACAGGGTTGCCCGAAAAAATTCGTACACATTACCAGCAATGGACAACAATTGCTAAAAATTAATTTTTACTGCGTTGTTTTTTATTTTATTTTATTTTTTAAAATAATTATTAATATATCTCATTTTACTGTATGAAAAAAAAAAAAAAAAAATTCCTAAAATTATTCCGATAGTGTAGGAAAGTGCTTCATAAGATATGCCGTAAAGCATGGTTTTTCGTTCTTGTTTTTATTTAAAAATACATTCTCGTGGACGTACTATTTCTTTAAATAAAAATGCTATTAAAAGAATTACGCTAATCGTTTGACATTTTATAAATAAAGCAAATTAAAACTGTCTAATCGAAAAGAAAAAGACTTTGTAAAAAACTTATAATTAAAAAATGTACTTATTTTACTTCGAGTATTTTATCCCACAGCTTCATAAAACATGGTACTTTTTATAAGTAAAATAAAAAATTCTCTGTTTCCAATCGAATTTTCAAAAAGAAAATAAGAAAATGAGTTCGATTTATGAATAAATCAAAACTTTGAATGAGTGAAAAAAAAAACTCCGTCAATGAGAAACAAAATGGTTCAATTTTCAATTCTTAGAATATACTAATTTACTAATTAATTCCATTAATGAGTGAATTAATAGAATTGAAACTTTAAAAAATGTCGAACCCGCATAAACTCTCAGGAAAATCAATTCCGACACACAATAAACCTATTGTTATTTAGTCATAATTAGAAAAAAGAATTGTTTAATGCTATAAAAAGGGATAAAAAAAAATCAATGAAAGGATATGATGTAATTATATAAATACATTGAAAATGTCTACAGTGATAGTTGAAGAATGGTGAGAAATATCAAAATAACCTAAACATATATTTATTCCTAGGGATATTTTAATTATTTAGAGGCTTTTTTTAACTTTTGTTTACAGAAAACTTGGTATACAATAGTAAGTTGGTGAGAAAAATTCGACAGAACAAAATTTGTGAAACGCTAAGGAACGAAGTAAAGTGATTAGAAAGAGATAATAATCAATCATGATTCCTTGAACTCTAGGACTTACCAAATAAAATAATCCTGGTATAGCAACCCAATACAATGTATAATTAATAACTCTTGTAGACTATCACCTCTTGTCTGATAATGCGGCAACATTGTCATTTATCCGGAATCCATTAAAATTAGTCAATTTTAGCTCCAGCAGAGGAATATATGGTGTATGTGTTAAAACTTAATATTGCGCCAGTTCTTGCTATAGCTAATATCATCTGCTACAAAAAAATTTCACTTTAACCTTTTGCTTATTTGCATGAGACGAGTTGATTTTAATTTTAGGTATACGATTCTCGACACAACTTTCAAATGACATTATGCACATAATAACTGATTTTTACTTAAACATATTCTTCTGAACTTTGTGTTTAAAACTTTTATATATTGTTTTAAAAATTAAGGCGAAAGTTTATACAGTCATCTTACGTAAAGAAATATTGTTATAATATCGTTATTTAATGATACATTTATCATTATTATCAGTGGATAAATAAAGACTGAGAAAGTTGAAAAATGAAATATCTATATTTATGCAATTCTACATAATCTACAATCATCTTACGTAAAGAAATATTATTATAAATGAGCTATTGTTATAAAATACTGTTGTAAAATATCGTTATTTAATGATACATTTGGCATTATTATCAATGGATAAATAGAGATTGAAAAAATTAAAAAATGAAACATCTATATTTATGCAATTCTACGTAATCTACAGTCATCTTACGTAAAGAAATATTGATATAATATCGTTATTTAATGATACATTTACCATTATTATTAATGGATAAATAGAGACTGAAAAGTTGGAAAATGAAACATCTATGCAATTCTAGAAATAACATACGGCGGCAAATGAGCAAATATAGAACTTCGGAGGAAAGTACAGTAAACATAAAAACAAAGTATTGCTAAAAATAACATTTATAAAGCCCAAGTTTTGCCTTATATTAGTATAAAATTTCTGTAAGAAGTCGTTTTGTCAAAAATATCACTGTTAATATGATTACATTGCCTTTATTTCAAATTAGTACAGTTTCTAAAAATTCCTAAATTTCAAATGAAAAATGAAATGAGCCGAAAACCTTCAAAACACATTCTAAATTACCATTTATTTGGAATTAATTTTAGCTCTTCTCCTTCATTTAAGTCTCATGTTCGCCTAATGCAGTATAAGAATGAAGTTTACTCAAAATGTAGCTTAATTAGTAATTTTAGAATTATCCGTAGAATAGCGTAGAATTATTCGTATTATTATTAGTATAATTTTCTCTAATAAAAATAGACCCACGAATGCCACTTGGTAATATTTCAACAATTCCGCAAGCAAAGCCGTGGAGTTTTGCTAGTTTCGAATAAAATACTTAGATTTAACAGCAAGTCAAGTTCTCTTAAACATCATGTGACTACAGCATACTTATTGCAAACATTATTTAAAACAAGATGGTATAATATAACGGTTTGAATATGATAACAGGCACGTGCCGATAATTTACGGTAAAGAAATATCAATTTAAAGACAATATAAATATTAATGCAATAATCTCAAGTAGAGATGCTTTAAAGTAAACACGAAAAAAATCTTCCTTCATATTTCATTAATATTTAACATCTTCATATAGATAAAATATTTCCAGTAGGATTTAATTTGCTACATAGAGAAGTTCTATATAACTTGATACATCACATGGATGATATTCAAGAGGAGGGCATTAACATTTTGGTACTCATTTTATAAGATAAAGTCTAATATTAATATTTTGAACTAGAAAAAACTTACACTTTGATAAATATTTTGAAAATTTTTCAGGTCACGCGCAGAAATCGATTTATTTCCATGAAATCACATTTTATTAAAACAAATTATCTTATGTATTCTTCCTACGAAAGTTATATTCTTTTTTTTTTTTTTTTTTTCAAAAGTAGAGGATCCGAAAAATACGCAGGGGCATATATTATGCTAGTAAATACGGCAACCCTCCTTCACAAGACAGTTGAAAATAAGTTATAAGTAATAAAAAATGAATACATCAATAAATTTATAAAAAAAACATTGCACATATGCAATTCATTAGTAATATGTTTTTTTTTTTTTTTTTCAAATTTTAGATTTATAGAAAGTTATATTTAAAAATTTTGTAACAATATTTATATAGTATTAACTTTTATAAAAATGCAATGTATAAATATAGTTTGTTAATTTAGAAACTTGCTATTTGACGAAGTCTGAGGTCAATTTGTTAAATTAAATGCAAAGTGTTGTAGAGAGTCAGAGATTAGGAATCGATCGGCATTCTTCAAGAATGCAGCGTAGCACGTCGTTAACAATCAAGGAATTAAGTAAACTAAAAGTTCAGCATTCAAAATATCGGGAATTTAATATGTTTCACTCAAACACTATAAAATAAATAAATGAAGGGATAAATCTGGAGGCGCACGGCAGTGCCTCCGCCAAGTCGAGAGAGGACAGCCGTAAGCATACTTTTCTGGAAGCAACTCAGGGCACTTTTGACGCCCCCATATCTCCGCGCTGGAGTATCCCAAAAATTTTAAACTTCAATTATAGAGAGTATTTGGCCCACAGGACCAAAATTTAAAATTACAACTTTCTGTCTTTTCTAGTTCAGGCGATATATGAACTCAAACATTCGATTTTTTGTCACTTCTTACTCACTCGTTCACGCGTCATCAAAAAGATTGGGTAGATCCCGTAGCCCCAGAAACTTGACATTTGGAAAAAAGGTAGTGTTTAGGATACAAAGAAAGGAAAAATTATAAAATCCAGAAAATTCGAAAAAAAAAACATTCGAAAATTCAACAAATTCCATCAAAATTGAAAATTGAAAATAATACGATCTTGTAGTCTTGGAAACTTAAGATTTGGTGTGAAGGTAGTGTTTAACATCCAGAAAAAGAAAACATCAAAAACACCAAAAAAATCGAAAGCAAAATTGAAAAAATCGAAGAAATTGAAAAAAACCGAAAATTTGAAGACAATCCGATTTTGTTGCGCTAGAAAATTCAAATTAGGAATAAAGGTAGTATTTAGGATACAGAAAAAGGAAAATTAAAAAAATCCAGAAAATTCGAAAAAAAAAATAAAAAAATTCGAAAAAAAGTGAAAAAATGAAAATAATTTGATACGATAACGCTCGTATTTATAAATTAATTTGGATGAAACTAATTGTGTGTATTAAGCTCACCAATGCCTCGACCGAGTTCGTTGGCCAGCTTCGTCCGCCATCTTGTTTCAAGATGGCGGCCACGGAAAATTTTAAAACTAAAATAAATATACAAAAAAGTTAAAAAATCAAGTTTATTTTTTAATTAGGTGTTAGGACTTGATACAAGGATTCCAGAGCATTTTTTGTTTTACCTCTATCTTAAAAATTGGCTGAGATAGAGCAGTTTGAAATTCTAGGGTGGCTGACATTTTGAAACAAAACAGCAGATTACAAAAAACCAACGATAAATTTATGGTCAATAATGGTCAAGCAGGTGCAATCCCGAATGAATACTCCGTGTTATTATAACTGTAACTTTGACTTCGAAATTTTGATATGTTGCATTTTCTATTTGTTGATATTTTTGAACTATGATTTACGTTAAGTGAAATGTTGTTGTTGAAGAGGGATTTTCCATGTAAATCCGAAACGTCCAATTTTAATATGATTTTAATGTTTTATGAAAGTGTATTGTAATGTCTGTAATTTTAATGATTTTAATATAAATTTATAAGTTTTAGTGAACGCGATTTCTCGCAAATTATTTTCTTTCATTGTTGTAATCATTTTCCCAATCATACGCATAAAACTATATATTCATATCCATTAGCGCTAATTTCTCGCCAAACTTGGCGACAATTGGCGAAATCTCGCCAAATTTGGCGACAAAAATAAGTCTTCATAAATGAAGCCAACTTGGCTATAGCTCAATAATTTGGCAAATTTCTTATTCAAATTCAGTGTAAACGAATCTTTTGTAAACGGTTTCTTTGCATTTTAACTTGCTGTTTTCGAGTAACATTAGCTAAAATTTTAAAACGAAGATATAGGAAAGCTACCTTTTCCTGCCGGTACAGGCCGGAGGACTTTTTTATGAGTTGTCGGATGCAATCTATGTTTTGCATTAAATAAAGTAAAACATTGAAAAACAAATCCCACAGGATGGGGATAGTTTGTTTTAGATAGATTTTAAGATAATTGTCCTATTAGCTAGTACACCTTCCGTTATTGTTCTGTGTTATTTTCCCCGGATCTGGAGGCACGGCAGTGCCTCCGCCAATTCGAGAGAGGAGAGCCGTAAGCATACTTTTCTGGAAGCAACTCAGGGCACTTTTGACCCCCCCCCCCCCATATCTCCGCACTGGAGTATCCCAAAAATTTGAAACTTCGTTTTTCTAGAGTATTTGGCACACAGGATCAAAATTTAAAATTACAATTTTCTGTCTTTTCTAGTTCAGACGATATATGAACTCAAACATTCGATTTTTTGTCACTCACTCACTCGTTCACGCGTCATCAAAAAGATTAGGTAGATCCCATAGCCCTAGAAACTTGACATTTGGAAAAAAGGTAGTGTTTAGGATACAAAGAAAGGAAAAATTATAAAATCCGGAAAATTCGAAAAAAAAACATTCGAAAATTCAACAAATTCCATCAAAATTGAGAATTCAAAATAATACGATCTTGTAGTCTTAGAAACTTAAGATTCGGTGTGAAGGTAGTGTTTAGTATCCAGAAAAAGAAAACATCAAAAACACCAAAAAAATCGAAGGCAAAATTGAAAAAATCGAAAAATCGAAAAAAATGAAAAAATTTCAAATAATCCGATTTTGTTGCGCTAGAAACTTGGAATTCGGAATAAAGGTAGTATTTAGGATGCAAAATAAGGAAAAATTAAAAATTCCGGAAAATTCGAAAAAAAATTTCAAAAATTCGAAAAATTCGAAAAAAAGTTGAAAAAATAAAATAATTTGATCGTTTAGCCTTAGAAACTTAAAATTCGCGGTAAAGATAGTGTTTAGGATTCAGAATAGGTTAAAATAAAAAACGCAATAAAATTCGAAAAAAAAATAAAAAAATTAAAAAAAATCGAAAAAATCGAAAAATAAGGAAAATTTGAAAATAATTCGATTTTATATCGCTATAAACTTGAAATTTGGAATAAAGGTAATATTTAAGATACTAAATAAGAAAAAATTAAAAAATATGGATAATTCGAAAAATACCCATAAATTAGTGCAGACGATATATGAACTCAAAGTTTCGATTTTTTGTCACTCACACACTCACTCATTCTCGCGTCATCGAAAAGATTGGGTAGATCCCGCAGCCATAGAAACTTCAAATTTGGAATAAAGCTAGTGTTTCGGATACAAAGAAAGGAAAAAATATACAATCCGGAAAATTAAAAAAAAAAAAAAAAGCATTCGAAAATTCAACAAATTCGAACAAAATTGAAAATTGAAAATAACACGATCTTGTAGTCTTAAAAACTTAAAATTTGGTGTGAAGGTAGTGTTTAGAATTCAGAAAAAGAAAACATCGAAAACACAATAAAAATCGAAAATTAAATTAAAAAATCGAAAAAATCGAAAAAAATCGAAAATTTTCAAATAATCCGATTTTGTTGCGCTAGAAACTTGGAATTCGGAATAAAGGTAGCATTTAGGATGCAAAGTAAGGATAAATTAAAAAATCCGGAAAATTCGAAAAAAAAATTCAAAAATTCGAAAAATTCGAAAAAAAAATGAAATAATTAAAATAATCTTTTAGCCTTAGAAACTTAAAATTCGCAGTAAAGATAGTGTTTAGGATTCAGAATAAGTTAAAATAAAAAACGCAATAAAATTCGAAAATAAAATAAAAAATTTGGAAAAATCGAAAATATAGTAAAAAAAATCGGAAAAATCGAAAATAAAGTAAAAAAATCGGAAAAATCGAAAAATAAGGAAAATTTGAAAATAATTTGATTTTATAGCGCTACAAACTTGAAATTCGGAATACAGGTAATATTTGAGATACTAAATAAGGAAACATTAAAAAATATGGATAATTCGAAAAAAAAATCGAAAATTTCAAAAATAAAAAAAAAAAAAAGAAAAGAAAAGAAAGAAAGAAAGGAAAAGAAAAAGAAAATGTGAGAAATTGAAAATAATATGATCTCGTAGTCTTAGAAACTGAAAATTTGGTGTAAAGGTAGTGTTTAGAATTCAGAAAAAGAAAACATCAAACCCCCCCCCCCCCCAAAAAAAAAAAAAATCGAAAATAAAATAAAAAAATCGAAAAAAACGAAAAATTTCAAATAATCCGATTTTGTTGCGCTAGAAACTTGGAATTCGGAATAAAGGTATTATTTAAGATGCAAAATAAGAAAAAATTTAAAAATCCGGAAATTTTAAAAATTCGAAAAATTGAAATAAATTCGATTTTGTAGCTTTAGAACTTAAAATTCGGCGTAAACTTATTGTTTAGGATACAGAAAAAGGAAAAATTAAAACACAATAAATTCGAAAATAGAATAAAAAACTCGAAAAAGATCGGAAATTTCAAAATAATTCGATTTTGTAGCGCTAGAAATTTGAGTAAAATTTGTAATAAAGGATACAAAATAAGAAAAAAATAAAAAATCCAGAAAATTATAAAAAAAATTCGAAAAAATCAAAAATTGAAAATAATTTTATCATGTAGTCTTAGAAACTTAAAACTTAAAAGGTAAGGTGTAAAGGTAAGGTTAAAGGGTGTAAAGGTAGTATTTACTATTCAATAAAAGGGACAATTAAAAAATTCGTTAAATTCGAAAATAAAATCGAAATATCGAAATATCTTTAAAAAATCGAAAATTCGAAAACAATTTGATTTTGTATTGCTAGAAACATCAGTTTTAAGATAATTGTCCTATTAGCTAGTACAACGCCCCTAATTGTTTTATGTTATTTCCCCCGGAATATGGTTTTCTTTTCTTTCGTTTACGAATTTCGTTATAGAAAAGTTCCGCTATAGACTGGCTACGTTATAGGCGATTTCTTTATAGACAGTTTTTTTTTTCTTTCACAGGTTATACTCTATTTACTTCGCATATGAAATATGGATTGTTAAATGATGCTGCCCCCACAAAAATTTTCACAGCTCCCCCTCCCCTGCCGACATTACTGGCTGGTTATGGCTTGATAGTCCTTTCTAAATAAAATCATGGTGACTCTAAGATTCACTTGATTTATCTCTAAATTGAACCTAAATGATCCTAAGAAGACGGATCAAAGAATTACTATACTGGCATGACAATCAGGTAACTTAGAATTAAAATCGAAAAATCAATAAATTTATAAAAAGTTGAAAATTTGAAAATAATTCGATTTTGTAATCCCTAGAAGCTTGAAATTTGGCAGATAGGCAGGGTTTAGTACACAAAGTAAGGAAAAATTAAAAAATCCGTAAATAATAAAAAAAAGACTAAAAAAAAACATCGAAAAAAGTAATATAGTTTGATTTATTGGAAATTTCCTGAAATTTTAATTTTGGCTTTCTTTTTATACTAAAAAGTTCTTTTATGTTAAATATCAAGTATCTAGGGCTGCGAGTAATATCTCATATGGATAGCACCTATCCTGGAAGCAATTGAGAGTTCTTTTGACACTCCCTCTCCCATAACTTAGTGCTTGCCTAGGAACCTGAAATCTCTTTTTATCTACAGTACTTTGCAAACGAAACTAAAGCTTCCAATTTTTGATACCTGTAAATAATAGGGACAGAGTGTGGGCTTAGTGAAAATCAGTGGATGATCCCCAAAAAGAACCCAAAATCAAGAAAAGGAGGATTACTTACAAAAAGAAGTGAAATCTCATCAAAAAGTCACCTGTAAAAAATGCAGCCAAGTCTCGTAACTCATTTACCGTAAAAAGTACTGAGATCGTATAAAGCCAAGTTTAACTATCTTATTAACTCTGAAATTTTCATTCACAAATCACTCCTAGTCTCTACGTCTTTAGTTAATTATTATTTTGTGACTTGGCAATTACGCAGCACAGGGAAGTTATTACACCTTACTATGTTATGGAATGGGATGGGATAATTTAATTAAGGCAAATTACATACGCACAGGGAAGTTATTACACTTTAATATGTTATAGTATTATTTGATTAAGACTAACTATATACATCACATTCTCGTGCTACGTAATTGCCAAGTCACAAAATAATAATTAACTTAAGATATAGAGACTAGGAGTGATTTGTGAATGAAAATTTCAGAGTTAATAAGATAGTTAAACTTGGCTTTATACGATCTCAGTACTTTTTACGGTAAATGAGTTACGAGACTTGGCTGCATTTTTTACAGGTGACTTTTTGATGAGATCTATATTTCATGAATAACACTTGATTATGAATATATGTGATTTTTTTTTTTAATTTAAAACATTTCTAGGTTCCAAAAGTGATTTCGTGTTCTTCGAACACTAATATAAATCTTTTTAGTGTAATAACTTGTTATTGTATGCATAAAATGATTTCGATAAGCCCGTAAGTTTCAGAATCCGAATTTACAAAAGAAAGGCATCAGATAAGATATTGTTGCGATCATTCATTTTGTTATAATCTTGCCAAATTTTCTTTTTTTTTTTAATTATTGATAAGAATGTCAAAAAAGTAACTATAATGAACAGAAAAAGAGAAAAATTTTAGAATTTTTTTTAAACAAAAGAAGATTTTCAAAATTTTAAATATGGCTAAGAGAAAATTGAAGAATTTGAAATGCAGTAAATATTTAATACAATCTTTCTACATCAATATAATGCATGATCTCACACAAACTCAAAACGTATAATAATATTTCTATAGCTTTACGCTTCTCTTTTTTTTTAAGTGAGATCTATCAAAAATAGCGGAACTTCGGGTATTATGGAATACTATTTATATTTGGGATAATGCAACATTCCAATATTGTTTAAAACCCGAAAACCAAATACAATTACAAACTTAAACTATCTGCGAATAGTTTTTATAGACAAAAATTTTTTAACGAAATGTCATCAATTTCAAACAAATAATAATAATAAACTTATTTTGAGGGCATTGTGAGATAGTCGGGAAATATGGAATAGGGGGTTAAAAAGGAAGAAAACGAACAAAATTTTACAAAAAACAGATGTAATGGTATCAAAAGAGCATGATCAAAATATAGTGTCTATAGGTAACTTCAGTTCATACCTCAGATTTACTGAAATATAAGGATCTGTCTTTGCGCCACCATAATCATGGAGTATTGTGAGACATTGGTATTCCTTATAACCCGACACCGCCGATTTTGGAAAAAAAATACTCTATGTTTATTGGTGTGAATCGCGAGCTAAAAAACGAGTATATCATAAACTGTTAGTATTTCGGTATACATTATGCTTAATTTCAATGCAAAAATATTACTTCTAATAACGAATAAAAAATATTTTAAAATTATCTGCTGAAACGTTCCAAACATGAAAAACAAATATTTATTTACACAACGAGTCCTGACGCCGACCGACGAACTGCGCGTTCTGGGGGGAATTCGGGCAACATTTTAAAGTAGTTTATGATATTGCCGCTAGGTGGTAGCACTTTAGGAAATAAGATTATGTTAATAAAATCGCCTTGCCATTAACTTTCGAAAAATTACACTTTTAATTTTCATACGACTTCTCTAGAGAAAATTAGTCAATTAGCAATTTTTTTTTTCCTCATTTACCTTAACATTATTATTATAAAAACTGCATGCCTGCATTTTCAAAAATGAATGACTTAAAAATGTTAAGGATTAAAACTATATTTATTAATTTACGTGATCTCTGCCTGTATAATGCTCTATTTAGATGTATTTGTCATGCAGTTATTTCATATTTGTCAACATACTTTTAATCTAAAGAACGTCACCGTCAATTTGTATGTGATTTCTATTTTCACTGATAAAATGACATTTTAAATAGCATGAAAAAGTGGTTTAAATAAGCTTTTTTCATTCAATATAATTCAATTAATTTTAAAGATACACATATGCAGTTTTTTTAAATGATTTTGTTGCAACAAAAGTAAAAAAAAAAAAAAAAATCTAACTGACCAATTTTATCTAAAAGATCGTATAAAAATTTGAAAAGTGTAACTTTTTAAAAATAAATGGAAGGATTATTTCATCAACATAATCTTAGTTCCTACCTTATTTTCAACACTTTTGCAATTTACATTGCTAAATTATCTTCAACAGGTAAAAAGTTAAAGTTTCTATTTTTTGTTGCACCTATATGCTGATTTTGAAATAATGCTTGAAATTAATAATGGGCAGGGAGAAATAACTGATTAATATAACATTAATTATAAATCACTAGAAAGTACTTTTTGTGTTACACATAAATAAAAATATATTTATTTGAAATGGGAGAAAAATATTTTCTTGTATAAATGTTTATAAGCAAAGTACATGATTATAAACATGGTGCTTAATCTGATTTGTTCATATTGCCATAGGGGCATGCAAAAGAGGAGTGGGACAATGGGGAGGATTAAGTTTTACAGGGCCATAAACGGAAATTGGCCCCGTAAGGGTCCGATTTCGTATAAGTACATGCATACACATACAGGCCATATATAGGAGGCCCATAAATGTATTCTGTACCGGGCTACACTATTCCTGGGCATCTTCCTACACTGTCAAGATATATGTAGGATTAACGTTTGTCAGTGAAAAACTGAGCCAAAATTTGCGAAAAATTCGCGTGATTTTTTTTTTTTTTTTTTTTTTTTTTTTTTTGTAATATTTAATTTTTCTTATTTTAACACAGCAAGAGCTTACGGTGAAAATAATAAATATCATCCATATAAATAAATAAACGTGTAATATTGATAATAATTTTAAAAGGCAGAAGAAGTAAGCAACCATTATCCATGTAAGGAAATAAAGACCATAAAGACATTTACAAATAAAAGTGTTATAAAATGTGCTGTGTCACCGACATCGATACCTTTTCTAACTATTATTTGATCTAGCAACCACTTCGACCGTAAGTCTGGCTTTAGTGAAAAGAAAAAGAGTTAGATTTTACTAACTGACGTCAGAAGTGTCTCTTTGTCACGCATCGACAACTTTTGTATACGTGCATGTTATTTTTTTGGGTTTATTCGACGTGTATTAGAATCGTTTAGAACAACGTTATATATATATATTTGTTATTGTTTTCAATGACTTGGAGGAATTGTTACATAAGGGTAACTGATACATTGAAACTGCAGAAAGAGAATATTATAAAATCTAATTGTTTAACTCTAACGATCACAATTATAGCAGAAGATGTGTAAGATTACACTATGACTAATTTAATTCAAATAAAAATTATTTTTATTTTATTTTATTAAATAAGAGATTTAATTACACCATGGGCGCTGGCAGAAATAAATCTAGGGAGAGGCAAAATAGAACGCTTATAGTCCGCTGCGAGAAAATAGCCTATAGTCCGCTGCGAAGATCATGTTTTTTAAAATGGAGAATAAACATCAAATAAGCTAAATTAAGAATTTTTTGTCAGAACTCCTCGTGTAAGACAATTTTTAAACATATCAACATATAAAAAACAATGCAGAATAATTATAAAATATTAAATATTCAAAAATAAACTTCTATCAGCATTTTCAACATAGAAAATTGAAGCTGTGCAGTCCTTTTTAACACTTTCCAACCTAGTTGAAAAGTGTTTATGACTTCGGTTTGTCTGGCCGTCAGCCGTCTGGCCGTCTGCCGTCTGGCCGTCTGTCCGTGCTCTAACTCCCGTAAATATGCTCGGATTGCCTTGCAATTTTTATATGTTATTGTCGTTATCTATAGCACGTTCCCTATTTCAACTGAAGTGTGTAGCACTTATAGTTTTTTTACAGGGACACTCAAAAGAATTCCGTTACATGACGGTCTATGGGGAAAAATCATTTGCGGTTTTATTTTAATGATGTTACACAATTGCAAACACATTGTAATTGATATATATCACTAACATACATTACAAGAAGCTTAATATGGAATAGGGTGTGGATAGCACTTATAGTTAATTTACAGGGACAGTCAAAAGAATTCCATTGCATTACGTCTATGGAGAAAAATTGTCTGCGGTTTATTTAAATGTTTCACTATTTTAAACGCATTGAAATTTATATATATCACTAAGGTGCATTACAAGAGGCTTACTACAGAATACTGTGTGTATAGCAGTCATCGTTCATTTACAGGGACACACAAAAGAATTCTCTACTGTCTGTTAACAATAATTCCTGGAAGTGCGTTTTAAGTTACTGAACGCGATTTTAAATTTAACTCACTTTTTGTTCATTACGTGGTGCGTATAAATTCTGTAGATCATATACAGGGAAATACAAAAGTTCGCGAACACATTTCCGTTTATTGACAGAAACTCCAGAAGGAGAATTTTAAACTGTGCTACGCGTTTCTTAACAGAACTAAAATTGAGCGTCCTATGTAGTATATATACAAATCTATAGATCATATACAGGGCTGAATAAAAGTATTCGGATATTTTTCCGAATATTGTATACGTTGGAAATTCCTGAAATTATGTTTTTAATTATGTTATGCGTTTTTCAAATTGTTTACTTAGATGTTATCTCTCAGCTTATAAAACGGTATGATTTGTAAAATTATTTTGGAAGCGTTGGAAAGTGTTACATAATCTATGCTTGACGCATGATTTTTCGTTCTTGTTTTTTTAATCATTTCACTTCCTGAAACTTTAAATCAAGTGAAAGTTTCTTCTTCAAATTTCTTAAGCAAATTCCTATTTCTTTTTTTTTTTTTTTGCTTTCTTTTGTTTTCAATGACTTAGAAGCATTGTTGCACAAGAGTAACTGATATAATTAAACTGAAGAAGGGGAAAATTATAAAATTTAATTGTTTACTCTAACGATCACAAGTTAGCAGCGAAAGTATAAGATTACGCTATGACTAACTTAACCTAAATACGTAAAAGTACTTTTTATTTGATTTTATTAAACAGGAGATTTAATTACACCGCTTTCCAAAAGTTACACTAACAAGTAAATTCTCAGCTCCGTTATCCGAATTTCAATTTCATTTTAGTAGTAGAACGAAATATACTAAATATCAGTCAAGGGAACGATAAATTTTGAAAAGAGTACAAATATGAATTTTTGTGTTAAAATTTAAAAAATATCAATTTATTATCATATATACTTGGCTATAGAAATCTACAATGGGTGCACCCAGAAAAAGGAATTGATTAAAACTACAAAACATGTTTTGTTGAGTACATTTTGGTTGTTTTAGCAAAATTCAAGTAAAATTGAACCATTTTACTTGAATTAACAAAACATTTTTTGCTGACGATACAATTTTTTTTTTTGTTTTTTTGGAATTGCAATAAGAAAAAAAAAAAAAAAAAAAAAAAAAAATTGTTGATTCAAACAAAATTTCCATTGACCTATATTTAAACAAACAGTTTTGTTGGGTCAACCAAATTTTTGTTGATTCAACAAAACTTTTTTCTGGGTGTGCTATTGCCACTAAGTTTGACTGGTACAAATCAATCAAACCTTATTTAAATTTTGTTTAATTTGCAAATACAATTTCAGGAAACTTCTAATGCAATATTTAAAGTAGTTATACTCCGGAAATGTATAAAAATCAATTAAGTACGAGAAGGAAATGAAAATTCCGGAGAGTATGAGAATACAGCAGTTTTAACTTCAACAGCATTTTTCTCGCAAGTGATTTTCTGAAGTCATTCATTTCTAAAATGGATTACATTACGCAAAATTTATCATCACATCTTCATGAAATATGTAAAGTACACTCTTCATAATTTCTGGAGAATGTGCAAAAAATAATTTTCATTGAATAAATATATTTTCGCAACGGTGATTTTTTTTTTTTTAATGTGAAATATATTATGTGTAAAAATGCCAAATATCGCGTAAAACATATTAAGTATTTATATATATTTTTTAATTATTATTTATTAATGAAATTAAACGTAGTTTTTAAATAAAAATATAGATAATTTTAATTACTTTTAACAGCTTTTTAAGACTACTCTAAAATTCGATGCATTTTTAATGTATTTTGAGGTTTAATTCGTAATATATTATATTGTAAAATAAATAAATAAAATAAAATAAAATTAATGATTGAAATATTTTTTTAATTGATTTTTAAAATTGTTCTTAAAGAGCAACATTTTGCCATAATCATGATGTGAAATATTTTATATTCATGCATGCATAAAAGTTTCAAATGTACTAATTCATGCACTACATGAATATTTTATATAAACTTATCTATAAAAAGGGAAAAAATAGAAAATCAATTTCAAGAACATGATATCATGAAAAAATGGTAATCAGCTATCATCAGTAATTTACAAAGATATTGCATATCTAAAAGGGGAAATAATAACAATTCATTTTGTTAGAAAATGGAATAGAGCATATGCAATTTTATTCATGAAGGGATGAATCTATATATTTAAAACGCAAAACTGAATGTTTCAATTTCGGCTGATCTGAGCGTGCGCAAGCAGCATTTTATGGTGCTTTCCTGTCGCTAAATAGAGTAGAAAATCAGCTTTGAAGTTCTTTCAATTCAGAGGAAAGTTGATCGAAGTCGAGATGGCCGAGTGTCCTAAGTCGTCAGAAAGAGGAATTCTGGTCGTCCAAGGGGAACGTGGTTTTGAACCCCGTTCATGACATAAGATGTTCCTTTGATATTGTTAGTGCTCTGATAACTCAGTTCAATAATGTAAATTCAGGAGAAAGAGGTGTAGAGTTTATTTTTTGCTTCATTATTATGTATTACGTAAAATTTACCATCCCCAATATTTTTTAATTAATGATTTTGTATTTGAAATTTTAAATTAAAAACTTTGGCATGTAATTATCTATATAATTTTGGGCATGTATAATTATTTTAAAATTTATTTGCAAAATTTTTAAGAAAAAAACATTTGGCTTTTTATTTTTAAATCTGAAAATTGTATTATCTGGAAACTGTTCTGTTGTCTGTATCCGTGTAAAGAGAGTTAATATGGTCAGCCTTGGGTTGTCAGCCAAGTTATAAAATGAGAGGTTTTTATTTTGTTTTCAAATTTTGCTAACATATAAATATTCTGTAAAAAATTTCTGATATTTTAATGATGTTATGAACTTTTTTTTTTCTGTGGAATCTTTAAGTTTTTTTTCGTCAAGGTTCGAAGGTTACTATCTAGAATACTGATAAATGATCTGAAATCAGGTCCATAGCATAGCGGTCATCCGTGAAAACTAGTTTAGGCATAGTTGCCCACTTTTACGGTTTTTTTTTCCTATCACTATTTTAGAACAAAAATATATATACAGTGGAACTTCCCTTTAACGAAGTCTCTATTAAACAAAGTTTTCTGCTTAGCGAAATTTTCTGCAGAACCTTGACTTTGAACATCATTAATATGTAAATTAATCTCCATATTACGAAAAACTTATTCTATATAACGAAGTTTATTCCACTTTCGTGCGTGCAGAACATTCAAACGAGAGGTTGTTGTTGCGATGGGTGTATGAATTTATTTCAGCGGTCTATATGGAAATGAACACATTTGAATCATTTAATCAAAACACACACATTTAATCACATTTTAATGAAAAAAGAAAAGGTACGCTTCGGTTTTTGTTTACTTCTCTTTGTTATGTGTTTTTTTAGACATTATTCTCATATCTACATTGCATAAAAAAAAATGACTGCCCGAATTAAAATACATTTTTCAAATATTTCCATTTTATGTGTACTTTTCATTTTATGTGATTATGTGTATACAAGATTAATAAATTTAAGTTGATTTCTATTTAACGAATTTTCTTTATAACAAAGTGTTTAAGTGTAACGATGAGACTTCGTTAAATGGAAGTTTCACTGTATATCTTAAATAATCACCGAAAATTTAGTTTAAATAAGATTTTTTTGTTTCCGTTGAAAATGGTGGCAGTAAAAAAGCGGCAGCTATGGTTCAGGGGGTCCTCAACTGAACTGACGATTTTAAAAAATTCAATAAAAAGTAAAAGGTGCAGTTATTGAAGTTTTTCTTGCAGTCATATACGAAGTCAGGGATTTCATTACAACGCTTCCAAATATCACCAATAGTTGGCGTCGCACTGGCTACCAATTTTCTCAAACTGTAAAGGAGAAAATCCAAATACCGGCTAGTAAAAGTTCTGAGAACTGAGCGTAGCGGAGCCCAGCGACGATAGGCAGAGTTTGTACCTTTAATTGAGAGAAGAAAAGCACGAACAGTGCGTGTCTGAAAGTCTATATTAACAGTAAGAGCAAAAGTGTTGACGCAACGAAATTTGGGATATCAAAAGTATTTCAGGTATGTGTTTCTCATTTTAAAAAATAATAATAATAATGATCGTGTATTGGCTTGAATTGGCAATTAATCTATTTTCTAGACTTATTTAGCTCCCAAATGCCGCACGCAAGGATCTGGTATTTTACTATATGAATGAGTAATACCGATTTTGATTTAAACATAGCAGTGATCTAAATACCGGCCACTCAGAGTACTGCAAAAAAAACCGGCAAAATATACAGCAAAATGTTCTGTAAATTTATGAACCCAAATTGCCAGCATTATTTACTGTAAATTAACAGCACAATGTGCCTTAAAAACTTTTGTTTTTGTAATTTTACAGTAAAATCTCTGCTATTATTCTAATTTTATTGTACAAATGACTGTAATCATGCTAAATTTTACAGGGGAAAATGCTGGCAATTTGGGTGCATAAAATGACAGCAAATTTTGCCGTTTTTTCTTACAGTGTGGTCTAAATACCGACTAGCTGGTATTTGGACCTCTCCGGGTTTTCTCCGATTGAAGGAGAGGAAAATCAATTAATTTATGGTATCACGGACGCTGCATCGTTTTGTTCGATCACCTCACAGAAAAGCGTTGTTGGACACTCGAAAATCGTCCGCAATAAATAGGAAAATGGCGTAGGAAAAACTAGAAGAAGCCGGTGAAAGGTGTTTCGTCTACGAAACACATTTTTCATTTTTATCTGGCATCTAATCTAATTCTAATTAAAGTCAGAAACTTTTTTTTTTCAAAATTTCTGGTAGTAATTGAATAAAAGAAATTTTGAAGTTTGACAGATATGCTTCTGCACATGCCCGAATGATTCATTCGAATAATCAAAATAATCGTTATGCCCATCACTACATTTAATATATTTTTTTGATTGTCCCCTAACAACACCAAAAAGCATTTTTATATGAAATATATCAATTATGTATTCAACTAAAGTGTGTGTATTCAGATAAAGTTGTGTTTGTGAAATACAGGAGTGAGTATCTTGCGGCTTCCAAAAATTGCATTTTTTTTCTTTCATATTTTAAATGTATGTAATACCATAAATGTTCTTTCGAAGCCGTTTAAAAAAAAAAATAATAAGACATACAGAAGATATAGCTATTCTTTCCCCACAACCAATAGTAATAGTAGTAGAAAACTTGCATTGCCTTTCAAAACTTTTAAACGCGATTTTCTCGAAACAATATTTTTTAAGTAGATAACAGAATAAATGTGTTTCTTTGCAATTTTTTTCTTTTTTTTTTTTTTAAATTAAAGCTTATATATTCCATTAATCCTTGAACGATGCTTTTTTAAAGTTTTTAATTCATTCATTTTTTATAAACAAAACAATATCAGATATTTTGTTGAAAACTGATACATTAAGCTTGGTAGTCCGCCATTTTTTTTAAATAAAAAATTTCAAAGAACACGTCGGTCTTGAAAACTCTAACAGATTTTCTACATTTAATATATATTTTTTTAGATTGCCCAGTAACAATACCTAAAAGCCTTTTTATATGAAAAATATCAATAATATAATCAAATAGTTTTGAAATTTATTAAATACGATACTTTCGTATTAGCCGCATGCCAGGGGTTAATATACGAAGAAGTCGCCCAAGATTTCGCTACATACAACATCATTTCGATTCTGATAATTTAAGTGGTTTAAGTTCGATTACATGGCTGTTAAATTTGTGTAAACGGATTCATCTTTTGCAATCGGGCTGCACGCGATAGAGATAGATTTTTTTTTTTTTAATCATGCTTGAAAATTATTTTAAAAACCATAAAAAATCTACAATTTTTAAATAAATTGCGTTAGAAAGAACATTTGTTTCTATTCAACGGAGTAAAAAGTGAAATTCTGCAATGTTTAAAAGTTAAAAAAAAATTATAGTAAAATCTAAATTCATTGGTCAGGTGTTTCCACTGTCAATATGACGTCAGCATTGCTCACGGACATGTTTTTGCTTTATAATACTAATATATTAATAATAATATTATATAATAATAATAATAATATTATATTATATAATATTTATATTATTATATAATATTAATATATTATATATTATTACATAATATTAATACATTATTGTATAATAATAATATAAATTAATAATATTATTATATAACATTAATATATTAATAATTAGATAAATATTAATATTGAAGGCAGAAAAAGTAACAATTGTTATAAACCGATTGATGGACATCTAATTCAATTTTAATTAAATATTTTTGCTAAGTATTTTCATTTTTATTTGTTTTAAACCACTTCCTTAGAATTTTTATTAGAGGAGAATACTTTGCCAAGGAATGAAAGCGAAAATTTTAAACGAGTGTATTAAAAAATAACATATTATAATCATGTTTTTTCTTAATGTAATCTAAACAGGTGAACCTGCAAAATTGTAAGTCATGATTACGTGTACGTAAGCTGTAACAGAGTAAAACTAATTATACACTTCCTGTCAGGTTATTGTGTGAAAACGTGATAAGAAAAGGTGTTACACTTTACGGCAGTTTGACTAGAATTATTTATTACTTTCTTCTACGTATATATAAGAAAAAAGTATTGGAATCATGAAAATTTGCGGCTAACTTATATTGTGGAATATTACCCTTGATAAAGAGTTTCGCAATAGAAGGTTACACTTTACTGCATGTAAGGTTATTACCTTTTGTATTTGCTTTTTTTCTACACCCTTTATTTATTTATTTATTTATTTATTTTTAAATCGGAGCATTGGGTATATATTTTGAGTATATATTTTTTATCGAATTATTGGTTCTTATTATTGGTTAATTTATAATGTGTCAATTATCTTCTGTTTTAATAGTTATATTATTTACAAAAAGCTTTATTATATATATACTAGGGGGCTCGGCCCTCCTGCTCGCTACGCTCACCAACCACCCGCGTAATCGCGCCCTAACCAAGCACTCTTAGTTATACTGAGTTTGTTTTAATAGATCAAAATGACCTTTCAAGAATTCGAAACCTAGGTAGATGGATTTCTCGTGCTCGAATTAGTATAGGCAACACGTTTCGTGTAAATCGTTTGAGTATTTTTCCATTTATAACAAAAAAAAATTCAGCGCTGAGTTTGTTTTACCCTGTAAAAACGAATTTTCTTGTATTCGGAACCTAGCTAGATCTTTTTCTCGTGCTCGATTTAGTATAGGGGGCAAGTCTCGTGAAAATCTTCCCAGTCGTTTACTATATCATTCAAAATCGGGAAAATCCCTTGCTCGTTTAATATATATGAATAATCGGGAAAATCCCTTGCTCGTATAATATATATATGAATAATCGGGAAAATCCCTTGCTTGTTTAATATACATGAATTTGGCGACAGTAATTTGGTCGACAGGATAACTAACAAGTACCAATTGTATATATAGTGTTACGAATATTGTAAATAGTTAGTGTTTGTGCTTAAAAATAATGTAAATAGTTCAATTAAGCTCTATTCATAAGCTAATATTAATTTTTGTTGCATTGCAATATCTCAATTTGTTGATTTTTTGCAAGCGAGTAAACGCTATTGGATTTCAATGGGAGTCTATGGAAATTTGGCGAAATACTGGAAATAGCGCCAAGTTGGCGCCACTTTTGGCAGCTAATTTTGGTCGCCAAATTTGGCGATATATCGCCAAGTTGGCGACAGACCCGGGTCCCTTCCCCTTGGTAACCCCTCCTAATAGCGCCCATCCTATCTAAATTCTCTACTTTCATGTTAATTCCCCCTAAGAAAAGTCAGAAAGCTCTGACCAATCAGATACGTTTCGCGGTATCTACGCAGATTTTCATTGGTCCATTTCCAAACCATTACTTTTTTTAATATATATATATATATATATATATATATATTTAAATGAATTCAGACGAAAATAAATGTAAACATAAAAGATAAAAAGTATTGAATGAGAGAGTGAAATTACAAAAATGAAAAACTATGAATGTGATACGAAATCGTCAGAGGAGCCTCATTCATATCCACAATTCATAGTGAAGATAGGTTATTTCAACTAAAATTGTCGGCATAAGGCAACTCCCCCCCCCCCCCCCACACACACACACACAAATAATAATAATAATTTTAAGCTTCTTATAGCATATCGAAAGACCCCAAAATTATTGAAATACATTAAGAAATAAATGAAAATACAACTAAAAAAGACAAGAAAATAACAGAAACAGGCCACCAAACAGATAAATTGTGATATATTCAAACGGATTCATACCGACACCATATGCTATGGGTTAGCTAAATAACATGAGTCACGTTGGAGAAATAATGAAATATAAAAAAGATAAAAGAACATATGCTGTCACCCAAATGGTATGAGTAGCTATTACAATTAGCTAATATGTGAGTCAAATGTGTAAGAAAACGATAAATGAATTTTTTTTAATGTAGATAGAAATAAAATGATATGAATACCAGTTACTGGCCCTCTCATTGGCTTGGACGGGCCCAGATAATATGACACAGTCAACTTTCCCGAACGCAATAATAGCGCTAAAACGCGTAAATATATAGATGTCTGGTCATCACAAATAGGCTATTGGTGAACATGGTTTTTAAAAATTAAATTTCTGAAAAACTGTGGTTGATCTTCAACGATTCAAGAACGTTTGGACTTGCTTGCTATTATGACCATAGAATATGACATTTTCGAAAACTTGTTTTTAAGGATATATTTTTAAAAAATCGCATAAAAAAATCAAGAAAAATCAACATTTAAAAATTAATATGAATAATTTTTCCTAATAAATTACCTGTTACAAGTTTAATTTTATAATTTTATTGAAAAGTTGATACATTAAATGAAGAATATGCAGATTTTTTTTTATAACATTTTATTGAATAAGGATTTTTTTTTTTTTGTGTGTGTGTGTGTGTGTATACGTACACGGCCAAAAAAAATTGTTGATTTTACGGTATAATACTGGCATTCCAGCTACCAGTATTATAACGTAAAATTAACAGTAATAAGCACTAATACGCTACCGCGCAGTGTATTACCGCTTTCTTTGCTGTTTATTACTGTTAAATTTACGGTCTATTAATTACGGTATAATACTGGCAACTGGGGTGCCAGTATTATACCGTAAAATCAAAAAAAAAAAAAAAATTCTCCAGTGTATATACACGTTACTGAAATAACCCCTTCAAAATGACTTGGAATTAAATTTATAAACTGTTCTTTTTGTTATTATTATTCTATTTTGTTTTAATATAAGTTATTTGAGAACTTGATACATAAAAAAATTACATTAAAATCTTTGCAAGTTAAAATCTTATTTTAAAATTTGGGGATGAGAAAGAGGGCCTCGAGGCTTGAATTGTCTAAAGACCTCTTAGACTGTTTAATACATAATCCGCCTCTCATGCATGAGGTATTTTTAAGTGGATGAAAAATATATTTTGTTCTTAAAATGGATTTTAAAAGGATTATTAGGAACAAACAAAGTTGAATTTTTTAAAATCTTACATTCACTACAAAATTACAAAACGGCACTGGTATATCGTTTATAAGCATTAAAAAAATTATTATTAAGAGTTATTAGAGAGTTTTTGTGATAATTTACTTATAAACTTTGGAAACTTTACTTACAAACTTAAAAATAAAAGATTATTTTTGGCCTTTTTTTTCCGTCATTGTTTGTTTGTTTGTTTGCTTAGATCAATAAGCAGAAAATCTTCTCCCGTACAGAACAACAACAACAACAACAAAAAAGGCGGATTTTCCAACAGAATATTCGAAAAATTAATGGATCTTCTGTCTATAGCGATGAGATGAGCTCAGCCCGAGCCCGTGCCTGTTTTGGGCTTGATTTTTATACCAGTTTTCTGGCTCGGGCTCAAAGTTAAAATTTTATTCACAAATTTTTAAAAAAAAGGTAAACAAGAACGAAAAATCGTGCGTCAAGCATAGATTATGTAGCACTTTCCAACGCTTCCAAAATAATTTTACAAATCAATTCCATTTAATAAACTGAAAGATAACGTCTAAGTAAACAATTTGGAAAACGCATAACATATTTAAAAACCCTATTTCAGGAATTACCAACAATATTTGGAAACATATACAATATTCGGAAAAATATCCGAATACTTTTATTCAGCCCTGTATATGATCTATAGATTTGTATATACACTACATAGGATACTAAATTTTAGTTTAGTTAGGAAACGCGTAGCACAGTTTAAAATTCTCCTTCTGTAGTTTCTGTCAATAAAAGGAAACGTGTTCGCGAACTTTTGTGCTGCCCTGTATATGATATACAGAATTTATACACACCAAGTAATAGACAAAAAGTGAGTTCAATTTAAAATCGCGTTCAGCAACTGAAAACGCACTTCCAGGAATTATTGTTAACAGACAGTAGAGAATTCTTTTGTGTGTCCCTGTAAATGAACGATGACTGCTATACACACAATACTCTGTAGTAAGCCTCTTATAATGCACCTTAGTAATATATATACATTTCAATGCGTTTAAAATAGTGAAACTATTTAATTAAACCGCAGACGATTTTTCTCCATAGACGTAATGTAACGAAATCCTTTTGACTGTCCCTGTAAAGTAACTATAAGTGCTATGCACACCCTATTCCATATTAAGCTTCTTGTAATGCACTTTAGTGATGTATATTAATTACAATGTGTTTGGAATTGTGTAACATCATTAAAATAAACCGCAAATGAGTTTTCCCCATAGATCGTAATGTAACGGAATTCTTTTGAGTGTCCCTGTAAACTATAAGTGCTACACACTTCAGTTGAAATAGGGAACATGCTATAGATAACGACAATAACATATAAAAATTGCAGGGCAATCCGAGCATATTTACAGGAGTTAGAGCACGGCCATACGGCCAGACCATAGAAGAAGGAACCAGACAAACTGAAGTCATAAACACTTTCAACTAGGTTGGTTGGAAAGTGTTAAAAATTGCTATTTGAGAAACATGAATTTAGTCACGTTTCTTAAAGTATTTTAACAATATTTTGAAAATTGATTAGAAAGGGAATTAAATTGTTATTGTTGGGTTATAAGGAGAAATATATTCTATCTGATTCTGGAGCCTTTGAACGGTCAGTGTTAGGCAGGTCGCACACCGAGGCGACACAAGTGACAGAGCGCGCATCTGATACAGAAAAAAACAACAACAACAACAAAAAAAAAGCGTTTTTTCGCTTGTCGCTTCAGTGTGCGGTCTTTCATAGAAAAATAAAGAATCCTCGGGATATCCCTTGTCTATCCTCCATTTATGTTTAAAGTCCATTCCCAGAATTACTAAGAAACAGAACTCATATCTCACCGCCATAGTTTTACAATGATATTAATAATAATAATAATAAATAAATAAGAATTGTGACTTTTACAAATTTCTGTGCAGTGGTTGGGTAATAAATAACAAATTTGCTGTTTAAAATCGATTTTCAGTGGCTTGAAAATCACGAAACGTTGCCATGTGGGAGTAAAGAATTTGAAATAAAAAAATTGAAACAATTTTAAATTGTTAGTTGTATGCAATACATGAATAAAACAACATACACACAGTTTGCGGGGGGGGGGGGGGTCGTTTTCAGACAGACTTTTAATAACAGTGCGTGAAACGTCATAATTTATTTAATAAAATGAATAAATTTTTGCATTTATACATAAATTCTGAAGACAAGTTTAATTATTATATCTTATTTAATTAAATTTTTAATTATTATTTATATTATAATTATATAATCAAGTTATTAATTTTCATTGTCAAATACAAGATTGCTTCAGCTCACGATTTACAGTTTCACAACCTCTGGACTGCTGAAACTAAAGTATCATTTAGCGAATAACTGCATGAATTTCCTAAACAAACTGACTAAGAAAATGATGTTTAATTTAGCAGCTTTCTAGAAATACGATCTTTCAATGCATTATTTATACATCATAAAAAAAAAAAAAAAAAAAGAATATCGAGTTTTCGAATGAGATCGGATAATTCAGTAATTCGGACAATTTAATAATGAATATCCATTATATCTGATTGGAAATTTCCGGAGATTAAAGACTCCGGTAATCTCAGACAACCAAAATTAATTTTTCATGCAGCTTTATTCAGACATCCATGTTGTCACTCGATGAGAATTCTCGAGGCAGTTGCTTAAGGTTAATACTCCCAGAAATATTTCAAGCATGAAAGCGCATTTAGAAAGAAGAAGTGGCTATTTCTTTTCTAAAAACATACGTTTAAGAAAGTGGTAAATCTTTTTGAAAATATTTAAAGAATTTAACTCTTACTAGATGGAACCCGTCAAAACTTGACGCAAAAAAAATACTATAACAATATCAGTAAAATAAGCTAATTATTATTTATGAAGGGGTGCGTATAAAACAGTCTTTCAAATATTTAACTTTTTTTCCCCCAGTCAAATACAGTACTATTTCCGATGCAAACTCCAAACAAACAATACGTAAATAACTGTGTAATGCAAATCAGTTTGACATTACCACCATATTCCCCACGGCAAGAAAAAAAATTCATCAACCTATGAAGTATATACAAATAGTATATTCCTACGTTCATATCATATTCAGTAAATAACAGAACATAGTAAATAAAGCACACATCTCCCCCCCCCCCGTGATAATGCAACCGAATGAGCTCCTATGCGCATGTGCATTGCATCTGCCCAAAAGCACCGTCGAAATTCGACGTTAAAAAAGTTTTAAAATGATTAAATTAAAAGTTTTAAAATGTCATCTTTAATCATTGTTCGTTTCAAATCCATATCTTCTAAAACGCATCCATTGTTTTAAGCTAATCAATTTTTATGGAAAAAATAAGAAGTTTTTTACAGTAATAAATCTATCTGCAGATGATGGAGATTTTTAATGTTTTCAAGTGTAATTTATTTGTATGCTTTCTTCGGTTCCTTGACATAATCGGGATGATTATCCCTTTTCCATCACAGTCGGGGATATTTTTCCTCTTATACAGTTGGCAAATGTAAAAAAATTAAAAAAATGCAATTCCTAGCATATCCTGATATCTGATGGAACATATTCATCAACGAATTCAACATATCAATTTTATGTGCAACATAAACTAAAAATATTTTTTTTTTTTTTTTTTCCTGACAGATTTTTGTTTAGCGCCAAAATGTTCTATCTTATGGATAATCTGATCTTATGATTTATCACTTTTTAAAAAAAATTATTATTCACTTTTTATGATGGTTAGGGAAATCTATTTTCAATTGTGGCAACTTTCCCAGGGGCTATTTTATATTACTGAAGTAAACTGGTGGTCATTGATAAGATAGAATTGAAAAACTTTTCATGCTTGAAAATTATTTAAAAAGTCGTTAAGTTAATCGGCAGTTTTCAAATAAATTTCAATCGAAAGCTAATTTTTTTTTCTAATTGATGATGTAAGAATTGAAATTGTAAAATGTAGTAAAAAATAGAAATTTGTAGTATTTCGAAGTGATGTAAGCGCGATGAAAGCTAAAGCGATAGCGCCTTTGTTGTCACAACTGTAGTACATTTCTAAAAATTGCCACTGTATTTTGGCTGGCGTCCAAAAGTGGAAAAACATTTTTTGACATCGAAAGAGAAATTCACAGTGAAAGAAATAGGACTTTTCGCTAATAAGGAACTGTTAAATGAACTTATAATAAATCTACCAAAATAGTTCCTATGAAATATTAGTCTTACATTGTTTATTCTAGCTAAAAATACAATCATTATTTCAAGATTTTTTTTTACCATAACACTATTTTTAATAACTTTAAATTTCCTGAAATCCTTTACTTTTGTGATTTTTTTTAATTAAAAAAGGAAATTTTCTATCGTATAATTAAAAAAAAGCAATTGGTAACATGTAATCAAGGTATACAATCAAGATGAAGCAATCAATGACGGCTCCAATTCTAATCTTTATAATTATGAATGCAAAAATCAGTAAAATTATGTCATGTTAACACAATCATATACACTTTTCTCTTTAGTTTTATCAATGTTAAAATGCACTTCAAGCTAAGCATAACGTCATTTTCACCGGCGCAAACTTTTCACACGTATTTCATATACCTTACATTAATGCTTAAACGCCATGCACACAAATATAAATATATTTTGTATTTAATTGTAATGAAAAAATGGCATCAACAAAGTTATAATGCATAATGATAAAATAAACCCAATGGGCAATATTCCCGTGACGTCACAATAAATATGAATTTTTATTTGCCTATAAAACACGCGGATAAGTATTTTTACCGAAATTTAACTTGCAAATTAACAAATTCGGCCTTAAAACCGCGTGCTTTTAATATTTATTATTTCTCTTTTATTCAACCACAGAGTTTAGAAAATAAACTCTGTGCTTCGGAACAGTAAGGCGTTATCCGATTATGACGTCATTAGCAGGAGTAAAAGTTTAATTGAAAATTACAGTTAATTAATTAAATTTTCGAACAAACGAATGCACGATAACAAATCTGTGTCCAAATATCTTTCATTTAAAAAAAGAATGATGTAATTTGATGCAGTAGTTTGTTCTCACGGACTGTCGAAAGAAATCGCTTAGCGTTTTAAATATATAGATTGTTTCTTTAAAAAAATCAAAAATTGCATGAAAAGAAGTTTACAATTTAATATTCTTATATTCAATATTACTTGAAGACTTGTTATTCTCTACTCCTTTTTAACATATTTATATATACTATAGGCATCCAACCCGGGCTTCCCGGGATAGAGAATATACGGGGAAACAATTTATTTTTTTTATTGAAAACTCTAATTTTTTACATATTTTTTTAGATTGCCCCCTAACAACATCAAAGAGCATTTTTATATGAAATATTTCACAAATAAAATTTGTAAATTTATTAAAAACGGTAATTTCGTATATTGGCCTCGTGCCAGAAGTTAATAGCCAAAGAAATCGTTAAAATTTTTATTATCTACAGCAGTTTATTATTATTATTATTATTATTATTCTGATAATTTCAGCCGTTTTAAGCGCTCATTTCAATTACATGTCTGTTAAATTTGTGTTTTATTTATACTATTTTATTGATTGCTTAATGAAGTTTTAATTTCGTAATGGAATATTAGCTGGAAACAAATGCTGAACTTTTTATATTGTTTAAAGTGCAAATGGATTAATATTTTGTAATCGTCTGCAAGCAATAAAAATAAATTGAAAAAAAAATCATGATTGAAATTTAATTTAAATGCTATAATATATCAGTCAATTAAGATACAGTTTTCAATCAAATTGCACATGAAAGTAGATTTTTTTCCTATAATTAAAAATGTGCGACGCTTAGAAATAAAAAAAAAATTGCAGTAGCAAAAATTTCAAAACCGAAATTTCATCCTCAAGTGTTGTCATTCGCAAAATGACGTCAGCGTTACGCTCAGACACGTTTGTCCTTTATAATATAGAGAGATATATACAGTGTCTCACAAAAGTGATGGGACACTTGTGCTTTATAAAAAGAAACTGCAATAAAATAAATAAACAAACATGTGCAAAAATTTTTTGGGTGTGTTTCATATTTAAAGTTAGTAACAATTATTACATAACATACATTTTGTCAAAATATTAAAATATTAATTTAGTAAAAATACAATTGTTCAGAACGGAGCAAAAAATGGCTCACATAAGTGATGGGACACTTACTTTTCCATCAAATATTTATCCAAAAATTTTACTTTTTAAAAGGTTTTAATATTTTGTTGGATTTCCTTTTACTTTTAAAACATGATTTAATCTTTTTGGGATGGATTCGACTATTTTTTTTGTGATTTCTGGAGTGATTTTACCCCATTCTTCTTGAAGCACCGATTTTAGTTGTTGTTTTGAAGAAATGGTATGTTTGCGAATTCTTGATTCCAATTCTTGCCAAATATTCTCTATGGGATTTAAGTCTGGAGATTGTGGTGGTGTTTTTATTATTTCAGGACAGTTATATAGCAGCCAGAGTCTAACGTTCAGAGCAGTGTGCTTGGGGTCATTGTCCTGGTAGAATTTAAAATCGTTATGAAGGTTCAATTTTCGTGCTGAAGATTTCAAATTTTGCTTTAAAATATCAATATACTTGTACTGATCCATTATACTGTCAATAAAAACAAGATTACCAACTCCAGCGGACGACATACACCCCCATACCATAACTCCTCCTCCACCATGTTTTACTGTTGGTACCAAGTTCTGTTTGCGAAGTTCTTCCCTGGGTTTTCTCCACACCAAGATTCTACCGTCAGAACCAAATATATTAAATTTACTCTCATCAGCAAATATAACTTTATTCCAGTAATCAGAATTCTTATTTATGTTGGATTTTGCGAAAGCTAGTCTGAGTTTTCTATTCTTTTCACTTACGAAGAATTTTTTCCTGGCTACTCTACCGTGATATCCAGCAGATCGAATTACCCTTCTAATAGTTTCAGGATTAACAATTATTCCATATAATGCTTGTAAATCAGCAGCAACTTTTGAAGCACTAATTCTTGGATTTTTTTTAATATTTCGAACGATAATTCGCTTTATTCCATTGGATAGCTTTGATGGTCAGCCAGGTCTTCTTTTATCCTGAATCATATGATTCTTTTTATATCGTTTAATGATATTGAAAACTGTTGAACGACTCAAGTTAACTGTTTCAGCAGTTTTTCTAATAGATTTTCCACGTTCAATATGCAAATTAATAACTAATTTTCGAATTTCAGGCAAAGTTTCTTTTCGTTTAGCATTCATGACTACACAGAGCTAAAAAACACAAAAATTCCAAAACAAACTGGAAAGAAATACTGCAGACGATTTTATAAATTATTGCCAATTGCTTTTAAGTAAAAATAAAACCCCAAAAAATATTTTTATTGCTTATTTCAGACGATTTTTGTTGCATATATAATGGTGTCCCATCACTTATGTGAGCTATTTTTTGCTCCGTTCTAAACATTTGTATTTTTATTAAATTAATATTTTAATATTTTGACAAAATGTATGTTATGTAATAATCTTTACTAAATTTAAGTATGAAACACACCCACAAAAAAAATGTGTACATGTTTTTTTATTTTATTTGATTAGTTTCCTTTTGTAAAGCACAAGTGTCCCATCACTTATGTGAGACACTGTAGCTCTTGTTGTTGTGTCCCGTATAAAATGCCGTGGCATTTTCAGTGTTTAACCACTTAAAAGTCTCATATTTATGTGTAAACAAGCTAGTTATTAAAAAAGTTTTTAACAAGCAAATTTTATGAAGTGTCTGAACGTGGAAGTGTCTTTTGCATAACAATATTTTCTACAATTTAGTTTCGATCGTATTGTTTCATCTAAATATACAGGAAAATGGGCGAAAAGATGCTTACATTTCAGTATTTTAAAATCCAAATTTCAATTAAAGATTTGATTAAATTAAATTTAACACAATTATTCGAATTGGTAAATAAATCATATGAGTTGTAACTTTCCAACTTGGCGAAAATTGTCCGGACCAGAATTCGAACCAGGGATCTCTTGGCTGAAGCTGCCAGTGCTCTGCCAACTGATCTATCGCGGACGAATCTGGAGGACATAATTCACCCAGCTAACCTTGTTGATCATAGCAACTGGTCTGATATCTGAATCAGCTCAACAGAATAAATCGCAGGTAAGTAATCAATTAATAATCTCAGGGTTTTTCGTCCAGTTCGAAAATTACAACTCATATGATTTATTTACCAATTGGAACAATTGTGTTAAAATTAATCAAGTGTAATAACGCACCCAGCGTTTTCCGGAGTTCCATTCCCTGCGATTTATTCTGTTGAGTTAATTCAGTTGTCAGAACAAATGCTAGGATCAATAAGGCTAAGTGGGTGAATTAGGTCTTCCAGATTCGTCCGGGATAGCTCAGTTGGCTGAGCATTGGCAGTTTTAAACAAGAGATTACTGGTTCGAATCCTGGCCTGGCCCCGACATTTTTTGCTCAGTTGGAAAATTACAACTCATATAAATATTTGATGTCCTGTTCGTTTATAGAACTTTATTATCATGTTCAGACGCAAGGGAAATGTTGGACTTCAAACACAGCTCTTTAATTTGGACATCGAGGAGACGCCCGTCTCGTTAGGTATCATGCATAGGGGAAGTTCCCGTCCCGACGAGTTAGCATCCACAACAGATTTAACGTGCACCAGATGCCATTAGCGTACACTGCTATATTTGGCGGCGTGGAGCCTCGAACCCATAATCCTCTTATCACGAATCCAATCGGGCTATCGGGGCCCAATTTTAGCATTTTAATCCAATTTTTAAAAATGCCAAAAATATTTTGTTTTGTGTTCCTGTCTATCTTTTCAGGCTCTAACTTTCGTAAACAGATATGTGTGTTCTTGGGGTACACTACAATCCGTTCTCTGTTAAAAGTGGTATGTGTAATATTTACAGTTCTTTTACAATTATGAAATTTCATTAAATATTTATTAAATTTCACGTATGGCAGAACTTCAAAACTGAAATCATTTGCTTTTCTTTCTTTTCTTTTTTTTTTTTTTTTTCTCTTTTCTTTTCTTACGCTGCAGCGCAGCACAACGTGTTCTTTACCGATACTTTATTTATTTATTTTTTTTCATATCGTTAGAGCATTAAAGAATGAAAAAAAACAGTTTTTTTTAACTTAATAATGGATATTTTAATTGCCGCTGGGATTATCCTATAAGCTGCCCTGCCTAAAATATAGCGTAAGGCTCACTGTTTACTTTAGGTAGAAAAAGTTTCTTAATTACCTTCAGATTGTGCGATAAAAGAGTCTAAAACTTTCCGAGGATTTTAAATTAGGTAAAAGAGAGAAACTTTAGATTTCCTAGTTTAATACAACAGCTCTGATAACAGAGTTATTTAATGTACCAAAAACAAAAAGAAAAAAAATGTTTCATTAAAACTGATCACTTGTAAAACAATTTTCAAAAAAGCACTTTTTATGTGACTTCTTAATAATAAAAAAAGAAAAAAGTTAAATCCAAAAACTCAAATTGGATTACAAATTTATATTGTAACTCGTCTGGAAATTATGGATCAGTTCTTCTTTCCGTTAAATATTTAAATGTAAGATTTAAAAGATCCGAGATTAGAACTTTAATAAAAAAAAAAAAAAAAAAAGAAAAAAAAATTGTAACATTTTTATGTTACACAAAGAGCGCGAAAAATACACACACACACACAAACAAAAAAAAAAAAAAAAAAAAAAAAAAAAAAAAAAAAAAAGAGGCCAAGTGCGAGTTTTACTCATGCAGTAAATGTTCCATACAATAAATTAATATATTTTTTTAATTATTAGCTGCAATATTACAAAAAAATCGTAGCTAAAAGAATGATAAGACTGTAAAAAAACTTGAAATTATTCTACGAAATATTTTTCAATAATTGCCTTCAGTAATTGAATTTAATTGAATTGAAAAACGTTGACTATTGATCATTATGATTCGTCTTACCTAAAACAAAGACCTTGTACAAAGTTTAAACTTGGCATTGTGCCAAGAACGCTTGGAAAGAAGGTCGCAAAGTTGCAACGCCGCATTGGTCTGTGCCTCGTTTTTCTAGATAGGTTTTTAATTAATATCGTGACTAATTACAGACACATTTTTTCAAAAATCATTATCAATAATCCTTGGAGGATTCTGCGTCGATTGATACCTCGAGCGCCCCCAAAGTAAAGTTTGTGTGTAACATAAAAATGTGATTCTCTCAAAACCTACGTGACCTAGGATCAACTAAGATAACTATAGTTTTCCTGCGAGGTTTAAATAAACTCCTACAACCAATAATTTTTTTCATAAGTTCAGTTTCAGTAGATTCGGAAATAGGGGAGGAGGCATATCTTTCCAGTATATTTTCAATGGTATTTCTGAAATTTGAAACCTAAATTTCAAACAAATCTATTTTTGAGTTCGGTGTTACGAGATCTTACCCTACAGCTACACGATATATATATAGGAATTTTTCAAGTGACGTAATTAGCCCCCCCCCCCCCCCCCGCGAAATTTTTCCTAAACATATTTGTGAATGACTAATAATCTATAAATATGTGGGTCAATAGCCTTTATAACTCTGTCAAGTTTAACTTTTAGCTTTCCATAGTTTTCGAGAAAAACGGCTGTGACAGATGGACAGACAGACACACGAGTGATCTTTAATGATTCCGTATTTATTTTTTAACTGCGGAACCCTAAAAAGACGCAAAGTATACTTTTTCAATATTATTTACTGTTTAAAATATTTATGTTCTATATAATAATTATCCAAACATGACCATAATACAGTGATACCTCGGCTAACGAAGATTTTTTCGCTGTATTTCTGACTCGGCTAACGAATGATTTATTGGATTCTCACACTAACACATAACCGCGTTGTATTAATTTGGAATTAAAGTCACGTTTCGACATACGAAGGTTTCGGGTAACGAATGTGATTCCAGAACGAAGTATCTTCGTTAGTCAGGTATCACTGTACAGGTAGTCCAGATGGGTAGCGTCAGGGATTTCTGCAGATTTCTATAGAAATATTAGAGACGAGCATTTTGGAAATTTGCCATGTTAAACAATTTTGCATTTTAAAAATATGTTTTGAATATTTTGCCTTTTCAACATAACAGCTTTCTGTTTTGTGGAGCATATATTAAACAACGCGGAAAAAGTGTTCAACATAGCATATTTACAAAATGCTCATCTCTAAGATCTCTTTTGAAGTCTGAAGAAATCTGATGTTGTGTATTCTTTATGGGACACCCTGTACTTTAACCCTTTATCATTAACACAAATAATTCTATTGATTCAAATTCAATCATTTATCAGCATCTCTGATAATAACAATGCACAATGATGATACAATGTAAATAAATTCTGCATAGTTCATCTAATTCAATTAAGAGAAAGAACACAACCTAGAAAGAAGGGCACTTTTGGCTGTCTGAAGTTGAATAAACAGAACCTGTTTTACTATATATAAATACATGGCGCATGTCACAAAAAGTTGTTTATTTATTTATTTTTAACTTGATTGGAAGTCAAGATATTTAAGAATGAAATATCCACACAGAAGAAAATGCGACAACACAAAGACGATATTATTATTTAAGCAGTTTATTTATCATGATGTCAGCCGTTAAGTTAAAATTCAGAATATACAAAAGTTTTTATTCAGCAATAGTGACATTTTTAAAAATTGCAGCTTCTGCTAAAATGAGCCTCTGAAAAATTGGACTGTTATAGTATACAGATATAATTCAAGAATAATAACTTGGAAATAAATAATACATTTTTAGTCAGGTGAAATGTATCGAAAAATCATTAAATATTATTATGGCAAAAAATGTTATCAAGATCTCATTTCACAAGAATAAGTTGATTGCAAAAAAATCACCGCTATTCCACATATGAATCAAATCTTTCAAAAAAGGATTGCTATCGATAATAAAGTTTGAGAATCACTGTAACATACACTAACAATACGATAGTCAGCGTTATGCCATGTGATAGTTCATATAAAAATAATTGAGGTCTAAAGAAGCCATTTCAAGTCGGAGTCTTGAAGCAAAAATTAATCCATTTCTTTTCTTTCCTGAAAATTTCTTCCGCAAGTTGGGCGTGAAAAAAAAAAATGTGCGAATAAATATGGTAACACTGTGAAAATAAGGATTAGATTAGTGGGTTCGAGAAAGGAGGAGAAATCCCAAAATTCAAATATCTTCCGGCGATCTTTCAATTTGCGAAAAATGTCGAAAGTATAATTTTTTTTTTTTTTTTTTTCTTAAAATGTATTTAGACATCCTTTATTCTAGTGAAGTTACGTAAAGATCCGATTATTATAAATTTGTGAAAAGGGCTTTTTATCGCACCCATTTTGCCTTTATTTGTATCAGAGTTGCAATCTTTAAATTCGTTTTCCTCAGTTTTTTCTTTTCTTTCTGTCTTTCTTTTTTTAATATATCAGTATGATTAAAAGGCTGAACTTCAGCATTATACTATTCAATTGACTCGCTAGTTTTTTTTTTTTTTTTTTTTTTTTTTTTTTTTTTTTCAGGAAGATCTTTCGGGTGCATTTCATAAAATTAGGGATCAGATTTTCAGTAATATAAATAGTTTACTTTAAAAAAATAAAAATGTTAAGTAAATAGTTTTTTTACTATATTTTATTTATTTTTTCTTTAAGTAATTAACTTTTGGAAATCCAATCCTTAGTGTTATAGAACAAACACACTTGTAAGAAAAGTATACAAAAAAGGAGAAAGAAAGAAAGAAAAAAAGAGTTTTAACAAGTTCAATCATCTGAAACATGTATAATTTTAAATTTTCCAAAATAATAATAATAAATAATTTTATTTTTCAAATTTTACCACAATATTGTATTTTTTCTTGATTAAATCATTTTCCTTCATATAAGCATTTAATAATATTACAAAAAAGTATTACAAAACACTGAAATAAAAGGAAAGTTCAACGGGTAAGTGAATCCCTTAAAAATCGATTGCTTATCGATCAATTGATTGTTATGTGTCGATAGCATCGGACTAATTGATTTTTAGGTACGATAAATATTATTCAACCCCACCTCGTAATTATTATGGCACATTTTACTGAGAAACGAAAATTTCTTATTAAAAAAAAAAAAAAAAAAAAAAAAAGACATTAAAATTCTACACTCACCTTGTCTTTTTCTCCACTTTAATTTAGCTGCAAGCGACATTATTTTGCAAAGATCACTAAGTTCACATATCACGCAGTAATCGAAGATACTTTGATTTTTATCTTTACATACATCTTGAACAAAGAATTTATACTAGTAGTCAGTCAAAAATGATTAGTTAATAAAAATGTTTTTGTTAATGTTTCCTGTAAAATGTAGAAAATATCGAGAAGCTGAAGATGTCACACACTAAGCAATTTATCAAACATCCCTTTCAAATTGATAGCATTTCTTTGATAAGGAATTTTTTTTTGTAATAATATAAAGATATACATATCTCTAGATTTTTAAAAGATATCATTATCTAGCATGAAGAAGTTATAGGGAAATTTTAATTTTTAATCTAAATTAAAAGATACTAGTTCTCTGAAACTATTCAATTGAAAAGATAAATCTATAGATTTTCATGAAAATGATTATTTTTTTCTAATAGTATAAAATGAAATCATTTGCCTTTATAATGCTTTTGTATCACTAAATGGTATATTTCTTTTCACGAGAACTGATTTAAATTTTCTATTTTTATCACTCATTTTTTTATCAAATGTACAATTTTTTTATATTTACACATCTGATCTATAAAAATATATAAAATTTCCTCCTTTATTGGATAAATATTGGAGAAAAATCATAAATACATTCATTGATCGGGTAACAAAATATTTATCATAATGATGACTCTAGAAACTGATAATATTTCTTTCTCTACGTCAAATCTTCGATAACATAGATAGAGAAAAGCTTACACCTTTTTAAATGAAACAGCATTATATTCTGTAAGAAACAGCACAAATAGACTGAATTATCTTGTCTTTAAAACTCGAGTGACATTCATTATTATTCCATTGGGAACACCGTATATTATTCGAAGGAAAACACAATAAAGAACTGGAGAAAACAAGCTTTATAAAGTTTCTTGCTGAAACGTTGACCATATACAGCAAAACGTCTTACTATTTAAATCGCAGAACATTACGACTACTATCAGCTGCCTATTCAACAGGTGGGTCTTTTCAACATTCGCTAAAGTGGCAGAGCAAAATCATAGGGGAAAAAGAGCATAAACAGAAACTAAAAGTTATCTGGGATCATTAATAATCTCTTGTTACAAATTCTTTGTATTTTTTACAAAGAATATATTATTTCATAACGAGAGAAATTCCACATGACGTTTTGCAGAAAGCAAGTTGATGATTTTCATAGATAGGACATACATAATATCTGTGTGATCCAACTTAGACAATAATTAAGTTTAGGTAAGACATCCTAGGGGAAAAATCGTATACGTTGTTCTAAATGCATTTTTTCTTTTCTTTCTACCATCAAATAGGATTTATCAGTGGTGAAAACAGTTGAATCCATATACTCAGAAATTTATTCAATCATTATTTCATTTTCTCTTTTCTTAAATATTAATCTATAAAAATAACAAAGAAGAAGACCACAACGAAAGTAAATCCAGGGATCATTCTCTGTTATCACAGTGAAAAGTTGTCCGAATCATATTACTTGATCACACTATAAAGTTCACATAAAAACTCTTTTAAGAATACAGCAAAGGCTGTATTAACTTCACATAATAGTCTAACGTTCCAGGGTTTTTTAGAATAAGGAAAAAAAGCAGGTGTTAATTATTTTATGTTGTTGTAATTAATACAAATTATTACGATGAATAATTAATTAACAATTAAAAAGTTGTCTAACTCAGAACTTCATCAGAGTATAAGATTCATAAAAAACTTTATTTTGTTAGATTCACTTCACACAGGATTTTAATCTTTCATAGGTTTTTATAATAATGAAGAAATCAATTAATTTACTCCAGCGCTGTAATTAACACAAATTATTACCAACAATAACTGATTGAATCTCTAAAAAGTTGTTCAAATCATAATACTTTACTTCACACAAGAACTCTTTTATACTAAATTAACTTCACACAAGGTTTTAATCTTCCATGTTTTATACAATAATGAAAAAAAAAAAGTATTAATTACTGTACTCGAATGGGGTAATTTGTTACCAGCAGCAGTTGATTGAACTGTTAAAAAGTTATCCAAATCGTAATGCCTCATCAAAGTATAAGGTTCACACAAAAACTTCCTTTTGCTTAGATTAATTTCACACTGCAATATAATCTTCCAAGGGTTTATGTTAATGAATATATATATATATTAATTACTTTACGTGGTAGTTGTAATTAACAGAAATTATTACCAACAGCAGCTGATTGTCCTTATCCACTCACATGGACACCGGTCTTCATTCTGCCACAAAAACAAGAGGAGGTAAGAGAACATTTAAACTTTTATGAATGGACGGAAATACTGTAAGCACAACCAAAACACGAGAGCGATTCGGCTTTTTTTTTTTTTCATGCATATGGAATAGAGTCAATTCGAAGCGGTGCTGTTTGAGCGCCAATCTCCGTAAATTGCGTCATAAGGTAGTTTATACTCATACGGTAGGCGTATATAGTCTGGCTGAAAGTAACACGGCAGATAGTTTTTCTTCATCTCTTGCTTTTTGTAGGACAGGTGGTCATGCGTGAAGAAGAGGCGTGCGTGCGTCGTCATGGCAACAATACCTCGGGAGGGCGATCAGAGCAAAAATTTGTGGCCCATCCATCTCATCCCACCCTGTAATACATTCGTGCAACCGCGTTCGTGACAACATTAAATATTTGAATTGAATTTCCAGTCATTTTTTTTCTACCAATATACATTCCAGGAAGCGAATCCTCCATTGGCTTTAGGGGTCACGTGCGAAATCACCTGTACTATTTCAACACAGACAGCTTACAAACTGCTGGTTTTTATTTATTCATTTACTTTCTTTGAGTTTATCACTCTTTTTCGCTTCACCCTTAACTTTGTTTTTATTCACTAGCAGCTCCATTTAACTATCATTTTGGATTATTTGAAAAGTTTCCTTGTTTTTTCACAATGAAAAATTTTAAGATTTTGTCCGTTACTAATTACGTGTAGTACCGTAGTATCTCAAATATTATAGAAGAGGTTCAAGTACATTTTCAAATAATATGAACAATTAGGTTTATTAATAATTAATAAAATATTTATGAGAATAATTTAATCAATCAAGTAAATTATTAATGTCATTATCACAAAATCAATATTTTAATAATTTTAGATAGAAAATTTAAGGTTCTGAATTCCAGATAACTTTTTTTTTTCTATAAAAATGTATTTCTGGAAGTGAATCGTTTATTGGCTTTAGGAGGTGTCATATGTGAAATCACCTGTACTACTTCGACACACACAGTTTACAAAGCTGGAGTTTTATTTACCTATTTATGGAGTTTTATTTACCTTGTCGCCCTTTTTTCTGTAATTTTGCTTTTATGAACTAACAGTTGCATTTAACAATCGTTTCATTCTCTCGAAATTAAATTAATAAGATATTTATGAGAATAATTAATCGTTCAAAATAATTATTAATGCCATTATAACGAAATCAATATTTTAATTATTTTATATAGAAAATTTAAGATACTAAAATCCAGTTAACTACGTTTATAAAATTAATGAGAGAACGGGGGTTACAAGGCGGCAGAACTCACCTGAAATAAAAAAGTATGTAATATAATTATAATTAAAAAAAAGTCTTTTTTTTTTTTTTTTCTTCTTCCCTGTCAAAGTACATTCCTGGAAGCGAATCGTTCATCGGCTTTAGGAGTCACAGGTGAAATCACCTGCACTATTTCGACACAAAAAGTTTACAAACCAGGGTTTTTATTTATTCGTTTATTTTTTCAAGTTTATCACCCTTCTTTTTTATGTAATTTTGTTTTTATTAACTAGCTGTTGCATTTAACAATCGTTTCATTATCTCGAAATTTTATGAATAAAATAGTTATAAGATTCGTTTAAAATAATTATTAATGTCATTATAACGAAATCAATATTCTAATTAGTTCAGGTAGAAACTATAGTGTACTAAATACAAGAAAATTACGTTTATAAAAATTAACGAGACAAAGGAAGGGAGCCCCCCTGAAATAAAAGTTATTTGTTACAATAAAAAAAATTAAGGCTGTACTCAAAAAAAAAAAGAAAAGAAAAGAAAAGAAAAGAAAAGAAAGAAAAAGAAAAGAAAAGAAAGAAAAAGAAAATAAAAAAGAAAATCCCCGTTGAACAATGCAAATTTTTCTGACACATTTACCAGTAGTCATTTTTAAATAAATTGGATAATTAAGATCATCAACAATTAATAAAGTATTTATGAAAATAACAAAACGTTCAAACTAAATATCAATGCCATTGTCACGAAATTAACATTTTAGATTTAGATAAAAGATCTGATATGCTCAATTCCAGAGAATTATGTGCATAAAATTAATGAGACGACGAGGTTGTGTTAGGAATGAAATAAAAAAAGTATTTGATTTAATAGAAATATATATATATATATATATATATATATATATATATATATATATATATATATATATATATATATAAAAAAAAACAATTTTTTTACTATCGAAATATTTTCTTGGAAGTGAATCGTCCATTGACTTTAGGGATCACGTAGAAAATCACCTGCACTATTTCAGACAGTTTACAAACCAAGGTTTTTATTTATTCATTTCCTTTATTTAATTTTACCACCCTATTTATGCATGTTTTTATTTATTTAGCAGCTTTATTTAACAATCGCTTTAAGTTTTGGGATTATTTAAAAACTTTATTCCTTCCATCACGATGAAATTTTTCAAGAGTTTACACGCTATTATTCCTTTATTTAATTTTATCACCCTTTTGGGGCATGTTTTTATTTATTAGCAGCTGCATTTAACAATTGTTTTAGGTTTTGGAATTATTTAAAAACTTTATTCCTTTTATCACGATAGAATTTTTCAAGATTTTACACGTTATTATTCAAATAAATAATTATAGAAAAACAGTATGACATTCTCTTCTCCCCGACCCCCCCCCCCCCCCCCCCCGAAAATGGGAAGCGACAGAAGGAATCTATAATCTATTTCTCATTTCTGCAACTGTAAATCGAATAGGAAAACTTGGGTTGCTCTTACCCCTTTAAAAAAAAAACGTTTTGTTTCGTCCTGACGAATATCAATCGAATATTTCCAGTTAAAAAATTATAACTGGTGGATTCTTGTATTTATTTATACGTTTATTTATTTATTAAGACAAAAAGTCCCAAACGGGACATGTGGCTTCAGTTTTGAATAGCAAACTTCTCCAGGAACCTTGTACCGCTTATGTTTATAACAACGTAAACTCAGTTGCTTAGCCACATTGTGCTTGTTAAAATTTATTAAAAAATGTCGCATCGGCGGATTTAAAACTGATAATAGCAAACAAGTTTAAGTTATCAGCAATATTTTAGTAAGTGACATGAATCTTTAATAGTAATTCTGAACCTGAAAATTAAAATTAATTTTAAGTCATCATTGTTGTTTTAAATGATTAAAACAACAAATACACATTTTTTGTATAATTTTTAAATTATCTTTTTGTCCCTTTTTTTTATTATTATTTAAGCATTCATTTAATAATCACCAAAATTAAATTTTGGTTAGTTACAAAATGGATTATTTATAAAAAATCTAGCAGGAAACTTTTTTACTGTCATATTTTATTTAGCATCACAGTGCTTGAGATTTATATATACATATTTTTTTAATGATACAAAAATATAATCTAATAATTAAATCCAATCTTCAATAAAAATCTATGCATGTTGTTTACGGTTCAATGTCTTTGTAATTTTTCTATTGTCCCCTTTCCATAATCGTGCTGGGAGACTCCTAGCTCTCCTTGGCTGCCCCACAATCGGGTCACACTGTCACTTTCCGAAATCGGGATTCCTTTACTTTTTGTGGAGTGGCATACAAAAATACGTCTTTTGAAATAGAAAATATTAAAACAATAATTATGACATAATTAAAAGAAAAATAATCCACAGAACCTTTAAAACTAAAAAAAAGTACCTCACATTTAATTCATTGATTGTGGATTAACTTAAAAAAATCAATTAAGACTTAATAAATATATCTTTAATTGAGAAATCGTTTCTAATTGGAGTGTCTATAATTTTGAGAAATACTTTTTAACAAAAAAAACCCTTATCTATGGCAAATAAAAAAAAAAGAACAAAAAATAATGTATCAAGCATAAGTTATGAAACACTTTCCAACAGTAACAGAATATTATTAAGAAATTTCATTATCTCATGCAATAAAATGAGATTTCTAAATAAGCAATTTAAAAACACATAACTCAGTAAAAATCCCTTTTTAGCATTTGCAGTCTATATGCGGTAATGTGCGCGAATTCTTTCGGGCAGCCCTGTATATCACCTATAGAAAATTTTACACTCCTCCACGCTGTACAATAAATATTAGATAAGTTTCAAAATGCATACCACAGCTGAAAACGCACTTCAAGCAATTATCGATCATAGGTACCGAATTGTTCTGTGCGTCTCTGTTAGATGAAAGATACGCACTCCATAATCTATAGAAAACATGTTACAATGCACTTCAGAGCTTCTTTTTAATTTCTCTGTATTTGAAGTATCCATCCAAACGTCAGTAAAATGGCCCGCGACCGATTCTTCCTCATAATGTAATGGAATTCTTTTGCGCGTCCTTGTAAAGGAATTATAAATACTACTTATTCTATGCTCCTGAGAAAGCATGCTGTAGCCCACCTCAGTAAAGCATTTAAATATCTCATTATGTTTGAAATATCGGCCAAATTCTTAAACCCTGTTCAACTTTGTTGAAAAGTGTTAAAAACAATTAAAATAAGAACGTCTCCATAAAAATAAATTAATGTAAACAATAAAAGGCGTAAAATGTGCTATGATTTATACTTAACGCGTCTCTTTTTTCATCTTTTTAAGGCTTAATTTATCTTTCAGAAACAAAACAAAAACAAAAAATCTTTGTAAATAAATGTGTTATTGATCTATTTACCAATAACGAAAAAAAAAAATTCCTTTCGTCATATTATAGTTTTTGGAATAAAATACGTTTTTTATTAAAAACTCTGAATTTGTATGAAAAAAAAAACGAGCCTTCGAAAGCAATATTGATACGATTCAAATGACAATACACATCTGCAAAAATATTTTGTGGTCGTAAAAAATGATATCAGAAACGAAAACGGTGAATAATTTTATGCTGAGCTCTTTTGAAGAAAACAACAAACCATTTGCGTAAAAGGCGTATTTGTCAGCATTTTCATGCTACCAAACCCGCAGGGTTATTTTAAGATGAGGTACTTAAGAATTCAAATTCCATCTGCCATTTCGACAGCCAATGTGTAAAATGATAAGTGGGTCGATAAAGGCTGTGAATATGAGCCTGGATCAACGAAAATAAGACATAAATTCGAAACAAATCTTGTTTCTTCTAAAAGTTAAAGTAATTTTACGTTTATCACCTCATAATAATAAATAACAGAGCAAAGCCTTAGAAATCCATTTAAACAGATTTGTAAAACAAATGAGAATTCTGGGTATTATTATTAATATTATTACTTTTACTATACTACCACTACTATTACTGCTGTGCTGTAATCCATTACGCCTTTGAGGTATATGCTTTGAGTAAAGGCTTTAAAAAGTATCGTAAATGTATACAGTGAAGCTTGTGAAAACAGAACTTGTATATAACAGAATATCCTGCCTTAAACAGAAAATTTCACGGGCCTGGTGAAAAGAATACAACAAAATTACAATGAACGACGTACCTTACTAAGATAGAAATCTATTTAAAACATTTTTTTTTTTCGATTTCGTCTTAAAAGTAATTACTGAACATTATTTTTAATTGTTTAATCTGGTCTACTAAAAAAACCTGTAGTTTGTAATAATTTTAATTTCTTAATTGTATATTGCGGTGGACCGATTTGCTGAAGCAAAACTTGTAACTTTTTACTAGTCTGCTGACCATTGTTGACGTCATGTTATACATATCATGCAAGTATAACAGGTAAATACTAAAGACCTGTATGGATTGCACTGATGAACAGAATCTATAAATTTTATTTCTAATAACTACTAATAATTTTTCTTTATATTAATTTAGATTATTTAGAGTAAAACGACAGATTGTGATTTGAGGGGATCGGGGCAAGAGAATGCCAAGCCACATTTTGGAACTTCTAAGATATTTCAATTTGAAAATTTGATCAAATACACAAATCAAGATGTATAACCTAAAGTTTTTTACGCCAATGTCTTAGAAACATTTGAGATATTCTGAGTAACAATATGGCATTACTTTAATGATATTACTATTACGTTTTTTGTAAATTAGTTATCTTCATTGGGAGCATAAACATAAGGGGCAAAAACGAAACCTGTCACATGTGCTGCCACCAAGGGACATTAGAAACAAATTATATGTTGGATATTATAATTTACAATATAAAGCAACAGATTACAGTGTTAGATTTATTTCACCAAAAATGTGGCTTGGCACTTTCTTGTCCCGACCCCCTCATTTGTTGAATCAAAATTCGCATTACTTTTTATCTCTGTTGTTTTTGGTCAGTTGATGCCATTCTATAAGTGTTGAACACATAACACTGACGAATATGGCAGCGTCAATAAATAGAAATCTTAATTTTATTATTTATGGACCATTTCTATTCCATTTTATTTTACATTATTTAGTTTTGTAAAAAAAAATTGGACTGATCTGTTGAAACAAAGCTTGTACTAACTTTCTTTTCTTTTCTTGGCCAGCGTTTAGTTTTTGGGAAATAAATTAAGTCAACTTGCATTCTTAATTTTATTTTTTCGAATAAGTTACATTGTCAATGGTCGGTTTTTGTTAAATAATAGTTACTCCGCTTAAAGCCGTAATCTGTATCAAAATAGCTATCGCAAAGTGACTACTATACTGAAAATTCACACCATTAATGTCAAAAGTGCAAGTTTTTTTTAAAATGGTATTTTAAATTCTTTATTAATACATATTTTTTAAATATGTAACCAAATAACTGCTTTTATACCTGCTCTTTCCCCTACCCCACTGAAACACACCCGAAAATCTTCTATTCGTAATAAAAATTTAATTATCCACCCAATTTTAATCGAATCCAAACTGATATTCAATATCCACTTGAGTTCCTAAAAAGTTTTAGAAATGAATATTTAATCTAATATTTCTCTTCTCCTTAGCGCAGAAATTTATCAATGTCGATCACAAGAAGCTAAATTCAATTCAAGAGATATTAAAAATGAATTAGAGTCATCTTAAACGCATCAATAAAATAAAATAATAAGAAGAAAACAATTAAATTTTGGCAGTGTCTTTTTTCGACGCAGGTATATTTTATTAGGCTTTAATACTAGTTTACTCGTCTATGCATCTTCTTGTTTACCTATCCATAAATCAACTGTTCTTAAAGTTACTCCCATTTAATACTGCTTACAGATCCTCGTGGTTTAGTAAAAGTATATCGTCACCCGCAATACGATATCTAGACAAGGGGCAAGATACTTTTGACGGAGCTTTGTAAATAAGGTGCTGCCTTATTATAATAAAAATAAACTCTTTTACCTCAATTTAAAAAAATGATAGAGTTTGGTTATTAAGATTGCCGAGGCAAATACTATGAAACATTCGTTACTTAAACAATCTGTAAAACTACTTTTTAAGCAATAAAAGTATATATGCATGAAAGAAATGCCTGGCATTTCGTAACAATATGGAGAACTACACCTTTTTCTTTTAATCGTATGGTGAAAATTAATTTTTTTATAGCATCAGGTTAAAAAAAAAAATTGAATACATCATCATTTATAAACAATATATGTAAAACTGTTCTGGTCGTTTTTAAAATTTGTACATATTTTTGATGAAGAATGTAGCTTTTCCCTTTTGAAAGTAGTCATCGTATGGCCTTGTATTTATTGTTTATGATTTAGTAAAATGAATACATCCTTAATATAGGGTAGTATAAAAGGATACGAATTATAGTTGAAAACTATGTACGAAGCTGTTTATTGCTTCAATATTACGTGTATTTGTAGCTCGTTTAGTGAAAAAATTAATATTTAAAAAGCTTCAATGTCCTAATTCTTTTAAAATAGCGTGCAAAGTCAATATTCTGAATTTACGAATTCAAAGTGAAGTAAGCAACGGAAAAGTGCATTTGCAGTTAGTTGCAGTTGGTGATGGACAGAATGAATGATTTTCATATTCGGATGAATCATTCGGGCAAACGCAAAGCATAGCTGCCATGTTTGACTTTTTTTTAAAAAATCCATTACTACAATAAATTTTGTACAAAAAAAAAAAAAGAAGAAAGAAAGAAAAAGTATCTTATTTTAATTAGAATTAAAGTAAAAGACACATTAAAAATAAGAAACTTTTTTTTTTTTTTTTTACAAATTTCTGGATATAATTGATTAAAAAAAATACGAAGGTTGGCAATTATGGTTTTGCTTCTTTCTTTCTTTTTTTTCCCTCAAAATTTCTGGTGGTAATGTATTAAAAAAAAATAAAAAATCCCTGACGGCTCGGCCTACAGGCACAGGTAGATTTCGAAGACGCAGACCGTGGGCCGCCTGTTTGTCGGGAATTGCGGAAGAAATGACCTTTTTGCGATGATGCTGCAGTTGGAACCGCCTACTTCGAAACCAAAAGCCAGCAAGGATTTTTTTTTTTTTTTTTTTTTTGCTATAAGAGTTGGTCCTTTAAAAAACATGTCACTATAAAAGTTTTAGATAATATTAAGAGGATTTATAATAAATTTAATCGGATTTGAAATCTTGGGAACTGACGAAGTTATGAATTTTTTTCTTCTAAAATCCTCCTCCCCCCCCCCCCCTTAAGGCAATTTTTAATTATATCAAAAATCTGTCATACATAAATTTTCGGCCCTTCTCCTAGAAGTAATAATAATTTCAAACGGATTCGATACGTATCATAATTAAGAAATTATGGGGGGTTTTCTGATTTCACAAAAAGTCCCCCCCATCCCCCCCAACTTCTTTGGTTCGATTTTGCCCATTAACGAACTTGACCGAGATTTTATGCCCTTTGATTTTATGTATCAGTTTCGAAAAGAAGCGGGAGATGGAACCGCCTACTTCGAAAAATAACTTGTTTGCAGGCGGAGCCGGCAGGGTTTTTTTTTTTTTTTTTTTAATTTTTTTTTTTTTTTTTTTTTTTTTTTGCTATAACGGTTGGTCCTATAAAAACTTGTCAGTATAAAAGTTTTAGATAATATTAAGAGGATTGTAACAACGGCTGCAGGGTGCAGTATTTCTCCAAAAGAACGCTTGTTTCCTTCTGAACGTTAGAAGATGCTCGCAGAAGTGGGGAGGGGGTTGGTCATTTTGGAGCAATGACCGAGAACTTCCGCCCTTACCCCCAGTGGACAGTGTACACGTAGACGTAGAGAAGGAGGGAGTCTGTTGTTGGAAAGCGAGAGATGAGGTTCGCTTGTAAACAGCTCCGGTTTTAGTGAGATGTTTTTTTTAGTGCTTTCCGCTGTGTTCTGCGGTGATTATGAAGATCACGATTAAATTGTAAATCACAAAGAACTTGTACAGAATATTTTTTTTTAATTAAATAATTTTTAATTGAATCCAGTGGATTCTTTATTAGTTTAGCTGTGCGTGAATGTTTATGTTTGAAATTAACACTCGCTACACCACAGCTTATGATTAATGGTGGCAGTGCTCGTTGGGATGTTGGAACTAGATTAATTAGTTCCACGAATTCTTAGCCACCTTCTGCAAAAAAATTATATTTGTTAAAGTCGTGCAGTTATCGTATAAGCACGCATTTTGTGGGAGAACTTTGTCGACGATTTCCACGAGTTTTGGAACGGCCAAGTATCCAGAGTTTTATTTTCTGACATTTGGAGTCTCTGTAAAGAAGAATCAGTGTTCTGTCCGGAAGGTCAAGGATTCACTCTTGTGAAGTGGAGCGAGTGGATACCATCGATAAAGATCCGGTGTGGAGCTTCATTTCTGTTGGACTGTTTATCTGCCGACCCTGGAATTTGCTATGTGTCCCCCAGCGTAAACATCAAATATGGAATGGTAAGCCCAGAGCCGTCCTTAGGGGGTGTGCGACAGGTGCGGCCGCACAGGGCCTCGCGACTAGGAAGGCCTCGCACTCGAAAAACAATGTTTAATACAAATAGCTAAATACTTATTATTACCTTCGTTGTGAATATTTATTTTCTAATAATATTTGTATGTGTAAACATACTTATTGATAAAATGTATATATTTTATCAATAAAATGTTCGGCAAGTAGTGGACACTCGAGAAGGGAATAATTTTTTGTAGCTTATATTCAATCTACAGGTATTGTTATACTTTAACCTAGGCATCTAGACAAGCGCATCGACGGATTTTGAATTGTTAAGTGATCGGTGCTGATGATAATTCTGGCAAACTGCTCGCTATTATTATAATGACATTTTGTAATGTAACAACACTGATTTGCTTTCCTTCTTGTGCAATTAAGTTTATCTTTTTATTATACGAATAGGATGTTCCGCATATGTATGTCTTATAGATAGAGTAAACACGACGGGGAGGCAAGGGAGATCCCCCAGACCACAGGACTAAACTGAAGATTTAAATTATCCAAAAGTTATGAAAGGTTAAGTTTTTAAAGATTCTTAGAGAAAAAAAAAGTTTGGGAAATGTTGATTTTTACTCAGATTTTCCATATTAACATGTTTAATATTTGCTAATTAAATGAAAAACGTTAAGCAGGTTATGATGACTGCTTGAGTAATTTAATAGACTAATCCTTTCACTACAAATGTATTTTTTTAATAGAAATTTCAACAACTGGCGGCTATTTTATTTATTTTATTCATAGCATTTTTGTTAACAAAAAAACCTTTGTCGTATAAGTCTATGACAATTTCAAAAGAAATTTACCACTTTTTTTTTTTTTTTTTTTTTTTTTTGTAAACAGTAGTACAAACCAAATATAAAAATATTTGATAGTAGCAGCCCTGCTATCGGTCCGTGGAACGTAGGGGAAGGTGACCTAAAATGATCCCCTTAAGGGAAAAACTTGTGTAAAATAACATAACTGTTTAAATAAAACTTTGGATGTTTGCTAGTATGTTTTGCACTATATTTTGCATTATAAACTTATTTTAATAATAATTTTAAACCCAAATTGAGTATTGAAAAAAAAACGGATTTTTTAAAAAGTGTCCAAAGGATCATTTTACCCTCACCAAAGGGAAAAATGATCCTTCATTTAAAAATAATTGTAAATTGTTTTTTATCGGCAAAATAAAGGATATAAAAGTAATTATGACAATACATAAGTGTAATTCCCATCTAAAAACATACTCCATTAAGTAAACCAAGCCATATTTCTGTACATGAAAGACTGTATATCTAAATAAATGTGAAAGTTAGTGCTTACCTTATAAGGGATGTTATAAAACCCAAATTTTCAAAGAATTTTATTCAGACGCGTAATACTGCGATCGCTTGAATACCGCCATTGCTTCTTATTCCCTTATCACAACTAGTTTATGTGTTACCCTGTAGATCGCGCAACCTGTCTGGAAGAAAACATATGTGGATCGTTTTCCCCGTTAGGATTATTTTAGGCCACCTTCCCCTATATGTTTCTCCATATTCAAATACATGCATATTTTAGCAATTATTTTTTATTTATGCTTATGTTTAAATCATCAGAAACGAATTAACTTTTTCTCCATCAAATTGTTTTAATAATTGTTTGATTTTTGCAAAATGTTCATTGGCATTTGATTGATCACTGATCGCCTGCTGACAAATGCCATGTTAGAGGCCTGCATGGGCCGAAACTTTCAGACCGAGATCCACCCTGGTCCAGAGGAAACTATCCTGACCCGGTATAAAAGTTAACAGCTTGGCCCCGGCCTGAGCTGAGCAAAAATCATTAAAATCAGACCCGACCCTACCCAATACCTACAAAATTTTCCGATATTTGTTAGCCAGTATTATCCTACAATAAATTTCTGTAAAATAATATTGCATACATATTTAAACAAATATTTTAAAGTATAGAATTTTTTAGATTGTATGTCCGAAAGACATATTATACGGAATTACAATATTAATGATGACATAAGACATTCAACTGAAGATTCGTTTAAGTTAAATAGTTTAGAAGGAAAGAAAAGGATGATTAAAAAAGTCATAATTTTGAAGCGCTCTATGAAGGAAGGCTCTATATCCCTAAAGGGAAAAAATAGAGTAAAGATAGTTTAAAAATATTTCTTTTTAATTTATTAAGCCAAAATTAGTTTCTACAGATTTCGTTAACAAATGTACAAAAATGTAAACACAGAACCAGAGAGAGAGAATATATAATATATTCTTCGGACCCCATATTTTTTAATGCACAAATTGAGGAGAAGAGGTGCGAGGGGTATCTTCCGATTCAGAAGTTTGTCTGCTTTCCGAATAGGAATATAAATAATGAATTAAATGCCGTGTCTACATATTAAAAAGTGCATCAACTTTAAATTTTCAAATGATAACACCCACTTTTGATATCATATATATTTATTTTTTAATTAAGTCAACCCGAAAGAAAGTAATGTTTATATACTTTTCCTTAAATCTTCATAGAATTATAAAAAAAACGAGTTATGATATTATCCATAAATTTAGAAAAATAAAACTACCTTACAAGGAGATGTTTTTTGAGAACATTCAATTAAGTTTCCAGAAAAATTATACAGAATTTTTTAGTGTTCACCAAACTCACTTTATATGTAATAAAATACCATAATATTTTTTTTTCTGGTTAATCTCTATTTTCTTTTCTGTGAATGCTTTGATGATAACAGGAGCCAGCCTCATTTGGCCATCAAAAAGTAAAATTTATCTATATATCGAAAACTAATGATTGGAATAAGTTGTAAATATACCCATGTTTTTTGCAATTATGGTTCGTTTTCTATGCAAATGAATGTCTATCCTAATTAAAGATTTTTCTAATATGATTTTATTCCGGCCCGAGCATTATGAAAGAAAATTGGCCTGAATCGGTATAAATCTCTACCCTACTAAAACATACTATCCACCCCCTCCCCAAAAATGCATAATCCTAGGTGTGCCACTGTGTGTGCATGTCATGCAAGCTTTTTCAAAAGGCGATTGCATTTGTGGCAAGGAGTGTTGCCAGTTTAGTGGATTTTTTTATTCAACATATATACCAAAATTTCCGAATAGTTACCTTAACTTTATTTAATCACGGATGGTCTGCCATTAAATAAAGAAAAAATGAATTAAAAAAAGAACTAAATGATCAATATTGGAGGGAATTTGAGGGATTAACTATAGTTTGGAAGTGAAGGGCATCGCAAAAGTTCTTGCACCCGGCCTCGCTTTCGCCAAGGACGGTTCTGGGTAAGCCCCTATATTTCTCGTGCATGCTGAATTTTGGGAGGTCCCATTGTTATATATACATGTACATAAATTTAGTAGAAATAATGTTGGGCTAAGTAATTTGAAGTAGGGTTTATTATTATTACTTCAAGGTTCATGCGTACGGGATAGCTATAAGTTATTTTATATTCTCTGGTTATTGTACTAATGTTCTCAGGTAAATATTTATTGCAGAAGTGGCGGGTTATTTATTTTATGTGTGTTTTTGTTCTTTTGTGATAAGTATAAAGATTAAATTATTTTTTATGCACATGTAGAGTGCTAATGCAGCTAAACAATATGTGTTACAGTGTGAAAGCATTTGTTTAGAGGTAGGAGATTGAATTAATGAAAATTATCACTGTGAATTCATTTTTAAAATAAATTCATATTCCTATAGTAGAAAGGAATTTTGTTTAAATTAATCTACTAAGTCTTTTCTTTACTGTGTAGTATTTTTATGAGTGTTTTTTGGGTTTATCTTATCATTTATGGTGTTTTATTTAGGGAGTTACTCAGTTTTGAAAAGAAAAGTAGATCCTTGATTTTCTTTGCTTTTTTATTGCTAATTGTGTTCGGGAAAATTATTGTGCTTTTTTGTATTTTGTGTTGAGATATTTTCTGTGTTTAATTATGGCCAGTTTCTTGAATAAACAAAATAAAAGCGTTCTGCTATTGCTCGCGGCCGATTTTGATACAGAATTACCTGCGGACAGTAAAAAGGTAGCGATAATTCAGGCAATTTTGCGTGCCTCTGATTATGAGGAGCAAATGGCTAAAGATATGTTGGAAGGGATATTAATAGAGAGGGAAAAACTGGCAGAGCAAGAAAGATCAGACAAATTAGCGGAGCAAGAAAGGTTAGATAAATTGGCAGAAAGAGAGAAAGATAGACAGTTGGAGTTAGAGAAGGCGAAGTTACAATACAATGTAGATACTACCTCTGTAGCTTCCACAGTTTCTGTAGTGGCAGAAAGTAAAGATAAAAAAGTAAGTTTAAAAGATTTAGTCCCAAAATTTGACCCTAAATCCATTGACATTACTTTATTTTTTATGATTTTTGAGAGTCAGGCGTTAAAAGAAAATTTAGATGAATCTAATTATGTATCACAGCTTATACCCTTGTTGCCTGTAGATGTTGCGGAAATTATTGTAAAGGAACCGCTAGAGAAAAGGGATGACTATCAGCACATCAAAAGCGTTTTGCTAAAAAGGTTTAGATTAGGAGCTGGGGCCCTTAAAACTAAATTTGAAAACCATCAAAGGAAGTCAGGTGCACTGTGGTCTGAACTTGTGTATGAGCTGAGAGGGTATTTGGATAACTGGTTGGAAACGGTTGAAGTGAATGATTTCGAATCCCTCAAAGAACTTATACTCACAGAGCAGGTGAAACGTAGAGTCCCTTTTGAAATTAAAGAGAAATTCTTAGACGAATGGGATGAGATGAAGACAGCGTCCTATTTAGCAGAAAAATGCGATAAATATGAGAGTGTGAGAGGGAATTTTAAGAAAATGGAAAATAAATTTTGGAATAATAAGTCATTTGGTAGGGACAGGAACGGTCAGGATAACTTCAAGAGTAAGGGGGAACAGGCAGTAAAGTCGGGAGGGGCTGATAAAAAGGATCACGCAAGTAGAAATTCTTGGAATAAAGATAAGTTTGATAGAAGGAAACTATTGTCTGTTTCCAGTGTAACCGTGCAGGGCATATCAGACCGGATTGCCCAGATTTAAAACGTAAAGACTCTGGAGATGTAGTTAGTCACCTGGGTGTAGATGTTGGTTTAGGAGAGTGTTTTGCACCGTATTTCAAAAAGGCAGAAATTAATGGAATAGAACGGGATTACTTACGGGATACTGGGGCTGGCATTGATCTTTGTGACCGTAGCTGGATTGATAATGAGGATTTGATTGGTGAAGTTACTTGGATTAAACAACCCCTGGATAATGAATGTAAATGTTTGCCATTGGCTAGAGTTACAATTAAAGGAGATTTTGGAACGGTGGTCACTAAGGCAGCTGTGAAACCTATCGAGTTAGAACAAGGTTATTATTTGTTAGGAAACAAAACGGCTGAGCTTATTGAGGAGTCGAGGGGTAATCCTGTACCGGTAAATGCTGTAATGACACGCAGTCAGAGGCGTGAACATGAGAGAGAAATGTCCGCTGTGCAAGTTGAGAGTGAATTTGGTTCGGAGGATGGAGAACCGGATGAAGGGGAGTCTAGTGACGGTGAGGAAGTAGATGGGATAGTTATTCCGGAAAGGTTAGAGGCAGAGTCGGGTTTGGAGAAGGTATCCGCAGAGAAATTTAAGGAAGAGCAGATACATTGCGCTTCACTTAAGCAGTTGTGGGAGAAGGCCAGTAAACCTAACGAAAAAGAATTTTGTGTTAGAGATGGTAAGCTTGTGCGGGTATCGCAGTCACGGAGAGGTGATGATAAAGTGCAGTTATGTGTGCCGGAAGTTTATCGTAGAGAAGTTCTAGCATTGTGTCATGAGCAGGTGTCAGGGCATTTGGGTACGACTAAGTCCAAGGATAGGGTTCTGAGATGTTACTTTTGGCCAAACTGTTATCACGATATTGAGAATTATGTTAAGACTTGTGATACATGTCAAAAGGTAGGTAGCAATCGAGATAGGCGAAAGGCCCCTTTGAAGTTAGTACCGATAATTTCGGAATGCTTTACCAAAATAAATTTAGACGTGGTTGGTCCCCTGCAAACTAGTAATAAAAACAACAAGTACTTAATTACATCCATTTGCCTCGCTTCTAAATATCCTGATGCTATTCCGGTGGAAAACATCACTTCCACATCCGTTATTGATGCTTTGGTACAGATATTCGCTAAGACAGGTTATCCGAGAGAGGTGCAAAGTGACCTAGGAAAATCTTTCACCAGCGAGTTAACATCAGAATTTTTTAATGTATTTGGTATCAAAGTGTCGCATAGCTCAGTTTGCCATCCGGAGTCGAACAGCGTGGAAAGGATGCATTCTACTTTGAAGAAAGTACTTAAAGCTTTGTGTCTAGAGTCCGGTCGAGACTGGGAAGAGGTTTTGCCTATGGCGTTGTTTGCTCTAAGAACTGTGACGCATGAAAGTACTGGGTTTAGTCCTGCCGAGCTGGTTCATGGAAAAAATTTACGCATGCCGCACACTTTGGTTTATGAGAATTGGATGGGTCAAGGTAACACGGATCAAAATGTGGTAGATTACATTTTGAACTTGACGAATAGGTTGAAAAGGTGTCAGGATTTAGCAACTAGGCGTATGGAGGAATGTCAGGACAAAAGGAAGACATGGTATGATAGGAATGCGGTAACTAGAAAATTCAAAGTTGGTGACCAGGTGTTGGTTTTGGCAACATCAAAGCCTCATAAGATGGCCGTAAATTGGGTCGGGCCGGGAACTGTCACTGGAGTGATTTCGGAAACAAATTACACAGTTGACTTGCCAGAGAGGCGCAATAAGGCGACTATCTACCATGTGAATCTTTTGAAACCTTATTACAAGCGGCCTGAATTTGTTAATCTGCTGATTGACATAGATGCGGAAGAGGTGGAAGAAAATGCTGAGATCCCTTATCCCCTGCCAAACCCCACACAAATTGACTTCTGGGAAGTTGTGTATAACAGCGAGTTAGAGAAAAAAGTGACAGATAGCCAAATAAGTTTATTTAAGGAGGTTATAGAGAGAAATAGAAAAGTTTTTTCTTCAGACCCTGGACGTACCCATCTGGTAGAGATGGATATCGAGTTGACAGATGAATCGCCGGTGAGGGCGAAACCTTATAGAATGTCACCTAGGCAGACCGAAATTTTAAGAGAGGAAATCAGGAGACTATTGGAATTAGGAGTGATAGAAGTAGGGCAGTCTGATTTTACGTCCCCCATGATTTTGGTAGAGGTTCCGGGAAAGGATCCTCGTCCCTGTGTGGACTATCGCAGATTAAATGCGAAGACCCGAACGGAATTTTTTCCACTCCCCAATATAGAGGAGGTCGTAGAAAAAGTGAGTTCGGCGACTTTCATCACGGTAATGGATTTAACCAAAGGTTATTTCCAGATACCACTGACCAAAAGGGCCCAACGGTACGCTGCGTTTGTGACACCTTTCGGAGTATTTTTACCCAAGGTCATGATGTTTGGTCTCCTGAACGCACCTTTCTACTTTTGCAAATTAATCGCAAGTGTTTTGGGTGGGCTTGAATTGTTTGCCTTGCCATATATCGATGACATTGCGGTGTTCTCTCTTACATGGGAGAGTCACATGAAGGACATCGCTGAGGTTCTGAAGCGATTGTTAGAGGCCGGCCTAACAGTGAAACCCACAAAGTGTAAATTTGCACAGGATAGTGTGAGGTTTTTGGGTCACGAGGTAGGTTCGGGGAAGCGGTCTCCCAGTGACATAAAAGTGAAGGCTATCCAGGAATTTCCAACGCCTTCCACTAAGACGCAAGTGAGGTCATTTCTGGGAATGACGGGTTATTATTCACGGTATATAAAGGATTATGCAGTAATTGCAGTCCCCTTAACAAATGTTTTGAAAGGGAAGATCAAAAAAGAAAAGATAGAGTGGAGTGAGGAGTGCGAAAAGGCTTTCCAGGAATTAAAAGAGAAGTTAACCCAGAGTCCCGTATTGTACGCCCCAGATTATAGTCAGGAGTTTATTGTGCAGACCGACGCAAGTTTATATGGTGCTGGTATAGTCCTGTCACAGGTACGAGATGGGGAGGAACATCCCATTCTGTACTTGAGTAAAAAATTTTCCAGGGCAGAGCAGAATTACAGCACTGTTGAACGGGAATTGGCAGCAATTGTGTACGGTCTGAAAAAACTGAATCCCTACCTGGACGGGCAGCGGTTTGTAGTCCAAACAGATCACAATCCTCTGACGTACTTAAAAACTATGATGGGGAACAATGCGAGATTGACTAGGTGGGCATTGTATTTGCAGTCATTCAACTTCAAAATCGAACACAAACCTGGGAAACTTCACGGGAATGCAGATGGGTTAAGTAGGACCGAATAGTGTAATTTCTTTACTTGTTTCCCGAATTAGTATTTGTTTATAATTTTTATTTACGAGTTATTGTTTTTTTTTTTTTGTTATTTATCACTTGTATATATTTTGTGTGTAATTTAGTATTTTTTTTAGAATTTTCTTTAATGTCAAGGAATCGCACTGTGTCAGTTATTGAACTCAGATAAATATCTCATCTGTTATATTAGATTTGATTACGAAAATGTTTTTATTATTTGAATTGTTATGGAAATTCATAAGTGAAATCTAGGATTATCATGAGTCTTTCAAAACTGAGTACGCGTGCGTCTGTATGAACCTTGTATAGAGAAAAAATAAAGTGTATAAAGTTATTAAGGTATTAGCAAAAGGTAAAAGTATTAAGGTAAAGTTATTAAGGTATTTCCTTAGCACTTCCAACTGGAGTTTAGGTGTTGGGACCTCTCAGATTTAGTGTGTTAAGAATGAGGGGCTCGGTACCTGATTCAAATTTACATTTTCATAGGTGTATGCACCGTATGAAAATTCTTTAGGGGGAAGGAGCTGTAACAACGGCTGCAGGGTGCAGTATTTCTCCAAAAGAACGCTTGTTTCCTTCTGAACGTTAGAAGATGCTCGCAGAAGTGGGGAGGGGGTTGGTCATTTTGGAGCAATGACCGAGAACTTCCGCCCTTACCCCCAGTGGACAGTGTACACGTAGACGTAGAGAAGGAGGGAGTCTGTTGTTGGAAAGCGAGAGATGAGGTTCGCTTGTAAACAGCTCCGGTTTTAGTGAGATGTTTTTTTTAGTGCTTTCCGCTGTGTTCTGCGGTGATTATGAAGATCACGATTAAATTGTAAATCACAAAGAACTTGTACAGAATATTTTTTTTAATTAAATAATTTTTAATTGAATCCAGTGGATTCTTTATTAGTTTAGCTGTGCGTGAATGTTTATGTTTGAAATTAACACTCGCTACACCACAGGATTTATAATAAATTTAAGCGGATTTGAAATCTTGGGAATTGACGAAGTTCTGATTTTTTTTCTTCTAAAACCCCCCTTCCCTCCCCCCCTTAAGGCAATTTTTAATTATATCAAAAATCTGTCATACATAAGTTTTTGGCCCTGTTCCTAGAAGTAATAATAACTTTAAACGGATAGTATAAAACGGTAGTATAAAAGGATACGAATTATAGTTGAAAACTATGTACGAAGCTGTTTATTGCTTCAATATTACGTGTATTTGTAGCTCGTTTAGTGAAAAAATTAATATTTAAAAAGCTTCAATGTCCTAATGCTTTTAAAATAGCATACAAAGTCAATATTCTGAATTTACGAATTCAAAGTGAAGTAAGCAACGGAAAAGTGCATTTGCAGTTAGTTGCAGTTGGTGATGGACAGAATGAATGATTTTGATATTCGGATGAATCATTTGGGCAAACGCAAAACATAGCTGCCAAGTTTGACTTTTTTTTAAAAAATCCATTACTACAATAAATTTTGTACAAAAAAAAAAAAAAAAAGAAAGAAAGAAAAAGTATCTTATTTTAATTAGAATTAAAGTAAAAGACACGTTAAAAATAAGAAACTTTTTTTTTTTTTTTTTTTTACAAATTTCTGGATATTGATTAAAAAAAATACGAAGGTTGGCAATTATGGTTTTGCTTGTTTCTTTCTTTTTTTTCCCTCAAAATTTCTGGTGGTAATGTATTAAAAAAAATAAAAAATCCCTGACGGCTCGGCCTACAGGCACAGGTAGATTTCGAAGACGCAGACCGTGGGGCGCCTGTTTGTCGGGAATTGCGGAAGAAATGACCTTTTTGCGATGATGATGCAGTTGGAACCGCCTACTTCGAAACCAAAAGCCAGCAAGGATTTTTTTTTTTTTTTTTTTTTTTTTTTGCTATAAGAGTTGGTCCTTTAAAAAACATGTCACTAAAAAAGTTTTAGATCTTGGTTCGATTTTGCCCATTAACAAACTTGGCCGAGATTTTATGCCCCTTGATTTTATGTATCAGTATCAAAAAGATGCGGGAGTTGGAACCGCCTACTTCAAAAAATAACTTGTTTGCTGGCGGAGCCGGCAGGGATTTTTTTTGTTTTTAATTATTTTTTGCTATAACGGTTGGTCCTATAAAAAAACTTGTCAATATAAAAGTTTTAGATAATACTAATAATAAATTTACGCGAATTTAATATCTTGTGAATTGACGAAGCTATGATTTTTTTTCTTCTAAAACCCCCCTCCCCCCCCCTCCTTGGGGCAATTTTTAATTATATCAAAAATCTGTCATACATAAATTTTCGGCCCTTTTCCTAGAATTTATAATAACTTTAAATGGATTCGATACGTATAAAAATAAAGAAATTATGAGGGTTTTTCTGTTTTCACAAAAAGCCCCCCCATTCCCCCCCCCTTGGTTCGATTTTGCCCATTAACAAACTTGACCGAGATTTTATGACCCTTGATTTTATGTATCAGTTTGGAAGAGATTTATGCAGAATTTTTCCAGTTACCGTGGTCAGAAAAAAGTGACATAGACAGATAGATAGAATAGATAGATAGATAGATAGATAGATAGATAAAGTTTTGAACTGGGGGTGGTTTTGGGTTCTGGGAGTCATGATCGGCGTAGATCTGCAAAAATTTTTCAAAATTTCCAACTTAGGTGAGAATGTAATAGGTAGTATTTCTTACGAAATCTACCTAATACGAAGGTTGGCAATATGTTTTTGTTCATGTCAGAATGATTCATTCTAATGACAAAATCATTCATTATGCCTATCACTACAATCACTTGATAAATAGCTTAATGAAGAAACTAATACTCTTCGTAGGCGAGAAAACTAATACTCTTCGTACATCAAAGGAACTTCATTTGTAATAATATGTTAAAGAATCTACTTATGAATCATTTTAACATTGTGTAAAATACACTATCATATTAACCTTATATTTTCTTCTTTTTTGGTTGAATCCCGTAATTTATTAGTTTCTTTTATTAGAATCAATTTTACTTTATATAGACTTTTATTTAGCCTCATACAACACGATTATTTCACTTAAAACAACTGCTTTTCCACATCATAGTTATAATTTTAAAAAATCTGGATTAAGAGAATTTGAGAATTAAAGTTTTGTAATGACTGTTCTTTAACCCTTAATTGCACAATGATGTAAATTTCCATCACTTTTTATTTAACTTTTAATAAATAAATCAACTTCTTCGCCACCACTATATTTATATAGAAATATTAATCGAGTAAATTCCCCGTGAACTATGTTGTTGAACAAAGTTAAAAATCTATCTTAAAATTTCTGGTGTCTAATATTTAATATATGTATAAAAAAACACAATTGTAAAAGAAAAACTCATGCAAAAGAAGAGTTAAACCTGCAACGTATGGTTTTGCTTTGATCAACTACATATCTCTTTCTTTCTCATGTATCAAATGAAGGTTATTTTCTCCAGTAAATGCATTTAGCATACATTTCTATACTTTCGTATTTCACGACTTAACGGTAGAGAATGGTCACAGATTGCAATGCGCGGCTGATGTGATCGATTTTAAAATAAACTGCATCAATGATAAACTGCGTATGTTGAATTAAAATAAATGATGCATTTAAGACTTAAAAAGTTTCTCAATGATGGAACATGGCTTTTGTGTAATGCCTTTTCCCATTTCTCTATCTATCTTTCATTTCTCATTTCGTTTTTGTTGTTTCATTTTTTTATCCATAATTGCATAAATTGCACTGATTTTGATACACTGTAGCTACATTTTTAAGAGACATAAAAGAAAGCAAAAAAAGACGGGGTAAAAGCTATTATATGATGGCGAAAAAAATCTCTTTGAACAGGTGCATGAATTGCAATTTAAAAAAATATATACTATTTAGAAAAGCCTAATTCAATAATTCCGTGAATTCAAAATATATGTGATGCGTTTTACAATCTGAAGTGGAATCTAATCATAAGTGCTGAGAGAAAGAAAGAAATGAAGCATGAGAGAAGAAAAGTAAAACGAGAAAAGTTCACATAAAGTTTATTCAGTGAAAAATAGGAGGAAATTCTGAGTGCTAATCCTCCAAATATGAAGGTGTGTCGTTTTCTTAAACTGCGTACTTCCAAACTTCTGTCAATAGGGAAGAGGTTATTAAAATATAATAAAAATTAATGACTCTTTTTCTAAAGTATATTTAGTTATTGAAAATACGTGTAAAAGTTCTGTAATTGACGGCTTTTTTTTTTTTTTTTTTAAAGGCTTAATTTTTAGAGGATTCTTAATCATCTTAATTTTCTGAAGGACTCACTATGATTTTTTTTTTCCATATTGTCTGAAGATTAGTTTTGCACTAGAATTCCAGATCGTATTATAAAGATAAGCGAAAAAAATACAATAATAATAAAATATTATATTATCTCAGTAAAGAAAAAAAAAGATAAGATATTTGAGACTGTATGTTTCTTTAATACTTGTTTCATCCATGTCAATTTTTCAATGAGAATATAAATATCCAATGATATTGTCCTTTCATGAATAAATAAACCATACGTACAGTGTCTCACATAAGTGATGGGACACTTGTGCTTTACAAAAGGAAACTAATCAAATAAATTAAAAAAACATGTACACATTTTTTTGTGGGTGTGTTTCATACTTAAATTTAGTAAAGATTATTACGTAACATACATTTTTTCAAAATATTAAAATATTAATTTAATAAAAATACAAATGTTTAGAACGGAGCAAAAAATAGCTCACATAAGTGATGGGACACCATTATATATGCAACAAAAATCGTCTGAAATAAGCAATAAAAATATTTTTGGGGGTTTTATTTTTACTTAAAAGCAATTGGCAATAATTTATAAAATCGTCTGCAGTATTTCTCTCCAGTTTGTTTTGGAATTTTTGTGTGTTTTAGCTCTGTGTAGCCATGAATGCTAAACGAAAAGAAACTTCGCCTGAAATTCGAAAATTAGTTATTAATTTGCATATTGAACGTGGAAAATCTATTAGAAAAACTGCTGAAACAGTTAACTTGAGTCGTTCAACAGTTTTCAATATCATTAAACGATATAAAAAGAATCATATGATTCAGGATAAAAGAAGACCTGGCCGACCATCAAAGCTATCCAATGGAATAAAGCGAATTATCGTTCGAAATATTAAAAAAAATCCAAGAATTAGTGCTTCAAAAGTTGCTGCTGATTTACAAGCATTATATAGAATAATTGTTAATCCTGAGACTATTAGAAGGGTAATTCGATCTGCTGGATATCACGGTAGAGTAGCCAGGAAAAAATTCTTCGTAAGTGAAAAGAATAGAAAACTCAGACTAGCTTTCGCAAAATCCAACATAAATAAGAATTCTGATTACTGGAATAAAGTTATATTTGCTGATGAAAGTAAATTTAATATACAGTGTCTCACAAAAGTGATGGGACACTTGTGCTTTATAAAAAGAAACTGCAATAAAATAAATAAACAAACATGTGCAAAAATTTTTTGGGTGTGTTTCATATTTAAAGTTAGTAACAATTATTACATAACATACATTTTGTCAAAATATTAAAATATTAATTTAGTAAAAATACAATTGTTCAGAACGGAGCAAAAAATGGCTCACATAAGTGATGGGACACTTACTTTTCCATCAAATATTTATCCACAAATTTTACTTTTTAAAAGGTTTTAATATTTTGTTGGATTTCCTTTTACTTTTAAAACATGATTTAATCTTTTTGGGATGGATTCGACTATTTTTTTTGTGATTTCTGGAGTGATTTTACCCCATTCTTCTTGAAGCACCGATTTTAGTTGTTGTTTTGAAGAAATGGTGTGTTTGCGAATTCTTGATTCCAATTCTTGCCAAATATTCTCTATGGGATTTAAGTCTGGAGATTGTGGTGGTGTTTTTATTATTTCAGGACAGTTATATAGCAGCCAGAGTCTAACGTTCAGAGCAGTGTGCTTGGGGTCATTGTCCTGGTAGAATTTAAAATCGTTATGAAGGTTCAATTTTCGTGCTGAAGATTTCAAATTTTGCTTTAAAATATCAATATACTTGTACTGATCCATTATACTGTCAATAAAAACAAGATTACCAACTCCAGCGGACGACATACACCCCCATACCATAACTCCTCCTCCACCATGTTTTACTGTTGGTACCAAGTTCTGTTTGCGAAGTTCTTCCCTGGGTTTTCTCCACACCAAGATTCTACCGTCAGAACGAAATATATTAAATTTACTCTCATCAGCAAATATAACTTTATTCCAGTAATCAGAATTCTTATTTATGTTGGATTTTGCGAAAGCTAGTCTGAGTTTTCTATTCTTTTCACTTACGAAGAATTTTTTCCTGGCTACTCTACCGTGATATCCAGCAGATCGAATTACCCTTCTAATAGTTTCAGGATTAACAATTATTCCATATAATGCTTGTAAATCAGCAGCAACTTTTGAAGCACTAATTCTTGGATTTTTTTTAATATTTCGAACGATAATTCGCTTTATTCCATTGGATAGCTTTGATGGTCAGCCAGGTCTTCTTTTATCCTGAATCATATGATTCTTTTTATATCGTTTAATGATATTGAAAACTGTTGAACGACTCAAGTTAACTGTTTCAGCAGTTTTTCTAATAGATTTTCCACGTTCAATATGCAAATTAATAACTAATTTTCGAATTTCAGGCGAAGTTTCTTTTCGTTTAGCATTCATGACTACACAGAGCTAAAAAACACAAAAATTCCAAAACAAACTGGAGAGAAATACTGCAGACGATTTTATAAATTATTGCCAATTGCTTTTAAGTAAAAATAAAACCCCAAAAAATATTTTTATTGCTTATTTCAGGCGATTTTTGTTGCATATATAATGGTGTCCCATCACTTATGTGAGCTATTTTTTGCTCCGTTCTAAACATTTGTATTTTTATTAAATTAATATTTTAATATTTTGACAAAATGTATGTTATGTAATAATCTTTACTAAATTTAAGTATGAAACACACCCACAAAAAAAATGTGTACATGTTTTTTTAATTTATTTGATTAGTTTCCTTTTGTAAAGCACAAGTGTCCCATCACTTATGTGAGACACTGTATTTGGTTCTGACGGTAGAATCTTGGTGTGGAGAAAACCCAGGGAAGAATTTCGCAAACAGAACTTGGTACCAACAGTAAAACATGGTGGAGGAGGAGTTATGGTATGGGGGTGTATGTCGTCCGCTGGAGTTGGTAATCTTGTTTTTATTGACAGTATAATGGATCAGTACAAGTATATTGATATTTTAAAGCAAAATTTGAAATCTTCAGCACGAAAATTGAACCTTCATAACGATTTTAAATTCTACCAGGACAATGACCCCAAGCACACTGCTCTGAACGTTAGACTCTGGCTCCTATATAACTGTCCTGAAATAATAAAAACACCATCACAATCTCCAGACTTAAATCAGATAGAGAATATTTGGCAAGAATTGGAATCAAGAATTCGCAAACACACCATTTCTTCAAAACAACAACTAAAATCGGTGCTTCAAGAAGAATGGGGTAAAATCACTCCAGAAATCACAAAAAAAATTAGTCGAATCCATCCCAAAAAGATTAAATCATGTTTTAAAAGTAAAAGGAAATCCAACAAAATATTAAAACCTTTTAAAAAGTAAAATTTTTGGATAAATATTTGATGGAAAAGTAAGTGTCCCATCACTTATGTGAGCCCTTTTTTGCTCCGTTCTGAACAATTGTATTTTTACTAAATTAATATTTTAATATTTTGACAAAATGTATGTTATGTAATAATTGTTACTAACTTTAAATATGAAACACACCCAAAATATTTTTGCACATGTTTGTTTATTTATTTTATTGCAGCTTCTTTTTATAAAGCACAAGTGTCCCATCACTTTTGTGAGACACTGTATTTATTACGCTCCAAAAATTTTAAGGCGGGTTTTTAAAATGTATCAATGCTTACCATGTAATATTTACGCTTTGAATCAATGTTGAAGACTGTAGAAATAATAAGTTTTCGAAAATTTCGATTAAATAGAAAAATAAGTTAGTGAGATGAAAATAAAACGCATGCTCATCTTATTTACTTAAGAATTTCTTAAACAAAATTTTAAAATAAATTCAATTAGTTATTAAAATGTTACACCTCATTATAGTTAACAGTAAATTTAAAAAGTGTATTTTACTTTGCCTTTATTTTTTTTTTTAAACCAACTGATATAATACATTCTCTCTCTGTCTTTTTTTTTTTTTTTTTTTTTTTTTTTTTTATATATATATATATAAACTATATATTACACTTTTGAAATTTAAGATGCTTCCTCGATAGGAGAACATTTACAATTACAATAAATGACATATACCTTTAAAAAGAATCAAAGCAGAAAACTTAATCGTATAATACATTCAAAAATCAAATTACAAAAGGCAGAAAAAAAACGCATAGTAAAAAAAAAAAAAAAAAAAAAAAAAAAAGAAGAAGAAGAAGAAGCAAGAAAAGAAAATCTTTACATCTTGTTCAGGGATTTAAAGCCATTCTTTCTATAGTCCATTACTTTATTGAGATAAAAATTGACATCAAGATTTTTTTCTTATTTCATTTTTTCAATGTTCTACAATCCAATATTTTCGTCATGACCTTTTGTTTTCCATCATAACAAACGTGTAGAGGTATTTATTCTATGTACTCATGGACACGAAAGTACAGAACACAGGCGGACATATAAATTTAATCATACTGAACAAAATCAGGCACCGGAAAGATGTCTATTTCCTCCGCTGAATTAATGAATGAATGAATAGGTCACGTTTCATACAGTGCACAAGGTTACCATGCCTTCGCGTTGATGCCTTCGAATGTGACGTCACTGTGACGAAAACAAATAGAAGAGAGAAAATGGAATTTACATGGCCATTCATTAAATACCAACGGCGGTTGGTGTCCGACGTGTTTAGTTACAGGAAGGGCACTGTTTTATTCAAAAGATTATGGGAAATGCAGTTTAAATAAACTTTATAATGAAGTCCTTATATATATATATATATATTTACAACTTATTCGAAAAGACGTACTTAAGTATGTATAATGTCAGTGGCGCAGCAATTAAAATTTACGGAAGGAGTTCAAGCAATAATTAAATAATAATAATAATAATAATAATAATTTGTATTACCAATAATTAATAAAAACTAACGAGTATAATTAATCGTTCAAATTAATTACATTGTTCAATAAATTTTAACAAACTTTATTTTCTTCAATAGGCTAAAAAAAAAGAAAATGTTATTAAATTTTTTCAATTTTTCTCCAATTTTAAGAAAATTTACTTTCAATATGAGTATTTGTATGTATAGAAATTACAATTAAAAGAAAAAAAATATTTGCGTTTAATCTACAAATTCAAACGTATGTTCTGTTTTGTTACATAAATAAAATATGTAACAAGAGAGTAGAAACAAATTTTACTTTGGTAATTTTGTTTATAAAGCCTTCCTGAAGTTCCATGCTAAATTTCATTTATGTTCATAAAACATCTCTTCATGTATCCTAAAAAATATTTAACACTGCTACTTTTCAATATTGTGATCATACTTTTCAGTTACTTAAGTGTGCATTTAATCAGTTATATTATTGAAAAATTCAAAATTTGTTTATCAAACATTCAGGAATATTCAGACTAAATTTCATTTATGTTTGTAAAAATGTATCTTTAATTTTTCTAAAAAAAAAAAAATAAATAATGCGGTATCTTTTCACTTTTGTAATTTTCCTTTTCATCTGCATAAATGTGCATTTCATGATATATTTTATTATTAAATTCAAAATTTTGTTTACAAGACCTTCATAAATTTCCATACTAAATTTTATTCCTGTTTGTAAGTTTCTCTTTAATTTTTTTCTAAAAATAATTAATGCTATAACTTTTCAATACTGTAATTTGTTTTTTTAGCTATGTAAGTGTTCATTTAATCATTTATTTTTATTACTAAATTCAAAATATTTTATATAAGACATTCATGAATTTTCATATTAAATTTATGTTTATGAAATTTCTCTTTCAATTTTTCGAAAAAATATTTAACACTGAAATTTTTTTAATATAGTAATATTTCAAGTAAGCTATTTAAGTGTTGATTTAATCATTAATTATATTACTAAATTCAAATGACAAAATTTACATGTTTTATTGCATAACAGAGAAATGTATTAAAATTAGCATAGTTTTTCATTTTATTTTATTTATTGACAAAATCCGTGGATGGTGGAAACTTTTCAATGCCGTATTCTTTTTTAAGCATCCCCTAAAATATAAAAATCACCACTTCATAAAGAACCTTGTTGAACGGTTTTATCAATGCCCTAATCACGAAATAAATATTTTAAATATATTAGACAGAATATTTAAAATACTGAATCCCAGATAATTACGACAATAAAACTAGTCATTGGGTGCCACCGTAATACTTACCCATCATGGATATGCATAACATAAAATATGAAAATGAAACATGTGTAAGCTATTTATAAAATGCATTGCAATTCAAATAAAATCGTGGCTTGATGACGTCATAAACTTTAAAGGCTCGATTACTGAATTGCTTGAAAGAGGTTTTTCCTTATAACTCCAAAAATAATACTCCTATTAACTAACGGTTTATTGCATCTGATTAAGCTTCAAATTTCCAATTAAAATATACCTTTAAAGTGAAATTTGGACGAAATACAGGGTCATGAAAAATCGAAGAGTGTGGTAAATAGGATTCCAAATATCTCGGCAACTCATTATCCGATCGACTTCATGCTTTATGCAAAATTTGTTTTTTTATTGTCTTTTATATTTATTTCTTAAAATAAACAATTTCGAAAATTTTTATATACCTTTCATCAGAACGAATATTTCGAGAGTCCGAAAAAAATAGTTCCGGTTAATCCAAGTTATTGAAATGAAATAGGCTTCTTCCCATTATTACATACTAAGTACATACCAAATTGAAAGTCTCTATCTCAATTTTTTCGGGAGATAGAGCGTTTACAGACACACAGACACACAGACGGACGGCATTTTTTTTTTTCTAAAAATATGTTTTTCGGAATCTCCAGTGTCTGAAACGTGTAAATCCGTCAAAAAAAAAAAAAAAAAAAAAAAATTCAATTTTCAAAACGATTACAAGACTTACCCTATACTACGTATGATGGGTAAGTAATGAATGAGACAATAGGGTGTTAAGGAGGACAAAGCACCTCTGAAATAAAAAGTATTTCGAATGATAAAAATATTTCACAGTAGTAAAAAAGTTTTAGAATATCAGAGCATATAATCATATTTCCCGTTACAATTCATAATAATTATATCTTCTGAAACTACTTGAAATTTTACTCGCAGTAATAATTTTATGAAATAAATGAAACTTCGGTTTGGAAGTTTCAAATATTAAATAAAATAAGAGTTTAAACAACAACGGATAATTATGCATCAGGTATAGATTATGAAACATTTTTCAACAGTAAAAAAATATTGTTAGAAATTGCATTTTTATCTAATTATTTTATCTAGATATCTAATTTAAGACACACATAACTCAGTGAAAATTCATTTTCAGCGATTACAGAATGCGTGTGCATCCTGTCGTGCAGTCTTGTATATGATCTATAGAATTTATACATACTACGTGATACACTAAAAATTAGATAAGTTTAAAAATACATACCAAAGCGGAAAACGCACTTCTAACAATTATGGATCATAGTCAGTCCTGTAAAAGAATTTTGTGTGTGTGTGTATTTTTTGTGTGCACCCTGTAAATGAACTACAAATGCTTCGCACTCCATAACCTAAAGAAAACATGTAGCCATAGACCATAATGCACACACTTCATTTTCAATACAGAACATGACATTAGTAATCCTCAATAACATATAAAAATTACATGACAGTCCGAGTATATCCGAGTTAGAGCACGGACAGACAGACAAACAAACCGAATTAATAAACATTTTTAGAGACGCGCGCGCGCGAGAGAGAGAGAGAGAGAGAGAGAGAGTAATCACATTTTATAGTATTTCTTTATGTCCAGAAATATATTTTAAGAGATGAATCATGAAACACTGAAAAAATAAAAAAAAATTATTAAAATTATTATATTTTGGATGAGCTATAAAAATAGCAACTGACTATTTGTCCAAGCGTCCAAACGTGGCCTACATATTTATGACAATGTCAAAATAGTCCATAGTGAAATAAATAGAATTTTGTCGCTAATAACCTAAATTACCGTATTTATTCACGCATTTTACGCCCCCTTATTAAAATACTATAAATTGAAAGTTTTCGTAATGTGAATCCCACATTACCAGTTGGGGGTTATACCACTGGAAACTATTAAAAAATATACAGGATATCCTTTGTTATCGTTGTCCAATATATCTATAATTTCTAAACCGGTAATTTTAAGCGTACATTTCCAATTGAAAAAAAAATGTACAAATGTTACAAATGTTGTATTCCATCATAAAAGTCAATTACGTCAAAATAGTTATTTCTGTAAAAATTACGAAATGTAAGCTTCCATGCGCACTCAGGGAAAGTGAAATAATAATTTTAAAAAAATTCTCTGTACTCTAAGAACCAAAACGAAAGAAAAATTACATTGTTTTATGAAAAAAAAAAATTACTAAGTTAGGATGCATTGAATTGTATGAAATTTGAGCGTTTTATGCCACTAAAACAGCGTTTTTTGATTTTTAGTACCTAAAAACGCTGAAAATTCATGAAATTCAAAGTACGTACCTGGATAAGTTTTAATAGTTAAAGAAGAGATTTTTTTTTTCGTTTTACTTGTTAGAGCACAGATCATGTTTTTATTTTTAAATATAATTTATAGAACACAGGGGCCGTATAAAAATTTTAATTTCGCAACTTCTACAAAAATAACTATTTTGACGTAAATGGCTTTTAATATGATGGAATGCAATATTTAAATATTTTTTTCAACTGGAACTGTACCCTTAAAATTAACTTTAGGTATTAGCTATATTGTACAACGATTAGAGGACCATTCTGCATATATGTATCCATGCCACTAATATCATGCCACCAATGTACGTGTTACATGTTATGATATGTTAAACCAATAAGATACGAGTACTGTTTCCAAAACGCCCAATAAAAAATAATTATTTTTAAAGAAAAATCGAACTTTATACAGAACAGAATATTCAAATGCTATGTCAAAATAAATTGTTTAAATCCAATTTCATAACATTAAACCAGAAGAGGAAGAATTAATTATAAAGCATACTGCAAAATCTAAATATCTCGTATAAGGAAGTTTTGTACTAAAAATATATTGGAACAAAAAGAAGTCTCCTTGGACGCCCCATAGTGATTTGCATATTGAATGAATTACTGCAGATATAAATTTCAAGTAACGGAATCGGTGTAATCGATGGAGTAAAAAATCAAAATGCAGTTGAACCGAACGATGTCGAAGAAATTACCGTAGAAAAAGAAAATCAGATATCATAACAAAAGTTTAAACAAATTTAAAATGTATATTTCATCGAGAAAACTTCCAACAACAGCCTTAACTGATGTTGAAAAAATTCTTGTGACTGCCATGTATAACAAATTCTAAAAAATACATTTAACTAAATACTTACTTTGCGACTATTTAAGATTTATATATTTTGTTACAAAAAATTTAGGGGGTTTTTTATTACCATTATTACTTAATATGGGTATGCTGTTTTTTATGTTAATAAAAAAAAAAAGTTTGACATGCAAATCCGTAGTCCTTCTGTTAACGAAAATACAGTTATGCTTGCGTTGCTTACGAGATTTATGTTACTTTGACACAAAGAACTCCAATGCATTACAATCTATGGACGATAATTGCTAGAAGTGTGTGTCTCAACTGAGTTATGCGTTTCCAGCTGACAGATGAAACTGAAAATTTCGCAAGAATACTCTTGTAACATTTGAAAACGTTTTATAAACTTCGCTTGATGCAACATATTTCTTTCTTCTTCTTCTTCTTATAAGTTGGATAGTAAAATAATTTGTGAGGAAATTATACTTTCACTGAATTAATTTTTATTTATCCGATAAAAATAGGTAAAAAATAACTACTTTTTGAGAATTTATCGACCATAATTACTTCCTCCAGGAGTATAATACACCTTTCAGTAGAAAACAAGAATGAGAATATCAGGTTATTAAGAGTTAAATGAAAATAATTCTGAAAAAAAAAACTAATTGAGAAAAAAATAAAATAAAACTTCCCATCTTGTAATGTTTTTAAATTTTCCCGGAAATACTTCAGCCGGTTCTGGGATTTCTTGGTTTTGTTTTTTGAAGAGAAAACATTAGTTGTGGTTGAAGGAGCTCAATGAATAGAAATTGAAAGGAAAGAGTAGAAAATAAAATGAAATGAAATTGCGAAGGGTTGATCTACTGACGAATCTGAAAAGTTATCTGACAACTTTTGTATACGTATCGTATCACGAAAGACCTGTAAAAACACCCTTTCAGATTATACTTATATTCTTGAATTGTTGATTGTTTGTTTTGTTTGAGATATTTTAAATAGATTTTTTTTTACAATATTTGTTTAGAAATCTTAAAAGCTGTTTTTTTGGTCGAAAATCGATGTTATTTAATAAAGTAATTAATACATTACTAAGATATAACATGTTTCACCTTTATTTTTAACACTTCCCAACATAGCTGAAAGGTGTTTATGAATTCGGTTTGTCTGGCCTTCCGTCTGGTAATGTCTCAGTACTACTATACTCTAACTCTCGTAAATATACTCGAATTGCCATGTAATTTATAAATGTTATTGAACTTTACTGTGGCATGGTCGGTATTGAAAATGGAGTTTGTAGCATTTATAGTTTGTTTCGTATACAGGGACTTCAAAAGAATTCCGTTTCATTATGATCTATGGAAAAAAAAAAACACTTTGCAAAGTATTTTTAAGATGTTGCATTATTTGAAACGTATTTAAATTGATATTCGTCACTCAGGTATACTGGAAGATGCTTACTGTAGTGTGCTTTAGCATTTATCGTTCATGTACAGGGGTACACAAAATTATTCAGTTACAGTACTGTCTATGAACGACAATTGCTAGAAGTGCATTTTGCGGTCGCTGAAGGGGAGTATTTTGCAGTGTGCGTTTCCTAACTGAGCTAATTTTAGCATATTATGTAGTATATATATCAATCTGTAGATCACATACAGGGTTGCAGAAAAGAATTCGGATACTTTTCCGATTGTGGATGGTAATGGCTGAAATTGGGATTTCAACAAATGTGTTATGTGTTTTCCAAATTGTTTACTTAAATATCATCATTAAAAAAAAAAAAAAAAAAAAAAAAAAAAACAGAAAGAATAAAATAATGACAATCTGCATCCATTATTAAATAAATATGATAAAAAAAACTTTATGTTTCGATCAATAGGTGTAATGTTTAAAAATCAACATAGAGATAAACATCATGAAATTAGAATAAATTTAATATACACGTGTTTCAAACATTGGTAAAAGAAGATTTAAAACAAGAAGGGAGAAGAAGAATGAGAAACAGCAGCATACGTAAGTTATTGCAGTTTCTTTATAAAGTCTTGAAATGTCATACTCTAGCAATACCTAAATTTATTCCAGTAATCGTTTTCTGAAGTAAGTATACCGTATGTTGTAATTTATCACCTTCTCTTTTATTTTCATTTTGCTCTGGAAAAAGGAAGCCTTCTACTTTGAAATCAGTGCTCGATTAAGCCAAAGAGAGGCTTAGGGCCTAGTATACCCTCACACACACACGTTCTTCTATAGTATCACAAAAAAAATTAAACATTTCCAATGCCTTAGAATACATATGTATATAAGTACATATTTAAATAAATATATTTTCTGTTTTAAATCTTGCTTTACCTTAAGCACAAAATATTGATTATAAAATGTGCAAAGTCAAATCAGATTAAAAGTATCAGCTTTATGGAAACTGCATATCAAAATGTGTGTGTGGGGGGGGGGGGGGGGGGGGGCAAATCAGAGTACAGAGTATACAGTCCATGTTTTAAACGGGCCTTGTTTGTAATGTTGTTACATTTTCCCTGAAATAACTTCACCAAGATTTTTTGGTTTTGTTTTTTGAAAAAAAACTTTAGTTGTGGTTGAGTGAGTTTACTGAATAGAAAGAAATTGTAACGAAAAGATAAAATAAAATGAAATCGTGATGAGTTGAGCTACGGGTGAATCTGAAAAGTTATTTGAAAATATTTGTGTATGTATCATGGAAGAGTTCGAAAAACACTCTTTCAGATTAAATATCCTGAATTGCTAAATGTTTGAGATATTTTAAATACGTTTTTTACGATACTTGTTTAGAAACTACACAATCTGTTTATTTATTTATTTACTTATTTATTTATTTTGCTTTTGTAAAAACCAATGTTATTGAAATTAAAATAAAGCAATACATTACTATTATATAAAATACTGTGTCTTTTTTAAAAATTTTAACAGACTCTTTTTATCACGAATTCATGATACAGAACACTTCTTTGAAGAATTTCTCGTTGGAACAACATAAATAATGAAAAATAATTTTTAAAGTCCACAGTTCCCATTAAAAGAAAGGAAAAAAAATGTGCATTTATCCGAAAACTCTGCGCAAAAATTCATAAAATAATGACTAATATTTTCTTTCTTAAAATTTGGCAATAAAATAAAATAACTTGTGAGTAACGTATATTTTCACCGAATTGATCTTTATTTCTTCGATACAGAAATAAGGAAAAAAATAACTAGTTAAGTATTTATCGAAAATAACCACTTCCTTCAATGTCATAATTTATCTTTCAATAAAAAAAATAAGGGAGTATCTGACTATTAAGACTTTAGTGATAGTGATCCAGAAATAAACTTAATGGAAATAAATAGAGTCTCCCATTTTGTAATGTTTTTAAATTTCCACGGAAATAACTTTAGTCGATTCTGGGATTTCTTCGTTTAGTTTTTTGAACAGAAAACTTTAATTGTGGTTGAGTGAGCTCAATGAATAGAAATTGAAACGAAAAGGTAAAATAAAATGAAATCGTGAAGAGTTGATCTACGGACGAATCTGAAAAGTTATCTGACAACTTTTGTGTACGTATCACGGAAGAGCTCGAAAAACACTCTTTCAGATTAAATATATTCCTGAATTGTAGAATGTTTGTTTTGTTAGATTTTTTTTTACGATACTTGTTTGGAAGTCCCGAAAGCTTTTTTTTTTTTTCCCTGTCAAAAACCAATGTTATTTAAACTGGAAAAAGTAATACATTACTAAGATGCAAAATATTTCGCCTTTATTACTGGTTTTTAACTTTAACTTCTTTGTCATGAATTCACGTTACAGAGCACTTACTTAGAAGATAACACAAATAATAAAAAAACAATTTTTAAAGTCCATTGTCCCCATCAAAAGAAAGGGGGAAATGTGCATTTATCCGAATGTTATGCGCGAAGTTCATAAAATAAAAGATCTATTTGACTAAACATTTTATTTCTTGAAAATGAGTAATAAAATAAAGGTGATTCATATGTTCATGGGTTGAAGCAGACAAATCACGTAGAAGCAGAAAAATCAAACAAGTTAATTATAAAAGTATTTGCCATTGGCATCTATGACTCTCTGCCATTTATTAGATAACATGTGTATTTCATCCTTAAAAAATCCCTGACGGCTCGGCCTACAGGCACAGGTAGATTTCGAAGACGCAGACCGTGGGGCGCCTGTTTGTCGGGAATTGCGGAAGAAATGACCTTTTTGCGATGATGCTGCAGTTGGAACCGCCTACTTCGAAACCAAACTTGTTTGCAGGCGGAGCCAGCAAGGATTTTTTTTTTTTTTTTTTTTTTTTTTTTGCTATAAGAGTTGGTCCTATAAAAAACATGCCAATATAAAAGTTTTAGATAATACTAAGAGGATTTATAATAAATTTAAGCGGATTTGAAAGCTTGGGAATTGACGAAGTTATGAATTTTTTTCTTCAAAAACCTCCCTCCCCCCCCCCCCCCCTTAAGGCAATTTTTAATTATATCAAAAATCTGTCATACATAAATTTTCGGCCCTTTTTCTAGAAGTAATAATAACTTCAAACGGATTCGATACGTATCATAATTAAGAAATTATGGGCTTTTTCTGTTTTCACAAAAAGTCCCCCCCCCCCATCCCCCCCCCCTGGTTCGATTTTGCCCATTAACGAACTTGACCGAGATTTTATGCCCCTTGATTTTATGTATCAGTTTCGAAAAGAAGCGGGAGTTGGAACCGCCTACATCGAAAAATAACTTCTTTGCAAGCGGAGCCGGCAGGGATTTTTTTGTTTTTAATTTTTTTTGCTATAACGGTTGGTCCTATAAAAAACTTGTCAATATAAAAGTTTTAGATAATATTAAGAGGATTTATAATAAATTTAAGCGGATTTGAAATCTTGGGAATTGACGAAGTTCTGATTTTTTTTCTTCTAAAACCCCCCTTCCCTCCCCCACCCCCCTTAAGGCAATTTTTAATTATATCAAAAATCTGTCATACATAAGTTTTTGCCCCTGTTCCTAGAAGTAATAATAACTTTAAACGGATTCGATACGTATCATAATTAAGAAATTATGTTTTTTTTCTGTTTTCACAAAAAGCCCCCCCCCCCCCCTTGGTTCGATTTTGCCCATTAACAAACTTGACCGAGATTTTATGCCCCTTGATTTTATGTATCAGTTTTGAAAAGATGCGGGAGTTGGAACTGCCTACTTCGAAAAATAACTTGTTTGCAGGCGGAGCCGGCAGGGATTTTTTTTTTTTAATTTTTTTTTTTTTTTGCTATAACGGTTAGTCCTATAAAAAACTTGTCAATATAAAAGTTTTAGATAATACTAAGAGGATTAATAATAAATTTACGCGGATTTGAAATCTTGTGAATTGACGAAGCTATGATTTTTTTTCTTCTAAAACCCCCCTTTTTCCCCCCCTTGGGGCCATTTTTAATTATATCAAAAATCTGTCATACATAAATTTTCGGCCCTTTTCCTAGAAGTAATAAGAACTTTAAACGGATTCGATACGCATAAAAATAAAGAAATTACGAGGGTTTTTCTGTTTTCACAAAAAGCCCCCCCATTCCCCCCCCCCCCCTTGGTTCGATTTTGCCCATTAACGAACTTGACCGAGATTTTATGACCCTTGATTTTATGTATCAGTTTGGAAGAGATTTATGCAGAATTTTTCCAGTTATCGTGGTCAGAAAAAAGTGACATAGATAGATAGATAGATAGATAGATAGATAGATAGATAGATAAAGTTTTGAACTGTGGGTGGTTTTGGGTTCTGGGAGTCATGATCGGCGTAGATCTGCAAAAATTTTTCAAAATTTCCAACTTAGGTGAGAATGTAATAGGTAGTATTTCTTACGAAATCTACCTAAAAATAACTTAGCATTGGATGCTATAAAAGCATCAATGCAAAATCGCACCTGGGGCTCTGTGTGGAAGGATTGACCTGCGAGGATATATTGCAAGGATCACATGAAGTAGTAATCTATGGAAGCCAGGTCTTATGAATAAGCTGGATGGAATAAAACAACCTACGCAAATTCCAAAATTACGATTTTCATGGACGCAGCGACATGTCGCCGGGTGTTGTCTTGCAAGATCATATGTCGAATCATGATAATACATCGCGTAGTTCGGTGTTTGCTGTCTGAAATTGTTCACTATATCACTTAGTATTTACGGTTTCACCTGGTTTCACACACATGTAATAATAATAATAATAATAATAATAATAATAATAATAATAATAGCACCATGTGTATGTATCCCACCACACACAAAACTGTACTGTTTGACCTTTGACGTGGATGTTCTGGATGTGGCCGGTTGATCAGACAGGGTCTATCCATAGAACGTCTATCCTGCCCGTTTTTGGTTATACACTGCTCAAAACAATTAAAGGATATTGCAGTTTTAGGTGGATTTTGTATCTGGGAAACTTTTTAGCTGATTGATACATGGTCGACAGACTTAGTAGGTTATATGAGAATAAATTACACATGTTTGGCAGAAAAAAATGCATTTTATTGCGCATTTGTGTACAAAAGGAAAAAAACACAATTTGTGCATATGAGAAAAAAAGAATAAGAAAAGGTGTTTTCTTCAAAGAAAATCATTTTCAGTAGGGGGTATGGTTTCCACGGGCGGCCAGCAACGTTGAACACCTTTGAGGCATGGACTCAATGAGGCTATTAATGACGAGTTGGGGTATTCTGCCCCACTCTTCCAGAAGAGCTCTTTCCAGTTCTTGGAGAGTTTGTGGGGGTTGTTGGCGGCCAGAAACTCGTCTTCCTAGAGCGTCCCAAACGTGCTCGATTGGATTCATGTCTGGAGAACACGCTGGCCATTCCATTCGAACGATTCCTTCCTCGAAAAGGAAATCCTCCACCAGGTTTGCACGATGTGGTCTGCAGTTATCGTCCATTAAAATGAAGTTATCTCCGATTGCTGCAGCGTAAGGGACTACAATAGGTCTGAGGATCTCATCGCTATATCGGCGACCAGTCAGAGCTCCATCTCGAATGATGTAGAGGTCAGTGCGCCCGTCAATGAAGATGCCACCATACACCAACACTCCTCCACCGCCAAATCTGACACTTTCGTGCAAGAACGCAGGATTATTCCTACTGCCACGGTCCCTCCAGATGAAAATACGCCTATTATCCGGATGCACAGAAAAACGGGTCTCGTCAGAAAACAGAATATTGCTCCATTCATTTCTCCTCCAGTTGACATGCTCGGTTGCCCACTCCCTGCGGTCGCGACGATGCCTTGATGTTAATCTAACACATACCATCGGTCGGCGAGCATACAGACATACAGCATGGAGCCGGTTTCGGACAGTCTGAGTTGAAATCGTGGTGCCTGTAGCCGAGCGAAGGTGTTGTTGGAGAAGAGTAGCGTTCATGTTTCGGTGTCTCCGAGCTGTTAACGCTAAATACCGATCTTCATTGGGCGTTGTTGCCCGTCTACGACCTTGCCCTGGTCTTCGGCCTGCACATCCACTCTCCAAAAAACGGTTCCAGATCCTGGAAATGACACTTTGTGACACTCCAATGGCTTGCGCTACTTCGGCTTTGTGAGTTTGGCCCCCTTCTAACCTACCAAGAATTCTCCAAGCTTCTGAATCTGTCAAATGACTTCGCTGAGACATCGTACTCATCGAAACAAAGCAATCACTGAATGTCGATCATCCTTGTCTTCATTCTCTTTTATCCAGTTAAAAGTCAAATTTCATTCGCTGCCGCTGAAGCGACGTTTTTGACGTCGAACTCAAAATTTGCATACTCCACAGTTTGAAAACCAGAAAAATTTGCATTTGTGATTCTCTTCTTCTATTTTCGGCAAAAAAATTTCATTTATATCTATTTTATATAAAACTTCAAATATCCTTTAATTGTTTTGAGCAGTATAGTTCACAGTGCATACATTTTTCGTTGCATGTCACTATACATGACAAGAAAGGTCTTTCGTCGGTGACGTGCCAGTTTGACAAACTTCGCATTTTTTTCACACCATTGTTTGATGAAATTCGCAATTATTTTCTTCGTGTAATCCGCGATCGTTTGATGATATTCACGACTTCTTCTTCTTCTTTTTTTTTTTTTTTTTTGCACGTTTAACGAAATTTATTATTTTTTTTTTCCATGAACGATTGTCTAAATTCACGATATTTTTCAGTAACAGATTGACGGAATTCGCTATTTGTTTCCACTGTATTTTGATGAAATTAATTTCATCAAAATATAGTGGAATAATCAAATATCATCAAGACATCAAAATACAGTCGCTAATTCGAGACAGATTGATGAAATTTGCGATTATTTTTTGTGACCAACTGACGAATTGATGTTGCGGAGTTTTGCAAAAAATAAATAATTCGCAGAATTCCACGAAAATTTAAAAAAATATTTTTCAAACTTTCGGAAACTTTAGAAGCAATGTAACTATTTCCTGTAGATGACCATAGAAGTTGGTCGAAACGTTGATATTTTTAATTTGATTTTAATGTATGTATAAGTTTTAAATTTGATATTTGTATACACCATTTAGTAAATTTGTGATATTTTATACTCACGTCTTTAATGTAGTACTGTTTCATGGTGTAATCGTCCAGCATTTATATTAACAAAAAAGTTTTTTTGAAATTTTGGACAGGTCAAAGCATTGCCGGTGTTACTCCTTAATTTATTTTATTACTTCATTTTAAACTTAATTTTAGTTGGTTTTTATTCTATCGTGTACAAACCAAGAGATTTATTTTTTTCTTTTTATTCGTTTCCATTGAAACTATTTATATGAAAGTTTACAGGGTACGTACAGTTCTACCACAATTTTCGTTTAGAAATTTTTCTTCTTATTTAATATCAGAAAAAATATTTCAAATTATGCGTTGAAGGTAGAATGCATTTGTATATTTAAAATATCTCCTCAGGAAATTAATATTTTAAACTTCTGTTTTCTGTGTACACTTCTTAAATGATCTTTCTTTTTCCAGTTGTCAAAATTTCTCTAAAATATGTACTTGATTTTATGTGAAGTGTTAAAATTTTATTCAGTTTCGCTAAAATTTTAATACATAAAATTATAAATTAAGTACATATTTTAGAAATATTTCGGTAACTAAGAAAAAACGAGACATTCTTTAAGAACAGTACAAAGAAAACAGAAGTTAAAAATATCAATTATACCCTGAGGAGATATTTAAAAAATAGGAATGCATCCTACGCCCCATAGCATTAACATTAACGAAGGGAGCAAAATATTAGGGTATTTTCAATGATATATATACAAAATGTCTATTTCAACAAAAATAGTTATGGCAGTATTATTAAAAAAATATATGACTGTTTCTATTTTTTTTTCTTCTAACTTCTGAACATTAAACAAAAACCCAGATGGCAGATAGTCTTGTATAAATCTTCTCTTGGCATATATTTAACCTTAGAGCAGCATTAGAAAGCCTTATTTTGAGTTGACATGTTATCTGGGACGTGTTTAAATACATTTTTAGGTATTAAATTTTACCAACAGAAAATCGGTAATGAATATATTTTTTTCAATGTTGGTACTTCATGGTACCATTTATATTATAACGCTTATGTAATCTACGATTAATACCAATAGTTCAAAAGTGAAAGATACATTTAATGCAGGGGCGCTATTTGTAGGCGGCTATGTGGGAGAAATTGCCCCACCAAGGAATTTGATATTTTAAAGTGTATCAACTGTCACACATCAGATTTTTTTTTAATCTGAAATTGCACAAAAGCTAAAATAATTTGTCATATTTGATTATATAAAATATAATCATTAGTATTAAATAAACACTTTAAACCAAGATATTAATAAATGCCAATAATGCTTGCTAAAGCTATTGCAACTTTCTCAAATTGAAGCACATTTAGAAATAATGAGTACTTTGGTTATTTTTATAAACAAATGTGAGAATAAAGCTGTATCAGTTGCTTCTCAGCTGTGCGCAACAATTTTTTTTTTTTTTTTTTTTTAAATTGTCCCCCGCCTCTCAAAAAAGTTTTGAAATGGCGCCCTTATAAAGTGGATGATTTCAAATGGGCGAACGGGAATTATGCGGAAAACTGGGTAAAGTAACATATTAAGATTTCTTTCATACGTTCAACTTTTTCATTCAAAATTAATTGATGAATTCAATAAAAATTTAATTACATTTTCACTATTTAAATATCTATTTAAAATCTTTAGATGAAAAAAGTGTTACAAATGCACCATAACCTGCACACTGTAAAAGAAAAGTAATAAAATTGTAAGCAAATATTATATAGATTTTCTAAGAAAGTACTATTTAGAAAATGTATTTTATAATACAGTAAAGCCTGTTCATACCGGAATCCTACTATAAACAACAACAAAAAAAAAATCCTGGTTCTGCCAAAAAAATGACCATGCAATTTTATCTTCTAAAATGAAAATAATCTGTCTAAAACGGAATTTTTTACTTTTTTTTTTCGTTTCTGTCTAAGCAGGTGTTATTGTATCATACTTATGGTGGGGGGGTCCGCATTGGAATTATTACCGGGGCCAAGGGCCCCTCTGTACGGCCCTGGCTGCAGAAATCCCTTCCAGAAAAAAAATGTCTGAGTTCAACATTGAGTTCTACTGAAAATCAATTACTTGAAACATACAACGAACGTTTGAAAATTATATATTTTCTTAGTTCCATAGATCAACTAAATACGTTTAACTATTGAAAATTACGCATAAAACAGAAAATCATTCACATTTTTTTACATTAAGGAGTGGTTCTTCTTACGCAATATCGAAATCAATATAGGGAATTTTAGAGTTATCCTATCCAAATATAGAAATCAAATGTTGTCATGCAACCTCTTAAACTTTGTCGAATACGCAACTTACCTCGTATATTAAACTTCATATCAGATGGCAGCACTTCACAAAAACATTACGAATGACGGAGGGTTACCATATTTGGCAATTTTACGCTTTACATCTTTATTATCCTGAGTTTGAAAATACGGAAAATAGTTGACCTTGGTTTTTTTTATTTTTTCCACTTCAAAGGATTCTGTGATTTTAATACAGATCGGTAAAATAAGTAGGAAGAAAAGCATTTATTTCCATTTAGTATCTTTCCCAACAAGTTTTCCAGCTAGAAGATATTTTTAAAGAAATTTTGTAAGATAAGAATCTCATACTAAGTAATTGTTAAATTAGGAGTCTGTTTTTCGTTTCATTATTTTTATAAAACATTAAATATTTTTAACGTTAGCGAAATCAGAAAAAGAAAAAAAAAAAAAAAGTTTCTGATCAAAGCACTATTTAGAAAGTTATAATTCTTATTAATATTATAAATAATTTTGCCGGTTAAATATTCATTTCTATATATATATTCCTTAAATAAACAAGAAAGAAGAAAACTGTCTTCGAGGCAGATTTTATTTATGTGCTACGTTTGTTAACACATATAAATACTTTTTATTTTTAAATTACCTTTAATTTTAAATATTCTTTAAGATTCTTTTGTAGGTACCTATTATAAGTGACAAGCTACAAAATTTACCTAACTATGAAATTTTATGGTTTTAGGACCAAAAATTGAGGCTTAGAGTTAATATGTGTGTCATTGTTAATTACACGATTTATTTTATTTATTTATTTTTTACTTGACTGACAAATATCGCAATAACTGTATAACTAAGCATTATATAACAAGTTGGAAATTGTACGTCAAATGTGACAAATGAGGTGCGTTCGTACTATAACTAGTTTTATTTTTAAAAAATCCTCGTTATTATTTCAGTGAAATGAATTATATCATCTGTTATTATGATATGATTAATTTCCGTAATAAAATAAGTACATTTTAAGTTGGCAACATTTTATCTTTTGTTGACATTTACTGAAAATTCCAATGGGAAACTTAAGCATAGCTCTGAAAATTTCAGAACTTGAAATCCATATTTAGACTCCTTTTCCATTTAATATCTATTTCTCCGGAAACATCTATCCAAAAAACTGTAGGTAGATTATATGATTGCTATAATTAAGCAATTTGAGTATGCAAATTCGGTTTTTAAATTCAGTAATATGGAAATAATATGACTCCATCTTAAATATGACGTAATCACCATGGCAACCTAGAATCATTACCTATCATGGGATATCATTGAATTAATTACGTATGATATGGATTTAATAGAATGAAGGAAACTTTTATTATAATCTTTTTAAGTTTTGATTCGATTTTCATAAAATATTAAATGACTCGACGAAATTCTGCAACGATTATATATATTAAATTTAAAACCATTCGGTCGGATAGTTTTGCGCTGTTATATGCGGACAGACGGACGGACCAGATGGCGACTATAGGTGCTATACGTATTTATATAGTTACGAACGGACCTAAAAAGACGTTCAACATAGTAAAATCTTCCGAGAAATAATAATTCGTTTGGGTCTGGCGTCCTATTAATAGGACATGGCTTTTCAATGAGTTATTTTGTCTTAACAATTAATTTTGTCATTTATCTGCATTATCAGTAGTATTCTCTAGATATACTGTTATTATCAGTAGTATTTATTGATAGTATATGTCTTACACATTTATTATTACGACTTCATTTATTTTTCAGCATTTAGTAATAATGATAAAAGTTTGCTTAATTATCTTTACACTGTTCGCAATTATTTTATTTCAAAGATATGTTTCACACTTTAAATTTAAAATAGAGGCTACTTTTCCGAACGAATAATTTATGATAAAATATATAAAATACTAGAAAGTAGTTGTTATGTCTGTTTAACCCTGTTGAATACAACATTTTCCAAAAGTCTTCAAGAATTCTACCTTTAGCCTACTATTGTATTATGAATAGAATTCAAAATAAATAATATTTCTTAGATTTCAGAAAATGATATATTCCTTAAATTTCAGGATAACATAACTTTGTGATTATCTACTTTTAATATTATTAGAATACAATAGTAATTTTTTCCCAAAATTAAAAAAAAAAAAAAAAAAAAAAAAAGAGAGAGAGAACTCAAAATTACTTAACTAACAGTGCAAGTAAGTACCTTTGAAATTCGTTGAGTAGAAGATAAGTTATGAATTTTGTAATTTTTCTGTGATCGGGATCCAGTACATGTAACTGATATAGCAAATTTTTCCAGTGGCGCAGAGAGGAGGTGGTTATGTCCTTGCTACTATAAGTCAAGTACATTTATACATTTGTATGGAAATTTTTTTTTCTTTTGTGGGAATGAAAAATTAACACTGCTGAAAACAATTCGCAAGTGTATACTGATTTAAAATTGTCTTTTTTAAGATTCATGGTTTCATATCCCCCTCAAGGAAATTTTCCATGTAAAAATAATGCAATCTCTGTCTCAATTAGGTGTAGAAAATTGACCTAATCTGCTCTCCCCAAATTAATGTTCTCAATGGAACGATCTTTTTTTTATCATTTTCAACGCGACAATATAGGAAATTACATAACTATTCCGTTATTGCTACGATCCTGTTATATTTTAATACCGTTTCATCTGCAAACAAACATTATTCATATAGCTTTGTCATTCTAAGCTTTAAATTCATTAAACGACTTTTAGCTTTTGGTCACGATCTATTTTAAAGACTTCTTTAAAACATTAATCTGACCCTAAAACGAGTACGTGCATCGATTTTATGTAGTAAAGTGACTAAATATTAAATTATCGATTTTTTTCCCCTCCACTCTTATAAACTAAATTTGTCATTTACCGAAAGTGAAGTACATATAAAACATTTTAATGATGCGAGTTTCTTCAACATATGCTTCAAAATAAAGACTTCCGTTTAATTGAACTAGTATGTTGTGGCCAACACAAAACTTTCTTTTACATAAATCAAATCAATTAAATGATTTAAACAGTACAAGAAATTACATCGATTTAGAAAATTACACACACACACACATATATACACTGCAAAAAATAACTGTTGATTTTACAGGATAAAACTGGCAGCTGGGTGCCAGTTTTATACTGTAAAATCAACAGTTATTTTTTGCAGTGTATATATAGTATTCTATATACACCTTAATACCTACTTACACAGAAAAAAAAACAATTTGGGTCGAAAGATTCTTGGATTTTTTTTTTTTTTTTTTTTTTTTTGAAAATGGGTATTTAACAGTGTCCAAAATGGATACACCAGTGGTAATCAAAACAGTCATGGCCCAATTTGGGCACATACCTAAGAATCTTTCGACCCAAATAGGGTTTTATTTTTTTCTGTGTATCTTTAAAAGAATTAGAGATTTGATCAATTATGTTGCTTGAACTTGTTTGTTGTATTTTGAATTCTAAGGTATATTTATACACTTAAAAAAAAAAAAAATTGATTTTACAGTATAATACTGGCATCCCAGCTGCCAGTATTATACAGTAAAATTAACAGTAATAAACAGTAAAATAAGCAGTAATACACTGCCGCGCCTGTGCAGTTTCATTCCATTCGGAGTATTAGTTCTTAAGTTACAGCACCTATAAAGTCAGTGTAACACATAGATAGTCATAAGCCCCTAAATATTTAAATTATATATAGAACATTCTAGAAAAACGTGTAAATCCATCACAAACAATATCATCATAGTCAAAAGTTCTCACGTTTCCAATAATTCTTTTCATTAATATAGAAGAAAATAATAAAATAAAACAATCAATAGTGAAACTAGTCATTGGGGGCCACCCTAATACTTACCCATCATGGATACACTTAATATAAAATATGAAAATAAAACGTGTGTAAACTATTTATAAAATGCATTGCAATTCGAATAAAATCGTGGCTTGATGACGTTATAAACTTTAAATGCTCTATTACTGAATTGCGTAAAAAAAACATCCTTATAACTCCAAAATTGATAATCCTATTAACTAAAGGTTTACTGCGTCGTATTACGCGTCTCATTTCCAATTAAATTATATCTTTGAATTGGAATTTGGATTAAATACAGGGTCATGAAAAATCGATGTATGTAGAAAATATGATTACAAATATCTCGGCAACTCATTATTTGATCGACTTCATTCTTTGTTCAAAATCTGTTTTTTTATTGTCTTTCATATTCACTCCTTAAAATAAACAATTTCAAAAAATTTTATGTACCTTTTATCAGAAGGAATATTTCGAGAGTGCGAAAAAAAATAGTTCCGGATAATCGAGATTACTGAAACTCAATAAGATTTTTCCCATTATTACATACTAAGTACACACCAAATTTCAGGTCTCTAATATCTCAATTTGTTCGGGAGATAAGAGCGTTTACAGACACACAGACAGACGGACGGCAATTTTTTTTTTTTCTAAAAATATGTTTTTCGGAATCTCCAGTGTCTGAAACGTGTAAATCCGTCAAAAAAAATTATTTCGATTTTCAAAACGATTACAAGACTTACCCTATACTACGTATGATGGATAAGTAATTGAAATGAAACCAAAACAATAAAAGGTTTGTGTTCTAATGTTTTAATTATTCTTTTTTTCTTCTTATTTTTGGAAATTTCTAAAACGAAATCTGTAGTCACCGGTAAAATACAGCTAATTCGCCAATGCTAGAACTTCGAAAATAGCAGTAAAGTTTGGGAAAACGATATCGCTAAAAATAAAATTAAGTGAACGACCGCCACTCACTCGTACCAAGGTCGATGAGTTCAGCTTATTGATAAGTTTCAGATCCTTATCTTCCTGTATATACTATCCGATTTCCAGAATTAAAATTATCAGTACTTAATATTTATTTAATAAATTCAATTCCGATATTCAAGACATAACGATATCATAACCATGCGTTCAGCATAGATTATGAAACACTTTCCAACACATTCACATTTCTGAAACAAAACTTCACAGTTTATTAATTTAAAAGACGATGTCGAAATAAACAATTTGGAAAACACATAACGCATTTGACAACTCAATTTCTGCAATTACTATCGATTGTCGGAAAAATATTTGTACAACCCTCTATATGATCTATGGATTTATAACTAAATAGTATGCTAAAAGTTAGTTCAGTTAAACGCACAGCACAGTTCAAAATTCACATTCAGCAATTTCCATCAATAAAGGAAATGTACTTTAACTTTTAGAACTTTTGTGCAGACCTGTATATGATCTATAGGATTTATACACACCACGTAATAGGCAAAAAAAAAAAAAAAGGGTTAAATTTAAAAACGCGTATCACAACTGAAAACGCAGTTCCAGCAATTATTGTTCATAAGCAGTAAGTACGGTAGCCAATTTCTTTTGTGTGTCCCTGTAAATGAACGATGAATTTTATGTATATCCTATTCTACAGTAAGCGCCTTGTAGTACAACTCAGTGATTATATAAAAGTTTCAATATGTTTAAAATAGTGTAATATCATTAAAACACACCGCAAACGATTTTTTCTCATAGACCGTAATGTAACGGAATTCTTTTGACTGCCCCTGTAAATTAGGGGTGCACAACCTTTATAAGAGGAGGGCCACTCACAAAAATGACTGGCTTGTCGAGGACCTCCATCCTACCCGTTCGAAGAAATTCGCAAATTTTACGCGCCCGATCGGTGAAATTCTCGATTTTTAAGCACCCGATCGGCGAAATTCTCGATTTTTGCGCGCCCAATCGGCTAAATTTATGATTTTTGCACACCCGATCGACGAAATTTACGACTTTTACGCGCTCGATCGGCGAAATTCGTGATTTTTACGCACCCGATCGTCGAAATTTACGATATTTACGCACCCGATAGTCGAAATTCACGATTTTTAAGCACCCGATCGTCGAAATTCATGATTTTTACGCACCCGGTCCTCGAAATTCATGACTTTTATGCGCCCGATCGACTAAATTCATGATGTTTTTCTGTGACCTATGGACAAAACTTGCAATTTTTTTCGCGATTAATAGGCGAAAGTTGCAATTTTTGGAGATGTTTTTGCATTTAAGGACCATCGCGGGCCACAGGTTGTGTATCCCTATACTGTAAACGACCCGTAAAGGCTACACACTTCACTTTCAATACCGAACATACCATAGTAAATCCCAATAACATATATCAATTGCATGACAATCCGACTATATAGACACAAGTTAAGAGCACGGACAGACAGACAGAAGACGGGCAGACAGACAAATCGAATCCATAAACACGTTTCAACTATGTTGAAATCGTGAAAAATGCAGCATAGAAGCGCCACCTGTTGAGTGATTTACACCAAAAACTAAACAGCACCAATTTATATCAAGGTCTAACTGAATCTAAAGCTTTATTAAATTCCGTGCATTAGTTCTTTAGATGAGCGCCCACAAAAGTTTTGTCACATACAAACAGACATATATTTTCTAAAAACAGTCAAATCGTGTTCAGGACCTTCTAAATCCGTCGAAAACCGGAAGTCGAATGTTTCATGATTCCAATACTTTCTTCTTGTAAAGATAGAAGAAAGTCACAAAAGAATCAACTTGATTTGATGCAAGGCCCAAGTTTGAAGTTGAGCCTATGCCTTTTTTCAAACTAGCCTAAATTTTGAGTTCCAAATTTAACACCATATAAAATTAGTATATAAAACTTTGGCCAAAATATCGTTATAATCATTCCCAAAAGTACAAGATCAAAGTAAATTTCAAAAACGAAGTTTCAATAATAACTGTGCACATCGATTCAGTTCACTTCCTTTCGAACGAACAATGACAAATTTTAAGGAGCACTCCAAACTCCATGAAACCTCATCAAGACAGAGTTGAATCGCACTTAACCACTAATCGATCCACTTCTAAATGCAAGCTCAAATTAACCCCGAAGTATTTTTCAAAATGTTGTAAAAGCTCAAGGGAATCGCCGGAGAGAATAATATCCATCTTTTTCAATAAAGAAAATTACCACAAATAATTTTTGTGTACCCGAGGAAAAAAAATTAATAAAAAAAAAATCAACCCAAGAAGAAAAATACACATTAACAAAAAAGTATACTTAAAAAAAAAAAAAAAAAAAAAAAAAAAATGCTAGATACTGAATAAAACTTTTGCCTCAACGGGTTTAATAATTTGAGATTTTTTGTGTGTCAGAGTGAGCACTTCTTTTCTTTTCCTATTTTCAGAGCATGTCACTTTTATTTATTATATGTTTTTTTTTTTTTTTTTTTTTTTTTTTTTTTTTTAATGCAATAATAAAATGTAACAGTCGAAAGTAGTGCAATTTTGAGATAATATAGAATTCGGACGTTTATTTTGGAGAAAATTTTAAAGAAAAAATAAGGAAACACAAATGAATAATGCAAGTAAAAAGACTTTAAAAGTTTTGATAAAGATGTTGAAAATTTTGTCTCTAGCTTGAGACTTTTAAAAAAAAAAAAAAAAAAATCAGTGTATCTGCGCTTTTTTTTTAATGATTTAATGTTTTTTTTTTCTCTTGTTTATCAATGTAATTTGTCACAAGTTCAATTTCGATGTAAAGCCTGGAGTGAAGAGTTTATTAAAAATTGTTAAGGTGTACAATTTATAGTAATCTTTTTTGAAGAACTATTTCGTTAAAAAATTAAATACTGCTATTATTTTTTTCAATTTCAAAAGATTTAAGTGCTTAAAGCGAAAAAAAACTAGTCGTTGTGGGCCACCGTAATACTTACCCATCATTGATATGCATAATGTAAAATATTAAAACAAAAATGTGTAAACTACTTATAAAATGCATAGCAATTCAAATAAAATCGTGGCTTGATGACGTCATAACTTTATAGGCTCGATTACTGAATTGCTTGAAAGAGGTTTTTCCTTATAACTCCAAAAATAATAATCCTATTAACTAGCGGTTTATTGCATCTGATTAAGCGTCAAATTTCCAATTAAAATATATCTTTGAAGTGAAATTTGGATGAAATACAGGGTCATGAAAAATCGAAGAGTGTGGAAAATAGGATTACAAATATCTCAGCAACTAATTATCCGATCGACTTCATGCTTTATGCAAAATTTATGTTTTTTTATTGTCTTTTATATTCATTTCTTAAAATAAACAATTTCGAAAATTTTTATATACCTTTTATCAGAACGAATATTTCGAGAGTCCGAAAAAAATAGATCCGGTTAATCGAGGTTATTGAAATGAAATAGGCTTCTTCCCATTATTACATACTAAGTACATACCAAATTGCAAGTGTCTATCTCAATTTTTTCGGGAGATAGAGCGTTTACAGACACACAGACACACACACAGACGGACGGCAAAATTTTTTTTCTAAAAATATATTTTTTGGAATCTCCAGTGTCTGAAACGTGTAAATCCGTCAAAAAAAAAATTTCGATTTTCAAAACGATTACAAGACTTACCCTATACTACGTATGATGGGGTAAGTAAAATGACAAAGTTGATGGTAGGAAAATTCGCCTTAATAGCCATATTGCATATATTTATTTATTTATTATGAAATATTTTTATATGAACATTAAATTAAAGAAAAAATCCGTAATCTGTAAATAAGTTTTAAAAAAATTAAGCATAAAAAAAATTAATAACAGAAGTCACAAGATTGAATTTATTGTGTAAAATCACTAATGCAATATGTAATAAATTTACACTCGCAAGCAAGAATATACTGAAAACATTTTTACATTATCATTAAATTAAAAAAAAAAAAAAACATAATATGTAAAGAAGTTGTAAACATTAATAACGAAATTAATTAATTATAGAACTTACATTAATTAGTTTTTATTAAGAGGAAACATTATAATGTACTGCGTTTTAAATTTAATTTGTCAGATAAACAAATACTGGAAAAATAACAGCAATAAATGAAAATACCACAACAATTTAACTGAGCTTTAAAAATTAACTGCAAAATTGTAAAAATTTGACTGTGTACTGTATAAAATAAAATTTTACTCTTATAGATAAGCGGATAAAGAAAAGATTTTAGTCTCCAAAATAAATGTAGAACCCATCATCTCTAATTAAGTTTTTGGATTGGAGGGGGGGGGGGGGTGCAGTTTTAACTTGACAGACTTAGAACAAAATACAGGATGTCCCATCAAGACCGACCAAACTCTGCACAGCCAGATTCCTTGTTTGGAGTACATAAAAAATGCTTAAAGAACTGTATATCTACTACCCATAGTTTTCCAGAAAATGCAAAAAAAAAATATGACGTCATATCCGGTGGAGGTGACGGATAGCGACAGCCATACTCACTAGCAGTTCGCAAGACATTACCATTACATTGACCGAAGATAAAATACATGTCGCAATATTCACAAACGGAATACATCATCCCCATTCGAAAATCACCAGTAGCTACTTAAGGCGAGCTCTAATAGTTACTAAGGCGAGCTCTAGTAGTTTCTAAGGCGAGCTCTAGTAGCTACTAGATGCAGCCTTTTAAACACGATTCAAACGATGGCTTGACGTCATTTTACGGCGCACGCATGATATACACTGTTAAAAATTTGCAGCAAACTGTCCAGTCATTTGACCGTTTTTTTAGAAAACAATTACATAACTGTCATTTAACTCTTTTCTGGACGTATTATTGCCCATATTATGGTCAGAATGAAGTTACATTACGGTTATATTACCATTTTCTATAAAAACGGTCAAATGACTGGACAATTTGCTGCAATTTTTTAACAGTGTATCCATATGTGCGGTGGATATTTTGCGCATTTTCGTCTGCAAACATATTCAAATACCGATGTTCATGTTTCCAATAAAGTTGTTTATACCTTGCACCGGATATGGCATCATACTTTTCTGTCGCCTTTTTCTGGAAAACTATTGAGTCGTAGAGGTATGGTTCTTTGGGTATTTTTTATGCACTCTAAGCGAGGAATCTGACTACAGATTTTGGGCGGTCTTGATGGGACATCTTGAATAATAAATTAATGTGGTTCTCCAATCCAAATTCGTAACTCTCTGACATTTTTCACGAATAAATTTGCAATCTTAAATGCACAAAATTTTCAGGTATTCATATTCGGATATTAAAGAATTGAATAGCGTTTCTCTATTTTCCAATAAAGACAAATATATTTCAGAAAGTGGTGCCAGAGTGGGTAGCTTAAGCCGGAAATCATTAGCTTATGATTTAAAGTATAGAACATTTATGGGAAAATGGAAAATATAATTCGATTACAAAACATTCTAACATTAATATCAATAAATGTCATGCATTTACATATAAAAATAAGCTCATGAATGTGTCAAAAAGTTTTGCGTTATTGAGCGGGAAAAAAATTGCGTTATTGAGAAAATAAAATTTTTGTGAATAGCGTAAAATACTTTAAAAACTCTTAGGGGGAAAAAAAACACGTTCTAAGTGAAAAGTTTTCACTGTTAATCGGCCGATAAGCGAATAGAAGACCAAACTAACTTATAAGAAATTTTCGAACAACAAATTTATGGACTCAAGCAAATAATAAGGCGCTATCAAGTTACCACAAACTCTTTTCCAAGCGTGAAAAAAAATATTTTTTTAAATAATAAAAAACTTGAGTAATAAAAATCCCACTGATAAGAAAATTGTCGCTCGGAAAAAAATTGCAACTAGCAGTTTAAAATATATTTAAAAATTTTTACGGATTTTTTTTTAAAATCTAGTTGTCAGGTAATTTATAGAATCTTTATTCTTATATATAAAATTCTATTTTTTTTTTTAAACAATGGTTTACCATTTTACTTTGAAAAGAAAGTAAAATGCATTAAAAGCAAAAGAATTCTATAGAATTGACAGACATTTATATATATTACTATATATAAAATAAACCTTCATAAAATATTTTATTGGTAGCACATCTTTAAATCGCAAAATCTTATCACAATACGCATTTTCCCTCTAGTAAATGATTATTTTGAAAATATTAAATCAAATGTTTAATTTAATTATTTTAATGATGAATTAAAAATTATTCCCTCTCTCTCTAAAACATTTTCCTAATGAATCATTTACTTTTTTCTTTTTATAATAATAGATCAAAGAAAGACTCAAAGAAAGCAAAAACTGGAAGTTGGCTTTTGATTACGTTGAACACATGAGTACATTGAACTGATGATTGCATAAATTTACAAATTTTGTAAAGAAATCATTCTAGATTTATTTTTAAAAAATTTAACACCAGAAAGTCTCTATAATCGCTAAATAATAAATAAGCACAATTTATTATTTATTGTTTTATTATAATTATACAAATGATGCAGCATATACTCAAAAAAGAAAAACTAAAAATTTAATGATGTTAAACAGTGAGTATATCTAGAAAACTATGTGCATATTTTGTGATGAGGTCACACGATATTTATTTTTTTTTTAAATCACAATACAGAATACATCAGAATATATATAATATATATATAATCCTTAAATAATAAATAAATTCCAACAACGCACGGGATCTGTAATAACTTTAAAAAAGAAAAAATTACTTTTCATTTACTCTTTTATATAATTCGGAGAATTATATAAAAGGATAAAATAATTTGAAATACATAACGGTAAAATAACCACAAATTTATTTGTGAATTTGTGTATGGATGAGACTATTTTTACAGCACCATGACAATGGACATCCTTTACGAGAAAATGCCGGCTTTTATTTAGACATAGCTATATTTACAGTTTATCTCGCCGGAAATAAAATTCGTGAAAGACTATCTACCAAAGAAAAAAATAATTCCTTAACGATCGTTAACGGTTAAATGATATAGAGTCAGTCATTAACAAAGTAATCACAAAGGTCTTATACGGTTTCCTTTTATAGTTTATGGCTCCTGGATAATAATATCCTTACTCAGGAAATCGATATTTTAAACATAATATTATCACTTGTATGTAGACACAAATGGGCAGTTTCCGAAAATTTTATGTGTTATTCCAAAAGCGAAAAGCATTTGTGAATATATTTTTATATAGGAGTATGAAAGTATATATTTCGGGATGTAAAAGATGAATTTTTCCTGACACACCGTTTTTCACAACTACTGGAATTTTTGGTTCTTTCGGATGTCATGGACTTTATAAATCAACTTTTTTATATTATTTTGATACGAATGACATTTTATTAGGATTTTTTTTAAATACCATTTATTTAACATCCAATGAAACAGGATCCAAGTTGAATCAACAAGAGACAGTTCTTCGAACTGCTTAATCTGATTTTCATTTTCGGATATCACATTGTGATGAACTAATATGTTGAAACTGCTTTACATAACGAGTTATTTTTTCTACATTTTTAGTCGTTAAATAAATAGCTTTGTTTTAAATTCACTTAAACACAAACTTGTTACAAGAAATACTAACGATATTTCTTATTAGAGGTCTGCATGGACCGGAATTATCAGGACCCAGACTTGGTCTCAGCTCGAGCAAAAATCAATGAAATGAAACCAGGCCCTATACAATTTCTACACAAAATGCCTATATTTCTTAATCAACATTATCCTGCAATGAAAATCCTTTTAAAAGAACACTCCATACATATTAATGCAAAGAAGTACAGCATTTTTCAGATTACATGTTATGAATCAACGAAGTAAGAAATTACGAGCATAACTTAATGATCATTTAGACTTTCAGACAATTACATTCAAATGAAGATTCTGTAATATTGTTTAGAAGGTAAGAAAAAATGGTTAAAATATCATATTTTTGAAATGGTATAAAGAAAGAAAAAGGTAGATTTTTAAAAATATTTCTCTTTAATCTGTTAACCGCTGCCCCCTGCCCCCCCCCCCCACACACACACAAAAAAAAAAAAAAAAAAAAAAAAAAAAATTCTATCCCGACATGGCTAAAAAATATAGAAGCCTATGCAAAAACCTGGCCCAGATCTGAAAAAACAAGTTGGAAATTGTACGTCAAACGTGACAAATGAGGTGCGTTCGTACTATAGCTAGTTATATAAATATTCAGATCTTGCTGATTTTTAATTCTGTGAAATGAATTATATCGTCTGCAGATTAATTTCTGTAATAAAATAAGTATCTCGGTCGCTTGACTATTAAACTTCGAAAGCTTCTATAACAAAAAAGCACCGATTTAAAAATAATAATAATAATAATAATAAATCAAATTTTTTAATAAATGTTTTTATTAATATTTTCTAAAGTTTGAATTCGATTTTTCTAAAATTTGAAATGTCTGGACAAAATTCTGTAAAGATAATATATTTAAAATTTCAAACCATTCGGTTGGGTAGTTTTTGCGTTGTTATATGCGGACGGACAGACAGGCGGACGGACCAGACAACGACAATAGGTGCTACGTATTTATATAATTACGAACGCACCTAAAGAGAGAGAGAGAGTAAGTCCAGGAACGTCCCTGCCGAAGTGTTCACAGAAAAGTACGCCCGTGCCCGATCCGGTCCGAGTCTAATAAAAAGATTGACCCAAACCCGTACAGACCCTTATTACCGATATGGATATATCCCCCCCGTCAACATTAATAAATATCTTTCTAAGATGAATTTTAAATATTGAATAAATAATACATAATTAAAATATCAAATTTATTCTAAAAGAAATGTTTAATAAACAATGCATTTTTGCAACTACTTTCAAGAAATTTATCGTTCAAGTACAATTTCCATGTTATACATTTTACAATTTTATGTTCATATAAAATTATCTTAGTTAAAAAATGTATTCATTTCATAATTCGACTTCTCGAAATTCGAAATTTTCAAATTTCCACTTTGAAAAAAGGATTATAAAGTAAATTTATAAATACTCTATATTTTCATTGATAAGATCTAAACAAGCAACTCTGCACATAATCGATAATCCTTTCAACCTTTATTATATACTCCAGGTAAATTAAATTACTCGTTATCAAATTATCTATTTTCGTTATAAAAATAACAATAATAAATATATTTTTTTTCTCTGATAAAATAAAAGATACTTTAATTTTACATTTTTTCCTCTTAAGTGCTATCAATATTTAGTAATATGCACAAAGAACTATCAATTAAATTATAACTTCTTTGTTTGTGCTTAAATTTTATTAATGCCGCAAACTTTTATAATAAATAAGAATGTGCATTAGAGTGCGTTTGCATAATAATATAACTTGTCTAAACATCTCAAGATGCATTCGTTTTTTATTGATTCCAAGACACGAATATTTGCTTTTTTTTTTTTTTTAATCCTTGCACAAAATAAGGACTAAGCGAAGGGAAAATTTAGGGATCAAAACCCTTTCCAGGCCAAGCTAAAACTGATACGATTAAAACAAAAACTCTTTTGTAACGATGAATAAATGATGTGTAAAAATAAAATCTGTAAATGTGAAAAGAAAATGTTTTAAAAAGTTTAGAATTGTCTATGAAATGTATTATATAGTATCTGAGTATTCATACACTGAAAAAAAAAAAAAAAAAAAAAAAAAAAAAAATGTTGATTTTACAGTATAATACTGGCATCCCAGCTGAACTATTATACTGTAAAATAATTTTATTATTATTATTATTATTATTATTTGCAGTGTACATAAGATGGAATTTTGAACTTAAAACCTGCCCTCCAATTCATCAAGAAACTGAAAAAAAAAAGTCTAAATAATTTATTAATCACAGTTTTTATGAATAATCTAAATTTAAAATTGTTCCAGAATATGCATCCTGATATAGCATTACAGTTTGGTGGAATAAATTACATTAAATACCGATATGGTAATTATTTTTGTGTCCTTCTAGAAAATGAATTATCTGTGCTCTAGATCTTGCCCATGAGTTACGTTTTATTGAATCGTAAATGAACCCTTTGCCTAAATAATTCAAGTACGTGTTGAGATGTTTTGCAGATTCTTCTGATTTTTTTTTCTTTTTTTTTACCATGCAGACATTTTTAACAGAACCAAAAGAAACGACTTTTAAAAAATTGTTCCTTTTACACAAGGAAGAGAACGAACTCCTCAAATAGTAAAAAGAAATGTGAAATTGAGCTATTTGTTGCTTCAAGAGCCTTCTTTATTTATCAAATCAAAGCCTTGAGATATCTTGGTAAACATATTTTTTTTTTCGCACGTGAAATTGTTAATTTATAAAAGTGCTTTCTTGTGAGTGTGTATGAGAAGAAAATTATTTCTTGAGATGCATGAGTAGAAAATTAAATATAGTTGTTTTCTGAGTTCCAAGTTCAGCAACATTTTTTTTTTAAACTAAGAAAAAAAATCTTAATAATGGTTACACCGGATCTTTTGCAAGCATCATATATGAGACAGTTATCGAGTTAAGCCTGTTTATGAATTTTCCTAACCATATAATTCCCAATTTTATTGTTATTATTATTATTATTGTTGTTGTTGTTATTATTTTCCCTCCTACTGGCGCTAAATTTTGAACAATACATGCAGAAGTCGTAGAAAAAAAAGGAAGAAAAAAGTAGAAGAATTCATCTTTTTAGCAGAAAACACGAATTAAACTTCATAAGAATTCCGAAAAAATTCAGAAGAGTTGGCAAATACGGCAAAGTAAGTCTTGTGGAGGAGGAAGTTTCAAAGTAGTATCAAAAAATACATAAAAAGTAAAAAATAAATAAATAAATAAATAAATAAAATAATATATATATAATCAGGGTGACAATTTAAAATATATTAAATAGAAAGAGCATTGTATGAAATATATGTATAGTTCCAACCTGATTATTACAAAACTTGACCTTTAGATTACAGGTATACGCAGGATATTTGCGGTCCTAAAAACCCATCCCATTTGACCGCAAATGACAAAATTAACGGAAGAACATGCCAACGTTTAGAAGTGTAAGGTTTGAGTTCTTGTTATATATTTGTATAGTTGTAACGTCTTTGCTTAACATTGCTTAAAGATTATTGGTAAATATTAATTTTCATATAAATATTGTTCATTACAGTTTAGTGGAATAAATTACGTAAAATACCGATATGAAAATTAATTTAGTGTCCTTCTAGAATATGAATTATGTGTGCTCTAGTCTAGATCTTGCTCATAAGTTTATCTTCAATTGAATCTCTAAATGAAATAGCTTTCCCCTAAATAATTAATGTACGTGTTGAGATGATTGGCAGATTATTTTGACTAATTTTCTTTAATTAAAATTATTTATAAAAATTGGATACAAGTTAAAAATAATGTAATTTAATTATAATTATAACATAGATAAATTCGTTAATTATTTGGAACAAATGTATATAAGTTAATGATGTAAGATATTTATTATTATGTATATAAATTAACACATGGTAATAACTATTGTTAATAATTAAAAATAAAATGGTTGATTAAATTGATATAACATTAGCCTTTTTTTAAATATTATAATTAAAATGTATTATTAATGTTTGAACATTATAATTAAGTATAGCTAATATTATTAAATTAAATATATGATTTTGTTAACAGATGGCAGCATTAAATTGTTTAAAATATTTGTATAATGATGTCACTATTCTAAAGTCTTTAAACTTTAAAATATAATATTTTTCCAATAGGTTAACTGTCTTTAAAAAAAAATGCACATAATAATATTTAGTTTTTTAAAAACTTTACTTAGTTTTAATTAGTAATAAATTATTGATGATTAACTTTAAATTCATAAATAACTTAACTGTGTACGTTAAATATTAACTGTAATCGTTGTAATTACATATCGTGACTTCGTTTTGTCTCTTATTTGTGCCTGTAGCATGTTTAACGGTTGGATTAAAATATTAGTTCTTCTCAAATAATGTGTGTATAATGCTTTTATTAATATTATTGGAATTTCTTTTAATTTTCCACATGTTTTACATAATTTTCTTAACTTTTTACTTAAATTCAATGCATCATCGACAGTGATAAACTTCTTGGCGATTCGCTATCATATATTCTAATACGAGCAAATCTTGTGCGTGTGTGTGCGGTTATACAAATTTTATCTTAAAAACGGCTCTAACGATTTTGACGAAATTTTGTGTCCTACCGTTTTGGGGCACCAGAAAACCATTTGGCTAGGTCACATGTTCGAGAAAATTCGATTACTGGGTTATTTTGGGTCATGGTCAAGCTAATTGTATCTAAAAAACGGTTCAAACGATTTTGACGAAATTTTGTATCCGACCCTTTTCGGGCACGAGAAAACTATTGGGCTGGGTCACATGTTCGAGAACTTTCGATTAGTTGGTCATTTTTGGATCAACGCGGGTCAAATTAATTTTATGTAAAAAACGGCTCTAACGATTTTGATTAAATTTTGTATCCTACGAGTTTCGGGCACGAGAAAATCATTGGGCTAGGTCACATGTCCGAGAAAATTCGATTAGTGGGTCATTTCTAGGTCATTGTGGGTCAAACTAATTTATCTAAAAAGCGGCTCAGACTATTTACACTAAATTTTGCATCCTATGGTTTTCGGGCACGAGAAGACTGTTGGGCTAGGTCACATGTTCGAGAAAATTCAATTAGTGAGTCATTTTGTTCATGGGTCATTATGGGTCAAGCTATTTTATCTTAAAAACGGGTCAGACTATTTACACTAAATTTTGCATCCTACGGTTTTCGGGCACGAGAAGACTGTTGGGCTAGGTCACATGTTCGAGAAAATTCAATTAGTGAGTCATTTTGGTCATGGGTCATTATGGGTCAAGCTATTTTATCTTAAAAACGGGTCAGACTATTTACACTAAATTTTGCATCCTATGGTTTTCGGGCACGAGAAGACTGTTGGGCTAGGTCACATGTTCGAGAAAATTCAATTAGTGGGTCATTTTGGTCATGGGTCATTAGGGATCAAGCTATTTTATCTTAAAAACGGCTCAGACTATTTACACTAAATTTTGCATCCTATGGTTTGGACACGAGAAGACTGTTGAGCTAGGTCACATGTTCGAGAAAATTCAATTAGTGGGTCATTTTGGTCATGGGTCATAATAGGTCAAGCTATTTTATCTTAAAAACGATTCAGAGGATTTGAAATAAATTTAGCATCCTACAGGTTTAGGGAACGAGAAGACTATTAGGCTAGGTCACGTGTTGAAGAAATTTCGATTAGTGGGTCATTTTGGTCATGGGTCATTATGGGTCAAGCTATTTTATCTTAAAAACGGATCAGACTATTTACACTAAATTTTGCATCCTATGGTTTTCGGGCACGAGAAGACTGTTGAGCTAAGTCACATGTTCGAGAAAATTCAATTAGTGGGTCATTTTGGTCATGGGTCATGATATTTGAACTCAAATTTAATTTTGACCGAGCATAGCTCGGTCTTCCCTACTCGTAGTCTATTAAATGAAATAATGCAATTTTGCGACACGTGAATGTTCTTGCTGACTGTAGATTTAAACACTCACGTGTCGCTTTATTTTTCATTTTCCATCATCATATTTCTATATTCCATTTGGTTGCAATTTATGTTTAATTCATTTTTATTTCATTTTTTGTTTGGCATCATTTACCTTCAAAATATATTTATGTTTCTAAATGCATTGATATTTCCTGGAAGGTTATATTTATTAAGATATTTTCTATATACTTATATTTCTTTCCTATAACAATTAATGTAAAATATTAGTATATGCAGTAGTATATTCTCTTATATTTTTAAATAAGAGATTCAGTTACTTTTGTTAGACGGACTTGTAAGCTATTTTTTTTTTACCAAAAGCCATATACAAAGAAAAGAACGAACTCATGAAATAGCAAATATATATATACGAAATCGAGATCTTTGTTGCTTCAAGAGCCCTGTTTATTCACCAAATCGAAGCCTTGACATATCTTGGTAAACATTTTTTTTCCCCTTCACGTGAAATTCGTAGTTTGTAAACATACTTTTGTGAGTAGATGCATGAGAAGAAAACACAGAAGTTGTTTTCTGTAAGACTTTTTGCAAATCCCCTTTTATGCAAAGTAAGTAAGTATTGTGGAGGATGAAATTTTAAAGAACTGTTTTTGGAAGAATTATAAAACTTAAAGTGAAAAATACATACATTTTTGAAAGGGAAAATTCATAAATGCATTTAAAGATTTTGTCTTTAATACTGTCATGCTATATTTTTCAATAATGTCTTCAATATACAATACCTAACTTTTTCATTTATGATATTTTTATTACAACGCCATTGAGACCAGAGCCGAACCCCTAGGGCGGTGCGACGTGTACAATGAATCCGGTCCAGCACTTATAGGGACCCCCAGCAAGATTAAAATCCTAAATCCAGCCTTTTTTCCCAAATTATTAAAAAAAGCTAGTCTTCCGAAAAGGTTTATATTGGGCCGTACTTACGTTACTTCAAATATGATGAAATTTATATGCAATATTGAGATGCACTACAACAAGTTTCTAATACAAAATGGTGCACATAACATTTATCTTTCATTTACGGAGTGACGCAAAGCAGCTTGATTACATTATTACAGTCCGTAGGCAGTAATTGTTTTATATTTAAAAGAGAATTTTAATCAAATCAGACTTAAGAATCAAACTTTTACAGAACCAAACATTAAAATCAAAGTATTATTTACAAATGATAATATGTATATTGAATATTTGTGTATTATAGAAAAAAAATATCATGGATGGCAAACCTATGCTACGTGGGAAAATATTTCCGGCATGGTATTAAATGAGATCATAAATCAAAATACAGATTGGTTGTGATAAAATTTAAATACAGCTTAATGAAATAAAGTCTATAGTTCAATATGGACCCAAAAGTTTCTAAAATTAAAAGAAAGTTTAAGATTTAAGAAAAAGAAATAAAAAAAGAAAAAAAAGAAAAAAAAGAAAAGAAACATTGTTAGGCATTATAAACAAAAATATGAATGATAAATTTATGGCAACTTGGAATTTAATTGCAGACACGTATAAGGGGTTTAACGGAGTTGATGTTTGTCATATTGGTAAATTATTATTTTATCTATGCCTGCTAGTCATTATTTTCGGAAATGAATAATATAAAAAACTTAGGTAGAAACCAATAGTCAGATAACTCCATTTCAACCTTCATCCCGTTAAAAGTAACTAAAATGTGAATTTGATATCATATATATTAAACGAGAAAGAAATTTTCCTGAATACGGATGATGTCGAAAACGGCAAGAACAATTTTCAACGAACTTGCCTTCTATACTAAATCGAGCACGAGAAAATGATCTATAGCTAGGTCCCGAATTCAAGAAAATTCGTTTTGACAGGTTAAAACAAATCCAGAGCTGAAAATGCTGCTTCTTATTAATCGAAAATTGCTCAAACGATTTACACGAAACGGGCCTACTAATTCTAGCATGAGAAAATTATCCAGCTAAGTCCGGAATTCTAGAAAGTTTGTTTTGATTGTTTAAAACAAACTCAGCACTGAAAATGCTGCTACATATCGAAAACAGCTCGAACGATTTTCACAAAACTAAGCTAAAACAAACTCGTTACTGAAAATGGTGATAATATAAATTGAAAAGAGTTCGGACAATTTTCCTAAAATAAGCGTTATTCAAATACGAGAATACGATTTAATTAGTTCTCGACTTCGGAAAAATTCGTTTCCATAGGTTTAAGCAATTTTCGAAATCAGTCTTCAGTAATAGGAGTTTGCGCCAATACTATTGGTCATTAATCAGCAACTCGATTATGAATGATATTGAAGATGGCGTGACAATTTTCAGGAAATTTGCCTTCTATACTAAATCAAGCACAAGAAAATGATCTAGTTAGGTCTCGACTTCGGGAAAAAATCTTTTTAATAGGTTTAAGTAATTTTAAAAATTAATTTTCAGCAATCGGAATTCTCGTCAGTACTATTGGTCATTGATCAGCAATACGATTGAAGACGGTGTATGATATTCAGGAAATTTTCCCTTCTATACTAAATCGAGCACAAGCAAATGATCTGATCCCTAATTCGGCAAAATTCATTTTGACAGGTAAGAACAAACTCAGCATTAAAAATGCTGGCTATGGTGTAGAAACTATAAGCATTTCTACCTACAGAAAATCCTCATCACACCCATAATGTTGTATGGAAAAAAGTGTTGAATACCTCGACAATAAACCGATTTGGGTATTTTATAACTGCGGAAATATGTAACAAAAAATCATTACCCAAAATGTATATATGACAAAACATATACTGTTGGAATGTCACATTCACCTTGAAACTATATCAAAATAAATTAAAAAAAACTTGCTAAAAATGTGCATTTAATGTCACAAATATATAAAAAGATGTCACAAATATAAAATATGTTGTTACATAATAAAATAGTTTTTAAAAACTTAAAACGAGAAAATGATCTATAGCTAGGTCCCGAATTCAAGAAAATTCGTTTTGACAGGTTAAAACAAATCCAGAGCTGAAAATGCTGCTTCTTATTAATCGAAAATTGCTCAAACGATTTACACGAAACGGGCCTACTAATTCTAGCATGAGAAAATTATCCAGCTAAGTCCGGAATTCTAGAAAGTTTGTTTTGATTGTTTAAAACAAACTCAGCACTGAAAATGCTGCTACATATCGAAAACAGCTCGAACGATTTTCACAAAACTAAGCTAAAACAAACTCGTTACTGAAAATGGTGATAATATAAATTGAAAAGAGTTCGGACAATTTTCCTAAAATAAGCGTTATTCAAATACGAGAATACGATTTAATTAGTTCCGAAAACTTCCAAATTTCGAAAGTTTTCAAGTTTTTGCAAACTATTTTATTATGTAACAACATCTTTTATATTTGTAACATCTTTTTATATATTTGTGGCATTAAATGCACCTTTTTAGCAAGTTTTCTTTAATTTATTTTGATAAAATCATTACTGTTGTCTCGATAAGATGGAGAAATTGGATTGAGTGTGGCATAATATATATACAAGAAACGCAAAAAATGTATTGTGTATGTATGCAAAAAAATTTATATACTATTTATTATAACTTTTATAAATTATAAATAATATTTTTATGTAGAAATGAATGATAAAAATTTTATGTAGAAATGAATGATAAAAATTAGTCTTTACGCAAATATAGTATGAAGTATGTATAAATAAATAATAAAATATTGTATTTACTCAAATACAATAAAATGTTGAAAAAGCTGCCGAGCAAGGCTCGGTCTAACAGGTATTCAATTATTAAGAATCCAAGATGCAACAGCAGAAAGTGCATTAATTTTTTTTTATTACTTTCTAAATTACTTACTATTATTTGATTTGTATTCATTATTATTTGAATCTTTAAATGTCTGTTGCCATGTCATTGAAAGGCAAAATATTTTTGTGAAAGAAATTTGACACCACGCGGATGGGAAAAGTTTCGCCATCCCTGCTCTACATGCTAAAGAAATGAGTAGGTACTGGAACTGACAAGGAAGGTCTCCATGAGCGCATACTCACATATATATTTTTTTTTATGCAGAATATTCTTGTCATGAGGATATATATGTCTATCATAAAATTTCCTGCGGAGCCTCAATATAGCGTCCGTAATTTTTTTTTTTTTTTTTTTTTTTTTTTTTGCCAATTTATTGTCGGTTGGAGACACAATGAAATTTTAAAAAATACGGTTTTATGATAAATGCTCTTTAAAGGAAAACTTTTTCTATTCTTCATACTGAACTAGTTTAAGTAAGATTAACTTGAATAAGTACACTTTTATAACTACAGTTTTGTCATATACATTTATAGGTATATATAATGAAATTTAAACGACATATTATAAGGTTTAGAACAAAATTTAAATTGATTAAAATTGTTCAAGGTCAAGATTAAGGTCTGATCCTGAACACTGTCAATTCAGCTTCTATATTGTTAGTGGAAGAGACAACAAGGGAAAAACAGTATTGTAGCCATGGAAACAACGACTTATTCGTTATCGAAATTTATAACGACAGCGTTCTTAAACAGTTATTTTTAAAATACCCTTAAAACTTATCCAGCCTGTGAAACCGTGTAAAATTATATAACTGCAGCAACACGCAACTTATATGTATTATATAAGCTTATAGAAATAATAATAAACTATTTCATCGTTTAACCCCTTCGCGACGAGCGTCCGTTACAGAATTTTTAATCTTTTACCACCGGATTTTCAAAAAAGAAATTTTGGCCTAAGTGAATCGCAGAAATGCTAGGATTACACAAGGCAAAGCTTACAATAAAAAATAACTGGTGGTTATAATCGAGGATTCTGAGCATCTTATGCTTCACGTATACGTGTCGCTCGTCCCCAAGGAGTTAAGTTTAAATTCATTAAGTACATGCGCATTTAAGCATTCACTTATCAAGTAATTTCCAAATTTATTAAAATCGCTTGCATATAGCGAGGAAAGAGTCTTGCTCGCCAAATCGCGTCTTTTTTCACCAAATACTTTAATTGTTTTTTTTTACAGATTTTCTACTGGAATTCCGCAGCTATATTCGACTGATCCTTTATAACATACATGAGTAGTTTCAATATCATTTTGAGTTTGCTCTTTAAGGAGACCTTCCTTGTGAGATGAAGTACTACTTAATAGAGGGGAAAAGAACTAATTTAAACTTCTTGACAGAAAATCATTCCGGATATTATGTCACGTCACTCGATAAGAAGGTAAGACAGATATGATAAGTACCAACAAGAGCTATGACATATTATTGTTACATCACTGGAAATAAAAACTTTTGAGAATACATTAACCGCTGTTGAGCAGCGTAAATATTTAGTGTCAAGATAGTTTGATTAATAGGAAGATAATTGCACATGGTATCAGCACAAACCTTCCAGCGCGGATCATTTTCTTTCACTCTAAAACACGCGTTGAACATGAGTATTTATAGTTTAGAAGATGCCGCCGCGCCAAACCATGAATGAACCAGAGATGTGCCCGACATGCAGTAAAGATAAGAGAAGTTTTTATGTCAAGCATCGCATCAGGTGTGGCAAGTTGCCATTATTAAATCCCAGATCGCCGTTTACTCTCGTGGAAATATTTAAGGTTGCTCTCAAATCCAGTATGACTAATTTCTGATGCATTCGCGAAGTCATTTTTAAGCATCAAATTTGTAGTTGTTCTTATTAAAAAAAACTATGCAGTCAAATAGTATTTTTCCTTTTTCGATAAAGGCAAAGAATTTTTTAGAAAAAATATGTCAAAAATGTCATTTTGAACCGGATTTCCGGAAGCGATTCATATGACAACAATCGCTTATAACTCAAGATGTAATACATTTATCAAAAAATAAACAAAAAACGAAAAATCAAGGCTGATGGCATAAATTATGAAACATTTTCTACCATTAGCGAATTGTTAAGAATTTTATTTTTATTGATTTAATGAAATGAGATACATAAATAAACATTAAAAAAAACACAACACAGTAAAAATCCCGTTTCAGAAATTTTTGCCCATAGCCGGTGATGTATGCAAATTCTTTCATGATGTAGCCTTGTATATGATCTACTCACCTCGTAATATACAAAAATTAGTTGAGTTTTAAAATGCATGTCACAGCCGGAAACGCATATCCAGCAGTCCTGTAACCGAATTATTTTGAGTGCCACTGTGAATAAATGATAAATTCTACGTACTCAATAATTTACAGAAAACATGCTGTACACTGTCAGAAATGGGTACTGAAATTTCACGAAATTTTCTTTGTTTTTTGACGAAACTGATTCTTGGGAAATGCTCCGAGTGAATATTTCATCAAATTGAGAAAATTAATTTCTTCACTTTTTTTGAGGATACAAATTTCATCAAATTGCTTGTTCGAAAGTGTAAAGTGTGTCATCTATTGACAATTTTAGAAGCATCTGCACTTGACAGGGAAAAATTACGTCGCTTTTCTCAAGTCTTCAAGGGGATTCGAACGCCCAACCTTGTGTGTGGGAGGCCAATGCGTTACCTACCTTGCCAACGGGACCTTGCGTTAATTTGATTTTAAATGCATCTACGGGATGTTGCTGTGTGTCTATATTTTTAGAAAGTAAATTGTATTTTTATCGGTGCTGTTATAATTTCTGCATGTTTTAATTAATAAGGCTAGATTAATATTATGGTTTTGTCTATGGTTAATAAATAATTAGAATATGGCTTGATTAATATAATTTATTAGATAAATTTCCTTTGTTCAATGAATGATCAGAATATGGTCTATAGTTAATTTGTTGGTCAGAAATAATAAATTTTGAAGTGCATATTGGAGGAGAGTTTATCAATTTTAGATGATGGTTAAGATTTTAAAATAAATTGTGACAGGAATGACATAAACGTATATCTGCTTACTAAAATCGCGGGATTTGAGGAGGTACAACAAGTCTCTGTATAAACAGCTTAAAATGCCTTTCGTTAATATGCATTGAGTCTGGCCGTGAATGGGGAAACAGTTTCCTCAAATAATAGAGAGTTTCCATTTCATAAAAATCGAAATTGAGACGAAATGATTGTCAAAAATGATGAAATATAGCTCAAGAATTGCTGAATCGTCAAAACTGAGATTTTTATTTTTGACAGTGAGGAAGCAGTTTCGTCAGATATTTGAGGTTTCGCGTTTCGTTAAAAACCACGTAACTTTGTGACGAAATGATCTTCATAAATAACGAAATAAAGCTGAAGAATTGCCGAATCGTCAAAATTGAGGGTTTTATTTCTGAGAGTGTAGTGCACCTCAGTAACGTATATCAATTTCATTGAAATATGTAAAATAATTAAAATACGATTATTCCACATACGATTATTCCATCCTCAAACGATTATTCCACATAGATTAGAATGTAAATGTAATTATTTTATACGTCCGTGTAAACGAATTACAATTGCTACTCACTCTATACTGTATAGAAAGCATTTTGCTATCCACATCAGTGAAACATTTGAAACTTTGAAACAGTGTAACATCATTAAAATGCATTGAAAATGATCTTTCTCATTGGCCGTACTGTAACAAAATACTTTTGTTTGTCCCTGTTTACGAACTGTAATTGCTGCTTATTCTATACTCAATAGAAAACATGTTGTCGTCCATCTCTGTGATGCATATCAAGTTTATTTTGTTTAACCTCTTGAAGGGCAGTGGGATATAATATATCCCACTTAATTTTAATTCCCAAATGCCACAATTTTGAGTTATCCTATAAACTAATCATAAGTGCTACACGTGCTATATTCGATAGTAAGCATCTTGTAGTACACGTCAGTGATGTATATCAATTTCAATATAGCTGAAATATTGTAACATTATTAAAATAACACTGCAAAAGGATTTTTTCTCCATAGACCATAATGTAACGACATTCTTTTGAGTATCCCTGTACACGAAATATAAGTGCTACATACTTCATACCGAACATGCCATAGTAAACCCCAATAACATATAACAATTGCATGGCAATCCGAGTATATTTACGTGAATTAGAGAACAGACGGACAGACAAACCTAATTCATAAACACTTTTCAATTATATTGGGAAGTGTTAAAAAGAGAATATAAACTAAAAATCATTACATTTATTCAAATAAATCAAAACTAAATAAATTTGTTTACCATTTCGGAGAGCAAATGATACACCATTACTTACCTGTTTCTTTATTTTTTTCACATAAATGGAGTAATTTAGCTGCCATCTTTAGAGAAACTTTGTTAAAAGTTTTTTTAAAAATAATAATGTCTCGGAAACTAATTCAAATTTTAGAATTCTAAGATCTTATATGACATTATTATAGGATCCAAGTGATTAACTAATGTTGGTTTCATCGCATTAGTGTTCCATATTCTAGAAGGAGTAGTTGTGAAATACAGTCGGCCTCACTTGTCGAGTAACGGATAATTGCATACCCCGTTTATATGCATAGAATGTCGTGGAACAGAAACGGTCCCCATAAGGTTAATGTTAAATATACCCATTTTATCGCATAACAATCCCCGGTTAATCGCATAAAATATCTCCAATCTAGTAATCCGGATTTTGAGAATTCCTGTGATGCAATGAATGGGAGAAAAGGAAGAGCGGAAATATTTTCTTTTGTAACAATGGTTTGTTATCTTTACAATCGAAAAGAAGAAATCACCGTGAAAGAAGACGTTATTCTCTTAATTCTAGGAAGCGCATGGGAGTGTTGATTTTGGAGAGGTGCGATTTTCTTTTAAAAGCTTACCGTACATATATCGACTCAAGATGCTGGGGTACTTATTGGTAAATCCTGAAATTGGGGGAAAATGCAATCTGGTCGGTCAAGCGAATAATATTTATCGAGTGATTCCCTCAATTTAAGATCACTTTGCAGTGTTATTGATTAAAACTATTAATACAATAATTAATTTTTTTATTATTATGTAAATAGTTATTGCCCATTAATATTTATCATATATGTCATATGTGGTATATAATCAAACAATAACGTATACTGATAACATTAATTGCTGTCCTCCCTTAAATGCATATCCCGTTTAAATGCATACAATTCAATGGAACCAACTGTATACAATTAAGCGGGCCCGACTGTACAAATTAACACTCAAACAAACCTTCCAATGTAAAAATAATGTAACGCACCATATGCAATACCTCTGTCCTCTGTCTAAGTTGGAGTGGGAAAATTACATCCAATTTGCTTTTATATAGATCATAAAACAAACATGCAGTTACATGTGCATGTTATTATCAAAATAGTATTTTGCATAGAAATCACAAATTGTAGATAATCATTAATTAAACGTTAATTTGATTTAAAAATGAAATTAAAAAATATATATATTAATTGAAAATATTTAATTAAAAAATAAATTGTTCTTAACATACAAACTAATAAAAAAAAAAAGACAATTTAGCTTAAAAATAAGAATTTTGATGAATATTATTAATATATATTTTTTAATTTCCCCACTGTTGTGTGGACGAACGATATCGTTATATATTCGGTAGCCCCTACGAAACTTTGTCCTAGGAGTCCAAGTTGGCTCTCTGCGCCTCTGTTACCAACTTAACATGCAATTAATATTCATAATATGAAAAAAATAAAATAAAAACAGCAGTAACATGATAAATGAAAACATAGTATTAGTCTCGTGATACAAAAAATGAAAAGAAATAAATAAAAAATAAAAAGAAACTGCCAAATATTTAAAACACGTAGTATAGTAATTTAAGGACAGATTCCGAGGCACTCAGAAAGAAAATGAGGTTTTGAAAAAGTGCAGAAAAATAAAATACCACTTGTTCGTTATATGTGTTACGCAAGACACCCCTCTAACTCTCAAACGAAAGAAACGACATCTTGTTTTCTTATCTCTTGGTACTCAACTCTTGAGGCATCAAAAACATGCGAGGCTTCCAAAAAATAAATGCAAAGCTAATCTCTCTCACGTTCGTTCTCTTGATGTATTACTAAAAGTTTAAAATCACTGATACATGTACTTTGCATTAAAAGTGTGAATAATAATTGACCGAATTAGTAAAACTGGGTCCACTTAATTTGAATACAGTGAAAACCGTTTATAGCACAGCAAATCTGAAAGGAGTATGAAATTCATTCGTTTTATACGGCTTTCGTTATAACCGATTTCTTTACTATTTGTAATTTTATTACTTAATAAAAGTAAAAAAGTTTAAAAAAAAAACACTCTTTTATAAGCATTCAGTGTTTATCTTAAAAATTACCCCTAATTTCATGAGTGCAATTCATGTAAATCCAAAAAATTCAATTACAATACGTTAATTCAGCATGGCTGCCTGGAACCTGATTGTTGAAGATTCACCGCTTTGATTTCAGCTTGATTGAAAGCGCGAACTAATGAATTTATTTGTTTATTTTTACTCTGTTTATTTTTTAACATATGACAGCAGGAAAGAAAAAAAATTAAACTATTTTAAATTATTATACTTTTTTTTAATTTATATTTTCTGCTTTTTTGGGTTCAAAATATTTCGTAGTTGCAGTTTCACAACCAGTTGGCCTATATTGGAAAGCATGGTTCGGCGCATAATTGACACCATTATTTTTGTAACATGTAAACTGTTGTAACCATAAATATTATTTGGCGATTTATCATCTACGGCTGGCTAACGGAAAAATGCCTTTAACTTAATTTATAAATTAATAATTAAGCTCTAAAAATATTAAAATGTTGTACTATCATTGAAAACACAGCTGCGTGCATATATTTTTTTAATTCTAACATATCAAGAAGTAAGTGAAAAATCGATTACAAAATTTCATCTTTACAAATAAAAACCAAGTTGAGTTAAATATAAATAAAATAGTGTGATTAGGTACAACTTTATCAACTTTGTTGAATCGTTCCTTAATTAAGAGTCATTCATCAGTCTGCAATAGATTTCCAAGAACACTTTCTTAAGATTTGTTTTTCTCTTGTACAAAATTTCGTTATACGCGATATTCATATTTTGCACTATTCATTAGAATTGGATTAAAAAAGAACAAGGAGAAATGTGGCGATTTGAATTTTTTTTTTTTTTTTTTTTTTTTTTTTTTAAGTTCGATTTATTCAGTACTTCTATGGTATTGTCCTTGTTCTACAGTATAAAAAGCAGTATTTTGTTGTCTTTTTTTATACACTTCAACAGCACTTATAAGAAAACTAGTATGTGGACAAAATTATATTGATGCTTAATTTATAAAGCTATTTTAATTTTGAAGCGAAAATTTGTATACGATGATAAGGCATCCGATCAAAACATATATGAAAGGATAAGAAAAAAAAAAAAAACATTTTTAAAATGCAAATTTTTAAATTCACAGTTTCTTTTTTTTTTTATTTAAAGACTAATGCTTAAAACTAATTTGTTCCCGTTAAGTGTGTTTCTCAAATTGGAATTAACTTTAAGGTAAAAATTGTTGATCTAACTGCTTTTTTTTTCTTTTTTGTTAGACCTGTCCGGGAAGTTTTGCACTGTCTACCCAGACATTAATCAAAAACGATTAAACGAATTACATTTAAGTTCCCTCCCGTTTTGATAAGTTCGCCCCCTACTAGGAAAATTCAGAAATACAGAATAAAACCAATATACGCAAGAAAAACGCGCGTTTTTTGGATAAAATGCCGGCTAATAACCTTCACGGCACTCGCTGGCGTATTTTCGGAATAAAGAAGGTATAACAAAAAAATTTCATACTCTTAAACAATTAGGTCATATTTTAAAAAATCCCTGACGGCTCGGCCTACAGGCACAGGTAGATTTCGAAGACGCAGACCGTGGGGCGCCTGTTTGTCGGGAATTGCGGAAGAAATGACCTTTTTTACGAGGATGCGGCAGTTTGAACCGCCTACTTCGAAACCTAACTTGTTTGCAGACGGATCCGGCAGGGATTTTTTTGTTTTTAATTTTTTTTTTTTGGTATAACGGTTGGTCCTATAAAAAACTTGTCAATATAAAAGTTTTAGATAATATTAAGAGGACTTATAATAAATTTAAGTGGATTTGAAATCTTGGGAATTGACGAAGTTATGAATTTTTTTCTTCTAAAACCCCCCTTCCCCCCCCTCTTAAGGCAATTTTTAATTATATCAAAAATCTGTCATACATAAATTTTCGGCCCTTCTCCTAGAAGTAATAATAACTTCAAACGGATTCGATACGTATCATAATTAAGAAATTGTGGGTTTTTTTCTGTTTTCACAAAAAGGCCCCCCCATCCCCCCCCCCCTGGTTCGATTTTGCCCATTAACGAACTTGACCGAGATTTTATGTATCAGTTTCGAACAGATGCGGGAGTTGGAACCGCTTACTTCGAAAAAAAACTTGTTTGCAGGCGGAGCCGGCAGGGGTTTTTTTGTTTTTAATTTTTTTTGCTATAACGGTTGGTCCTATAAAAAACTTGTCAATATAAAAGTTTTAGATAATATTAAGAGGATTTATAATAAATTTAAGCGAATTTGAAATCTTGGGAATTGATGAAGTTATGAATTTTTTTCTTCTAACCCCCCCCCCCTTCCCCCGCTTAAGGCAATTTTTAATTATATCAAAAATCTGTCATACATAAATTTTCGGCCCTTCTCCTAGAAGTAATAATAACATCAAACGGATTCGATACGTATCATAATTAAGAAATTATGTTTTTTTTCTGTTTTCACAAAAAGCCCCCCCCCCCCACCCCCCTTGGTTCGATTTTGCCCATTAACGAACTTGACCGAGATTTTATGCCCCTTGATTTTATGTATCAGTTTCGAAAAGATGCAGGAGTTGGAACTGCCTACTTCGAAAAGTAACTTGTTTGCAGGCGGAGCCGGCAGGGATTTTTTTTTGTTTTTAATTTTTTTTTTGCTATAACGGTTGGTCCTATAAAAAACTTGTCAATATGAAAGTTTTAGATAATAATAAGGGGGTTAATAATAAATTTACGCGGATTTGATATCTTGTGAATTGACGAAGCTATGATTTTTTTTCTTCTAAAACCCCCCCTTTCCCCCCCCCCTTGGAGCCATTTTTAATTATATCAAAAATCTGTCATACATAAATTTTCGGCCCTTCTCCTAGAAGTATTAATAACTTTAAATGGATTCGATACGTATAATAATTAAGAAATTATGGGGTTTTTTCTGTTTTCACAAAAAGCCCCCCCACCCTCCCCCCCTTGGTTCGATTTTGCCCATTAACGAACTTGACCGAGATTTTATGCCCCTTGATTTTATGTATCAGACTGTAAAAGATTAATGCAGAATTTTTCCAGTTATCGTGGTCAGAAAAAAGTGACATAGATAGATAGATAGATAGATAGATAGATAGATAGATAGATAGATAAAGTTTTGAACTGGGGGTGGTTTTGGGTTCTGGGAGTCATGATCGGCGTAGATCTGCAAAAATTTTTCAAAATTTCCAACTTAGGTGAGAATGTAATAGGTAGTATTTCTTACGAAATCTACCTAAAAGGACGACCAATGTTACGTAAGAGGAATTAAAGTCAAGTCCTAATCGAACTTGTGTTTCCATTATTTAACTTTAGCCACGATTACAAGTTTATTCCAAATGACGAAGTTAAGGAAAAGTAACAATAGCCTTCGTTACATATATATGTATCACCGAAATAAAAAAATAACACCGAAATTTGTAAAAAGCTGAACGAAACGAATAACAGGACATGATCTATAGACTACATCATATATTCTAATACGAGCAAATCTTGTGTGTGTGTGTGTGTGTGTGTGTGTGTGTGTGTGGTATGCAAATTTTATCTTAAAAACGGCTCGAACGATTTTGACGAAATTTTGTATCCTACCGTTTTGAGGCACCAGAAATCATTGGGCTAGGTCACATGTTCGAGAAAATTCGATTAGTGGGTCATTTTGGGTCACCATGGGTCAGGGTCAAGCTAATTGTATCTAAAAAGCGGTTCAAACGATTTTCACTAAATTTTGTATCCTACCATTTTCGAGCACGAGAAGACTATTGGGTTGGGTCACATGTTCGAGAACTTTCTATTAGTGGGTAATTTTTGGGTCAATGCGGGTCAAGTTAATTTTATCTAAAAACGGCTCTAACGATTTTGATTAAATTTTGTATCCTACGAGTTTCTGGCACGATAAAATCATTAGGCTAGGTGACATGTCCGAGAAAATTCTATTAGTGGGTCATTTTTGGGTCACTGTGGGTCAAGCTAATTTTATCTAAAAAACGATTCAGACTATTTAGACTAAATTTTGCATCCTGTGGTGTTCGGACACGAGAAGACTGTTGGGCTAGGTCACATATTCGAGAAAATTCGATTAGTGGGTCATTTTGGTCATGGGTCATTATAGGTCAAGCTATTTTTATCTTAAAAACGACTCAGGCGATTTGAACTAAATTTTGTATCCTACGGTTTTTGGGCACGAAAAAATCATTGGGCTAGGTCACATGCTCGAGAAAATCCGATTAGTGGGTCATTTTTGGGTCACTGTGGGTCAAGCTAATGTTATATAAAAAACGGCTCAGACTATTTTGATTAAATTTTATATCCTATGAGTTTGGGGCACGAGAAGACAATTGGGCTTGGTCACATGCTCGAGAAAATTTTATTTTGGTCAATGGTTATGATATTTGAACTCAAAGCTAATTTTGACCAAGCATAGCTTGGTCTTCCCTGCTCCTTAGACTTTATGCAAAGCATTTTTTTCGGGTCCCTCTTCTGAGTAACTATTGTAGTCAATGTGTCTTTCGCATGTAAAAATTAAAACATTATATCCTCCGCACATTTTTTTTAATACCTATTAAAAGAAAAGACATTAAGAATGACTTTATTTGTCATAAATTAAGAGTATTTTTAAATGAGTGTTTCTGATACAGGTTTTATTAAGATAAAGTATCTTAAAAGTACATTGAAAACCATCGAATAGTATCAGAAATTGCACTTTTAGAGGCACAAATATTATTGATGGTGATCAGGGGGAAAAAAATCAAACAAAAAATTAATCAAAAACACTTATAAGAAAAATGAATGAATTTCAAAAGGATTTTGAATAAAATCACAAAATGATCTCTGGCAAACTAATAGCGATGGGCCTTAGGCCGGGTCTGAATGGGCCTAGAGTGTGTGTGAGGGAGAACACTGATGGCTACATTTACCAGAAGTTTATTATGACTTTTCAAGCCATAGGTCTCGATATTTAATACAAAATGTGTCGAAATGAAAAAGACAAAAAAAAATGAGGGGAGGCGTAATTAAAAAACATTTATGTTTATTAAAAATTTTATAAGTCACTTCTCGACATGAAGTACGGTGATTTTCCATTCGTGTGAAATTCCATTGACATAAAACCGAGAAAAATACCTTCAACTCCAAAATATGAATCATGATCATCTGAATAGGTTTTTATCATCCCATGAATTGAGTCCTCTTGTGTCATACTAGTAATTCTAAAGTATGAAATTTTGCAGAAATAATAAAATAATAATAAAATAAATAATAAAAAACATAAGATTATTTGATTTCCTTTGGCGGCATATTCAGACAATTGCTTCATTTCTCATCCATAATCATTTTTATCGTTAATATATTGCACCCTTCCGAAAAAGACAGATGTGTAACCAAAAATATCCATCTCTCGATTACTCAAAATATGTCTGAAACAATCAAAATCGATCTCAAGTTATCGCTTCTCCACAAAAGTAGCGAACATTTTTTATCTGAATATTTCACGAAACAAAATCATCGGAATCTTTTTAGTTAAGACAAATCGATATTCTTTTTCCAGCACCTATCACAAAATTGATTTTCTAGCAACTGAAATCCATCAGTCACTAATGGATGAACGGCCGGAATGTAACATCTAAATGTATTTTTATCCATATTTGAAAATGGACAAGCTATATTACAAATGCGATAACAGTCTCTAGCTAAAGATATTAAGGTATTATATAAGCCAGATGAGAAATGCTCTCTCTCTTTGTCTTTTTTAGTTGAATTTTCATTTATTTTTTGGTTATCTTAATATAGTATTTCAATCAGCCTGGTTTTTTTATATGTTATAAGGAGCTTAATATTGTCATTATTCAGCCTTATACCGACAATATTCGATGAAATAACATATTGTCACTATGAACTGAGGAAATGAGGCTCCTCTGACGATTCCTAATCATATTTATAGTTTTTGTATTTTCACTCTCTCTTTTTTTTTTTCTTTTTTTTTTTTTACACATATGATTTTATTTTAATTATGTATATTTAAAATGAACAGCATTATGCGGCATCGCAATGTTTATTTCCAGTGTGATTCCTTAATGTTAATTTAACACAGTACCCGTAGGCTGAATAACTTTTTTTACTTCTTCCCACCGTTTTGTCCCGATGCCACAAAATTTTTACTCTGTGCTAATTCTAATAATATTATAAATTTGAAAGTGTGAAAGTTTGGCTGACGTTAGGGTGACGGATAATTTAAATGTATTTGATATAGGTGGATTTATAACCCAGAAAGTAACATAGGCTACATTTTATTTACTTTGTTCAAATATTTTTCTTAAAAATTCAAAATTTCTTTATTTTCCTTCAGAATCCTGTTTTTTTTTATGTTGCCAACAATTCAAAAACCGTAATAATAATTTGTCAACAGCAATTAATTTTCAATTGAAAGATTTCCACGTTAAAAATAAAATAGAAATAATTAAAAAAAATAATAATAATAAATGAAAGAAGATGAATATGACGTCATACGGGGAATAAAAATGACGACATTTTCAAACATTTGGTAATAATACAAGGAAAAAGCAGGTGAATATGTTGTCATATTTGTAACGAAAAGAACATTTTCAAACATTTGTTAATAATACAAGGAGCATTAATATAAGCAAATACAGAAAGAAGGTGAATATAACGACATATTTAAAACAAAAAAATTGAATCTATTTTACCTATACTAATTATTAAGAATGAATATCAGTTACATATAGAAGAGAATTTTCTGTCAAACAGGATGTCATGATTACAGGAAAAGAAAATGAACAAGAATTATATTATTAAAAAGAGATTTCGCTGGAGAGAAAAGTGACGGCTTATTATATATTTTAATGGCATAGATGGTTATTATTAAATAGGTTGTACTGGTTTAACACAATTTACTTTTGTGTTTATAGCGCCCTCTAGGTGGAACCAAGGTAGCCAAATTTAAGTAAAATTGATTTTTTTCTGTTTCATTGTACGATAGCTATACTGAAGTTAAAAGTAGTTGGCACAGATTCAACACAATTTTCTTTTGTATTTATAGCCTTCCCTGGAGGGAAATAAAGGAACTAAATTTTTAAGAAATTGATTTGTACGTTTCTTTCTTTTTTTTTTTTTATAAATCATTAGGATAATGTTCTGCCATGGTCAAATTTATGTTTAATACAAATTTTTACATGATAGATATTTTTACGCTGATAGCGCCCCTGGTGGGAAATTGTGTAACTAAAACATTAAAATGGATTTTTCTTATGTTTTCTCATATGGCACCCATGCTCCAAGATAAAATTAGGTGATAGAGATTCAACAAAATTTATTCTTGTCTATATAGCGTCCCCTGAGGGGATAGTATAGTAGTATATAGCGTAACCAAATTTATTTTTTATTTATAAAACTGATTTTTTGTGTTTCATTGTATGACAGGCATACTGAAGTTAAAAATGCGTAGCACAGATACAACACAATTTTCTTTTGCGTTTAAACGTTCCCTGGTGAGAAATAGGGTAAATTACTTATTTTTTATGAATCTTTTCATAATAAATGAGACGGTGAAATTGATGTTTTGTTAGAAATTTTCACCTTGTATATTTTTTGTTTACTCTTGAAGCACCACAGTTGGGAAATTACATAACTAAAACTATAAAACAATTTTTTTATGTTTTCTTTTATGTCAACTGTTCTCCAAGTTAAAATATGTTTTACATTTTCAAGAAATCTTGTTTTTCTTTTCTCTCTTTTTGCGTTTTTAGCGCATCCTGGGAGGAAATAAGATAACCAAATATTAATAGAATTGATTTATGATTGTTTTTAAATAAATTTTCAAAAAAAGCTTCTGCCTCGGTAAAGTTTATGTTTTGATATAATTTTTCACATGATAGTTTTTCTTTTACGCTGGAAGCGCTTCTGGTGGGAAATTGCATAACAAAAACTTTAAAATGGATTTTTTTCATTTCCCAATCTAAGAATCATACCCCAAATTAAAATTGAGTAATATATTTTTCTTACGTTTATATCGCTCCCTGGAAGGAAATAGGGTAACCAAATATAAGTAAAACTGTTTTTTTGTTAATGTCTTACTGTATGACAGCTGTATTGCTGTTAATTATAAACTCTAAAGGTTCGACGCAATTTACTTTTGCATTCACAGCCACCCCTGGTGGAAAATAGGATAACGAATTTAAGTAAAATTGTTTTTTTTATGTTTTTATTATTGATTTTTTATCCTCAAATTGGAAGTTTTTGTGCAAACTACAACAACCTGCATTATTGCACTGGTGAAACATTTTGTATTAATGATTAGTAGATTTGCATCACAAATTGTGATGCGATATCGCATAAATAAAGCCTTGATGATCGTACCCTCTGTTAATTTTGAAATGAGTTCGTCTGAATGCAGTTGTTATTAAAAAACTTCGCATATTAAACAAAAACGTAATTTTTTTAAAAAAAAAAAAAAAAAAAAAAAAAAAAGGTAAAAATTAATGGTTTCCAAATTGTTTAGGCCCGAGAAGGGACAAATATTAAGATATTTCATTCAGTTAGTTCTACATTTAATGTTAAATGTTTGTAAGAAATATGGCTAAATCAATTGCATTTAAAAAATAAAAATAAATTCAAATAATGTGATATTTAAAATCCTTAAAAACTTAGATTCCGTTCAAATGAAATCGAAATACATCTTAGACTTTTTAAAGGTTTGTATTTTTCATGTACCTCTTTAAATCTGAGATTTGGTTAGATTTGATGCAAGAACTTGTTTAATAAATTTTGAAATTTAAAGGTATTACAATTATATATACAGGGTGATTTTTTTTTAAAGTTGTGAAAGTAAAACCCTATTACAGAAGAACCAGGGATCCAAATGACCTGATATTTCACCGCTATGTTCCCAAAGTAATGGAAATTTTTTAAGCGTGGTTAAAAAAAAAAAAAAAAAAAAAAAAAACGCACTGACAGATGGCGCTGTAAGTTAACAGAAACAAAGAATATCGTCAGTGGGAGGAAAACAATGCACTGTACTTTGAAAAAAATAAAACTTTATTAAACATATCAAAAACATACAGAACGCAGTAATTGGGAAAAGGAATTGCGAACACCTTCGCAGAAACATAACGAAATAAAAATATGGAGTAAAGCATTCGTACGGAACTGCATAACTAGGGCAACAGATTTTAAATGTTGTGTCCACTGTTTTCAGCTACGAGTTGGAAACGTGAAACAACATGTTCCACAACAGAGTGAAGAGTATACAAAGTGCGTGTGCCGTGCGCAAGCTCGTCTCCCGACTTTACTGCATATACAGCGACATCTGTCGGTGCGATTTTAAGTTCTTTTTTAACCACGCCTAAAAATTCCCATTGCTTTGGGAGCATACTGGTAAAATTTTATGTCATTTGGATCAGTAGTTTTTTGTTATAGGGTTTTACTTTCACAACTTTAAAAAAAAATCACCCTGTATATATTTTTTTCTCCCTAGTCATATGAGTTACGACGTTAGCATATTACTTATTTTTAACAAAATGTATGTTTCGGAATTCATTTAATTTTCATTTTGACAAAAGCCACTCCCTTGCAAGAAATGAATAAATAAATAAGATAATTAAAAATTAAACCAATTGATGATTTAAGACCTACAACTTGAACCTGCCTGAACTTTTATATAAGCACTGAATAGTTCATTAGGCGAATTCAATGGAGAAGAGAGATCCAAATTGCTACAAAACAAGACATTTTTGATACATAAAAATTATGTTAATTTTGTTAAAAGAGAAAAAAAGTTGTATTGAGTTTTATTATCAAACAAAGAAGATATGTGTCTACTCTACCTCCCTCCCCCCTCCACAAAACAGAAAAAAAGAAAACGAAAAAAAAGAAAGAAAGAAAGAAAAGAAAAGAAAAGAAAGAAAGAAAAACTTGAAGAGTACGTCTGCCCCTGTCAGAGATTACAGATTCTGATTTCAAAATTACAGAAATAGATGTTTGTTTACATCCGTTTCATAGAAATGTCAGGCGTTTCATCAGTACGCCTGACAAACAGACCTGAGACTGAGATTTCGTAATGTTTTCGTAGTGTATGAACTTACGCGGTTTTTAATTGGTTGTTTTTAACCCCTTGACGACAATATATTTTTTCTAAACATAATAAACTAATTAGGGTGAAAATATGGATGAAATACCACTTTTTCCGAAAACTAATGTTTGCCTTCTTCAATTGAAGAATTTCGTTCATTATATAACGTGAAAGATTACTATAGAAAATAGTTGTATCCAAAAGTTTTGAGTACCGAAGCAAGCTATCTCGTCCATATCGCCATCTATCCTTTGAGCAGGGCTGTCCAACGCGGCGCCCTTTGAAGGTTTTTTCTTGGCGCCGAAAGTTACCTGTTACTATAATTTTTTTAGAAATAAAATTCCACTGTAAAGGATGATTTATTTAAAATCCTTGATAGTTGAGTGAGAGCAACTTTTTCTCTGGAAGTGTATTTCACACATCAAGAACCAAAAATGTACTTTAAAAATTTAATCATGTGTTATTCCGTTTCTTCTCTAATTTATAGTTATCATTTGTAAAAGTTTTTATAAAAATTAGGACGATGGAAATTGGTAATAGTTGGCACTAACGTTTTTAATATGTTAAGAAGTAAAATTTAGAAAAATAAGAGGTTCCACACTGCAAAAAGAAAATTGTTGATTTTACAGTATAATACTGGCAGCTGGAGTGCCAGTATTATACTGCAAAGTCAACATTTTTTTTTTTTTGCCAGTGTAACCCTTCTTCTCCATTTTAGTGCATGAAAGTGCAACTTTTTGTTGTTGTTGTTGTTGTTGCTACTGTTGTTCTTACAATGGCCCATTAACTATTTCATAAGAGGAGTAAAAAGAGTAATTTTCTCTCCCAGACCCTTGAAAGTTTAGATAATTTTTCTCATTTTGTATAGAAAAAAATATATATAAAGTCGTGCAAAATGATATACATCAATGAAAGTTCTTCCAGGCCTATCATGCCGATACTTTTAGAACTCGCTGCTTCGTGTTTCGGCTTTCGCTTGTTATAAGCGCTGCAATCAAAAGCCGTGTGTCTGTTTTGATCAAATTAAAGTGCTTCTTTTAATTACCAAATCTTAATGAGTTTTTCATTTGCCTTTTTAATTTTAGCGTCATCCCTAATCAACTAATAAATTTGAAATAGCCTTGCTTTTACTTTTGTCTTCCCCAATCATTGGTATAAATATCAAATGAAAACGATGCCGTAAATATTTTGAAAAGCGTGGTCTGATCCGAGCGCCGGCTCAGTATCCGAGGACTCGGTGGTTACGTCAGTTCTCTGGAGATCAATCGCTATTTATAGATTTTTCTATGTTCTTAAAAATGCTGGATGCTGTTGTATATAATTTAAATTTAATATTTTAAAAATTTTAAGATGTAGTATAGATAAATTCTTAAATTAATTAAAACATCTTTTTGAAATTGGTCAGAAAGGAATTTAATTAATCTTCAAGTCACATTGATTCTTATGTGGAAGCCTTTTTTAAAGATGATGTGCAGTCTCCATAATTCTCAAGCTTTAAAGCCTTCCTTTTCCACTTCTAAAGAAATAATAAAATAAACATGGACTTCTATTTCAAATGAGCATCTTCATTTTCGTTTATATGTGTTTATTGCAAGTCAAGTAAGATTATTTTATTCTTTTAATTTGATTGTTTTCTCTTCCAATTTCCAAGTTTGACCAAAAGAACGCAAACACACTTTATTGTGCTGGGTCTATTGTATTTTAAATCACAACTGCAAATTTTAGTTAACCTATACAATCTATCTCATCATCCATCCCTTATTTAATAATTAATATTTTAACGGGCACAATATTATCTTCGTCACAATATAGTGTGATAAAGATATCACATTATTTATTCTTAGTTACTTTTTATTTCAGCTCAGCGCAGTTCTACATAATGCAGAACTGCGCTGAGCTGAAATAAAAAGCAACTAAAAATAAAGAATGTCATATCTTTATCACAATTGTGTGCAACCCGCTTACGAAAGATTAACACGTTTTCACTTAAAACAGTATAAATAGTTCAGCATTTGTTTCCGGCTAAAATTCTATATTGAAATGAAAACTTCATCAATAAATAAATAAATAAAAAATAACACGAATAAAACACAAATATCAGACATGTAATCGAACTACGCGCTTAAACACTGAAATAATCAGAATCTGAAAGGCTGCTGTAACTAGCGAAATCTTTGACGATTTTGTTCGGTTATTAACCACTGAGATGCGGGTAATACGAAAGTATCGCTTTTAATAAATTTAATAAACTTTATCTGAATGCATTATGGATATTTTTGATACAAAAATCCTTTTTAGCGTTGTTAGTCAGCAATTTAAAAATTCATATTAAATGTTAAAAATCTATTAAGAGTTTTCAATACAAAAATGTGGTTTTCACCTATGTTCTGTAACCCGGGAATCCTTAGTACATATAATTAGTCTTTGACTAATGGTTATAAAAAAAAATTGACTTTAAAAAAAATTGTCGAAGTGGCAAGTTCAATGTATCAATTTTCAACCAAATATTTTATGTTGTTTTGTTTATAAAAAACAAACGAATTAAAAATCTTAAAAAGCATCGGACAACGATTACAACAATATATAAAACATTCATTAAATAAAAGGCAAAGAAACCGATTCATCCATTGTCAAATATGTTATATTGTTTACTTACTTACTAAACTGTGAAGTTTTATTAAAGTATTCTGCGGAAGTGTTGCAAAGTGTTTCATAAGCTATGCTTGACGCATAATTTTACGTTCTTGTTTATATCTAAAATTGGGGGAGGGGGTAATGCGCATTATACACGAGTAAATACGGTATTTAAATAATAGTGGAACGTGCAGTATAGACAATGCATAGAGCACACTTTTTTTTTTTCTCTCTCTCTCTCTCCTATTCAATATGACGACACAAACGTGCATTAAAGAGCCAAAATGAATGGGAAATTTCTCGCCATTATGCTGAACTAACTAAATCTACACAAAAAAAATGATAGTAAAAAATCAATACATAAGATGCAGCTTGATAAATGCTAGATTCCAACCGCCTCCACTTGATGTTTTTGTGGCCCATCACCATACAAAAGAAGAGGGGACGGGAGGGGTTCTGCATTCTGAAATTTTGCTGGAGGAAAAATAAAGCATGAAGCGATAAAATTGGAACTTTTTTAAGCTGGGACGGAAGAAGTTTTACCGAACAAATGTCGTCGTTATGTACTTTTTTTGCCTTTTAAATAAGGCTTGAAAATGTCAAGGATTTTATAACTAAGCTGAAATATGATTCAATGCTGAATTCTGAGGTTATTTTGTTAAAATATGAGTTTCCTTCATTTTTGCATGTATTAAAATATGAATTCTAAGCATCATAATCGCTAAACATGATAAAAGTGTGTTTTTGAGTGCGCATGTGCGTGTGCGTAGGGGCCATTCATCCATAAGTGTGATTTTTGACTGACTGATTTTTAAAAGTTTCATATTATGCTCAATTTGAATTTTTAATAACCACTGATACATTGGAGAATAATAATTAATAGATGGTCACAAACTTTATTGAAAAATATCACATGGCAGTTTTTATCAGACAAAACACAAATTGTAAGGGACAGAAGTGACAGGGACAGTATAGACATTTTTGGCAATTTTGCCACTTCGGTTAAAAAAGAACACTTTTAGAATGTTGTATGGACTATTTTCAAAGACATGTCAAACTGGTTAAATGGCCAGATATTGGTTAATCTATAAATATCAATATTTAAATTAACAATGGGAACCGTAGTAATGGTTAATAAAGGTACTCGTACCTTTTCCACATTCTTTTTAATTCAGAAAATCTGTTTTAAGAATAAACAGCAAGCAATGGCGACTTTTTAAGAATATGTGCTGGAAACAATACTAAAAATTACTGCATACTGCCATCTGGTGGAAATATGAGAAAATTCATACACCGGGACAGTAGTGACCAAAAAAATTGAGGGACACAACCCAACAAAAACAAATTTTACACCTTTCACTCATATAAAAATTATATTATTATGCTCCTTGAGATTCATATTTATAATAAATGCATTGGTTTTTCAAAAAATTTTAATAATTATTGTTTGTTGATGGTTTTAATGATCAAGTTATGGGTTGTGGACAGTAGTGACTTTTGATATATTTAAATTCCATTTTAAATATTTAAAAAAGAGAGAGAATTTCGCAGTAGAAGTAGCATAATACTGTAGAACAATCACAGAGAAACATCTCAACATTAAATGAGAATTTATATTGCAAAGAAATGCCGAGAAATATACTGGGGACTGAGAAATCACACGTGGGATATCGTCCCATAGGCGTAGAGTTTTTAAATTACTGGAAGGGATAAATTGAAACACAAATCTTTTGTATGTAGTAATATACAGGGTGTCCCAAAAAGATTGAAACGGGCTTTTTTACCTAGTAGAGATACGTAAGCAACGTAAATTGCAAAAATATCAATGATTTATTGCAGATTTCTTCCCATAAAAAGAATCAAAACTTCAGCAATTACAAGAAAGTTTAAGATTACGCTTTTAGAAAAATATTTCCATTTTTATCTCATTATGAAACTAACATTTTCTTTTTAATTTTAAACTTAGCTAAACGAATTCACGTGAATAATACATTACACGAAGATGCACAAATTATCTGATAAAATTCAACAGGCAAGGTGTGAACGTTTATGAAAATTTAGTAGTTGATCACTAATGTAACTTTAATCCGCGCGAAATGGCGAAGAAAAAAGTTCTAAACAGCTGGGAAACTATTACGTTACATTTCATTGCGGCAACTTCCAAGATCAGTTTCAGTAAAAATGGCTTAATGGCGCATCGTTAAATTAAGCCATCATTGAAGTAAAAAAATGGTGCATCTCAAATTTTATTTTCGAATTTCATGACTTTTCAATGTAGATGATTTACGCCGAAATGAATAGAAACAATATGTGATAAAGCTGACAACCAAAGCACTGCTAATAAGACATTTACAAATGCTGCATTATCATTAAACTCAAGATAGAAATAAAGTTTTTTCGTTTAAAGCGAAACATAATCGAAATCAGTTATCTTTCAATAAATATTGTGCATCTTTCCATCTCTTCCCCCCCCCCCCCCCGAATTTCATGGCTTTTCAATGCGGGGTTTTTTACGCTGAGACGAGTAGAAACAATATATGATAAAGCCGTTAGCAAAAGTATAATTTAGTGCATTATCTTTAAAACTCAGATAGGAATAAAAAATATATTGTAAAGTAAAACATAATCGAAATCAGTTATTTAAATAAAAACTATGCACCTTATTTTTTCCAAAATTATAAATTTTTAAATTTACTTCAAAAAATTTCACAAATTTCATAAATTTTCAAATTTGGTGATTTACGCTGAGACGAATAGATACAATATAAATGATAAATTTGATAGCAAAGACATTGCCGATGAGACAATCGCAAATTCTGCATTATCATTAAAAATCAGATAGAATAAGGATATAGCAAAGAATATTTAAAAAAATAAAACATAATCGAAATCAATTATCTCTGAATGAAAACGATGCCTTTTTTTTCCTCCATAAGTTTGAATGCATGTGATTTATTCTTTGATAAATAGAAACAACATATAATTAAGTTGATACAGCAAAAGCATTGTATGGATATAAGTCATTTACAAATGGTGCATTATCATTAAAACTCAATTAGGAATAAGGATATGATTAAAAAAAAAAGAAAGAAAAGAATGTTTAAAGGATAACATATTCGAAATCAGTTATCTTTCAATAAAAACTATGCATCTTATTTTGTCAAAAATTATAAATTTTTAAATTTAATTAAAATATTTTTCATAAATTTCCTAAATCTTCAATGCTGGTGATTTACGCTGAGATGAATAGAAACAATTATAAATGATAAAGTTGATAGCAAAGACATTGCTGGTGAGACAATAGCAAATTCTGCATTATCATTAAAAATCAGATCGGACAGATGATATAGTAAAAAATATTTTTACTTTCTTCTAACTATAATAGAAGAAAGTATTGTAATCGAAATTTTTTTCGACAACCGGTTTTCGACGGATTTACTCGTTTTAGGGATAAGAGATTCCGAAAAACATGTTTTTACAAAATTTCTGTCTGTACATCCGTCAGTCCTCATTGTATCATAAAAAGTGCATGAAGTTATGCTGCAAATTGAACCAAAAAATGTTTCTATGTTTTTGGCTATGGCCAGCAGGTTCCACTTGAATTTGGGGATATTTCGACGAAAGCGGGCGCTGTGATCACGATTTTTGTTCCATTTTCACTATTGTATCATCGAAAAATGTATGAAGTTATGCAGATAATTGAACCAAATTTTTTGTATATGTTTTTGACTATGGTCTGCAGGTCCAAGTTGAATTTGGGGATATTGCGCCTGTAGGGGACGCTGTGATAGCCATTTAAAGATTTCAACTTCAAAAAGATATACAAAAAAAAAATTCGAAATCCTAAAATTTTTTGCGTTAAATGTTCGGCTTTGATCAAAGGATTCCAGAGCATTTTTTGTTTTGCCAGGTAAAAAGAAAAATGCCTTAAAATTAATGTATTAATTTATAATTAAGTTCTAAAACTATTAAAAATTTGTATCGTCATCTTTAAAACACATCGTTGTACATAATTTTTATAATTCTAACCTACCAGGAAGTGAGCTAAAAAATCGATTATAAAATTACATTTTTACATGCAAAACACAAGTTGGGTCAAATGAAAGAGTGTAAAAATGGGCATGATCTATTTTGATTCTGAGCGCCTCATGTATTGTTGCATATTGCATAGCTGCCAACTCTTCTGCATTTTAGTTCGATCTACAGCTTTTCCGTGGGGAAAATAAAATCATGTGGTTGTTTTTTTTTTTTTTTTTTTTTTGGGGGGGGGGGGTGGAGGGGGTAAGCAAAAACGGCTTTCAAAAATATTTGAAGTTACAACAGAAATAATTGATTTAATTCGCTGGCTATGTCACTGTTAAATTTAACAACGCACAAAGAAATTTCTGTCATGGATTTTTATGTTGATCAGGTGGTAAATAATATCTTGGAATTTTGTTTCAATTTAAAAGGAAAAAAATAAAAATTTCAGGAATTTCACGATATTGATAATTTTTTAAACATGCTTCAATTCAGTGGTTATCACTCGGAAGATGCTTGCAGGCAGGGCTTGAGAAATGCGGTCGCCAGTGATCAAGTATTTTTTTAACTGGCAACCAAGTTATTTAATCTAATCGGTTTTTTTTTTTTTTTTTTTTAGCACTTTCCAACCTAGTTGAAAAGTGCTTATGACTTCGGTTTGTCTGGCCGTCTGCCGTCTGGCCGTCTGGCCGTCTGGCCGTCTGCCGTCTGGCCGTCTGCCGTCTGTCCGTGCTCTAACTCCCGTAAATATGCTCGGATGGATCAGCAATTTTTATATGTTATTGTCGTTATCTATAGCATGTTCCCTATTTCAACGGAAGTGTGTAGCACTTATAGTTTTTTTACAGGGACACTCAAAAGAATTCCGTTACATTGCGGTCTATGGGGAAAAATCATTTGCGGTTTATTTAAATAATGTTTCACTATTTTAAACGCATTGTAATTTATATATATTACTAAGGTGCATTAGAAGAAGCTTAATATGGAACAGGGTGTGCATAGCACTTATAGTTACTTTACAGGGACAGTAAAAATAATTCCGTTACATTACGTCTATGGAGAAAAATCGTCTGCGGTTTATTTAAATAATGTTTCACTATTTTAAACGCATTGAAATTTATATAGATCACTAAGGTGCATTACAAGAGACTTACTACGGAATATTGTGTGTATAGCAGTCATCGTTCATTTACAGGGACACGCAAAAGAATTCTCTACTGTCTGTTAACAATAATTCCTGGAAGTGCGTTTTAAGTTATTGAACGCGATTTTAATTTTAACTTGCTTTTTGTCTATTACGTGGTGTGTATAAATTCTGTAGATCCTATACAGGGCAGTACAAAAGTTCGCGAACACATTTCTGTTTATTGACAAACTCCAGACGGAGAATTTTAAACTGTGCTACGCGTTTCCTAACTGAACTAAAATTATCATCCTATGTAGTATATATACAAATCTATAGATCCTATACAGGGCTGAATAAAAGTATTCGGATATTTTTCCGAATATTGTATATGTTGGAAATTCCTGAAATTATGTTTTTAAATATGTTGTGCGTTTTCTAAATTGTTTACTTAGATGTTAGCTTTTAGCTTATTAAACGGTATGATTTGTAAAATTATTTTGGAAGCGTTGGAAAGTGCTATATAATCTATGCTTGACGCATGATTTTTCGTTCTTGTTTTGTACAAAAATTGACTTAAGAAATGAGCACAAACGGCATTTTTCTCTCCTCCATGCCTGCTCGTACGTGGCAAGCAGTGATCTTCCTCGTCTCTCGTATACTTTTAATAGTTTAATAGAAGAGCCAAGTTAAAAAGGCATTTTCCATCTCATGCACAGAAAACGCCAATCTTCTCCGCTATATCCAGCAAGCATGTCAGGTGATTAGAATGTCAAGGGAGAAAACAAGTTTCAATAAAACTGTAAGAAAAAGTGTCAATGTAGCCTCTTGTGTCATCTAAAATTGGATACAATGCCAATAAATGCTAAAGTTTTTCTGTGAATTTCCAAGATTTTTGTATTCAGAATTAAAACTGATTAATCTATCACCTCCCTTTTAAAGAATAGTAATATGTAAGTGAATATAAGTAATTCGTTTGAAGTAAATCTATAAAACTTCAGACTCATTCACTTTCATTAGAAAACTTAGTATATATTATCTTTCTAAATTATGTAACTAATAATTCTAAACTATGCTTGTTATAATTTTTTCTCAATTAATTCACAAAAAACTTTTGTGCTTTTTGAAAATCAATGATATACGCTATCTAAGTTAAAAGAAAGCATGTAATAATTAACAAACAGTTTGTGAGTGTCTGCCTGTCTGTCTGATTGTGTACGCTCTCACACTGTGATGGATACAGAGTCACGACATTGAGCACGGAGGCGCTCCAAAGTGCACCCAAGAATCCTTTAAAGAGTTTTATTTTTTTTTTATTTTATTTTTTTTTAATCAAAATTCGACTTAGATTTTTTTTAATTAGTAAGTTTTAAAATCTTTTACTGGATTTTTCGAACTAGGTATTGTCTTGCACCTTTCACATCTTCCGTTTCAAAACATCGCATAATTTCACATTTAAGGCACAGAACAGAACAAAAAATGCGCTTTTAGATAAAGTTTGTCTCAAAACTGTAACGTAATTTACGAATATTTAACGATTTATTTAAAAAAAATCTACAGTTAGATTTCGAAGACGTAGACCGTGGGGCGCCTGTTTGTTGGGAATTGCGGAAGAAATAACCTTTTTGCCACAGTTGGGACCGCCCACTTTGAAATCTAACTTGTTTGCAAGCGAAGCCGGCAGGGATTTTTTTTTTTTTTTTTTTTTTTTTTTTAGCTATAAGGGTTGGTCCTATAAAACACTTGTCAATATAAAAGTTTTAGATAATATTAAGAGGATTTATAATAAATTTAAGCGGATTTGATATCTTGTGAATTGACGAAGTTATAAATTTTTTTCTTCTAACCCCCCCCCCCTCCCCCCCCCCCTTGGGGCCATTTTTAATGATATCCAAAATCTGTCATACATAAAATGTCGGCCTTTTTCCTAGAAGTAATAATAACTTTAAACGGATTCGATATGTATCATAATTAAGAAATTATGGGGGGTTTTCTGTTTTCACAAAAAGACCCCCCCATTCCCCCCCCCCTTGGTTCGACTTTGCCCATTAACGAACTTGACCGAGATTTTATGCCCCTTGATTTTATGTATCAGTTTGAAAGAGATTTATGCAGAATTATGGGAGTTATCGTGTCCATAAAAAAGTGTCATAGATAGATAGATACAGTGTCTCACATAAGTGATGGGACACTTGTGCTTTACAAAAGGAAACTAATCAAATAAATTAAAAAAACATGTACACATTTTTTTTGTGGGTGTGTTTCATACTTAAATTTAGTAAAGATTATTACATAACATACATTTTGTCAAAATATTAAAATATTAATTTAATAAAAATACAAATGTTTAGAACGGAGCAAAAAATAGCTCACATAAGTGATGGGACACCATTATATATGCAACAAAAATCGTCTGAAATAAGCAATAAAAATATTTTTTGGGGTTTTATTTTTACTTAAAAGCAATTGGCAATAATTTATAAAATCGTCTGCAGTATTTCTCTCCAGTTTGTTTTGGAATTTTTGTGTTTTTTAGCTCTGTGTAGTCATGAATGCTAAACGAAAAGAAACTTCGCCTGAAATTCGAAAATTAGTTATTAATTTGCATATTGAACGTGGAAAATCTATTAGAAAAACTGCTGAAACAGTTAACTTGAGTCGTTCAACAGTTTTCAATATCATTAAACGATATAAAAAGAATCATATGATTCAGGATAAAAGAAGACCTGGCTGACCATCAAAGCTATCCAATGGAATAAAGCGAATTATCGTTCGAAATATTAAAAAAAATCCAAGAATTAGTGCTTCAAAAGTTGCTGCTGATTTACAAGCATTATATGGAATAATTGTTAATCCTGAAACTATTAGAAGGGTAGTTCGATCTGCTGGATATCACGGTAGAGTAGCCAGGAAAAAATTCTTCGTAAGTGAAAAGAATAGAAAACTCAGACTAGCTTTCGCAAAATCCAACATAAATAAGAATTCTGATTACTGGAATAAAGTTATATTTGCTGATGAGAGTAAATTTAATATATTTGGTTCTGACGGTAGAATCTTGGTGTGGAGAAAACCCAGGGAAGAACTTCGCAAACAGAACTTGGTACCAACAGTAAAACATGGTGGAGGAGGAGTTATGGTATGGGGGTGTATGTCGTCCGCTGGAGTTGGTAATCTTGTTTTTATTGACAGTATAATGGATCAGTACAAGTATATTGATATTTTAAAGCAAAATTTGAAATCTTCAGCACGAAAATTGAACCTTCATAACGATTTTAAATTCTACCAGGACAATGACCCCAAGCACACTGCTCTGAACGTTAGACTCTGGCTGCTATATAACTGTCCTGAAATAATAAAAACACCACCACAATCTCCAGACTTAAATCCCATAGAGAATATTTGACAAGAATTGGAATCAAGAATTCGCAAACACACCATTTCTTCAAAACAACAACTAAAATCGGTGCTTCAAGAAGAATGGGGTAAAATCACTCCAGAAATCACAAAAAAAAATAGTCGAATCCATCCCAAAAAGATTAAATCATGTTTTAAAAGTAAAAGGAAATCCAACAAAATATTAAAACCTTTTAAAAAGTAAAATTTTTGGATAAATATTTGATGGAAAAGTAAGTGTCCCATCACTTATGTGAGCCATTTTTTGCTCCGTTCTGAACAATTGTATTTTTACTAAATTAATATTTTAATATTTTGACAAAATGTATGTTATGTAATAATTGTTACTAACTTTAAATATGAAACACACCCAAAAAATTTGTGCACATGTTTGTTTATTTATTTTATTGCAGTTTCTTTTTATAAAGCACAAGTGTCCCATCACTTTTGTGAGACACTGTAGATAGATAAAGTTTTGAACTGGGGGGTGGTTTTGGGTTCTGGGAGTCATGTTCGGCGTAGGTCTGCAAAATTTTTTCAAAAATTCCAACTTAGCGGAGAATGTCATAGGTAGTATTTCTTACGAAATCTACCTAAAATCAAAAATGTAATATTTTGCTTTTAATTTCGATAAATGTCAATCTGCAAACGATTTTTTAACAACACGTTTATTTTCAAGGGAAATATTGATGGGTTTTTTTTTTTAATCGCGCGAAAATATCAAATATTAAACCATAGTGCACAATTTTTGTTCTTTTCATCACGTTGCATTGTAAAAAGAAAATGGGCATTTAGCATATAATACGGGAAATATCACCTTTTCAAGATAAACGTAAAACTCCGTTAAATTTATGTCATGATAGTATAACTTTGAAATACTGGCGTGTTTTTACGAACAAAACCCATTTTTCTAAGCAGACTGTTTAAATAATACGTGACGTCATAAGAGAATGCTTTATTTTTGAAATTGAAAATAGGATTATTACCTTTTGTTGACTTATGTAATAATACACGCATACAAATATCGACAGGTTTTAATAAGCTAGAATATGCTTATCGTATATACTCGCGTAATAAACCGCCACCCAAATTCGAAATGAAAACAAGTTTAATATCAATTCAGAATTGTTTTCTATACACCTTAATTATCTCATGCAATTCTAAATTATTAATGGTGAAAAAAAAAATATTGTAAAATATTGCTATTAAACCTGTTTTCACCTCGAATTTCGGGGTCGGCTTATCCGCGAGTATATACGGTAATTAAATATCAGTAAAACCATTATCAATAATATATTTTATTTAGTTATGCTAATTTATTATTGAAACTCAACAAAACAAAAGCAGAGTAGTAAAGAATTGTAACTCATATGTAAGGAATTGAAAATGATTTTAAGTAAAACATTGTTAAAATCGGTGTTAAAATCGAATACAAATAACGATTTTAAAATTTTCATTTTCGAATTTAACAATTTTTCAAGGTTTATCATTTTTATATAATGAAGACATGAAAAACACCTTTAAAAAAAGTAAGTGATAATAAAAATATTCCACTGACACGCGCTCAATTATCACTAAAACCGATACAGAACAAAATTTCAATAAAAAGAAGAATATTTTTTCAAGTAGAATGATTTTATTATTCATTATTTCATTATTTCACGACTTAATTGAATATTCATATCATTTCGTGTCAAAAGATGATGGAACAGTTTTTTATCTTGCGTACATTGACTTCCGCTGATTAAATAGTGTGAAGGCGGTGTAGTATTAATTCAACCTTTTTTGCTATCTTGATTTTCTGAATGCCAAATTCTTTTAGGTAGATTTCGTAAGCAATACTACCTATTACATTCTCCCCTATGTTGGAATTTCTGAATTTTTTTAAAGATCTATGCCGAACATGACTCCCAGAACCACCCCCAGTTCAAAACTTTATCTATCTGTCTATCTATCTATCTATCTATTTCACTTTTTTATGGACACGCTAACTTTAATAATTCTGCACAAATCTCTTCCAAACTCATACATAAAATCAAGGGGCATAAAATCTCGGTCAAGTTCATTAATGGAGAAAGTCGAACCAAGGAGGAGAAATGGGGGGGGGGGGAGTTTTTTGTGAAAACATAAAAAATCCCATAACTTCTTAATTATGATACGTATCTAATCCGTTTAAAGTTATTATTACTTCTAGGAAAAGGGCCGAAAATTTATGTATGACAGATTTTTCATATAATTAAAAATAGCTTCAAGGGGGGGGGGGGGGATGAATAGGGGTTTAAGAAAAAAAATTCATAACTTCGTCAATTCACAAGATATCAAATCCGCTGAAATTCATTATAAATCCTCTTATTATTATCTAAAACTTTTATATTGACAAGTTTTTTACAGAATTAACCCTTACAGAAAAAAAAAAAATCACTGCCGGCTCCACCTACAAACACATTAAGATTTCGAAGGGGACGGTCCCAACTGCCGCATTATGGCAAAAAGGTCATTTCTTCTGCAATTCTCAATAAACAGGCGCCTCATGGTCTGCATCTTCGAAATCTACCTATGCCTGTAGGCCGAGCCGTCAGGGTTTTATTTTCAATGCGATATTTGTTAAGAGGAAAGGGTAAAACTTTTCAGCTTCACCGGGAAGAAGTGGCGAAGAAGATGTACAAGTTTGTACGATGATAGCACAAAAGTTTAACAACAAGGTTGAATTACACTTTGCCAAATTTTATAGAAGTAAAGATTTTTATCCCGCCTTTTTTTCGTGACGTCAAGACAGTGCACCTCCTCACTGTGCTGCGATTGCACAAGCTGCTTTTGGTTGATTGTGGGTTCACAGCACTTCGCCATCCACCTTATTCGCTCGATCTGGCTCCATCGGACTTTCATTTTTTCTCTGCATTAATAAATTTATTTTGCACTTCGGATTATGATGGTTATTTGATAATGTAAGGCTACAGTAGGTTGTCAGGTGGTGTGAATTATTAGAGTAATTTAAAAAATTCAAATTGTCGTGTATTAAAATGAAGGTATTACACTAAAATGGCAACGCGCGAATAGCCAACTTTTATCTGCGGTGTTTTGGCAACGGCAGAAACTTTAGAACTGAGATAAAATGTTGTTTGGATAGATTTATGTTTATAGTTAAGTGTTTGTTTCTGTGTAATGTAGTTAATAAATAATGTGTGTTATAGAAACGAATCTTCAATAAATAATTATAAGACATATAAAGATATACACTAACTAACAAAGAAGCGTCACACTGGCGACGAGTTAAACGTTGATGCTTCTAGTTTTGTAATCTTACTATTTTAGATTACTACTTCAATTTCGGAAGATTGGAACAAGGTAAGAAAATCTTATTATTCTATTAAAATGGAACAATTAGTTGAAGAATTAATTAAACAAAATAAGGCGTTAATGGATGCGCTAAAGGGGGATAGCACCCTAAAGAATAATAAGGTTTCTGGAGTACAATTTGAGAAATATGATGAATCATTAGAAAGTTTTGATACCTTCATGGATAGGTTTGAAGCCTTTCTAGATATACAAAATGTTCCTAAGGAAAAACGCGCAAAAACACTAATATCAAGTTTATCTGCAAAGCTATATAACTTGTTAAAAAATCTTCTTGCTCCACAAAATCCCAGTGATCAGGAATATGAAGCGCTTAAACAAATTTTGCAAGAACATTTGAATCCGAAACCATTAATAATACCTAGTAGACACACGTTTTTAAACAGGAAACAACATGAAGGGGAAAGCGTTAGTTCTTATCTTGCTGAACTTCGCTCTTTAACAATTCCTTGCAAATACACTCAACTTATGTTGAATACTATGTTGAGAGATGTTTTCGTTAGTGGTTTACGAGATAGGGCAATCCTAGATCGGCTATTTGAAGAAGACGATATCGATCTCGATAAAACAGTTAGGATCGCTTTAGCAATGGAACGAGCTAATAAAGGAGTTAATGATATAATTGGTAAGCCACAAGGAATTAAAGCCGTTGGTGTATATAAGGGAAAAAATATAACACCACAACCTAAGAACACACAAAAGAAAAATAACATAGTACATTGTTCTAGATGTAACGGATCAAATCATAATAAATTTAACTGTAAGTTTAAAGCAAGTAAATGTAGAGTTTGCCAGCGTATTGGCCACATTGAACGAGCTTGTTATTATTCTAAGGAGGCCAAACCAAACAAAATGGTGAAGCAAAAACAGTTTCATGTAAATGATTCAGAAGTTCAAAATTCAATTCCACTTCATAGTTTAGAAGTAGAGAACGTTTGCATGAAAGAAGAATTTCCTAAAAGACCTCCCATAATAGTAACTGTTGAAATTGAAGGTAAATCGGTTGAAATGGAAGTCGATACAGGCGGTACAGTATCAGTAATGAGTTTAAAGAGATTTAAAGATATTTCGAAGAAAAAAATATGTCCTACAGACTTGAAATTTAAGACCTATAATGGTGAAACTCTTAAACCCCTGGGTTACTCAACAGTTAAAGTAAAATATAAGAATCAAACAGAATACTTAAATTTATATATTGTTAAAGAAGACTTAGACACTATCTTGGGTCGAGAATGGCTGTATAAAATCAATTTAGATTGGGTAAGGATTAAAGCTCTTACAGTTGTAAATCAGGGAAATCTTACAAAACTGTTAGAAGAATACGCAGACATATTTGATGAAAAATTGGGCGAAATAAAAAATTATGAATGCAGTCTTGAGTTAAAACCGGATGCCGTTCCAGTTTTTTGCAGACCGAGACCATTACCGTTTGCAATGAAAAAGCGTGTTGAAGAGGAATTAGAACGACTTGAGAAAGACGGAGTTATCAAAAAGTCGAATATTTCAGATTGGGCGACTCCAATTGTACCAGTAGTTAAAGCAAATGGAAAAATTCGACTATGTGGTGATTATTCCGTCACTCTTAACAAAAATCTAAAAATTCAAAGACATCCTCTTCCAAAAACAGAAGAAATTTTTGCTTCACTGAATGATGGTAAGATATTTTCAAAGATTGACTTTAGTCAAGCTTATTTACAAATGAAGGTTCACCCTGACAGTCAAAAATTATTAACGATTAATACTCATAAAGGACTTTATGAATGCACAAGACTAATGTTTGGAATTAACTCAGCACCTGCTATATGGCAGAAATATATAGAAAGTGTATTGCATGATTTAGAAGGAGTAGAAGTATTTTATGATGATGCACGGATCGCAGCACCAGATTTCCAGACACATTTGTCAAGATTACGGAAATTTTTCGATAGATGTCGTCGACATGGATTGAGAATAAATAAAGATAAATGCAAATTTTTCCAGAATGAAATTGAATTTTTGGGATATAAGATAAATGCACAAGGATTATCTAAAACAGATGAAAAGATTGCTGCAATTAAGAATGCTAAAATTCCTAAGAACGTTCAAGAAATTCAGTCTTTTATGGGATTAGTTAACTTTTATTCTAGATTCTCAAACAAACTTGCTACTTTAGCATATCCATTACACAACTTGACAAAAAAAGGTGTTCCATGGATTTGGGATAAAAAGTGCCAAGAAGCAATTCAAAACATAAAAGATGAAATCTGTTCAGATAGAGTATTAGCACACTATGATCCAAAACTTCCTATTTTCCTTGCAGCTGATGCATCTCCAGTCGGTTTGGGGGCAGTGCTCTCTCACAAATTTCCAGATGGTTCCGAGAGGCCTATTGCATTTGCTTCAAGAACACTTTCACTAACTGAACAACGCTATTCACAGATTGATAAAGAAGCTCTAGCTCTAGTCTGGGCTGTGAAAAAGTTTTATCTTTACCTAAAAGGAAATCGATTCACTCTCATTACAGATCACAAACCACTCGTGGCAATTTTTGCTTGCAATAAGGGTCTTCCAGTTTTGTCTGCTGCAAGACTTTTGCATTATGCTCTAGTACTACAGTCTTATCAGTTCGACATAATTTATCGGAATACTAAGGATCATGGTAATGCAGATTGTCTTTCACGATTACCCTTAAGATCTGAAGATTTAGAATTAAAGGATGATGTTTCAGTTTTCCAACTTTCCCAAATTGAAACACTTCCAATAACAGCAAGAGATTTAGCCAAAGCAACTGCAAATGACGAAGATTTGGCACCCTTGCTAAATGCTTTAAAAAAGGGAACTTCTCTAAAAGGGAAGGAAGTCGAATATACTCTCCAGGATGGTTGCATTATGTACGGCCAAAGAGTCTGTGTACCTAAAAAATACCATAAAAAAGTTTTGGAAGAACTTCATCAAGGACATTTAGGAGTTGTTAAAATGAAGGCAATAGCCAGATCCTATGTCAATTGGAAAAACATAGATAAAGACATCGAAGATGTTGTTAAAAATTGTACAGATTGTTCCAGGATTAAAGATTATCCTCCAAAATCTAAAACACACCATTGGGAGTATCCAAGTTTTCCATGGGAAAGAATTCATGTTGATTTTGCAGGGCCAATTTTTGAGCATATGTTTTTATTAATTGTAGATGCACACTCTAAATGGCTCGAAGTCTATCCTATGAAATCGACAACTGCCTTGAAAACAGTAGAATGTCTAAGAGATTGTTTTGCTCGTTTTGGATTACCAGTCATGTTAGTCAGTGACAACGGACCACAGTTTTCCTCATATGAGTTCCAAGAATTTATGCAAAATAATGGAGTTTTTCATAAAACGAGTGCACCTTTCAAGCCCTCCAGCAATGGTCAAGCAGAAAGGTATGTACACACTTTGAAACAATCCCTTCGAGCAATGCAAAACTACCCTGGTAGTATCAATCAAAAAATCAACTGCTTTCTGTTACAATATCGGAAATCACCGAATATGACTACAATGCAGTCTCCAGCAAGTATGTTCTTGAAAAGAGAGATTCGTACGAGAATTGACCTCTTAATTCCTAATACTAAAGAAAGAATTCAGAATAAAATTAGGAAGGATATATATTTCAATGATCGGTATTTTGAAGTGGGTGAAAAAGTAGCTGTACGAGATTACACTGCAGCTAATTCAAAATGGAAATTCGGTCGTATCATCAGCCGAGATGGTGAATTACATTATACCATAAATGTTCAAGGCAATTTGGTTAGACGACATGTTGATCAAATTCGATCAGCAGGTGAAGAAAAAGGACAATGATGTTCAGTATAGACCAAGAGTAACAAATATGAACGTGCCATCTGATCCAACAGCGACATCAACGGAGACAGATGCAGCATCGACTGAGCCACCTACGACCTCCGAGGATATCGCCAAAGATATGCCTCCATCACTGCCAACAGTCACACCTCCTTCAGTTAGCACACCCCAAGTTGTCCAAAATCCAGTGCAACTAAGACGATCTAAAAGGATCCGGAAACCTCCAAAAAGATTGTGCTGTTAATTTGAAAGGGGAGGAAACTGTCGTGTATTAAAATGAAGGTATTACACTAAAATGGCAACGCGCGAATAGCCAACTTTTATCTGCGGTGTTTTGGCAACGGCAGAAACTTTAGAACTGAGATAAAATGTTGTTTGGATAGATTTATGTTTATAGTTAAGTGTTTGTTTCTGTGTAATGTAGTTAATAAATAATGTGTGTTATAGAAACGAATCTTCAATAAATAATTATAAGACATATAAAGATATACACTAACTAACAAAGAAGCGTCACACAAATTACTGTTTTACGATTACAGCGTGCGCTCTCAGGGCCGATCCAGACAAAAAATTGGATTTTCTTTGAAACGCTTTATAAAATTCCATTTAATAAAACAGGAATCTTCACAAATTGAAGCCCTTTATAAAATTCCTTTTTTTTTTTTTTTTTTCTTGTAAGGATACGAAATGTGTAATTTGCAAACAAAGAAAACTCACTAGAAAGGAAACCAGGCGGACTTAAAAAAGTTAATATAACTGCTTTGTGTGGATTTGATTAAGTGTGTTTTTTGTTGGTGGTTGGTTATGTTTAGTTTTGTTTTTCATAAAATGGAGATTCAAGAAAACCAAAATACTGCATCAACCGCTCGATCTATTAAAAATATATTAACTACGAATTAATAATTAACAGACATTTCGTGATAAAAGCAGATAGAATAGAAAAATCCTGCGTTCGGGGATTGATCTTTCAGAAAATAATGCATATTCAACACGATCTTTTTCACGTGTCTAATAAAATTCTTACTTCTAACGTTCTAAAAAGTATCTTTATTAACAGAGAAGGATAAAATAAAAAGAAAAACCATTGATCTGACGTTACAGAGAATAAATTTTAGAAAACCTTTTGAGGCAAAAATACGCATTATTCACTGTAGCATCAAAAGAATAGTTGCAAATTAGGGAAGGTTATCGCCGCTTAACTATAAAAGAAATAAAATGTAAAGATTAAATTTCAAAAAGAACTTGTTAAAAGTTGTAAGTGAAAGAAACGACTGGACAATCTTAACTAATTCATGATATTTTTTAACACATACATGTAAAATACTGTTTCCAGAAATTTATTATTCATCATTTTATTTTGACTTAAAATAAAATTTCAAGAACCTTAAAATATTTATATATAGAATTTATTCATGCAGCACAGTACTGATCCCTCATGCAGCATAATTTTATCACGTGCAACAGCATTAAGTGCGCCGTTTAACCCTTTCTAAGACAGTGGGAAATATTTATCCCACTTTATTTTAATCTCCAAATTTGTACCAGAATTTTTGAATAAAATTTTACTTTTATAATATACGTGACAAAAAGCATTTAGTTACTTTGAAATCAATTTTTTCTTAAATTCTGGAGACATCATTTTACATTCTAGCAACAGAATTAATTTGTCTTAACCCTTTCACGACGAGCATCCTGTACAAAATTTTTAATCTTTTGGCATGAGTATTTCCAAATAGAAATATTTGTCTAATTTAATCGCAGAAATTCTGTGATTAAGTAAGGTGTAATTTGCCATTCCAAATTACTGCTAGGAAAAGTGAAGGATTGTAAGTAAACTATATGTCACGTATGCGCGACGCGCGTCGCCATTGGGTTAACTTCTTGAATTCATTGCAGCAATTTATTGCAGTTTACAAAAAATTAGAAGTATTAAAAGCGAATAAGAAACTATCTTTAAAAAAAATTAAACATATAACGTCTGAAACACAATTATTAAAAAGTTAAAAACATTTATTTATTCCGGACACTTAAAAAACTGAAAAAATACACAATTACATCACACAATAAAAACATTTTTTGTGAACGTTTCAAAGCTACAAACGAGCCCCCCATGAGTACAATGTCGATCAATAACCAAAGTCGTTGTTCAACATGCTCACGGTCAAAATATGCAATTAAATTAATAAAACACTATGGAGTATACGTCTACTATGGAGTATAAATTTAATTATTTCGCAATTATCAAAATAAATTCAATCCAATTGCAACAATGCTAAAAGTATACTTTTTCTTGAAGGCTGGTTTACAGAGTTCCCCCCTTAACGAAGCTTATATGGTCCCGCCTGAATATTCGGTTATACTATGACGTATATATTCCATAGTGTTTTATTGATTTAACTGCATATTTTGACCGTGAGCATGTTGAACAACGACTTTGGTTATCGATCGACATTGCACTGATGAGGGGCTCGTTTATAGCTTGAAACGTTTACAAAAAAAAATGTTTTTATTGTGTGATATAATTGTGTAGTTTTTTAGTTGTTTAAATGTCTGGAATAAATTAAATGTTTTTAACTTTTTAGGAAACTATCTCTTCGGTAACATTTACGTTGTAAGTGAAAGAGTAGATATTCGCACATCGCACATTTCGAAATTCAATGTGAATGAATGACGTTACCCAGCGTTGAATTCAGACACTTTTCTCCGGGAGGGGGCACTGTAGAGTTCAGGGGGGGGGGACATATCCATGCTCCGGGGGGGAATGTCCCTCCCGGGCCACCCCCTGAATTAAACTCTGACGTCATTCGCAAGTGTAGCTTCTGCTTGACATTTCTACTGATACATAGTGAAAATTAACAGTGTAAATAATAATAATAATAAAAATCTTTCTTCGATAACATTAATAGTATGTAAAGATGGCTATTGGCAAATTAACATAATACGAAATTCTACATGCGTAATTAACATAATGCGAAGTGAATGATGATCTCTTTTAGCATAACATAGCACGCGAATGGCTTTCTATCGATGCTTCTTGAAAAATAAGAATGATGTTAAAAGTAAATAGAAACCTATCTCTTTGATAATGCTAATGGTGTAAGGGTGGCTATACGCATAATCGAAATTCCGTGTGAATGAATGAAGCGTTACCTTAGCTAGCACTGTATTTTTCGATTATTATTCTTGACAATGTCAATAAGGGTGTTTTTTTTAACGGAAAAATTGCATGTCTTTCACTGCGGAATTTTTTGTCGTCGCCAAAAAATCGTAATCCACTTTTGAACAATTGCCAAAAACAAACTTAAAAAAAAATGTATAACGATGGTGGACGGACACGACTTGCCTTACGGTTTTAGCTTTTATTGCTTTTACATCACTACAAAAATCACAATTTCAATTTTTGCATCATAAAACAGGAAAAAATTGTATTTTCGAATGAAATTTGTTTGAAAACTGTAGCTCGATTTAGTGAGTTTTCATGACCTTTTAAACAACTTTTGTGCATAAATTTATTATTGAACATTTTTTTTTTTATTTATTTATTTATTTTTTTTGCTATGATAATGCAAAGTAATTAGTGGCAGGGTCACCAGAACTGGCAATTGATTGAGCATAGCACATTAAAAAATATGAAGATTAACCTACGCGCAGATTGATCATAAGATACTGCACTTTGGCGCTAAACTAAAATCTACCAGCAAAAAGACAGATTTTCACTTTATGTTGAACACAGAAATCATATCAAGTTAAGTTAAATAGTTTAAAGGATACGTTGCACTAGAATATGCTCGAAACTGTATTTTATTTATTTATTATTATTATTATTACTTATAATTAAGGTGTTTTATGTCTTACTAAAACATTATTAAAAATTTCAGAAATACTAATAATAAAATATTTATAATGTATGTAAGCAAACTATAAATAAATGCATATAAAATATTAGCCGAGATACAGCGGCAAAAAGAATGAAAATATGTATACCAAAAGAGGAAGGAGACACCAAACCCAACAATACACACTACAAAAGTCCACAAAATAGTTTTTTCCGGGACTGTACATGTATATTTTGTTAATTACAGAAATACGCAAATTTGAAGAGCACGAAACTAAAGGCTCTATTACAATTTTTTGTCTCGAAAAAGAAAATATGAAAGAAGATAGCACTGCAATTCCCTTTTTAAACGAAATAATTCATTCTCCAGTCCACTTACCTCATCAAGACTTACTAAAAATAATATTTTACTAACATATTACCGACAAGAAATCTTTTTGAAAAAGAAATATTATTGAACTATTAGAATTTTTAGAGCTAAAAACGTAGCTTTAATACCAACTGCTGTTTTTTCTGGAACAGTTTCAAATAGGAGTAGCAGAAACCAAATTAGTGTTCATTCCTGCTAAACTTTTTCTAGCTCGATTTTTCTTTTTAAATCCGGAGAGAAAAATGAAAAACCATTACCCAAATAATGGCTTCTCTCTTTCGTGGTTGACTGAATTATTAAGTTACTCCCATGGCCCTATCTTCACGTACTAAATAACTCTTAGTTTATAGTAATACGTGTATTTACTTTTGCTTATAATCTTAGGCGATTACATGAAAAAAGATTGGCCTCCAAAAATTAAGGTACAGACTTTTTTTATATTACATTATTATTGTATAACTTATAAATAAATTAATACAGAAACATGAAATTTGGTATATAAAGTGCACCATACTATGAGACTTCACCCCTAGCACAACTAGTAAATGTGATGTCACAAGTGTCACAGTCACAATGGTGACCAAAATGTGATATATTTAATTCGCTGCATCATGAGTGTCAAGTGACAGTCACTTTGTGACTTCACTGTGAAGTTATCGTGATCGATGTTTGAGACACGCGTCACAAAGAGGATATAAAATCACGCCATTTGCAACCGATTACAAAATGGAACATATCGACGTCACAGATACTCATTTTCCAAGTCACGTGACGCCAATGTGAGCAGTGAGAGTTACATTTGGGTCACAGTGCTTTCACAATTTGCTCACCCCACATGTGTCATGGTGCAATTAGAAATATAGCAGCCTAACAAGATTAAAAAAGTACATTTTTGTAATATATACAGATGATTAAAAATCATCAGAACACAACTTATCATATCCCCAGAAAAGACTAATATGGAGCGTGGCTCCTTCTCAAGAACAAGTCGTACAATGAGTCCTCATAGTGGCAACAAATCCCGCCAATCTAGAAGTGCGAATTTTAAGTCATGGAAGGTCCTATGAGGGACTTGACGTTAAACCACGGTTCTTTTTACAGCAGTGAATGGTTCTCAAATTGTGGTCCACGAAGGCTTCGCGATCAGCGTAAAAAATTTCACTTTTTTAGGATCTGAGAGAAATTTTCCGAGTAAATGAAAGGATAAAATTACAATACTGCATTATAAAAAAGATAAATGTTTCAAGATCTAGTAAGGAGGTTCACGAAAATATAATAAAACCTCTTCCAAATTGCCCATGATTCAGAAGAACAATGTTTGGAAATCCGAGAAACCAATGGATTTCCGAGATTTAAATTTCTGATACAAAAGTTTACTTTGCTGTCCATAATTTTCCGAAGCGTTTCCGAATAGTTTTTACAGTGTATTGATCAGTTTTCACAACCCACACGAAATATCGGTTTTTCGCATGCTTACCAATTTTCAAATGAACATTTTCATGTTCAACAGACAAATGGTGTAAAAATAACATTATTTTGTTATTATTGCACATATAAATTCTGTTACGCAGCTGAAAATATTTACTTGAGAATTGGTAGCATCCGAGAAATCGGTATTTCGCGTTGATACCGGGTTCAAAAAACTTATTAATACACTACAAAAACAACTGAAACATTTCCAAAAATTACAGGCAGCAAAAGAAACTTTGTTTCATAAGTGCTTCTTTAAATCTCGAAATATATTGTTAGAAGAGTGATTTCTGATATAAACATTTCATCTATTATTGTGAGCCTGAATATTCATCCATCCGACTTCAAGCTGGTGAAACGAAACACGTGTGCGCTGACAAAGTACTTTTCTGTTTTCTGTGAGATTCTCATTAAAGAACTTACACGTGTAACCTCAAGAGTTCAAGGCTAAATGACGTAGACTTGACTGTGTTTTTTTTCTCTCATCCAAGAACTAATACTTCAGTCTCTGAGTAACTTTTATTTAATGCAGACCTGCTGAACAATTCTATTAAATTAAATGTTTTAACTTTTTATAGTGTGATGTAAATTTTATAATGTAAAATTAATCTTTCTTTTTCTTCAACAGTAATTAAATAATTAACTTAGAAATTATACAATGAAGCAATACTTTATTTAGAGAAGATGTTTTTTTATTTTCATCAGTGATCGAAAGAAGTTATTAAATAGTGCCATTGGATTTATAGTAAAATTGGATACACTTACTACACCTTCGCGGATTCAAAAGGTAGGACAAACTTTCTCTACCTTTCTTTTATTATCATGAAGTCTTAAAGTGAATTTTAAGAATAAAATTAGAAGAAGAATTTATTTACCGTAGTTCTAAAAATTATCAGATTATGAGCGCTGAGGAATGAACACGGTAAAACCGCTCTCTAATAAGAAAAATAAATAAAATAAAAAACTATATTTTAAATAATAGAAACTATAAAAGTATTAGTAAAATTAATAAAAATACAACATCATGGCTTCAAATATGAAAGAAATGTGTAGCATAGAAAAACTGAACTCCAATAATTATGCGATTTGGAAGTTCAAGGTAGAGATGCTGTTAATGAAAGAGGATTTAATCAACCAGATAACTGATGATCCGCCAAACCCCTTAACAGGCGAATGGACGAAGAAAGACAATAAAGCCAGGGCTATTATAAATTTAAGCTTAGAAGACTCACAGCTGATTTACATAAAAAACGAAACATCAGCTAAAGCTACATGGCTAGCATTAAAAACAATACATGAGCGCGCGAATTTATCTAGTAAATTATATTTGCTAAGAAAACTATATAGTATAAAACTAGTTGAAAATGGTAATATGAACGACCATATTGTTAAAATATTAGAAACCGCTGATAGGTTAAAAGCTATAGGAGAAGAGATTAAGGACTCTCATCTATCTGCACTTTTGTTGTGCTCCCTTCCACCTAGCTATGATACTCTGATCACGGCATTAGAGGCCCGATCAGAGACCGAATTAAATCCGGAATTTATAAAAGGAAAACTAACAGATGAATTTCAAAGGAGACAAGAAAGCTCCAATTCATCGCATGAAAATGTATACAAAACATTTAATAAACAAAAACAAAACACTAGGGCATATCCAAAAAGAGAACAAAACCTTTTTTGCACGAATTGCAAAAGAAAAAACCATGTGCGACAAAATTGTTGGTTTCTTAAGAATAAAAATTCTAAGAACCAAACAAATGAAAAATACAGACAAAATTCGTCTTTATGCTTTGAAGCAAGTAATTTTACTCCGAAAACTAAAGCAGAAAAAAACACACAAATTCAAGAGAGTAAAAGCGAAGAAAATCAAAACGAAAAAACAATGTCTCAAAGGCAATTATCATTAATCGCACATAATGAATCTAAATCTACTTGGATTGTTGATTCTGGAAGCAGTTCACATATTTGTAATGACATAAATGTATTTGTTGACATTGACAATAACAACAAAAATACTGTCACGATAGCAAACGGAACAACACTAAAATCGCACGGGACAGGTACAATAAAATTACAGACACAATCAAATGACATAACTTTAAAGGACGTTTTATATGTCCCTGATATTCAATCAAATTTAATGTCGGTTACGAAAGCCACAAAGTATGGTTATGAATTCATGTTTGAAAATAACACCTGTAACTTATCCTATAATGGAAAAACTCTCTTAGAAGGAAAAAAGAGAGAAAATTTATATGAAATTGACCTATATAAACCTAAGCAAGAAATCTATGTCAATTTTGCTGAACAATGCAAGAATAAAAACTGCATTGAGCTTTGGCATAAGAGATTAGGTCATAGAAATGTTAATTCAATTAAACAACTCTTATCCAACAATTTAGCAACAGGTCTAGAAATTAAAAATTGCAAACATGACATAATTTGTGAGAGTTGTATAAAGGGAAAACTAACAAATGCACCGTATCCAAAACAGAGTGAGAACAGAGCTAAGAAGGCGATCGATCTGGTGCATACGGATGTATGTGGTCCGATGCAAACAGAAAGCATAGGAGGGAAGAAATATTTTCTCACATTCACAGATGATTTTAGTAGATTCACAATGATATTTCTTTTATCGAATAAAAGTGAGGTAGTTACCAAAGTGAAAGAATATGTAGCCATAACGAAAAATAAATTCGGTCGCACAGTTAAAGAAATCCGATCAGACAATGGGGGTGAATACACTAGCGAAGAATTAGAAAAATTCTTAAAATATGAAGGTATTCATCACCAGTTCACTATTCCGCATTGTGCACCTCAGAACGGTGTTTCGGAAAGAAAGAATAGGACTTTAGTCGAAATGACAAGGTGCCTATTATCGGAAGCGCAGCTGCCAAATAAATTTTGGGCCGAAGCTTTAAATACAGCTGTGTATCTTATAAACAGATTACCAACAAAATCACACAATTCAACTCCATACCAGCTATGGACAAACAAAAAACCGGATTTATCAAACATAAAAATATTTGGCTGCAAAGCTTATGCTTATCTCGATAAATCCCAAAGAGGAAAACTCGATGATAAAGCAATAAAAGGAACATTTATCGGTTATGATAATAGATCAAAAGGATATAGGATCTACATTGGCAATAATAAAGTAATAAGGGCAAGAACTGTTAAATTTATAGAAAACTCTAATTCAAATGAAAACGAAAAAAAATCCATTGATATGAGAGAAGAATTAGAAGTTCAGAAACAACCTGAAAAAGCAGGGGGAGATTCCTCAAAATTCTTTATAGACATGCAGGAAGATAAACAAACAGACAATGAGGAAAATTTAAACGAAAACGAACCTAGAAGATCTCAACGATCAAATAGGGGAGTTCCACCCGATAGATTCTCTTATATTACTAAAATACAAAAAGAAAATATTGAACCAACAGAGTGGAAAGATATAGCGAAAATCGAAAACCCATATGATAGAAACAAATGGTACGAAGCAACTAATGAAGAAATTAATTCATTAAGAAAAAACAAAACATGGGAACTAATTGATCCACCACCTGGAATAAAAGTAATTGGGAATAAATGGGTATTCACCAAAAAATATAATGAAAATAATGAAATAGAAAAATATAAGGCACGTCTTGTAGCCAAAGGTTTTTCTCAAAAATACGGAAGCGATTATTTTGAAACCTTCGCTCCAGTAGTAACGTATACAACTATAAGAGCGTTTCTAGCATGTGCAGCGTATAAAAATTTAGATGTTAATCATATAGATATTAAGACTGCATTCCTCCACGGAAATTTAGAAGAGGAAGTTTATATGTCACAACCAGAAGGGCATGTAATACCGGGAGAGGAAAATAAAATTTGCAAACTAAAAAAATCAATTTACGGATTGAAGCAATCCGCACGAGCATGGAACATTAAATTAGAAGAAAGTTTAACTAAACTTGGTTTTGTGCAAAGCACCTCCGATCCATGTCTCTTCACACGAAAATTAAAGGAAAGTACAACATACATCATTATATATGTTGATGATTTATTAATTTCAGGGGAAACTAAAGAAATAAATGAAATAATAGAACAACTAAAAAAGGAATATGAAGTCAAAAATTTAGGACTTGTAAATTATTATCTGGGGATAAACATAAAAAGAAGTAAAGAAGGAAATTTCGCACTTGATCAAAGAAACAAAATAAAAGAACTGATCGAAAAATTCGATTTAAAGGAAGCGAAACCCTGTGATACTCCGATGGAACCCGGGTACTTAAACATAATTGATGAGGAAAATTTACTTTCTAATAACAGTAAATATAGGCAAGCTATCGGAACATTGTTATATATAGCTACAATAACTAGACCAGACATAGCCGCCGCTGTGAACATTTTGAGTCGTAGAAACGAAAAACCCAGAGAAAAGGATTGGAACGCAGTAAAGCGGGTTATTAGATATTTAAAAACAACACAAGAACTAAAACTAATTATTAGTAAAGAAAATGAGCCAATACTAACAACATATGCTGACTCCGATTGGGCAGGGGATAAAAATGACCGTAAATCAACAACGGGAAATTTATGTAAATTAGGAAATACACCAATTTCCTGGTCAACTAAGAAACAAAATTCAGTTGCCTTATCATCCGCTGAGGCTGAATACATCTCAGCAGCAACTTCAGCACAAGAGACAGTTTGGATTATCAATCTTCTAAAGGACCTTGATCTACAACAAAATTTGCCCATAACTTTATTCGAAGATAATCAAGCTTGTATAAACATGGTTAAAAATTATAAACATCATTCGAAAACTAAACATATCGATATAAAATACAACAGCATAAAAGATCTTAAGGAAAAGGGAATAATTGAACTACAATATTGCCCAACCAAAACTATGACAGCTGACATTCTAACGAAGCCCCTTCCCAAACCTGACTTTACAAAACACAGAACAGGTTTAAATCTCAAGAACATTTATACTTCAGAAATCAAGCAGGGGTGTTAGAAGAGTGATTTCTGATATAAACATTTCATCTATTATTGTGAGCCTGAATATTCATCCATCCGACTTCAAGCTGGTGAAACGAAACACGTGTGCGCTGACAAAGTACTTTTCTGTTTTCTGTGAGATTCTCATTAAAGAACTTACACGTGTAACCTCAAGAGTTCAAGGCTAAATGACGTAGACTTGACTGTGTTTTTTTTCTCTCATCCAAGAACTAATACTTCAGTCTCTGAGTAACTTTTATTTAATGCAGACCTGCTGAACAATTCTATTAAATTAAATGTTTTAACTTTTTATAGTGTGATGTAAATTTTATAATGTAAAATTAATCTTTCTTTTTCTTCAACAGTAATTAAATAATTAACTTAGAAATTATACAATGAAGCAATACTTTATTTAGAGAAGATGTTTTTTTATTTTCATCAGTGATCGAAAGAAGTTATTAAATAGTGCCATTGGATTTATAGTAAAATTGGATACACTTACTACACCTTCGCGGATTCAAAAGGTAGGACAAACTTTCTCTACCTTTCTTTTATTATCATGAAGTCTTAAAGTGAATTTTAAGAATAAAATTAGAAGAAGAATTTATTTACCGTAGTTCTAAAAATTATCATGCTTACTGGGGCTTCTGAAGGTAAAGGACCGCTTTTCGTAATCGTGAGTAACTCTTAAAGGTTATATTATATTTTTGTAAACCTTCTTGAGAGATCAAGAAACATTTGTTTTATTTTTTTAATACAATATAATTAGCTTATATTACCTCTATTAGTTTATATGTATGATATAGTCATAATGCGGAAGACAATTATTAATTTCAGTATTAAATCCGGCGAGTCCGAAAAGACATGGGGAATATGAAAACTGGTCTGCGGTGAGTAAGAGTTTAAGAACCGCTGTTCTAGAGTCTTCCAAGGAAGTAGAAGGAGATTACGGGCCGGAGACCTTGCAGGCCAATTCATACGATGAACATCCTCTCCGTCAAGAAAATCATCGATATTTTGTTTTCTCTTTCTGTGGCCTCACGTTATTGTCCGTTAAATGAAATCTGTGCAGGCAGTTATCCAGAAGAGCCTCGCATGAGATTCAAGGATTTAATCCCTGTACTTCTAGCAAATTCTTATTAATATCGAAATGCATTAGCACATTTTTCGAAATACGGCCACACAAAAATGATATTTTCGCAACTCTCTTAGATTAATCGTGCCTCTGTTGAAGCATTACTATTCCTTATTTGTTGCTACACATTTCTAATCCACAATTTCATTAAATATTCAATATATTAGTACTGCAATGATAATTTGCTAAATTGTACACGGTGATCCTTACAAAGTTTATTTATTTATTGTTTAACACTTTCCAACATATGTTGAAAGTGTTTTTGAATTCATTTTGCTTCGCACTATGACTGGCCGTCTGTCTGCCCACGCTCTAAATCGTAATATACTCAGATTGCCATGTAATTAGTGTATTAGTTATTAGTGAATTAGTATGTTATTTAGGTTTACTATGGCATGTTCGGTGTGGAAAAATGTGTAGCATTTATAGTTCGTTTACAGGGACACTCAAAGGAATTCTTTTACATTAAGGTCTATGTGGAAAAATTGGTTGCAATGTGTTTTAATGATGTTGCACTATTTCAAACCTATTGAAATTGATATACATCACTGAGGTGCACTACAAGATGTTTACTGTAGAATGTGGTGTGCAAAGCATTTATCGTTCATTTACAGATACACACAAAATAATTCAGTATTGTCTATGAACTATAATTGCTTGGAAATACGTTTTCAGTTGCGACGTCTGTTTTTAAATTTTACTAACTTTTTGCATCTTACTTGGTGTATATAAATTGTATGGATCATATACAGGGCTGCACAAAAGAATTCGAGTATATTTACGTTTATTGGCTGAAATTGCAGAAAGAGAAATTTCAGCTGTGTTATGCGTTTCTTAACTGAACTAAATCTTAGAATGTTATATAGTATATATACAAATCTATAGATCATATACAGGACTGCAGAAGAAAAAAAAATCGGATACTTTTTCGACTACAAATGGTAATTGCTGAAATTGAGTTTTCAAATGTGCTATTATGGGTTATTTTAACATTTGTTTTTAAATATCGTTTTTCACCTTATTAAACAGGGAAGTTCTGTTACAGTATTCTGAATGTGTTGGAAAGTGATTCATAATCAATGCTTGACGCAAAATTTTCCTTTCTTGTTTATTTATGCCGCCGAATTACTTAACTGCATCCTCTACAGTATGAGCTGAAATCAGTATTGTAATCCGATCATAATGTAATTTTAAATGTTAATTGTTTATTTTAAGTTTTACATCCGTAAAACAAGAAACTTGACTTACAATGATTTAAAACCAGACTGGTGATCGATGAAAATCTTCAAAGAAATAAACAATGAATGTAAAACTGCATTACTCGGCATTAATAACTTGACATCACCAAGAACTTTCAATAAGTTGATTTTTTTTCTTTTCTTTTCTTCTTTCGTCTGGGATAAACTGTAAATGATAATAGATCGATTCGTAACTCGTAACACCGTGCCGATTCAGCACTTTGAAACAACCCGGCGTACCTCTGTCACGTTTTCTTACTACATCCCCGCATCCTTTTTTTTTCTTCCTCCCTTTATTAATTGTACTTGAATGTATCTTGTTGTGTTTGAGCTCTGTTATTCAATTAGTTCCATTGTATAGGTTATGGATGATGACAATTATAATTATGTTAGTCCATTCATTTTATTAAAATGCTGGTCCGAGACGCAAAATTTTATTTATTTTATTTTATTTTTATTTACAAATATGTTTAACTATGTATTTTCTTCAAATGTGTATATACAGGGTATCCCATTAATAGAGGTACAAACTTTAAGAATTGGTAGAGCACACTACAACAAACAATTATTGTACAGAAAACTAGGGTTGCAATCTACTCATTCAGTCAAAATTACACGATATTTCTCTTCAAACTGAGTCCGGATTTTTGGTCTTAACATTAACAATAATGGAGATATTTTAACGATATTTACAATAGAAATAATTTGTTGTGTGCAAAATTCAATTAAATCGCGAAAAGTGATAGAAGTACAATAACTTGGTTGGAGCACCGTATGTACTGTTAATTGTATTTTGAAAAGTGGCTCGTCTAATTTAAATATGACAGATCTTGAAATTAATACATTCTGAAACAAATGGAGTTAAAGTTCTAAGTACTACAACTTAGACTAGACAACCACAGAAAATACAACATAAAGAAGGTTATATATTTTCTTGTATCTATTTCTATCTCTCTATTTCAATTTCTCGTATCTATTTATATCTATTTTCTTGTATCTATTTTTTTGTATTTAGATTCTATTTTATATATCGCCATTTTATTTTAAAAGCCCTCGGATATTTTTTAAACCAAAAATGGGATATTTTCGAGATTTTTCTAAGTACGTATAGAAAAATTTCCAAGTTCGAAAAAGAAATAAACAACAATGAAGATATCTAATACGTATGCCGCAGTAGCGTAGTAATTCCAAAGTTCCAGGAAAGACTCAAGAAGTTATTTTCAAATAAATTAAAGAATCAGAATTATCAATAATCAATAAAAGGATATATTTATTTATTTATTTATTTTTAAAAAATCACAGTAAAAAGAGAAGAAAATTGAAAAAAGTTTTTTGTGCATCATTGCATGTAATCGTATTCCCGGTTACAATTGATAAAAGTTAAATTCCCTAAAACTACTGGAAATTTCCCTTGCAGCAATACTAATGAAAAAGAAATGAAATTACGGATTGAAAGTTTCAAATAGGATGTAAAATGAGTTCAAAATAAAAATCCTTTTTGCAGAGCTGACGTTGATGCAGATTTACTAGTTAGAATTTTAATCAATATCTATAGTATTACTTATCTATAGTACTATAGTATAGTTAGAATTTATGCACAGAAATTTATTATTATTATTATCTTATTTAGAGATGAATTACCAAACATTAAAGACAGAAAATGGTAGACTTTGGAACAGCTAATGTGATTCAAAATATTTTGAGGAAATTGAAAGGAAACTTTTCGTTGTAAAGTTTATTAATTTATTTTCTGCCAGATAGTATATGTTTAAAATGTTAATAGGTAGTTATGAACTCTGTCATAAAAACTTATTAGCATTTAATTTTTAAATATTAAAAATAATATTATTTAAATTATTAAATAAAAGTTTCTTAAATCTTACAAAATAATCTCATATCTTCAAGACTAATTAGAATTATAGTATACTAGATGTATTATAGGATAGAATACCTCATAACACTTGCACCTTTAAAATAAAGCATTTTGGAGAAAAAAGTGACATAATATCATCTTAAACTTAGCTTTTCAATTCTTTCTAAATTTGTAGGTTGACGAAGCATGGGTTAATCTGCTTACTAAAAGCAATTATTTGCCAAAAAAGACTTAATATTTTGGATTCCAAGCTTGGTAACATTTTCCGTGTAATGACGAATTATTCTCACTTTTTAAACCCATGTAGCTAACAATCATTTGTTTTTGTTAGTAGTAGGAAAACGGAGAGAGATTAAGGAATATCTATTCATATTTTTCCTCTCAGAAAACCTCGAGTATTGAAGATTATTCCTGGTGAAAATAGATGATGTGAGGCAATAAATCAGATTCTAGACTCATACAGACACCTCTTTAAAGTTTGCAAAAGCATCTTTTTCTCTTTAAAAAAGTAAACTGATAAATAGGAAATTTTGATACTTTGTGTGGATATTGGATTACACTTTCCAGGCAATCCTACATTATGGAGTATCTGGCTTATGCATAGTACACGGTATAAAAGAGCGTAGGAATAAAAAAAATAGCAAACAGCAAAAGCTTAGTGTTGCTGAGAAAATTTTAAAGTCTGAATGATTAATTTCTTTTAAGCCTCGTGGTAATAAAAGACAAAAAATGCAACAGGAATTTTCATAGTTGTTTTTCAATGGCTGTAACTCTATAGTCTGGTCAAGCACAATAATTATTAATATGACACGCGCAAAAAACAGTTTAAAGAAAAGTATAAGTAAACAAATTAGAATAAATTCAGCACATAGCCCTGTGCTTTAAATATATTGGTTGTTTCAGATATTTCACATTTTCATCTTATAATGAAGAAGGGGTTCTTTTATAAAGTCTTGAAACAGCTGTATGTAAATTTATTCTGGTCATTTGTGTATTTCTTTTTTTCTGCCACTGTAGGTTCTCACACTTATTTATTTATTTATTTATCACTGGGAAATGCTCTAAAAATGCTTACGTTGGATAAGAGTCCATAAGACACATTGTTAGCCCAAACGAATTTAATTTTCTTAACCTGCGTATCTGTGAGGTAAGGTCATAAGAATAAAGAAATATGTAAATTAGTATTTCAAATTTTTTTATTTAAAATCATAATTATGAAGTGAGATACCAAGACATATGCACGTAGAAAATGACGTTTTTACACATTTATTTATTTATTTTCAATATGTTTTGAAACAAAAGTCAAAACGACATAAAATATGTCTTTATCAGACTCTCCGTTGTCTTTTCATCGCTTTCTAACCTAATCAGTTGAAGAAGATGGCGTCTATCATAAAATCGTCGAAATCAGTAATTATAAGGTTTCACTTCGTCGACATGTCGCTGGTGCCCTTTAAGTATCATAAAATGGACACACTGCGTAAGAACACCACCTTGGAAGTTCTACATGTGTTTCTATTTTGCATTGATAATACCAAGAAGAAAGCAGCGGAGAACAACAGTTGTTACACTTTATCCAAGCAATGTATATTTTTGAAGCTGTATGTCCTGATTGCAACCGAAAACCTTCGAAATTTTTTTGAAATTGCGCATGTCAATTATCAATTAATTTATTGTTCAGATACTGAACAGCATAAAGTTTTGTCATTCGCCTAATATTTACTGGTTTTACTCTCTTCAAAAAAACAACCACACACAAAATATCTTATTCATTTTTTCAATAGTTCTCTTTTTGTATAGGATTCGAATATGACTAAAGTAAATATTACGCAAGTAAATTTAGAATATATACTTATAATTTTTCTAAACACTTTAATACAAATATTTACCAAGAATTATTAACGACAAACACACTTCAACTGAAATAAAACATATTACGTTTCGAATGAACAAGTTGCGACTTGTTTGTGCCGTGTTTTCTATAACAGCGCAGTGTCTCACTATTTATATACATATTATACTTTGTGATGCCTCTAATAACATATTTAAAGGAAAAATTGTTGCATCATTGCGATCATATTAAAAAATGCGGACTAATATGAAAATAAAAGCATTTTTTAAAAAAATAATTACAAACATACATAAGTTTGCAGGTCTTAACGACATAGAGAAAAGAGAAATCTCTCTAATTGGGTAAAAATATTGCTTAAACTTTAAAATACTTATATTCAATTTTAAAATAATACATTTATTATGTAAACGGGACACATTTTTTTCTTGCAGCATTTTGTAGGCCAAAAACCTGCCTTATGAACTCCCATTGTTTACTTTTGGTTGTTGGTGGCATTATTTACATTATTTTTTACACGTCATGCAACACACACAAAATTTGCATTATTCATTGCACTAGAGCTTTGTCCAGCTTCTACTTGAAATTGGGAGATAAAATTCAGTTTTCCATTTTGCGTTTCTATTTCTGTTTCACTTTAATAGAAAATATTTCCGTCAATTATCGGTACTACACCCCCCCCCCCCCCAAAAAAAAAAAAATATATATATATATATATATATATATGTCACGTTTTCATTTGTATCACCGTATTTTTTGTAGATCACATTATCCGGGCAAGGGTTTCCACCGAGAATTTGTAGTCGGGCGCCGAGAATCCAATTTATAGTGTGCGTACAGAATGCAAATAAGAGGCAGTCGGTTCCAGTTCACTTTTTATTCGAATTTAAAGGAAAATGGCCATGCTTTACTAATTATGATGCTAATTCCGTACATGATGATTTTAATACCGTGGAGAAACTTGGTGAATTAATTTAATATTTTAAGAAGACATTTTGTTACAGGCAGTCGTTTTTTCTATCGGCAGCCAAGGAGATTTATTCCATCGTCGTGAAGTACGCGTCGGGGTTACATGTACAACCGGCTCCAGGAATAAAACTGACTCTACGCGGGAAAACTCCGCGTATAACTACTATTATCTAACGCCACAGAATACAGTTTCATTAAACAGTCTTTCGACCAATCAGCGCTACGGGACTAAATTCTCTGGCGCTATGATTTCGAAGCTATTAGACCGTAAGCTGAAAAAATGCGGGAAAAATATTTCTAGAATATTACCGAACAATCCAATTCCTTCGAATAAATAAGAAGAAAAAAAAATACGTAGGTTTTACCGAGAATGGACAAGATGCCAAGATAAGATTTTACATTGAGACTGAAGTTAGCTTTCATAATTTTGAGAAAGAATATTGTTTTGTCAGAAAACATAGGGAAATAAAAATAAAATAAATAAAAAGATATAGGTTGTTATTTCAAGAGAGTTAAAATATTTTTAGCTGGGAGATTGATGTTTAAAAGGATTAAATTCTAGGATGCATTTATTTAATGAAACAAAAGTGCGTAATTTTAATAGAACAGCGATCAGAGCCATTTTTTTTAAGAGAATGAATTTAGAATAAAGTATTTTTAGCTAGATGGAATTTTGACAGTCGAAATACTAGAACGAGAAAATCATTTAGAATAATGGGATTTACACAGAATTATAGTTTTGATGAGGCCAACGGCGAAAAATGTTTTAATTTGTTTCATATATATATATTGTTGATTTTGCGGTATAGGACTGGCACCCCAGTTACCAATATTATATAGTAAAATCAACATTTTTTTTTCAGTGTATATTTTTGAAACAAATTACAAAACTCGACATAACTCAAATTACAAGACAAAAACTCGATTTTTCTCTGAAATTACCTCTTTATGTAAAGCAACAAGGAATAATTAATAGTTTTATTGGATTATTTATATTTTCTATACAGTGATATTCATGCATTAATTAAGTAAATCACTGAAATACAAAGGACGCACATCCATTACAACCTTCCGTTAAATCCCGGGTTATTAATAGTTATACAACAAAAAGATTCAATATTCCAAATTGTTCATCGATTATTATACGTACACTAAAAGCAAAAATAATTAACGGGAGAAAGTTAATGATTTTTCTCACCGAAATTTTTACGCGTATGACATTAATTCAAATTATAACTTACTGTTTTCTTGTTATATTTACTTTCAATAATTAACTGTTTAACGAATACAACTTATAACAACAATTATCCAGAGCAGCAATGCAGCAAAAAGAAATCAATATCTAAATTATTTATCCGTTAATATTCTGAAACTTATAATCGACTGCAATTTGTTCTTTAGTTCCTTATATGTTATTAATTGGAATTCCTGTATTAAGAATCTGATCTTTCTGGAAAAAAGAAGCATTTAGCTTGACTTGTTACCGGTTGCCTTAGAAAATAACGGAAGAACGGGTACGCCTTTTAGTTCTGCTTGGATGAAGCATTCGTATGCCCTATTTACTTCATTTTCTTCTTGACCACTGAAGCGTTCGAATTCTATATATTGTGAAATTCCGTTAGATTAGAAGAAAGTCATTGAGTGGAGAAAAATATAGAAGTTTAATTTTTAGAACGATAGACTTTAAAAAATTGGTTTGGTCCATCAATTTAATTTAAAGTTCGTGTGGTACATGTAACAGAACCCGAATTTTATGACGAGCTTGGGACCCAGGCGGTAAATTAGTTTTCAAATTTGAAAATTAAGTTTCAGAAATTAAGTACATGCAGGAAGTGCACATTTCCTTTTGTTGTATATATTTTTTTAATTAACAATTGTTTTGAACGGTCTTTAAAATATGAAATATTTAGTGAATCAGGACCCAATCACGGCACTTTGAAGGCCTAGGCACAATATTTTTTGTTTGTTTCTTCCCTTAACTACTATTATAAGTGTGTATGAAAATGTGTAATTTTTTCCTTTTCTGGTTTACTAAAGGTAAAGTTCCACAAAGACTTGTGAAAGTTTAAAGCATTTTCAGGTACTTGAAACCGAATTTCAAAACACAATAGACTTAAAATTTCAGTTCTGAATGAAATATAAAGACACATATCGAATTCCCATGAAAAAATGTTGTCCTTTTTATATATCCTTTTTTTTTTTACAAAAGTGGGTTCTCTTTTAGAAGTAAGATAGGTTTAATGTATTTTATACAAAATATGCCTCTTTTGCGATCTTTCAACAGAAAAGTTATATATCCTGAAAGACCACCTATAGCAATTATAATGCGTCCCTTCTCCAATTGTTTGTTTAAATGATACACTATAGCACATCCCCGGCATCACGGAATTATATGCTGTTTACAAAAGCGTTTAAATTCATTACTATCAATGCAATTTGCAAAACAAAATATTTGTTGTACCATTAATTAACAACAAAAATTACATTCATTATTAACAAATTATAAAATAACACTAGTTTATTTTTTAATATACGGTTTCACTCATTCTAATTATTTTATATTATAAATATGTTATTAAAAAGGCAATTATAATATTGATTATGAATAAAAAGTCTTTTAAACCAAGAAAAAAAACTTTTGTATGGGGGAGGGAGATGTCAAAACCTGATTTTTATGCAACCCTCAGAAAAACTATGCAAACTTTCCCTTTTCCCGGGTTACTTTGATCCGAGGAACTTTTATACAGCGTCCAAAGTGGGTGGTGTAAACTATTTGAGAAATCAAGGTTGGTATGCTTTTTAATATGTAGATGACCTCTATTTCAAAAACCGAATTCCTATTCGGAAAGAAGACACAGTTCTTAGGTCGTTTTTGTTTTCTAATCTCTTTGGATGATGAGTTATCGAGATTCCATTGAATATATATAAATTATTTTAATTTATAAATAGAATTTTAAATTCTCATGCATTTAAATGTTATGATATGTTTAAGAAGAATTGTCATAATAACTGAAATGGAAATGCAGTCTTTTTATTTTTATTTTTTTCTTTAAAAGATGAAAAAAGAAATAAAGTTAGCAAGCCTGTAGGTATCACGATGGCAAGGAATATTATTTTACAAATCAATATTATAATAAATAAGTAGTATTTAATAATAATAATAATTTTATAAGCTTGAAAAATATTTAGCAATTAATATTTAATAAACAATATTCAATTAATATTATTTTAAGAATAAAAATATGTTAACACGATTGTATAGATAAATATAGTATAAATAAAATGTAAACAAAAATGAATTACTCAATGAGTTAAACAGAAACTATTTTACTCAAAACGTAAAGTCTGTGAGTCAAAATGACTTGTTATTACTAAAACTCACAGTCATTATCTAATCAAAAAACAATAAGTTAATTTTTAAAACCATGAATTAATACTGTTTATTAAATACAGCAGAATGTGTAAAGCATTGCTTTATTTTACCTATGTTATTCCATTATTACCTATCCACCAAATTTGTCGCTCCTTATTTTTAAAGAAGAAATAATTGCTTTTCTCATAAGTAAAATACATAAATATCTAAATACAATGAAAATTTTCAACTATCGTGTTATCTCAAATTATCATTATCATATTTAAAGTTTTCAAAATAACATTCAAAGGGAAGAAAATTATAATTATAATAAAATTACATTAAATTAAAATGCGTATAAGTATAAATAAAACAAACTATAAAATATTTGCTATTAGTATAGAAAATTAGTACACACTTAGCTTAATTTTTAGACTGACTATTATCTTCCGCAGAAGAAAGTTTGTTTTATTTTTATAAAAATAAAAAAAAAGGGGGGGGGGGAGAAGAAAATTGTTAAATAGTTTTTTTTAATCATACATAATTAAAGCATTTTAATGAAATAACTTCGGAAATAACACTATGAAAGACTCATAAGCATCATTCTTTATTATTTAGCTTTCATTCTGCGCTTTAAAAGTGCTTGAAACATTTTTCAAAGGGATACTGACAAACTGAAATGTTATCAAAAAATCTCTGTCATTAAGATGTAAATCATTAAATTACTCCTCTTCGTTGAATAGAATGAAATTACCCGCCGAAAATAAGAAAAAAAAAAGTAGGGAAAGCACGTCTGAGCATAATTTTTATTGGAATGAGATGATTCAATTAGTGAATTAAGTTGTTTTTATAAGCGAAATTTGACGCGCTATTATGAAAACTTCGAGTAAAATTTTCAAAAAGAAGTAATTTACGAATGGAATGCGACTCAGACGAGAACTTGTGAAACAATGACTTATAGAAAGGGGCATGTTCATCCTATAAAAAGGTTTTGTTCCGAAATACAGCATTAATTATTATTACACCCATTACACCGCAATTAATTCTATGACTCATTTGGATGTATCATTCTTTTTTTTGTGTGTGTGTGTGTGCCTCAAATCCCCCCTCCCCCTTCTTCCACCAAAAAAAAAAAATCACACTTTTAAGTAAATTCATGCACAAGCTGTTTTTAAACTAATGAGATTTTTTTTTTTTTTTTTTTTTTTTTTTTTGTCGGGGGTTCGCAGACATCAAGACAAACAATTTTTGCATAGAGAATCAGAGTCGCAATTCACTTATTAAGTCAAAAATACAGGGTATCTTACTCTAAGCTGAACCCGATTTTTTATTCGTAACTTTAAAAATAATAAAGGTAGTTAGTAATTTTATCATCACATTAGTTTTGCTTTGTATAAAATCTGACACAACAAGGAAAATGTTGGAAGTGCACTGTAATTTTATCAGTGACACCGTATGTACTGTCGGCTGCATTCCGAATTATGGAGCGTCCAAACTCGATTGCCACATTATTAGTCGATATAAAACTTTACTCAATATAAATACATACTATATAGGTAAATATACAGATTAAATAATATAAAGATAATAATATATATATATATATATATCTTCTTAAGATGAAAAATATCTTTAAAAAGTGTAACATATTAAAAAGTAATTTGTAAAAACTTTTTTATCAAATAAAAATAAAACATGTTGATATTTTCAAATATATATATATAATTATTTTATTTATTGCTAAAAAATTTAAATTGTTTTAAAAAATATTAGTACATTATTAAAAAAATAAATATTGTTTTACAAAATATATATAGAATATTTCCAGCACTTCTCGGTATGTCATCTTATTTCACAGAAGGCAAATTGATTAGTTCATTTGGAAATTTCGTCACAATTTGTTCATTATTGTTACAGTTATTAAGTTATGAATTCGAATTTGGCTTGGAGTGAAATACCCTGTACTTTTGACTCAATAAATAAAATCTTTGATGGATAAATTATTTTACTATTCTTAAAATTAATTTGCAAAGGCTCTATCCTATGTAGTCTGGCTAAAGCTGTAGTTCTTCTGTTGTATTTTATATCTGCTATATGTTCTTTTATTCTCGTTTTAAACTTTCTATTTGTCATTCCTATATATTATTGCAATGTTCCATCTGCTTTGGTGAACAGATTTCATAAACACCTGATAGTTGATCAGATTCCATTTGATCTATTTTCCTACAGAAACTATGTTTTTCAATTTTATGAAAGGCTTTGCGATAACGCAGATATTGAATTTGCTAAGTTTATACGAGTATTTCAATCTTTGGAAGAACCCAAAAGGAAATAATATAAAATAGATAACTTGGAACTTTGCTCACTGAAGCTTCTCGTCTTCTTCTTATCCATGTTCATAATAGATTTATTAACAGTGCTTTCTTTATATCCGTTATGCCTTACGATATCACGTATTTTATTTATTTCGTTGGTTAATTCATCAGGGGTATAGACTAGAAAGGCTCTCTTAATAAAATATTTAAATGCAGAAACTTGGTAGGAAAAAACAGTATTGTAATCATGGTTTATGTATGTGTGTGAGGGAACATAACTCCCACACTGCAAAAAATAACTGTTGATTTTACAGTATAAAACTGGCACCCCAGCTGCCAGTATTATACCGTAAAATTAACAGTATTAAATAGTAAAATAAGCAGTAATACGCTGCCGTGCAAGCAGTAATACGCTACCGCGCAGCGCGGTAGCGTATTACTGCTTGCACGGTAGCGTATTACTGCTTATTTTACTGTTTAATACTGTTAATTTTACGGTATAATACTGGCAGCTGGAGTGCCAGTTTTATACTGTAAAATCAACAGTTATTTTTTGCAGTGCAAACGATACTTCCGATTGAGCTCCCATTTGTCAAATATGTTATAGACCGCTGTCGCAAGAACTTTACACATTTTCGTAAAACTCGCCCGATGGATTAGATATTTAATTCATTTTTTAAACATTGTCAAACCATTTTACGACAGATTCTCATAACGAAAATCATCAAGGAAATGTGACAGAGTAAGAATTGATAAATATTGCGCCCATGTCATCAAGCATTACTAGCACGGAGGTAACGTCTCCAGTTCCAAAACGGGAGGCTTAGCATTTGATATTCAGCCGATTCCATTGTATCAGAAATTTATAAACAATTCCTTTTTTTTTTTTTTTTACTTTCTGAACCCATACGACAATGTTCGGAAGTTCGTGTGAAGTCACTCCAGATTTTTATATTATTATTATTAAAAAGCACTGAAATATAAATTTTATATCAAAATGTTCAGAACTAATATAGAACTTAATATAAAAATTAAAATTAAGAATTTTTAACGTGCTACAGATGTATTGTCTTCGTAATCCCTTGTACATCAATTACGAGAGGGACACGTGTAAAGTAAAATTTGCCTTGTGAATCAACAGGGTTGCCAGTTTGGCCTTTTTTATATATTCGGGAATTCCGAATTCATACCAGAAATTTCAAACAAAAATTTGCGCTTAACGACAGACGTTTTGTAATTACATAAAGTAAATATTTTTTCTCTGAATTTCCTGTATGAATTTGAATTTAATTTCGTCACAAGGGATGCGGTTAAATAGCCATTTCAAGTACATATATATTTTTTAATTAGATAAAACCACAAGGAGTTAATTAAACGGATTAAAAAAAAATCATAACATCACCAATGGTAAAATCAAATAAGATTTGGGTCAAAGCCGTGTTATCTTACAGAACAATGGATGGTATTTACATCCTGAATGCACCACAATTTCCTATATTTATCGATTTTTCGTTACACATTTGCTCTCACCCCAGATCCTCTATACTCGAAGATTAACAAAGCACAAACATTTCATAACTTGAAATTATTCAAAAAATACACTATTTTGTTTAATTTAAAAAACTCAACATGCCTATATACGTATGCATTACAACAACCACATTAAAGTTGTGGTCATTGTGTAAAACAAAGGGACAATAATAATTAATTACTAGAAAAATTATCACAATAATGAGTAATCATCATAAATAATAATATATTGAAAGGCATTAACGAAACAAAAAACTGCATTTATTGATTACTCTTCCTGGCTCATCTGCATAAAATTTGATTTCGATGATAATCGACCAGTTCCTTAAATCAGAAAGTTAGAAAAACAAGAAAAAGTATATTCTACAAAAATATGATAATGAAATTTTAAAAAGGGGCTTTACAGCTTTCCTCCCCTTCATCTTTCTTTTAACAACTCTCAAGTTTAGAGTTCCGATGTGATAAAGGATAATTGGTTTTGAGATACCCAATTTATTTTTTCGAAGCTTGTTAAGTCCGCGGTTTATGATCCCTTTCTTTTCTTTATAATTTTGTTCGTGATATTTGAGTTTTGGCAAAGCATTTATGAAAACTAAGGTCAAAATAGTTAATTATAGATTTCGATTGGTTTATGCCTTTTTATACAGATATTAGATATTTGTTATATTTTGTAAGATTATACAGGGTGTTCCAAAAGTCTCCGTACAACTTCAAAAATTTATTACAAAAAAAAAAAAAAATAGGCCTACAGCAAAAATAATTACAACAGTACATAGAGTAACTTAAAAAGTTTTTTTGTACTTACCTTAGTATACTTTCACATGAGATCCACGGAATTCCATGAACACGGAACATGGAATTTTCATGGAATTCCATGGAAACAAAAGATCCAAACAGCAGTAGCTACTGTTGATGTTAGCATGAAAAACGTTCGTGGATTGAATTGAAATATCGTCTTGATATTCCTCGTGCTACGAAAGGATCTCATGTTGAAGTTTACTAAGGCAGTAGAAAAAAACTTTTTAAGTTACCTTATGCACTGTTATAATTATTTTTGCTGTAGACCTATATACCGGGTGTCCCAAAAATGACTGATGGATTTTAAAATTCAATAACTAGCAAACGGTGACAGATATTTAAAAAATTCTTGCAGGAGGGTTATGTATGATGTCGGGAGTTTCTTTACTGTGATTCTTGATTTTAGTTCGAATTTCAAACAATAGATGGCGCTGACAGCGGTTGGTGCTCATTCGAGGCCGAAACTGACGTCACTCAGCGTTGATGCGAAGAAAGGAGATTAAAGCTATGGAGTGGATCTCATTCGCCCGTACAATCTTGCTCTTAGGCCCCGATTCTGAACTCATTCGATATGATTTCAATGGAATGCGTTGTTGCCATGGAAACAACAAATTATTTGATAGTGGAATACAGCGTTCAGATCAGGGCATGAATTTAACTAGCAGTATTCGAGTCACAGGCGATTTTACATTTATGAGTATTTATGGGAATTTTATCTAACCAATATGAAAATTTAGTTTCGAGAAATGACGGCAATGCAGATATATGAGAGCTGCACAGAAATCGAATCCGTCACGTCTTAATTCGTTATTTTGCTACGCAGTGTGCTAGTGAGTACTTTTAAAAGAGTGTACACTATTTATTGAAAATGGTTTATTTCACCTAGTTTTTTTAAAATACGATGAATAAAATATTCTTTAAATCAGGCTATAAAAAGTGATTTAATCCAGGAAAATAAAACTTCATAAATGTAAAATCGCCTGCAGCTCGAATACTGCTTGTTAAATTCATGCCCTGATCTGAACGCTGTATTCCACTATCAAAGAATTTGTTGTTTCCACAGCAACAACGCATTCCATTGAAATCATATCGAATGAGTTCAGAATCGGGGCCTAAGAGCAAGATTGTACGGGCGAATGAGATCCATCCACTCCATAGCCTTAATCTCCTTTCTTCGCATCAACGCTGAGTGACGTCAGTTTCGGCCTCGAATGAGCGCCAACCGCTGTCAGCGCCATCTATTGTTTGAAATTCGAACTAAAACCAAGAATCACAGTAAAAAAACTCCCGACATCATACATAACCCTCCTGCAAGAATTTTTTAAATATCTGTCACCGTTTGTTAGTTATTGAATTTTAAAATCCATCAGTCATTTGTGGGACACCCGGTATATATATATATTTCTTTCTTTTTTTTTTTTTTTTTTTTTTTTTTTTTGTAATAAATTTTTGAAGTTGTACGGAGATTTTTGGAACACCCTATATCTTACAATATATGCATTAATATTATGATTGTACTTTTATAGATTTTTTTTATAGATATTTAAAGATAATAATACGATAAATGGCGTATAATGACATTTGGCATACAAATTTCACATATTTATGTTTTAATGTTGTTGTTGTTTTCTTTCGAAAATATTTTTTTAAATGTTACAACATATAAAAATTTAATATTAAAACGTTAAACTATTGCCATTTTTTTCAACTGAAAGTGTCTAATGAACATTTGGCTAAAATTGCCAACGCTCTGCTTATTGAGCTACCGGCACCGACAACCGGCCGACACATTTCATTCAGATAACCTTTCTTGGCATCTTGTCTGCTATTTCGACAGCTCAGTATAATAAACCACAGGTAATGGAACTCCGTTAAACGATGGATAAGTAGATACTCTTCATTATTTTTAATCCAACCATTCTGATGAGTAAATATATAATACGGATTGGCATTTTTCTAACTGAATGAAAAAAGTCGGGAGTCGAACCCAAAACTTCTGGCTTAAATTCTCAACGGTCTGCCAATTGAGTACCTGGAAAGACCACCAGCCGACACATTTCACTCAGATAACCTTCCATGGCAATAGCATCTGGTCTGCTATGCATATGCACACTGATTGAAATGTGTCTGCCGGTTGCCAATCCAGGTAGTTCAAAAGGCAGAGCATTGAGAATTTAACCTTCCTACTCTGTTGATACTTTGATAAAAAAAAAATATTTCACACCAGATTTTTTATTTAAAACTATTTAACATATTTATTTTACTTAGTTATCTGTGTCTTTTATTTAACTTATGGAAATTTTTCTGATTCGAATCGAATAAAATCAATTATAGAAACGGATCGATTAGACCCATTTAGGCTAGGAAGGTTAAACCAGAGATCTTTGAATTCGATTCCCAGCCTAGACACTTTTTCACTCAGTTGGGAAAATGCCAATTCTTTACCAATCACTTTGATCGAGTTAAAAATAATGAAGTGCTAAATTACTGGCTAGTTATTTAGATTTAAAAATATATACAACAAAACATGTGGAAACAGAAGCTTCCTAAAACGGAATTTCTGCGTTAAACGGAAAAATGTGTTCGGGGAAAAAGAATACAGTACAGATAAAACGGATGGTGTACCTGCTATAGGACGTAAACTTGTCGAAAACTGGGTTTTTATTCCGATTCCTCGCGATTCCGTCTTAGCAGGTTTTACCGTAATAACTATATCATATTCATAAAATTTGAAGGTTAGAATTAGAATCGCGCATCGTGTCGAATAATCCGATTTTATCTGAACGTGACTAGAGCCAAGTTTACTTTTTTTTTTTTTTTTTTTTTTTTTTTTTCTTTGCCGGTTGTGTTTAGGTTGGGCTGACATTAATTGTTTTGGGTTCAAGAAAATTTTAGGTCGTGGATAGGGGTTGGGGGTTGGGTTTGACCCAAGTTTTTAAAAAAAAGTTCAGAATATTTTTTTTCAGAGGAAAAAAAAACTATACATGTGAATATTAATGAGTATGTGTTATGTTCATTTTTCTTGATATTAGAAATACAACTGTGAAACTGTTCATTCATAATTGAATTAAAATATGCAGTAATTTCCTCCCATATCGGGTCGGTTTTTGTTGAAGTCTCTCCTCTCTCTCTAAATCTGTATCTATCTAGATATCTATTAGTTTCAATAATTCAAATATTTTTTAAAGAAGCACCGAAGCGAAAACACTGGCGAGAATTAACAAACATGAATGCATTAACAACAGATAACAAAAAATAACATAAGATTCGAACCAAATTACATTTAAAGTATGTTAAAAGGGAATCGCAAGAGACTAAAAACCATAGTCCGCTTTAGACAAGGTTTCCGTCTTAGCGGGTATATTTGTATGATATTCCTTGCGACGGGACCTTGAAGATATTTTTTTTCGTTTAAGGTAAAATTCCATTACAGCAGGTTACGTTTTTACAGGTTTTACTGTATAAAACATTTTTTTAATGTTTATTATTAAATCATCATTAAAAAGCTCTACAACTCATATATGATATTCAACAGTTATAAAAATATCTGACATTTTTTTGAGCTAGTGATCCAGATCGTATAGATAACAGTCTTCTGATAATTATTGAGCAGTAATCATAAAACAGCACATTATTGGATTATGTTAAGGTAGAAGCAGTCTTCCAGCATACTTTGCCAAAGGTGAATGTACGATTTGCAAGCCTGACGATGAGAGAATTAAAATAACTAACCCAATATTGTAATCACCGCAGTTTAACTCCAGTGCGCTGCCAATCAGCGTTGTAACGGTATTGTATACTATTGTATACGCCATATACCTTCTGGATTTTTTTTTCTTTAAATCCCGCATGGTTTATGTTTCTCAAACAAAGTTATAGAGTCTAGTGTATACTCCGGACTATAGCGTATACCCTCTCATTTTTATTTATTTATTTATTTTTTATTTTTTATTTTTATTTTTTACGACTAAAGCACTGCTGCCAATATAATGGCAACGATCATTAACCCGGGTAGTCGCGCCGGGTACGACATATTACCCAGGGTGCGTACGGTTTTTACTCTCGTCACTACTAATTTTTCGAAAAGCAATCTTCAATTTATTTTATCGCAGAATTTGTAACAATTGTCTCTGAGTAAATAAGGTAGCGGCGATTATTATTTTAATTTATTGGTGACAAAGTAGAAAACATTCATATCCTGAGTATGCGCGATTTCTCCCGGGTTAAATGCAAGTATCTTATAAATATATCCAATTAATTTTTTTTAAATCTTTGAATATCAATTTACTGTTTGGAATACTGTTATTTTTTTTATTATTATTCAAACTCTCAGGTGGCACAAATAATGATTGAATTATCCGAATTCAAATTAAAAAATACATATGCATTTTTTTTTAAACCAAGCAGTCTTAAATAACATAACCATATAAAGTAAACTACATACTAGTTGAAAATTTGTCTTAAAGACTGTCATATTTATGCATATTATTCTGTAAAGCTAAATAATAATATTAAGATAACTTATACGCAAAAATACGCAAAATACTCAAAAATACGTATGCGCATAATAAAACTGATTATACCAGCAGGGCTCGAAATGTACCGGAACAAACGATATTCCGGTTCGAGAAATTATGACAAATACAGTTCCAGTTCGTAAAATTATGGTAAATACCGTACCGGTACGTGAAATTATTAAAACATATTCTTACAGTTTTATATGTATAGGTTATGTGCTCTCTGTAACTTTTTTTTAATATTATTTAGAAACTGGAATGCATTTTAAAATTATTTTTGTATGGTTAGAAATAAATTTGTCTATACTTAAAAAAAAAAATAGAAAAAAAAAAAAAGAAACAGTCAACAACAATTTTGAAACAGCGTTCCGGTTCGTGGATTTTTCTATTTCAACCCCTGTATACCAGTTATTATAATATGAAGTATCACACCCAGAAAAAGGAATTGATTAAAACAACAAAACATGTTTTGTTGATCACATTTTGATTGTTTTAGCAAAATTTTTAGTTGAAGTAAAAAAATTGGTTTTGTTGCTTGGACAAAAAAATTTTGTTAACACTCTTACGAAATTTTAACAAAATTTCATCAATTTTACTTGAATTAACAAAATCTGTTTTTTTAAATTTTACAATAATTTTGTAATTCCAGAAAAATTTTGTTGTTTTTACAAAATTTAAATTGTTGTGTAGTAGCCATAACTCTCTCACGTAACGCGATTTATTTGACTTATATAGCTATATAATTAAAGGATTAACATAATTTTTGGATAATTAAAACTTTTTTTCATTGGGACGGACCAAGGTAGTTTTAAAAATCTCCTTGTCCCATTTATTACTTTCTTCTATCTTTACAAGAAGAAAGTACTGGAATCAGGAAAATTTTCGACTTCCGGTTTCCGACGGATTTTAGAAGGTCCTGAACACGATTCGACTGTTTTTAGAAAATGACTGTCAATGACTGTGTCTGTCTGTATGTGAAAAAAAAATTGTGGACTCTCTATCTCAAGAACTAATGCACGGAATTTAATAAAACTTTATATTCAGTTACTTCCTGATATAAATTGTTGCTGATTAGTTTTTGGTGTAAATCGGGCAACAGGTGGCGCTGCTATGTTGCATTTTTCGCGATTTCTGCAATAGCACTATCTCATTTTCAGCAGTGAATTACGCTTGTAATCTTTGAACGTAACTTGATTTATTTGACTTATATAGCTATATAATTAAAGGATTAACATAATTTTTGGTTAATTAAAACTTTTTTTCATTGGTACGGACCAAGGTAGTTTTAAAAATCCCCCTGTCCTATTTATTACTCTCTTCTATCTTTACAAGAAGAAAGTACTCTGGTACATAAGTATTCTGGTACTGGAAGAAAGTACACTGGTAAAATATAACAGTGAATTTTTATGCTGTTTTTTGCAGGCGTAATTTACTGCTGAAAATGAATTAAAAATTAACTATGTGTCGCCGTATGCTGGGCTTTGTATTGTCGAATCATGTTTGCCGCAGAAATTTGCGTGCTCCTGAGGAAATTTCCACCAACTCGGTTGCAGCCGTTCCGACATATATAAGAGAGAGAAATGCCGAGCTCAGATATCGTTCCTTGTAGCTCAGTGGTAGAGCCTCAGAGCGCTGTTCTGAGGACCCGGGATAGCTTCCCGGCTTGGGCAATTTTCACTCTTGCGGTTTTCGCCTGAATAAAAGGCAGGATAAAAATTCACTTGTTATTGTTCAAGGTTTACACGCGTAATTCACTGCTGAAAATGAATTAAAAAATAGTCAAAATTACATATTTAGATAGGTTCATTTAACAAAAGGTTTTGTAGTATAAACAAAACAAGTTCGTAATATAACACATTTTATTATTTAAACAAACAAAATATATTTTGTTGAAAAATGAAAATAGATTGTTAAAATAACACATAGCATATACCTATGTAACAAAAAGAATTTTGTTAATTCAAGTAAAATTGAACCATTTTACTTGAATTAACAAAACATGTTTTTGCTGACGATACAAAATTTTTTTTTGGAATTGCAAAATAATATCAACAATATTTTTTTGTTGATTCAAACAAAATTTCCATTGACCCATATTTAAACGAAAAGTTTTGTTGGGTCAACCAAATTTTTGTTGATTCAACAAAACTTTTTTCTGGGTGCACGGGATCTTCAATTGCATTTATTTGTTTTAGGTAATACCCAACGGCGTAGCTACCGTGGAGCAGTTGGAGCCAACTGCTCCAGGCGCACGAATTCTAAGGGCGCAAAATTGGGAAGGGCGATACAAAGAATTGTAAAATAGCTTGCCTCTTTTCTTTCATTATTAATCAGATAATATGGATGGATCACAACTGCTACACTTGTCACACTATCACAATGAGATGTTCTTCTAAGATGTTGGAAACTTCATGATATTGTTTAGAACTTATTGCCGAATTTTATCTTTTATATCAGGATGGAACCATCATTGCCTTCATACGAGTTGTAATTTTCCAACTGGACGAAAAATGTCCGGGCCAGGATTCGAACCTGGCAGCCAAGAGATCCCAGGTTCGAATCCTGGCCCGGACATTTTTCGTCCAGTTGGAAAATTACAACTCGTATGATTTCTTTGCCAATTTGAATAATTGTGTTAAAATTAATCCAGTGTAATCACGTATCCAGCGTTTACTGGAGTTCCTTTACCTGCGATCTATTCTGTTGAGCTGATTAAAATATCAGACCCGATGCTATGATCAATAAGGTTAACTGAATGAATTATGCCCTCCAGATTCGACCGGGATAGCTCAGGAGGTAGAGCGTGGCAGCTTCAGCCAAGAGATCCCAGGTTCGAATCCTGGCCCGGACATTTTTCGTCCAATTGGAAAATTACAACTCGTATGATCTCTTTGCCAATTTGAATAATTGTGTTAAAATTAATCCAGTGCATCATTGCCTTATTTAACTTCTACTTTGTGTGAAGATATGTTAAAAAAAATTTTTATTGATTTTATTCTTCCAAAAATGAGGTATCCAAAATATTTTTCCATATTTTCAGATCTTCCTACCCCAAATTTCACACATTAGTGAACAATGAAATTTCAAATTACAAAATGTAAAATATAAATATAAAAGCGAAAATCATAACAATAGTCCTTGTTTTTCATAGCCGTCCAAAAGTGAGCTGTATTTTTTGGAGACGGCAGAAAAGTCTGAAATGAAATTAATAGGACTTAATAGCTTAGAAAAATAAAATTAAAATTTTGAAGAATAATAAATTCATATAAATTCTTATCGTTGACCAATGGCTAATTTCCTGAACCATTAACTTTAGAATTGTTAGTTCAAATAGCGAAAATGTTTCAAAATTGTTCTTCATCCTATTAAAATCCTTTATATCAAAGTAGTTATTTTTTTAAAGGTTACGAAATTTATTTATTTATTTTATTATTATTTTTTTTTTTTTACTGTCGCTAGGTTCTATATTTAGTAAAAGTATATATTTAGTAAAATTTTCTCAATTCACTAACAAGTAAAACAAAATTTTCATTTTTGTACGATCAAAACTTACGATAACTTGAATTTTATGAATTTTCAGAGTTTTCCGATGCTGAAAACGGAAAACACGCGTCTTAAAAAAATATTGACAGCAGTATGTTTCTTTATTAGCATTCTATATTGCTTCGAAAGCCTTGAAAGGAACAACAGAGGTTAGAAGTTAGATTGCACTGCGCCCATGGGCTCATTTAAATCGGAAATATCGTTCAATTCATAGTAAAAATCAGTAGGCATTACTAAAAAAATATAGTTTATTTTAATATTTTATTTGTATTTATTTCGTTAAATATTTATTGTGAAAATACTTTATTTTTTAAATAAAAGAAGGGTTTTAAATCGAAATATGAATTTAATATATGAGTTTAAACCTCAAAAAGCTTTGGCAGAACTGTTTTTACAGTGACAAGGGGCGTACCAATTTTACTTGCTCCAGGGCGCTGAATGTGTAGCTACGCCACTGGTAATACCGATTAACAAATACAACTGCATTATGGGTTGATTGGGTTGATTTTTGACGGCCGATTATCTACACATGGGATATAGGCCCGGGGGGAGTGCCCTTCGTGGGGGTCTTTCTAAGGGAACCTAACCCGTATTTACGCATGGATAAATCCACGGCTCGAAGAAAACCACGAAAACTCCGAACGATTAGGCCGACGGGCGCGATTGGGATCGAACCCAGCACCTCCCGTCTACCAGCTTCGAGAGCACAACCTCTCAGCCACTGGTGGGGCACAACTGCATTATGACATAACAATCGCCATAATTATTTTAAAAAAAGGGATTTTCCGGACGTAAATACAGTAAAATCTCCATAACGGACACTCCTGAATAGCGAACATCTCTTTTTAGCGAACAATTTTTCAATTTCCACCATCCAAATACCCATTATGCCTTTACCTCAAAATAACGGACAAATTTTGCGGTCCCAGGCTATCGCTATTCACAAGTTTTGCTGCATAATCGAAGATATGAACATAATTTAATTTTTTGGCGATGTCTATGCAAGAAGAGCTGTATAATTTTTTTTTTTTTTTTTTTTTTTTAACAGCTATATTACAAATATATCAAAATACAAATAAAAATAGGTTAAAACCATCGAATTTAGATTCAGTTAACGAGCGTTGTTACTTGTCCTAGAATTTTTGCTTCGATCTGTTACCTCTATATTAGTCACGCAGTAGTCCCTAATAAAGTACTGTATTTACACTCGTGTTTGCCGCGCGGTTTTTATTTAAAACATAATAACAAACATAAGATATTAACAAAATTTTATTTAAAATTCGAGGGTACGCGTGATGGACCAGGATGCGAATTTTGAAGACCCCCGCTATGCAAGTTCGCACTCTATAATATCACCATTGGCCCTTATACATTTAGTTGTTGGACGACTATGTTCTATTTCAATAAACGAAATCATGAAATAATATTTTGTAAATATTGTGTAATATTAATTAAATTTTAATAGAATAAAATATGTTTAAACCCTTTTTTTCTCATATTTATTATTATTAAATATTTTTTTTTAAATTAAAATATCAAAACTCGAGATGAGTGTGTTATACGATGGTACGAGTAAATACCGTATTTCTTTTCTCTTTTTTTTCACCTCGATTGTTTTTCATAGATAAACGGTGTACTATAGAAGTGGTATTGAGATTGTATAAGATGTCTATGGTGTGTATAAATAATTTTGTAAAACAAAATTCCAATTAAATTACTTAAAGGTGTTTTATTATACGCGGTACAAAATAACAACATATAAACCAAGCACTTTCAAACACTAACGTGCTTATCATCAGGGTTAAAATCATCAGTTTGTATCATTTTCATTAAAAAGAAAAAAAAAAGTATACGGGGTGTACAAGCATAAAGACGTCAAAGCAAGAAAGTGCCTTCGAGAAGGTTCTGCTTTCAAGTCAATAGACTGTTTTAAAGATGTAATTGCGGTCAAATAAACAATGTATTACACGCTACACGATCGGTACCAATAGCCAGTGGTATAGTCGTAAAAAGAAATAATAATAATAATAAATTAATTAATTTTTTTAAAAAATAGAGAAAGTATATGGTATAGGAAGTGGGTATAACGTTAGAGGAACAGAGGGTGTATGGAGTTCCTTTAAAAAAAAAAAAATAAATAAATAAATAAAAATAAAAATCCAGAAGGTATACTGAGCATACGGCATACACCGTATACCCTCCAGTACATCCCTGTCGATAGGCGTAAAAATATGAATTATTGGACCATAGATCACTTTCAGAGAAAACTAAAAATCGAATTCCAAGCCTAATACCAATTTTACTTCACAAACGACTGAATTGACGTGCATTTGCCGGACATTTAACTGATTAACTATATTTTTTTAAATCAACATGAATATAAAATATATTCTCTGCAGAAACGGTTAGTTCTTTACTCTTCTTTTTTTTTTCTTCTGTAGATAAGTTTGTGTAATGTAATCTAATATTTTAACTTTTGATTTTTAAAGTATTAAAAAGTGTCTGCATACTTATTTTAACAATATTTATTTAATACTTACATCCAAAACGTACTTTTTGAAGATTTTACTTTTTTTTTTTTGTTAAGTATTCCTATTAAAGAGCATTTTATTTTCTCTGTCAATTGAAAATACATTTTTCTCATAATGAATTTCTGATATTAATAAACGCGGAAACTATGTAAAGCTTGTAAAACAGTTAGAAAATGATTATCAGCCGAGCAGTTATTATTACCTTGCTTCTACCTCATATTACTACCTCATATTACTACCTCGCGCAAAGGTACCGCAAAATCTATAAATATATATCAATTTTCTAAATAGGTCAAAATAAATATGGATTATCTTCTAACCATGCTTTATTCTTAAAATTTAGATTTAGCTTTTAATTATTTTGTTGAAGTTGCGTTAAAACGACACTAACAATTTTACTGTATACCAAATTTTTGTCCCATTTTCTTTATTCTATTTTAGATTTTTCTAGTAGAGAAATTAATTTCCAAAATTAAATTTTTCGTCTTTATAATGACAATTTAATAAAATATTTCGAATTTTCTAAGTATTTTCAGGGAAGCATTTCCCGCACCGGTAGATAAACTGATAAAAAGAAAAAGATAAATCGGTGTCATAACACTTTCTTCTAAGTTGAAAATTACTACAATATCAATGCTGGAATTTTCAAAAATATTAGTTACATTGCATATAAGTGACAACCGGATACTTTACAGGCAATCTTTGAAGAAAAACATAAGGGCGAAGTTCAACAAATGATCCGACGGTACTTGACAAAACGAACGAAATATCTTATTCCAGCCTAAGATTAAACATGAGAAAATATCTAAGGTAAATTTCAAACTTACAGATATCGTCGTCCATTTTCGATTTAGTGGTATCCAATTTCGAAATTCGTAAACATAATAGTACATCCAGTTAAAGTACACACAGCCCGTGCAGCTGCATATCAAATATGATCTACGACAGAAGCATACGGCACTGTTTCCTTTCCTGGACTAACCTCGTGTTGAAAGTCGAAAACGCAGGTGTACTTTCGTAAACATTGAGAGAGAGGGAGAATTTTGGAACTCTGGGAAAATTCATATTTTTTCTTTTACTGACAGATGGCGACACCACACAAAGAGAATAATTTTTTTTTTCTGGATTAGGTGAGGAATTTAGAAATGTGGATCAAATTTACTGTTTTCTTTTTCTCTTCTTTGTCTATTTGACAAACTGAAAAAAATAAGATATACTTGAAAAAATTTTACTTTTTTTTTTAAAGTTCTTAGATTCTGTTGTATTTCAGCACTGGAAAACAAAACTGTTTTTTCTTGATAAGACAGGATCTTGATAATTAATTAGCTCAAGTAAGCATGAATTACAGATATGTTTTCTTAAATGTTCACATCAAACAGAATAGTTAATAAAATGGGTGTTTCTAATTCATTCATCAGTTACACTGCATTTCCTAAACGTGCCGATTCGAGAATGCAGAAAATGAACCGGGGAATTCATGTGGAATGGGGTGGCCCGGTCCGTGGAAGACACTCTTCCCCAAAGAGCATCAAATTGCCCACAGTGGGAGATTTGGGATTTTATTCTTATATACAGTGATGAATTCAGTTTGTGGCCCAGGGGGACATTCAGCTGGAGTAAGCAGGGCCGCAGAGAGAAGGGGGGTAGAAACGGTACAAATTACCGGGGCTTGGGTCCTTTTGAAGGGCCCGTCTCGAGTCCTGTTTTTTAAATTGGGTAATTGGCTGGGCACATTGCAAGAAGACAAGACAACAGATGGAGCACAAACACCTCCAGAGATGGAAGACGACCTCAAGTAAGATGGAGTGACGAAATCAGAAAAGTGGCCGGTGTTAATTGGATGATTAAAGCACTAGACAGGAAACAACGGGAAAATCTGGGGGAGACCTACATCCAGCAGCGGATTGAAAACGGTTGATGATGATATATATTATATATATTGTTAATTTAGGGATATTTAAGTTTGAAGAAAATATGTTTGTTTCTTTAAGTAATTATTCAACATGTTTATTTTATAGTACCATACTTACGAGCCCAAATTCGAATCCGGGCTCTTAAGTATGGATTCGATGATCGGAGCCTAGTCTTTCTGCGGCTCTAGAAGTATGAAAAACAACCCTACCCCCGAAAGATTTGAGATTTTGTATTTGGTAATAATTTAAAAGTACAAATCTTCTCTAGATCAGCGAAATTCCTACCCAGTGAAAAATGTCTGAATTCAACACTCCTTACATATAGTCAGAAATCTCCCTCCCGAACCCCGGAACCCCACATGTCTTCGGTCTATCTCTCCAGAGTTGCAAAATTCCTCTTGGAGAATGAGTCCCTACAAGATACACGGCTGAAAGCAATGGCAGCCAGAGGAAATAAGTCTTAAATTGAGACAAAGCCCACTATCATAAAGGTGGTGTGAGGGCTTCAATGCACTCGAGCTTCTTATATTGAGAACCCAATGAGATTAAAGGACTTTTTCTTTTAGTCTTTGAAAAAAACTTACGATCACCTACTCTCTACGCTTCCCCCAACGACAGTTAAAAAACTTTTGAAACTTTTGAAACAAAATGAAGGACTACGAAAATATGTCTTTCGCCCAGGCTCCTTAAAGGAGAGTCTGGCCCTGAATGCAGATCTTTTTTTTTTCCCCGAGATAGATACGTATTCTCCCAGAGGAAGATTGGGGGGGGGGGGAATTTTTGAATTCCGGGTGGCAAGAGAAATATGAGTTGCAGAGCCATTAACATTACAGTGCATTCGGGATCATTCGGGAGTTATTCTTTCCCTGCTAGAAAATGATAAATTCAGGAGGTGGCCCGGGGTTCGGGGGTCGGACATTTCCCCTCTTACAGCATCAAAATGTCTTTCCCACCTTTTATTTATTAATGGTTTAGAAGAGAAAATTGCCCCTCCCCAGAATTACATAAGCAAGCAGCCTCCCTCCCCAGGAATCGCAGAAATCACTCAAAATTAAACATGTCATAATTCAACATTGCTGGCCAGATCTATGACCATACTATGACATTAAAATGCCATAGAATGATGTGATCTAAAACACCTATGTGTTAGAATAAATAAATAAAGCTTTATGAATATTATATTATTTATAAATCATACTTAGTACCTACTATACAGACGTAGACGACAAATTGTCAAATCATCGAAATAACTGTAGAAATCGAGGTGTGAAACTGATAGGGAAAAAAAATGAAGTTGAAACTTTGGGCATAATTTATTCTTACTTTAAAAAACAAATACAGATCCAGACTAATAAAAACAACGCAATATACAGATTAACACGGATCTCAATGTCGTAATTCTTTCTTTGGGCGGAAAAAAAAGATCATTTTAATCCTTCAACGCCAGTAGGTGTCAGTGCATGATATTAGTCATCAGATGAACGTACGAGCGAGAGATAATTGCAGAGCAAGAATGTATACAGGGTGATTCATAAAAGATGGGCAGAACTTTAAGGGGTTATAGTACACTTAAAGACAAATAATATTAAATAGGAGACTAAGGGTCCCAGACGTATTCCCAAGGAGATAGGGGGCATTAAAGTTTAGGGTCCGAAATTTCAAATGATTATAAAACATGGAAAAATTGGTCGATTCGTTTGCGGTTTTTGCAAAAAATTTTCTTTATGCCAGTATTTTCTTGAAATAAAATTTTAAAGTTCAATTTCAAAAAATGCCGATAGGGGGCGCTTTAGACTTTGGAGTAACAAACAACTATTTTTTAACGTTATTTTTTGTATTTCTTTAAATGATTTCGAAAGCTTAGACTTAAACTTAAATTTCGATCTAAAAATCTGAGTCCTAACGAGTAGTTAAGTAGCGTAAACTGAAATTTGAAATTTGAAACCCTTCTCCCCCCAGAACAAAAATCAGTTATTCCCGATCTTTGTGTCGTAGATTAGGCTCTAACTACTGCCGCGTTTTGCTAAAATTATTCTTTATGTCAGTATTTTCTTGAAAATAAATTTTAAAGAAAATTTTCAAAAAATTCCGATAGAGGGCGCTTTAGACTTTGGAGTAACGAACAACTATTTTATACCGTTATTTTTTGTGTCTCATTAAATGCTTTCTAAAGCTTAGACTTAAATTTTCAGCCCAAAATCTGAATCGTTAGACGTGGTTAAGTTTCTGGGGAGAGGGGTTTGAAATTTCTACTCCTGAGCACAGTTCAGTTTACCATGTCCACACATTGTGTGCTGTGATACGAGGTAAAAAGACACAAATTAGGATTATGTTACCAAAGCATATTTATTAACATGTAATCACAATAAATGTTCAAAATTGTGACCACCAGAGGTTATGCACGCAGAACAACGGCGACGAATGGAACGGCGAACATTCGCGAAAACATCAGGCTTTTCGAGCACTTCCCCTACAGCGGCGGAAAGTCTGGCGACCAGTTCCTCGGGGGATTCAATGGGTGTCTCATACATAAGAGCCTTCAATCGTCCCCAAAAAAAGAAATCGAGGGGTGAAAGATCTGGCGAGCGAGCAGGCCAAGCAACAGGACCACCTCGACCAATCCATCTGTTCGGAAATGTGATGTCCAGATAGTTGCGGACGTCTCGTACGTAATGGGCTGGCGCTCCATCGTGCTGGAACCACATGACCCGCCGGATGCGTGGAGGAACAACGTTTAACAGGTCTGGCAGCACATGTTGCAGAAATGTGAGGTATGTTTTACCGTTGAGGCGTTCAGGAAGAAGGTACGGTCCGATTAGGTGGTCTCCGAGGATTCCTGCCCAAACATTGATGGAAAAGCGTCTCTGATGAGCATGTGGATACGTAGCATGTGGATTGACATCCGCCCATACATGTGCATTGTGTGTGTTAAATGTACCTTCACGTGTGAAGGTACATTCATCGGTGAAAAGCACAGTTCGTCCAAAATGTGGATTTAGCGCGTTCTGCTGCAGAAACCAGCGGGCGAATTCAATACGATTTGGATAATCCCCTGGAGACAGTTTCTGGACTCGTTGCACATGAAACGGGAGCAAATGTTCATCCTTCAGTACCCTCCAAGTCGTGGACTGTGAGGTATCCACCTGGCTAGCCACTGTTCGTGTACTTGTACTTGGCTGCGCCGCTACTACATCCAGAATGGCTTCTGCAACAACTACTGATTCGTCCTTTTTTGCACGACCTGCATTCGACCGGGAAGCGAGAAATGATCCCGTCTCACACAACTGTCTGTGCAAGCGCTCGAAAGTTTTGCGGTTAGGCAACCGCCTGTTAGGAAATCGCTCTCCGTACATTCGTTGTGCCTCTGCACCATTTCCATCTGCCGCTCCGTAAATTAAATGCATCTCAGCCTTTTCCTTATTCGTGAAGGGCACCATCTTCCGATTCATTACTACAGCGACTTACACTTGACTCACCGTTCAGTGGTTTTTATGCCTGAATCGTGTCGAAATTTTGCATACGTGTTCTTCTTCTTCCCCATTTGACATTTGCATACTTTCTGTTTCCTTCTTCACCCGGTGACTAGCGTCAGGAATGGAGCTTTAACGTTTGCATGAGCGACGTTTCCAACTGTGCCAGTGCCTTTATGAGTGAATTCCGACTATGCAGTCCTTGACGAAAGTTGTATTTTTGCCTCGTATCACAGCACAGAATCGTTGGGCATGGTTAAGTAGTGCAAACTGAACTATGTTCAGAAGTTGAAATTTGAACCCCCTCCCCTCGCTACTGAACCACGCTCAGCGATTCAGATTTTGAGCTGAAAATTTAAGTTTAAGTCTAAGCTTTAGAAAGCATTTAATGAGACACAAAAAATAACGGTATAAAATAGTTGTTCGTTACTCCAAAGTCTAAAGCGCCCTCTATCGGAATTTTTTGAAAATTTTCTTTAAAATTTATTTTCAAGAAAATACTGACATAAAGAATAATTTTAGCAAAACGCGGCAGTAGTTAGAGCCTAATCTACGACACAAAGATCGGGAATAACTGATTTTTGTTCTGGGGGGAGAAGGGTTTCAAATTTCAAATTTCAGTTTACGCTACTTAACTACTCGTTAGGACTCAGATTTTTAGATCAAAATTTAAGTTTAAGTCTAAGCTTTCGAAATCATTTAAAGAAATACAAAAAATAACGTTAAAAAATAGTTGTTTGTTACTCCAAAGTCTAAAGCGCCCCCTATCGGCATTTTTTGAAATTGAACTTTAAAATTTTATTTCAAGAAAATACTGGCATAAAGAAAATTTTTTGCAAAAACCGCAAACGAATCGACCAATTTTTCCATGTTTTATAATCATTTGAAATTTCGGACCCTAAACTTTAATGCCCCCTATCTCCTAGGGAATACGTCTGGGACCCTTAGTCTCCTATTTAATATTATTTGTCTTTAAGTGTACTATAACCCCTTAAAGTTCTGCCCATCTTTTATGAATCACCCTGTATAAAAAGCTTTCATTTTATAAATGAAAGTAGGAAATTGAAAATAAGGGCGTTTCCGAAACGGGGATTATCTACTACTCTTATGTTGTACGCCTTCGCAGCTATCAATTAAGGATGCTCAGCATTTTTTTTTCTCTCTCTGTCAGGCTACATTTATGTGTTTGCTATAATATGCGGGCCGCAACTAAGTACACTATATCTATAATAGAATATATTTTTTATAAAGTTAATTTTCCGAAGTTTTTATTGTGATAAAAATATTAAGCTTTTCTACATTGAGAGCAACCTTTGACTCTTCAGGCATGTCAAGTGTGTAGCTCTTTCTAGGGCCACTACATGAGTAAACCGGGCATTTGTCAGAGTCCCAAATCTATACAACATATGCATGCATCCGATCATTAATGTAATTTGTGATGAGAGATGGATCTCGAAATCGCCATTTGTCCCGGGTTGTCATAATCGGATCATGATTGCTACAAGCTTTAAACATTACTGTAAATCATGATGTGAAAGGGGCATTGAGTCCTCCATTTGCCCCAAGATTACGGATTATTATAATCGGGTCCTGACTGCTACAAAACTTATCTTATATCTCATCTAGTATTGTCTACACTGCTCAAAAAAATGAGGGGAGCAAGCAAAGAAGTGAAGAGAACCGTGCGAGACAGCCATGCATGGGCATAAAATGGTGAGTACACGTGTATCAATGCGCAATACAGAAAAAAAGACGAAGAAAATGTGAGGGAGCTTTAATTCCTGGAAACGATGGAAAGAACACGAAAAGATGGTTTAGGGCAACAATTTGGTAACATGTAAATTGCCCGCATCAATCAATTATTATTTTTTTCGTTTCCTTTTTTGTTTTTCTGTTGCGCGCTAAAGCATTGTCTGAAATCTATTTTTAGCAATACTCTCGACTCAGGGATTTTTATTTGTTTACATGACGTGTACCTGGATCAAGGCTTTAGAAGATTCCAGAAGTTCTTTCCCGCGCGGAAGTCAATTTACTTTAAAATTAATACACCGGAACTCGAACTTTTAAATAAGAAAGGAAAGGGCAAGTTTACAAAAAAAACACGCCCGTCAATCTATCTCGCCCTCTTCAAACCAATCAGACAAACTCGTCCCTATTTGTACACCAATCAAATCATCTTTTGCCCTGAGTGACGTCAAAGTTTTGCCCTGAGTGACGTCAACTGATCTTTCCTTATTATTGGTGTGGAGGAACCACGTGACCTTATTTGTCACTTTGCGCGTGATAAAAATAAATACTCAAGCGCAGCATAATCAAACGGCTTTTGGCTTTTTAGACGAGGACGAGAACTAGAGAGAGGTCAGACAGGGGATTGAAAATGTCTTTTTTTTTCGGAGAGTTCGAAATATTATTCGAAACTTTTTTAAAACCTCATAGTCATAATGTAGAGATTATTGGAAACTCAGACTGCCAAATAACGATGATTATGTAATCAGTTAAATTGGCTTGCTGCAGCATTTCTCCTGCGTGATTTCGTAGTAGTATGTTAATAAATGTTGATTTGAAACTTCGACTGCTTATTTATGGAGTCCATACATTTTCGTCGTAATTACCGAGTCATGCAACCATCCGGTCTATGCCTGTGTTTAGAGATATGGAAACCCGAGTTAAATAGATTTTCGTCAACAACTTTTTCAGCTCCAATTTGTCACTACATCATATATATAGAGAGAGGGATGTGTGTGTCACTATATTTCCCTTTGCGACCACAACTACCCACAACAGACCACTGGTGTTTGTGTGGGGTAGTAGCCTCAAGTCTCCCATCGTACACTATGGTGGTTGCATGTCGGTAGCTGTGGGGGTGTGGGAGATATGGCGGTTGAAAGTGGCCGACCCAGGGCATTTTCATATAGGCGTGTGTGTCCCTATATTTCTTTGCAGCCACAACTACCCAGCGTAGATCACTGGTGTTTGTGTATGGTAGTAGCCTCGAGTCTCCCATCGTGCACTATGGTGGTTGCATGTCTGTACCTGTGGGGGTGTGGCAGATATGGTGATTGAAAGTGGTCGACCTAGAGCATTTTCATATTTCAACCAAAATGTTTAAAAAATGTTTGGAATCTTCTTCAACGGGAATTGGTTCATTCAACTTAACATAAACTAATTAAGATATAGATAACTAAGTAAGATGATTTCGCGCCCCTAGCGGTGGAAATTGAAGCTAAACGATATTGAAGCGCGTGCGTAGCACGCCTGCTATACAATGCCGTAGGCAGCGGGGACGAGTGCCGGAGTTTCGTTCTAAAATAGGTTTGTTTAGAATAGGGTGCGCGCCGAAAATGACTGTCTTTATCGAAACTGCAAAAGAAAGTTACTGATTTCCGGGCAACGCCGGACGGATCAGCTAGTATTAAATAATTATGAAATATAGCGAAATATTTTATTTCTCTCCTAATTACATTTTAAAGTGTATAATATCATCTTCACTAGAGTATACACGCAGCTTGTCCCTTCTTATTTTACCAACAGCTAATTCCTAAACTGTTAGTTTTACACAGGTCTTGTTCCAATTGCAAAAAAGTTGTCCTTCATCATATGAAAATCATTTACGTTTAAATAGTTATCATTTAAAAAATTGCGAAATTGAATTTGTTATTTGGTCTCTAGGTACTACAATTTACATTTATAAAAAGTTTCATCATGCTTAAAAATTCCCTTCTTCTATGACCAAGTTATTCTCCTTTGCATTTTAGGAATTTTCAGCGTTTTCTGGCTCTAAAAACGGGAAAAGCGTTTTCAATCCCAAAAAACGCTGAAGGAAAAAGTATCAAATATAAAATTTAAAGTATCACAACTCGGTAAGTTTCAATCGTAGAAAAAAATGTCTTTTTTTTTCTTTTTTTTATTGTTAAAAATGGAGAAAATTGTTTAAATATAACTTATAAAAACCCAGGCACCGTATAAAAAGTTTACAGAATACACAGTTTACAGAAAAGTCTAACAGAATCTAAAGTTTTATTAAATTCCATGCATTATTTCTTGAGATATGACTATCGCTAAAATCATGTCAGTCCTGAAAAATGCAGCATAGCAGCGCCACCTGTTGAAAGATTTATACCAAAACCCAATAAGCAACAACTTATGTCAACTTCTGACAGAATCTGACGTTTGGTGAAAATACATGAATTAGTTCTTGAGATATAGCCATCTTGAAAATCGGGAATAATGCAGTATAGTCCGCGCCACCTGTTGGACGATTTACACCAAAAAATAATCAGCACCAATTTATATCAAGGTCTAACTCAATCTAAAGTTTTAATTAATTCTGCAGATTAGTTCTTGAGATAGAGCGCCCATAAATTTTTTGTCACATGCAGACTGACAGGCATAGACATTTTCTAAAAACAGTCAAATCGTGTTCATGCCATAATAAACCTTAATAACATATATCAATTACATGGCAGTTCGAGTATATTTACGAGAGTACAGAAGCACAAACCGAATTCATAAACACTTTTCAACTATGTTGGAAAGTTTAATATAACCAAAGGCATAAAAACTTTAGAAGAAAGATAAATTACAAATACAAGCTGTTAAAAACAAAATTTTCAAATTAATGGAAAATCTCTGGCAATCATATCTTAAGCCTTGTATAAATTTATAGAAAGCTAAAAACTGCGATTCTATTAAAAAAAATAAAACCAGAGAAATTACTTTTTAAATTTGTGGTAAGACTGTGTAAATTTACATCTATAAAAACACCCAAGACCTTCTAAATTTCCATGCATAAAAATGCTAAACACTTGTAATTTTATAAGAAAAAAAGAAGACGGTCGTGATTTCGTCATTCATGCTATGAGTAAAAAATCCACCGGTCTATGCCGCATATTATAGCAAAATCGGGCAATTTTTTGAAAAATATGCGAGATATAATAAATCAAAATCTGCTGGTTAAGCTGTAAATTTATGCTAATCCGATTCATGCCTTTCTCTGTACAAATGTACTCTGTACGGGCTGACCATTTCTTTTTTCATACGCCAGGCGGCCATTTTTATTCAAAATTATTTTTTCGAATAAAATTGCATAAAAGTTACATTTATATAGAAAGATAGTTAAAAAATATTTTTTGGATTAGGTGATGAGTTACATTAAAAAATGTATACATTCTGAGATAACTTCGGTTAAAATTAAGTTAACAGCCCAATATTTATCCCAATATCCATTAAAGTAAATAAACACAAGAGATTCGTTCATCGTGAATCATAGAAATATTATACCATGGAGGTAATTATTCAGCAGGATCTCCATGGGGAATTTTGCAGCGCTGTCTGGTGTCGAAAAAAAAATTCGCATCTGTGAACGTGGCATACGTAATAAGAGAAAAGAAAGGCATGCTCATTTCGCTCATAACAAACGATATAATTCATTTCATTGAAATAATAACGAATATTTTTTTTTTTTTTTTACATTGTAAAACTAGTTATAGTAAGAACGCACCTCATTTGTAGCGTTTAACGTACTAACGTTTCTAACTGTTTTATTATATAGGCGGCATTAAAGATTTTGCTTCCTTTCCCGTCAAAACTTTTCGAAGTGGACCACTCTAAAAAAAAACAAGAACGAAAAATCATGCGTCAAGCATAGATTATGTAACACTTCCCAACGCTTCCAAAATAATTTTACAAATCATACCGTTTAATAAGCTAAAAGATAACATCTAAGTAATCCGAATACTTTTATTCAGCCCTGTATAGGATCTATAGATTTGTATATATACTACATAGGATGTTAAATTTTAGTTCAGTTAGGAAACGCGTAGCACAGTTTAAAATTCTCCGTCTGGAGTTAAATAATACGGAAATGTGTTCGCGAACTTTTGTGCTTCCCTGTATAGGATATATAGAATTTATACACACCACATAATAGACAAAAAGCGAATTAAAATTAAAATCGCGATCAGTAACTTAAAACGCACTTCCAGGAATTATTGTTAACTTACAGTAGAGAATTCTTTTGTGTGTCCCTGTAAATGAACGATGACTGCTGTACACACACTATTCTGTAGTAAGCCTCTTGAAATACACCTTAGTGATATATATAAATTTCAATGCGTTTAAAATAGGGAAACATTATTTAAATAAACCGCAGACGATTTTTCTCCATAGACGTAATGTAACAGAATTCTTTTGACTGTCCCTGTAAAGTAAATATAAGTGCTATGCACACCCTATTCCATATTAAGCTTCTTCTAATGCACCTTAGTGATATATATAAATTTCAATGCGTTTAAAATAGTGAAACATTATTTAAATAAACCGTCAATGATTTTTCCCCATAGACCGCAATGTAACGGAATTCTTTTGAGTGTCCCTGTAAAAAAACTATAAGTGCTGCACACTTCCGTTGAAATAGGGAACATGCTATAGATAACGACTATAACATATAAAAATTGCAGAGCAATCCGAGCATATTTACGGGAGTTAGAGCACGGACAGACGGCAGACGGCCAGACGGCAGACGGCCATACGGCCAGACAAACCGAAGTCATAAACACTTTTCAACTAGGTTGGAAAGTGTTAAAAAGTAATTCTAAATTTACTGTGATTTATGTTTTTTCTGCATTTTAATTTTACACGGAACCTTGCATCATAAGGGTTTCATGGCTCACACTATGAGATGTATGTGGATCTTATAAGATATCGTTACGTTTCCAGTCACGTCCATAATGGCGTCCTTCTTTGTTAACCTACCAACAGGTGAGGTGCGCCCGCGCTTACAGAAAGGTTTGACAGCCCTAGTCTACAGTCTACATAGTAGATTACAATTTTCATACTAAAAATAACAATAGAGAGGAATAAAGATTTTTGTTTGTTTGTTTGTTTGTCTCCGAGACCAACGTATACGACCAATGTATATGATCTCTCTTAACCCTTTCAGTGGCAAAGCAATTCTGTTGCCAAAATGGTGAAATTATTCAATGCCACCAGAATTTACGAACAAATTTATTTGAAAATAAATAAATTCATTTCTTCACGTACCTTATAAAAGTAAAATTTGATTTTAAAAATTCTTGGGTGTCATTTAGCAGTTTGAGATTAAAAGTCAGTGGTATAAGTAATGTACCACCGACCTTCAAGGGGTTAAAGGAAAATCACAATTCTGTGTTATTGTTTTATCGTTAAAATTGCTATTCAAACTTGCATCCTAAACAATTTGCTGTTATGTCTATGCAATCATTAAAAAAGAAAATTTTGGAATATTCTTGTTTCAATTGGCAGATCGGATGAGGGCGTTTAAATACTCCGAATTTGAATGACTTAAAGAAAAAAAAAAGAGACAAAAACTCTAATACTGAAAAGAAGGAAATTTAAAAAAAAAAGTGAAACAGTCAAGCTTATAACGCATTTAAAGTTACGTGAATAATGATTTCTCAGAAAGTTGCTACAAGTAAGTTTTTGAAAAACGAAATTTTAATTATTTATTTCTTAGGGGAATAAAAGGCCTTGGTACAGCAGTTTGTAATTTATCAAACACAATTTGCATAATACTGTGATTTTAGCTAAATTAAAGTTGGAATTCTAAAATACTTTAAATTTTTTTAAAACTATTTTTATAGTGAAAAGGTGAAATTGTTCAGAAAGTCTTTAAAAAATATATTTTTTTTAATGTAGTTATTCCTTCCATATTTTATTATTTATCATATTTTAGCTCATCGCATTTTTAGTTGTCTGTGTAGATGACTGATTTGAAAGAGAAATATATAAAAACAGGTTTTCCATTTTTAGTCCCAGAAAACGCTAACAATTCATGAAATTTAAGTATCATAACTGGGTGAGTTTTGGCGGTTACAAAATTAATTTCTTACTTTTTTACTCGTTAGAGCAGGAATAAAGTTTTCTTTTTAATATAACTTATAGGATCCAGAGACCACATGCAATTTTAAATTTCGTAACTGTTTTGACGTTAATTGATTTTCATATGATGAAGAACAACATTTGAAACATTTTTGAAATTAGAACTATACCTCTAAAACTAACGATATATTAGGAATTAGCTATTGGTTAATGACAAAAAGAGTCGCTCTGTACATTAACTGTTTAAAAGACTGCTATTATATTTTGCTTATATACTAATTTTAGTTTTAAATTAAAAAATATATACTTAAAAAATCAATGCATAATATTAGGCATTTTATTGTTATACATTACTTCGCATTACATATTAATGTTGGGCGAATTTTCAATTATACAACTTACACTGACAAAAAAAAAAAAAAAAAAAAAAACAACTGGCCAGTTAAACTGAGGGCATTGAGCTCACAGGCTATTCACACTAATTGTATATTATAAACTTATTTCAAAGAATAATGCTTCTCGAAAAATAAATAAATCGACAATAAATTAAGGGGATTGATAAATTGAACCCCCAAAACTAATGCCTTATTACAATGAACCTATGTACAACATTTGAAGCAAATCGGATAATTCTGCATGAAAAACCCATTTATCTAAATTAAGGGGGGGATTAGTCCCCCTTTCCCCCTTTATATTTAACCAATGAAAACCCAAATCTAATCAGGGAAGAGCCTTATCACAATGAACCTATATACAAAATTTGAAGAAAATCGGATAATTCTGCATGAAAAACCCATTAATCTAAATTAAGGGGGGAGGTTATCCCCCCGTCCCCCTTCATACTTAACTAATGATGTGAACTTGTGTTTAATTATTTTTAGTCTCTTATAAAAAAAATTACTCTTTTTTTTTTTTTTTTTTTTTTTTTTTTTTTTGGAATTAAACAAATTTTAAAGTCCAATGGCCCTCCCCTACTCCCTTTCCCAGCATCCATGGTAATAAATATGGATCAATTAACGATTATTCACACCTATTCCTGTCCCACATATAAAAAAATATATAATAATAAATCTATTTCAATCTATTAATTGTAGTCTTTATTTATCCGAACAATATAGACCATTTATCTATATTTTAGCAGTGTAAAATTTCGAAATAATTAGTAATAGCTTTGCTTTTCATGGTAACATAAGTGACAGAACATAGTTTTTTGGAAACGGTAACATAGGACATAAATATAGTTTAAATGATTAATAAGGAACAAATGTACTTTAATGGAGCAAAAAATTGTCTTAAAAGAAAAAAAATGCACTGTCGGTTAGCTGCTTACCTAAAACATCATTTATTGACCTAGTAAAGAAAAGACACAAATAAAAATTTTAATTAATTATTTTAAAAAAAATAATAATAAACAAGCGGAAAAAATTCTACCTTACGACAGAATATAGATTGGCCACCCACGGCTTTTATCGTTGAGATTTTTTCAGCGATACAACTCGTCAAAAAAAAAGTGTTTGTTAGCATAAGCCAACTTCTCCACTTTAGAATTTAGTTACCGCTCTAAGATTTTTTGTGAGGCTAGCGGAACATATTAATTAGGCACGAACACACCAAGTTTTATAAAGATTCGGTGACTAGAAGTATTTTTAATAAATATAATACTAAAAATATGTGGCTCCAATGGGCTGAGACGTGGCGAGGTAGTTGTTGTTTACAAATGTGCTGGCTTAATGATACCCTTTAAACAGTTTTTAATGGCTCAAGGCATTTTAGCACTTAATAGATAACCTAAAAAAGGTAATGAAAAGTTCTATGATAGCAGCTTTTATGATGGATACAGCAGCTAAGAGAAGTTGTTTAACAAATGATGAGTTAGCATTAATTGACGGGATCTTGGAAAGATGTAGGGGGAAGGGGGGGAGCTATACAAAACACAAGTGCTCTACGAGACCTGATTTAAAATGAATCCTCACTTGCAATTGAGAGATGGGACTTTAAAAGGGATCCCCCTTTTCGCCCCTCTGACGGCCCCCCCAAGAGAGATACATAAAAACCGAGGGAGCCAAAAGAAGAGGGAAGGGGAATACCTTTAAGCGGTTTACAGCTAATTTTGGTGAAATTTTGGAGCTGTCCGGCCCATAGGAACAGAGAAAAATGGGAAAAACTAAATTAAATATGAGAAGTTGAAAAAAATAAATAAGAAAAGTGCTCCTGAAAGGAGACGGGAGAGAAGGAGGGGGAGAGTTGAACCAGACAAAAGTGCTTGATGAGATCAAACTTTTGATATGGTACATGACGGGGTTTGAACACTTTGAATGTCTCCCCCGTGGGGGGGGGGGGAACTCCGGTCCTATGGGAGATAGGGCCTCGGGACCCTCTTAGAAATGTCGGCCTCGACGATTTTAACTTCGTTGGATCCTTTAGAAGAGGCCAACGTCCTCTGTGGGGCTTAAAGGTGCTGAGAAAGATGGGAAAAACTAAAATTTAAAAAGAGTTGAAACAGAGAACTATGTTTCTTAAGGGAGGGGGGAGTGAGAGGCGGAGAGTAGGACCAGACCATAGTGCTTGACGAGATCTATCTATTGATATGTTACATGAAGGGGTTTACATGGGGTTTACATTTGGGGGGAGCACCAAAAAGGTCTTACTGAACCTTTCCTATGATTATGCCAAGATTGCAGTTATGATTTCGCCAAGATCATCGCAAAGCTTATATAGGCATCCTATATACGCATATATATATTCCAAACACTCCTATATGTGCCATATACGTCATTATACACATATTATTTATGTTTTATATGTCGTATATACATCATATACACATGTCATATATATACATCATATATGCATCATATATGACTATAACTTGGCCAGATGCGTAAAGAAATGTTATATATATATATATATATATATATATATATATATATATATATATATATATATATATATATATATATATATATATATATATATATATATATATATCATATATTATTACAATGTCATACATGCTTTATAATTTGGCGATAAATCTTGACCGTTTGGCAGTTCATCCTTGGAAGCCGCTATAACACGAAAGTACCAAATTTACAATATATTAATGGAAACAGAAACAAAAATATTTCATGCTTGGTGGCTGCTATAACACGAAAGTAGCAAATTTCTTTTTTATTTTTCATATCTGATAATTTGCATCTATCCTTTTTTGTAATTTTAACATTTTTGTAACGATTTTATGCATTTCTTTTGCCTATTCAAAGAAAAATTCTTCTAAACTTACAGAATTTCGTTAAAAACGATTAAAATATTAAAACGCGAATGTCGTTTGGTCCATTTTCGACCGAAAGCAACAACCGTTATCATTATCTTTTTACGCGTGAAGGTTTCGTTATGGTACTTCATTGTGAAGTTTGGTAATTTTTGAAATTCATTATTTGAAAAACGGCATAATCATTCGATTTGAAATTTATATCAAGAAAAAAACATTTTTTTTCCCTTTCTAACGCAGTTTGTCTAACAATTTTGTGACAAATACTTTTTGAGCTATTAATTTTTTCAGTAACTTCAAATGTTTCATTTTCCGAGATTAACCTGTGGCAACGATGGATTGCTGTGACTTTTCATAAACATGAAAAATGATAGAGATTGAAAGAATAAGCCTCCCTGTGGGTGGCTAATAAATAAAAAATCTAATAAATAAAAATCCTAACTTATCTTTGATGCCAAAAATAGTTGATTGATCAAAGTATTATTGCAAATCTAAAAAAATCATTAAATGCATGCTAGGTCTGAAATTACTTACATTGGATGCTCCTTATTTTATGGGAAAGATGATCTTCTTCTTCACCATGCCACCGATCCATACAGGAACCTGTGGAACAGAGAAAGCGCAAAGCATTAAATTCCTTTCACCCGGTCAGAACAGAACCAACCATGCCACCACCACCACACTCTTTCAAAGCCACCAGCGGCGTTTTCCAAAATGTAATCAGACTTGACGGAAGGCGTGTTTCGAAGGAAAAAAAAAGATCCGACTATTTATGCCCTTTCATAAACTCTTAACGAACCTTAATGAACAACGGGGCGCGTGTAGGAAACATGACGAAGCTATGTTTAGGGCTGAACTCACGCATAAAACGAGAGATGCTTCAAAAGCTAGCACGTTTTCCATAGAAAAGTAAGATAAAACTATTTTTTTATTTTTATTTTTTATGCTTCGTAAAGGAGTTTTTCTACATACTACTGCTTATATCTAGGCATTTTTTAGGATTTTTTACACACACACACACATATATAATATATTACTGTAAATGTTTTTATTTTTATGTCCTATTTTAGTTATATTTCAAGCTATCTTTTTAAATTTTTTTGAAGAAAAAAAATTACAAAATGGCGTCAAAGTTGAGTCTGCGCCCTGCACAGAATTGTAAAGTCCCACGCTTTCTGGCAGATCTATAATTCAGAAATAGAATTTATGAACAGTTTTCTAATCTATACAGGATTACAGTTAGATTTGGAACCGACAAAGATAATAATTTTGTCTTTGTTTTTTATTTTATTTTATTTTATTTTTCTTGTCAAAATGGTCTTTATTTGAAGAAACTAGAAGCAAAAATCGATAGATTTTTTTTAGTCTTTAAAGGGGGCAAAAAAAAAAAAGTATATCGAAAAGTATTGGGTCATCCGGAAAGTTCTGCGGTTTTTTTAAGCAAAGTGCAGTTTCGTCTAGTTATTTTGCTACTGCTGATAAGGAATTACCTTGAATGACAGAGATATGTACATTCGGTCTTTTCTGCTTGCGCTGCATACTTCTTCTTTGTGTTGTGGCATAATTTTTGTTTCAGTGCAGTGCTAAGGATGGAGAACCAAAAAGTTCATTTTCGTCATATTGTGCTCTTTTATTTCAAGAAAGGTAAAAATGCTAATCAGACTGCTCGTAAAATTTGTGCTGTATATGGACAAAGTGATGTTTTAGATGACACACTTAGACGCACTTAGATGACACACGAAGGTGATTTGAGAAGTTTCAGCGCGGAAATATCATCCTGGAAGATGATGCCTGCTCTGGAAGCCCATCATCTGTAAAGGAGAACCTCTTTAAAGAAGTTGTCGCTGAAAATCCACACCACACAGACGAAATATTCCAAAAAGTACAGTGCATGATAATTTGATAGTTTCTTTTAAGAGAGTCCTCCTTTTACAGTGATGGTCATCATCACAGCGGACACATCTTCAAGACCGAAATTTCCGCGCGTAAACTTCTGCAACCATCTTCGAACTGTGTCATCTGAAACAGTAATTTGTCCACATACAGCACAAATTTTACGAGCAGTCTGACTAAATGTTTACCTTTCTTGAAATAAAAGAGCATAATATGACGAAAATAAACTTTTTGTTTCTCCATTCTTAGCACTGCACTGAAACAAAAATTTTGCCACAACACAAACGAGAATTATGCAGCGCAAGCGGAAGAGACCAAATGTACATATATGGGTCATCCAAGGTCACTTCTTATCAACAGTAGCAAAATAACTGACGAAACCGCGTTCCGGTTTTTCAAAAACCTCAGAACTTTCCGAATGACCCAATATTACATACTGTCGGTTCAACCATAGCTACATATATACAGAACAATGTCTAAAAATTTCATTCGAATCGACCAAGTAGTTTTTTCTGAAACCATGGAACACGGTAAACAAATGGTGTTTCAAGAAAAATGTGTTTAAAGGTTTATTATTATTATTATTATTATTATTATTATTAAGCGTTAAACATTTTAAACTTATTTCCATTAAAACATTCCAGCGACCCAGGGTCATAGAGTATATCTTCCTGTTCCTACAACAAGGCGTTCGACAATGATCGTCTGAGAAAGTAGAAACCCTCTTTAATAACTAAATAAGTTCATATTCGTTCCCGAAAATGTTTCCATGAGTTTAATGATTCTGGAAGAAAATTGTATGTGTTTCAGGTGGTCTAGAACACAAATTTCTACTGTTTCTATTTATAAATATATTTTACTCATTTGTTCCACTTGAAATGTACATTTACACACTTATTCCATTTAACATGTAAAGTCTTTAAAAAAAAATTTAAATCAATTTTTTTTAAACTAAGAATTTTAAATTTTAACCACATTTAAAATTTAATATATCAGCTTGAAGAATAAATCTTTTTGCATACTTTTTATTAGCTCACAGGCTATCAAAGCCTGAGAGCTTATGTGCCCGCCGGTTCTGTATGTACGTACGTACGTATGTATGTATGTATGTACGTAACGCGATAACTCTTGATAGAACTAACCGTTTTACTTTAAATTTTGTTTATAGGTTCCTTGTGATAAGGCGCTTCCCTGATTAGTTTTGGAGGTTCATTGGTTAAGCATAAAGGGGGGGAAATGGGGGCTAACCCCCCATAATTTAGATAAATAGGTTTTTCATGCAGAATTATCCCATTTTCTTCAAATTTTGTATATAGGTTCATTTTGATAATGCGCTTCTGTCAATAGTTTTGGGGGTTCATTGGTTAAGTATAAAGGGGGAAAGGGGGATAACCCCCCCACCCCACCCCTAATTTAGATAAATGAGTTTTTATGCAGAATCATTCGATTTTCTTCAAATTTTGTATATAGGTTCATTGTGATAATGCGCTTCTCTGAAGAGTTTTGGGGGTTCATTGGTTAAGTATAAAGGGGGAAAAGGGGGCTAATCCCCCCTTAATTTAGATAAATGGGTTTTTCATGCAGAATTATCCGATTTTCTTCAAATTTTGTATACAGGTTAATGGTGATAAAGCGTTTTCCTGATTGGTTTTGGAGATTCATTGTTTAAGTATAAAGGGGGTAACGGAGGGCTGCCCCCCTTAATTTAGATAACTGCGATTTTCATGCAGAATTATGCGATTTTCTTAAAATTTTGTATATAGGTTCATTGTGATAAGGCGCTTTCCTGATTAGTTTAGGGGGTTCTTTGGTTAAGTATAAAGAGGGTAAAGGGGGGGGCTTATCCTCCCCCCTTAATTTAGATGAATGTGTTTTTCATGGAGAATTATCCGATTTTCTTCAAATTTTGTATATAGGGTCATTGTGGTAAGGAGCTTCCCTGGTTAGTCTTGGGGTTCATTGGTTAAGTATAAAGGGGGATACGGGGGGCGGTAATCCCACTTAATTTAGATAAATGGGTTTTTCATGCAGAATTATCCGATTTGCTTCGAATTTAGTATATATGCTCATTGTAATAAAGGGCTTCCCTCATTAGGTTTGGGGGTTCAATTGTTAACTATAAGGGGGTGGGGGAACGGGGGGATGATCCCCCCTTAATATATTGTGGATTTCTTTATTTTTCGAGGGGCTTATTTCAAATTCTTTGAAATAAGTGTATAATATACAATTAGTGTGAATAGCCTGTGAGCTCAATGCCCTCAGTTTAACTGGGCAGTTTTCTTTTTTATTTCATTTCTGACTACAGAAAAGAATAATTAATTTATCTTCTGGATTTAAAAAATAATATTTACTTTAAACAGTTTAATAATTTTTAAAATGAAATAAAGTATTTTTGTTGTTGTCGTTGTTGTTTATTTGTACTTTTAAAACAAGAATCATATTTTCAAAATTTTCTTGCAAAACAAAAAGACAATTTAATCAACATGTTAACTGAAAATACTTGTACAAAATTGCATAACTTCATCTTTCACAGAAATTGTTTTAAATAAAAAAAATAATAAAGCTGCTAAAGTCGCACCTGGACGCAGGTAAATCTCAATGTTTCTCACTCTCCTCAAATGCCTACAGAAGAGGAATGTACTAACATTTTCACGGGAAATAGTGGAATCTTGACTTTACAGAACAAAAGTTATAAAAATTTCAAAAGCCATACTTATGTATCAAAACCCAATTAATTATTTTTTTAATTGAGGGGAGGGGAGAGGGGGCTCAGAATATTGCTGACAACACGTTAAAATTTACTAACATTATAAAAAAAATGGACTTAAAACATTTTCTTTTTTTTTTTTTTTTTTTGCATCAATTACTGGTTTTTGTTTTCACCTGTTTTTCCTATCTTTCCAATAATTTTTTTTTCTAAAAACGGGGTTAGTAAGGGAAAAAAAATGGTTTCTTGGGGAAATTACATACGTTGCTGCTGCTGTCCAAAAATTAAGGAGCAGTAACTGGACTTTTTTGCTTTCTACACGGTTTGTGGAATATCTACTGAAATTCTTGACAAATTGTTCTTGAAATTCGCGGATGTAAAGAACGTGTTTGACTTCAAGAACTGTAGAAACAGTATAATGCAATTAAAATAATTAATATATTGAATATTTGATGATATATGGGCATTTGTATGAAATAGTTTATAACTCTGCATGCGCAAATCATACCAAAGATTTTTTTTCATGATTTGGTAGTCAATTCTATACAGTAACTCATATAAAAAGACCAGTCAAATATCGTGAAAACTCAGAAAGATACCGCAATACAGCGAGCTAATTAATAAATTTGGGGGGAAATCCCATTTATCAATTCGCGCACTGTATTGCTGGTATCTTTCTGAGTTTTCACAATGTTTGACTGGTCTTTTTATATGAGTGACTCGTTACTCTATAGAATTGACTACCAAATCATGAAAAGAAATCTTTGGTATAGTTCACGCATGCGCAGTTAAAAATTATTTCATACAAATGCCCATATCTCATCAAATATTCAATATATTAATTTTTTAATTGCAGCATACTGTTTCTACTGTTCTTGAAGTCAAATATGTGCCTTACATCCTTGAATTTCAAGAACAATTTGTCAAGAATTTCAGTAGATATTCCACAAACTGTATAAAAAGAAAAAGCGTTTGGTCACTGCCCCTTAATTTTTCGACAACAGTGTACAATTTTCACCTATGTCGTGGAAATTCATCGTGTCGCCTCACTGTCTACCAATACGAAGAACGTCGTATTTCAGAATTTTCAATTTCGAAACCCAAATATGTCATGTATTGTAAAGTAACGCCTGCAAAACGGAATTCGCCTAAAACAGAATCCTTACGTAATCCTATGCAGGGTTTTTCATAAACTCCGTGAAAATAATATAACAGAGTGTGTACCTGATAATAAAATAAAAGAAAACTGCCCAGTTAAACTGACGGCATTGAGCTCACAGGCTATTCACACTAACTGTAAATTATACTCTTATTTCAAAGAATTTGAAATAAGCCCTCGAAAAATGGAGAAATCGACAATATATTAAGGGGGGACCATCGCCCGTTTCTCCCCCTTATAATTAACCAATGAACCCCTAAACCTAATCAGAGAAGCGCCTTACCATAATGAACCTATATACAAAATTTGAAGAAAATCGGATAATTCTGCATGAAAAACCCATTTATCTAAATTAAGGGGGGGTTAGCCCCCCGTCTCCCCCTTTATACTTAACCCCCAAAACTAATGAACCCCCAAAACTAATCAGAGAAGCGCCTTATCACAATGAACATATATATAAATTTTGAAGAAAATCGGATAATTCTGCTTGAAAAACCCATTTATCTATATTAAGGGGGGTTAGTCCCCTCGTTCCCTCCTTTATACTTAACCAATGAACCCTCAAAACTAATAAGGGAAGTGCCTTACCACAAAGACCCTATATACAAAATTTGAAGTAAATCGGATAATTCTGCATGAAAAACCCATTTATCTAAATTAAGGGGGGGGAGGGTTAGTCCCCGTTCCCCTCCTTTACACTTCACCAATGAACCCCCAAAATTAATCAGGGAAGCCCCTTACCACAATGAGCCTATATACAAAATTTGAAGAAAATCGGATAACTCTGCATGAAAAATTCATTTATCTAAATTAAGGGGGGGGGATCACCCCCCCCCCGTTAGCCCCTTTATACTTAACCTATGAACCTCCAAAACTAATCAGGAAAGAGCCTTATCACAATGAACCTATATACAAAATTTGAAGAAAATTGGATAATTCTGCATGAAAAAAACCATTTATCTAAATTAAGGGGGGTTAGCCTCCCATTCCCCCCTTTATAGTTAACCAATCAACTCCCAAAACTAATCAGGGAAGCGCCTTATCACAAGGAACCTATAAACAAAATTCGAAGCAAAACGGTTATTTTTGTCAAGAGTTATCGCGTTACGTACATACGTACATACATACAGAACGGGCGGGCACATTAGCTCTCAGGCTTTGATAGCCTGTGAGCTAAAAAGGGCTGTTCTTGACAATAAAAAATGTGTTGTTAAACTAGATTTTCGATGCATTTAGCGATCGTATATAATCAAGAATAACAAAAACATGCAAGTAACTTTCGCTTTAATTAAATATAAATACTTCAGTATTTGCATAAATAAATAAGTAAAAGAAAAATATCAATAAAACACAAATTTAACAGACATGTAATCGAACTATGCGCTTATTATCAGAATCAAAAGGCTGTTGTTTATAGCGAAATCGTGATCGATTTCTTCGGATATTAACCCCTGGCATGCGGGTAATACGAAAGTACCGTATTTAATAAATTTCAAAACTTTATTTGATTACATTATTGATATTTTTCATATAAAAAGGCTTTTTGGTATTGTTACTGGGCAATCTAAAAAAATATTAAACGTAAAAAATCTATTAGAGTTTTAATAAAAAAAAATTTGAACTACGTTTTGTAACCGAACAATTTGTTCTGTAAACTCGGGAAGCGCGTGTTGAATACCCTGATATTTGTAACAGCAGTTTAGACATAATTTTTGGAAAAAAAAAAATTCCGTAATAAAATTTAATAAGCGTGTAAAGTAAAGGAATTTACAGAGAGAGTAAATACATTATTAAATGAATAATGTATTTATCACATTGACAAAATAAATGAAGATGCTAATAGAGAAAATTAGATGTAACATGTAAAGGAGGTAAATAAATAAATAATTTCATAAATCTTGAATCTTCATCAAATATATATTTTTAATGTGTTCTATAATGTTCTATCCTCAAAAACATTTTTTTTTAAGTATATTCTGCCAAAAATTAACTACCATGTGCCGAAAAAGTTACTTTTTAGGGTTTCATTCATCTCACGAAACCTTATTACTCCCGCTCCGTTGTCTGTCTATCACAGAGCCGTTCTCAGAACCTATATAAATTATAGAGTTGAAACTTTTTGTATATATAACTGAATACCTGCCATGAAGCTCAAAATATTAAAATTTGAAAAAATTGTATTATTTTAATAAATAGAGATAAAAAACCAAACTTATAACAGCCTTTTCCTATTAAACTTAAATATTCTTCGTTATAGCAGTTGCTAACAATTAAAAATCCACAATAAAATTCTTCCTACAATAATTAATTTTCTATTGAAAGATTTCCACGTGAAAAATGAAAATGAAATAAAAAGTTTCACCAATTAAAAACAAGATTAATATGAAATAAAAATGATTAACGCATATTGGTAATAAAACGGAAATTTTCAAAGATTTCTCAACAATGCAAGGAGTATGAGTGTGTGTAATGTACAGAAAGCAGATTAATATCACGTCATTGGAGAATTAAAAAGAAAATTAATCTGACGTCATATCGGAAGTTTAACGGATTTTTCAAATGTTTGAGAATAATACAAAGCGAGTATCAATATGAGTAATAAAGAATAGTAAATATATGAGTTTGAAGAACGTATTGAATCATGATAAAAACCCGATTATGGAAATATTCGCATATTTTAAGATTTTGAAGGTATACAACATGTTTAATTTTGAAATGATTTTATTTTTAAATATCGCATTTAGTCCACATGACAGATATTATTATGACAGAGTATAATAGTGGGCTTCGCCCGTTATCGGGCTGGTTTAGATATTCGAAAAAATGAAAAAATAGACCGGTAAATTTTTACCTTATAAAAAACATAACTTTTTTTTCTTTCTAAATGAAATTTATTTGATTTATTAAAGAAAGAATGAAGTGTTTTGAAAGGAATATTAAACGAAACTCTTTGTGCGATCTTCGATCACACTTACCCACTTGTTGTTTTTCTTTTTTAGAGTGACCCGTTTAGAGTGACCCGATACGCAGCAATTCGTATCACAAAAGCACGAAAAACTGCGTAATACAATAAAGTTTGTAATTCCGTCAATAATTTTCAGTGATCCTGTTGATATTAGTTTTGAAGAATAAGAGTTATTGATATATTAAAATTAAAAAATCGATTGTCTTTTTTATTATTGTTATTTTGTGGAAAGGCTATACGTACGATTTCATCAAGCTAAATATGCAGGTAAGAATTCGTTAACTCTCTCACTCTTGAATTTTATGATGTATGACATTTTGATGAAAAACATTTTGTGTTAACTGATAATAAAGATATCAAGGGGTTTCCAAAATTCAGGAACAACTTTAAAAATTAGTAATTCGAAAACGAATAAAGGTAAAAAGATGTGGTTTTCATCGAATGAGTGGAAAAAAGACGTTTATTTTATTTATTTATTTATTTATTTTTTTTTTTGTGGAAAGTAAAAACGAATGATTGACTTGTTCTTTTTTGGCTAACAGATAGCTTACAGATGACAAGTTACTTACAAGTTATAAGTAAGCTTACAACTGTTCAATAAGCTGTCCGTAATTCATCAGTACAGCTGTCAGACAAGGCACAAACCCTTCACAGCATTAAGCAACATTTCTTGTGGTATTGGTAGTCACATATTGGTGGGCGGCAGCTAACAATGTTGGCAATAATGACAGTTTCAAGCATTGTTTTTCGCTCAAGCATTTGCATTTATCCAAGCACTATTTTTTGCATTCGTGATTAAAAAATCCGGCTTCTTTTCCATCCATTCGCTGCAAACCAGATCTTTTTATCTTTATTCGTTTACGAATTATTAATTTTCAAAGTTGTTTGGCTTTTAGAACACCTGGTGTTTTTGTTGAAAACGCTTTATGGATATGAGTAAAATATTCCGATACATGTTATTAAGTATCTAAATAATATATCAAAGTATTTTTATCCAAGACATCCAAGTATTTTTATAAAATTAAAAACGCACGCAGACAAATAGACAGGCAAACCGATAAAAATCAAACCCATCAATTGTATTTGTAAGGGTTGAAAAAGATTGGGGCTTGACAGGTAACATATTAATTGAACAGAAATCAAAAAGAAACAATGCGCATCATCACTGTTTTAAATATCGCTATTTAAAAGCATTCCACAATTTAAAAAAAAAAAAAAAATAGTAATAATAAAAATTTGATCCTGTTACAATTTTCCAATATTAACTATGTGGGAGCTATAAAAGCGTGCATAATGAATCATTAATTAAATTGATCTTTTTATACTCTATCAATAGCTTAAATCGTAATTATCTTCAGAATTATACAGATGGGTGAATTTAGATGTCAGCGGGTTAATTAATCATGCTCCACAACCTGCATTTTCTTTGGCTGTTATTAATCTTTCTTCTTTTATGCGTATATCATGATGATAATCTGCCATGATGTTGAGAATATCATACGGGAGGTCTGAGTTTTAATTTATTAACTTTTCTTTATTGATTTTAATATACAGAGGGATTCTAAAAAATTTGGCAAAAATAATAAGGAAAATCAGGCAGAAGGAAACAAACAAAAATTAAATAAAAACATAGGATCACAATTCGCGTATTAAACAACTTTCAACCCACACACACACACACACACACACATGTATGAATATTATATACAAGGTGGCCATAATTAAACTGACGATACTCAGAGTGTTCTGTAGCGCGATCTAATTGCGAGAAAGGCGCCAAATTTTGTAGGAAGATTAAACAAGACGGGAGACGAAGGATTCCGCGAAAAAAAAATTTAGTTCCAAAATCACCGCCAGGGGAATATGTGGCGCTGTGTATTCGAAAAAGCGAGTTTCAAAATATGAAGAATCAATACTGAAACAAAATTACCGTTTATTTAACGAATTTAGTAATTTAATCCAAACTCAAAATGGTAACAGTTTATAAAAAGCTAAAAATTTACATAAACACTACTAAAGTTTCTTTATCTGCCATTTCACTTACAGAGCCCCAAAGAAAGCAACAGCAGAAGAAGAACTTCTTTATTCAAATTTCACGTTACATCTTTTGGCCCAGTGCCAGCTTGTTCAACTTTAAAAGGTAATGTGCTACTGTTAGAAGCGATTTCATTGAAAGTTATCTTTCATAATGTCTCCTTCTTTAGTCGAGCGAGCTCTACTAGTCAAATTCTTTTACCTCAACCAGTGCAATGCGCCAGCCGCTCTTTGTGCTTTTAGAAACCACAAAAAAAATGCGTAAAGGTAACGGTCCTTTGTCAGTTAATGGTTTAAAAGCAATGATTTAGAAGTTTGAGAAAACAGGTTCTCTAAATGTTCAGTCAGGCAGAGAACGAAAACCCGTATCACTGGATACAATCGAAGAGGTGGCAACGGCGATTGTCGACAGAGCACCAGACAATATTGCTACCACTTCCAGCGCTTGTGGGATAGCTCGGAATCTGGATATGCCTTATTGTACGGTATGGAAAATCCTACGAAAGATTATCCACTTCTATCCGTACAAGATCAGCCGTGTACAAGAGTTACGTCACACCGACCATGATGAGCGATTGACTTTTGCTCTCACTTTTCTTGCCAGAATGGAGTTGGATGATGCTTGTCCCTGGAAAATCTTATGGGGAGACGAGGCCCACTTTTATCTGAATGGAACTGTAAATACCCAGGACTGCCGAATTTGGGATAACAAGTCACCAAGAGCATTCAAGGAAATTCCTTTCCATTCACCAAAGATAACTGTTTGGTGTGGTTTCACAGCAGATATGATCATAGGTCCATTCTTCTATGAGAACATTACTCTGACAGGACCTGTAACTTGTTCTGTTACCGGAGACAAATATCGCCAAATGCTAAACAACTTTGTTATTCCGGCACTTCAGCAAAGACAGTGCCTGGAGAAAATCATTTTCATGCAAGATGGAGCCCCTCCACATATTTCTTTGCGGATACAGCAGCTGCTACGACAGAAATTCACAACAGAAAGAGTCATTAGCCGCTGTTTTCCAACTGCATGGCCACCTCGGTCCCCTGATCTTACACCCTGCGACTTTTGGCTATGGGGTTACCTAAAGTCCAAGGTCTATCACGAGGTGTCCAGGACCTGGCTACGTTGAAGGATAACATATCGCGAACTGTACGGGAGATTCCTGCAGACATGTTATTCTCTGCTGTTGTAAATGCTGTGCACAGAATGCAATATGTGGTCCACAAAAACGGCGGCCACATCGAACCTGAGTTGGAAGTGCTAAATAAACGGTAATTTTATTTCAGTATTGATTCTTCTTTTTTGAAACTCTCTTTTTCGAATACACGGCGCCACATATTCCTCTGGCGGTGACTTTTGGAGCTATTTTTTTTTCGCGGAATCCTTCGTCCCCCGTCTTGTTTAATCTTCCTACAAAATTTGCCGCCATTCTCGCAATTAGATCGCGCTACAGAACACTCTGAGTACCGTCAGTTTAATTATGGCCACCTTGTATATTGAATATTTTCGGGAATGGAAATATAAATTAAATTTGGAAATTTACAAACATTTGTAAAATAATAATGGTATATATGTAAAACACTTAAAAAGTTATATTCAAAATTTTTAAAATAAATTCATTAGTACTTACGTTGACAAATCACCTAATAATTATGCTATTATTTTCAAGTAGGTTTACAAATAACCAATTTCTAATGTAGTTAATAATAGTACTTATATATATGTATATATACTAGGTGGCTCTGCCCACTGCAAACTACGCTCGTCAACCCCCTTTCAGACTGCTAAGCGTTTAAAGACAGGAAAATGTCTTAAAAAGATTTTCCTGTTACGGAAAATTGAATGATATTATCACGAACGGTGTTGATCATCTGTGATACGGTTGCCTTGCTTTTCTGTTTAATGGAGGTATTTTTCGGTTGTCATGGCTCCATTCAGCGCTTTCGCAACAGCTGACGACTGTTTTTGGGATTGGTAAGTAACATCAATTACTCGTTTGAAAATCAGCTTGTATAAAATGATAAAGTAAAAAAAATCGTCTTTCGGAGTCTTATAACGACGCCATGGATAATATTCTTCCTTTGGGTTTGAGGATACAATTATTCGTCTGCTTGTGAAATAAAATTTCTTATTCTTAACATTGAAAAGCACTGTGTATAGAAATTTTTCGCTTATGTTTTATGTTTATACTGAGTTTTAGGTATTTTCAGGAGCAGGTACTTGCTTAGACTATATCTGCTCCTGAAAATACTACACATATTTAGCTCCTTCTTTTCTTTATTTTGATTAATAAGTATGCAAGGATTTTCTAATATGTATTTATCGAATAGTAATTCGTGCAAAAGAAATCTAAAGTATTTTACGCATGCATTTACCTGTTCTGTATTTATGATGCATGAAGTAATGAAATCTATATAATAAAACCGTAAGTCATGTGACTGTCATCAACACTTCCGGGATGTCCGTTTCACTTTTTCATATGCCAGGCGGCCATTTTTATTCAAAATTATTTTTGCAAATAAAACTGCATAAAAATTACATTTTTAGAGAGATCGTTCAAAATAAATTAATATTTGAGAGATGACTTACGTTCAATTATGTATACATTCTGCAATAACTTCAGTTTAAATTAGGTTCGCAGTTAAAATTCTCTATATATGAAAGTAAACAAAGAAAAAAGATTCATTCGTTGTGAATGTTTAAAATATTAAACCATGAATTTTTGGATCGCTGCCTGGCGTAAAAAAAAAAATTCGCACCAGTGAGACAGTCAAAGTTTACCTTAATTCTGTTCTATACAACTCAACTTCCGGATCTTTTTTGACGTAAGTTGAACTCATGTAATAATATTTAATGGATCAAATTTCGAAAATAATTGTCAGCTTTTATTTTTTACGCGTGCAAATTAGAAACGATACTTTAATTTGAAATCAAATGTTTTGATTTATGATAATTATTATTTTTCTATTTTCTATTTTAAATGAAAAATGTGAACGTCATGTATTTTAAATTGAAACAGCTGTCACGGACGCACCGGGGCTGGCGCGATTTTTGTTTTGCGCCAAATATGTTTAAGAATCTCCGCATTAGCGAACATATTGCAAGTGATAAGCAAACGGACATGAAGCATAAATTCTTAAGTGGGTTAAGCGGTTTTTGTCAAGAAAGATGAAATACATAACAACAAAAAATATGCGAAATGCTACCGCGATCGCAAAAGTTCTTGATTTATCTATTAGATTTTTCCAGTTATGCGAGGGATTAAGGAAAAAAAATAAATTATGAATAAAAATAATTTGTTACAATGCTTAACATACATTTAAGGGCGACCAAACTGGTCGCCAGTGGCGGCTAGTATATAAATAAACTTGCTCGCCTTCTACTTTTACATCATGCGTTTCCCACTGTGACGTCACATAACTATTGTCCATAAGAAAATCGTTTTAAATGTATTATTTTAATATATATAACGTACTTTTAATTATTAGATGCGTGTTTCGTTTACCAATTTAATTATTTTAAGGTTTTCTTTCTTTTTTAGTTTTCACGTGTAAATACATTTTTATGACGTATTTTTTCCCATTTCCTGCTAAACATTACGTCACTAATCATGTAAATATTATTTTTGAGTTTTCTTTCTGTTTTTAGGGTTTCGTTCATCTCACGAAACCCTATTAGTCTCGCTTCTCTGTCTGTCCGTCACAGAGCCGGTTCTCAGAAACTGTATAAGTTAGAGGCTTGAAATTTCGTGTACTTACAGCTGAATACCTACTGTCATGCTGAAAATCATAAAATTTTTGAAAAAGTAGTATTCTTTTAATATAGAGAGATAAAAAATCAAAAATCTAACATCCTTTTCCTATTAAATTTAAACATTTTTCGTTATAGAAGTTCCCAACAATTAAAAATCCATAGTAAACTACTTTGTACAATAATTAATTTTCTATTGAAGGATTTCCACGTGAAAAATGAAAATGAAATAAAAAGTTTTAACAATTGAATTGAAGATTAATATGATGTTATAGTGGCAATATAACGGAAAATTTCCAACATTTCTCAATAATACAAGGAGTATGAGTATGTGTAAGTACAGAAAACAGGTTAATATGACGTCATTAGAGAATTAAAAAAAATTAATCTGACGTCATATTGAAAGTTTAACGGACTTTTTCAAGTGTGTGAGAATATTGCAAAGAGAGTATCAATATATGAGTAATAGAAAAAGCAAGTAGATATGACGTCAGCAAGTGATTATAACGTCATATGAGTTTGAGGAACGTATTGAATCATGATAAAAATCCTAATATGGAAATGTTGGCATATTTTTTTTCATTTTGAAGTTCTCTATACAACATGTCTAATTTTGAAATATATATATATTTTTTAAATATCGCGTTTAGTCCGCATGACTGATATTTATTATGACATAGTATAATAATAGCGGGCTTCACCCTATCGGGACGGCTCAGATATTCGAAAAAACGAAAAAATATACCGGTAAATTTTAACTTTATAAAAAACATGACTTTTTTTTTCTTGAAAATGAAATTAATTCGGATTTATTAAAGAAAGAATAAAGTGTTTTGAAAGGAATATTAAACGAAACCCTTTGTGCGATCTTCGATCACACTTACCCAATTGTTTTATATTTACGTGTAAATTCATTTTTATATTGAAAGGAAATATTATTCTTTGTGCTATTTTACAATTTGACAACAATTTAAAATGTGACCTTTATCTAAATATAAAATAAATCCTTATTTAAATAATGAAAAATTTAATAAAATATTGAAAAGAAAATTCTCCAAAAATTAGTCAAATTAAAAAACTAATTACACACTAATTACTGACCGCAAGCTTGTCAAGCAAAATACGTTTAAATTACTACGCATAGTTTTTGTTCTTATAAAACTTTTTTAACCGAATTATTTTGACCGACTTCAACATTAAATAGTTCTTAAAATAATACTTAGATTTAAAAACTATCTGCGTTAGCGTGTTTATCAAACATTTCTCTATATTACTACCAATTTTCATATTTTTATCTGCGATAGATTTCTTAATATTAGCCGAGAAAGAATTCCGTTCACAAACAATTCATTTACAGCGCTGAAAGCGTCAGTCACCCCACCCCAGCTTTTTTTTTTTTTTTTTTTTTTTTTTTAGAATAGAGAGATTTTTAAGCATTACATTCCGTAATCGGGTTATTTTCCAAATCTTGCTACCTCGGATATAATGTCCTTTAAAATGGATATAAATGTCTCTAAATATTTTAAACCGCACTTTAGCGACAAATCAAATTTGCTCAAATACGCGATTTTTGTGTGGATCCAATTACGGAAGATTATTAAACAGTTTAATTATAAACTGAAATCTGTCAACGAAAAAACAGATTCCAATTTTCTAGCATTTTTTAGATACATTAAAATTTTATAACTTTTTCCTACTGAATATGTTAAAATTATTGATCTGGTAATTTTGTATTAGATTTTTGTAACTAAAAATATGTTTTTGAATAAAGAAATAACGGCTAAATTTCCTTTGAATCCATTCATTGAATTTACTTTTTTTGTAGTATATATTTTCTTTCTCTTCTTTTTTTATCTTTTGCCATTAAGGTAGTTAAAAAAATACATTAATTTTCTGTAATTGGATTTACATCCAAGTGTTGTCGTCCTGTCTACAATGTCCTTTAAATTGAATGTGAATACCACGAAAAGGTTTAACCAACAATTTTTCCTTAAATACGTCATTTGGTATGGACCCGGTTTCGGAAGATTAATCATAAAATATTGCACTTTGGCGTTAAACTGAAATCTATGAATGAAAAAACATCAATCCTTTCAATTTCAATTTTTAATTCTGTTTCTTACGGCTCATTTTTTTTCTGCATCTTAAATATTTAAATAAGTTCATATTCGTTCCCGAAAATGTTTCCATGAGTTTATTGACTCTAGAAGAATATATATATATATATATATATATATATATATATATATATATATATATATATATATATATATATTAATATGACGTAATTTTCCTTGACAGAACAATTCCGCTTTTCTGCTATTAAAACTCTTCATAGAAGTTTTTCCAGTCGAATACTTCTTTACGGGGCTAACGCTTCTTTATAGATTACGTCACTTTCGCAGATGAAACTATTAGTTCATTTGAAGTTTCAATCCTTTGATCTACTCTAAATATGTTATTTCAGAGTTGATCGAATGAAACAAATTCTGGAAAATATGTCATTATGACGCAGTTAAAAGAAAATATCACCGTTTTATGAACTAATATAAATAAATCATTTTAATATAATAAATTCAGATAGTATATAATGGCTAGTCTTGATATTATTTGATTATATCCATCAATTGACACGCATGTAGTATGTAATAGGATTTGTGATGATATTGAACAGATAGAAGAATTTAGTAATGATATGAAACTAACAATAAAAAGAGTACTTAATCTAATCATTCATAATAACTATTTCACATTCAATAGTAAATAAAATATTATAAGCAGAATCATGGAGCCCCAATGGGCTCACCTATTTCAGGTTTATTAGCTGAATATACTCTTCGCCCATTGGAAACTAAAGCTTTTGGCACATTTGACTTAACGCCTCACACTTGGCTCAGATATGTTGATGATATTTTTATAATTTGGCGGCATAATCTTGATGAACTTAAAATATTTATAAATGAGCTAAACTCAATTGACAATAACATTAAATTCACTATTGAAATTGAACATAATAAAAGTCTTCCATTCCTTGATGTAATGTTAATCAGAACAAATAAATCTATCGACAGAGCTGTTTTCCGAAAAAGTATGGCTAACCAATCTACCATACCAAATAACGCATGTTCTCCATTTACATACAAAATTTCAGCCTACATATTTTTAATAAGACGGGCCTTTATAGTATGTACTGAAAATAAATTGAATAATGAATTAGATAATATTCGTAAAATTGCTTGTAATAATGGTTTTAAAGTACACCATATTAATAAATTAATCATGGATATCGCCAATAATAAGAAACAAGAAAAGAAAGTTGATTCGCAAAAATACAAACTTTATACTCTTCAATATTATCCAAGCTTTTTTGAAAAATTAAAACACAGCCTTAAACGTGTCAATATCTGCTTAATAGCCAAACTCCCTCAGAAATTAAAGAATATCATTTGCAGTAAAATTGACCCAATTAATTTTGAGAATTATTCAGGAGTATATGAAATACATTTTATTAAAGATGAAATACCTTTTATTAAAGATGAAATACCTTTTATTAAAGAAGACGGATCCAAGAATTACTACATAGGCATAACCAGCAGGAAATTTAATTACAGAAAAAAGAGCATATAGCTGATATTAAATATAATAGAAAAACTACAGCCCTGGCAAGATTATATCAAGAAGAAACCATCCAAATAAATTTCAATGAAAGTAAAATAATATTTCCCTTCAGTCTATACTATCCATCTATAATAAGAGAAACCATAGAGATACTAACACGCAAAAATACAATATGTAACGATGCGGCATCTTTTAATTTACCGAAACTGTGGCTTGAGTTACTCCATGGTCACAGATATGAAAATAAGCAACCAAGTAAAAATAAAAGATAACGTGCGTAATTTTTAAAAAAGTACATGAAAATAATAACTTCAAAGTCCGTGCAATTAGAGAATATTCTCATTTGTTTTTGAAAATGACTCGGAGTGAGTCGAAACATGTAAAACAACCTAATAAAAAGTTATTTTAATTTGTATTATGTTGTTAATTTACATCTTGTAGCATTTAAAAGAAATAGAAATATAATGAATCATTTTATTAATTAAAAAACGACGTGATTTCAATTTTAGGATCGTGAAGCTCCTTGACGTTTTAAGAATCATCTCTTCAAATGTAAAATATTTTTCCATCTATAATAGATGAATATATATATTATAATAGATTATAATAATGAGAAAATGGCATCAATAAAGATAAATAAACTTCATTATCCTTATATATTATTTCTCCTGTCAACATCCCTTTTTCTAAGAAAATATGAAACGCAGAACAACGAATGAGATACCATATGAAAGGTTTTAGAACCGGCTTCTGACATAGCCCACTTAACAATTCGTTAAAACATGTTTTTGATTAAAATTTGCTAAAAATAAAAAATTTAATCCTCATTGTTTTCATGAAAGAAATGAAAGGTTTTCCTGAAATTATTGTTGCCAAAAAAATAAAATATCACATTATATGATGCTCATAGCAATTATTATAAAAAACACCGCACGGGTTTATTTTATACTTATGATTAAAAAGCGAAATTGAAATTGAAATGTTTAGATTTATATTTCTATGTTCCATGTTTTTCCCGAAGCGGATGACGTCATCCTCTAATGCAGTTAAAATACGATTGTTAATTTTTTTTCTCGCGCGTGCATTTTGCAATCTTGGATCAGTTTTTAGTCTAACTTTGATGGAATAAATTAGATGATATTATGGCTTGACTAACAACTAAATGTTGTTTGCAGATATTTTTATCCTTGCTTTTTCTTTAGAAGTTTAAACCTGCATCTAATAAATACTACATATTGATAAAAAAAAGGATACTTCTTTATTATCCCGTCAACCACTTTTCATAACAAAAAACTATCGCCCAATAAACGGGAGAACGTTGCCATTGGAATATCAAAAAATAAATAAATAAATAAAACATAAGAAATTAAGGACACAATTGTTATTTTAATTAATAAAATAACTACTAAATCAGTAAAACATAATGAAAAATACACGCAAATGTCGAATGTAAAACCACTAGATGACGTAACAAACACGCATAATGATTCTGACATCAAGTAAATGGGACTGCATTTTTGGCGTTTAATCTTACAGTTTGGCGGTAGTTTTTGTTATGAAAAGTGGTCGACGGGATAATAGAGAAGTACCTAAAAAATATTAGATTTCAGTGCGAAATCTTCGCACGGGCCCTCTGGTTTCTCTTATCCCCGCAACAGTGAAAGTAATACAATTAACACCACTGAAATTTCATTAAAAAAAAAAAAAAAAAAAAAGTTTAAAAATAAAATTAAAATATAAAAATTTGAATATTTTTAAAAAAAAAATAGCTAATGCGGGCACATATACAAATTAGCAGCTTTCATTAAAAAAAATAAATAGCAAAATTGGTTCAGTAGAAAGCGCAGGGCAGATGATTCAATTAATCAGTCGTTCACTGTAAAAAAAATTCAGGAACGTTCCTGGAAAATAATGGGCAGCTAATGTGCCTAATTTATACCAGTAACATTTCTGGCAAAAAATAGAAAACTTTTTTAAGAATTCAGAAAAGTTAATATTAAAAGTCAGTAACTTTCCTGGATTATAGTGGTAAGGTTTCTCAATTCTTCAGAAAGGTTCCAGGTTTAAGTCGGTAACCTTCCTGGAAAAAACCATGAAAATACTAAAATCTTCCCGCAGTAAAAGCCAGTAACCTTCCTGAAATAAATCAACAATCTTCCAAAAAGATTTAGATATGTTCACATCCTGTCATCTTCCTGGTAAAAACCAAGAACATTCTTTAAGAATTTAGAAAAATTCCATAGAAAGTCAGTAATAGTTACTTGAAAATATAAGGAAACATCCTATATATTTCAAGGATGTTTCTGATACATCAATTTGATTTTTATTGATATGTAGCTCACAATTGAATTAGCTTAAAATTTTTGCAAAGTAATTTTTGTATGTTTTAAGAATATTTAAAAATATTTAACTCATAAAATATATTTTTTTAAATTTAATATTTATCTTATAAACATATTTGTTTAATTATAACATCAAATTTGTCTGTATTTTTTTTTTTAAATGTCACTGTATTTAAATTTTTTCTTACAAAATATAGTTTGATGTTAAAAATAAACTTCTTTTTAAGATAAATATATGTTGTTTCATTTTAAAATTGTATAATGTTTTCTTTTTTAAGTTAAATATTTTGAGTTAAATTAGTTGACAAAACTTTAAAGCTAATCGATTGCTATTCTGACAGAAGAGCAATCAATTACTCATAAAAATATTATATTTTTATGAGTAATTGGAAATTCTCAAAAATGGAATACTTTTATGAGTAATTGACTGAGCAGTCAATTACTAAAAAATGTTACATTTTGGATTATAAAGAAATATAATTTAGTTTTTTTCCATGTAATGATCGCCCGATATTAAATGTTGAAAAATTTTGCTTTTTTTTCTGCAACGTCTTTTAAAAGAAATTGCTCGCAAGATTTCTATTAAGCTACTTTATAGTGTTTTTTACAAATAAACTTTACGGTTTCAGAGATTATATCTATGTCATAAGATTGGGCCAAAATTTGCTTATAATTTCAAACACAGAAAAAAAAGCATATATAAACTTCGAAAAACCTCTGCAACATGTTTAATTATTTTTAAACAGAAATTTTTCTAAAATATACATAAATTTAGGTTCAGTATTAATATAATAAATTCACAAAGATTGCAGGTAGAAACATTACCTAATTTAATAAAATTACTGTGCACAATTTAAATACGTTTTTAATTATTACGTATTATTACGTTTTTAAATACGTTTAAAATTTAAGTACGTTTTTAACATTTTGAGATAGACCATTTTAAAGTACCTTTTTTAATCACTGCTTACAGAGAGAACAACAGATATATTTTTTAGCCATAACTCGTGTGAATATCGGGATTTTTAAATACAGGTTATCTTAAAATGCTAAAAGAATGTTGTTTTTTCATTTTTTTTTCGAAAAAGTTAATTTTTTGAAGATTAAAATTTAATTCCTTTTAAAAAGCGGATATACTTCAAATATACAAACATAGTAATATTTTTCATATATGAGAAAATGTAAATAGTATAATTCTTGCAATATTGGTTTAACTCTTTTTTTTTCGATTGTCGGGGCATTTTTAATAGGAAAGAAAAAATATTTTATGCACTTACATTCTGTTGCTCTCAATGTATGCATCAAATTATACAAGTAATAATAATAATAATAATTATTATTATTATTATTTATTTTATTTTACACTTCCATTTATGGATTTTATTTGGTAGAAAAGGTTATATGTACAACTTTAAAAGTTAGAAGAATAAAAAAATAATACTTTTAAACAGTCTGTAAAGTTTACTAATTTTTAGATTGTAGAAGTTAAAACCCAGAATTGTAAAAAAAAAAATATGACAATTATTGATTTAAAATATTTGTAATTATATTAAATTACGTATATACCTTTCTTTTGTTTATCCAATAGTTTTTCTCGGGAATTGTAAGAATAATATAATCCAAAAATGAAGTAGAAGTAAGTAAATAAAGCTAAAAGGTATTCCAGGTAACAATGAAAGGATTAATTATTAACTTCGCAACGCTACCCAGTACCATTTGACTAACATTACGTGCAATTAAATTAAAATACAATGATTTTCCTCCGTCTTCCTAGAGAACCTTCCTTCTAGAACGCCTTCTGCCTTGTGGTTGAAATAACAAGAACGAAAAATCATGCGTCAAGCATAGACTATGTAACACTTTCCAACGCTTCCAAAATAATTTTACGAATCATACTCTTTTATAAGCTAAAAGATAACATCTAAGTAATCCGAATACTTTATTCAGCCCTGTATAGGATCTACAGATTTGTATATATACTACATAGGATGCTAAATTTTAGTTCAGTTAGGAAACACGTAGCACAGTTTAAAATTCTCCGTCTGGAGTTAAATAATACGGAAATGTGTTCCCGAACTTTTGTACTTCCCTGTATAGGATCTACAGAATTTATACACACCACGTAATATACAAAAAGCGATTTAAAATTAAAATCGCATTCAGTAACTTAAAACGCACTTCCAGGAATTATTGTTAACATACAGTAGAGAATTCTTTTGTGTGTCCCTGTAAATGAACGATGACTGCTATACACACAATATTCTGTAGTAAGTCTCTTGTAATGAACCTTATATAAATTTCAATGCGTTTAAAATAGTGAAACATTATTTAAATAAACCGCAGACGATTTTTCTCCATAGACGTAATGTAACGGAATTCTTTTGACTGTCCCTGTAAAGTAAGTATAAGTGCTATGCACACCCTATTCCATATTAAGCTTCTTCTAATGCACCTTAGTGATATATATAAATTTCAATGCGTTTAAAGTATTGAAACATTATTTAAATAAACCGCAAATGATTTTTCCCCATAGACCGCAATGTAACGGAATTCTTTTGAGTGTCCCTGTAAAAAACTATAAGTGCTACACACTTCCGTTGAAATAGGGAACATGCTATAGATAACGATTATAACATATAAAATTTGCAGGGCAATCCGAGCATATTTACGGGAGTTAGAGCACGGACAGACGGCAGACGGCAGACGGCAGACGGCCAGACGGCCAGACGGCAGACGGCCAGACGGCCAGACGGCAGACGGCCAGACGGCCAGACGGCAGACGGCCAGACGGCCAGACAAACCGAAGTCATAAACACTTTTCAACTAGGTTGGAAAGTGTTAATAAAATGGTATGTTTTCTGTCCAGCGGCAGCTGTTATTTATTCATTGTTTGTCTATCGCAGATGATTTGATATTGCAATGCATTTTCAGAAAGTTTTCATTTCAAATACCGCTTTCAATAAGATATTTTTTAACTCAGGCCGCTGTAAGCATAAGTGCAAGGGCCCCCAAATTTGTAAATCGGTTCCTGGATATATGTCGAAAATCCAAGATGGCGGAGCTATTACCAAATAAACTTGTTTTTTTCCAGGAATCTGATAGAAACGTGTGAAAACCCGGAACGTTCCTGGAACATTTGCGCAACGTTACAGATTTTTTTTACAGTGTTTAATTAGTTGTTTCATAAAATCGTTTTACAAATTTGTTTCATTAGGATTTTATATATATAGGGTTGATATTTTAATCTCACACTACGTTGATACAAAATAGACATATCCATCAATTTTATAAATTATTAAAAATGAAATCCTACAATTATAATTATCTTTATATTGTTGTTATACCATAATTTCAAAACAATCCAATAAAATTTCTCACTGTTACCGTTGGTTGTAATACTTATAAGAACAAAGCAAATAATTTATTATTGACTACACACAGTATACAAAATAATAACAAAAATTCATGGACGAAGGATACTAGATTCCTTGTTCGATGCGATTGTTATCTTCAGCTTTCATTAAAATACAATGAAGTGCCAAAAATCATGGGATACCTCTTACTATCGCGTTAGACTTATTTTTGTTTGACGAAGCGCAGCAACTCGACGTGGAATTGACTGAACAAGTCGTCTGAAGTCCCCTGAAGAAATATTCAGCCATGCAGCCTGTGCAGCAGTCCATAATTTCAGAAGTGTTGCTGGTGCCGGATTTTCTGCATGACTGACCTATCGATCGTGTTCCATACATGTTCGATGGGATTCATTTCTGGTGATCTAGGTGGCCAAATCATTTGCTAGTACTGTCCAGAATGTTCCTCAAACCAATCGTGAATGATTTTGGCCCAGTGACATGGTGCATTGTCATCCTGGAAAATTCCATCGTTGCTTAGGTACATGAAGTCCATGAATGGCTGCAAATGATCTCCAAGTAGCTGAACATAACCATTTTCAGCCAATGACTGGTTTAGTTTGAGCAGGGGACCCAATCCATGCCATGTAAAAACAGCCCACACCATTATGGAGCCACCACCAGCTTGAAAAGAGCCTTGTTCACAACTTAGGTCCATGGCCTCGTGGGGGACTCCGCCAAACTCGAACCCTACCATCAGCTCTTACCAACTAGAATCGTGATTCATTTGACCAAGCAACTTTTTCCAGTCATCTAGGGTCCAACCGAATGTTCAGGAGCCCAGCAGACGTGCTGTAGTCGATTGCGTGTTGTTAGTAAAAGTACTTGACTCGGACATCTTTTGTTCATATCCCAACAATACCAAATTTTGCTGCACTGTCCTCACGGACACGTCTGTCGTACGTCCTACATTGATTGTTACTGTTATTTGACGCAATCTTGCTTGTCTGTTAACCCTTACTACTGTTCGCACATGTCGCTGATCTCGGTCATTAAGTAGCCGTGGTCGCCCACTGCGTTGCCCAAGGTGGGAGATAATGACTGAAATTAGATATTCTCGGCACACTCCTGACAATGTGGATCAATTAATGTTGACTTCCCTAAGATTTTCCGAAATGGAATGCCCTATGCGGCTCGCCAACGAGCACTCTACGTTTAAAGTCTGTTAATTTCCGTCGAACAGCCATAATCATGTCAGAAACCTTTTCATATCAATCACTTGAGTACAAATGAAAGCCCTGTTAATGCACTGCCCGCATTTATACATTCCTTACGCGAAGCAACTGCCATCTGGCTATTTACATATTGCTACGATTTTTTTTTCTTATTTATGCTACGCTGTCCTTTTAAAATAAAAGTTTAATATTATGTAAATAAAAAAAAATATTATAATGGAAATTTGATTTTTTTTTAAACTAAGTATTTATACAGGTGTAATCCATTAAAGCCTTATACTAATTTTTACTAATCTGCTTTAAATAAATAATGCTCTACGCCATCTCATAATTTCTTATTATTAATCTGGTGGTATTTTGCATAGGTGTACAGTTTTGAAAATTATTGTTTCAACTCTTTTTACACAAATATGTGTATGTGAGTGTAAAAAAGATCGATTACCAATTTGATGTTGCCTTTTTAACTCTCTTTTAAAGAAATTAAACAGAATCGTATACTAATAAATAATCACAAGTTAAATAAAACATTATAACAATATAAAAAGTCGAATGTATAAAAACTTTTGTATATCTAAGTCGATATTTTTTCTTATTTATGCTACGCTGTCCTTTTAAAATAAAAGTTTAATATTATGTAAATAAAAAAATTATAATGGGTAATAATTATGTGTTTATAAAATGATACTCGCTGATATTTCGCGAATCGTTTATAATAAAATCACTACAAAAGTTGACTTTGACTAACGTCTTTTTTTTTTTCGGAATATGGATTTTTTTTCTATTTTCCTTTTTTCTATAAAAATTTCAAACGTTGAGCATTTTATACGAATTTAAAGGAAATAGAACATAAAGTGAAAAAGTTTTCCTAATGTCCTATACATATAACAGAAGAAAAATAGGAAAAAATGGAACATTTAAAAATTCTATAAAATACTAGAAAAAAAAAACAAAAAAAAAAAACTTTTTTTTTTATTTTAAAAGGGAAATAAAGAGAGAGAGAGAGAGGGATTGAGTCCATTTTAGAAATGATTGGTATACAACTTTACGCCTATGGGTATTTTTATAAAGGCTGTATTTTCTGAATAACCTTCTATGCATAGGTGTACGCAGGAGGATGCAGAGGTAAGCTACGCCCTGCTCCCTTTCTAAATCTTTGAATAAGGTAAAAATTTAAAGAAAAAGTATATATAGACTACAAATATCAAAAGGTGCCTGTAATTGTGATTTAACTGGTTATCTGGTTATTGCATGATTGCAATAGGTTTATACTCTTTTATTTAACTTAACTTGATTCATGTATCTAAAGATGGAATTTTGAAATCGATTATTCATTCACTTCTGGTAGGACAATCGAAAAAAAATCAACTTAGATATACAAAAGTTTTTATACATTCGACTTTTTATATTGTTTTAATGTTTTATTTAACTTGTGAATATTTATCAGTATACGATTCTGTTTAATTTCTTTAAAGGGGAGTTAAAAAAGCAACATTAAATTGGTAATCGATCTTTTTTACACTCACATACACATATTTGTGTAAAAAAGAGTTGAACACCACCAATAATTTTCAAAACTGTACGCCTATGCAAAATACCACCAAATTCATAATAAGAAATTAGGAGATGGCGTAGAGCAGTATTATAAAAATTATGTACACAGGTGTGTTTTCGATGACGATACAATATTTTAACGTTTTTAGAACTTATTCATCAATTAATTTTAAGGCATTTTAACCTGAGCCAGGCAAAGCTGATAAATTGCCAAATATTCTTTATAGTTAGAACTGTAAACGAGTTACAACAACAATGAAGGTTATGCGCCGAGCCATGTTCTCTAAAATATGCCAACTAAAAACCCTGAATAGATAGTTTAAATAATCATTTTTTCCTTTCCTGTTACCATATGTTAAAACAAAAAACAGGGCAAAAATTCCACCAAGCACAAATCAAAGTTGTGAATTTTCCCTAATCGGTGCCCATGTCTAATAAACACACGGAAATTTTTTGGAACAACATGGGTTGCTGTCATGAAATTAGGCGTGATTTCTACCATAAAAATTCAATGCTTATAAAAGAGTGTGTAAGAAAAAACTTTTTTTTTTACTTTCATACTTATTTTATGCAGGAGAGACCCTTATAGGTTTTCAGCTACAATGACTTTCTTTAAAATAAACGCACATGGTGATTAATCCATTTCCCAATTAATTTGGAGGAGGGACGCTCGTCCCTTCCCCATTTTTATTAAAACTTGGTAAAATTAGGTAATAATTTAAAAATATTATTGATGTTTTTCCTTACCGAATTTTCCTGTTATCGTTTTTCTACGGTTGAAGCTAGATATTTTTCATTCATTTATATGAAAAAAACAAACAGAAGTATGATTTAATATTAAATTTATTAAAATAAAATAATGTATTAAAACTTCAATTTATTTTATAAAATTCCCTGTTTTAAAAATCTACATTTAAACAAAATGCACAATATAAAGAAAAATTACAGCTCTTTAAATAATTTACAGTTCTTTGCGGTGGGGCAATAATAATCAACGGTATGTATAACGGGCATACTAATTAACATTTATCATTAGTCATGTTTTTTTTTAATTACTTACATTTAAGAGAGGAAAATCTGACACCAGCTTGAAGCTTGGATGTAGTATTCAAACAGTTACATTTTTTGACATCGTCTACAGCAAGGGTGATCATTAAAAAGAAACTGAAACTATATTTGTAAACTGTTCAGTTTTCGGAAATTTCCAAGACATGTACGAGTGCGCCAACGCGAAGAGAGTCTATGACACGTGACTGATAACAGCGAATGAGAACGCGGCTCAAAACAATAATGGTAAAACATGACTATCTGTTAGAATCTCGCGAACGTCCAAAGCTAGCCGCCAGTGTTTGAGCCGACTTCAGGATTGTATTTTTAGCTTTACGCCAAACCAACACATTTCATCTCCATTTTTCTCTAAACTCTGTGGTTGGACATATAAATACAGTAAGTTATCGATGGCAATTTCTGAAATCAAATACATAAATGACGTCATGTAAATGAAAAAACTCTAAAAATCGCATAAAACTAATCACGAAAATTTCAAAAATCGCTGTTCGAATTCCGAATATTTTTTTATTGAAAAGAGGACAAAATTTACTATATTGGGCTAAAAGGTTGAAATTGGATTCATTTTGTAATGTAAAACAATCCACGCTAAACGTGAAAAAACACATAAAAAATGAAATTTAAAAAATCTAATAAAAAAAGTCCAAATCGGGATAATTAATAATCCGCCCATCTCTTTTAAAATCATGATTTTTTTATCTTTAAAAAAATATCAACTTTCTCCAAGATAAAACGAGGAATAATTTTTGACTTAATTGAGGACGAAATGGAGGCAACCAGTCAAACATTCTGGGGAAATTTTTTAGTCGCCCAAAATTGAAAAATCGCTGTACGAATTCCGCAAAAATTTTTTTTAAAGGAGGACAATATTTACTATATTGGGCGAAAAGATTGGAACCGGATTCCTGTTACTAATGCGAAAAAATCGCATCGTAACATGAAACAACGCTAAAACTCGCATACAAAAATTAAGTTAAAAAAATCTATTCAAAAATTCCAATATCGGGCTTCGAGGTGCAAAATTACATACACAGGGGTACATTCCTACCAAATTCTGTAGCTCTGCGTGCAGCGGTCTCCTCAGAACACCGTCGGGATAGGGAGTCGGCAGACATACACACACACATACACACACACACACACACACAAACTTCTTTACTTATTATTATAGATTATCCTATGATATATACAATTTAATATTAGTTCGGTATTGCAGTATACGTAGGGCCCTACTAACTACATTGCCAGGGCCCCGCGCGACGTTGCGCGCCAGCCCTGATGTTAACTACACAAATTCAATTAACTTCCTTCGTAATGTTAGTGGCAATCTTGCGTCCTTTCTTAAAGAAGTCAGTCTTGAAATTCGAGGAAGGAAAAATGTCGGTATTGGATCTGTTTTTGAGTTGAAACGTTAAGATGTCACTATTTCATTCCTATGCCATAAGATAATTAATAAACAATTTCATTTTTGTTAATTTTATCAATTTCTAACAGTTAATTTCTTACTTTAACTTTTGACATACCTTTATTAAAAAGTTAGAGATCAAAAGTAAATTACATCAATGATTTTTATCTAACATTTAAATAATTAAAATTCTATAAATTGAATGTTTAAGAACAAAAACATATTATAATTCAGTTTTTTAGCAAAACAAAAAGGGAGGGTGCTCAGTTCCGGTTTTTGTTTTAGTATAAATAGCTTTTTTTTTTTTATTCGATTGCGGTTCGAAGATCTATTTAAAATACCTTCCGCATCTCATCTATGACTGTAGATTTTTTGCTTCTGGGATCGTAACAAAAAACTAGGCAGTTATCCAATTGCTGACCAAATTATTCACCCGGTTTCAAAATGATCCGACTTCTTTTGTGAACTGTAGTCCGAAACATATAAAAAAAAAAGAGTGAAAAAAAACCTAGTCGATGGTGTTTCAATTGTAAGCCGCTCTTACGTTTCATCAGAAAATGTAATCCAATCTAGATAAATCAGAGTTAGTCAGCATCCCCTTGCATCGTATATCGCGTTTAAACTTGTAAGAGATTATAAAAAAAAGATATAAAAAATAACGTTAAAGGATACATTTAAAATAAATGTTTTTCTGAGGTCAAATATAAGAATTATATAAGTTACCTTTCTTTCTGAAAAAAAAAATCTTTTTTGTTTATAAATAGATACGTTAGTTTATTTATTTACCCCTTTTAAACTGCCCTATTTGGCCGATTATACAGTTTTAAAACTTGCAAGCAGTATAACGTCAACAAGTAATTTTCAAACAAAAACTTAAAGCGACTTTTCTTAATCCACAACTTGTTTGCAATAATACAAAAATTCAAAAATAATTTGCTACACTCACGTTATTAACATTGCTTTTGTTGTTCTTTTTTGCGCATTAGTTGGTGTATTTTAGCAAGAGTGGTTTGATACAAGAGAATATTTTTTGTGACAACCATTTATTATATTCAGTTTAGTCTACATTGTTACCAGTATAGTGTACCAATAAATAATGTATAAGGGTACTCAGTAGACTGTACTAATAATAATATATAAAAGTATTCAGTAGACTGTACTAATAATAATGTATAAGGGTACTCAGTAGACTGTACTAATAATAATATATAAAAGTATTCAGTAGACTGTACTAATAATAATGTATAAAGGTACTCAGTAGAGTGCCTTTATAAATAAAAGGATGTAGACATACAAAGAGAGCATGCTCAAATTAAAAGTTTTTGTCTAAATTATAGTACCTTATATACCTGAATTTGGCAACACTGGCCTGAACAGGTTCGATTAGACGAGTGAGATACCAAAAAACATTATCTTGGCGTTAATGGCAAGCTCGCTAAGTTTTTGTATAAAAACTTTTGCTCAATCAAATTTGATTCGTCGTATGTCGCCACCATAGATAGACCTTTTAGAATTAGACTGCAGCCAATAAAAGAGATAGGCCACGGCACTTCACTGATTTCGTCGGATTTTCAGCTTACCTTGATCACATGACAGTTCGTCAATTGTTAAAAAACTGCTTATCTTGATCACGTAAGAACCAAAAGTACTGGAGGTATTGCGGCTTGTTGGATTCGCAGCCTGTCTCTTTCGTTCAATTAGAATAAATTAGGCAACTTAGTGTTAAAGTTTTTAAAAAACTAAAAAGACTAAAAAGAATTGGGTTACAGTACTTTGAGCCATAACGGGGCTGGATGTGTGTTTTCGGCTGTGATGTGCATTTTAAAACAAACTTATTTATTGTAAATCACGGGGTGTATAGATCATATACAGGGCTGCACGAACATTACCATTTATGGACCGCCATTGCTCAAAATAAATTTTCACTGGTTTTTTTTTTTTTTTTCTATCTAATGTTTGTTTAGATACATCATTTCATTGTATGAACAAAAATGAAAATTTTTAACAATATTCCGATAGTGTGAAAAGTGTTTCACAATCGGAATTGAAGGATTTTTCGTTCTTGTTTCGAACTGGAATCATGCCTGTTATTCGGATTTTGTTCCTCGTATACTGTATTTCAATTTTTTTTTTCCACCGATAGACCAAAATTTATCATAATTTCTTTGTGTGATTCTGTAAAATAAATGTAAATGTAACATGGCCCATTTAAAAATCTAAAAGTCGTATATCCTTATGATAATACTTACATTAAATAAGTAGGTTTTGCTTGGGTTGTTGGAAAATTACTCTTTATTTGAATCATGTAATTGTAATAATTTTTCAATAGGCACTAAATTTTTCGCTTTCGTTAATTTTAATTGATTTAATTTTGAGTTATGTATAACATAAATGAGGGAATGTAAATATCTGTTTAATGCTAATGATTGTTTAAATGCATGCTAAAATTTTTTGATACCCCCTTCCCTGCTTTTTTTTTTTTTTTTTTTTTTTTTTTTTGAGTAAATAACTTAATTTGAGTTAAGTCGATTTAGATAAACAAAATTTTCATCATCAAATGATGAAAGTTCCTTCCTTTTAATTTTCCACCCAATAAATAATGTTCGAATGAATTATGGTATCGCCAACGTTAATTTGACAATCTATATGATAAAATATGATGTGAAAAATAATAATGATAATAAATAAAGTATAATGTATGGAAATATAAGTGAGGATGCAATTCGCATCAAGTTTATCACTTTCTTTGTATATTTTAAAGATGAATGATATTCATTAGATATTATCTATTTTAAACTTATATAACTTATGAAATATGGTATGAGTCTCCACACAATATGTAAATTGATTTAAATATAAATAAATAAAATAAAAAAGTTACTAACACTGTTTACAGCGCTGGTTGTGAATCTACCCTGCCTTTTTCATTTTCACAGTTTATAATACAAAACTATTCTGTACAAAAACATGAAAATTAGTAATTTTATAGAGAAATGTATGATAAACATGTTGAAACAAACAGTTTTTTTTTTTTTTTTTTTTTTTTTTTTTTTTTTTAATATTTCATTCTATTCGCTATTTACTGCTAAAATCGGTCAAGATAAATGAGTTTTATAAGTGTTACGGATCAAAAAGTATACAATACATATTTAAACTATATTTTGCAGGCATATACTTGACTAGATTGTGGGGTGTAGTGTCCAATCATTTTGTAAGTGACTTTTTTGTTTAATTTTTTATTCAAAATTCTTTTATCTAAATAGAAAATGAATTCATATTTTTCATATAGCAGTTTTTTTTTATGTGCAATTGCCGTATTTTAAAAAAGTCCGAATAACAATATTTTCGTAAATGATGTATTTTCAATTGAAATATATATTTACACGTGAATATTTAAAATGAAAGAAAACTTTACTAGAATTAAACTATTACGTGCGAAAAGTATTTTCTGGTGAGAATTACGTGACATTTAAATAGAAGTATGCATTTCCCTGCGTTTAAATATTTTTAATGATACGTGGAGCAGTGATAACCGTACACAAAGGAAAGTTCTCGTTGTCGAAAAATGCGCCAATGGTTAACAAAATATATTTATTTTTATCTAATTTTGAATTTTAAGATTATTTGAAAAAGTGATTTATTCTATTTTTAAAATAATTTTAATTGATTTTTTTTTCTTTTCCGTATCCGTACATTTAAAAGAAACTGAGCACAACTAAAGATATTTTGATATCAATACATCAATTTTGAATATTTAATATAGGTTTATTTTTAATGTGAAAGTTGCGTCATATTCAGTAGATTACGTGCATTTGCAGTTCTAAATCATAAATTTCAAAGCTTTCTCTTGTGAAATGTCATCTATTTAAAATGAAACGTCCATTTTTATTTAGAAAAATTAAATATTTTATTAGCGATCACACAAAGCGACGCAACTTTCACAAACTTTTCCTTTCATAGTTCCTTTTTCTCGGATCCTTTTTGTTTTCATATATCAATCATTTTAAAAACAGATTAAATGAACATGATTTTATAGAACGCATAGGGTCCAAACGGGGGTTGGCGAGGCGAGCGTAGCTCATAGGAGGGGCAAAGTCCCCTAGTTGTGTAAAAATTGAGCAAAATAATAATAATAATAATAATAAACTATGTACAAAAATCATTTATCAAAAAAGCGTCCCAAGATGCCTCATTCTCCCTCACTGAAATATATATATATATATATATATATATATATAATTATAATATCTATGAATTTCAAAAAACATATCAAGTTCTATTCTACTTAAATCTCCAAAGAGATAATCAATGATACTGTGTATACAGAATACCACATAGCTAATAAATACCATGTGCAAACATAATATTACCATAGCTGATGCTTCAATGGTAATTAGCCAAATTTTACTCATACCAAAAGAATATTGAAAAAAGAAATAGAGAAAAAGGGGGAAAAAAAAATTATAAATTGGAGTTGCAACTAAGTAAACACAAATGGATTAACAAATTAAATATGAACCATACACAATGGAAAATTGGACCACATGAGAATCAAATATGAATTGGACATGGAAAAACACATGCACATGTACTCATCAGCCTGGATGCACCCACATGTGTTTTAAATAATAATTCAGTGTTTCATAATTCCACTGGCATAATGCTAAGATCAGTAGAATCATCCAGGTACACTGAATCATTACCAGACAACAATTGGAAATACCAAAATTTGGAAACATTTAAATAGGAAATAAAAAACCATTAAGAAAATACAATATATTTCACTCACATCGATTATCCAAAAAACTGCAATTAACACCTCACTAAATTACCACGAGATAACAGTTTTGAAATAATAAAATTGGAAATATGAACTCGTAAAGTGTAGATAAAATATTTTACTCACAATAATTATACAGAATCCTTAAAATGTCACAACGTCTACATAATATTCACATCCACATGGCAATGCATCATACATGTTAACTAAGTCGAGTTGAGAGAAATGATTTGTAAGACAAGTTGAGAGCACACTTTTTTTAAAACACAACCCCATAAATGACACCCAATCACAAAATGATTCAAAAACACTCAAAATAATTCTGGTTTTAATACACTTATAACAAATTTATATCCGTGAATATATATTACTCCATCCAATTTTAATTCCTGAAAGTAAAATTAATATACAATCAATAGCTCCCTCTATAGTTAAATTAAATATAATATTAACAATATTATCTACAACTACCTGAAAGGTAAAGTGTCGCCATCTATTGGTATTATAATAGTTCATAATTAATATTTAGTTATATATCCACTTTATTAGTTACATACTCACTTCATTAGATTTATTTATATAAATAAACTTTAAAAAACAATACTAACTTGTAATTTTACTTAAAATTCAAAAAAAATATAATACTACTATATGAATAAATCTACACAGAATTAATTCAACTTGCACAGCATTTCAGATATTCTTAACAAGAATATATTATGTAAAAGAGATATTATTTTAATTCAAATTATTTTTGCTTCCAGCTGTGTTAATCCACTGATATTATAGACATTTATTAAATAATTAATGTTTTATTTTTACTACTACTTAAATATATATTAGACTTGTTTTTAAATAATTAATGTTTAATTTATACTACATTGTAAATATATTTTATATTTATAGATTAATTTAAATATCTAATTAAATAATTCATAAACAATTCAAAATATCTCAAAATTTATAATGTTGATAATTAATAGTATTACTACTGTTTTTCAATCAAATTAATGCAATGCAGTAATTAAAATACTTGTTAATTTTAATTATTCATAGACAAAAATAAAAACTATATATATTTATTTTTATATATATTGCAAATAGATATATATATATGAGTTATAATCACCAATGTTATCATTGTATAATTTAATTTGTTATTGTATAAGTTAATTTATAAATGTATGAAAACTGCACATCAATAATACCTTAAACAGAGGTGATCGGCAACGCACAATCACAACTATACAAAGTATAAATAATGTTCAATCAAATATTAAATTTCCTAATATGTTATAATTGTAATTATGTATGTTATATTTGTAATTTTCTACATAAAGTGTATATAATGTTCAAACAAATATTAAATATTAAATTTCCTAATATGTTATAATTGTAATAATGTATGTTATAATTATTATTTTCTATATCTTTTGTTATATGTTATCGCACACTAAAACAAATCTGCATTAGCAAAACGCATTAAGAAAAACTTCATGCAGTAGTAATCAAAACGCATTTTTTTTTTCTTTTAAGCATAATACCGAAAATTTGGGCCCAAAGCTCCAAAGTTTAGAAAAATAAAAAATTGTGGCGGAAAAGTTTGAGACATACTTTTATAAACACTCACCTGTAATATACATGGAAGTAGGACATCGCGGCTTAATTTATTTTACATTTCCTCTTGACTAGAGTTTGGGATACATTCCCCATAAATTATTAAAAGTTTGGGAACAAATATGTTTAACCAATATGTAAAAAAATTATATACAAATAACTGAAAGAAAAATTTTCATATCAAAAGTCATTTTAAAAATTTCATACGCAAATAAACAGATTGCTCTAGCATAATATCTAAAGTTTAGATCAAATACCCAAAATATTACAAAAATTGGAGATTATTCTATAAAAGTTTTGTAATATTCTATTTCCTATAATCCAAATAAGGCTACGCATTTTTATAAATCTTAGCATTGCATCTATAGTTTGGTGCATATCTTAAGTTAGTGAAAAAGTTTGCGAACTACTTTATTTGATAAATAGGCTATAAATATATATACATATATATGTAAATGAGTGAAAGAAACACTTTTGTATTCAAAAAACATTTTAAAAGAGAACTAAACAAAATAGATTTCTTAATTATAATGTCGAGAGTTTATGGAAAATTCTTTATGTGCAAAAATAATAGTGAAAAAGAAATAAAACAGATTTCTTGAGATAAAATATAGAGTTTAAAGTAAAATATTTATATTACAAATGAATTTTAAAAGAGAAATGAACAAAACAAATTTCTTGAAAGTTTTAAGAATTTAAAGAAAACCTTTAAAATCAAAGAGAATTTTAAAGGAAGACTAAACAAAACAGATTTCACGAGCATAAGTTATCAAGAGTTTGGATCACATTGTACACAGAAAATTAAAGTTAATAATTAAAACGTTTAGGAACCGCTATTATAAACACTCACCTGTAATCCAAATCCAAATAGGACTTCACGACTTATAAACAACTTGAGACGGTCGCATGCCCCGCCGGTTTGGGAGGCACTACTTTCTGATCTATCGGGCCAATACTTCCTTCTGTCTGCCGAAAACCGGACTGACAAGGTCCGGCCAGCGGGGGATGACGTCATGATCATAGATATAAAAAACGAAATTTGGTAGGGGGATACAGTTCATCAAAAACTTTCTACTTTCGGAATAGTTTCTCAAGCTAATTGATGCTTGTTCAAGATCGCGTGCCGTGTACTTTCGCCAAGATCAAAAGCTTTTATTTCTTTTTTCGGTAGCCGGCCGGGGTGTGTGTATATAGGGTTGTGGGAATGATATAACTTAATACAATGACAAGAAATATTTATGCTAAGTAGAAGGTAATTAGTTACATTGATTAGCAATTCTGATATTCTACGAGGTAGCAATGTAAATGCGCTTTAGATTTGGGCGCTTTAACAATCATGTAATTATAATAATGATAATCTTTATTAAAAGAGGTATATGCTTATATATTATGGTTTTTATTTTACACGCAGCTCAGTAACGAATTTCCCCGAAATCTAGGACAAGACTTGAGTATTTGTCTTTTTATCTGAATCTTCTTCAAAAATAAGCTAATAGTCAGAATAGAAAATTGCATTATTAAATAACTGTGAGATGTTGCGAAATGGTCTGTATTTTATAGAAACGTGCGGGTTACGGATACCATAGTGAAATTTTATGAATTTCGGTGCAAAATTCAAGCCTTTTCATGTATTTATTGAGTAAAAAATTAATAAATAATAAAAGTAAAAATTGTTTGTTTTTTAAAACGCTCTTTTAGAAGCATTCAATGTTTATCTTAAAAATCGCGCCTAACTTCATGACTGCAATTCATGTCTTTACAATTCATATAAGCTTTAATTTGGCGTGGACCTCGATTATGGAAAATTCACCTCTTGATTTACACTTGATAGAAAGCGCAATCTGGATTTATTTTTAACGTGTTTTATTATATATTTTTTTAAATATATATATTTTTTTCTTTTTTAAGATCTGTCAACAGCAAAGGGAAAAAAAACATTATTTAAACTATCTATTCAGTATTTCTAATTTGTTTTCTCAACATACCTTCATAATTTAATTAATATTAATCTATTAAATGATAAAAGAGTATATTTTACAAAAAATTTTACACTCTTTGTTTTTCAGTTATATTTTCTACTTTTTAGTGTTTCAAATATTTCGGTGTCACAGTTGTATAGCCAGTTGGCGAGAGTGGTTTACTTTGTTGTTTTTGTAAATCGTAAACAGTTGTAATCCAAAAGAATATTTCGCGAATCTCGCTAACGGAAAAATGCTTCAAAACTAAGTAATTTACTTATAACTATGTTATAAAAATATTAAAAAGGTTATATGTATTGTCATCGGAAACACACCTCTGTATGTAATTTTTTTTATAATTCTAGCGTATCAGGAAGTGAGTAAAAAATCGATTACAAAATTCCCTCTTTACATACAAAAACCAAGTTGAGTTAAACAAAAGAGTGTAGTAAAACAGCAATTTTTTTTTCTCAAAATAGCAAAAAGTAGCAATTAAAATTCATCGTGTAGTAGAGGTAAGATTACAAACTGTTTCTCTCATTTATTGAATTCGACGGGATTTGATTGAATATCAAACTTTTTTCATAAAGCTATAGTACAAAGTTGCTCATTCTGTGTGGACCTTTTTCAAAAACTCGTAAATTCTTACAATCAAAACCTACTAAAACATATTTCCTGAAGCTTCTTACAATCAAAACCTACTGATACATATTTCCTGAAGCTTCTTACAATCAAAACCTACTGATACATATTTCCTGAAACACAGTCTATCATAAAACATTATAATATGAACTTTTTAACCAAAAAAAAAAAAAGAAAGAAAAGAAAAAGAAAGAAAGAAAGAAAAGAAAAGAAAAAGAAAAGAAAAGAAAAGAAAAAAAAAGAAAGAAAGAAAAGAAAAGAAAAAGAAAAGAAAAGAAAAGAAAAGAAAAGAAAAAAGAAAAAGAAAAGAAAAGACTTCAAAAACTACCATCACAAAGTAAAAATATTACTACAAAGTACTACAGACTCTGTTGCCAAGCGATGCACTGCTATAGCAGCAGTTGCATGCGTGGCTTTTTCAGAATCGGATCTAATTACATGGAGAGTTAGAAATTATTTATTAAATTGGCAGTTTTGTCAACCGCACTCGTAGCACGCTAATTACTTGATTTTACATTAACTTCAAAATTTGCCAAAGACTTTTGGCTCACCCCGTATTAGCGTACAAATTCGTCCACCGTAAAAATATAGTTCTTCAAATGAAGCGGGTGTACAGCAGAAATTTGGGGTAAATTTAATCGCATTACAATTTTGATTTTTTTTTTAACTGTTTATTTACGACATAAAAGTTTTTAACGAGAAAAACATTGTTTTTTGGTTTTCCTTACAACAATCCTAGAAATGAAACCATATAAAGAGGGAAGAAAATCGCCGGGTGGCGACTTTCTCGCCGAACAGATAGAGCTACGTCACTTGACGAAAAACGTTGAAAATGAAATATTTTAAAAATGTTTATTTAGTTATTTTGTTTTAGTTGAATTTCTGAAAACGTAATGAACCAATTTTGATGAAATTTAAATGGGACCTATTCGAGATTATCCTCTTTCAATTAGAAAAAAAAAAAAAAAATCACATGAATCGGTCGCGTAGTTTCAGAGTAATCGGTGAACATACATTAAAAAAAAAAAAAAAAAAAAAAAAAAAAAAAAAAAACATACGCGTTGATTTGAGAACCTCCTCCTCTTTTTTGAATTAGGTTTAAAAATAAAGATTATTTATTAATTACAAATATTCAACATTACGATGGCATGAGATAAAATAAAGTGCAATGCCTCTACTTTACGCAATAAAGGTGAGCTAAATATATTTTATATGCACACTGATATACAATTATGCAAAGTTATGCTTTTGGGAAATCTCGCAGCGTGCGTAGATTAACTGCTAAATCTTGAAAAGCGAGAAAACACACAACAAATAATATGCATTTTTAATAAAATGTCGAAAAAATACATCTTATTGATTGAAAAATTGTAAATGAATGAAGCTTCATATTTTTTATAATTTATACGTTATACTGATTAGAATCAAAAAAATTTTACTGTATTATTAATATACTTTGTTTCAGTTTGTAATAAAAATATTCAACTCGGTCTATTTGTTTATTCTATTTCAAATCATATAAACATATTATTCGGGCTAATTAGTATCTACTGCAATTATTGACATAAATTACCTTGTGAAAAATTATTTGAACTGTAATTTTCTATTGAAAGCTGTTAGCGAATTTCAAATTTTCATTTTTCGTTCATCCATAAACTGTTGAATTATTTGAGTACATGACTGATATTAGAATTTTTTTTTTAATATTCTTTACAAGCATAAAACATAATAGATTTTTTTTAACAATCTTATTATAAATTCAAATGAGCCCTCGATAGGCTTTTATCCAAAGATTAATGTTTAATTAATTCATTCTAGATAATTCATTCTCTTTGTAGAATATTTGAAACAAGGTTAGGTTGACATCTTCATTAAAGAATACCTTATAGATCATAATTTAGCAGAATTTGAAAAATAACCACGCTATGTTTTTTTTTATTCATAAATAGTGTTTATTTTATTCATGTATATTAACTGAAACAACAATTAAATTGTCTTGTTATTAATTTTTAATGCACTGGGAATTTAAAAATATATGTAAGCAATCGAAATGAAGACATTTTTTGCATACATAATGACTTCTAAGGATATATAAGGATATATCCTTTAATATATTATTGGGATATTTCAGCTTGCAGTAAAAAGGTATTGTGTAAATAAACACGCAAAATCTCGTAAAACTTGTGTTTTTTAACACTTTCCATCAACATAGTTGAAAAATGTTTAAGAATTCGGTTTGTCTGTCTGTCTGACTGTCCGTACTCTAACTAGCATAAATGTACATGGATTTTCACGAAATTCATAAATGTTTATGAAGTTTACTATGGCATGTTCGGTATTGAAAATGAAGTATGTACCACTTACACTTCAGTTACAAAGGCACTCAAAAGAATGCCGTTAGATTGTGGTCTATGGCGAAAAATCCTTTGCAATGTATTTTAATATGTTACACTATTTCAAATATATTGAATTTGATAAAAATAGCTGCAGTGCTACAAAATGCTTACTATTAAACGTGGTACGTGTAGCACTTCTAGTTAGTTTACAGGGGTACTCACTATACAGGGGTACTTGAATATACAGGGGTGCTTGAATATACAGGGGTACTTTAATATACAGGGGTACTCAAAAGAATTCCGTCATATTATGGTCTATAGGGAAAAATCGTTTGCTGTGCATTTTAATCATGCTACACTATTACTGACATAATGTAATTGATATCAGTTTGTATCTATATCAGTTTATATCAGCTGATATCTATACGGACGGCAATTGTTGAAATATGGTTTTCAAATGTGTTATGCGTTTTCTAAAATGTATACTTAGGTATCTTGTTTATCTTATTAAACAGTGAAGGTTTGTTAAACTATTGTGAAAGGGTTGGAAAATGTTTCATAATCTATGCTTGATGCGTGATTTTCTTTCTTGTTATTCTTCAAATATCTCAAAATTTCCGACACATTTATGATAAAACACACACTAATAATAATAAAAAAAACAGCCTAATAAAATAAACAGAGACCTTGAAATACAGTCTTCTAAGCTCACAACCCTATTGAAGGATTAATTGTCAAACCGTCTTATTTATACCCTCGAAGAATAAGCTTGACAAGAAATTTCTTAGACGTCATCTTATATTATCGTGTATATTCTTAATACATCGTTTCTTGTTGTTGCTAGACTTATTTCTGGAATTTTTAAGTAAAGGTTTCTCACCAAATTTGTTTACCAAATCCATAATAAACTCACGAAGTTTTTCTCCCAGATCAAAAACCAGACTAGCACTTATTAGCCATCTATGCCTGTAAAACAGGTTTCCCCGTAGAACTGCTAGCAATGCGGGAAAGGATTTTCTATGTTGCATTTCGTTGATGAAATAATGTTTAAATATGTATTTTTTTTTTTTTTTTTTTTTTTATTGGTTAATCCGCCTGTTCTAAAATTATCAGTTTTCCTATAGATGATGGTAGTAACAATTTGAGATTAACTCCCGGGTTTTGTGAACCTGGATATTGGTGGAGGAGGGGGAATCGCTACTCTTCAATAATTTATAATACTCCACATGATGCATGCACACAAATTTACGCGTCTGAGAAAGACACACTTACTCACCTACTCTGTACTTATTTATTTATTTAATTTTATATATTAAGTCTCACGCTGATAATTTTAAATACAACATCTTGAACATACTTGAACATCTTGAACATACTTGAACATACTTGAACATCTTACATGTGTTTTGTGTTTAACTCAACTCCTTGTCGGTTGGAATAATAAAAATACACTCACTAAAACTTATATATTTTGATAATTTAAATTTTTGATACACATATATAGTATATACAAACACACAGTTGACAACCTTGTCTCCTCTTTTAGAAGTCTGCACGAGCCCGGGCTTACATTTTTTCTGCATTTTTTTACTTTTTTGTAAATATAATAGTGATTACCATACGGTCGTTTAACAGAATCTTCAGAAATTTATTTTGGTTGAATAAATTACAGAGAAATATTTTTTTAATCTCTTTTTTTTATTTGTAGGACTTCAGAAGTATCATTTCTCTTTCATCACCCTCTTTTTCTTTCCTTCTGAATTACATTAATTATTTTTTTTATGAATTTTCATTGGAAAGTAATTCTCAAATAATCACTAATGTTAGTATTCCGTATTTCATGACATGCGAACATACAAACTGAAAAATGTTGTACTTTAAAAATTTTGAATGTATGCAATATTTCTCTAAAAATATTGTAATTGTAGGTTACAGTTCATTAAGTAAGGTTGGCATTTTGTATAGAAATCGAATCGAACCAGCCGGGCCTGATTTTTGCCCTGACGATGAACTAAAAGAAAGAAAGAAAAACAAGCACAAATGGTTTCGTTTAATATTCCTTTCAAAACACTTTATCCTTCCTTTAATAAATCCAAATAAATTTCATTTTCAAAAAAAAAAAAAAAAAAAAAAAAAATCATGTTTTTTATAAAGTAAAAATTTAGCGGTCTACTTTTCTCGTTTTTCCGAATATCTGAACCCGTTCGATATGCGTATATATATACGCCCGGGCAAAGCCCGCTATATATACGCAAAGTTTCAACTCTGTAAGTTACAAAGTTTCTGAGAATGGCTCTGTGACGGATAGACAACGGAGCGGGAGTAATAGGGTTTCGTGAGATGAACGAAACCCTAAACAAGTGGGTAAGTGTGATCGAAGATCGCACATAGGGTTCCGTTTAACATTCCTTTCAAAACACCTTTTCCTTTCTTTAATGAATCAAAAAAAAAAGTCATGTTTTTTATAAAGTAAAAATTTACCGGTTTATTTTTTCGTGTTTTCGAATATGTAAACCGTCCCAGCGGGCGAAACCCGCTAATATACTCTGTCATAATAATATCTGTCATGTGGACTTAATGCGATATTTAAAAAAAATCAATTTCAAAATTAAACATGTTACATAGAAACCTTCAAAATGTTAGACGTCAGATTAATTTTCTTTTTAATTCTCTAATGATGTCATATTAAACTGCTTTCTGTATTTACACATACTCATACTCCTTGTATTATTGAGAAATGTTTGAAATTTTCCGTTTTATTACCAATATGACGTCATATTAATCTTTTTCTCAATTGGTGAAACTTTTTATTTCATTTTCATTTTTCACGTGGAAATCTTTCAATAAAAAATTAATTATTGTAGAAAGAATTTTATTGTGGATTTTTAATTGTTGGCAACTGCTATAACGAAAAATGTTTAAATTTAATAGGAAAAGGCTGTTGGATTTTTGGTTTTTTATCTCTATATATTAAAATAATACGATTTTTTTTTTTTCAAATTTTATGATTTTGAGCTTCATAGCAGGTATTCAGCTATAAGTACACAAAGTTTCAACTCTATATGTTAAATAGTTTCTAAGAACTGGCTCTGTGACGGACAGACAACGAAGCCGGAGTAATAGGGTTTCGTGAGATGAACGAAACCCTAAAAATGGACCAGGCCGCATCCAGGCCGAGCTTTCAGCTTTTTAAACTTTTTACAGCTTTTTTTTTTCGTTGCCGGAATGGGCCACGATAGCTTTAGACCTTTACGGGCTGATCCCGGGCTTGAAAATTCCATGCCGTGCAGACCTGTGTTCCCCTACAATTTTTCCTGAAATTTGTCTTATCAAAATCAATTTTACTGATGGAACTATAAACTTTTTAAGTTTGCCATCCTCGACATCTGTCGAACTAACCTCCTTCATAATCACAGAGTTTTTCAATAGCATCAACACAAATAATAAAGTGGAATAGTTTTATAAACGAATATAATCAATTTCTGCTGAATAACTTAAGATTACTGTCATCACATCACAGTTGAATTGGTCATTTCAAAAACTACATGTTCATTTTTTTCGAAATGCACACTTTTATTGCAAATGTATCCTTGAAAGTATAGGCTCGCATGTGTAGAAAAAAAAATTAGATTTATCTATTCTTTGCCATTCAAAAGACACTGAAAAAATACCATTTTTCTCAAAAACAACATTAATCAATGACAATACCAAGATATATTCCAATGGCCAACAACAGAACAAAAGAAAAAAAAAAGAAAATGTGATCGAATACAATGATAAATATGACCTATGCACCTTAACCAATTTTCATCTTTTTTCTTCAGTATTCCGAATTTATACTATAAATTCTGAATAGAAATTTTTGATTTATTCAAAAACAGACGTTTCGTGATTACATAAAGTAAAAATTATTCTTTCGGAATTTTCTATATGGATTCGGAATTTCTGAATAAAAAATAAATTCTTGAAATGCACACTAATGATGCAAATGGGTTAATGAATAGGTGGCAAGGATTATGAATTTTTAATACTACTATTTCCGAATATTAATCTTCGTATTATTTAATCGCAGAATTCTGCGATTTATAAAGCAAAGATTAACTTTTCGGGAATTTTTTTAAAATTCAAAACCCGTAATACTTGGCACTTATGCTTAATGTTAACCCTTAGGATGTGACTTTAACGATTTATGACTATTTTGTCAAATACTTCCTAAAAATATGATTTTCGTGTCATTTGTAGGGTATTAAATTCCATTTCTAGCAAAAACTGCATATGTCAAAGTTTTTTTTTTTTTTTTTTAAGTTATTATTATTATTATTATTATTATAAAATAAAAAACTGGCAATCGACTTACAAATTTAAAGATTTAAGAAATATAATAAACACAAAAAAGTTCTTTAAAAAATCTAGCGCTTGCGTGTAGCACACTTTTTATGGATTTCTAAAATATTTTGAATCTGTGACTTACGTAGTTTTAAAATGACTGATTCACTTGTGAAATCAAATTCAAAATTATTTTTCATTCTAGAAACAATGTAACAAGTTCTAAATAAAGAGACTCATCTTTTTCATGAATCTTGTCTCTATGGCAGAGATGGTATTCTCACATTATTTTTCTACCTACATTACTAGACCGGTTTTACAGTTATTATTCTATTTTCAGTACCAGAGTTTATAAAAGGAGAAAAAAAAATCTTCCAGAGTGAACCGTTGTACAATAGTGGAAGATTTCTATTTTAATGTCAATTCGCATTTGCTGCTTTGTTGCTTTTATTATTTTTTATAAGCTTTCGTGCAGGTGTACCTTTTTTTGCAACTTTATCATAAGTTTAGGGTTTTTTTTATTACTTTATATCATCTCTAGGATGAATTAAATACGTCAGATCTGCTATTAAGCATGCATCTTCTATAATGGAAGGAAATCATAAAACATAGAAGGATATAAAAGGTCTACAATATTTAACATTTTTCAACATGATTACGGTTTGTCTGGCCGTGCTCTAACTCACATAAATATACTTGGATTACCTTGCGCTTGGCATACATTAGTGAGGCTCAGTTACGAATTCAGGGGGTGGCCCGGGGGGAATTCCCCCCGGAGCATTGTAATGTTCCCCCCGGAAGATTTGAGATTTTATGCTTTTAATGGTGAAAAAGTGCAACTTCCCCTCGAAACTCTATAATGTTTCCACCTGAGCCACAGAAATCCCTCCCGGAGAAAAGTGTCTGAATTCAACAATGGAAGCTTACCATAGAACATCCCCCTCCCCCCCCCTCTTGAAAATGGAATGTTCAGCATTTATATTTCGTTTAGAGGGACAGAAAAAAGAATACCATTACATTATGGCCTACAGGGAAAAATTGTTTGCCGTATATTTTAATAAAGTTACGCTATTTCAAACATACCGAAATTTCTTTACATTATTGAGGTGCAATATACAACATTCGTTCTGTAGAATGTGGAGTGCATGGTAATTATCATTTATTTACAGGGACACACAAAAGAATTCCGATACCATATGGGCTATTTGAGAAAATCGTTTGCAATGTATGAACGCCCCCCTTTTTTTTGAGGGGGGGGGGTGTATGAGTTTTTTCTTTAGTGAAAATATTTTATTGTATCCAAATATTAAAAGAGAAAATCTTCTCTATTTTTGTAGCGATGGCTTAACACACTTTGTACCTTGCATGATTGCGTACCTGAAAAGAGGTACAAAATGATTAAATGGGTGTGGGGTGTCAACTTGAAAGACGCTTTAAACAGTATTATCTCACATATTTTGGCAATAAATACGGATTGTTGGTCGTTTTGTGTGTGTGTGAAGAAATGCTTTGAATAAATTCGGCGAAAGAGTGGGAGTGGGGAGATCTATTAAGTGGCAATCGTGGATGGAGGCTCTTCACTGTCTCCAGCTTGTAAAACAAAGGGCCATGTGGCTTCACATTTTGATATTATAAGAGCATTTATTTATCTCTCTATTAGTTTTCGCGTTCCTTTTTATGTTCTTAGCATTTCATATGAATATTTTCGTGCAATGGGGCCTTCTCTGAACCAGTGCAAAATGGATTTAGTTGAAGGAACTGCAAGTAATTATATTATTTCTTCTTTATTGTAAATTCCATTTTTCCGTTGGAAGTGGCATTGAGAAAAACAAAATAATAAAATGTGGGTGACCTGCCCCAATTTTCCCCTTCTTAAAACGTATAAAAATCGAAACAGGACTTTTCAGTCTTCCAAGTACGGTCAGTACAGATGGCTGCGAGGAAATGGAGTAAAATCAAAATTATTCTCTTGGTTTTGTTTACTGTTAAATTCAAATAAAAGTGTGTGATCTTTGGAGGGGAAAAAATGCAAAAGTTAAAAGTAGCAAAATGTAAAAAAAAAAAAAAAAATCGAACTGAGAAACAATCATTTTAAAAATTGAAACTCTGAATCATTTAAAGGGGAATATATGGATGCAGTAAAAAACCCTTTTTACACATTTAAAATCGTCGGATCTTTAGGTAACTTCGCCAGAATATACTAGGGATGTCTAAATACAAGGTGCGGCAAAAAAAAACGATCATCAAGATTTTTTGCAATATAAACTTTATTTTGCAATAAAAACAATTTTTATTAATGGAAAACAATAAAGAACAACCACAGTTATAAAATATTCAATTGGTTTCAAAATGGCTTCCTTGTGCGCGTTTGCAGAGCTGCAAACGCTTTCGAAAATTTTTGGTCGCGGCACGCACATCCTCAGGCGACAATCGGTCCCATTCCCAGCGCAGAGATTTCTTCAGAGACTCCAAACTTTTGTGGGGCTTAGCACAGGCCCTGGTCTGCAAAATTGACCATATGCTGTAGTAGTCCATCGGATTCAGATCTGGTGAGTAAGGCGGCCATTCTGCAGACGAGATGAAGTACGGAAGATGGCTTCTGCACCAGTCCTGAGACGCTTTCGCTTTGTGAGCCGGGGCTGAGTCCTGTTGGAAAGTCCAATTCGCTTGCTTGAAGTGTTGCAGGGCCCACGGAAGTACCACGGTTTCCAAAATGTCGCGTCGGTACACTTCTTGATTGATTTTGATCTCTTGGTACACGAAAACGAGTGGAGTATTGTCTCTGGCGCCAATTCCGCACCAAACCATCACGGACTGAGGATTTTGCCGGCGTTCGACAACGGCCGAGCTGCCAAGGGCATCGGCGGTCCAGCTTCTGTCGTTTTGGTGATTGTGGGCTTGTTCGACGGTGAACAACTTCTCATCCGTAAAGAGGATGCAGTTCCAGTCGAGAGGTGGATGTCGACGAAGAAGTCGATTGCATCTTTCGAGTCGTACGCGCTTGTTATCGCCGGTGAGGTGTTGAACTTTTTTCAGCTTGCATGGCGTTAAATGGAGATACTTTTTGGCTATTCGCCGAACCGATCTGTCGCTGATTCCAATATCATGAGCGATTTTTCGCAGTGAGACCCTCTAATTTCGCATAAGCCGCTCTCGAACCAGTTTTTGGTTGTTGTCGGTTCTGACGATGCGCTTTCTGCCGCTTCCTGGACGGCGGCCACCTTGGCACAGCTCCTTGTATCGTTTGATTGTCCGGAAGACAGTGGCCGGGTCGATGCCGAGAGTTCGAGCGATCTCACAGTTACGCTTTTTCAGGCTATGTAACGCCAAAATTTCTGTACGTTGGTTGGACATCTGAAAATAACATATAAAAAAAACATTAAAAATTATTCAATTAGACATACTAGTACAGAAAAACATGGGCTATCCAATTAAAAAAAAAAACTAAAATCAAACAGGTTCAAACAATCATGTTAGAGCACAGAAACATTGATAATCGTTTTTTTTTTTTTTTTTTTTTTTTTTTGCCGCACCTTGACATTTCTAAACAAAAAATTCGAAAATTGATATTTTTGGCAGTTTTTGCAAAGAGTACTTTTAGGCCCCTTAAAGAAGAAATGTGCATTTTTATATTTCAAAGGTCGGTTTTCTTCCGTTGTTTGAGTGACAGACAGTGTTGTTTTCATGATTAATCAGTCTTCTAATTCAAATTAGTTAACAATAATAAAAGTAAAAAATATTTTTTTTATTTCACTTTTCTAAGCATTCTATATCTTAAAAATCACACTTTGCATGTGTGCAAGTCATGTAGTTCCAAAAACGTTTATGTTACAATAACGTTAATTTGGCATGGGCCCCGACAATTGAAAATTCACGGATTTGATTTACGCTTGGTAGAAAGCGCGAACTGGTGATTTTATTCTTATTTTTTTTTTTTAATTATAATGGTTGCTCAGTTTATTTATTTATTTTTTTTTTTTTAAGTTACGCAATAGAAAATAAAAGCATTATATCAATTATCTATTCAGAATTTCTAAACTGTTTTCACATTTTAATAGTCATAAATTATTTAATATTGATTTAATGACAAGAGGGTTTTTCATTATTACATCCTTTTATTTTTTATTTATATTTTCTACATTTTAATGATTAAAATATTTCATCGTTGCACTTTCACAGCCAAATGGGATATTTTGGAAAGCTTGGTTTAGCGTATAATTAACTGGATTGATTATGTAACTCGTAATAGTTGTAACCATAAAGATTATTTCTTGGCAATTTATCGTCTGTGGCTGGCTAAATATATGAATTTTTCCTTTAGAATTGTGTTTTTTTTTATAGTTATATTAAGGATACGATACCAGAAATTTTAAGATAGATTTTTACCTTTATTTAATAGCATATTTATGTGATTTATACAGGATTAATATTTATATATAAATATAGTGGTTACAAAGTTAAATAAAAAGTGTGGCAAATTTGATACACTATGCATTTAAGGGTTAAAATTGCTTTAGTTTATAATTAAGTTCTGCTGGCAATTTCTCGACAGAGCCTACTAATGGCCGGTTACACCTGTCAATAATTAGTCTATTACCATAGAGAAAATAAGGTGTTGGGTGCACCTTTACCATTACCCAGAAATTACCTAAAGGGGCTTCTGATTACAGAAGACGCAGTGATCGTAGCTTAATTAGATACTATATAAGAAATAAATTATTTATTTAGAGAAAATTATTTATTGCGTTGGTTATAGTCGAGTATCTAATTTATAGCCTTATGTTTTGTATAGGAGTGTATAGAATTGCTGAATTTACCAAAACAACCCTAAAGATAATTTTAAATGAAAATTCTAATACTTAAGGAAATTAAAGAAAATATTTAGGTTTTAAAATTAATTAGGCAAACACTTAAATTAAGACAACATCTTTTAAACAAAAAAAAAACAATTACTTTATTTTTACATAAAAAAAAACATTTAAAGAAACATATTCACTGTATATGATGGATTTATAACCATCTCAGATATCATTAACTGATTTCAAAACAGGAAGCAATTCAAGGACATAAACATTTGAACACGTAAATAAATACATTAAGTGACAATAAATCATTCTATAATGAACAGACTTTTCTATTTTAGCCAAATCATCCTACTCAAGATAAACAATGATATTAATATGTGAAATATGTTCGCGAAATTAGTTTTATTATCAACCCACGCATGCTGCAGCTGTCTGACGTCATCAAAAGAACACTGACTCAAAAAAACTCTTTTTTATTATTAAGCTTAGTTGCCCTTTTTATCTCAATAGATAAAGATGTAATAATTTTAATCTGTTGCTGCAAAAGGCAGCTGCATGTAAAATGTTACTTGAAATTATTAAGTCAAAATTTTAATATAATTATCTATAACAAAAGTGATCAGTCTCAAGTGTGGACTCAATATAAATAATATAATTCATTAACCAACATTTATGTTTTCAACACTTTAGCTCCATAACTAATGGATTACCGCAGTTAAAAATGTGCACCAACCTGAAGTACGAGGAATACTGCTGCTGAAGAAAGATAAAGGTAAGAAATTACCTAGATTATTATATTAATTGTGTTTTCATGGCCAGAATGATATATATTTATTTATCTAAGTATTAGCGCGCGTAACCTACAGCGCAGAGCAGATGCGGCTTTTTTGCCAACAGTCGATTATGAGACTGAGAAAGTCTCATATTTTAGTAGATAAATAATATTTGTGAAAAAAAAAACTACTGGCCATACATGTGTGCACATGAAAAAGAAATTGAAAATTATTGAAAATATAGTTAATTATTTGATGATGAAATAAATATTGTGCGTTTTTTGTTGATATATATGAAATGTTAAACAATTGAAGAAAACTAGATATATATAAGAAGTTTTATATAAAATAATAAAAGAGCAATTCCTCTTTAATAACAAAACTTAAATAACTAGTAAAATGGCCGCATCACGTGAGATACAGCTTGTAGAAAAACTTAATGCAAGTAACTACAGTAATTGGAAATTTAAAACTGAAATGTTACTGATTAGAGAAGACTTATTCAACGTAATAACCGAAGATAGGCCCACGCCAGTCACAACTGACTGGGAAAAGAAAGACAGGAAGGCAAGAGCCATAATTAACCTATCAATTGACGATTCTCAAATTGTTCATGTTAAGGGGCTTAACACAGCTAGAGACACTTGGAACGCACTTAAAAACTTTTTTACCCACTCAGTGGTCGCTGCGCTCCCGCCTCGTGGGTAAAAAGTTTTGTTTCCGATCTTCATACAACAGCAGTCAGACCTTTTAATTTATATGTTATAATATTATTAAAAAGTTTTAACCAATAAGTTAAAAATCATTAAGTTAAGAAAGTTTTGTTTCCGATCTTCATACATTCAGTCAGACCACTTAATATTATTTATATACGTAGATGTATTATTTATCTATATATTTCTACATTAAGGTTTTAAGTTGAACAATGACATAGGTGTCAGGTATTAAACAAAGGCAATGGGATTCCCATTATAAACAAAAGGTCAAATCTAACACCTCAAAACAGGATTCATCGGTTCTGGGAAAAAAAATATCGGACGAACCTCCTTCCCAAAATGGGTGCAAAAAAACCGTTCCAAATCACGTGACTTCCACTCAGCCTGACTGAGATCTAAAGGCCAAACGTTATACCCAGTACAAAAAAAATGTCTACATATAAACCCTTATGCTTTCCGCGTTCCTCATTTCTTTTCCCGATTCTCGTTCTCGCGTCAACCACCTTCCATTTTTTCCAGTCTTCCCCAGTCATGACTCCATAGACTTGTCTCATTTTCAATAAAGCTCGTTTACCCGTCCACCCCGTTTTCCCTTCCACTCTAAAGCAAAGTTTCCAATCACTCTAAAATAAAACTGGCTTTTTAGGGAGGGGTGATTTTCGTACCTGCTATCATTTTGCACCCGTTTCCATACGCAAGCACAAAAACAATCTCGGCTAGTTTCACCTTCAAACAGGTTTGTGCATTGGAAATGGTGTAGGGGAAAAATGACCGTTCATAGGGGTCTTGAAAAAAGCACTGGAAACGCGGCTTTTGTTTACCCGAACTGCATCATGGGTAAAAGCCGAATTACTGACCTAATCGCTTGCAGGTCTGATTTCGGGGGAAAAATGACCTACGCCAATTTCACCTTCAAACCGGTTTGTGCATTGGAAATGGTGTACGGGATAAAATGACCGTTCATAGGAGTCTTGGAAAAAGCATTGGAAACGCGCTTAACGCGTACCGCGTTCCCATAAACACAGGCAACCATCGAAAAGAAAGTAAACGGGAGGGAAAACTCTTTTCTGTACAACGTGTCACAAAAAAATAAAAGTCATTTGAAAAAAAAATCCAATGTTGGTTTCCAACGTACCGCAAAAAAATGGGCCAAAGGTTAAAAAAAACTGGAATTTCCAGTTTCTTTTTACATTTGGCCCATTTTTTGCAACTTTTATCACACCGCACGGGTGTTTAAAAGTTTTATTTTTTCAGTTCATTTTCCTTCTCTTCCTCGGCACATTTTCTTTTAAAGTCTTTTATCCACGATTCAAACAGTCTTCCTTCCTTTTAAACGCATTCTTCAATCTGCGGCATGTTGCTCCCGACGACTTCTTTCACGTAACCAAATTTCAAAACGTAGTACAGTCACCTCTCGTACTCCAACTGCAGCAGGTTGAGCAGAGCCGAGAGTTCATTCAGCCACGCTTCGGATCGCCACTTTCCCGAATTCGTAACGTCCTTCATCTTGCAGTTGGCCACATTCCTCACACACTTTTGGTTCCGTCTGGTTGCCAAAGCCACGTTCTCCGTACACAGATACACTTTACCGTTCGTCCCGACAACCCCTAAAATGCCGTAAAAGAAACGGCCTTTGGTGAGCAAGAGCAAGGCTACAGTAGATACCGGGCTTGCTCATTCATTATCATGACGTCACAAAAGGTGGCTGGCCGCAACCAGCGATTGGTGCAAAGCGACGAGCCCGTTGTTTTGTGCCAATCGCTGTATGTCTTTCATTTTGTCGTTTCGCTTTGTACCAATCGCTGGTAGCGGCCAGCCACCATTTGTGACGTCATGATAATGACTGAGCAAGCCCGGTATCTAGTGTAGCCCTGGCAAGAGTCGAAACAACATGTTGAAATGAAGGAAAGAAGCCCTCGCCGCTTCTATTTATACTTGGTCGTAAAGCTCCGCCCACCCAGAAATCCAGTTTTTTTTAACTTTGAAACGGGTTGGTGAGCTACCCAACGCAAAAAAATTGGCTGAAAAAGTAATTGGTTTAAACCAATTACTTTTTCAGCCCATTTTTGAATCTTTTAAACGCTGATTTTTTTTTCAAAGCAGCATGATAAAGATTGTTTACAAGATTCCAGCTGATTCAAGATTGTTACGTACCCTTTTGACCCAATCCGGAAACAAAATTCTGGTCGGGTACGGCGAGTGTTTTAGATGAAGCATTCCGTCAATGTGTCCGACTGGCACCACATAACTGAAATAGAGAAACAACTGTAGCCTCCTGGCACTTGCAGTGTTTACGCCATCTTTGACTTCCTTTTCCAGCATGCTGAACAGCCATGTCTGCTCGATAACCCAACTTTCTCGAGTCAGGTTATGAGTGATGTTGGGCAAGATGTCGCCCATCTTGCAGCTGGCCACTTTTTTGTCCTACAGCGGCAGAAGGCCTTCCCCATCAGGATCGCCACTGCTCCCACGTGGTAATACACCTTTCCGTTGAGATTGATCCCGGCCGAAACGGAAGTACCGTCTTCAAAATATACCTTGAATAACATATTTACCATCGAGTAGACGAAAACAAACTGAACGCTTCACCGCTTACGCCCGTCTCTTTTATAGAGGAGAACAGGTTTTTTCAGTGACCTTCACGGTCACGTGATCATCATCACGTTTTCAGTGCCAAGGTTGGGAAACGAAACGACGCAAAAAAATGGGCTAAAGAAAAAATGGAGGAATCCATTTTCTCTTTAGCCCATCTTTTTGCACTTTAACGCTGGAAAACGCAGCATGAGAAGTCAGTTCTTATCTAGTCATTTTTCGGAATAAATTCCTGGAAGCGATTTCCTTGCAACACGATAATTGTTTTCGGCGAGATACTTGAAAACCAAAACAGGATGCCGTTTTCTAATTCATCCGCCATGCGAAATCTTTTTTTAAACGGCAGTTTAGCAGCAGTTACATTCAAAGCAGGTTCGGGTTTTTCGCGTTCGATGGTAATTTCATCCTCTTCGTTTGGATCGTAAGGCCGGTCGGAGAGTAGGCGTGAAATCCGATTGAAGGTGAGAAGTCCCGGGTGGTGACATGGGGGAGACCGTAGCAGTAGCAGGTTGAGGATTTGAATCGGTGGCAGCAGGTTTCATCGGGACGTGAGGCGGTGGCGACTGGGCAGAATAGCCAGCAGTCGTGCCCTCTGCCTCGTCCACCACTTCGTACTCTTCGTCGTCTTCATCACGGTCTGTTTCTTCTAATGTCTGTCCATACAATTCGCGTTTGTAAGTTTCGATCCACACGAAAAAATTGATGGCCTGCGGATCACTCTGAGCACTCTGAGACAGTTCGGCTCCCGGATATCGAAGCTGCCTGTGAATCTGCACGTAAAAGTTACCGCGATTGAAATGATCGTAGATGAGCTGGGCCCGTTCCTTCTTGGAACGGACCAGGACCAAGGGCAGGCGGTTGTGCGTCAAGAGCCTCGTCTCCAAGCATCGGTGGTGTTCTCGGGCATGATATTCGGAGGCAATCTCTTTCAACAGCACGTTCGAACGATAGCGAGTAAACTGGTAAAGGGCTTTGTAGCTGAGGAGATTGGCGACGGACAGGGCTCCCCAGTACAGGCCGTCGTTCTGACCGATCGCTCCCCAGAGGATGCCGATTCCGAGCTTCAGTTCAAACAGCATTAATTTCTCTACGCAGAAAAGGGGATCGTCAATTTATTCTCGCGGGAGACTGTGGGAAGGGGGAACCTTTTTCCGAATGAACGCGAGGAGGGGAATAAACTTTTGCGTGCAGTGGGAAGGCCGATTGACCCTTTCTTCGAGAGGCGAGTGAACTCCAGGTGAATGCCGCAAGGGCATGCAAGGAGAATGAGAAGGTGCCCGCATGCAAAGTGAATAAACTCTAGCGGAAAAGGAAGCAATGTAAAAGTTTTAACGCTGGTTAACAATCTAACGCAAAAAATAAATCCAAATCGGTCCAATCGGTCCCGATCGGTCCAAATATCCATCAAGTTTTAGTTTACCATAATTTTTTTAACGTTAAAATTTTTCCAATATTGATTACCAATCGATTACAAAAAAAATAGGTGTCCAAGAGTTGTGCATCTCAAGCACAACTCTTGGACACCCAGTTTTTTGCCTTTTTCAACGTTTTCAACATTGGTTACTAGTTTATCGCAAAAAAATGGGTGCCCAAGAGTTGTGCATATAAAAGCAGAACTCTTGGGCACCCATTCTTTTGCCTCATGAAGAGAGAGAAAGTTATTGTCCGTTATTAGTATTATCGGCAGGATCATCATCTTCTTCACGCAATTTAAAGTTTTTAAATGTTCCTTCCCACTCAAACAAAATTTTTTTCGGACATTCATACTCTTCATTTTCCAACACGGTGACTCGATTGTCTTCGGCTACTACGGGTGGATTCATTAAAATGTCTTGATTGTACTTAATAATTTCGTCGATGAGGGGATCCGGGTACAATTTGAAAATGGCATTTCTTTTAAAGGATTCAAACCAATTTAAAAAGTGGGGTACCTGAGCATGTCGGCCATCAACGGTTCGTGCAGGATGTACAGCTGGGTCGAGTTGCTTACGTCTTTTTCGTCAAATTCCATCAGTATTTTTACGTAGGTTTGTTCTGAATCGAGTCTCCTGCTAAATTCTTGGACCACCTAAACTCGCGACATCTGGAAGAGTCGCATGGCTGCTTCGTGACTCACCACGCGTTTCTTCATGTAGTGGTGAGGCGTATTTTTCAGAGTCGCGGCCACATGCTTCACTTGGATGTTGGTCATGCATTTTGATGTTTAGTGATAGCCCAAGACGCTGATCACATCTTTGGCGAATCAGTAGAGAAGTTCGTCCTGACCGATGAGTCCGGTCAGGACGTAATGGTGAAAGGGACTGGATCGAAATTGGATGCAGAAAGACATAGCGTTCTTAACTGCAAGCGATCTAGAGAGAAAGAGGCGTTTGAACGGAGCAACTGAGCGAGAATGGGAGGAGCGGGTCTCAAGGGCGCTACGCGAAGCGACGAATCGGTGAGAGAAAGGGAGGGAGTGCTGCGAGCGCTGCCGGTTGAGACACGTAAGCGGGCTTGGAGGGAGGGAAAGGAGCGTATAAATACACGGGAAAAGATGTAAAAAGAATTTAAAAAAAAAACATGTTGTTTCAACTGTGTTTAATCGACCGCCAACTCCATTTTGATATTCTGGGAGCAGTTGGAAAGAATGGAAAATTTTATTTTGGTACGTTAGAGTTGGCTTTGATGCTAGGTAAACGAAACATTCACGCATGGGCTCGAGAAATGGGTAGCTTCAAACTGGGCGAAATTTTACCAGACTGCGACCAATGTTTGAAAAAGGAGTGGGTGATTGAACAGACGGCCCTTTTTCATCTCCTCGCCTACCACTTGGCATCGGGGTATAAGGCCGACAAAGAAACTAGACTATACGATTTCATGAAAGATGGACATGTTTTAGAATGCGAACGGGTCGGCAAAGTCTTACATTTGAGAAAATGTTCCGAGAAAAAGGGATACTTGTTGGACGCCTACTTGCTGGAACTACGAGATAAAATGCAGTCGAAAAACAAAATAAAATCTTTCTGAATATAGAAAGTGTAAAAAAAAGTGAACCGAAGGAATATTTCCTTCGGTTCATTTTTTGTGCGTCCATGGACAAGCCAACGTTGAATTTTGCGCAAAGAGATTCACCAACATTGGATCCAGTAAATATGGGATCTGAAATTTTCTGAAGGGGTTCCGGTGCTCAATTCATTTTGCAGTGGACTGTATTTTAAATTTTAACATTTAGAATTAAAAAATAAGTATTTCTTGTGTATATTCTTGTGTGTGTGTGTACATAATGAAAGTTTTTTTTAAAGGTGAGATAGGGGTTTATATAATTATTTTTTAAGAAAAAAATGTGTTAGTGTAATCTTAACAGAATTTGAAAAACGAATCGAGCCAAAATAAGTTATCTGAACATTTTAGTGCACATAATACTACCGTTTATGTGTAATGGGGATATGCATTTATAACTATCATCTAAAGGAAATACAAATCGATCTAAAATAATTTATTTTAACATTTCAGTGCACATATTTCTGAAAAGTTTATGTATAATGGGGATATGCATTTACAACTATCGACTAAATTAAATAAAAATATCGTAAAATCATGACGTTATCCTGCATTGAAAACTGTATTTAAAAAAGATAAAATAAGACGTTTAATGTATACGATTGTCGCAATTCTATAATATTAATTTATTTATTTAATTCAGAACATACAACTTCTTTGCTTGACATTATTTTTATTTTAACAGGTGTCATGCATATAAAGTAGGTATAAGAAATTCGGAATACATTTGACATTTGACGGAGATTGCCTTGAGACCTATAACTAAAAGGCTGTTTGTCTCGAATGATCCATATTTTTTATTCACAGAAACACATACATGACTTTGACAATTACATAAATCTTCTAGACGAGATAGCACAAAGAAATAACAGAGAGATACAACCGAGAGCTCCACAAAGTGCGTGCAATGGAGATGGCGGGAGTCGAACCCGCCGGCCTTGATTCCTACGTTCACAAGCGATTAGCAGAATGGTGCCTTAACCACTCGGCCACGGAGGCCCCAATTCTCAATAATTGCCGATAATACAAAATAAAATAATCTAACAGTAATCATAACATAAAATACCTTAATTGAATCGACCCATTTAAAGACAGCGTTTCAGCTGTCCTTAAATCCTAGCACTTTTAACGCTAGGATCTTTATTTAAGAATCTCTAATCGGACATCTGAATAGCGATTTTGAGATTTCACTTGGGAATAAGGTTTTCCGACCCATTTAAAGATCCTTAACAGACATCTGAATCCCTGCCTTGGTAGTTTGAGCTGAGCCGAGGCTAACGAAAAAGAAAGGCTACCGCGGTGCATTACGCATATCCTTCTTTTACGCGGGAGTCACGTGATGCTCGAATGCACCAATGCCAATGGAGATGTACGAAAAGAGCACACGTCACTCTAGCGGTCTCCGAGGCTAACGAAAAAGAAAGGCTACCGCGGTGCTTTACGCAAATCCTTTTTTACAGACCGCGAGAGTCACGTGATGCTCGAATGCACCAATACAGATGTACGAAAAGAGCAATACGTCACTCTAGCGGTCTGTAAAAAAGATAAGTGGAATGCACCGTGGTAGCCTGTCTTTTTCGTTAACCTCGAGCGGTCTCCGAGGCTAACGAAAAAGACAGACTACCGCGGTACAGTCCACTTATCTTTTTTTTACAGACCGCTAGAGTGACGTGAAGCTCTTTTCGTACACCTGCATTGGTGGATTCGAGTATCACGTGACTCCCGTGGTCTGTAAAAAAAGATAAGTGGACTGTACCGCGGTAGCCTGTCTTTTTCGTTAGCCTCGAGCGGTCTCGAGGCTAACGAAAAGGAAAGGCTACCGCAGTTACTTTATACCATGTTTGAAAGTTTAAAAAAATGTACAGATCTTAGACATAGAGTTGTATGAGCTCGTGCTCCAGCAATAATTTGTAAAGAGTTTTTTTTTATATATAAAAGGTCTTTTCCTCTAATATAAAAAAAAGGTTTTAGTTTTTATTTAATTTTCTAATGTTTTATGAATTTTTTAACAGGTATTGTTTCGACAGATAAATTTTTCCTTGAATTTTACCATTTTTTTCTTTGTTTCTTTTATTACATTGATAAACAATACTAGAATTTTTTTCCACTTTATGCTCAATTTTTTTAATTAAAATAAAATGCAAAATGTTTGAACTTTTGCAGCTGAAAGTCTATATTAAAATTAAAATAAGAAAACAAAAACTATAAAAAAAAAAGACTTTATTCAAAGTCAACCCCCCCCCCCCCGCTAATTTGGCGAAAACTTTGTTTTTGAATATTAGTTACAAATAACATGCAATAATAATTAAACAGTTATAAATAATAAACATAAATATCACAATAAATCGTGAATACTGATGTAATGTAAACACATAAACAAAATAACCGGGTTACCATGTTTAGCATAAAATTGCCATTTTGTTGCAATCGCGCCAATGGGGTGCGTATATGACATCTGTTCCATGAATAATAGCAAGTATATAATTTCCCCAGATAGCAAGCAAGGTTCCGAAAACGGTCTCTTTTCATTTTCTTTCGACTTTTCTGCGAAGGTATATTATCTTTAGCGTATATCACGGTCACAGTAATGTTTTGAATACTAGGCTTTTGGAATAACCGTCAGGAAACCTACCTTCTAAAATCATCCTTAACACATTCATTTTCCGCGCATGCGCAACTTATTTTGTCACTTTATCAGCTGCAAATTGTGCTTATTCATTCACGATGTGCGAGCAGGTCATGTAGCATCGCTTTGCCAGTGCTCGGCTGGCTTTTCATTTACATGTGCAATCATAGTCAATCCGAAGTATGTTAAACCATTTTGTATTGATTTAATTTCATATCTGGAGGCACGGCAGTGCCTCCGCCAAGTCGAGAGAGGACAGCCGTAAGCATACTTTTCTGGAAGCAACTCAGGGCACTTTTGACCCCCCCATATCTCCGCGCTGGAGTATCCCAAAAATTTTAAACTTCAATTATAGAGAGTATTTGGCCCACAGGACCAAAATTTAAAATTACAACTTTCTGTCTTTTCTAGTTCAGGCGATATATGAACTCAAACATTCGATTTTTTGTCACTTCTTACTCACTCGTTCACGCGTCATCAAAAAGATTGGGTAGATCCCGTAGCCCCAGAAACTTGACATTTGGAAAAAAGGTAGTGTTTAGGATACAAAGAAAGGAAAAATTATAAAATCCAGAAAATTCGAAAAAAAAACATTCGAAAATTCAACAAATTCCATCAAAATTGAAAATTGAAAATAATACGATCTTGTAGTCTTGGAAACTTAAGATTTGGTGTGAAGGTAGTGTTTAACCTCCAGAAAAAGAAAACATCAAAAACACCAAAAAAATCGAAAGCAAAATTGAAAAAATCGAAGAAATTGAAAAAAACCGAAAATTTGAAGACAATCCGATTTTGTTGCGCTAGAAAATTCAAATTAGGAATAAAGGTAGTATTTAGGATACAGAAAAAGGAAAATTAAAAAAATCCAGAAAATTCGAAAAAAAAAATAAAAAAATTCGAAAAAAATTGAAAAAATGAAAATAATTTGATACGATAACGCTCGTATTTATAAATTAATTTGGATGAAACTAATTGTGTGTATTAAGCTCACCAATGCCTCGGCCGAGTTCGTTGGCCAGCTTGGTCCGCCATCTTGTTTCAAGATGGCGGCCACGGAAAAATTTAAAACTAAAATAAATATACAAAAAAGTTAAAAAATCAAGTTTATTTTTTAATTAGGTGTTAGGACTTGATACAAGGATTCCAGAGCATTTTTTGTTTTACCTCTATCTTAAAAATTGGCTGAGATAGAGCAGTTTGAAATTCTAGGGTGGCTGACATTTTGAAACAAAACAGCACATTACAAAAAACCAACGATAAATTTATGGTCAATAATGGTCAAGCAGGTGCAATCCCGAATGAATACTCCGTGTTATTATAACTGTAACTTTGACTTCGAAATTTTGATACGTTGCATTTTCTATTTGTTGATATTTTTGAACTATGATTTACGCTAAGTTAAATGTTGTTGTTGAAGAGGGATTTTCCATGTAAATCCGAAACGTCCAATTTTAATATGTTTTTAATGTTTTATGAAAGTGTATTGTAATGTCTGTAATTTTAATGATTTTAATATAAATTTATAAGTTTTAGTGAACGCGATTTCTCGCAAATTACTTTCTTTCATTGTTGTAATCATTTTCCCAATCATACGCATAAAACTATATATTCATATCCATTAGCGCCAAATTCTCGCCAAATTTGGCGACAAAAATAAGTCTTCATAAATGAAGCCAACTTGGCTATAGCTCAATAATTGGGCGAATTTCTTATTCAAATTCAGTGTAAACGAATCTTTTGTAAACGGTTTCTTTGCATTTTAACTTGCTGTTTTCGAGTAACATTAGCTAAAATTTTAAAACGAAGATATAGGAAAGCTACCTTTTCCTGCCGGTACAGGCCGGAGGACTTTTTTATGAGTTGTCGGATGCAATCTATGTTTTGCATTAAATAAAGTAAAACATTGAGAAACAAATCCCACAGGATGGGGATAGTTTGTTTTAGATCTGGAGGCACGGCAGTGCCTTCGCCAAGTCGAGAGAGGACAGCCGTAAGCATACTTTTCTGGAAGCAACTCAGGGCACTTTTGACCCCCACATATCTCCGCGCTGGAGTATCCCAATAATTTGAAACTTCGTTTTTCTAGAGTATTTGGCACACAGGACCAAAATTTAAAATTAAAACTTTCTGTCTTTTCTAGTTCAGACGATATATGAACTCAAACATTCGATTTTTTGTCACTCACTCACTCACTCGTTCACGCGTCATCAAAAAGATTAGGTAGATCCCGTAGCCCTAGAAACTTGACATTTGGAAAAAAGGTAGTGTCTAGGATACAAAGAAAGGAAAAATTATAAAATCCGGAAAATTCGAAAAAAAAAACATTCGAAAATTCAACAAATTCCATCAAAATTGAAAATTGAAAATAATACGATCTTGTAGTCTTAGGAACTTAAGATTCGGTGTGAAGGTAGTGTTTATCATCCAGAAAAAGAAAACATCAAAAACACCAAAAAAATCGAAAGCAAAATTGAAAAAATCGAAAATCGAAAAAAATCGAAAAATTTCAAATAATCCGATTTTGTTGCGCTAGAAACTTGGAATTCGGAATAAAGGTAGTATTTAGGATGCAAAATAAGGAAAAATTAAAAATTCCGGAAAATTTGAAAAAAAAATTCAAAAATTCGAAAAATTCGAAAAAAATTGAAAAAATTAAAATAATTTGATCTTTTAGCCTTAGAAACTTAAAATTCGCAGTAAAGATAGTGTTTAGGATTCAGAATAAGTTAAAATAAAAAACCAAATAAAATTCGAAAATAAAACAAAAAAATCGGAAAAATCGAAAAATAAGGAAAATTTGAAAATAATTCGATTTCATAAGCGCTAGAAACTTGAAATTTGGAATAAAGGTAATATTTAAGATACTAAATAAGGAAAAATTCAAAAATATGGATAATTCAAAAATACCCATAAATTAGTGCAGACGATATATGAACTCAAAGTTTCGATTTTTTGTCACTCACACACTCACTCACTCTCGTGTCATCAAAAAGATTGGGTATATCCCACAGCCACAGAAACTGAAAATTTGGAATAAAGGTAGGATACAAAGAAAGGAAAAAATATAAAATCCGGAAAATTAAAAAAAAAAAATTCGAAATTTCAAAAAAATCGAACAAAATTGAAATTTGAAAATAACACGATCTTGTAGTCTTAAAAACTTAAAATTTGGTGTGAAGGTAGTGTTTAGAATTCAGAAAAAGAAAACATCAAAAACACACAAAAAAAATTGAAAATAAAATCGAAAAATCGAAAAAAATCGAAAAATTTCAAATAATCCAACTTTGTTGCGCTAAAATCTTGGAATTCGGAATAAAGGTAGTATTTAGGATGCAAAATAAATAAAAATTAAAAAATCCAGAAAACTCGAAAAAAATCAAAAATTCGAAAAATTCGAAAAAATTTGAAAAAAAAAAATTAAATAATTTGATCTTTTGGCCTTAGAAACTTAAAATTCGCGGTAAAGATAGTGTTTGGGATTCAGAACAAGTTAAAATAAAAACGCAATAAAATTCGAAAATAAAATAAAACAATCGAAAAAGATCGGAAATTTTAAAATAATTCGATTTTGTAGGTCTAGAAACTTAAAATTTGTAATAAAGGATACAAAATAAGAAAAAATTATAAAATCCAGAAAATTATAAAAAAAAAAAAATGCGAAAAAATCAAAAATTGAAAATATTTTTATCTTGTAGTCTTAGAAACTTAAAACTTGGTGTAAAGGTAGTATTTACTATTCAATAAAAGGAACAATTAAAGAATTCGAAAATAAAATCGAAAAATCGAAATATGTTTAAGAAATCGAAAATTCGAAAACAATTTGATTTTGTACTGCTAGAAACATTAGTTATAAGATAATTATCCTATTAGCTAGTACAACGCCCCTAATTGTTTTATGTTATTTCCCCCGGATTATGGTTTTCTTTTCTTTCGTTTACGAATTTCGTTATAGAAAAGTTCCGCTATAGACTGGCTACGATATAGGCGATTTCTTTATAGACAGGTTTGTTTTCTTTCACATGTTGTACTCTATTTACTTCACATATGAAATATGGATTGTTAAATGATGTTAGCCCCACAAAAATTTTCACAGCTCCCCCTACCCTCCCGACATTACTGGCTGGTTATGGCTTGATAGTCCTTTCTAAATAAAATCATGGTGACTCTAAGATTCACTTGATTTATCTCTAAATTGAACCTAAATGATCCTAAGAAGACGGATCAAATAATTACTATATTAGCATGACAATCAGGTAACTTAGAATTAAAATCGAAAAATCAATAAATTCATAAAAAGTCGAAAATTTGAAAATAATTCGATTTTGTAGTCCTAGAAGATTGACATTTGGCAGAAAGGCAGGGTTTTGTACACAAAGTAAGGAAAAATTAAAAAATCCGTAAATAATAAAAAAAAAGTCTAAAAAAAACGAAAAAAAACCATCGAAAAAAGGAATATAGTTTGATTTATTGGAAATTTCCGGAAATTTTAATTTTGGCTTTCTTTTTATACTAAAAAGTTCTTTTATGTTAAATATCAAGTATCTAGGGCTGCGAGTTATATCTCAGATGCATAGCGCCTATCCTGGAAGCAATTGAGAGTACTTTTGACACTCCCCCTCCCATAATTTAGTGCTTGCCTAGGAACCTGAAATCTCTTTTTATATACATTCAAACGAAACTAAAGCTTCAATTTTTTGATACCTGTAAATAATAGGGACAGAGTGTGGGCTTAGCGAAAATCAGTGGATGATCTCCAAAAAGAACCCAAAATCAAGAAAAGGAGGATTACTTACAAAAAGAAGTGAAATCTCATCAAAAAGTCACCTGTAAAAAATGCAGCCAAGTCTCGTAACTCATTTACCGTAAAAAGTACTGAGATCGTATAAAGCCAAGTTTAACTATCTTATTAACTCTGAAATTTTCATTCACAAAATCACTCCTAGTCTCTACATCTTTAGTTAATTATTATTTTGTGACTTGGCAATTACGCAGCACAGGGAAGTTATTACACCTTACTATGTTATGGGATGGGGTGGGATAATTTAACTAAAGCAAATTATATACGCACAGGGAAGTTATTACACCTTAATATGTTATAGTATTATTTGATTAAGACTAACTATATACATCACATTCTCGTGCTAAGTAATTGCCAAGTCACAAAATAATAATTAACTAAAGATGTAGAGACTAGGAGTGATTTTGTGAATGAAAATTTCAGAGTTAATAAGATAGTTAAACTTGGCTTTATACGATCTCAGTACTTTTTACGGTAAATGAGTTACGAGACTTGGCTGCATTTTTTACAGGTGACTTTTTGATGAGATAGATTTATCTTATTGCAAGAACTACATACATACGCATATTTCTGTTATAATTCTTGAAATTTCCATTTATAATATGTTTTTTATTCTTAACGAATTAATGCGAGTTCTTTAACCATACTTTCATTGCAAAATACATTAGATACAGAGTGGCATTTGTTTATGTTTATCTTTTAAATTATATTATTATCGTTTATGTCATTATCTATTGATATTCCCCCAATTTTAAAATATCCATCTTATAGTTCATGTGATTAAAAATTACCTTCAAAAGTTTGAAATATTGCGTAATAATAATAATAGATTGTGTACTTGTATTTAAACTGCAATTTAGTCAAAGTTAATTATTTTTAGGGATATGTTTTATTTTCTTATAATTTAGTCATTTATATTGCATAAAATTATATCATTCAATTACGTACGTTTAAGATATAAAATTTTTATTGCATGCGTTGCTAGAATATTTTAAATTATTGTTATTTTTATTACTTTCTTTAATACATTTTATTTTCATGAATTTTAAAATATGAATTTTGATGAAGTCAAACTATTTAAATTTTTGACGTTTTAATAATTTGTCGCTAATAATTATGAGCGATTTTTAAAATGAAGGTTTATATTTTAAAGGAAAAAAGGGCTAAATAATGTTAACTGATTATTATTATTTATTTTTAATTACGGAGCATCAATAGATTTAATTCAGAGATAAATCATTCTGAAAAATTATTGTCCTGTGTTAAGTAGAATGAAAACATGCTTAAAGTAAAGATTAAAAATAAACAAATAGGTAATATGCATATGATATAAAAATATTATAAATGGAAATTGCATGTTATTTTTCACAGTAATTATATAAATACCAAAATTTGGTTTTATATAGTTCTTAAATGGAGATAAATCTTTATCAAATTAAATTATGCAGTTATGTTTAACTTTCTTCAGTTTGTCAATCAACTATTAAATAAGAATAATTGATACTGGGTTGACCATTATCAGTTTTCAAATATGAAAACACAAAGGTAAAGACAACATAAAAACCAAGACATAAGCAATTCCCAACTCAGAAATTGCAAATAAAAATCATTATTTTCCATTTTTTTTTCTTTCAGTATATAAATATTATGCTAAAATTTAGTTTCCTACAGAAACAAAAGAAAAATTCTAAGTCAAGTTATTTTGAGGAAAATCTCATGCCTCTGTCAATTAAGATTTAAAACTAACAGATTAATCAAAAACTTTTTCATTTCCTTTATAAATGCTTATAATAAAAGCATTATTATCTACATTTGATTGTAATTCCTGTTACAATGGTCAATATGAAATCCTGTAACTAGCCTTACATTTCTACCTTTTGGTATGCTTGTCCTAAAACACTTACAAAGTACCTCAGATTGTGTCAACTAGCAACCTTTTATAATCCTTTTTACAATGTTTGCAAACCTTTCAGACAAAGCCTTTAAAAAGCATCTAGTCATTTACATGTAGGGGTTAGAAGAATGTTTTAAAAATCAAAAATTGTTATCTGGGTCATAGATTGGACTGTACAATGTCTAAACATTTTATTTAATTTGTGATAAATATATATCAATAAATTACTTCTGCTTTTCTTTTCTAGCACCTACTTGCTACAAAAATTAGCATGCACTATCATATAGTTATAAAAGATGTAGCATCCAGTTATCCTCAAGGTAGTAATTGGGTGCTAAAACATATTTTTTAGCATTTCTTTAAAACAAGGGCAAATTTTTAAATCTATAAATACATATTTATATAAATATATTTTTGGTTTTTAATTTTATTCTACTCTAAATGAACAAAACATTTATTGTAAACAGTGCAAAATCAAAATGGATTTAAAACATCAGTTTTATGAAAATTGTGCACTAAAATTGGAGGTGCCCTAGAGCCGCAACCCATGTTTCCTTCAGGCGCTGATTGAAAAAAACAATAAGCTAATATTCATTGAAGGCCAATAGTATTTACCCCTTTTATCATATTTTGACCAGTAAATATCCTTGAAACGGTTTTTTTTTTTTTAATATGAACTTTACAGAAAAAAGTAATCACTTTTAAGCACCTTAAAAACTATTTTCAACTTTTAAGGGAAAGTTTGCTTTACATCCTGTGTATAAATTTGAGAAAAAACTGGGTCCCCGCTTTGATGCCCCTGACGAAATTTCATCCCATGAAAGTATACTTTCATGGGACACTTCATAAATATTTCATCTCCATAAGATTTTAAATATATAACTTGTAATTTAAAAAGTTCATTAGATAAAAGAAAACTTTCACAAAAATAACTTCATTAAAACAAAACAGTGCAACAAGAAAAAATAATCTTTCACTAAAAAATTGACTAACAGCATTACAATTTACACACACGCAAAAATAAAGAAAGAAAGAAAAAAATGAACATTTCCTTAAAGAATTAAAGTGATAGGAATCAGGCAAATAATGCTTCTTTGGGAATACGTTATCAGATGCTGACAATCCTAAATACTGAATATACGTTTGCATTATTAATAGATATATAAAAGGAAATTAGCGCAGTATTATGCAACTAATATTGCGATATTAAAGCTATTCTAAAATTTTTTGTTTTCTATCACTGGTTTTTAAAAGTTTCAACTGTACAAAATAAATTAAAAATGCAAAATTCAAAATTTACTCATTAAAATATAATATTGATTATGTTTGATTGATTCAAGTTGAAAAAATATTAATTTAAAACGTCATCGCAATAAAAGTTTTTAATTCAAAAGATTATGTTACACATGGACATGGGTGAATTATTATAAACGTCACTGGAAATTAATAAAAAAATTCCTGAAATACAAAAGCCAAAAAATACAGAAATCAGGATAATTTCCTATGCACATCCCTTGGCTACAGTGATAGATAACAGAAAAGTTTGATTGTATAAATTCTTAATTAGAATGTTTTAAAGATTTATGATTTTACAAATGTATAGCGCTAGGCGCACATGTGGATCTAGGTATGGCGTGCTTGTGATGAAAAAAAAGCAGTTTTATTTAATAGCCATAATGTTTAGAACAGATATTTTATTGTTCTATAAGTTTCTGTTCCTTTTATAGTAAAATTATGAGCCATCTTATTAGATTAAATGCATAATTAACATTTAATAAACTTAAATAAAATAGTAAAAGGAAAATAAACATACCTTGCCTGCCGATATATTGAATCCATGCTTCCTTAATTTTTTCATCTTTCAGAAAATAATGCATCGATATTTTATTATCAACTGGGTCGAAATAGTCTGCTCGACTGTCAATACTGCAGAAAGTAACGCAACACCTCATATTTGTAAAGATATACAACCAGAATTTAAAAAAATCATATATCATTCAGGTGTTCTATAAACTGCAGTTTATTGTTCTACTGCTGACCACGAGACGCCGCACGTCGCGATTTTACAAAACATCATGCGTAGAGCGATTGGAGGCGGTGTCGAATAGTGATTGGCTGAAAGATGGTTACGTTGTTATTAAGGAGAGGAGTTAAAGCGTATTAAATGAACAAGTATGTTAAAAGTTAGTAAATTTTTGTGTCCGATCTAGTATAGTGGTTAAAGCATCAGGCTCGTAATTTTGATGCATCAAGTTGTGTCCTTGCTAATTTTTTTTGCATTTTTAGAGTTTTGCTTTGATCTTTATTGAATTAGTTAATAAAGAATATTTATTAACAATGCTTCTTAAGCATTGATATAAAGATCAGTTAATCTTTATCAATTGCTCTGCAATATTTTATTCTCAATTTGATAATTAAATTTTAATTAAAATTAAGTTAAACAATATTAAATTATAAATTATAATTAAGGTAAATAAAAATTAAATTTTTATCACATACAATAAAATTTAATATCAGATAAATTTCAAGAATTAAATTTAATTTTAATTCATATACGCTATTTTTTAATAACTATACGAACATTTATTAAAATGCAAAAACTCCTAAACTTTCATTAAAAATATTTTTTGTATTAGAACTTTAGTAACAGATGATTATCAAATTAGCAGAATTAATTAATTAAAGTTTTCATCTTTTAAAATTAAGCATTGTTCTTAAAAATCTCTATTAATTTACTCAAATTCTTTTTGCCAATTACTGGTTGATCTGCAGTGATAAAGTTGTGGAAGATTACCATATTTAATTTTTTTGTCTATTATTTTATTATTTAATTTTTAATTATTATTTATATTTAAATAAATATAATTAATATTAATTAATATTTTTATTTAAACACATACAATTAATATTAATAAGTATTAATATTTAAACATATAATTAATATAAATAAATATTATTTAAATATAGTAAAAATGAAGGAGATAAATCTATCTAACACTAGTAATAATAAATATAGTTATCATTATTTTAATTTTGTGGGGGAAAAAATGTTGAATGATTAATTGCTTATTTTAAAATCACAGCATGTCCTTTTTTAGGTTATGATTAATTCCTGTTTAGTTCAATAACTGTGCTGGTCTAAAATTTCAAGATTATTATTCATTATGCATTAATTCAGTAATTTGGGTCTTCAGCAACCCCAGGGTTTAAAACTATATTGGGGGGGGGGGGGGGGGGGGGAGGTTTTACTTGAACATAACTGCATAAAATCTATGAAGTTCATTATTATAGCTCTCATTTTTAATAAAAAGTATTTTAATGCAATTTAATTTCAGAATTCATATTTATTCTTAATGTTGTATTTGTTTGGTAGATCTATCATATCTTAAAGGTTGTTATTTAAATAAAAAGGGTTAGGTATCATTTTATTAAGATGTTCAAATCGCTTTAAAAATTGGTTTTAACCAAATATTAATGATTTTAAGAGCTATGCTTAGAAAACCTTTACTTATTCTGGATTTTTAAAAAATCGCTCCGAAACTAAAATCTCATATCTTAGATTTATTTTATATTTTTGTTTTAATACTTCATTTTACAAACAGATGGCGCCACTACACAACGGCTTAGACGTTGCATGGATTTTAGGCATTCGAGTGTAATACCCTGTTCACATCGGACATTTAAGATATCTTAGACCGCCATTTTTGAGGTGGTACCCTCCCGGAATTGAATACCTGTCCACACCGCAAAACTCATCTAAGATAACTCACTGCTCATCACTGTGACCGATATCTGAACAAACATAGAATGTGCGCATGCGCATATGTTAAAGGCAACCTCAACAGCCAATCGGCCTCCAGAGCCAATCAGAGTGAGTGGTGCTGGCTGCATCTAGCAATAGAAAGCTCGAACTCACTAAGTGAGTTTCTGGAACTCCCTCAGTGAGTTCGGCGGTCTAAGATATCTTAACTATACGATCTGAACGTAGTATTATTTGTATAGCTTTTTAAATTATTTAATTACTGAATGAGATTTTTTTTTCAGTTAACTTTTGCCAAATTTTGCAAACATGCAATGTTTGCAAGTTTTTAATTGTAAAAAGAAAAAATTAATAAAGTATATTTCCAAAATTAAATGAATTTGTGTGGCAAATTTTGTATTTTACGCTGTCTTGACTTAAAGATATGAAAGAAATTGTTTAATAAACCTTTAAGTTCAGTAAAAAATTTAAAACTATATATATAAATTTGAAATCTGCATTTCTTAAGTTTATATTGATTTTATGAAATAACAAACTAGATAAAAATCTGAAAAATGCATTGCTTAAGTATATGTTGATTTTATGAAATAACACAGTTCAAAAAGTTTTTAACGACCTAGTAATTTTATTTTCGTTTATTAATTCAATTATGATGATTAAAAAAATAATAATAAACATTCAGAAAAGCTAACATTTATTTGCTGTGCTTTCAGTTTATTCTTGTGAAATAATGTTTAATATGTTGTTCTTTGTTTAATTCTATCTAATTGTAGTGAGTATTTACTATAAATAAAATTTAAAATAAAAACTATAAAAAAATGTAAACATGTAATCTTTATTTGAAAATTGGAAGTTATGGATTATAGATATTAAAGAATATAATAATTTATAAATGAAATATGTTTTACTTTATGTAAGGTTTGTTATGTATCAATAAATTAAGCTGGACGTATAGTTTTTTTACTTAAAAAATGTACACAAGCTACTACAAATTTAAATTAGTTTTCAATAACCTTTACAATTAAAATATCAATTTTATTTTTCTTAAAAAAAAAAAAAAAAAAAAAAAAAAAAAAACAGGAGTTGAATTAGGTAATGAGCTCTGAAAATACAAGAGCTAGAAGTATTTGATTTGCTATTTCTATTTCAAATTATACTTGTACACATGGATTGTTTTCTTTTAATTGGATTAAGTTAATATTATTTTGTTAGACAAGTTTAATATGTCCTAAGCATCATTAAAAATAAAGCAAACATGAATATACAAGCTCAGACGATCTTATGAATCTTCAACGAAATGAAAAATATCCTCTTCAAGCGCATTAAGCTCCTCCTACATCGTCTCAGGCAGTCGACCAATCACTATTCAACATCGCCTCCAATCGTTCTACGCATGATGGTTTGTAAAATCGCCCAAACGTCCCCTTCCAACAGCACGCATGAGACGCGAATGGTCGGGTCTTTTAGGTCTCGGAATTCCCAATTGGGTTGAACTCTGTTCTTTGCCTTGAACAAAACATCTCAACTCGTCATCGCCCCATTCGTGTTTATATTTTTCGTTTACTGGCTGTCTGCTTTAAAAACAGATAACCTTTACGTTTGATAGATATTTAAATTTCTATAAAAACTTGACAACTTAAATTTCTATATTTGAAACATGGCTGTAGTTAGTATTTATATTATCAGCAAAGCAGGTGGGATGATATATCAGTATGATCATAATATAGTACCTTTGGAATGTGAAAAAACTTTTAGCTATCCTTTGGATTTAGTTTTAGAATTAGTCAATAACAGAACCATTGTTACATTTGGCCAGATGGATAACATTAAAGGTATTAATATTTCAATCGTATATTTGAGTTGCTTTCTCATCAATTACGAAATTGTATCATACAATTCTTGTTTGATTACTATTGAAGTTATTTGGTATACCTTCCTTTTCTTTCTTTCTTTCAAGGATTATTTGTTGTTATTTTCTTCTTTTTAATGTGTCGTTCACAGGTAATTTATTCACATTAGTAAATAAATTGTAAAAATAAATAATTTCACATAACGATGCATGAATCGTATAACTGTGGCTTTTAATTATAGGTGCAGATTCCCAAAATTTGTAAGGAGCCAGTGGCTCCTAAACCCAAAAAATCCAGTGGCCACAATTGTAAAACAAACGCATAAAAACAATAGTGTTTATACGGGGTAAAAAACTTAAAAAAAAAAAAAAAAAAAAAAAAAAAAACCCTCAAGAATTCAAAGTGTAAAGTAATTTGTATAAACATATGTACAACAAAATTTGAATATTAATATCTTAAATCATGTACATTCAGAAGATAAAGTTGGGAAAGATACGGTTTAAAAAAAAAATTTATAAGCTAAGCAATCATGATAGCGGGGAATATCAGAAAAATAATATTTCTTATTTGGATTTTGCCAGACAAAAGTACATATGAAAGAAAATCCGAATTTGTGAGATTATTTTGCAGTATAAAAATCAAAACACACTTCAAACATTTGTTTATATATATATATATATATTTAAATCACAGTCTATGTAAAGTTATCAGATTCAAACTGTTACGAATAACATTGCTATTCAAATATATTTAATAGTTTGCTGTGTTAAACATATCATTCTGAAATGTTATTAAAAGATAATAATAATGTTTGTTATGTGTTTTGGCCTTAATCTTTCAAAAAAATATCAGCATTTCACGATGGGAACTGGAAATACCAGAAATTGATTACTTTTAAATCACATGGCGACTTAAACGCCGAAAGTTAGTGGCCACAGCAAAAAAATTAGTCACCACGTGGCGACTGGCGACCGTGAATCTGCACCTATACTTTTAATTATATAACAATTAATGGGGAAAGTTCCACAGTCAGGTCAACTTGATTTGTGACTTCAGCACAAATTTAATTTCGTTACTATTGCTAGTGGTGTACAGAGTAGTGCTTTGGCTGGCTATTTACTTCTCGGCCTAGTACCGAGTAGTTGTGTATATATGAGAGAACTACTGATGTGGAATAGCTTAAGGGTAATCTGTATATATAAACATGCATCTTGAGCATATTCATATTTTTTAAACCTTCATCAGTCATATTCTTTAAAACATCTTTTGCAATTTTTGAGAAATTAAATATAAAAACTTTCTAATTTAAAATCCTAATCAATTATTTTTAACGCCCTCATTAAATTTTGAAAGACATAAATATTTATCTTAACAATCTTTTCTAAACAAATGTCATTAAAAAAAACATGTTTTTAATAGCAACTGGTTTAAATGAAAGGGTTAATTAAAAGTTGAGTTGTTCTTTTGTTGTAATTTTTTACAAACTGTTCTTTTTAAAACCTTTTTAATTAACTGATTAAATTTAAAATTTGATTGTGCAACTTTTAAAAACAACTTTTGAAAATTCAAAAATTTTGAAACAGTAGCATTATTTTAAATATTTGGTAAGAGTAGTAATAGATAGTATAGTATTGTATTTGGTATTGGCCGAGTACTTATGTCCTAAAAATGTAAAACAATTGATGTCTTTGCACCATAATTTGTGATATAACAAATTAAAAATATTTTTTAATTTAATTTATTGTATTTTCTGTTTCTACAAACTGTTTCTTTATCTAAAATCATAGTCTTTTCTTAGTTTTAAAGATGACCTATTTTTATTTACATACAAATGTTGGGTCATTCCATGGTAATTTACGTTACATTTAGAATAATTGACTTTAGTAATATAACACAACAAAATATTCAAAATGTAATCTTTATATGATTTGTTAATTAAACCTATACAAAGCTAAATTTGGATAAAAATTACTTAAATTAAGTACTATTTCTTGAACACTAAAAATTATATTTACTATGGTAACTTACGTTTCTGACAAAAAGAACGTAAGTTACCATAATAAATATAATGGCCAGTGATCAAAAAATAGCACTAAAGGTTGGTAATTTTCATCCAAATTTCGCTTTGGATAGGTTTAATTAACAAACCATATCAACATTACATTTTCAATATTTTTTGGTGTTATATAACGAAAATTATTCTAAATGTAACATAAGTTACCATGGAATGGAATGACCCTGTTACAAGTAAGCTAGATATTCATTTTGAATTAAGAACATCACTTTCATGTTCTTTGAATCCTGAATATGGGAATAAATTTTCATTCAATTTTGGTTGCAGACATGATACATCTAAAAGTGGGACATTTAATTGATTTGATTTATATACAAGAAAGTTTTGTACTTTTCTGTTATTTATACCAACACTAGTGTCATCAAGCATAATAGTTGGTGCAAAATGAAATTCCTTCAAAATAAATCATTTGTAAAAAAACAAATTGTTGGTACGAAATTGAGAATTTAAAAATATAAACATTTGAAAATTACAGACTTTCACAAACTATTTTATTAAATCAATACAAATATTTAGTATACTTCAAATAAATATTAACGATAAAATAATAAAATAAAACTAAATTTAAACTGCAGGCATGAAATTGTAAATATATCTTAGCATTGCAGCAAACATTTCATTTTTTTAATAAAAACATTCATGTTTTTTTTTTTTTGGTTTTTTTTTAACAAAAATTTTTTTTATGTATCCAAAGTCCTGAAACAATTTTATTGCAGCTTCTTCATCATTAGGTAATTGCCCAATGGTAAAATCCATCACAGCATCAATAATAAATGTAAGTAACTTAATAAAAAATATTTTATATTAAAAAAATAGCAAATTAAGTTGTTTTGCGATGATTAAATATTTTTTTTAAAAATGGTTCACGTTCAATAAATATCAAATCACAATAAAAATCCTTTGCATGGTCAGGATTAAAATAAATCAGTGCATTAGCGAGTGATGCCGCTATGTTTTTGAAATCCTGAGTCCCTGGGACCCACATACTTAAAAAAAACTGGGTCCTTTTTTACAAAAGTGGGTCGTCTTTTAGAAATAAGACAGATTTAATGTATTTTATACAAAATATGCCTCTTTTGAAATCTTTAAACAGAAAAATTATGTATCTTGAAGGATCCATAAAAATTATATTTATGCATCCCTTCTCCAATTTTTTGCTTTAAATGATGCACTATAACGCGTTCCCGGCATCACTGTTAGCATACATTTTGGCACGGTGTTAGTATAACAGAAAAGTACCAAAAGTTTTGTGATGGCCATAGCATGAACATACTAGTTTCTGAAATATATTTAAGTTATGAGGTTAAAAAAAAAATTGGCTTAGAGATTTGTTATTATTTTTATCTTAATTCCTTTTCCCAATTCTGCTTTCCACCTCTACACCCCAAACAAAAAGAGTGAGGGGATTCATACATATAGGGGAGGGGCAAATGCAAAATACTTCTATTTTTTACAGTTTGTCAGTTCCTAGTTCTGTTGATAGAGGCTTTTAGAAAGAAAAAAATTGCATTATAATATTAAATACTACAAATAATATAATAAATATAGATTTTTAAAGAAAAAAGTTTAAGATTTTTTTTTAAATTTACCTTATAATGCTAATGCTATAACAATAATATAAAGTCACTTATTCATTGCATAATAAAATGAAATATTAAAATATGAAAATACAGATTTTTCCTTTCTAAAAAACCACATTTTTATGTAACTTTTACTGTCTTTGTGCTCTTTTGCCTTTAAAATTTGTCTTTTTTACAACCTGTTAACTTTTTTTTTTCCTTTTTAGTTTTATGATTATTCATTTACTATAAAAGTTAACAATAAAGTTTCGTTATTATAACATCTAACAATAATGCTTATTTAGGTAAAATTATTTTTTTATTAATATGCTGTTATTTTCTGCATTTCAGTTGGCCATATACTTTTATCAATTAATGGCATTCCAGTGACTGGAAAGAAAATGAATGATGGTAGAGATGTATTTGAAGTTTTGAAAAATGAACAAAACTATCCTATAAATATCAAGTTTGGTCGCCCAAGATTAGGAACAAATGAAAAAATTGTATTAGCAAGTACATTCCATTCGTAAGTTGACATTTTAGTAAGAATACATGAAATCTTGCATTTAGAATTTAAAATAAATAGTTGAAGCTTAGTGTACTTATCAATTTACAAGTACTTGCTGTACTTTTAAATTTTATTTAATAGGGATCTACCCAATTATATCTATCAGCTATTACAATCTTTAATTTTATGTTTTAAAAGAAATGTGACATATCCCCCCCTCCAAGCACCACTTTCTTTAATATCTATATTTTATTGGCTTAAATGTTTATGCTATGTTATATGTGAGACAGAATTCTGATAAAAATAAAATATATGAGAATCTGAGTTTTTCTTTTACACACACACACACACACACACATATATATATATATATATATATGACTCTATTTCAAGTTTTATCTGTATATTATAGGTATGGTTTCTTTCCTTTTTAATATTGTATTAATTTTTATTTTTTCACAGGTTTGATTCATTGTTTATGAGTGGTAGTCCCAAAATCATATTCTTTAGCAATGTTATGGCTAATATGATGATGAAACCGCTCATTTTATTTGTGGTATTTAGGCATTTGGGACTTGATAATTCTGTCTAAATTCCACGAATTTCAATTCCTTCATTCAATTTCATTTATTCAATTTTTAATTTAGTTTCTTCTTCTTTTAAATAAGTTTTTGGTATCTATATTCAGTGTGTTGGGGAATACTTTCATTGTCAACTAATTATTACATACTTAATCATTATTTCATAGTTTAAGTTGGTGTTATGGTAATGTTTCATTTATGGTTATATATATATATATATATTTGCATCACGTAGCTGCCCATTTAAAAAAAAAAATAATATTAATTTTATGCAATTTTAATTTCCCCATCGTAAATTCTCCAATTTGTATGATTTTATATTTTGAAATGAAAATCTATCCAAACGAACCTAGAGATGGTGTCACCACTGACTTCACCAACATACACAGTATGTGGTAAGCACGCTCTGGTCTGTTTTTATTTTATATTTTTAAACGAAAATCTTTCTAAACTAGCCTAATGTTGTTGGTTTCACTGCCTTCAGCAGCATACACCCTCGAATCTGTGTGATTTTATATTTTTAAAGGAAAATATATCCAATGCCCCACTGCCTTTGGCAGCGTACAACAGGCATGCTACGCACCTTCCAGTCTGTTTTTACAAGCAAACCTCGAATTTGTATGATTTTATATTTATTAAACGGAAATCTTTCCAAATGAACTAAGGGGCTTCCATTATATTAATTGCCGATTTAATTTCTGACATTTAGATATATAAAACTATCAATTCTGATCAAAAGTTCCTGAGAAAACCTAAGTAATATAAAATGTGCATCGGATCTTCAATCTTTCAAAACGTGAAATAATATCTTCCAGTGTATTGACAATCTGTTTTTAACCCTCTCACTGACAAGCCAGTGTTAATACGTTCACTAAGCTCCAGGTTTCACTGCCATACAAGCATTTTTTTAATTAATATAATTTTACATATATAATGCAGTTTTAATACATTAAGTAATGTTGATACCCTCAAGGTTTACATTCATATATATAATTTTTGAATAATCATCTTCTTTTAGCATTTAATATAAAATACAGAGAAAACAACATTACAATTTAGCCTTTTTGCTGGACAGTCAGAGGGTTAAAATGCAGAGGTTTTCCTGGGCATCTACAGGAATGAAAACCTCTGCGAAAATGGTCCAAATCACAATTCTCTTAAATGGGAAACAATATTTTCAGACATTGAAGAAAAAAAAGAATCTCTGGCAAATTAGGAAAAATCTGAGCTGCAGGTGAATTTGGACATGTTTTCATCTATCCTTATTCAAATTTTCAGACCTCTATGCATGGTAGATTTCCCTAGTCATTACCAACAGACACATACACAGACAAACATCCTTTTTTTAAAAATTAATATAGAGATAGAAATGGTGATGAAAATGTTCTATGGTTATTATCATTATTAATTTCAGAAAACTTTTAATTATTTTTTAGTAATTGTTATAGAAAACAAATTACACAATATTTTTTTATAATTAAAAAAATTTCTAAAGTAAAACAAATTATGTAACTTTTTTTCATAACCATGTATAAGTGTAACTAAATATTTATCTGAAGATTGTAATTTTTTACTTCCTTGAATGTTAACATTAAGAGAAAAAATCTCTAAAATACAAACAAATTATTAAATTCTATTATTATTCTATTTAAAAAAAAATTCTTATGCAAAAGTTTCAAAGTTATAATAATTTTCAATCTACCACCGAAGCCATTTTTTAATTAATTATTATTTTTTTTTTTTTTGCTTGTCAGTCATCATAAACAAATCAGTAGCACTTTATGAATATTCATGAATCTATTTTACCTTTTAATAGCAATTAAAGAAACATAAATAATTAAAGCTGTTAAAGTAATTCAATGTGGGTTTTAATTAATTTTTTCAAAATTCTATTCAAAACTGAATTACAGATTATTTTAATGCTGATGCTGTAAACATAAAAAAGTTAAATCTTGAAAGTTAAGCTTCCATTTTTATTCATGAAAAAAATTAGAATTAGTATATATAAAAATTTATAGAAATCAGCAAACATTACCACATTAAAATGAATATAGTAGGTAAACCTGAGCTAAAAATGATGAGTAAATTTTCTACACTGAAAAAAAGATTTAATTGAATTTCCATTTAACAAAATTTCTATATTATTATTACTTACCCATCATACGTAGTATAGGGTAAGTCTTGTAATCGTTTTGTTTTTTTTGACGGATTTACACGTTTCAGACACTAGAGATTCCAAAAAACATATTTTTAGAAAAAAAATTTTGCCGTCCGTCTGTGTGTGTGTGTGTCTGTAAACGCTCTATCTCCCGAAAAAATTGAGATAGACACTTGAAATTTGGTATGTACTTAGTATGTAATAATGGGAAGAAGCCTATTTCATTTCAATAACTTCGATTAACCGGATCTATTTTTTTCGGACTCTCGAAATATTCGTTCTGATAAAAGGTATATAAAAATTTTCGAAATTGTTTATTTTAAGAAATGAATATAAAAGACAATAAAAAAACATAAATTTTGCATAAAGCATGAAGTCGATCGGATAATTAGTTGCTGAGATATTTGTAATCCTATTTTCCACACTCTTCGATTTTTCATGACCCTGTATTTCATCCAAATTTCACTTCAAAGATATATTTTAATTGGAAATTTGACGCTTAATCAGATGCAATAAACCGCTAGTTAATAGGATTATTATTTTTGGAGTTATAAGGAAAAACCTCTTTCAAGCAATTCAGTAATCGAGCCTATAAAGTTATGACGTCATCAAGCCACGATTTTATTTGAATTGCTATGCATTTTATAAGTAGTTTACACATTTTTGTTTTAATATTTTACATTATGCATATCCATGATGGGTAAGTATTACGGTGGCCCCCAACGACTAGTTTTATTATTATTATTATTATTTTGGATTTGGAAGGAGAAACCAAGAAGTTCATTTAAATAGAAGTTCAATTGTAACTTTAAAACTTTATATGAAGATTGTAATTTTTTACTTGCTTAAATGTCATTCATTCTTAAAAGTTGTAATAATTTTGAAGTGATAATTATACTACTAGAAAACAAATTACACTTCTTTTATTTTTTAATAGACACACACTCAGATATAACCTAAAAACATTATCAGAAGATAGTAATTTTTTACTTGTTTGAACCTCTTTTTCTTTTGAATTTGGTATATATATTTTTTTACATAAAATCTTTAATAATAATACTTTATATATCTTTTCTTCTGTCTAAATTTATTTATCTTTTCTTCAGGTTGTTTGCCATTGCATCTCAATTGTCTCCTGAACCCCATTGTTCTGGAATTGAAGTACTGGAGGCTGATACTTTCAAATTATATTGTTATCAGACTATCACTGGTATGTTTAAACATTGCAACTATTTAAAAATGACTTTTTTTATTATTATTTCAGTATAGAAATTTGATTTATTGTATATTTCCTAGGAACAAAATTCACTGTAGTAGCAGATCCAAAGCAAACTGGAATGGAGAATTTATTGAAGAGAATTTATGAATTATATGCTGATTATGCAATGAAAAATCCATTTTACTCTTTAGAGATGCCTATCCGGTAGGTCACTTTATGTTTTGCTAGTTTATAACATTTGGATTTCAATTCAATCATACCAATATGTAATCTTTTTTTTTTTTTTTTCTTCTTCTTTTGACAAAATGAAAGTTTTTGTCATTTTAAATATAATTAAGAAAAATTTTATTACTTTTATTTATTTACTATTATTTATTTGTATTAATGAGAAAGTTTAGTTAATGCTTTAAATAAATGTTTCTTTTATCAAACTATAAATAAAATTTAAACATAAGTACAGACTGAGTAGAATAAAATTGGTACTTGTGTTATAATTTTTAAATTAGATCAAATCTTTAATGATTATTTTTTGTATCAAAAGAATTTGAAGCACTTTTAAAGTATCATTTAAGACTAATCAAGATAATATTATTTTTGCCAATTCTGCTTTGTATGTTTTGTATGTAGGGTCCTTAGAATACTGTTTTTAATACCATTTGGTATATATGTGTACCACCAGTAGTTTAATGGTTAAGAAATTGGAGTTTTGATTCTTTTATAGGAAACCTATTTGTGTAAAGTTTTTCTTGGGAGTATTCAATTTGAATATAACTCTTTATTTACATAACAACAAATGCATATGCATGTTCATAATGTAAAAGGAATGTATTATCTATTTAATATCTCTTTTTAAATCATCTTTCATTAAAATTAAGCAAAATCATGTGTATTTTTAAAAAATTACAATTGGATAAAGTTGGAAATACATAAAAATGCCCATTAGACCATGTTAAAATTCAAATGATTCAATATTCACAGTTATAACCATATCTTTATCATGAAACCAAATGATTGGTGTGAACCATTCCAACTAAGTGTTTTCTGTGTTTATCTTGTTTGAGAAAGAACAATTACCTGCTATAAAAATTAACATAATTTTTTTTCTTAATTATTACACATTCAAAAATCTAAGATAGGATATTTTTTAAAAAATTAACACGAAACATATGTATACATGTATTCCGTCATATAATGTGCTTCTGTGCGTAACACACACAATTTGAAACTGTATTTTTTCAATTTTTGGTATATTCGCCATATTACACACACCCTTTTTTTTCTGCAAAGAAACCTTTGTGAGATATGTAGCATGAAAATACTGCTCAGTCTCAACAAAGCTGGCAACCTTTTCAAGGTTTATGCCTATTAACTCTGCCAGGAGAAATAACAATAACACTTAAATTCAAAAAAAAAAAAAAAAGTTACATCTTAGATAAAGAAATATGAACAAATAATAATACTAAGAAATACTATTTACAGATTATAATTTGCACAATGCTTGTGAGAGGGCAAACAAATAGCATTAAAAGTATAACTAGTACAAACATAAAGAAAATAAGCAAATACGAAAGGAAAGATGCTACTGTCAAGCCTATCTGCTTAAATCCCACAAAGTGTTTAGAATTGTACTCTCGTTCATTCAAATAATCGCGTCTTCTTCTTTTGTTCATTAATATAGAAATCTCATTTCTTATGCTTTTATTTTTATACTGGCATACATACCTGCCAACCTCCAGATTTTTTTTAATTAGAAAAACATACTTTGAACCAGAACATTTGTTTAATTAAATATGTCTTGCTTCTATGTGGAAGTCATTTGAAATCTACTTAATTTTATTCATTAAATTTCTAGTTTGAAGTATGTTATTTTGATTTAAAAAAAGCTGGAGATTGGCATGTATGGGCATATAATACTCACCTGTAAATTTTGATCATTTTTCTTGTTTCAAAAGTATGTGTTATATGCTGAAATATACAGTACCATATATATATATATATATATATATATATATATATATATATATACACACACACACATAATAAAGCAGAATCTTGTATTAATATTGTTGTTGGAACTAAAGAAAATGCAAATTGTGGCCAAAGTAAGAAACAGAAATTTGGGAAGTGTAAAGTAAGATTCTACTGTTTTTACTTTTATGTTAACTTTTGTAGCATTTTAAATTAAGTAGTAAATTTTTACTAAAGGATATTAAGAAAAATACATGAGTTGTAAAATAACCTATTTTTGAGGTAGTCTGTAAAAGTTGAAATATTCATATCTAATCTATGATAAATAAATAAGATTAGTTTAGTAATTTTAGATATTTAAGTTTTATAAGGGATGGAATTCTAATAGTACATAAATATATTTGCCAAAGCGCATAATGCGATTAAATTGACCACTTTCTTTACCTACATAATGCAGAAGCACAAGACATACTTGTTATATTATACCATAATAATTAATTTTTTATGCTAATTTACATCGGAACATTCTAAAAAAATAATTGTTGAAATAGACTTAATATTTCTAAAACTCTGAATAAAGAAAAGTAGAGCATTTTATTGATATAAAAGCTTTCTTTTGCTCTCATATTTCTTGATTTTTTTTTTTCCTCACATTGAGATTTATTATTATTTATTCACTCTCAAAAAAGTGTCATTTTTTTATTGACCTGTATGTGTTTTACATGTTTTGTGCACTAAAAATTTTGTCATTGGATTGTACACACTAATAATCTTACAAATAAACTGTAAGATATACAGTATAGAACCATTTATCCAGAATGGTCGGGGCCAGATGTATTCCGGATAACTGGTTGGACATTAAAACAACATCCATTTGATGAGATTTGTAAAATATATGTGGTTGTAACATTGTTACTGATTTTAAATTATTAGATTACTGTGATTAATGCTCAGATCCTATCAAGATCAAAGGTTAATCATAGTTTGAAAGAAGGCAATTTCTGGCAATACCTTGGAAACAGTACTGCATAAAAATCAAAATGTTCAATATCTGACTAAATAGGCTTTCATTTCAAATACTACATATTGGTCAAGTTGTACAATGCATGTGGTAATCTGTCAAGCAATGCACATGTCAAACTGGCACTGCATGGCACTTTTTTCTGGAAAGATTTTGAAATCAGTCAGTTGGAAATATCATTCTGGATAACTGGTTTTTCGGTTAACTGGATTCTGGATAAGTGGTTCCATACTGTATACATATATAGGAAATGAAAAATATGGTGGTAGTTTAATTTCCTGTTGACTATAAAAACCTGACCCCATAAAATTTATCTTTCACCAAACAGTGTGATTTATCGTCAATAAAGGATAAGTGCAACATCAAAACATACTCATAAAATGTTTATTCGGTATCATGTAACCTGGATTAATTTTCAACAAGCCAATTTTTTAAGTTTTAAGGTAGCTGTGGGGTTTTATTAAACAAAACCTGTCACTAAATACTTTGATTTAACTCAAATAATGATGGAAGATTGAAGGAACAGTTCGCTCTTTATTTTGTCAGAAAATGAGCAAATTCAAGTTAAAGATATAATGTAATTTTTTTTATCTAATCAATGTTAATTCTTTTCACCTGGTGTAAACAAATTTTAGTACAGTTACAAATGCAATTTTAAAGCCACCAAACCATGTTCTTTTTTTTAATAGATTAATGGAATGTGTGTATTGCATGTGTCTTGCAGTACTGCAATTGACAACAACGAACATGATGTCATACTTTTGCATTATTGGCATTAGATCACATTTTTTGGTGACAGATTTTGTTTACTGTAAATGGTCAATGAGAAAATAAACAAGTATCAAAATTACAAAATCTTAAATGTTAACTCTTAAATCTATTTTTTAGATGTGAACATTTTGATGTAAACTTGCAAGCGGCTTTAGAACAAGTAGAGAAAACTGGTGTCAGCAACATATAATTTTCCTGCAGAGAGTTAACGGCAATTTTGTAAATATTGTAAATTTTTATGGATTTATTCATTCATTTCATAATAAATTATATGTTCTTATGATATTTTATTGAGTTTTTAAAAAAAAATAGTTTAGATTTTGTTCAATGAATTTTTCAAAATACGTATATTATTACACAAATCTTAAAATTTATTTCCAACAAACTTTACAAAGAAAAAAGAAATAATAGCAAATAACAAAATAATTGCCAGGTAACATTTTGTTCTTACTCAGCATAAAAATGCAATATCAATTATTAACTTGCAGTATATATTTTTTTTTTCTGCATGGCTAATTTTAATAAGATTTTCACAGAACTACCCTTCCAGATTGACATAAGTCCTGTTAGTATTCATTCTGTACTCTAGTTGCTCTCTAAACTGTTGTCAGGTTTTAAATTGCAACAGTCAAATAATAAATTATGTTTATTTTATGTATGGCTACATATTTTTTCTTAATACTGAGGGATTGTATTTGAATAAAAAATTTGCAAATAAAGTTGATTTACCATCTGAATAAAACTAACAGTCAATTTTAAAAGTTATAATTTGTTTAAGCATAAGTTCCAAACATTAATTACCGAAATGTCAGTTGAGACTCACTGTGGAGACACGAAAAGTTTTTGGTTTATGTTATAACTATAACAAAAAGCATCAAATTAGCTTGAAATTGGGTAGATATGTTCATGAGGTATTCGGATTTAGTTGTATAATTTTTTATTTAATTTGGTTCTTTCGTTTGAAAAATATAGAAAATTTCCTTTCAAGTCAAAATGTTTTTCTGTGATAATTCAGATGATTTTAAAATTTCATCATTCACTGAAAAGAAAATTGTACATTTAAATATTTGATTTAGACATTAAATCATGGATTCCAAATTTTTGATATAGAGGTCTTAAATTAATCCTGTTCTGTCAATTTCAAATTGTGTCAATATATGTGAGATGTATAAATTATCTCTCTATTTTATTATGGAATTTTGGGCATCTGTTTGTATATTGTTGCTGTCAATATGTTATGTATATATGCTGCTGATTTACTAGTATAGTTAAACCAGTGATTCTCAAACAGTGTGTCATGAGAGTACCTCGTGTGTGCTGCTAAAATTTTCTCTAAAGTTCAATGGAAAATTTATGAATTAGCAAAAGTTTCATTACTTTAATATGCAACATTCCAAATTCTGTAGAAAAACTGCTGATTTGAAAAAGTTTACAATAGAAAATGAAGTAGAAATGTTCAAACTAGTGATAAAGTTAAAATGGATAACAATCTTAAAGAATATAAGTTACGAACTTTAGATTTATGATGACTGGTTACACACATTTTGAAGACTACATCCATCCACCAACGCTTAACATAACTTCTCTGTATTAAGAAGAGAAAATCCTTTATTTTAAGTATTGTGTCCATGCATGTTAGTAAATTAATATATTTCTAAATTATTAAAAGTTTAGTGTGCTGCGGAAGTTTAACCATCTATTCTGTGATATTAAAAAGTTGAGAAACACTGGTCTAAGCTTATAGTTCATTAGCTTATTTAAATTTCATAGCAATCTAAGCTTTTTTACTTCCCATTTAAATAAAAATTATTTGTTAATAACTTTTTGTTGGGTAGTTGCATTTTGTTTAAAAAAACAGGCATAATTTAAAATAAAGGTGAAAATAAGCACTCGCCAGTCGGCAATTAAACTTGAAAAACTGGCGATTAAAAATATGGAAAAAACCGGCCAAATGCATGATTTTCCGATTTCCTTTTTTCCCTAAAATTCGTGATTTTTATGCTCCCCATCCACGAAATTCATGATTTTCCCGTGCCCAATGGATGACATTCATGACTTTTACGCACCCGATCGACGAAATTCATGATTTTTACGTTCCCGATTGACGAAATTCATGATTTTTTTCCCAATCCCCGACATTCATGATTTTCTCTCGCCCAATCGATGATGTTCATGATTTTTACGTGCCTGTTCGACGAAATTCTTCATTTTTACACATCCGTTCGGCATAATTCCTAATTTTTACGTGCCCAATCGACAAAATTCATGAATTTTTACGCACCCGATCGAAAAAAAAAATTATGATTTTTCCACACCCGATCGATAACATATATGATTTTTATGTGCCCAATCTACGAAACTCATGATTTTCTCATGCCTAATCAACAATGTTCATGATTTTTATGCACCTGTTCGATGAAATTCATGCTTTTTAGTGCCCGTATGACAAAATTCATGATTTTTACACGCCCGATTGACTAAATTCATGTTTCTTACGTGCCCGATGGACTAAATTCATGTTTCTTACGTGCCCGATCGACGAAATTCATGATTCTTACGTGCCCAGTCAACAAAATTCATGATTTTTATACACCCAATTAACGATATTCATGATTTTTATCCACCTGATCGACGAAATTCGTGATTTTTATGCGTCCAATTGATGAAATTCATGATTTTTACGCTCCTGAACGACAAAATTTGTAAGTTTTTCCAAAACTAATTGGTGAAATATACACAATTCATGAATTTCTGGAGATGTTGGCCACTTTTGGCCTGCTGTCTAGAGGTTGTGCATGTGTATTGTATATCATGTTGTGGGTTATTATTTAGTGCATAAACATACCTATTTTATTATTGTCAGATCTTAATTCTAGACAAATATTTTTTTTAAAAAAGGTACTTATGTAGTTAGCTACACAAATACCTAAGTTTATTGTGACTTATGTAGTTAGCTACATAAGCATGTTGTATATAACTTTGCTGTTAACTTATTTTAAAACAGATTAGAAAATAGTATCTCAAGTTTATTTAAAACAATATAAATTAAAATATTTTTATTTAGTACATAAATTACTTGTTTAGTGTAAAGTCATTATATTTTTAAATTAAATATTCAGTGACATAAATCTACTTACTGGCTACTAAAGAAATTATTCTCACTTGCCAGTAACTGGCTACTAAAAGAATCAACCTACCGGCCAGTGGCTACTAAGCAAAATTCATTATTTTCACCTTTAATTTAAAATTAAATTTTAATAATAATATAAGTCCTGGATACACTTTTGAAAAATGCATTCATAACTTTGCATTATTATTATTATTATTCCCTGAGTGAAATATTTATCAATCTATTTTCAAATGTTAATTTTTAAAAAATGCAGTGTGTTTCAGGAATAGCAGTGGGGATAAAGTTGTGAATGCTGTTAAAACTGGTCTTATTCTCTTTAAAGACAATAAAAGTGGTATGTAAAACATCTTTAAGTGGAAAAAAAATAGCTCTGAGCTTAAGCTGGATTGCAAAAATCAGACATTGAATGTCTTATATTTTTGTCACATTCTAATATAATGTAATTAATTTGATTTTCAAAATTGTCTCACAGAGAGCAATTCTATTTGGCACTTGGTGCGAAGCATCTTGTTTGCCTTTGTACCAATTTCTGGTGCTACCTAAATTTAGGTGGGGGAAAATGGCTCAACACTTACAAAGCGCCTTTCAGGGCTGGTGCCAATGCCAGCCCTGAAAAACATCTCTGCTCACAGATATTCAAAGCTCTTGAATCTACTGGTTTCAAACACTATGGCACTTTACCATTAATGTGACAAGGAAGAATTTAAGATAAATTGATTTTTTCAAAATAACCTTAAAACTGAAAACAAATAGTAAAAAAGTTTCCAATGTACTTTATCAATTAAATTAATATTTGAAGTGTCTTATTAAAAAATATTTAAACAAATCCACATTGTTTTTCTTGTTATGGAATGATAGAAGTATAGTTGCAGGAAAAAATATCAGCACATCACACAATTATCCGTAAAATGACAAAAAAAAAAAAAAAAAAAAAAAAAAAATTTCAGAAAAATCAAAAATGTTTTTTATATGTAAACTAGATCAGGAATTAATTCAAAGTTTTTTTTTTTTTCAAAGACAAAAGTAATTTGTGTATTTCCATTTACAAGTAATCACCTGATTAGATAGGAGATTTATAGAACTATATTTATAGCACTATACTAGCTGGCTTCGCCTGCCAGCGGGCCCCTAATTTACATCAGTGCCTCAAAACTTTTGTATTCACCGGCTCGCATCCCCCTCGAGGCGAACGAACCTCCGACCCGGGTCCCCGCTGCCTTCGGCACCGGATAATCCCTTAATTTGCACAATGAATAGTAGAAATCTCTAACCGAACGAACCTCCAACCCTGGATCCCGCTGCCTTCGGCATCGTATACCGGTCGTGCTACGCACGCACCGGATAATCCCTTAAATTGCACATCGAATAGTATAAATCTCAAACTGAACGAACCTCCGGTTCGGGTCCCCGCTGCCTGCGGCACCGTATAGCAGTCGTGCTGCGCACGCGCTGCAGTATACGTTAGTTTCACCTTCCACCACCAGGTGACGCAAGCTGTTTATACGATCATAACTGAAATCGTCAAGGCTTTCGATGTCGAGTCAAATGAGCCATACCCCGTCGTAATCCGGGCCATAGAAACAGAGATAATAAAACGCCCCCTGGTGGTGAAAAACGAACTAAAACCGATAAGCTCTAGTATCCTCTATTGATATCGAGTCGAATAAGCCAAACCGCGTTCCGATTTGACTCGTAGAACTCGAGATATTGTGAAATCAAAATATAAAATCTGATATTATTATTCGAAAAGAGTGGTATAAACTCAGAAACTTTTAAAAATGTTATAGAGGGTCCTTATTACTTTAATTATGATGTTTGGAATCAGTTTGGTGGAAATCCGTAACATAGTTTCTTAGCTATAGAAACGGACCATACTTAAGAGAAAAAAATCTGAAGGGGGGGGGGGGGGGGGGAGCGATGACACTGCTTTTCCTCAAACGACTGATTTAGACTACCTGAGTTCTAGTTCAAAGACAGGGACCTGTAGAAAAACACTTAAAACTGAAAAAAAAAATTCGATAACGGGCGAAGCCCGCTTTTCTCTGTCATAATATCTATTTGCCACTCTAAAAGACAAAGATGACACTACTTTTCCTCAAACAACTGAATTAGACTATTAGACTACCGGAGTACTTGTTCAAAGACGACTTGAAAAACTTAGAACTGAAAAAAAAAAAAAAAAAAACTGAATGTACTATTCGAAAATACTAGTAATTTCTATACATAAACACAATCAAACGCTAGGGACGAATAAAAAAAAATGTTAAATTAAAATCATAATATCTGGCCCACACTCAGCTTGAACATCTTACCAGAGAATCGTCTGCTTCTAATTTATTATTTTTGTCTGGGCATAGTTGAAATATCAATAATTAAATAATGTCTCAGCTCGTAATAATTAATATCTAAGCTCGTAATGAAGATATCAGAATAATTTTTAGATTCTCTGAAAGCTGATATATTTTTACGTCGAAATGCGCGAGCACGGAAGATCTGCACCCCTCAGATTCTGAGATGGGGCGGCCCCTTGAATACCCGTAGTCTATAAAAATCACGTGATGTTTACTGGATTTCCTGCTAGCCTCGCCAAAAGGCCCCGAAAAAGACGGAAGCCGATTGGTCGTCGCTCTATTTGCTAGCCTCGCCTCGAGGTCTGAATCTAGTCAGGAATGAATTTATTTCTTTGTTGCAGAAAAAATGTTTAGTTTTGAGTAATTAAAACAGTTTTGTTCGTTAATAACTCCCTTAATTATGGGCCGATTTTTTCGAAACTGCAATTCCTGGAGGACCGGATTTTTCTGAATTTTTTTACACAAAAAGCGCTTTGCTACTCGCTACGCTCGCAGAGTTTATCCGGGTACAGATACACAGACGTTTACGAACATTAATAATAAGGAGACAATCGCAGATATGAAAAACAAAACAAAAGTGCTTTAAATTGTCTGATTTTAATCATTTAATAGAAGTATTTTTATGATTTAGTCATAAGAATGTCTCAGAAATAGTTTTTTTAATTGTTCATTTTTATGAATAAGTGTGCGAAATGTTGCTTAGTGGCTTTTCTTTTAAAAATTTTTTAAACTTTATTTATTTATTTTTAATTCATGCACAATAATAATTTTCTTTCTGTCTCCTGATTGTTAATGTTATTTTCTGGATTACAACAGAAACAGAATGTTTTAAAATTTGTATCATACTTCATTGAATGATGTCATGATTCATTAACTCTTACTACATCAAAAATTTACACTTTTCAATCAATAAATGTCAGTAAATTATCTAGATTTTGATGTGTTTTTTTTTTTTTTTTTTTTTTTTTTTTTTTTTTTTTTTGGTAAAGATCTATTTACAAAAAATTCTTGGTGATTCATCAAAACTTGTAATATTAGTTTGATTAGTCAAAAAAAAAAGTGGAGTTTTTTTTGTATATAATTTTAAATTCAATTTTTTTTTTTTATGTAAAACCTCTATAATAGACAATTCTGAGCAGCAGACTCTTTTTCAATCCCTAGCATCTGCATACAGTATAGGACCCATTACTCGGAATTACAAAATCTGGAAGGATCTAAAATCCAGAAGAAAAAAAAATTATTCAAAAATTTTCTGAATTTGTTAATATTTACTGAAGTTTTGCAGATATCTGATTTTTTGCAAACATTTTACAGATTAGAATTTTACCTAATTTTATAAGTCCATTGTTTCAGTGTGTTAACCACTAAAATAGTATGTCACTTTGGTGGTGTAGGTAGGAAATCACAGAGGGTCCCTCCCTCTCCAATAAATAAATAAAAGTAATAATAAAAAGTCGGTTTTCTGACAAATTTTAGTTTAAAGTTTCGTAAACGAAACACATATAATTTATAAAATTCAAGAACATCTTGTTAAAGAAAAGTAAAAGCGGTTAATGCAAACAAAACTGACTGATTTATTTTTAAAATAAGATGCATTAAAAATATCAATCAACATTTTTTATGTAAATTATGCAGCTGTAAAGAAAAAAAAAATAGAACTTTAAGATTAAATAACATTAGTTAATGAATAAATAAAAAAATCCCTATTACCATTGAATAATTCAGGAATTTGTTTAATTTTTTTTTCAAATACAAACAGTAAGTTTTTATTCATATCCTAAATGTGATTGTTTCAATTTTATTATTTTTATGTTTTTGATAAATTACCGTGAGAATTCTGGATTTCAGAAAGGGGGGGGGGGATTTTGAATTTCGGGAGGACCTAAAATCCAGAGAGCCTTCAGTCCTTAGGTTTCTGGAATAATGGGACATGTATGTTTGTAGTCGACAAATTCTGCACTCTGGAGGTGTCTGTTATTCAGAGGTTTTACTGTATATATAATGAAGTGGCAGCCAGTAAATTGATAAAAATAAATATTTCTTCTTTTTTTCTCCTCTTTTGTTATCTGTAGAAAACGTGACTGTGAAATATAACATATTTGTTAAATAATAATATTTGGGGTAAAGAAATTGAACCACAAGATGACTCTTCTAGAAAAATAAGAGAAATAAATATTCCAGACTTGTGTAACAAAACATTTTAATATAAGAGCAATGTTATAATTTACAGAAAAATTAATTTAGGAATAAAAGGAAGCTTTATGTTTAAAATGACAATTAACAATAAGATCAACAATGAGCAATAAAATTACCAATACAGTTTACATTTTTAATAACTTTGTCATGTTACTTTGAGAAAAGTATTTTCAAATACACTTCAGTACCACTTCTTCTTCACAAGAAGTAATTTTTATTAAAACAGTACTTCTGTAAAATATTAATGTTTATTTAGTGTTTCTTTCTTAAAAGTTCTTTTCCAAACTATTTTAGGTTGAGAATAATTAAAGACCAATAAATCTTCAAATCAAAAGTTTCTGTTATTTGTTGTTTTTACAAAATAAATGATAATTTAAAAAAATATATGCATTTTCTGAATTTTTATTCATTAAGCTCATTAACTGCTCTTTTAGAAAATAATATCGCCTTTCATACATAATATAGATCTGCATGAGCCAAAATTTTCAGAAACGACCCATCCCAACTCAATTTCTATGAAAAATGCTGATAATTCTTAACTAACATTATCCTAAAATAATTATTTTAAAAATAATATTGTCTACATATATTTATTTTAAAGCCATGAACTAACATTAATCATCACTTAGACATTTATGTTCAAATGAATAGTTCATTAATAAAAAGTAATAATAATGTAATTTAGAATGAAAGAAAAAGCTGGTAAAAAAAATTATAATCTTGAAACACTGTAAAGGATTTTTTTTTTTTTTTTTTTTTTTAAATATTTCTCTGTTATTTAAATTAAACCAAAATAAATTTCAAAGATTTCATTATATAACTGTATAATATCAAAATTATTATTATTAAATTGTCAGTCTGACACGGCCTGGAAAGAATGGAGTCCAGGCTCTTCCCACCCTAAATCTGCAGAAAGAAAAGTAAGTCTGTGCCCATGCAGACATCTAATCATAACAATGGTATTAATTTTTGATTAAACATATAAGTTTATTAAGATATGCTGACTAACACTCTTTAGAACACTGATTAGGTGTATTGCATTTTCAAATATTATTATTGGGTAATATAAGATTCTGATACATATTTCCATGTAAATTTTAAATAATTAAACATTAAGAATTGCTTAAATGAATTTTTAAAAAATGAAAACAAACTTTTTTCGAAATTTTTATTGCTGCTAATAGAACTTTAAAGTAATCATCAGAATATTTTAATAAAATGAAATTTCATAATGTTGATGAGATTTAAATTTGTACATATGAATAAATATATTTTTAATTAGTACCTATGAATATATAAGAATATTTGTAGTATTTTTATTACTGAAATTTAATTAGTAATACATTAAGAACATTAAACATTTTTTTTTCACACAATATTCGTAAGAGACAAAAATAGAGAATATTCATTATTGCTATAATATTTTGAGTTTTACAAAAATCTTTTTGAAAAGTTAACTATACTAAACTAAATGACTCTTTTTTTTCTATTGGAAGAAAAGAAATATTACTGAACAGGGCTTGACAAATGCGGTCGCCAGGTCGCCATTGGCGACCAACTTTTTTTATCTGGCGACTAACTTTTTTAATCTGACTTTTTCTGTTTCATTTATTTATTTATTTTTTACAAAAATTGAACTAAAAAATGAGCACAAACGACATTTTTTCTAAAGCGAAGTTAAAAAGGCATTTTCCATTTCATGCACATAAAACGCCATTCTTTTCCGCTCTAGTCGGCTAGTCATGTGATTAGAAAGTGAGGAGAGGGGGGGGGGGGGCGGGTCAATAACAAATAGTCTTATGTGGCTTCTAAAAATTGGATGCAATGATAAAAAATGCTTACTTTTTGTATGTTTCAAATCAGATTTTTGTGTTCAGAATTAAAACTTTTAATCTATTACATTCATTTTAAATGAATAATAACATATAAGTGATTATAAGTAATTCATTCGAAGTAAATCTATAAAACTTAATTAAAATTTCAAGAATAATTCATTTTAATAAAAATATGGATTATTATTTTTAATATTTTTCCCGGCTTAAAATGCTTGGCGCCTCGCGTCTATTTGCACCACACGCGTTGGACATTGCCGCCACTCTGTCTTGGCGACAAGTGTCTGGTTCAGAGTTGTTTCTCAATAGTATTTTATAATTACATTGTTTGGATTATTATCTGCAGTAAATGGAAATAAAAAATCATTGATTGCACTTCAAAAAGTTTTTTTTTTTTTAATTCTTATTGTAGATCGTTGGATCAAAATAAACCTCAGCCGGCTGCTGATTTCGATTTGATTCAGCGCGGGAAAATATATTTTTTTCTTTCCTTTTTAGCTACGAAAACAAACGTTTACGTAATAACTCGTAATATTACGCGTTAATAGCCCTCGAGTTTGCAAACATCACAGCGTTTAATTAAATTTCTTGTAAGATATCTCATTATAGATGCTGCAAAGTTACAAAATATTAAGAAATAAATTTGAAATTATATTCACACACACACACACACACACAAACAAACAAACAACAACAGAAAAAATTAACTTATTTTTAATTTGGCAAAACTATTGCAAATGTCATTAAATGCAAATTTTGAAATAATTAAATCAGAATTATTTGACTTTTTTTATTTTGATAGGCTAAATAGACAAAAAATCGTTTTCCGGCTTCACTATTTTATAGATGCCCTCTCATCCGATATAGATTTTGTCGAACATTTGAAGCATACGGCAATCAGCATTTCCCGAACATGTCGGTTAATTCAGAGTTTACAATATTTCCTTTATTATTATTTTTTTCACAAATATATAACTTTGATAAGTTTCCTTAGAAAACTTAGTTATTATGCACTATAATAAACTATGTAACTAATAATTCTAAACTATGTTTGTTATTATTTTTTCTGACTTAATTCCTAAGCAAACGTTTGTACTTTTTAAAAATCAATAACGGGTAGGGGGGGGGGGGGGGGGGGTCGTGTTAAATTTTTTTACTGGCGACTAGAATTTATACCTGGCTACCAGATTTTTTCAAATTTGTAAAGCCCTGTTACTGAATATGAAATTTTAAATATCTGCTTTTTCTACCCCTCTTAAAAAATAATTTTAGTAAAGAATTAATTAAATATTTAAAATTTATTAAATGCATTATTTATTTTGAAAGTTAGATACATTTATTGTTTGTTTTAAGAGTATTTGAACATTCGTACAAATTATAATTAAGCATTTTCATTGACAGATTTTTTGTCAATAAAAATGTTTCACAATTTTACCAGTTTATTCTTTCTGTGATAAAAGAACACTAAAGCATATTTTTTTTTTGTTTTCTTCAATTAGTATAAAAATATGAATTTTGCAAAATGAACTTTGCAAATTAACCCATTTCCTGCCGATGGTGAAAAAATGTCCCTTTTTTACTTTTTTTTTCTTATCAAAATGTATCTTTGTATCAACAACAATATTTTTCTTGACAACTAGAATGTTTGTTTTAACTAAATTAAATATTTTTGTTGTCAATTGCAATTTTTTATACAAAGAAAAAAAGTGAAATTATAGTTTTTGATTCTTTGTAAGAATTGCAACGTGATTGTGCATGTTAAGTGCTTTGAAATACTTCATAAATAATTTAATTTAATTTTTTTTTTTTTTTTTTTTTTTTTTTTTTTTTTTTTTTTAAGAAAGAATTTATGTAAGCTATACTTTTTTGTGTCTGTTTTATCTTTTTTTTTTTTTTTTTTTTTTTTGGTATAATTCCTTCTGCTGGTATGTTTTTTACATAGTTTTAGAATTGTTCTAGTAATAAAGCTAATTTTTTTTCTTTGCAGTTTTGTCAGTAGTATGACCCATTTATCATAAAATATTAGTATGAAGCAAAAATTTTAATAAAAAGCTATTGAGGCAGAAAATGAGTTAAAGAGATCATAACATAAGATTGTAAAAAATTATTTTATTTATTTTTTCCCTGTATCATTTTAAGTGTTTCTGCTGTTTTTCGAAACACTGAGTTAAAGAATTCCTAGCTTTTATCTCTATCACTGGCCTACAAAGTGAAGATTAAGATGCAAGAGAAATCACACAGTAATGTGTTATTGGGCACAAGTCATTCGAAACAAACATTAGCTTGAGTCCAGAATTTTTACTTCAAACCATAGGCGCTCACAAAACACTATACAAGGAGGGACAAGATTTTGGAACAAATGTTCCTTTAGTCTGTACTCCAAAACAAAGAATATAAAAATAAAATTTTAAAAATAAATTGTCAGAATTCCCAGTGCAAGGCATTTTTAAACATATTAACATAAAAAGCAATACAGCAAATTTAACAAATAAAATACATTACGAATTTTTAAAAAAGCTACTACTGGCTTTATTTTTTTCAATCGGGGAGGGACTGAACCCCCTCAAATCTCCATTTAAGATAATTTTAACACATCAACATAAAATGAAAATCATAACTTCCTGCAATCATAACTGAAGACCCATCCTTCTTGAAAATCTTTAGTTTATTTTCTCTTGGAGTTTAATGATTTTCAATCACTTGAGGAGATTTTTTTTTTTCAAAATCATGACAGAAAATTTAGTTAATTAAATTCAAAAATTCAGAGAGGGCAACAGGCCGTAGCTAGATGAAGGCCAGGACAGGCAGCAGCCGACCTGGAAAGAATTTCGCACTTCCTAGCATGAGACTTCAGCAAGACCTACCAAGATTTCAGCAAAGTGTAGCATGTTGTAGGATGATGATGCTGCAGGTCATTTCTTCAAATGAAATCTATGTTATCTCCTAAATTCATAGTTCTGCAATGAGAACTCAAACTTTTAACAACTTCCTACATTCCCATCAAATTTTCTTTTATTTATTTATTTATTTATTTTTACAAGCAAGACCATAACCAAACAGACATCCACCTCTCAGTCCAGCTTTTAAAATGGAAACAAAAATTGCAAAATTTTTATTTATAAAGTTTTCTCTCTACCAGACCTGTCAGAGATTATGGCATGGGACATTATTTACTCTCTTACTTTGTAGAAATTCACATTACCGACGACTCAAATAGATGGGTTGAAGTCTATAAGGTTCCTTTCTCTATACAACTGCCACCACACAAAATTTGTTGTAATGCTAACTTACTTAATGGCACTCATCCACTACTGGATATAACTGATTCTGTACTGCTATGATAGGCTCCCACTCAGTGATCAAGAGGGGCAGAAACAGGTCCGGTCATCAAGCTAGGCCCATAACATTATGACCCACAGGAGCAAACCAGATGTTCAAAGGACTAGCCAGAAGCCAGTACCTGAGAATTACTCTACTGCCAGTTTGGAACATGAAAAGCCTACAGAGGTGACCAATAGCTCCTTGCCGGCAGACAGAAAAATTTATTGTAAGCAGGAACTGTTGAAACCAAAGGCTTTTGAAGTCAGAATGAAACAGCTTACAATCAGGGTTCTCGTTGACTTTTGGCAAACCTTAGCAATTTGGCTAATAATCACAAATAAAAAAAAATTCACCAAATGAAAAAATTCATTGTGATATACTGGCAAATGGATCTTTAGTTCCTTTTATAAATGTATGCTAAAATAACCTAATTTTTTGCAATTGATTAATTATTGCTAACGGGAGATTCTGTGGACAAAACATTAAACATCTCTAGTTTGTCAGACTCAACAAATAGTTCATTTAAATTTTCTAATACACTATGTTCTTTTTTTACTATCAAGAACTATGTAATTTTTACAAACAAAATCTTGGATTCTTTCAGGCACATTCTCCATACACATTTTATAATTCTCCCCATAACCAGAAGAACGATCCTCTAAACATTCAATTGTAATGTCAATTGACATTTTGCCAAAAAAAAAAAAAATGTTCTGCATTAGGAAAGCCATGTATAATTTGTTGAGAATAAGTAAAACATCAGAAATGAAAGCAGTCACAGCAACAAATCAGAACTGCCTTCCATCAATGCAGAAACCAGCATTGACAAGTTCTTTCCAATGCATTCAACTGAATGATACAGTAATAACCATTTTGTTGTAGACAATTGCACAAATTAATTTTTCTCATTTAGATGGTGCGATTGAACATGACAAATGACATCAATTTTTCAGACACTGACACATAAATACAAAAAGAATAAAAATTGAGCACTTGCAATTTGGCGAGTCTAATCATTCGTTTATTCGCCAAATAAAGCATTTTGGCACAATGGCGAGTGGCAGCGAGAACCCTGCCTACAATGTTGTGTACTTAACATTAATTTCTTGTACATGACAGTATGTTGCCTATTCATGAGAACTGGACAGTTTCCATGAAACCAACAACTATGATGTGCTACAACAATGAGTTTTGTTTATTGTTAACGTCATTTGGTTACTTTGGGGGGGGAGTTCAACTAATGCCAGAAACATTCTTTGACACCTTTCATTATGCCGTTATAAATGCTAAAAAAAATTTAAATATGTATCACAAAAAAAATACAATATTTCGAAGGGAATACAATAATGGGACAATGTAGATGTAATTTGTCGTTTGTGTGATTGTGCCAGTTGCTAAGGCTGGTCCATATGTTGTGCACATCCAGAGACCCTGCCAGAATTTTTTTCGTCTCCTTCAATCGTTTCGAGGAATAGATTTTGTGACTCCTGAAAATCCACATGAGAAATCAATGCATTCTCCTTTACATTTTCAACAGTTGTGGATTTTAGATATTAGCCATTTTTTGGTATTATTGTAAACACAGGTTAAGATCTTTACATATTCACCTCCTTGTGTAGATAATTAACCATAACAAATACCAACCAATACATAATTTTTTGGTGACAGTGTACAAAAAATATTCTCTTTTTAAAGTTGTACTGGGTGTGTTACGGGCATCCAGAATGTATACAGGTTACATTTGAGATAAAATAATCCATTCTTACGCAAATTGTTATCTGTGCTAAAATTGAACTTCTAGTGAATTTGAATAATATGGATATTTGCTCAGTTATTAATAACAAAAAAAAATATGCATTATCTTTCAACTTATTTATCTTTGATATACTTTTGATTGTGAATTATTAAAAAAAAACCTTAAAAAATGTAATTGTGGCTTTAAAACGATCTTATTTTATAACTCACAAAAATCAAAAATATACACTAAAAGTATAGTACATAATTTTCAAGGGATTATAAGATACTAGGGAACAAAAAGAAAAAATAACTTGATCTATCCTGGAAAAAGAGTTACCCTCCTTTGGGAGCATGGTCTAGCTATGGGCCTGGGGGCAAATGCCCATCGTTGCAAGTGCCAATACTTCAAATTGTAAAATTGAGACTCGCATATACTATATTGTACAGTTATGTATATACATGGTTTACAGTACCTTTATTGTTTAGAAGAAATTATGAGTCAAAATTTTTCCACTGACAATTTTAATATCTAATAAGAACAAGACACAAACTCATTGTGTTTAACTTTTGTGCAAAACTCTTTTAAATACTATTTTTTGTGTGTGGTATGCCAAGCAGTTTTCCCCTCAAAATTTACTTTAAAAATGCAGGTATACAGGAACATGAGTATTTTTTTACTGATCTACCATTGGTCGCTGCATAAAATCATTAGGCGACAATTTTGTAGTTAAATTTATAAAGCCATTAAGCAATATATTGTGAATACCGTGCAAATTTAGCACAAATTTTTAATAAAATAAAATCTATTTGAAATGATTTTCTCCTTATTTCTTTTTTATTTCCAGATTTTCCCTCCAACATGCAATATTAAAAATCAGGGTACACATGTTATAGAAGCACATGGCATACACAAAAAAAATATAGTAAACTTTTCATAATAGCAGGAATTCAGTTGTGTTTTCCCATGTGTTGTCATAAGCCTAATTTTTCAAGTATCAAATAAATCTGCATGAAAACCAATGGAGATTAGACGACAAGAGGTTAATTGCCAACATTAAAAAAATGAATTAAAAGCTTACTTTATTTCTTTATGTTTGCAAACAAAATAATCTCTAATAAATTTTTCCATTGTAAAATAAGTAAAAAACAAATAAAATATCTAAAATTAAAAATTACATGCAAAACAAAGAAATTTATTAAAATGCATTATTTATACAGTTTTATATAGTATCACAATAACAGGTGGATGAAAAATGCATCTAACTATGATCTATTTAATTAATAACAAGCTTAACACAGAAAATTGCATACAGCCATAATTTTACAATCTACTTGGACAATAAAGGTATACAATTAAATAGATCCTCACACAAGCACTGATCAGAAAATAACAATAATAAACACTGCTACAAGTTTTTACATCTTCACCATATATTTACAAGTTTAATAAAAAGTTAAATGCTGCTTTAGAATAAAATATAAAAATAAAATGATGGAAACAAATAAAACATGGTATACATATATATATTTATATATGTAAATAGAAATTTTCAACAAGAAATAAATAACATTTAAAATAAAATATAAACATTATAAAGTGTAAAATGCTCTAAAAACATTAAGATCATCTAACTATCCAGATTCTGTATGATATTTTGAAGATGACAAAATTATATCCATTTAACAGAAACATTCTCAAGACTGTCAGATTTTCTCAAATCATCAGAACTTCCAATTTCACTTTTGGGTAATGATGATAAAATGCTATATGGTAAACCACTATTCGGATGAGACAAAGATGGGAAATACTGAAAATAACACAGCCAAGCAATGCTAATTCCAAGAGCAGATCCAACAAGAACATCTAAAATGAAATAGAAAAAAAATATTGTAAAAAATAAAATCTGAATGTTAAACAAATAATTTTATTTGAAAAAACATTACAAACTGAAAAATTGGGTTTTTTCAGACAACATATTCAAATTATACTAATCTACGTGATTTTTGGAAATGATAAGTTGATGAGTGTTTTATAAAGAATTTTTAGTGCTAAAACAGAAAATGTAATAAAAAATAATCTATTATGACATTTTTTTTTAGTTATAATAACTCTAAAGATATAAATTAGGAAATTAATATTTAAAAAAATATATGTATTGTAACCTACAAATATTTTAACAGAAATTGATTTCTGGTGCTTATCTTATATACAAATCCAAAATAATAATCTCATTCACCTGGTAGCTTTTGAGTTATGATTCAAAAATTACCCACATTACAATTTGTTTTGCACTATTACAAAATAATTAAATTTTAGAGTTTCAAATTTTACAGTTGGATAATTCCTAAACTACTCTACTGAATGACTTCCCATTTGATATCCAAATACGTCAAAATTGGATGTTCATATTGAAAATTTCAAAATTTGTTGTAATTTTTGATATGGAGACAATATGTTTCTTAATTTTTATTATTTTACATAATTATTTTAATATTTTACTTATTGTAATGATTCCTTATAATTTCCAATGCTTTATACTACAGTCAAATTACTGTAAAAAAATTAAACAAAACAGTGACCAGAAATCTGCAAAATTCTAAAATCTGCACAACTGCTGGTCCCAAGCTGTGCAGATTTGAGGGAGTCTACTGTACATACAACTCTGCAAAATCTATCGATTGGTCTGTAAAACTGCAATATGAAATTTATAAGAAATAGCAGGGCTAGTCCACACTACTACTGAAGTAGCTACATAATATACCACGAAAAAGGATGACTCACAAGATTCTAATTAACAACATACAGTCACGCCTGTAGAGAGGGGAGGGGGATAGAGCCAGTATAAATTACCAGGGCACAGCTTCGATCCTGGTTTTTAAATATAATACCAAAAAAAGTTGACTTGTAATTTTTTACATAAAATTTTAAAATTAAAATAACTAACAAAAAATAAAATTAAAACATCATAATTTACAGAAACATTTTTATGGGCTGGCTAGGGGCTCCTGTGTATGTATCAAATATTTGACAGTTGAGCATTTTACATTCACAAAACAGTCTAGCTTTCATTAAAAATCAGAATTTACACAGCAAAGACTCAGGCAATTGGCAACGGTGAAATCTAAGTAACCAATTCTCAAGTGATTCATATTCTAATCTGCATTCACTGCATTATCAAGCTTTTTAGTTTTTAATTATTGCTACAATTTTTATTAGCCAAATGACTCAGTGGTTAGAAGCTCCTTTTTCATTCAATTTTACCATAAATTAACTAAGGAGTCTATGAGAAAAAAAAAAAGAGAAAACTTGCTATTGTAGGTAAATAAAATATAATACTTTCTGATATATTTGACTTTAAGCACTTTAAAATGTTATTAGTTAGGGAATTTTAAAATACTGTCATAAATAGTCTTAAATGATATATAAGCATTATAATCATAAATCTTTCTCTGAATACAAGATAACACTCATGTAACTTAAGGGGACCAGAAAGGTCTGAAATAACAAAAATTACTGAAGTTTGATCGTGGATTAAATACCCTGTAATTAATTTAGACTATAGGAAGACTAGAGGACTTAGTAGACTATAGGAAGATTTTAGTCTATATTAATTTAGAGCATCTGGAAGAAAATCAGACTTATTAACCACATTGCCCAGTAGAATATTTTCATTTTCGCTAAGTCTGGTGGATATTGTTTTTCTAAACCAATTTCAAGAAAATCTACAAAATATTTGCTATTGAAAATACTTTGCTACTTCTACTTTATTTAATTTTTTAATATTAAAAGAAAATGCTTGAACATTTTTTTAATGTAATAAACACTATTTTTAATGCTTTAATTTTCCCTGCCCCGGCCCCCCTCAGATTTTTTGGATAACTGCAATAAAAATGTATGTATCATACAAGGTAGGTAGGAATTAACTCCTATATAAAATTGTTTATAACTTTTAAAATCAATACAATTTCATAAGCACTTTGTTTGTTACAATGGTAGATTTGTTATACATTGCTAAAATTACACAAACACCACCATTATCCACCTGTTTTTGTAAACAATTGAGGATGTCTGTGACAAACTTTTATAGATACTCCAGCAGCACAATTTCAAGAACTTGGTAAATATGCTCCTAATCTTCTGCAACTTCTTCCTCTGGAAGTGGGTAAAAGAGGAAGTTTATCACACAAAATTTAAAACTCTTGATGAATTAAATGAATCTTTGTGAATTAAATTAATTTATATTCATTTATGTATACATATACAGTGTGGATTGACAAGTTTATCACACAAAATTTAAAACTCTTGATGAACTAGAAGAGCAAATTCCCTAAGATCTTGCAAGCAGTTCACTGAAGTAGCTACAGGTTCATTGCAAACATCCCCAACCGTTTATGGAAACTAATAAATAATGGTGCTGTTTATATGTAATTTCAGCAATGCATAACAATTCTACTATTGTAAGGAACAAAATGCTTTTGGTTTGATGAAAATTGATTAAGCATTTTAAAAAGTTGTGAACAATTTTCTATACAATAGTAAGTTCATGATATATAAAAGAATTTAAGAACTAGTTTAAAATAGAACTTACAGAACAATTTTGCATTTAAATTTATGAAACCAAAGAGCAATTAATACAGTAGAAGACTGCTAATCCACATAGCTTGGTTCCCAGCATTTTGCAGATTAGATCATGCCTATTTAGTTTTTGCTTACTACATTTTTTTTTATTCATACTTTGAACAAATTAAGATTGTTATTATTTAAAAATAAATATTTTCACACTTAAACATACAAATAAAGTAAGAATCATTTTAAAAAATAATTTATTGATTTTTATATTTTTTAAATATATTATCAATAGTAGCTTACATTAAGAAAATTGATTTAGATTTCGGTATTGTATCTTGCAGTCTATAATTGCCTATTGAACCACGAAATTTTGATTTTAGAAATTTAAACATCCTTAGCCAAATATTGTAAATACACAAGTAAAGATTAAAAAGAATTTATTGATTTTTATATTTATTAACATTGATTTAAAGAATTAATTGCTTGATTTTTGAATAAATGTTTTGATTTTAAATTCAATAAGTTATACTTATTTGTTATGATGAAAGATTAAATATTATATTATCTAAGTAACCATCATTCATTAGCAAATGTTATTTCAAAAGAAAAAAAACAAAGGAAATAATTTGTTTTTAAATAAATAAAATATTTTTATACATACTATCATTTTAAATTATAAAAATGAAGTTTAAAATGAAATAAGATAAAAGCTGGGGAGAAATTAAAATGTAGTTGCTATCGAGAAATTATTTTTTTGTGAATTAAATTAGTTTATATTCATATATGTATACTTATACAGTGTGGATTGACAAGTTTATCACACAAAATTTACAACTCTTGATGAACTAGGAGAACAATTCATTAAGGTCTTGCAAGCAGTTCACTGAAGTATCTACAGGTCTATTGCAAACATCCCTAACCGTTTATGGAAACTAATAAATAATGCTGATGTTTATATGTAATTTCAGAAATGCATAACAATTCTACTATTGTACGGAACAAAATGCTTTTTGTTTTGTGAAAATTGATTAAGCATTTAAAAAATTTATGAACAATTTTCAATACAATAGCAAGTTCATTTCTATCCACTCTGTACTAGTGTTTATGACAGAGTTGTGTGAACCTTGACATGTCTGTTCATGATATATAAAAGAATTTAAGAATTAGTTAATAGAACTTTAGACATTTCTATTGTGAGTATCTGTAGTTTATAAAATTAAACTCTCTTAAATTCACAAGTGACAATGTATTCACAGGAGATGGCAAATATACAGAAGAAAATAATCTTTTTGCTCCATATAATAAGAGATAACAACTGTAGTTTTGAGAGCAATTAATTATCAGCTCTCATCATCAAGTGTAGTAGAGAAGGTAGTTATCCTAGAAAGAATAAAATCAATTCAGTCGAAACTACAGATGTATTTCTTAATAATTATAGCATGGAGAAAAGGGAAGATTTACTTCTGTATCTCTTAAATTAAATCAAAATTCATAAAATTCCAGCATGAGACCTGACAGATGACAAGACAATTTAAAAGACACAAATAGATGTTAAAAGATGTTTAAAAACTGTCCTAGTACTTTCGACCGGCTACCGCTGCCATAATCAGGGAGCGAAAATCCTTACTCGCTCCCCGATGATGGCAGCGGTAGCCAACCAAAAATACTAAAACAGTTTTTAAACATCTATGTGTGTTTCTTAAATTGCCTTGTCATGTCACCTGTTAAGTAAACAGTGGGATCTGTCAGGTCTCATATTAGAATTTTATGAATAAAGTAAGGTGAAATTTGCATTTCACCCTATGTGTTTTGATAAATAAAAATTCTGAACTGTATTTGAATTTAAAAAATATTTTATATCAAAATAACAGGGTCAGTAGTGATTTAAAAAAATTATGCTAATTAATAACTTTGAATGACAATTGGAATTTTTAAAAAATCATCAAGAATTTAATGGTTAAATAATCTCTAAAAGCATTCTTAAAGCTAAATTCATTTATAATAATTCACCATTTAACTTATAATAAAACTCCAAATTCTGTTTACCTTGCCAATGATGGTGATAATCGCAAGTTCTACTTAAGCTTACAACTAATGCTCCAAACAAAGGGGACAATCCAAGTAGCAAACGCCATGATTTTCCTCTTCCACGCTGGTTGAAAACTTGTAACTTCCCACAAATGTATAAAGTGCAAAACATCATACTAGCAAAAGCAACTGAAATCAGATAGTTTGATTTATTACAATTAATTTCACGTAGGACTAAACATATTTAGTTGAAATCTACATACAAAGCCAAAACTATCAATGCATACAAAATTAGCACATTTAAAAACTAGTTTAGGTAAGAATATTTTGTAAAAAAAAAAAAAAAAGGCATTAAATAGTTATAAAAATTTAGTAGGAAATTTTCACGAAAAATAAATGTTAAATCTGTACACTTTGACTAATTAAATTTTCATTCACTAATAAAAATACACAGACATTAACTCTGCAGATACCCAGGTATGCTTAAACAAGAAAAGAAGTATATATGTATATATATATTGTCTCGTTTGAAAGGAGCTTTTAATTTCATTACACTAACTTAAAATTTTATTTAAGAAAGGTACTTTTAATTAGCAAAAAATAATATATTTACATAAAAAATATTTAACAGTTTAACTATAAATTAATTCTATTTCAAAATATACTTTTATTGCTTTATGCACATAGATATTACTGAAAATAACATACTGAAGCAAAAATGATAATGAAAAATGCATATTCCCCCCCCCTCCTCTTTAAACACAGTCAAATAAAGAATTTTTTTTTTTTTTTTTTTTTTTTTTTTTGTAATCCAATTAGTATCATATTGAACAATAAATCTGAAAATAAAGTAATATACTTCTTACAATGTTACAGGTTGCTATACAATGTTGCCATATTTTAAGAAATCAGTCTATTTTTTCCCAAAGAGCATAATGTAATGGAACTATTTTGAGTGTCCCTGTAAATGAACTATAAATATTGCATACTTCATTTTCAATAGGGAACATGTCATTGTAAATCTCAATAACATATATTAATTATATAGAAATCGAACTACATTTACGAGAGAGAGCATGAACAGACAGATGGACAAACCAAAGTCATAAATACTTTTCAACTATGATAGAAAGTGTTTAAAAGGTAAAACTTACAAGAAGAATGTCCACTTGGAAAGCTTTTCAGTCCTTCAATAATTTCTTCTTTCTTTCCTGTGCATGGAAATTGTGAATCACCTTTACCATCAGGGAAACAGCGATAAAAGAAATCAGGTCTTGGTCTGAATACAAGGCAAAATAAATATATTTTATTAAAGAATGTATATGACACATCATGTAAAAAAACAGTTGTAAAAATCAATCATCAAATGTATTACTCAAGTTCTGCTAATCAATGGTATGTAAAAAAAAAAACAAGTGGGTAAGTGTGATCGAAGATCGTTCAAAGGGTTTCGTTTAATATTCCTTTCAAAACACTTCATCCTTTCTTTTATAAATCCAAATAAATTTCATTTAGCAACAAAAAAAAAGTCATGTTTTTTATAAAAGTAAAAATTTACCGGTCTATTTTTTACTTACCCATCATACGTAGTATAGGGTAAGTCTTGTAATCGTTTTGAAAATCGAAAAATTTTTTTGACGGATTTACACGTTTCAGACACTGGAGATTCCAAAAAACATATTTTTAGAAAAAAAAAAAATTGCCGTCCGTCTGTGTGTCTGTAAACGCTCTATCTCCCGAACAAATTGAGATAGAGACTTGCAATTTGATATGTACTTAGTATGTAATAATGGGAAGAAGCCTATTTCATTTCAATAACCACGATTAACCAGAACATTTTTTTTCGGACTCTCGAAATATTCGTTCTGATGAAAGGTATATAAAAATTTTCGAAATTGTTTATTTTAAGTAGTAAATATAAAAAACAATAAAAAAACATAAATTTTGCATAAAACATGAAGTCGATTGGATAATGAGTTGCTGAGATATTTGTAATCCTATTTTCCACACTCTTCGATTTTTCATGACCCTGTATTTCATCATCCAAATTTCACTTCAAAGATATATTTTAATTGGAAATTTGACATTTAATCAGATGCAATAAACCGCTAGTTAATAGGAGTATTATTTTTGGAGTTATAAGGAAAAACCTCTTTCAAGCAATTCAGTAATCGAGCCTTTTTATGACGTCATCAAGCCACGATTTTATTTGAATTGCAATACATTTTATAAGTAGTTTACACATTTTTATTTTCATATTTTACATTATACATATACATGATGGGTAAGTATTACGGTGGCCCCCAACGACTAGTTCATTTTTTCGAATATCTAAACCAGCCCGCTATTATATTCTGTCATAATAATATCTGTCATGCAGACTAAATGCGATATTTAAAAAAATAATTTCAAAATTAAACATGTTGTACACCTTCAAAATGTTAAAATATGCGAATATTTCCATAATCGGATTTTTATCATGATTCAATATATTTCTCAAACTCATATATTTACTATTCTCTGTTATTCATATTGATACTTGCTTTGTATTATTCTCAAACATTTGAAAAATTCGTTAAACTCCCAATATGACGTCAGATTTTCTTTTTAATTCTCTAATGACGTGATATTAATCTGCTTTGTGTACACATACACATACTCATACTCCTTGTATTATTGAGAAATCTTTGAAAATTTACGTTTTATTACCACTATGACGTCAATCATTTTTATTTCATATTAATCTTTTTTTCAATTGGTGAAACTTTTTATTTCATTTTCATTTTTCACGTGGAAATCGTTCAATAGAAAATTAATTATTGTAGAAAGAATTTCATTGTGGATTTTTAATTTTTGGCAACTGCTATAAAGAAAAATGTTTAAATTTAATAGGAAAAGGCTGTTAGAATTTTGGTTTTTTATCTCTATTTATTAAAATAATATGATTTTTTCAAATTTTAATATTTTGAGCTTCATAGCAAGTATTCATTTATATATGCACAAAGTTTCAACTCTGTAAGTTACTTAGTTTCTGAGAATGGCTCTGTGACGGACAGACAACGGAGCGGGAGTAATAGGGTTTCGTGAGATGAATGAAATCCTAAAAAGACAAATCCATGTGCAACTTCATTCAAGGGTATAGGGATGTATAGTTAAATGTCACAGTTCTATAGGCCCTGAGCTAAAGTGTACACTATTAGGCCCTGATTTCACATATATAGTACATGCATGTAGAGAGCATGCATACACACATGCATGTAGAGAGGGAAGTAATTATAATCTATACTAGGGTGTAACATTATCAGGCATTGCACCTGATTTCACTAATATGTATGAGTTTATGATTTCATAATATTTATCACTTTACTTGCTACTGAACTTTTCAAATTCATAACAATTCAATGCTTGTAATTTAATACATTAGATCACTAATTTTTCTTAACACATGCATTATATATTCTCTTTTCTTAAACATGCCACAAAGATTATTCGGCAAGATATAAACAATGATTTTGATTGAAGTAAAAAAGCACTATCAATTTCCATCAAATAGAAATATAAAATACTTTGTTACCATACAAATTTAAACATTACTATGATAATTTTAACCAAAAAAATTAACCCAGTCCTTACTTCATTCCTGCAATGTGCAACAAGAAATCATATTCTGTATATTATGATTGTCTATGTTCATTTCTCACTATATGTAGTTTTTTTTTTATTCACCTGATGAAAGAATGTGTTATTTTCTTTCAATCCAAAATCATCATAGTGACTTTTAAATTTGCATAGTGTCAATTACACAAAATATTTTATGCTTCCATGATTTTGATTAATCATCCTTCATTTCTAAATCAACTGTGCTTATCAGAAAACCTTTTAATTATTCAAAATCTAATAAAATGTTACTAAAACTAAATTTTAATCATAAAAATATTCACGGATTCAGAGATTAAAAATGCAGCAATCGATATTTAATTAATAAATAGCAATTAGAAGAGAGTTATAGTAGTAGTAGTGTAATTGTGTATCCCCATTTTCAGAAAGAAACGAAATTACTTCAGGCAGTAAATTTCTAAATTTCTATTTTTTTCAAATTAAATAAAATGCATGGGATATTACTGCAGTAAGATTATTTAATATTATAATATTAAAGGCAGCCTTAAATTGTCAATCCGAACTGTCAAATGAAAAAAACAAACCAGAAATACACACACAAAAAAAAGAAAGAAAATCTGAAATCAAAATATTTTTAAAAGAGAGGTAATATTTTTTCTTTATAAGCATCAAAAATAGATAAATATATATTATTTTTTAAACAATGCAGAAATTAAACATCTAAATAGTTTAATCGAATTTACTAACCTGCCAACAATAAGTTTTACAGAATTAGTTATTACACCATTCAAACCAAATGTCAAAGTTAATGCTGTAAAGAAATAAAATTTATTTAATAAGCTGCATGCACACATATTAAATGTACTTACAAATTAAAGTACTCAAATATTATTCAATAATCATATGCTAAAACACTATTAATAAAAACATAAATCTAAAACCAGAATTGTAATAAAGGAAAAAATAACAATATACATATAGTATTTAGAAAATAGCGTTACCTAAAAATGCTTGCAGGCCATCAACTCTATTTCGGTTGAGCAAATTGGCGATGAATGTGACAAAAAATGGAATGATGCAAATGAACAGCTGGAAAATAGTTCATTAATTATTATTAGCATTGATTTCATAATCTCAGGCAACTGTAATGCAAATTTAAATAGCATAGGAACAACATGTAGAATGCTAGAAAAAGAAATGATTATCCCTAACTAATTCTGCTGCAAATGATTGTGTAAAGAAAGATATTGGTACCAATCAACTGAGAATGTCTACTGTTAAATTCTATACATAACTTATTATGTAATTAATTTTCAATGAATAACTGCACAAAATTTTTAAATAAAGGTGTCTTAAAATTAATTTTACTGAATAAGAAGACTTAAAATACTGCATTTCTTTGTGTATGCCATGTAGTTTCTTTCCCCCAAAATATACTTTAAAAATTAAGGTGTGAGTGATACATGAGTATTTGGAATTGTATTGACTTTTGTATATATGATCACTGGTCACTACATAAAATTATTGGTTAACAATTTTGCATTTAAACTTACGAAACCAAAGAGCAATTAATATGCAGTAGAAGACTGCTAATCCACATAGGTTGGTTCCCAGCATTTTGCAGATTAGATCATGTCTATTTAGCTTTTGCTTACTACATTTTATTTTATTCATACTTTGAATAAATTAAGATTGTTATCATTTAAAAATAAATATTTTCACACTTAAACTTACAAATAAAATAAGAATTATTATTTTTTTAATAATTTATTGATTTTTATTTTTTTCAAATATATTATCAATAGCAGATTATATTAAAAAAATTGATTTGGATTTCTGTATTGTATCTTGCAGTTTATTAATCCACAAAATTTTGTTTTTAGAAATTTAAACATCCTTAGCCAAATATTGTAAATACACAAATCAAGATTAAAAAGAATTTATTGATTTTTATATTTATTAACATTGATTTACAGAATTAATTGCTTGATTTTTGAATAAATGTTTTGATTTTCAATTCAATAAATTATATTTATTTCCAGATGAAAGATTAAATATATTATCTAAGTAACCATCATTCATTTGCAAATGCTATTTAAATATATATATATATATATATATAGGAAATAATTTGTTTTTAAATAAATAAAATATTTTTATATATACTATCATTTTAAATTATAAAAATGAAGTTTAAAATGAAATAAGATAAAAGCTGGGGAGAAATTAAAATGTAGTTGCTATCGAGAAATTATTTTTTGTGAATTAAATTAGTTTATATTCATATACGTACACATATACAGTGTGGATTGACAGGTTTATCACACAAATTTAAAACTCTTGATGAACTAGAAGAACAAATTCACTAAGGTCTTGCAAGTAATTCACTGAAGTATCTACAGGTCTATTGCAAACATCCCCAACCATTTATGGAAACTAATAAATATTCAATTTGAGGAATAAGGGATGTATGTGTTCATGGATTAATGTTTGACTTAAAGAGGAGAATTACATTATTTATAAAGCAATTGTGAGTGTTTTTCATTTCCTGTTTATATTCTCTAATGAGCTTTACATCTTCCATGAGTTGGTCAAACGTTAGCCTTTTTTTAATTTGCAAGACTTACACCAGCCTACTCATCCACTCCACTTCTATTTAATTTGGAAGCAAACATTTTTTCAAAAGAGATAGAATCTTTATGAGAGTAAGATCATTAAAATTTTTAATTGAATCAAGGGCTCCAGTTGCCTGTACCCTGCTTGACCTGAAGTCAATTTCAAGTCAAATAAGATTTATTCTAAAACTAGGAAATTTCATAAGTGGCCAGTGATCAGTAGTAGCAATTTCGGTACTTCCCTGTTACAGGGATCTTGACAAGACAGAGAAAATGGCTTTGGCAAAAGAAAGAAATTTTATCACACATATTTTCTAGATTTCCCTGTTTTATTTTTTATACATACATACATCAGTGTTCAGATTCGGACAATCAAATGTAAACACTCCAGACTTTTTTTTTTTTTTTATAAAAATAATTGAATATTTCAAAAGGGTATTACAGAAAATAAAAGTGATAATTTGATTTAAATTCACTCTATAATCTAACAGATAAAATTTATAGTGGGAAGAATGTAGCTTATTTTAACTGTAAAATGTTAATGAACGATTTTTAATTTCTTTCATTTGAAAATGAAATACCACTTAATTATCATACATACTAAAATATAGATATATGTGTAGGAATGGGTATTTAATATAACTAAAATTTGATTTATCATTATACTAGTACTTGTGTGGCACAGCATGTTAGTACAAATTAACACTATCAAACATTGCATAGATTGGATTTCAACTATAAATGTTAACCAAGTTGTTCAAAGTAAATTTAAGATATAACAGTCAATATAGTTAGCAAATTCTAGAGAAAATAAAAACTTTTTGGTTGTAATGATTAAGTAAATAATAATACAATAAAATCTGCTGAAACAGAATCACAAAGAACCATAAAAAAAAAATGTTTTAAGTAGGTTTTTGGTCTTAGTGGGTACATTGTCTATATTGTAATTGTTTGCATCTTTTCTGCCAGGACCAAGGAATTTCCTATTTAAGGCATCAGGATTCCATTTTTATAGATTTTACTGTACAATAACTAATGTAATAACCACAAAAACTTAAAAAGTAACTGAAATGTATTTTACCATTTTTAATGATTAAATTTGGTACTTTCATATTAACCACATGCCAGCTGTTAATTGGCAAAGATTTCATGTCATTTATGTATCCCTTATAATGCACAGATTCATGTATGAATGTATACATTCATTATATGTATGCATTCATATAAGTATTATTTTCTTTATATGTTTCATGTCATGCTGAGAACAGTTGTTAAACATATTCTCTCCAAAATAAAAAGTATTTGTTGATAGTAAAGCGTGCAAAAGTTCATCAATATCATAGCATTCAGGTAAGTACCTTAAATTTCAATCTTAAAGATGAGCAGCGCATTGGCAGACACCACTACATGTGCCGCCAGTTTGAAACAAGACAGCAGATCAAGCTGGCAATGAACTCTGTTGAGAATTTGGTAAGCTTATACATGTGCTTAGTCACATCCAAATCAATTTATAAATGCGAGTGCTATTGAATGATAAAAATACGATATATATTATACATATAAATCAACATTTGAATGGAGGAAAGGTCTGGGGGTCATGATCAGTGAAAATGTACAGAATTTTTCTGGAATTACTTCCCTCTGGACGACTGCAATAGGTACCTTTCTTTTTGCAATGTATATAAGCTACCTAATAATACCATAAACTAAACACATTTTATTTCCACATTAAAGCATTGTTTCTAATTTACATGCATGCAAACATAAAAGCTGTGGCATAAAATAATTTGGTATGGGCAAGATTTGTGCCCGGCTAAACGAAAAGTATCCAATTTGCTATTTAAAAAGCAATGGTTGACAGGGTGAGATTAAAGTTTCTTATGAAAACATGTTACAGTGGGTTTATATAACTGAATTTACATATGAATGATAAAACTGTTAAGGAATATCTCTTCCATTTAGAAATTCCATGGGATCTTTCTATGAATTCAACATAAAATTACCCCCTGTTGAAAGGATTTTTGAAGATCCCATTAAGCATGAATAAATGTCCCAATCAACTTAATTGGTGCAAAATATGATCAACAACATGACTCACATGGAATCTGCCTTCCTACTATAGGTGCGTATTCACAGTCGCCAGTCACCACCTGGGGAATAAATTTTTTGCTTTGGCCACTAACTTTCGAGGTCTAAGTGGCCATGTGTTTTACAGGGATGTCCCTTTTCTGCCAAACAGCAGATTTCTGCTTTTTTCTTTTTTTTTTTTTAAATAAATCCAGATTTTCTTTCATAATCCTGAGATATTTGCCACTTTTTTTTCTATTGTCCATAGTTAAAGAAAATTAAACATGGATGCCACATTTCTGATGGATCTGCAAATTTCCTGTTTTCTTAAAAAAAAAAAATCTGCTATGTCCGCAGAATCATGAAAAAAATCGCATTATGTGCCGCGAATGAACTCAGCAGCGTCAGCATACTGCAATTAGCTTGCGACACAGAAAAAAACATGCTGAGAAGAGGGTAATTTAACATCCCACTAATTATTAAATTTGTAGCTCTGGGATAATTCAGATATGTTCTTACAGATAGACACTAGATATCAACATTCGTTTCTTCCATGAATTAGCAAAATTCTCAAATTATTATTATTTATTTTTTTAGCTGATTTCTGCAAAATCAGTTCGTTAATCAATCATGAAAAAAAATCAAGAATTTTCTCAACCGGCTGCGAATTTCAGAAAAACGGTCATGGAAAAATCACACAAATTTCGTTGATTGACACAAAAAAAAACCCACGAATTTTATCAATCACTCACGAAATAGAAAAACAAATTTCGCCAATGTGTCATGAAATAAAACCGAAAATTTCCTCAATTGATCTAAAAAAAAAAAAAAAAACATGAATTTTGTTAACCGGTTGATTAAAAATAAAATGTAAATTTCCTCAATCAGTCACGATAAAAAATCTGAAATTTCGTCAATTGGTCTCGGTAGAAAACCATGACTTTCATAAAACGATCACTAAATAAAACCAAGAATTTAATCAGTTGCTCATAGATTAAAATCACGAATCTGATTAAGAGCTTACACTAATCACGCGAAGAAACGTTCAAGCTAATGTTAAATCTATGGGAAGGTTCTTGCGCGATTTCTTGCTCGTATTTTAATATTTTTAAATGATTTTTTTTGCATAGGATAGCTGAGATCGATCTCCAATGTTGTTAGCTTTTACTTTTTCAAATTTGGTTACAGTTTTTTTATAAGTGAACATTTTCAATTTTGGAACTGGTTCTGAAAGTGAAAGTACCCTTACATAAAAAAACTGGAACCAAAATAGAAAAACTAACAACGTTAGAGATCGACCTCAGCTATCCTACGCAAAAAAATCATTTAAAAATATTAAAATATGCTAACGAGATATCGCACAAGAACCTTGCTTAACATTAGCTTGCACATTTTTTCACATGACTGATGTAGGCTCTTAAGCAGCTGTTAAAAAATAACGAATTTCATTAATCGGTCACGAAAAAATAACGAATTTCATCTATTAGTCACAGAAAAAAGTGTGAATTTCGTCAATCAGTTGCAAAAGAAAAATCACAAATTTCGTCAAGTAGTCACGATAATAACATGTGAAAATTGGTGATTGGTTACAAAAGTTGCAATTTATTGTCTCCATAGGGATTTAAAAAATAAAAAATCCTTAAAAGAATTCCCTTGCCAAAAAAAGTTGAAACGAGGCTTAAAGTGTTCGATCTTTCTCCATCATCCCACATCCAAAATCATCCCTGAATGTCAGAAATTGTTAAATTTATTTTATTAAAATCTAAATCTTAAAAGAAAATACAATAGACTCTCTTAAATCCGCATAGCTTAAAACCAGAGGTTGTACGGATTTCTTCGCACTGTTTTGTTTACATTTATAAACAGTAATTTGAATTTAATAATGCACTTGAAATTATAATGAATACTTATAATAAAGTAAAATAATAAAAATTAAGAAAATTTAATTTATTTTTTAAATATTAAAACTAAAGGTCAAGTAAATAATTAATAATGCATAACTAAATATGCATAATGATGAGATAATTTTTCTTGAATCATTCGGTGAAACTCTCCTTATAAATATACACTAATAATTCACATCAAAATCATAAATTAACAAAGTTTTATTTCATGTTTAGCCATACATAACTAAAAAGCTTGATTAGTACATAAATGTATTTGGTACAAAGAAAGTGATCGCCACTAATATCAGCGCTATCTTGAAATTTTTCAGAAATAAATTTATGTTTCCTCCACGAGAAAACACTAGTTCAATCATATTAACCAGAATTCCATATAAAAATGTGTACAGAATGATATAAAAATAATAAAAAATATTTAATTTTTCACCTACATCTTAGCTGTAAGTTTCATTGTTTACATTTGAAACAATGTGCAGATTTTAGAGTTGCAGATTTGAGGGAGTCTACTGTAAATCTTCTCCATATATATTTTTTGTTCAAAAACATTTTTTGGGCAAAATCCTAAAACAAGCAAGACACCCAATTTGGCAAACTTTTTTACATGCGGCAACCGAAAAATCAGCAACCTCCAAATTCTACACCATCAGAACACATGCTTTCAGCAGCCAAGGAGATACTTACATACTTCTTACGCCAAGCCCAGTGGCAGAACTATCTTCAAGTGTCTGCAACGCTAATAATGTTTTCAAAAATAGTCTGCAATACGCAATATATCATATAAATCTATTCTTGCTGCTGTCGTAGTTGTAGTGCTAATTAATTAAGGCATCAGCATTTATCTGCCTTTCTGAGTAAACAAAAATTCTGAAATTAACAGCTAATATTCTGAAAGGTTACAGCAGAGGGGGGGGAGGGGAGAAAATCCCCTCTTGGCAATAATTTTTCTTGTTGCAGGTCGGATTAACTCTTGATTCGAGTCGATTTCAGGCTGAGTGTAGATCCTTGCAAATTGGGTTCGGGTTAACCCGATTTTTCAAAAGTTAGTTCAGTATATTGTTTCAGATTAAAAACTATGCCTACATTAATAAGCATAGAACTTTGTGTGTCTGCTGTTTTCTAAAGGAATGCTGCCTTTTTTCCGGGACTATTTCACAAAATTCACATTTTTTTCGTGAGCCTTTGATGAAATTAGTGCTTCTTTTTTTCCCCCGCGATCCTTTGGCGAAATTCACGTTTTCTTTTTTTGCGGCCCTTCGATGAAATTTGCACTTTTTTCGTGATCCTTTGACGAAATTAGCATTTTTTCTGGAGCCATTTGACGAAATTTACGTGTTCTTTGTGGCCCTTTGATTAAATTCGCATTTTTTCCACGATCCTTCAACGAAACTCATGGGTTTGTTTTAGTCTTTTGACGAAAATAAAGTTTTTTCAAGGCCTTTTGACGAAATTTGCATTTTTATCGCAATCTGACGACAAAATTAGCCTCCCAGATCCTTTGATGAATTTCACGATTTTTTCTTTGGCCTTCGGACAAAATTCGCGATTTTTCCGTGATCCTTCGACGAAATTTGCGGTTTTTTCAAGTTACTTCGACAAAATTTGCCGTTTTTTCACGATCCAATGACAAAATTTGCAGTTTCTTCGACGAAATTAAGTTTTTTTTACGATCTTTCGACGAAGTTGGCGTTTTCTCCGTAGCCCTTCGACAAAATTCACATTTTTCCGCGATCCTTCAAAGAAACTCATGTTCTTTTGACGAAATTCATGTTTTTTTCACAGCCTTTTGACTAAATATGTGTTTTTTTCGCAATCTGTCAACAAAATTAGCCATTTTTCATGAACTTTAAATGAATTTTGCATTTTTCCATGATTTGTCGACGAAATTCGCCGCTTTATTCGCGATCCTTCGACGAAGTTTGCTGTTTTTTCGCGTAATTTATGTGCTATAGCGCATCTGCAGCATCGCTGTATGTTTTTAATCTGCAGGTGCCCTAAAAAGTCTGCGACGCCCATCGCAGCATCGCGTACATTCTGCCACAGGGACGCCAAGCTTTTTCACAAAGTAAACATTGATTTTATTTCATTTTGGAACTACTTACAAAGTTTTAGCAAGCTTTTCTTCATGATTTTTTGATTTTGACAAATTTTTAGCAATATTTTCCTGCGTATTTTTCTATTTTTACAAACTTTTAGCAATTTTTTCCTCTGGATTTTTACAAATTTTTAGCTACATTTTTATTTTTGCTTAAACTTTGTAAATTGTCACAAAACAGAATAAAATCAATGTTTACTTCGTGAAAGAAATCCTCATAGGAACTGTGTAAGTAGTGAGTTCTCTGCCACAATGCACACAGCTTATGATTGGGGAGAATCTCGAGATTTCTGATTGTTCGAATGCACAAAACTCATTCAAGCAGCGGTTAGTAACATATATATGTACGCTTCGCGTACATTAACCAAAACGAAAAAATCCCTGGATGCATGAAACTCGCTGTGCAGCAATCTCTAGAATGCATGAAATTTATTCAAGCAGCAGTTAGTAACTTATATATATATATATATGTACGATTCGTGTACATTAACCGAAAAAAACCCCGCTTTGGATGCATGAAATTCGCTGTGCAGCAATCTCTAGTATGCATGAAATTCATTCAAGCAGCGGTCAGTAATTTATGTACGTGCATACAAAAGTGGGTTTTAAGCAATCTCTAGAATGCATAAAATACATCTTATCAAATAAAATCAACAAAAATTCACTTACCTTTATTTCTCATCTTTTTTTTTTTTTTTTATTTCACAGGAATTATCCTTCTATAACATACAACAAAACGTCAAACCATTAAACTTCAGAAAACACATTCCACAGACGTAATTCAACACATCTGACTATACGACACACAATAAAAACCAAACAATCCAATCTAATTTCCAGAACAAACTACAATAAACCAACCAATCCAATCTAATTCCTTCAAAAACCAACTGAATTTCCAGAACCACGGCCAGAATGCATGAAATTTATTCAAGCAGCAGTTAGTAACTTATATATATATATGTACGATTCGTGTACATTAACCGAAAAAAACCCCGCTTTGGATGCATGAAATTCGCTGTGCAGCAATCTCTAGTATGCATGAAATTCATTCAAGCAGCGGTCAGTAATTTATGTACGTGCATACAAAAGTGGGTTTTAAGCAATCTCTAGAATGCATAAAATACATCTTATCAAATAAAATCAACAAAAATTCACTTACCTTTATTTCTCATCTTTTTTTTTTTTTTTTATTTCACAGGAATTATCCTTCTATAACATACAACAAAACGTCAAACCATTAAACTTCAGAAAACACATTCCACAGACGTAATTCAACACATCTGACTATACGACACACAATAAAAACCAAACAATCCAATCTAATTTCCAGAACAAACTACAATAAACCAACCAATCCAATCTAATTCCTTCAAAAACCAACTGAATTTCCAGAACCACGGCCAGAATGCATGAAATTTATTCAAGCAGCAGTTAGTAACTTATATATATATATGTACGATTCGTGTACATTAACCGAAAAAAACCCCGCTTTGGATGCATGAAATTCGCTGTGCAGCAATCTCTAGTATGCATGAAATTCATTCAAGCAGCGGTCAGTAATTTATGTACGTGCATACAAAAGTGGGTTTTAAGCAATCTCTAGAATGCATAAAATACATCTTATCAAATAAAATCAACAAAAATTCACTTACCTTTATTTCTCATCTTTCGTTTTTTTTTTTTTTTTTTTTTTTTTATTTCACAGGAATTATCCTTCTATAACATACAACAAAACATCAAACCATTAAACTTCAGAAAACACATTCCACAGACGTAATTCAACACATCTGACTATACGACACACAATAAAAACCAAACAATCCAATCTAATCTCCAGAACAAACTACAATAAACCAACCAATCCAATCTAATTCCCTCAAAAACCAACTGAATTTCCAGAACCACGGCCAGACTGCATCCTAAGCGAGAGCGCATGCAGTCTGGCCGTGCCAGAACAAAGCACAGTAGGTATAGAAGAAATGTAAGAAACAAATCGGTAGCAAGAAAAACTCATTTATCGTTCGCCAAATTCGACGACGCCAAGTGTCTCGTTTGTTCTAGGATTTAACTGCATTTATTTTTTCAGCTATGAAAAATACTTTTGGGAAGTGGAGTTTATAGAGCAAAAATAAAAATGTTAGAGAATCGTTTATTCATGCCTTACATTACAAACATTTATTCCTACAAACAGTATACAATTATAGTGGTTAGATTCTATAAAATCCAGTTTCCTAATTTAATGAAGAAAAAAAAAGTTATTAATTTAAGTTTTGTGTAAATTTTCATTTACTGTTTGTTACTTTTAAGCTTTAATAGCAGACAATATTACTGATAAATGATGACATTTTAATAGATTGAATTTTTTGCATAAGTTATTTTTCAGAAGAACAATCTGGTTTAACTATGTGCAAAACCAATATCTATACTCTTTTAAACATATTCGGGAAGAAAGATTCAGACCAAAAGACATAATAAATTTTATTATTTTTTAATAACATTTCAGAATGATCTGAGGATTAATACAGCAAACTATTGCTTTAAATATATTTGAGTAGCAATGTCCTTCATAACAGTTTGAGTCTGACAATTTTACATAGTCTGTGATAAGATTCTTTTCAAAGATAATATTTCTTATAGAAAAACAAATGTTAGAAGTGTGTTTTGATTTTTATAGTGCAAAGTTAATATCTCACATTCATAATTTATATTACATGTACTTTTGTACAAAAAAATAAAAAATATATATTACTTTCCTAATATTTCCCATTACCATGATTGCTTAGCATAGCTTATGCATAATCTTTTTTTAAACTGTATCTTGCCCAACTTTATTTTCTAAATGTACATAGTTTAATATTTATTTTATACTTAATTTTCAAATTTAAAGAATTTTATGATTAAATTAAGTACACACAATTGATATAATTAGTCTGTTGTGTTCTACATGTGTATATTGAATAAATTATTTTTCACTTTAATTCCTTAGCTTTTTTTTTTAGTTTGTTTCTCATATAAACGCTACAGTTTTTATGTGTTTGTTTCACGAGGTGGCCACTGGGTTTTTTTCAGTTTAGGAGTCACTGGCTCCTAAAGATTTTGGGAATCTGCACCTATACTTCCTACTGACTGTTAGTTAAAGCGTTCAAAAAGATGTTATTTTAACACCTCAGCTTTCAAAAGATAATGCGGACACCAATTAATAACTTAAAGCATACAGAAAGAAGTCAATTAACCTCTTAAGCTTTCAAAATACTAATAATTTATTCAGCGGTAAAAATTTCTACCTCATTCCATGAAAATATTTAAAACAGTAGTAAACAAATTCTAATTCATGTTACGTATTACAAAAAATGCATCACAAGAATAAAAGATGAGAGGATTAAAAAGGAAATAAATAAAACATGGACAATAGGTTTAACACTGACCATGAGGCATCCTCTAGTACATTATTTGTACGAAAAAAGTATTCAATCAATACTTCTAGAAACTAAGAAAATTTGTATTTTAAAATAACTACAAGCAAAGAACTTTAATGGTGTACATGCATAAAGTCATAACAAATGATAAACACACCCATAAAATGCGAGTAGGAACATAGCTTGGAGTTCTAGGGTTTTTATACAACCAATATTCTTCTGGCTGAATTTTCCTATGGAATGGTTCCGCATAATCTAAAAACCTAGAAGGATATAAAAGCTTCCTTACATTTTAATGAATTTTTATGCAAGTTAAAGCATACAATTAAGCAATACGAATTTTAACAAATTATAAATAAGACCATATAATATTTCTGAACTAATAAAGATACTTACAAGAAAATTGCCATTAAAATTAATCGTATTAGGAATTCCACTAGAAAATGATTTCTGTTCTCGTGCATGTTATTTCTTATTTGTTTTTATCCTGGAAGAGACAAGCGATTAAAAATAAAAACGATGAATAAGTAAATTTGAGATACCAAAATTGAAGTACATACAAAATCCTAAAGTTGAAATAAAACGATTTAGTTTGAGAAAATTTTTTTATTTTAAAAATTAGAAGTTAAAAATACTCTAGAAAAAATATATTTAAAGTAATTCAAATAAACTCAAATAAATACAGATACACACAAGCAAAACAAAAACTATCATCCACATCATATATCATACAAACAAATTCAATACTACACAAAAACAATAAAATATGTTTATAAACTCTAATAGAATATAGAAAAGAGCATTACACAAAATCAAGAGTTTTACACGTCTTTGTAATTTAAGATTGATTTCCCACGCTTATTATAAACAACCCGCATTATCAGCCGGATCATCAAGCCACCGAGCAGAGCAGACAGCTGGTAAACAGTTGTGTTTACAGTTAATTTTTAACAGAATGAAATGAGTAAGATTTCACTTGATTTCTGGTGAACAAAAATATTGGAACTTAAAAAGACCTATAGAGGGCTCTAATCGTAGCTGTCGGTACAGGAAAATTGTCGCTCTGTTCACGATAGCGATTTTGGAAATTGTGTTCGATTCAGCACCTTGGCGAAAAAGTTTGGTGAAAAACCTTGGCGAGAGTCCTGCGCGTAGGGTTGCACAAGATTTTCAGATCAGCAGCAGCAGCAGCATCTGGACTGGACGACTACATGTGCTTACCGCATGGTGATTGTGATTTTTGCTTGAATCCGTTAGCTTTATTTTTTCGTAATAACTGAGTTCACAGTATCATTATTGGAGAGTCTAAACTATAATTTTACAGTTGACGAAAAATCCACAACTAAACAATTTGCTGTTATTAGAACGTCCTTTCAAAATTCTGATGAAGTGTGCTCTTTTGTGCAAGAAATACAGAAAGCTACAAATACGAACTTTCGAATAAAACTTGCAAAGCCGAACATGTAAAGGTAATTTTTTAATATTGTTATTGCATATATAAATTATGTCGTTTTGTTGCAGACTTGTTGTTTTTCTGAAATTTAATATAAAATGAATGATCAGACTGATTGGAAAGGTTCTTATTTAATTTTGGAATAAGCATTCACATGTAATGTAAAAAATATATTTATTTTTATCAAATGCAGTTCGTTATTATTATCTATTGCGTGCAGAATTAGCATGTTTTTAATGCAGTGATATTTTACTCTGTTTTAACCATGCTTTTTTCTGTGATATCAAAACACTGAATAGTGCTTTATTTCTACATATACATTTCATGCAACATTTAAAATGGAAATATCAATTACTTATTCCAATGTTCTTGTCTTTAAGTCATCTGGTAAAACAACTGCTATAGAATAGTTTCAACAAATACTATGGTACTGTAAAAATAAATTCTTACATCCAATATAAAATATTGAATCTTATTAATAAATTAATTTAAAACCTGTGATTTTCAAATCGATATTCTTGCTCATTCAACTTAAATTTCTAATTATGTATGTAATGTAATAATGTATTAATTTCTTTCATTATATTATATTATTAATCAATTATTTATTAAATTATGCATAAAATTTAAAGTAAATTAAAAATTATTAAATTCATTATATTATTAATACATTTCATTAATGTGTGTACTATATGTGTACTCTTGTATGACAACATGAAAATAAGAAATATTGTTTTCCTGATATTCCCCACTACCATGATTGCTTATCTTAATCTGATATATATATTTTAAACTTCTATCTTCTTTGTCATATAATTGACTGATCATAGCAATCTCTGTACATGATTTGCATTGTTATTCATCAGCTTTAATGTGTTAATTTTTTCAATGAATCAATCCTAATATATCTAAAATATTGCAGAGATTTTAGATTGTATTTAGTTTCTTAGCCATCTCGCCCTCCCCCCCCCCCCCCCTACAAAAAAAAAAAAAAAAAAAAAAAAAAAAAAAAACAGGATAACTATACACAAATATAAAATTTAACTTTTGTTAAGGTGAACAAACATGTTTTTAAGTAAACAGTTTTTACATTTAGTTGTTATTACTAATTATTAAACCATTCCTTATTCTTTTAAAAATTTTATTAGTTGTTTATTTTTTGAAATTTCTTTTAATAATTAATCAGTAGTACATTACATGAATTATTGTAGCCCCCCACCCCTTCCCTTTCTCAACAAGGATTGGTTTAAGTTGGAAAACTTCATATATATATTTTTTTTTTTCAGAAAAAGTTTGAAAACTTTCAAAATTCATGAATGGTGCAAGAGGGATTGTCTGGTGAATCTACTGGTCCCAGGATATGTTGCTCTCAGGAGATCACTCATGCGTAGTTTTACTGTAGTAATTGGCTATCATTTGTGATCTTCTGCAAGAAATTTTAATTTGGGCCTTGGACGTATGCTATTTTTGCTTCCAAATTTGTCAAGCAGGAACTGTGGTAAATATAATGTCAATCAATGAAGTATATTGACTGTAAGTATGTAGTTTTTCAACGTATATTTAGTTTGTTGCATAATAAGAGGGATTTTAAAATACTACATTCTACATTGTTGTTTGGTACTTTCTTATTTCTCTTCTTTATTAATTAAATTGTTAATTTACTGTCTCCCTAAATCCATGAGAAAATAAGTTTTGATTTAACAAAAATGCAATTTTTGAAAAATGAAATTTAAACATTGTCAGGTGTGCGTTGCTATTGACCATCCCAAAACTACAGCAGTGAATGTTTCAAGATAATAAATGCAAATGTGTTGTATGTTTTCCGATATAAGTTAAAAAAAAAAATTATTGAATATTAAGGGAAGGAGGAAACAGTGTTGAATTCAAGGGGTGGCCCTTGAAAAAATGTCCCCCCTCTTCCCTAGAAGTTTTGAGATTTTATGCTTTTAATGGTCAAAAAGTACAATTTCCCCTCCAGAGCTTTATAATGTCCCTCCCGGAGCCACAGAAATCCCTTCCGGAGAAAAATGTCTGAATTCAACACTGGGGATAAATTTTCTGATTTTTTATTTATTTACTGCATTATGTGTCATATTAGCCATAGTATTCCAGAAAATATTACATAAACGATTAAAAAAACATTAAAAACATACTAGAATAACAATTATAGTTGTCTTTTTTAAAGAAGATATTTAACATTGGATTTCCTTTAAACATGTCATTTTAATGGAACCTTGAAAGTAGCATTTTCGCATTTTATCTGTAAAAAATAAAGATAATACTGTAGTAGCTTCCTATTAAATTGCTCATTCAGATATAGCCCTATTTTTTTTTATCCCCCCCCCCCCCCCCAACTTGGGGAAAAAAATAAAGGTTTGCGCAGTAACACCACCACTTTATAATTTTATTTGATTACAAGAAATGTGTTAATTTTTTTTAAAAAGTTTATGCATATACAAATACTTTTTTTTTCACGTACATTTCGATATAATTCTACTTTTTTGTTTCTTTAATGAATGGCAAATGTGATAAAAAATATAATGCTATGAAATTTATAATCAGTTTGAAGTTAAAAGTTGCTTTAACACACCCTCCCCCCAATTCCCACTTAATGAATAATTCCATGCACTTTTTTAAATATTTAGTGAGTTTTTTTTCTGAAAACAACCCTATCATGCCAATTTTCTTTCCATCGATAAGTTTCTTTAACAGGGGTTGATCCAGGCAAAATTTGGGGCCTATTTAGGGCCCCTTTACAAAAATCAATTTAATAAAATGGGAACCTTCACAAAAATCAATTTGACAAAATGGGCCCCTTCACAAAATTCTTTTTACTAAAATAGGCCCTTTCACAAAATTCCATTTCATAAAAACTTGTTATTTATTATTTATTTATTGTTTTGTGATGTTTTAAAATGTGTAATTTGTAAACAAACAAGTTCACCAGAGAAGAAAACTTCACCAAAAGGATTTTAAAGTTTTTTTTTTTATAAATGCTTGGTTCGAATTTGATTAACTGGATTTCAACTTCCATTATAAAATGTTATTTTTCACAAAAATATAATAAATTTCACAAAAATAACCTTTACTTTTCACAAAATGGACCCCAAGAAAAAAAACCTGCATCGACCCCTGTTTAATTAATGAGTGGCTGTAACACATACTGCACTATAAATAAAATATAATATAGTAATATTTTTTTCTTTTTATTGGAACTGGAGTTAAAACTACTTGTATTTCTGATATCTTCAAATCCACAGATATTCTTAGCAGTTTGAATGAGACATTTCTTTTTATCTCGCTGATTAATTTATGTATTTTAATAATAGACTGAAATTTGTTTTTCTTTCTTTTCTTTAAGCATGCCAGTGCTTGGCTTTGATGTTATTATTTTTCATTTTTTAATTATAATAACTGAAAATTATTAATAACTTGTTTCTCCCATTAGATTAATACATAACTGTTTTTGCAGGCTAATAGAATACAGTTTTCTGCTGAGTATCGTGTCATCATCATTAGCATGCCAAACTGTTATTTATGTATTTTATTTCTGATATGTAGTATATCATTATATTCAGTAATAAATTTGTTATGTGATAATATTTATAATATAGAACAATATTTTGTTGTTTTATTTCTGTAACTTGAATTTTCAAATAAAGGAAGTTTATTAAAAATTTTCTGTTATCATTTGACTATAATTTTATTATAAATGATCATTTCATATATCTACTTGTGTTTAAATAACATAATGTATATTAAGATATTAAGAAAATACTCAAAGCATTTTTTAATTTAAAAAAAAGGGTTAAAAAGAAAGTTTATTTAAATTTTACTATTAAAATTTTTATTTTAATACTAGCAAATCCACTTGGCATTGCCCGGTCCTGTCAACAAATAATACGGAATGCAAAATCGCTGTATGAAACCCTTCTTCTGGTAATGCCTTGTCTTTCAGAAATTAAATAGAGAGATTTTCACGAAGTGGAAGTAAATTTAATACCACCTCCTCAAATGTCTGGATCATTTGATTCAAAACTGGTCAGTTTTTAGTCAAAAATTAAAAAAGGTCTGATTTTCACAAAATTTACATTTTCGGAATCAGAAGAAAACTGAGTTTCGATTCAAATAATCCAATACTTTTCTTAATACTCGAAAATGAGTGAAAATGAAATTTTTTCGTTTTCTGAGATTATCAAGTTGGTAACTTTCTTTTGCAGTTTCAATAAAAATACTTTGTACAGGATGAAAACAGAGTTTTTAAATCCACATCGTTCATAATGTTTTTGTTTATATTTTGAAAGTCCATTTTCAGGTTCAGACATGTTTATATTATGGATGTAAACAAAATTTTTTCTAGAAATATTGCAATTTTCTTTATAAAATATTTTATTTCCTCTTCAAGTTTAGTTTCCATTCTGTCAGCACTAGAATTATTACTGTCACGACACCAGAGAAAAGGGAAAAAAACTGTCTTCCTGTGACGACAATCGTTTATAACTCAAGATATAATTCATTTATTAGTAAATGCATCCGAATTTGGAAATATTCTTTTGAAATACTAAGAAATCAAATAGCGTTTCAGGTTTTCTGATAAATAAAAATTACCTCTCCGATAATGGTAATAAAAATTGCATATTGTGTCAATTTCCCAGGCACTACAGTCATATAAATGTTGTCATTGTTTTGTAATTCAAGGAATATCAAATTTGTAGGAAAATAAAAAATGTAGGGCCATTCTTTGACAAAATCCCTGCTGGCTCTACCTGCAAACAAGTTAGGTTTCGAAGTGGGCGGTTTCAACTGCTGCATCATGGCAAAAAGCTCATTTCTTCCACAATTCCCAACAGACAGGCATCCCACGGCCTGCACCTTCGAAATCTACCTGTGCCTGATTTCGAAAATTAAGATAACCTTAAAAAAACCTGCATCGACATCTGTATTCACAGAAAATGAAAAACGTTATTCGATACTTTGGCACTTAACTAGTATTTTCTTTTAATTTCATGCATGTACAGCCAAAAATGAGTTCGTAAATGTATCAAAGTTTTGTCCCCTCCCTTTTTTTTTAGCACATTTTAATAATTTTTACTCTGTTCATTAAACCATTATAATGATTCATTCAGTTTAAAGATTTCCTGTTACATCATCAGTTACAAATCTGGAAAGTGTATCATAATCAGTTAACAATGAACGATACTTCTTTCATTTTCTTATATTTTTTTAGTGCAGATATACATATATCATGGATATAGATTCAATATTGTGAAATTTAGAAAATAAATTTCATTAAATTCAGTATTCTCGTATATATGTCTATTTGTTATTATTATTATTGATTTTTTTTAAAGAAAAAAAAAGGGGGATATTATGTTGTTATTATTATCAAATTATATTGGGAAAGTGTTGACATTTTAAATTTCAGAGACAGAGCTCAAAATGTTTTTGATAAATCATATAGCAAAGTCATAATTAAATTTAGGAAATGATATATTACTTGAATTATTTGATTATATCTAAACATATTTAAATCATATTAGCAATATTAGGCAATAAATATTTTAAAACCACTTATTTATATTCCGTACTGAATGCTAGCGAAAATACAATTGCAATTACACTTGTATTCATTATGCTTCATCAGAAGCAAAATGTTTAAGAACCAATGAGTGGTACAATTCTGTGATGTCTTCTATTAAAATAATGTATAACTAGATGTGTCCCTATTTCACAATTTAAGATAAAGGGAAACTCTCTACAATTCAAGACCTCTACAAGAAGAAATTTTATTAAAAATCACTTTTGTATTTTCTCTGCTGGAATGTAATTTGAGTTTTAACTATTTTATATAGTTAAAATTTTTATTAACTAATTTAACTATTATTATATAGTTATTTCTTTAAATAATTACAAAAGTAATAAAATTTTAAAACAAAGAAATGTAAAATGAATAATGTACTTCTAAGAAATCACTCTACAACAGAAAAATAAATTGAAACATGTGCCAACAAATATATAGCCTTCTACACAGAGCAATTGCAGACGTTATTAAAGATTATTTAAGCAAATTACCTAACATATTGAAAAAGTTTTAAAAACTGATTTTTGTCTACCCAAATTAGCACTTTTTCCTTGTGTGAGACAGGGAAGGAGGGGGGAAGCATTCTGGGGCTTTTGTGTTGGTGAAACCAGCCATTAGTGCAAATCCAGAGGGAAAGGAAAATTCACTCCACACTAATGAAAGTTTATAAAATCCTGAATTTTGCCAAAAGCCTATGATAATACATTCAATCATTCATTTATTTATACATTTCATGCAGCATGCAACAATTTTCGTTGCAAGAATTTAATTTTAAATTTGGTTTCCAAACTATATATTTTTTAATATGATAGTTTGAAGGATCAGGATGTATTTTAGATCACAGCGTATCGTTAATCTTTTGTGCATTTTAACATTTACATGATAAAATAACTGAGCATGAAATTACCAAAACTAAAACATTTACAACAACAGCCAACAACCATTGTAGTTTATAAATAAATTTTAGATACTTAATAATTAATAAACCATTATTTTCAAGCAATTATTGTGACTTAACTATTAGGACAAAATAATTCATATGAGTGAAAAATGCACCAAAATACTTTTATTTTATTTTATCACAGGAGCTAGGAATCTCAGGTACATCTACTAGATGAAAGGATACGATGAGAGAAAAACAATTTTGCTATTTCTAAGAAAAATTAGTTTCCATGGATGTAAAACTGATTTTTGCCCATATGCAGCTTATAATTTGCAATTATGATATGCCGTTTTATAGATTTGACATTATTAAAAATATATAATTGCAACATAGGGGAGAATGCAATAGGTAGTATTTCTTAGGAAATCTACTTAAAAATACTGATATACTGTGGTCAAATGTAAGCATTGCTACTGCTACATAGTACATACTAAAATTACATAGTTATTTTACATATTATTCTACATATTATTAAAATATGTCATTGCACTCTTCATTTTCTTTATCATAGTTCACCATAGTACAACAATTTCTTTTTTTGCAGAGCAATTTTGCAATAGATTTCTCAGTTTAGAATGAATTAATACAAAAGAAGAAACAACCCATTTGAGTATGCAGAATTAAAAGGACAGATTAAAAGCACTTCAACGTATCCATTCCATTCACCTGGTATGTTATTGACTTAAAACACCCTTCCACCATGTAATTTTTTCTGTTTGAGCCATTAAAATGTGTCTTGATATCAGGGCCACACAAAGAAACCATGGGCCACGGGAATAATTCCTATACAGGGCCCCCTGCCATAAGTATGATACAATAAAACCTGAAGTGCAAACTACCAGCGAAAAATTCCATTTTATACAGTTTATTTTCATCTTATAAGGTATGACTGTATAATATTTGTATTTATTTATTTCATTTATTTAGGTACTTTTCGGTTAGCCGGGCACCAGTGTTAATACATGTATATATATACACACACACATATATACACATATCTACATATATATACATACACACATATATGTATGTATATATATGTGTGTGTGTCTATACATATGCGTTTACATATGTACATATATTACTGGCGCCCGGCTAACCAGTAATATATGTACCTTTATTACTGGTAGGTACTTTATAGGTACTTTTATATGTACCTATTAAAGTACCTTTATTTTATTTATTTATTTATTTATTTTTTTTTGGGGGGGGGGGGCGCTGGACCATCTCTCTCTCTCTTTTTTTTTTTTTTTCAGTTTATTGCAAGATTTTGTTATACAGGCTTTACTCTATTAGAAAATAAATTTGCTGGATAGTACCTTTCTTAAAAATCTATACAGTATTTGCTGACAATTTTGAAATATTTCTTTTACAGTATTACAGTTTATGATACATTTATCACGCTTTTTTCATCTAAAGATTTAAAATAAAAATATGAAAAGTATAATTAAATTTTAATTGAATTCACCAATTAATTTTGAATAAAAAAAAGTTTTAAGTATGAAAGAAATAAAATTCGAAACCTTTTTTTTCTCATGTCAACACCAGAATTAGCCAAAAAAAAAATATTTCAAGGAATAATTTCGCTTCTTTTAAAAGTTTTTTCAATTGCATTTTATTTCTAATTTTACCTTTAATATTAAGAAACATATAAGTTATATTGAAAGGCAGAATTTAAGTACAAAATCAACTTTTATTATTAACAAATGTTTATATTTAATAAACAATTCTTTAACTTGCATTCTTGAAAGATTTTTATTAAATGTTCTGGTTCTAGTCTTGTGACAAGATATTTAAAATTTTTCCAGAAATATTTATGCTCAATTTTACTCTTAAACATTTTATTTTACAATTGACAATAAAGCACACCATCCGTTGAAAGATATTAAATGTGTCAAAATATCTTTTACAGTGAAAATCTACAGAATAAAACGACAAAAATAAAATATAAACATATTATTACTATATCCTGATACAATAACAATAATACAGCTAATTCAGAAAAAAAAAAATGATATGCTCGTTCAGCATAAACACACAAGAAACAAAACAAAACAAAAAAAAAAAGGCGGGGGGAGTAGCGATTCTTTATTTATTGTTATTAGTAAAACAAACGTGTAACGCGAATAAAATTCAAAAACAGACGCAAAAATAAGTTGACATAGTAATAGAAAATCAGTAAACACAACAGTTTTGCCGAATCCACGACAGATCAACAGACGACAGCGAAAGGAACGCCAGAGACCAGACCCGAGCTATCGGAGTTCCATATTTGAATTTCCTCTCAAACACCGCTCTCGCCAAGGCTTTTCGCCAAAATTTTTCGCCAAGGTGCTGAATCGAACACAATTTCAAAAATCGCGTTCACGATACGTCAATGAGGCCGTCCGCGCGCAAGGAGATAGCTTTATGTACACTGTAAAAAAATTTCAGCTTTTGCTTCCACCGCTTTTATAGAATATCTCTATTTCGACCAATGAAAATGCTCCAAATAAATAATACGCCGCTGAAGTCGTGACGTCATCAATATGGCGCTGACGTAAAAAATAAAATGCAAAGTTTAAGGTACGCTTTTCTTTATGAACTAGCCGCCACTGGCGACCAGTTTGGTCACCCTTAAATGTATGTTAAGCATAGTAATAAATTATTTTTATTCATAATTTATTTTTTTTTCCTTAATCCCTCGCCAAACTGGAAAAATCTACCCTGTTCACATCGGACATTTAAGATATCTCAGACCGCCATTTTTGAGGTGGTACCTCCCCGGAATTGAATACCTGTCCACACCGCCAAACGCATTTTAAGATAACTCACTCAACATCACCGTGTCCACTGCGCATGCGCATATGTTAAAAGCAAACTCAACAGCCAATCAGAGTGAGCGGTACTGACTGTATCTAGCAATGGAAAGTTCGAACTCACTGAGTGAGTTCCAGAAACTCACTCAGTGAGTTCAGCGGTCTAAGATATCTTAACTATCCGATCTGAACGTAGTATTGGTCCCTTTTCAGTTGCCTTGTTTAATATAAATGGTCCACCGAAGTCCCCTTTTTATACTATAAATTGTCCCCCAAAGTCCCCTTTTTAAATAAAAATGGTCCCCTAATAGACAAATCAAGAACTTTTGCGATCGCGGTAGCATTTCGCATATTTTTTGTTGTTATGTGTTTCATCTTTCTTGACAAAAACCGCTTAACCCACTTAAGAATTTATGCTTCATGTCCGTTTGCTTATCAGTTGCAATATGTTTGCTAATGCGGAGATTCTTAAACATATTTGGCGCAAAACAAAAATCGCGCAACCCCCGGTGCGTCCGGGACAGTTGTTCCAATTTAAAATACATGACGTTCACATTTTTCATTTAAAATAGAAAATAGCAAAATAAGAATTATCATAAGGCAAAACATTTGATTTCAAATTAAAGTATCGTTTCTAATTTGCACGCGCAAAAAATAAAAGCTGACAATTCTTTTCGAAATTTGATCCATTAATATTATTTCATGAGTTCAACTTACGTCAAAAAAAGATCCGGAAGAAAGTTGAGTTGTATGGAACAGAATTATGGTAAACTTTGACTGTCTCACTGGTGCGGATTATTTTTTTTACGCCAGGCAGCGGTCCAAAAATTCATGGTTTAATATTGGGAATTCAAGCGCTCGAATACGCCATCTGGTGGAAAAAAGATATAACTGCTCCCTTCAGGAAAATCCCTTGCAATCCCATTGCGTTACATGCATTTTTAATTTGTTCATAATGATTATTTTAATGCACAATTTCAGATTTCATGTGCTATTTGTGTTCTGTGTTTATATGTCAAAGTAAAAATTATTCGAATTTGAATATCTAACACTTTTAAACGCATTTACAATAAATAATGGTTTCAATGGTACTTTAGCATTAGTTAAAGGGCCAATTTTCCTGTACCGACGGCTGCAATCAGCGCCTCTATAGGCCGTTTTAAGTCCCAATTTTAAACGTTCACAACGAATGAATCTTTTTTCTTTGTTTACTTTCATAGATAAAGAATTTGAACTGCGAACCTAATTGAAACTGAAGTTATTGCAGAATGTATACATAATTGAACGTAAGTCATTCTCAGATATTAATTTATTTTGAACGATCTTTCTAAAAATGTAACTTTTATGCAGTATTATTCGAAAAAATAATTTTGAATAAAAATGGCCGCCTGGCATATGAAAAAGTGAAGCGGACATCCCGGAACTGTTGATGACAGTCACATGACTTACGGTTTTATTATATAGATTCCCCAAACTTCTGATTTTGTGATTTAAATTTGATCAATTTATTAAAAACTCACTAGCTTAACTCCGGTTAGACAAACATCACGGTTGAATTGGTGATATTTACATTCATGTCTGCCACGATATCTCTGTCTCTCTCTACTTATAAGTTATATTTTTATTTAATTGAAATAAATAATTTTACTAATTTTACATTTAAAAAAATTATTAAAGATATTTCATAATTTATAAATTATTATAATACATAAATTATAAATAATATTTAAATTAAGTATATAAATTGTATATTAAACAATATATTAAATATATAAAATATAACATATTACATTATAATGATATACTATATTAAATTAAATATTAAATCAATTTAAACATATTCAATTAATTATATTTTACATTAAATTAATATTATGAATAACTAATACTAATACTAAATAATTATTTATCATTTTAAATGATTAAAAAATATAATTGATAATATAAAATTAATTATTAATAATTTTAAATAATATAATATATATATATATATATATATATATATATATATTGTTAATTAATTTAATTAAAAATAATTAATTTTACATTATTTATTAATATCAATTATATTTATTAATAATTTAAAATGATAAATAATTATTTATTATTAGTATTAATTATTCACAATATTAATTTAATGTAATATATATTTAATTTAATATGTTTAAATTATTATTATATTATAGATTATATTATAATTTTATATTATATTATTATCAATATTTTAAATTATATTAATATATTTATATTTAATATAAATTAATAACATAAACAAATTATTAATTACAAATTATTATTACAAATTATAAATTTAAATTATTATAGTAACATAATTTAATTATTATTAATTAAAATAATTATAATATAATAATATGAACTAAAATATTAATTATTTAATAATTATATTTAATATTTTAAAATAATTATTTAATATTAAAAATTATAATTAATATTAATAATAATGAAATATTTATAATTATAATTACTATTAATCTCAATAAATAATTAATATTATATATAAAAATAATATCATAATGAATTATATTAAATTAATACTTACATTAAATTAATAATATAATACATTAAATTAAAATACTAAATTTTAATATATTAAATATATAAAGTATTATAATACATAAATTATTAAAAATAATCTAATAATTTTTTAATTTTAATATGATCTCTTTATTTATAATTAAACCATCAAATTACTTATAAGTAAAGAGAGATAAATGCATCTTGACAGACATGAATGTAAACGTCACCGATTCAGACGATGTAGACAATAAAGATAAGTTCGGGCTCTGTTTTTGGAGACCGGGCCCGCCCGAGCCCGACGATTTTGGAATCCGAGACCGAAGCACTTTGTGTCATCAGAGCCCGAGCCCGATACCGGAAAAAATTGCATAATATTTAAAAATTGTTTCAAAAGTAATACCCCATTTAAAAAAAACTTTATACGTGAAAATAACTGTTACTCACCAGCACATAATTATTTTTTTGGAAATTTACATTTAATCTTATCAAAAGAGAAGTTTTCTAGCAAATACAAATATACTTCCTTAAAAGGATTCTCATATTTTTCTCTCCCAACAAGCAAATATGATGGATACATTAACGAAGTGAGTTTTATGAATAAAGGCATGGAATTTAAAGAAATTACTATTTCTATTCAGAAGAATCGAACAACGTTTTTCTACTTCTCATAAAAGGTGTATATCGTAAATTATAATTGATCCCTTAATTAAAACAATATTTCGTGTTCCTGAAAATCAGCTTAAATTAAAAATTTTACACCGTTATCTGAAAGATCCTATGCTTTTATAGGAAAAGTGGAAACACTGTTCGATTGTTTTCAATCGGAATAACAATACATGGCAATTATATTTATTTACGAATGGAAGTGACTTCGGAAATATGCAGAGTGAAGCTTTACCACGAACAGAGTTCACTATGAAAAATAGATTCATTAACGTTATTTTCATATGAAGAGCGATTATGACTCGAACACAGTATTAGACTAAATTTTTGCAAACCTTAAGCTAATGCTGATTGACAAAAAATAAAAGAAAATATTCATTTCGCGTTAGATCTCTGAAAAAATAAATAATATATAAACGTTCCAATTAAAAAATATTCCGCACAAACGAAAATCCAGCAACAAATCACTGGTGCTATCACCCAGTCTTTGCGTCGCGTCGTCGCGTCAATGCCACACATAAATCTGCAAATATCAACAATTTTTTTTTTTTAAGGTAGCATTCTAATATACTAGAAACATTTCTTCTATTCATTTTGATCAAAATAGCATTAAAATGATTTGAAAAAGGTTATGTAATTTGTTAGGAGAAAAAGAAAGTTATTTTTATTTTTTCTATATAAGAATAAATAAAATTGTCAGTTTCGGAAAGAATGATCCCGAGCCCGCCCGGGCCCGAAGACTGGTATAAAAATCGAGCCCGAGCCCGTGCCGGGCTTTCGGGCTCGGGCGGAGCACGTCTCATCGCTAGTAGACAACCGCCATGTTTATCTAACCGGAGTTAAGCTAATGACTTTTTAATAAATTATTCAAATTTAAAGAACAAAATCAGAAGTTTGGTGAATTCATAATGAAAAGCATACCTTAAACTTTGCAGAACAGTGCCCGAAAGTTCTTAAATATGAAAATTATTATTTCTAGAAGATTTTATTTTTTACGTCCATGTTATTTCAATGGGCACTTCGATCTGTTTATGCCCAGCGCCATGTTGAAACGTCACACTTCAGCGGCGTATATAGTAAAGTAACCGTTTTCTCTAAATGCGGTGGAGTGCATCTGCAGCAAAAGCTGAAGATTTTTAACAGTGTAGATGTAGTAGGTTTTATAGGAGTAAGGAATTTTTGTAATAATTTAATTATTCCGTGCTTTTATGATTCAGAACAGGTAAAACCAACGACTACATTTTCTTATTTTTCTAAAACAATGGTTCTTGTAATAGGAATACATGCCTATATTTACTCAGGCAAAATCCAAATCATTCATTAAAAGCATCACGTGGCCTGATTTAACCCGATTAATACTTACTTATACGTTCAGTAGAAAATTTACAAACATTCTAACATTTTATTAATTACGAAGCTAGGCGGTAAACGTCTAGTTTCGTATATTACATCTTTAGAAAAATATGCATGATATTTCTAGTTTAAATAACGTATATCTTTAAAATTTTATTTTTTATAGTATTTTCACATTGATTTTTACATTGTAAAATATGCTTTGCATTCTAATCGTAATAAAAATTCACTTTTGAAGTACTTTTTATAAAAAAAACCAGGAGAAATTAATCCTACGTCAAATGGATATTTTCGTATAACACTTCTTTTTCATTTGCTAGTACAGTAGGACCTCGATTATCCGAACCTCGATTAACCGAAACTCTCCGTTAACCGAAGTCGGTTTCTTCAGTTTTTTTTATCACTTTCTACTATCATCCAAAATTTTCTCTTAACAAACATGCATTTTTAAAGTTCTTTTTTTACCTATTCCTTTTGTACGCAAGCCGTCCTTTCCAAACTACGAGTGCAGATAAATATTTTGGAATTCCCTTTTATAGAATTCCTTCTCGCAAGTTCAATTCTCGGTATGAGTGTACTCTTCCCCACTTTCAAACGTCCCTGTTCTAAACAAAAACACACCCCATTTCGAAATTTGGAAGGTCATACTGCCGAGTCCCAGAACAATCGAATGTTATTGCACCGTCTGATTGTAAGCAAGTGCAAAGAACCTAACCTCTTTTGTCATCACAAGAACAGAGAAATTTTCATTGCAGCAGAATTTGAAAAGGGGGAGGAGTCACTTTGTGTCACTTATCCTTTGTGGACAATTCTATTCCAGAAAAGGAAAACAGGAAGAAAAAACCCGTTTGCTATTCTCTTTCTACCCCTCCTAGGACGTTCTTTTAGCTATGGTCACTTTTTGCAGCTGGCCAGAATTCCTGTTTGTTCTCTTTTTCTGCTGTTACATTTCCGATCAGAATTTTCTTGAGTGCTATCAGTGAAGTTGGCAGTTTTGACCTGCCGGGGAAACTGATAGAGCTTACGCATTGTCTTTCTTGTTTTTTTATACTCAAGTTTTCTTTTTTATCATGGCTCCCATTAAGAGAAAAATAATCGTATTAACCATACAGGAAAAATGTGATATTGTTAAGCAACTAGAATCGGGAGAAGCTGTGACAAAACTTGCAAAGGAGTTTCACGTTGGCGTGTCAACTGTCAGTGAGATGAACAGGAACTCGGAAAAAATTAAGAAGTGTTTTGCTGAATTTGATGTCGGGAAAGGCGCCAAATTCCGAAAAACAATGAAATTAGCTAATCATACAGATTTAGATGCGGCTTTGTACAAATGGTTTGTGCAGAAAAGATGTGAAGGAATACCCCTATCTGAGCCAATGATTCAAGAAAAAGCTTTGATTCTCAACTCGAAGCTTGATGGTTCTGATGACTTCAAAGCCAGTAGTGGCTGGCTAGAAAAATTCAAAATTCGCATTGGTATAAGACAACTCAATATCGAGGATGAAAGAATGTCTGGAAATGTCGCAGCAATTGATTCATTTGTCGCAAAAATCGAAAAATTGATGAAAGATGAGAATTTAACTCCAGATCAAATTTACAACTGCGACGAAACCGGACTACATTTGTTTGTTTTTAAAGGCCCTTCCTGAAAGAACTTTAGCAGCGGTAAATGAAACTTCTGCTCCCGGAAGGAAAAGAATGAAAGATAGGGTCATTGTATTAGCCTGTTCCAACGCATCGGGTTCCCACAAGCTTAAACTAGCTGTTGTTGGGAAAAGTAAGAATCCGAGATGTCTTAAGAATGTAAACAAATCTGCTCTTCCTGTACACTATTTAAATCAAAGAAATGCTTGGATGGATTCCAATTTGTTTTCGAAGTTGTTTTTTGATATTTTTGTGCCTGCAGTAAAATCTTGGCAAGAAAAAGAACATTTGAATGGAGCGCTTTTGTTATTCGACAACTGTCCGGCTCATCCTGAAGATAACTCTCAAAAATCTGGAAATATCCGGTGTTTATTTTTGCCCCCGAATACAACGTCTCTGCTGCAACTTGTGGATCAGGACGTCTTGGAGTCTTTAAAACGGCGTTACCGAAATAAATTAATCAGAAAATTACTTTTTGAAGGAGATTCTGAATCTGGTGCAGTTTCAATAATTCAGTTTTGGAAAACTGTCAACATCAAAGACTGCATTTATATGATCAGTGACGTGTAGGAATAGACAACCGCAATCGACACTAAGACGAAGTTGGTGAAAACTTTTGCGAATTTTTCAACAGGCGCAGATGTAAATGCTACAGACATTGTGAAAGATAGTGTTACTACTGAGTTTTCAAGCCTTTTTAGCACAATGAAAGGTTTTGAAAATTGTGGGGATAAAGAAATCACAGATTGGTTGAATTGTGACGTGGAAGATGCAGGCTTCCAATTGCTCAATGATGAGGAATTAATAGCAGAAGTCCGAAATTCTCCAGAAGAAGAAAATGATGATGAAGATGAGAATGATTCCGGAGTAAATAAGATCAGTAACAATGATGCTTTTGAGTGTTTCTCAAAAGGCCTTGTTTGGTTGGAGCAACTGGAACAGTGTGATTTATATGAACTCTTGCTTTTAAGAAAACTTCGGGATAGAGCTGCACGGCAAAGGATGGCCAATTTACACCAGATGAAGCTTGCATTTAAACTGTTGTAAGTCTGTGTTTCAGAAATAAATTTATTTTCATTTATAAATTTAATTTATTTAGCAGTTAAAATAAGTCATAATAACAGTTCAATGACGATACTACATATTAAACTAAATGATTATTGATGAATTCTCGATTATCTGAAAATTTCGATTATCCGAAGTAGGTTCGGTCCCAATTACTTCGGATAATCGAGGTCCTACTGTAATGTTTAAATATTAAAAGGCACTGTAATGTAAAATTTTAATCGTGAAGTAGTTCAATAAATCGTATTTTAATAAGTATTGATATACATAGAAATACATCCATAATTAATTAATATCAACATTTACTTTTATGAAAAATATTTCATTTATCATGAAACACATTTTTAAATAAAAAAGGAGAAAAACAACCAGGAAGGCGAGAGAGTTCGAGAGATTCGAACCCGTACCCTCTAGAGTCAAGCTCAATGCTCAAGCCATTCAGCCACCAAGTTCAATTCTAGATTGCAACAAAATATCATTAAAATACTCACCAAAATCAATGTTCCGAACGCAGAGCCTTCAACTTCACTATCCATTTTCTAGTCTCCTTTACACTCGCCGCCCGATCGCCGTTCGCAAACAGATCTTTAGTAAACGCGTTTGAAGGTTTTAGATATTCCCATTCGGATAATTTTTACCTTGTCATATAAATAACACAGAACACTATTGTCTCATGAAATCTGAAATTGTGCAAAAACTAATCATTATGAACAAATTAAAAATACACGGTATTTTCCTGGTCTGGGCGGGAAAGGGTCTGGCCCAAAGTCCAATCTTGGTTCTACCCACGGATCGGGACGGGCCACTTTTCATTCGAGAAACTCGGACCCTGTCTGGTCTCCACTCTTCCCTGGCCGGGTATTCCTTTTTTCTGCAGACCCTTTCCGGGCTGGTCTTTTTATTCCGGGTCGAATTTGACGTGGAATTCATTCTTCTTAGAGATCTGTACGAGGCAAAATTTCCAGATCCGGGCCCGTTCCAGTATAAAAGCTAAGAGTTCGACCCGTGTCTGACCCAGCCCGTATGAAAACAGTTATTGGCCCGGCTCGTGCATACCTCTAAATTCGCCCCCCGTGTTCGGGTGGCATTTTCACTTTCTTCTATCTTTACAAGAAGAAAGTATTGGATTTTCAAAAAAAAAAAAATGGACAGATTTATACTTTGCAGGAGGTTCTGAACACAAATTGATTCTATTCTTAGAAAATGCCTGTCTGTTTGAATTTGACACAACTTTTGTGGGTGCTGTATCTCAAGAACTAATGCGCGGAATATAATCAAAATTCATATTCAGTTAGACCTTGACATAAGTTGGGGCTGATTAGGTTTTGGTGTAAATTGCCCAACAGGTGGTGCTGCTGCTATGCTGTATTTTTCACGATTTCCGCGATAGCTATATCTCAATAATTAATTTACGGAATTTCATGAAACATCAGATTCTGTTAGACCTTGACATAAATAGATCTTTATTAGGTTTGGTTATATACCGCCCAACAGATGTCGCCGCTATGATCTGGTTTTCACGTTTTCCGCGTTAGCTATATCTGAAGAACAAATAGATTGTCATTTAATTTTCATTGCAGACGATTTGATTTACATAGAAAAAAGTTTTGTGATGGTCACAACATCTAGCATTTATTTGTTTTCGTAAAAAGTGATGACAAATAGATTGTCATTTAATTTTCATTGCAGACGATTTGATTTATATAGAAAAAAGTTTTGTGATGGTCACAACATCTAGCATTTATTTGTTTTCGTAAAAAGTGATGATGATATAGTGATGTTGTACATTTGTTTAGCATAATTTTTAGAAATTTAATTTGGTTTAATAAATTACAGAGATATATCTTTAACTAGTCGAATGTGCGAATCCCAGAACTTTCTTCTATCTCATACATGTTAACTTCAAAATTCGCTGTCGCAGTGCCAATAAAATCAATATTTTTCGTTATTCTGTTGTACGTCAGCTGCTTGTAAAGCGCCTGGTTACCTTCGCTGCATAAGCAGCCTATGTTCACAACAACTATGAAAAATCACTATAGACGCTTTCAGTCGTGACGTCAATGATGACGTTTTGCTTGGAAACTGACTCCAAACAAACGGTTGCTATGTTGTATTTCTGTTATGTTTGTATATTATACCCATATCTTATAATTATATCTCACGGAAAAGTGTTTTAATATATTATATGCAGTGGTAATATTTTCTACGATTTATATTTAATAAGAAATGAAACATAGCAACCGTTTGTTTGGAGTCAGTATCCAAGCAAAACGTCATGACTGACGTCACACTGAAAGCGTCTATTACAGCGCCCCCTTCCGACTGAATATCCCCAAATTCAAGTAGGACCTGCTGGCTATAGTCAAAAACCTTTAAATGAAATTTGGTTCAATTATATGCGTAACTTATACACTTTTCGATGATACAATAATGAAAATGGCACAAAAATCGCTATTACAGCGCCTCCTTCCGGCGAATATCCAGTAGGCGAAATTCAAGTAGGACCTGCTGGCCATAGTCAACAACATCTCTATATATATTTCTCTTACGTGGCGCGAAAAAAAGGCTGAATTTCTAAATAATCGTTTGGCAACAACCGTAGTTTCTAGCTCCAATGTGGCGGCCATTGACAGAGCAGTGAAACTGAAACAAGCAATTATTAAAAAAAAAAAACATGTACGTAATCCAAAGCGTTTGAGATGATTCCTCATTTTAATTATGAGTAATATCGTTAATTCCAAATGAATTCTCAATTCTTATTTAGAATTTATTTACGAATTTCACTCACTTGAAAGCCGGAGAGAATAAAAATATCAACTGACTTGATTGCACGTGCTGCCATCTGTTGCTGTCTTGGTGAAATAAAACACGTAGTGTTTTTTTGTTTGTTTGTTTGTTTGTTTTTAATGAATTTAAGCCGTGTTGTACAATGTTATAGGAGCAATGAGTTTTAAACTAATTGATTTTCCAAGATTCTTTTTTCATAGTATTTAAATGATTTATGCCCATTGGTAGCACCAATATAAATGCATTTTTAATTGGGTTTTCAACGAAATTTTCAATTACTTTTTTTACATTTAAAAAAAATTGTCAATTTCATATGTTAAAATGATTTATGGTAGTACTCATTCCAGCTAGAACTGCTTGGGACCACGTAGCAGTCTAATTGTGATTTGCTTCGCAATTCACGGTGGTTGGCGAGCGTTAGCGAGTAGGGGGCTGAGCCCCCTAGTATAAATGAAATTTGGTTCAATTCTATGCATACCTTCATACACTTTTCGATGACATAATGAGGACAGTAGACATTTTGTATAAACATGTTTTTTGGGATCTCTTTCGGTGTAAATCCGTCAACAATTTTTTCGATTACAATACTTTCTTCTATTATAGAGAGAAGGAAGTAAAAATGTACTTTTTTTCCTTGTAGAGCTTTAAAATTATGACTTTCTTTTATTATTTGTTTCTTTAATTCTAAACGTACATTGGTATTCTTACTGAATATAATATTCATCTAAATGTAATTGTATAATTCAAAATTTGTAATCAGTGTTTACGTACGTAAATGTCTGCGTGGTCATTAATATTGTTGTTATTCTGTATTCCATGAATTTCGAACATAATGTGAAAATAAAATCTGTGCATAAGTAAGTGGGGCTTTTTGAATAATTTTAACTGTAGAATAACGTTGCTTCAGAAATATTGGCATGCTTTGTAGAAATTAAGTCTGATTGGAAAGTACCAATTAAGTTTTTGTACGGGCAGGGTCGGGCTTGAGCCAAACTAAGGCTTCTATACTAAAGAGCTGGCGCATCATCCGACATTAATATTCCCAAGTGGGAAAGCGTTGGCGCTAGATTTTCCTGTAGGACCCATTTGGCGCATTTATCGCCGTCTTATTTGCTTTGCAGAATTTATCAAAAAGTACGATAGGAAATGAAAGTTTCGAATAAAATACGTATTCTTGATCATTGATTTTCATTGCAAATTGTAGCCTGCATGTTATTTATTGTTCAATAAAATTAGCAATAAATTTATTTACTTTTATTAAGAAAACCTTTGGTTTTACACTGAACATTCATTTCACTAATTAATTATATAAGCAGTGTTGAATTCATGGAGTCACCCGGTATAGTAGTATAGAGCAATTGAAGTCTAGAAGCGCACCTCCCCCTTTCGAAACTTTAGCCCCCCCCCCACTTTGAAATATCTTGAATCCCTTTGATAAATCTTTGAAACATCGGATACAAGTTTTGCAATTTGGAATGCAAATTTTACATTTAACTACTCCCTCCACCTTTTTTTTTCTTTGCATAATTTGTCTAATTAATTCTTACATATTTCTAAAAGTTTTATTTTATTTGTCCATAGAAAAATTATTATTATTATTATTATTATTATTATTTTCAGAATATCAGCAGCAATTTCTTACCTTAGTGTAACAATTAAAATTTATTCTTCAAGTGTACTTTTTTCCAAAAAATAATGATTTTTTTTTTTTTGAGTGTATGTGGTATTTCTGAGTGTTCTTCACTTAACAGTGTAATGAAACAATATTACAATTAATTTCTGATGTAAAAGTATAATTGAAGAAAAATAATATTAAAAATATAATTTCATCTTTTACTTTGTGATAAATATTTAAAAACTTCTATTTAAAGTAATTTTTAAAAAGTTTTCATGTGTAGCAAGTTTTCATTACTTTAATAATATGAGAACTGTTCTTTTCAAGAGAAAAATGTAATGATCCTTCAATGTATCAGATATCCTTCGTTATCTTAAACAAATTTATATCTTAAAGTTACAATAAAAATATACTCCATTTCTTAATAACATTTAATTATGAAAATTGTTTAAAATATTTATTTATATATTTTCTTAAATATAACTGTATTTTGATGAAATATTAATAATAAAATTATATTTAAGCCAATTTAGGGATTTTTTTTTTATTATTATTAAATTCAAAATAAAACTCATTTATTTGGTAAAAATGAATATGTAAAAAAAAAAAAAAAAAAAAAAGAAAAGAAATCTGTACTTTTTAAAATAAATTTCCTTTAAAATATTCTATTTTATATTATAGTTCTTTCGAAAACTCTCATAAATTTTAATTATATATTAATATTCTCAAGTTTTCCATAAAATTTCAGTTTAATTTTGTGCTTTTGAAAAAAAAAAAAAAAAAGTAGGAAATAAACATCGTTTTCCCGAAAATGAACTAGATGGCGCTACGTCCTTGAAATCGCCGTTACCGCCAAGCTGGCGAACAAAAAATTTCGGGAAGAATAAAATCTAAAATTAATAGTTAAATTTGGCAATTTTTCATGTTTATGAGGAAATTTAAGCCTGCAGGGATCCTTTCTTGAGTGATTCGTACAATTAATAGCAGAACAACTATCCATAATTAAGCCTTTAAAGTTAAAAAATAGACAGAAACCAATTCAACGCCATTGAAACACATTACGTGAACCAGTCCAGGGGGAATAAAAATGTCTGACGAGTCAGCCTATATATTTAGTAGCTCTAAGCCAAACTTTTAGCTTTTACACTGGAGCGGGCCAAGTCGAGCTCGGACTGAAATTTCGGCAAGCGTAGAGCTCTAACCGACATATCTAAGCTAGTTTTAGTGTTTTTTTAAATGCTTCTAAATGCAACGTCCCCATAGCTAGTGAATATATGTTTCTTTAATACTACGTTTCAAAACAGTCTTTACTGAATTATAACTGATCTTTGATATAAAGAAACAAACAGTCTTATACCCAGTTAGTCTTATTTTACATAATCCTGAAATCAGGCCCGTAGCTAGACCTTACTTCTAGGTGGGGCAAATATTTTTTCAGGGGGGGCAGATTATTTCTTAATTTTTTTCACGTCTCTTATACGTCTGTCAATGCGGACTAATGTGGGACTAATAAGAATGGCTAGTCCGCTGTATGAAAAAAAAATATTATTTTCCAAAAAGGAAAGGAAGACATCAGCACTTTTTTCATATCACTTTCGAAAATTTCAAGGGGGGGGGGGAGGAGGGCTGTAACCCCATCAGCCCCCTCCCCATCTTTGGGTATACTGTGATGTCATTGTGGACTAATATGGGGTTAATGAGAATCTCTATTTCGCTGTATGACAGAAGAAAAAAAATACAGCTTTGCCTAAATAAGTAAGGAAAAAACACTTTTTTCATTTGATTTCGACTATTTCGGAAGGAGGGAGCTTTAACCCCATCAGCCCCCTTTCTCTTTTTTTTGTGTCAATGCGGACTAATGTGGGACTAATAAGAATGGCCAGTCCGCTGTATAAGAAAAAAAATATTTTTTTCCAAAAAGGAAAGGAAGACATCAGCACTTTTTTTCATATCACTTTCGAAAATTTCAAGGGGGGGGGAGGGCTGTAACCCCATCAGCCCCCTCCCCATCTTTGGGTATACTGTGATGTCATTGTGGACTAATATGGGGTTAATGAGAATCTCTATTTCGCTGTATGACAGAAGAAAAAAAATACAGCTTTGCCTAAATAAGTAAGGAAAAAACACTTTTTCCATTTGATTTCGACTATTTCGGAAGGAGGGAGCTTTAACCCCATCAGCCCCCTTTCTCTTTTTTTTTGTGTCAATGCGGACTAATGTGGGACTAATAAGAATGGCTAGTCCGCTGTATGAAAAAAAAATATTATTTTCCAAAAAGGAAAGAAAAATATCAGCACTTTTTTCATATCACTTTCGAAAATTTCAGGGGGGGAGGGGAGGAGGGCTGTAACCCCATCAGCCCCCTCCCCATCTTTGAGTATACTGTGATGTCAATGTGGACTAATATGGGGTTAACGAGAATGTCTATTTCGCTGTATGACAGAAGAAAAAAATACAGCTTTCTCTAAAAAAGTAAGGAAAAAACACTTTTTTCACTTAATTTCCGACTATTTCGGAAGGAGGGGTCTGTATCCCCATCAGCCCAATTTCTCTTTTTTGTGTCAATGCGGACTAAAGTGGGACTAATAAGAATTTCTAAGTCCGCTGTATAAGAAAAAAAATATTTTTTTCCAAAAAGGAAAGGAAGACATCAGCACTTTTTTCATATCACTTTCGAAAATTTCAAGGGGGGGGGGGAGGGCTGTAACCCCATCAGCCCCCTCCCCATCTTTGGGTATACTGTGATGTCATTGTGGACTAATATGGGGTTAATGAGAATCTCTATTTCGCTGTATGACAGAAGAAAAAAATACAGCTTTCTCTAAAAAAGTAAGGAAAAAACACTTTTTTCACTTAATTTCCGGCTATTTCGGAAGGAGGGGTCTGTATCCCCATCAGCCCAATTTCTCTTTTTTGTGTCAATGCGGACTAAAGTGGGACTAATAAGAATTTCTAAGTCCGCTGTATAAAAAAAAAAATATTTTTTTTTTCCAAAAAGGAAAGGAAGACATCAGCACTTTTTTCATATCATTTTCGAAAATTTCAAGGGGGGGGGGGAGGGCTGTAACCCCACCAGCCCCCTCCCCATCTTTGGGTATACTGTGATGTCATTGTGGACTAATATGGGGTTAATGAGAATCTCTATTTCGCTGTATGACAGAAGAAAAAAAATACAGATTTGTCTAAAAAAGTAAGGAAAAAATACTTTTTACATTCAATTTCCGACTATTTCGGAAGGAGGGCGCTGTATCCCCATCAGCCCCATTTCTCTTTTTTTGTGTCAATGCGGACTAATGTGGGACTAATAAGAATGGCTAGTCCACTGTATGATAGGAAAAAAAAATTATTTTTTCCAAAAATAGAAAGATAGCGCTTTTTTCATATCACTTTCGAAAATTTCGGGGGGGGGGGGGGGGCTGTAGCCAGGCCCGTAGCTAGACCTTACTTCTAGGTGGGGCAAATATTTTTTCAGGGGGGGCAGATTATTTCTTAATTTTTTTCACGTCTCTTATACCTTGAAAAATATGTACTGTACTTTTAATGTAATTTTTTTCTCATTTAAAACGTAAGATCTCTCCAAAGCCAGAATGAAAATTTTAATGTTTGTTCCAAGACACAATAAAAATATATCAAAGACACATAAATAAAATATTTACATTTACATAACGTAAATAATTTGTTTCCTTTTAATTAAGTAATTTAAATTTATGTAGGTTTTATGTTCGTTTATATTAATATAGATGCATTCAAGTACAATTTATTAACCCTTTAGCGGGCGATGGTCACAAAAAGGACACCTAATTTTAATTCCAAAACTGACAAACGGCTCCAAGAAAATTTATTATTTTTTTCCTTTTATAAAGTATTGGAAATTTAGCAAGTTTTTATTTTGTAATAAATTCTTTTGTAAATTCTGATGTCAGTCCATTATTTCATCATTTTAAAAACAGAATTACTCCGCGCCGGAAAGGGTTAAATGATGTTTCGTTATATTTACATAACGCAATAAAGATATGAGAAAGAAAAAACAGAATGAATAAAATGAATAGAACAAGTAACGAGGATGTCTTTACCGATAGTGAAAAAATATTTTTTTTAATTTTCATTTCATCGATGTTTTTCCAATACATTTTCATTGATTAAAGTCGATACAGATGTAGAGGAATTAACTCGAATCTGTTTTTCTTTCCACTTTGCCATGGCTTGGATGTGAGTTTCTGATTTTTCGTGTTTTGGAAAACCGCGGCCATTGTCTAAAGCATTTTTACATGTTTTAAAACCATGTTCGGTGTATGCGGCTTCTTTGGATCCGAACCGGTTTAATGTCTACAAGCATAACAGAATGCTGCGTCCTTTGCCACAGAATATTCCAGCAATTCAAATTGCTTATACCATGCAGCTCGAAAAGAACGTTGATTTTTTCGTGGGAATTCCTTCAAAATAATTTGTTGAACCGGCTCGTCTCTTTTAGGCAAATCGAGATCGAGAATAATCTGGTTTACTTTAGTAGGTCCAGTTAATGCAGTGGTGTAGTCGAGGGGGGACGCGGGGGGACGGCGTCCCCTCACTTTTTTATTTTATGTCGAGCGTCCCCTTACTTTTTATTTTCAAGGGGGACGCTAGAGACGTGAGAGGACGCCATCTTTTCAAACTTACTAATTTTTTTAAATTATGAGCACACCAATAAATCAACAATTTTAAGAAATAAGGCATTGATTTTTAATACTTTTCAACAACATGGAAAGTGTTTACGGAGTCAGATCGCTTGTTTGTCTCCATCTGTTCGCATTCTACTTGTAACTTCCAAAAGTTTGCTTGAATTTCGACAAAATTTTATGTATATTTTTTCAATGTAGCCTTATCACTATTGTGAATTATGTGTATAGCATCAGTATTTCGTTTACGAGTGATCAAAAAAGAGTTCTTTCATATTACTGTTTACTGGGCGGAGATTGTTTGAAATGCCATATGGTATTGAAATTCGTTACAACATATTTCCTATCAAAAATAGCATTTATCGTTCGTTTACAGGGACGTTAAAAAATATTTCGAAACACCAAAACACCATGAGCTATTAACAGTAATTGTTTGCAATGCATGGAAAACGGTGCACGAAACATTTATAGTTATTTTAAGGCTAAAGAATCCGGACACATTGTCAGACGTGGATTCAGTTGCTCGAAACGTGTTTTCGATTGTATTTTGTATTTTTCAGCTGAAGTAAATATCCATTTGCTAAGTGATACGTAAATGATATTCGTATACAGGGCCATACAAAAATAATCCAAATACACTACCGTCATGGCCGGATATTTCTTGAAATGCGTTTTGCAGCTTTTTTAAATTTTAATGTGTTATGTGATGAGCATATGATCATTAATTTCTATACATGGCCACTCAAAATAATTCGAATGAAAACGTTACCATTTATAGATAATTATTGCTTGGTATGTGTTTAAACTGAACGAAATTATATTTTCGATTAAAAAAAACGTTAGACATGCTTTTCCTTCACACATTGTTGCACCAAATTAATTTTACAAACATTTGTGTGTAATGGATATAATATATATTGGCCGGTATACAGTGTGTCTGTGTATTATACAAGTTGACACGCACTTTAATTTGTTACCTGCTGGAGATAAGTAGATAACGTAAATTATAAAAAAAAGTTTAAAAAAAAGTAAAAAATAATATTGAAATAATATTGTCAATGAAATAATTACCTTGTTAATTTTCAAACATTTATACAATAACTCTTTATGCCACTCTTCTATTCAAAATTTGTCAGTCAGAAAAAATTTCCTTTTTGCTGCAATAAAATCATTAAAAATCTGCATATCTATATATTTAAATTTAAATTTAAAAAATGAAGGAAGAAAGCTGACTTATAAAACCTTTTCGAACCATTTAAATATTTATCAGTGAAAATAGTCCTGTGCACATATTGGCGATAGCATTTTTATAACAAAATTAAATATTAATAAGTGTAAAAAGGAAAAAAAATGCATCGCAAGTGTATCTAAATAAAAAGCTGCACGGGCAGAAATCATGTAAAGAGACAGTGTAGTTTTAAAACTTACAAATAAAAAAAAAGAAGAAGAAGAAGAATTGGCTAAGCATGCTCTATGTATTTTCCGTCAGCTGCAGTACATAACTGGGGGTCAACCGCACATGTTTATTATCATCCATGTTACTGTTACCTTCTTGTAATACATCGTAAGCTTTTCTAATTTGATATATAGCAGTGTTGAATTCAGGGGGTGTCCCGGGGGGAACATCCCCCCCCCCCCCGGAGCATGAAAATGTCCCCCCCGGAAGATTTGAGATTTTATGCTTTCAATGGGCAAAAAGTGGAATTTTCCCCCCGGAGCTACAGAAATCCCTCCCGGAGAAAAGTGTCTGAATTCAACACTGATATATAGTCGTTGTCCCCTTCCTCCCCCCTGCATATTTCCTACCTTATTTTAAACTTTTTTGCATCTTACATTGATTACTTATCTTCAAGTTTAAATTTTTTCGGACGCCCTGTAAAAGTCGACCTTAGCTCAAACTTGAAGACTTTGTCAAAAAATGCAATACTTTGATAGCAACGTGGTTCAAAGTGGTTTTTAGTGACAAAACTTGATGCTTTTAATTTATAATAGTAATTTAACTTTAATGAATAATAATCTTTTTAATCTTCTAATTCTAATCTTTAACGATTCATCCTTATCTAAGTGAAAACCACAGCCTTACTCAAAATTTGGAAAGCGGTAAATCATAGAATGGCTACTGATACAAAATTTGGAAAATATAAAGGTGAAATTTTTTTTTGAAAGTAAGTATTTCTGTAAAGTTCATTGAAAGAGGGAAAATAATACATATTATTAAACTGTGAGAGAATTAAATATATTGCTGTTGTTTTCAACCCATTTTCCCCCTTTTATTTAAATATTTAATAAATAAAAGAAATTAATTTGAGCCACTTTTTTACCCGCTTTCTTTTATCTTACATTTCTGTATGTATATGACAGTCAAATCTTGTGATTCATTTTTCACCCACTTCCTGTTGATGTAGAGCTTTAAAATTTGGAATATATATATATATATATGAAAGGATAAAAGCTAAACCCCTTTTTAAAATGCAAAATCCCTTTTTGCCCCTTTTAAAATTTTAAATTACCGTTTTAAAAAATAGAAATTTAAATCAAAACTTTTAAATGCTTTAATAATTGTGTTTCAATTGATTGAAAATGCCGTCGCCCCTGTTAAATTAGTTTTCCTGCATCGCATCTTATAACTTTCAAAGATCGTTTTCTGACTCTTCATAAGAATATTTGTGCTGACGCTAACGCAATTTTAAGGTCTTGCGGCATCCGATCGGCCGATAGAGCCAACGCCTTTATTCCGCACAATCAATCACTCAGCTCGCGGCCAATTAAAATTAAAAATACGCCTCTTTTGACTTAGACGACCTCTAGCAGAAATAATGCAAAAACCTCATATTTATACCATTGCACTGCTATCAGGAGCGAACTTTTTACGATTTCCCTCATCTAAACAAATCCACGCCAATCTGCTCTCTCGGAATTGCCTCGCGATGGACGAACCTTCGATGTCCAGACAGACTTAAAAAGCAGCTCTCACGCCAATATGGGCCTGGTTTAAAAGGATGCATGTAAGAAAAAGAAATAAACCAGGTTCCGTAATAGACGGTGTCTTCCTTTAAACAGAAATACATTCACTCGGAATTTAACCGAATCCCGCTTACGGCCCAGGACTACACGAACATGCAAGGGAATCAGAATGAGCACTTTGACGTACGGAGCCGCCATCAGTCCGCGCAGCCACCGGCCCGGCCCGGCGATCAAGGACCCACCGACGGAGCAACACGCTTCGTTTCAGAAGTCGAGTAGGACAGTTCATCTCAACGGGAAAATCCCAAAAACTAAACAGTTACGTAATCTACGCCCGTCAATCACAGCGAATACCTCCGTGAAAAATTCTTACAGCATACGGTGAAAGACTTACGGAATTTATCCCAAGAACTCAAAAGTACTTAATCTCCCTTCGTCAAAAGGAAAGTGAATCATTAACTTTTCTTTAATCTTGTGCAGTATTTCATTCTGCCGGCAAGAATCGAAGTGTTTTATCGGATGAAAAGTAGGTCAACTACACAGCTGTTTTCAATTTTCAAGAGCGCGCCGGTAAAGAAATGAACTCGTGACTCAGATGTTTCGGTTTCTGGTTTCTGGACTATTTAGAAAAATAAATAACTGCGCTCAGCAAAAACAAAAACCACGTGACTACGGGAAAAAGTATTTTTGTGGGCAGTGCAAGATATAGAGATAAATATTTCAGTGAAATTAATTTATTATTGTTTCGCGTCGCGGTGAAAAAAAAAAAAAAAAAAAAAAAAAAAAAGTAAGAGGTAAATTTTTCATGGATTTATTTAAAGCAAAGCCGTATAAAGGTATGTACTTTTGATATTAACGTACAGAAAAGGAAAGAAAATAAATCATTTGGTTAATGATCAGAGAAATCTTTCTGCGAAAGTTATTTTTTTTCTTATTGTTTCGTGGTGGTGAAATGAAAGTAAAAGCTTTTTTTTTTTTTTTTGTTGTGTCCGGTGTGTTGTGTTTTATTTTGGATTTATTTGAAGTAAAGGTTACAGGTATGTAATATAGTTTTGATATTAACCTTAACGAAGAAAAAAATTTTTTTAAAGATCTTTTTAGTGATAAACAAGTGGTTCTCAAACTTTTTATTTAAATTTTTATGCATGCCAAAAATAAATTAAAGAGGATTATTTTATTATGCTATTACTTGTGTGAAAATTTTAATTATTTTTAAGTCAGCTATTTAAGTTCAAATATATAATTGTTTATGTATTGTGTTTAACGTAATTTTAAAGAGATGAAAGAGTAAGAATGGTGATTTTTATAAAAATTCTTTAGTTGTGTTAAACTTTTAAAGATGATTTATATGCAACGTACCTTATAGTTAGTGAGGTTATTTAAATTTTTTTTTATTGAATTCAAGTTATTGAAAAAAAAAAAAAAAAAAAAAAAAATTATTAAGGTGGATTTTAATTTTAAAAAGATGATTTTAACAGATATTTACAGATATAGTGTTACAAATTTTAAATAGTTTGAAAGATTTTTTCATTTTTATTCTTATGTGCTTTAATTGTGTATTATATTTCTGTGTAATTCAGTGATATTTAGTATTTATATCTATCATGAGTAACCCAACACCTCCCAAAGAAGTAGAGGATTTAACAGACAAATCAGGTGACCCCGAAAAAGAAAAAAATCAAATTTCGAGCAAAGATGATAATCCCGTTAATAATCCTGAAGAGAAAAATAATCAGAAGTCTAGTCAGGAATCTGGAGGTGCACCAGAGACATCTGGTGTAACAATGTTAGGTGGACAGACCCTGTCAGCTCAAGCTGGGTCTGGTCACACTTCAGTATCCGCCAACCCAAAAATGTCAGTAGACCCCGATATCGTTGCGTTTTCTCCGCAAGATGGAATGTCTTGGATACCATGGCTAGCCTATTTCGAGAGTGTCTGTATAGGACAGGGAAAAGATGAGTGCTGGAAAATTAGGCACATACAGAAGTATTTAAAGGACAGTGCACTTACGTTGTACATTAATAATTGTCTAAATGTACTTCATTGGTCCGAATTTGTCACTTTGTTTAATGAACACTACGAAATTCCAGATACCCTTTCTCTCACTGATTTTTCACGTATTAGATATAAAGTTGGAGAGGACTTGAACGAATATTATCAGAAAAAGACTAAAGTAGGCCGAACCTTAGGTTTAGAGCAGAAACTTATCCTGGAAGGATTAACGGAGGGCTTGCCATTAGAAATGCAGAAATTAGTTATTGCAGGCAACCCCTCAACTACACATGCATGGCGTGAATTAGTTTTCAGAATTAGCAAACTGCAACTGGACAGAAAGGGAAATGAGAGCAAATTTGAAGCAAGCCCCCAAAACCCCAATCAGTATCGCCAATGGCGACCAAACCGACCTCCATATGAGAATGGACAGAATTTTAACAGGCAGTGGAACTACAGAGTTCCCTATCAAACACACCCCATTCGACCTTTTCCATCAAATCAAGCCAGAAATCCCCAAAATACGTTTAGACCGACTTCAAATGTTCCACCACGACCTAATGTACACCACCAGACCACTTTGCCGCCCTATCCATGCAAAGTTTGTCTTAATATCGGAATACCAAATGCGTATCATTGGGTGGGAAACTGCCCTTTTCGACAACAAGTGTTAGCAGTACCAACCCCTAGTCACAATATGACTTTGCCGAACCCCAACCAAGATCATAGCGCTAATGAGTCATCCCAAAATACATCTAGTAATCAATGACGATTTCTTATGTCCGGACATATACAAAAAGAAAAAGCTAGCTATAAAAAATCAAATAGAGATTGTCATAAAGTTACTTATGTAAAAAATGAAGACTCACTACCTTGTTTGATCGATACTGGGAGTTCGATTAGTGTTATTCCTTGTCACTTAGCCCATAAACTTAACCTAAAAATATGTAAAGTTCAGCAGAGTATACCAGTCACCCAAACACAAGGTGTTCTTGCTTTGAAAGAAAAATGCCTTGTTAGTTTGCAATTAGGACGTATCTCTAAGAGAATTGAACTTTTTATAATTAACAATCAGTTACCTTATGCTTTGATTGGGCTACCCCATTGTAAACTATTTAGATTAAATATTGACTGTGTTAAAATGCAAATAACTCAAGATAATAAGAAAGTACCTCTCATGGACCATATTCCAACAAATGCGTCTCACCATACTTTACATTTATCAGAAGTATATACTAACCAGCCAGCAATTGAAAATGCAGAGATATTCGAAGAAAATTTTGAGCCGGAGTTGTTCGAGACCACTGACCATGTGCAAAATGTTCAGTCTGTCAGAGAACAATTACCTGCTCTTCTAGCCAAATATGTCTGTATTTTCGCCAAAGATAAATATGATATAGGCTGTGTAAACATGGAACCCCAGAGAATACAGTTAACATCAGATCTCCCCGTTTCTTTAAGAGCATATCGCACTTCCCCTAAGGAAGAAGAGGAAATTAAAGAACAAATTCAAAATTTATTGCGAGCCGGTATCATTAAAGAAAGCTATTCCCCTTATTCATCACCCGTAACTTTGGTGTATAAACGTGAAGAAGGGAAGAAAACCCGGTTATGTATTGACTTCCGAAAATTAAATGCCATTACAAAAACAGATGCAGAACCCTTACCTCGAATCGACACCCTGTTAGATAAATTGGCGCATGCTAAAATTTTTTCCACTCTTGATTTAGCTAGTGGATATTGGCACATTCCTATCCACCCTCGAGACACTGAGAAGCTGGCATTTGCCACCACCTTTGGATTATATGAGTGGAATCGTTTACCGTTTGGATGGAAAAACTCACCTGCTTGGTTTAACCGTACCCTCCGTAGAATTCTTAATAAATACAAAATTGACTTTGCCTGTAGTTACTTTGATGATGTTATTGTATTCTCCCAAAATGAAGAGGAACATTTATGTCATTTAGAGACATTATTTAATATATGTGTTCAAGAAAACCTTAAACTCAAATTGTCAAAGTGTAATTTTGTGAAATCCAAAATTAATTTTCTAGGATATGAAGTTTCGAACGGTTGTATCACACCTGACAACCCTAATATAGAGACGATTAAGAAATTAACACCACCAACGAATGTAAAAGAATTACAACGTTTTTTGGGATCTATAAATGTTTATCACAAATTTATTCCAAAGTATGCTAACATTCGATACCCTCTCAACAATTTGTTGAAGAAAAATGTCCCTTATGTGTGGGACCAAAATTGTCAAAATTCTTTTGAAAAATTAAAAAATGCTTTAATTGAAAAACCAATCTTAAAGTTGTTTGATCCCAAAACACCTTGTCATTTGTTTGTAGACGCATCAAGTCATGGAGTGGGATGTGTAGTGAAACAAGTTGATGAAAAAGGAACATTACATCCTATAGCATATCACTCTAGAAATCTTCGCGATTATGAAAAAAATTATGCAATTACGGAGTTAGAATGTTTGGCGATTGTGGATGCTTTAGATAAATTTTATCATTATTTACACGGTCAAAAATTTGTCATACATACAGATCATGCGGCACTTACCTGGCTCAAAAGTGTTAAAAATTTAAGAGGACGTCTTTTCCGCTGGTCCCTAAAACTTAGTATGTTTGACTATGAAATTAAATACCAGAAAGGCTCCACTAATGTTGAAGCTGATATGCTATCTAGACAACCTGTTTCAGAAAATTTACCCCATATTATACATCTCCTTGACTTGAATGAAGTAAGAGACAATCAGAAGAAAGAAAATGTAACAATTGATGGTAAAAAGTACACTGAGATAAATGATGTTGTTGTTATTAAAAAGAAAGGTTTGTATAAGATTGTGGTCCCCATGTCTTTACGTTTACCCCTATTAGAAAAAACCCACACACAATTTGGCCACCCTGGAATTTATAAAATGATAAATTTAATCTCTCCGCAATATTATTGGCCTAACTTTAATCAGGACATTGAAAATTTTGTAAAACACTGCCACACTTGTCAGATAAACAAAAAATGTAGACAAAAAAGATTTGGCTTATTGCAATTAATGCCCCCAACAGAGATACCTTTTGAATGTTTGGCAGTAGACTCTGTTGGCGGATTTAATTATTACAATTCTACAAAAAAATATTTGCATTTAGTCGTTGACCATGCAACTCGCTATGTGTGGGGTTTTCCTTCAAAAAGTGTAACTACCGAAACTTATACAAACATTTTGAAACAATTATTTCAGATACAAGTACCAGATAGATTGTTAACCGACAGAAATGGAGCATTTACAGCTTCCAGGTTTAGGAGATTTCTTCGTAATTACAATATAAAACACAGATTGACGAGCAGCCATCACCCGGAAACGAATGGAAAAATTGAACGACTAAATCAGACTATTGTCACTAGATTAAAATGTAAAGTCAATTCCACATCCAAGAAAATACCCTGGACTAAGCTTTTAGATGAAGTCTTATATGAATATAATAACACCCCTCATTCTGTAACCCAATTCACCCCTAGCTATTTATTTTTAGGAAATTTACCATATGATCCCCCTTTACCAAATAATAGTTACTATCCCCCTGTGGAAGAAGCTAGAAAATTGGCTAAAGAGAGAACAATTGCTTACCATAAAAAGAATAAAGTCCGTTATGATGCTCGTTTCCTTCCTGTAAAGTTTAAAGTTGGTGACATTGTGATGTATGAAGAATTTCACTATCCGAATACCCGTAAATTGACTGCACCATATTCTGGCCCATACACCATTTTAAAACAACTTTCTGATGTATCCTTTGAAATTGATAAACCCAGCCCACATTTTAAGAGAAATACCGAAATTGTCCATTCCTCCAAGTTAAGATACTACCACCCTCCTCAAAATCTTAAACTCAGCCATGAATAAACCCCATCTATCTCTTTCAGCTGTCAATTTTTTTAAATTTTTGCTTTCCTATCGTCCCCCTTACTCGTAGCATTTGGATGAGGACCCAGCTGGGCGTGTAACCTATCTCCCCAGCAGTGTAGAATGATGGTGACAGTTTAAAAGTACTGTTAGAATTTTTATTATTTTTTTTAAAAATATTATAATGACGAATTGATGACACATGAAGGGGTCCTCCGCTCCGTGGCCACCCATCTTTAGCCGGACTGTTTTCCCAGATTCTCTTTCCAGGTTGAACGGAGAATCTGGCAAAACTGCTTCGCTTCCCCTCTGCAGGTGAATATCGATTACCCACTTTTCTTTTTCTGTCGTGCGAGTGGCACATTTTTGGGTGATATTCCCCTCAGAGTATTAAAACCCATATCGCACTGACCCTGCGCATGGTGAAAATTATAGCAAGTGTATATTTAGTTTTTATTAGCTGTAGTTTTCTTTTTTTTTTAAACAACTTAGTGTTGTTTTTTCATGGATATAAACCTAAGGCTGCATCATAGAAGTAGCTAAGTCCCGAACAAAACGGAAAGGTATACGAAGAAATATAATTTGTTTTTGTTATTAGTATTTTAGGATATTTTACTGTTATTTTATCTCAGTGTGAAAATTCAATATTTCTAGAAATGCAAGCTTTTCAAATTGCATTTGAGATACAATATATTTTGTTGATAGTATTAGTGCATATTTTGTATTATTGAATATTTTATATTTTTGAATAATTTGTATTTGTGAATATATTTTACATTTTAATATTTTGTATTTGTGAATATTTTTTTTTACATTTGAACATTGTCTATTATTGAATATTTTTTACATTTGCATATGTTGTATAGTTTTCAGTATGTTTACCTGTGAATATTTTAATATACTATATAGTTTATGGTTGCAATTTGCAATTATACACAAAAGGATGTTTCCCAACAAACTATATCAAAAACTTTAAAACAAAAACTGGAAAGAAAGGGAAACACTACAAACACAGTTATGTTATGACAACTGTTATAATCAAGATATGTCGTCTCGAGACACATTATTGTTTTGCTGCAGCACCATTGAAAGAATTCCAATATTTTAGTGTAACCAATATTTTTATGTAAATTTGATATATAAATGTAAAAATAGGTCCAATTGACTTGAGAGCTGAAGTAAATACTGAAGAGCTGGAGAAATTACTTGAGAGCTGGAGAAAATAAGAATCTTGAAAAAAAAAAAAAAAAACATGGGTTAAATTCACGAGATAAGACCCACAGGTCTTGCAGGCGAGCCCTGTGGCTCTTGTTTTAGTGGGGGGGGGATATGAAAGGATAAAAGCTAAACCCCTTTTTAAAATGCAAAATCCCTTTTTGCCCCTTTTAAAATTTTAAATTACCGTTTTAAAAAATAGAAATTTAAATCAAAACTTTTAAATGCTTTAATAATTGTGTTTCAATTGATTGAAAATGCCGTCGCCCCTGTTAAATTAGTTTTCCTGCATCGCATCTTATAACTTTCAAAGATCGTTTTCTGACTCTTCATAAGAATATTTGTGCTGACGCTAACGCAATTTTAAGGTCTTGCGGCATCCGATCGGCCGATAGAGCCAACGCCTTTATTCCGCACAATCAATCACTCAGCTCGCGGCCAATTAAAATTAAAAATACGCCTCTTTTGACTTAGACGACCTCTAGCAGAAATAATGCAAAAACCTCATATTTATACCATTGCACTGCTATCAGGAGCGAACTTTTTACGATTTCCCTCATCTAAACAAATCCACGCCAATCTGCTCTCTCGGAATTGCCTCGCGATGGACGAACCTTCGATGTCCAGACAGACTTAAAAAGCAGCTCTCACGCCAATATGGGCCTGGTTTAAAAGGATGCATGTAAGAAAAAGAAATAAACCAGGTTCCGTAATAGACGGTGTCTTCCTTTAAACAGAAATACATTCACTCGGAATTTAACCGAATCCCGCTTACGGCCCAGGACTACACGAACATGCAAGGGAATCAGAATGAGCACTTTGACGTACGGAGCCGCCATCAGTCCGCGCAGCCACCGGCCCGGCCCGGCGATCAAGGACCCACCGACGGAGCAACACGCTTCGTTTCATATATATATATATATATATACCCGAGGAAAATACATGAATTGGACATTCATTTTCAGAAGAATAACAACTTAAAAACGTTTTCGGCTTATTTCAGCACTTAAAGTTTCGAATATTTTAAAAGCCATTCTTCGTGAGCATCTGCATGTTAATAGCTACCAGAGAAATCGTGATGAAACGAGTTTAGAAGATTTACTTAACAATCAGGGCACAAGCGGACCAAATGGTCCGCTTTTTGAATACCAGTATTTTCTTAGAAAAATTTTATTTTTAGATTTTTCTTGTAAATTTTGCAGAAACAACCTTCGGAAGTAAATTTTTGTAGAAAAGTTTTAGAAACCTACTAAGAAATTTTCTGTTAAAAAATATTGGTATTCAGTTGGCGAACCATTTGGGAGCCCTGGACAATTCATCCTTTTAAAATGTAAATTAAAAAAATAATAATAAATAAGATTTTACGAGCATGTAAGTCCTGAAAGTATATGTGTGCCAAGTTTTAAGTCAGTTGCCTTGCTCGAATATATCCACACAAATCATGATGAAACCAATATTTTTGAACGTCTTTCTCCATTTCATCCCGTAAAAATTCAATACTTACAGATTAGAAGTAACCTAGTTACTGATTTAAAGAGTTACTAATTCTACAAAAATCTTGATGAAACGCGATTTTCAGAAATTTTCTTTATAAGGATACTGGTCTATTTCACCCCTTTCAAATTCGTATCGGGATGTTCGGAAAGTTCCTTCGATTTGGGAAAACTAATTCGAACAGGAAAATTCTGCCCGTCAATTGAAATTAGATATTGAAATTAATGTCTAATAATTAAATGATAGAATTTTCCGGTACGAATTGGTTTTCCTCCCAAATGGAAGAAACTTTCCGAACAACCCAATATTTTTACACGTTGTTGAAAATTTTGTACAGAGTTTGGTCAGTGGCATATATAATCCAGAATTTTAAATAATCTTTTCATCATATATAACATACCTGCAAAATTTAATCTCAGCCGAAAACACCGTTTAAATGCTACCCTACTCAGACACATACGCATATTGACTCATTGCAAAATCACCAAACACAGACTTTGGGAATCTTAAAGAAAGTACCGACTCGCACACATGCATACGCAGATACATAAAGAATTGTTACAGAAATAGGAAAAGTGGACTCAGGGAACCTATAAAAGTAAAGATATAAATTTCATAGTCTTTTTTCTTGTCATGATTACAACATTTTCCTTACACTATACGTGCCCGTAATGTAAAAATGCAATAATTTTCAATGCTCTTAGTATACAATAGTTATTCTACGACTATCTCAAAAATAAACAATGTCTAACAAAAGTCTCGTTGCGTGGATTAGTGTTATTAAATTACGTATTCTATTTCAAATACGTATTTTCACACATGAAATAAGGTTAATAATATTTTAATTTATGGGAAGCTATGAACGACCAACAGATAAAAACTTTAATTAATTTAATTTAAATAAATTTTAATTTAAAATTTAATTTTTCAATTACTTTTCTCTGCAATTCAAAATGAAAAGCAAGATTCATAATAAAGTTTGCCCTATGGGTGATACAGATACAGACCCTAATGAATGAGACTATGAGCGTCCCCCCACTTTTTTCCCCAGGACTACACCACTGAGTTAATGATAATGAATTTTTATCATTACTATTTGCACAATATTCAGGAGCAGGACTCTCTGTTTTCTGTTCTAGTCGACGCTTATTATACATAAATGAACGGATATCCATATTTTCAAATATAACTTGTATTCACATATAAATTAATCCGTTCTTTTCACAGATACATACTTATCCAAATATAATATATACAGCTTTTAAAACGAGAACCCTTTTTTTTCCCTGTCACCAAAAACTGGTTAGCATCTGGAAACCCCAACGGTTAAACAAAACTGTAATACGGCAGAATGCATTATTTTCACAAGCGGATTTTCAAGAGTCACTAAATCTATTCCCCGAAATCGTTGAACGGGACACAAAAACATCCGGGTGGTCTTGCAAAAACACAGGCCCGCTGTCGACACAATCACAGGAGCGACAAATTGCACCTATATCGTCCCATTGTAAAATTGTCAAAATCTTTCTTTCAGAAAATAGTTCATACTACTTCTCTATTTATATTTCAGAGGACGGGTAACACACTTTCACACCACAGGTGGTCCAGTGATGTGTCAGAAAGTCAAAGTCCAAAATCACTTAAGTACTAAAGGGTGCTGAGCAATTCGGTTGCTTTGATGGCGCTTGTTTGTGACAGGCGATTTAATAGTTAGTCTTGAAGTCAAGTTAAAAACTTTTCGTGCAATCCTAACTATAAGCATTGCAAATGAAACAAAATGAAGATATAATAATAATAAAAGGAACTTGTAAGAGGCAGAAAATTCAAAATTGCAAACGGACGCTCCGGTTTTTCAAACAGATAAAGTCTTAAAATTCTCACGCTTCTGTTGTTATGTGTTATTCTGTGTCGAGTTCTGAAAAAGCCGTAAATTATGGGAAAAAAATAGCATAAAAACAGTATATTTTCATATTTCTTTTTAATGGATTTTTATGAGAGATTATTAAGATTAATACAGAATTAATGTAAATATTGTTAACACTGTATGGTAAATTACACTGCATCAACACTTGCTACAATAACACGGAATCATTTATGTTTAAAGTATTAAACATAGATTATTCAAGATCTAATTAGCACAACCGAGTGCTGTCTCTGTTTCAGACAAAACAATCCCAGTTTAGGTGCGTTCGTAATTATATAAATGCGTAGCACCTATAGTCGTCGTCTGGTCCGTCCGCAAAAAACAAAAACTACCCAACCGAATGGTTTGAAATTTAATATATAGAATCGTTATAAAATTTTGTCGAGTCATTTCAAATTTTGTGAAAATCGAATCACAAATTAAAAATATATTAAAAAAGTTTTCTTTATTCTATTAAATCCTATCATACGTAATCTGTATAATAAAAGCGCAAGTCATGTGACTGAGGAAAAAGAATACGGGCTAAAGTGCTAACCACTTCTTTTTTCATATGCCAAGCGGTCATTTTTATTCAACATTATTTCTTCGAATAAAATTTTATAAAAGTTACGTTTTTAGAAAGATCATTCAAAAAAAGTGTTTACTCGAGAGATGAGTTACATTAAAAAATGTATAGATTCTGAGATAACTTCAGTAGAAATTAGGTTAATAGCCGAATATCTCAATCCATTAAAGTAAATAAACACAAAAGATTCGTTCATCATGAGTCATAGAAATATTAAACCATGGAGATAATCATTCATAAAGCAATATCTCATGTTGAATTTTGCAGCAGTTGGGTGTCGAAAAAAAATTCGCATCTGTAAACGTGGCATCACTAATAAGAAACAAGTTGGAAATTGTACGTCAAACGTTACAAACGAGGTGCGTTCGTACGCACGTTTTAGAATTAAATTCATGATATCCCGTGCGTAGAACGGGTTAAACAGCTAGTTAAGTATATATTTTATGACACTGTTCATACAAATATCTTAACTAGTTATATAAATATTCAGATATATATGTATCAGCTAGTTATATAAATATTCAGATCTTGATGATTTTTAATTCTGTGAAATGAATTATATCGTCTGCAGATTAATTTCTGTCATAAAATAAGTATTTCGGTCGCTTGACGATTTAACATCCATCAGAAGCTCATATAACAAAAAAGCACCGATTTAAAAAAAAAATCAAATTTCTTAATAAATATTTTTATTAATATCTCCTAAAGTTTTGATTCGATTTTGATAAAATTTGAAATGTCTCGACAAATTTATGCAAAGATAATATATTTCAAATTGCAAACCATTTGGTTGGGTAGTTTTTGCGTTGTTATATGCGGACAGACAGACAGACGGACGGACAGACAGACAGACGGACGGACAGACGGACGGACCAAACGACGACTATAGGTGCTACGTATTTATATAATTACGAACGCACCTAAAAAAAGCATGCTCATTTCGCTCGTAACAGACGATATAATTCATTTCACAGAAATAATAAAGATATTTTTTTTACATTGTAAAACTAGTTATAGTACGGTCGCACCTCATTTGTCACGTTTAACGTACATTTCCAACTTGTTTGTTCCTTGCTACATTAAAAATAATAATAAACACTATTTATGCAGAATGTTTAGTGTCGAAGAGTCTGTGCAAATATAAAATATTTTTTAATTTATTTATTTCACTGTCCATTTCCTATAAAGCATCGCTATTTCTTCAATCGCCGTATATTTTTTGAAAAGAGCTATGCATATTGTTTATGCTTAAGACTGTTGTGACATTAAGGTCACATTTACCCGTAATTAAATACCATATCAGATATCCACCATGAGGTTCCAAAAAAAAATATTATATGTATATTAATTGCCGAAACGTCAGTGAAGGCTTACTGTTGAGACCCGAAAAGTTTTTGGTTTCTGTCTGTCTGTCTGTCTGTTTGTCTGTCTGTCTGTTCGTCTGTCTGTCTGTCTGTCTGTTTGTCTGTCTGTCTGTTCCGCGATAACTGCCGTAAAAATGATCCGATTAGGTTGATTTTTGGTGGGTATGTTGGTGAGATACCCGGAATTAGCTGTATAGTTTTTGGTTAAATTTGGTTCATTCGTTCGAAAAATATAGAACATTTCTTTTTAAATTATAATGCTTTCGTATGGGACTGCAGACGATTTTCAAATTTAATTTTTAACTGAAATGGAAATCGCATATTTGAATAATGGATTTCAACGTAAAATTATGGATGTTGATTTTCGACATGGAGGTTTTAAATATATCCAATAATTTTGAAAAATTGACGATACATTTATTAGAATTGAGATATTAATTGTTTAAATGATTGGAAATTTTTTTGCATCTGTTCCGGAAATATAAAAATTTTATTTTCATGTTTTTTACAAATTTTAAAATGCATTTCTTTTTACTTTGCTCTTTAATTTATCAGTTGCCTAGCAACGATATTTCAAAGAAGATATAATAAAAGCAACACGCACAATTTTGTTCCAATAATTTATTAGCAAAATAAATTTTTGTATTCTATTGACATAAATGAAGAATTTATTTTAATAAAAGTTTTTTTTTTTTTTTTTTTTTTTTTTTTTTTTTATCTAAAAAGTTACAAGAATAAGAAGTTTATAAGAATTTCAGAATATCATTGCACAAACCGTGTTTAATTTAACGTTTCTAATTTCTGAAACCTCCGAAGAATTATATGCCTGTAAATGCAATAGAAAAAAATTAAATTGCGGATTGTAAGATGCTAAATAACATGAAAAGTGAGATTAAAAAACAGTGACTTGAGCTGACGTTGAGGCTCCTGATCTGCAGATTTACTAGTTGTATATATATATATATATATATATATATATATATATATATATACATATACAATTTTTTCCGGCTGAACAACACGGAACTTTTTTGCTATATTCGCACTGTCATTTTTATACATTAAAGCATGAAATTTACAAGTTTTAACTACTAAAGTGATTTAGAATCGAATAACGTTTTTCAATCGATTTCTCCCTTATGAACTTTATCAGACTGTCATGTCCAGAAAATTGGTTTATATCGTTAACTTTGACGGTCATTTTCTGAAAACTGATTTGCTTTTACAAAAAAATGGAAAATACTATTTAATTTCTTTGTTTTTAATAAGAGGACCTGAAAAATTTTTGAATTTAAGAATAGTGAATGACTTTGTGAATGTGTCAGAAGATAACTAATTTGGATTTGTAAAATCGTAAGTAGCCCGGTATATTTTATTCTTTAAATTTGAAAAAATGATTGGTTTATTTCAGAGGCACCAACTTTTAAAAATTTCAGGGGGGGGGCGTTGGGGAAGAGTCTATTAATTTTTATTTCCAGAGGGGGGGGGGGGGCGATGCCCCTGTGAAAATTTCCAGAGAATTTTTATGGCCTTGTAGTCGGCGCCTATGATGGATTCAATTTGTTATCTTGTTCATTATTATAAATATTTTCAAGCCGTAAGCAAAAGTATGAACTTTTTTAAGCTACTTTTATCATATTATTTCGATATCTGCAAATAAATTCCTTCAAAGAATATATTTTACGCGAAATAAAACATTTTATAAAATCTAAGTATACTTAACAACTTAACAATATCATATCGTTACATTTTTCTTTTTGTTCCTTGATTTATTATTGATTGGTATTATTTTGTTCCTTGAAGATTTTGTACTTTAAGATGAAAAGTTATTTATGTTATGTTACATGAAAGTTATTTAAAGTGAAATACATTCAAACGTGTAACGCGGTAATATAATTTCCTCTACTAACCACTACTTGTAAAACCCGTGGGGAAATATATATATATATAACTTAAGACACATGTATATTCAAAACAATTCACAGATAATTCTGTAAATTTCTTATTTATAAATTAAATTTATATCATTTAATTAAAACAAATTTTATATTCTATTGGTTAAAGATGATATTTTCATTGTAATTCCATTTCTTCTTTATGCGGAAAAACTCCTCCCATAATTTTTTTATTGTGACATAGGTTTCACAAATTTTTATCATTCACTAATATGTAAGGAACGATCAGAAGAATGAAAGACATTAGTCCCCTCTTCCCAAAGCAAACAAGTAAACATAACAATCTGTTTCATGGAATTGGAACCAGTTCCATGAAAGAAGCTGCAAACTTGTCATGTACGACAAATTCAAAAACATTATTGTAGGCTGTTTCGCTTTATTTTCAGATTCAGAAGCCTTTGGTTTCAACCCCGCTTTCTTAAGATAAATTTCACATGGTGACAATCCTACAAAGAAAGTAAGCTTTATGGATATCAGTCAATACAGAATTGTTGCTGGGTCGGTACGGGCAGGAATATCCTGCGGTACGGTGTAATTTTTACAAAGCAACAAAGCGGGGAATGTCCTAAGGGACAATCTTCGACAGTCTGTTGTATGTTAAAGAAATAGAGAAAAAAGAAGCTTTATAGAAATTTTTTCTGGTTTTGTTTCCAGTTTAAAAACGAAATTGGGAGGAGGAAGGGGGGGGGGGGGGTCCTCTTTGCTTAGATCTGGCAAGAAGATGGAAAAAATTGGGAATTTAAAGTGAAATAGTGGCTGATAAAGTGATCGGAATGTCCAGTCTCACACTAGATTAGACAAAAAATTATAAAAAAAAAATAATAGAAATTTAATGTTGTTTTAATCGGGATGTAAAGTTTCACGCTAGGTCGGGCAAAATCTTGTGCAGGTCGGGCTTTGCCCGACCTGGCCTCCACCTAGCTACGGGCCTGCCTGAAATGCGGCGAAGCATCAAAGCTTAAATTTGTCTCTATGAGTATTGAAAAGGAAGTAGTTGGCCTTCAAAAAATAGAGCATTTATGCGACTTCTGGAAGGTATCTTCCCAAATGCCCAGAGATACACATTTCCTCTAAAAAAGTTTTGTATGAATACTTTGTATATTTTTTATCCTATCGGTGTATAATTTTAAGAAAAATCCGAACAACCTTTTTATTAGTATTGTAATATGATAACATTCTTCCCAAAAGTTCTATCTCTGAAGTGTTTGTTGTTACTTTGGGGGGGGGGGGGGAGGGGGGGTTAATACAATCTCCAGTTCGCTCATTGACTCATAGGCGATTTTACAGGGAGGAGAACTCGCTCATTCTCACTGTACCCTCCACTACATCTGTCTGGTTGGCGACAACTTTCAAATTCGTATCCCTTACGATAATCTTCACTCCCTCTCACCCCCACTTTCCATAATTTTCTTGCAGTGAGAGTAAAAAGAATCAAGTTATACAGCAATTGACTACATGAGCAAAGTGGTAGATAACAGAGATTCGCATTAAAAATGTTAGGTGTTTGTTGTGAAGAGTGAGAAAAACTGACTTTCCAACATATGGAATCCAGAGAAAATATGAAAAAAAAAAAAACAAGGATAATTTTATACAAAACAAGGAACTAAATTTCGAAGTAAACTGTGCAGCTTCCCTTATAAAAAAATAGGCCTAAAGTAGAGGATAAAGATTGAAAAAGTAAGGGAATTTACAACAATTAGTTTATTGTTTTTGTTAATTTTCTCAAAAACAGTAAGTCCAGTAGCATAATGGTCCGCGCGTCTCGCTACCGCGCCACAGTCCCCAGTTCGATTCTGGACTGCGGAAGGCTAACTCACCCTTTCATCCATTCGGGGTCTATAAATTGAGTGCCAAGTTTGGGGACTAAACATTGAGGGTCCCGCGTTAGGCTGACCACCTAATCAGGACATATACTGTATAGCACCTCAGGGCCCATGGTCAAGAAAATAGGATTAGGCATGTTGAAATGAATGAATGACACCAGAATTTGCGAACACATTTATTTGTGAAAAAAAGCTATATATTTCACATACATAATAAAGGAAAATTTTACACTAAATTTTTGTGCCATTGTGGCATTCGGGAATTAAAATAAAGTGTCTTCATAAACGTACCACCGCCCTTGAAAAGGTTAATGGATTGTAAGTTTAGTTCTCAAAAACAAACTCGCAGACTACTATACACTGTTAAAAATCTTCAGCTTTTACTGCAGACACACTCCACCGCTTTTAGAGAAAACGGTTACTTTACTATACTAGGGAGCATTTTCATTGGTCAAAATAGAGATATTCTATAAAAGCGGTGGAGTAACTATGCAGCAAAAGCTGAAGATTTTTAACAGTGTAGTTTCTTATACGGTAATTTTTAATACAGCGGGGTTTGGGAGCTCCTAAAAAATTTAGCGCACTCAGCAATTTTTGAGATACTGTAAAAATCACACATAAAAGAACTCCACATTTTATACATCCCACTTAAAATTTTCGTTTCGTTCCACCTAGAGACCTGTGCCAATCGGGTTGTCCCGACCCGAACCCGAACATACCATTGGAACAAAAACCGAACACCGAAAAAAAAAATCTTCGTCCTCCCGGAAACCGAAAGGAAGAAAATTAATCCATATTTATAAAACGTATTGTAGAATTATATCTCTAATTTCAATTAGATTTTTTTATACAGGGTGATTTAAAAAAACGTGGACAAAATGACATGGTAGATCAGTCATACAATAAGGATCAAAAATCGCATAGGAACAGAGGGTCGCAAACGCCTGTAGAGGGCGTTGCGATACAAACACGATCTGAGCAAACGGAGATTGTCTTCATTCGAGCCGTGGATGCGTTGGGAGTAACATGGCTAGTTACACGTACCGCGAAATGGCTGACATGCAATTAATTTACGGCATGGCCAACTGCAATGGACGAGAAGCCTTGCGAATGTATCGTAAGAAATATCCTGGTAGAAAGGTGCCTAGCAGCTCACATTATTTGCCACTCTGTATCGACGATTGTGTGAAACCGGCTCGCTTGACGTGCACAAGCGGGATGCTGGTCGCCATCGAATAACTCGGACAGTTGATGCTGAAGAAAGAGTTGTCCAAGAATTCCAGAGTAATCCTTCAACAAGTACACGAGTTGTATCCCGAGCGACCCATATCCCCAAGCTACCGTCTGGCGCACTGTACAGGACGAAGGACTACATCCTTATCATTTACAACGCATCCAGGCACTGGAACCCAGAGACTACAACAATCGTATATGGATTTTGCGCGGTGGTTTTTGCAAGAAACTGCTGCAGACCGACACTTCGCAGCAAGTGTTCTCTTCACGAATGAGGTTGCGTTCTCATTAGAGGGTGTGATGAACTTTCACAACCTGCATACGTGGGCGGATGAAAATCCGAATGCGACACGTCCACACGGCGCACAACAAAAATATTCCGTTTACGTGTGGGCTGGCATTGTAGGAGACTGTTTACTTAGTCCGTACATTGTCCTAGAAAGACTTAACGGTACCATTTATCTAACATTCTTGCAAGTGGTTCTGCCAGAAATGCTCAATGATGTTCCGATGCCTATTCGTCGACGCATTCGATTTCAACACGACGGAGCTCCTGCGCATTTCAGCACAGACGTTAGAGCACATCTGCAGGCTACTTTTCCTGGTGGCTGGATTGGTCGCGGTAGACCAATTGCATGGATACCACGATCACCAGACCTGTCTCCCTTGGATTTTTTCTTGTGGGTATTTTTAAAAGGACTTGTGTATGAAACACCTGTTGCAACGCCGGAAGACTTGGTAGGAAGAATCGTTGTGGCAGCAGGATGTGTTCGAGATACACCTGGTATCTTCGAGAAGGTGCGCCGTTCCATGCAACGTAGATGCCAGGCGTGTTTCAATGCATCTGGCAAAAACTTTGAGCATCTGCTGCAGGCTCAACATTTGGCTTGCATTAGTCGCATGTGAGTGAGTAATTATCAATAAAATGATCTGTAATGGTTCTGTTTCTTCTCTTTGTGTTATGTATTATTTTAGACACCCTGTAGCGGCTCCGGATCGCAGTTGAGACCCTCTGTTTCTATACGATTTTTTATCCTTATTGTATGACTGATCTACCATGTCATTTTGTCCACGTTTTTGTGAATCACCCTGTATAGAAATATAAACATATCGTATCCTAAAATGGACTGACTAATTTTCAAGTCCAATAACTTCCAAACGGTGACAGATATTAATTAAATTCTTGCAGGAGAGTAATGTATGATGTCAGGATTTTTTTTTTTACTGCGATTCCTGATTTTAGTTCGAATTATCAGCAATAGATGGCGCTGTGAGCAGTAGACATCCAATCGAGACAAAAGCAGAAATCACCCAGCATTGCTGTGAATGAATGAGGTTCAATACATGGAATGGGTCTCATTCACCCATAAAATAATATTCAGAATCGGGCCCTAAGAGCAAGATTGTATTAGCGAACGAGACCCACTCCATGCATTGAGCCCTTTGATTCTCTTATAAGAAGAATCATTTTCAATTTTGACAATTAATCTTCCCAATGTTTAGCCAGATTTGTGAGTTTTCTTCATACTTTGTGCTGCAGCACCTCTTAATGTTACATTATTTCCAAACTCCAGCACTGTCTACATATCAAACATAAAATTTCAGTTTTCCTTTCAATAGTTTCATTTTTTTCAGTTTTCCTTATATAAGGAAAGGGCGAAGCTAACGAAAAAGACAGGCTACCGCGGTTCATTCCACTTATCTTTTTTAACAGACCGCTAGAGTGACGTGATGCTCTTTTCCTACACCTGCACTGGTGCATTTGAGCATCACGTGACTCTAGCGGTCTGTAAAAAAAGATACGCGTAAAGCACCGCGGTAGCCTTTCTTTTTCGTTAGCCTCGAGGAAAGGGCAGCTGACGTCACTGTTGGTTCTTTATGACTCCTACTGTACACATGAGATGAGGCGATTTGATTGGTTTCCGTTAAACCGGTCTATGATATGATTGGCCTACGTCGCCATATCGATTCCTGCAATGATCGATACAACAAAAATGTAGTGGTAGATTGGTTGATGGAACTGTGTGTTTGTAAACAGGCCCTTTCCTTATTATAAATTACCTTTAAAAATACCTCTATATTCATTTTCAGTTTCTCATATTTATTCATAGTGGTAAGAGCTTTAACATATTTTTTACCCAGGTCGAAATTCAAGCTAGTACCAGCAACAAAAAATAGGCTAGTTATTGCTATGTATTGCTTTCTGTGCGAGATTTTCATGCTATTATATGCTTTATAATGCCAGCCAGCATCAAATGGGTCAATACACACCATGACTTGCTGGTAACTCTGGTGGAACCAGCAAATGTTTATGGTAATTTATGCTATTTTATTGCTGGGATACAGCATTTACTGCTAGTCTAGCAAACAAATACCAGCATGAATTTTGACTTGGGATAAATCCCGGGATGTATGATAGTACGTAAATAAAATGTCCGTAAAATAAAGTAAAAAAAAAAAAAGGAAGAAATAAAAGAAACATCATGAAGGATTCCAGAAAGATCACACACATTTACTAACCTAAGTATTAATGAAAATAATTAGAGCTCAAATCCAAAATTCATATGTTCGACTAAAGCCCAAGTGAAGAATCTGGATGACATTTTCGCTGGTTTTGTTTCAAGCACAAAAGTGATAATTTGTATCATTTTTAAAGCGACTCATTGAAAGCTATCCTAATAATATTATAAATCTGATTGTGTGCAAATATTAGGCTGAAGCCAGCGTCAAAATGGAGCATTTAATGAGCCTGTATCTTTGCATATAGGCTGATTATAACCCTCATATGAACATAGGCTGGGTTTTGTTTATTTTATTCAAATATTTTTCTTAATAATTCAAAATTTTGTTATTTTCATTGAGAATAAATGGACATTTTTTCGTATAGCATTTTAAAATGGTTAAATTTACTTTACCGTTGCTAATACGTTATCGTTGCCAAAACTAATTCCAAACCCGAAAAAATTATTTTTACTCAACAATTTAGTTTCAATTGAAAAAATTTCACGTGAAAAATGAAAAAGAAATTAAAAAAATTAAAGAATTAAGAAGAAGATTAAATAATATTATTAGAAATAAAACGTACTTTTTTAGTTTTTGATAATAATACAAGGTTTCAATATGCGTAACCATAGGAAACAGGCGAATATGACGTCATTTGTCGCAAATAATGCGGATATGGTTTGATTGGTGAAATAAAATGATCTTGGGTTTTTCTTCACTTTTTTTCTTTTTTTTCTTTTGTATGGTAACAATAGTTGCCGTTTTACCGTCTGCGCACGGCTAATATAACTATACCGTATTTTTTTCTTTATAATTTTAAAAAAGTAAAACGAAATTTCAAAAGAAAATGGTTAGCAAATGTCAATAATATGCTCCGCAAAATTATCCATGTCGTAAATGATGTCATGAATAGCGAGAAATAGTGATTTTTCATTCTTAAAACTAAAAGAAATAACTCGATTACAAAAAAAAAAAAAAAAAAAAAAAAAAAAAAAAATGACGAATGTTAATAGTTCCATTTTTGTTGATAAAACCTAAAGATTTAATATTATTTCGTTAAAGTAACATAATTTTCCCTATGCCAGTATTGAAATTAATTGCCTGTAAAAGAAAATTAACAAGAATTATGTCATTAAAAAGGGATTTCTCTGGGGAAAAAAGAGACATCATATTTGAAATAAAACGGGAATTTTCCAATATGTTTTAAAATGAGTGTGAATCAATTCCTTACATTAATAATACAAGGATCAATAAGTATAAAAAGTAGATGAGTTTCACGCCATATTTATGACGAAAAATTTAAATGTTTTGTTATCTATACTGATTATTAAGCATGAGTATCCGTTATTTCGTTAGCCCCACCAGTGGCTGAGAGGTTCTTGCTCTCGAAACTGGTAAACGGGAGGTGCTGGGTTCGATCCCAATCGCGCCCGTCGGCCTAATCGTTCGGAGTTTTCGTGGTTTTCTTCGAGCCGTGGATTTATCCATGCGTAAATACGGGTTAGGTTCCCTTAGAAAGACCCCCACGGAGGGCACTCCCACCGGGCCTATATCCCAAGTGTAGATAATTGGCCGTCAATAATCAACCCAATCCAACCCGTTATTTCGTTATTTCGTTCCGCATGAGTATCCGAGTTTTCTGCTAAAAATCACATCATAATTTTAAGAAAAGGAAAATGAACACGAATCTATTATATTAAAATCTGACCGTGTGTTTGTATTTCGCAACTATTCCTAGACTATCGAACGCAACGCGATTTACTACCGGTTAGTTTACTACCGGTTTAGCGAATACCGGTTATAATTCATCCGAGGATGTCACACAAACTCACAGAATTAAAAAAATTAAATTAAATGCCATTTTTTTTAACGAAGTTTCTCTAAAAACGGAAAGTAACTTACTCCATATTTGTGTATAAAAAAGGAGAAATAAAACAGATCAGTATATTTTTTACACCATTTTCTCATTAAAACTGAAAAACAGAATTTATTTTCACTTTGAATAGATGGTGAAAACGAAATCTTGATTTCAGTAAATTATCTGAAAAATACAAACATATTTTCACATATTCAAACTGCATGAATCAATTTATTCTGGAGAACAAAAACTGCCTGTCAATATACTGTCATTTAGAAAACAAGATTTGTTTCAACTATATATTAAACCAAGGAGGCAGAATATAATTTAAAGAAAAAGCATATACTATTTCTAATTAATGTTTTTTTTTTTTTTTTTTTTTTTTTTTGAAGGATGGCTGTTAAAAAGTTTCACAAAGGCGTTAAAAGTAAAATTGTTTATCAGGTAAAATTGACATTTGTTTTTACCCAATTCGTCTATTTTCACAATTTTATTTGGCCCTCCTTTTTGCATTGGTTGCAATTTCATTTTCGCGATTATTTAGCACAAAATTTTACTTTTTTAAGACTGAGTTATGTCAAGGTCCCTATAATAATAAATACCGTATTGTCTCCTGTGAAATGTGATAAATACATAGTTTATTATTAACGTTTTTAATTATTGGGAGTAAAATATTTTGCTTAATTAATATATTTATTCTTCTTTTAATGTTGCGTGAACGAAGTCACGGGTAACAGCTAGTTAAATTATATATATATATTACAAATTTTAACTGTTTTTAATACGCGCCAAATTTTATTAATTTTACAATACATTTCTTAGTATTTAATAAATACATCATATTATTTTGTAAATTGGTTTGGAATCGAAGACAGTAGTAAAACAAAGTATTAGTTTCGACATACAACAAATAAAAATTTTAAGTAAAATATTTTAAAAATTTTACGAATCGTTAAATTTTTAGACTTAACATCTCGCGCTTTGCTACGTTCCGATGGGTTATCTGTATATTAACAATTTTTTTGTGCTAAACTTTAAAATTGAGTTATATCTGTCTATGTACGTCACTGTTACCAGATAAGCGAGACAGAATGCTACGAAATTCTGAAGAGAATTATATTCCCTTTTTCACGAATATGTGCAACGCTTCAAAATGAAGCCTATAATGGTCAACCAAGTGATGGGGGGGGGGGGGGGGATCTTCCTCCGAAAGAATAATGCCTAACTCTCCTTTTGCTAATGTCTGATTAGAACCACAAAGTCTGTACACTTGGATTTCGTCTCAGACTTAACATCAGAGGCAATAATCGCTACGTTAAGAAGATTCTTTGCTCGTCGTGGAAAAAGCTCTAATTTTTAATGACAATGCTACTAATTTTGATGGGGGTTCAGCAGAACTGAAACGTTTACGCAAACTCTTAAACAGTGAAGAAATTTCGAGAAAGCATTAGCTGGAAATTTTCTCCTCCCAGAGCAACCAACTTTGGTGGCATTTAGGAGGCGGGAGTTAAGGCGTTTAAATATCATTTAAAAGGAGTAGTGGGCTCAGCTGACCTGACGCTGGAGGAATTTCTAACGGTAGTTGCACAAATCGAGGGTATCTTAAATTCGCGACCACTTTCTCCTTTGTTAACAGATGCCGGCGATTTTCAAGTATAGACTAATGATCATTTCCTCATAGGAAAATCTCTTAATTCTGTCCTCGAGTCTAATTTGATTGATTTAAGGGATAATTTACTTAACAGATGGCAACAAAACTCAAAATATGGTCCAAATAATTTGGAAACTATTGCAAAACACCTACCTCAGCCATTTACAAGAAAGAAGAAATGACTATATTCGGCCAGTCATGTTGGTATTATTATTAAAAGACTCACAATTGCCCCTTTGCACTTGGTTCCTAAGGCCGCATCACTAAAGTAATCCCAGGTGCTGACGGACACGTCAGAGTAGTAGAATTACGCACAGCAAGAAGCAATTTTAAACGATCTGTGTCCAAAATTACTATTTTACCCATAACAGATAATTGCATAAATTCTTCAAATAAACTATGCAATACATTCTATTATTTTTTATTGTGATTGTTTTCATTTTGCTTATAATTTGTATTATGTTGTTTTTCTTTATTATTTGCATTATATTTGGTATATATTGAAATAATACAATATTTCAACGCCGGTCGGGATGTTCAGTATTTGTAACTGTCTTATTGGCGACGGAACACTAACCCCCGCATATTTTCTACCTGGCAACCCTTTTTGTTAATATAACCCTTTGCAAGACTAATTCGGCAGTTGAGTAATCGACTCAGTGGCAACAAGCCGGCCGTAATTTATTATCTTAATACTTTTTTTATACAGTCCATTAGCAGTTAATAAACGTAAGCAACCTCCGTACAGTACTCTATATATCAAGTAAATGGCAAATTTTGCTTGGTATTTCATTAGGGCTTACTTTAAATGTTCCTTTTTTCATATATATATATATATATATATATATATATATATAAAATTGAGAGATTACTGTAGTAATCCCTCAACATTCGCGAGAATCAGACTTGATTATTAGCGTTTATTATTATTCTCTTTTTTTTTCAGAATTTGTAGTGGTTAAAGATTGGCCACAGGTGATAAATCGCCAAATTTTCTTTATGGTTATAATTGTAAACAAGTTGAAAACTTAATGTCCTCCTGTGTTTTCTTAGTATATATTTACAAATCAATTTTTAGATGTCAAGTGAAAAAGGAGCGAGTGTTGTAGGAAAGCAAAATAATAACATGAAGAATACTCATTGCACTGGGCATATTAGAAATGGTAAGGTAACGGCATCTTCAGTCTATTAACTTAAAATATGCAGGTTCCCATAAACATGAAGCTGAAGCTGCACTTAGATGGAAAATAAAAACATTTCTGAAGCATTTAGCTGTATTTAAATATCGTATTTTAATATTGTATCGCATACTGTTTCACTAATACATTGTCATATCTTTGTGAATAGAAAGAGTCGAAATGAGACAAAAACCTAAGCGTTTTTAGCTGTAATTATTTCTCGTCAGTTAATTTGAATTATCTTCAATAGATAAATTTCATATTTATGACTATGTGTGTAGATTTGCCTTCTACATATATGTTATTCCATTTAACGAAGTCTGAGCGTTACACTTGAAAACTTCGTTATGAAGAAAATTCGTTAAATAGAAATCAACTTAAATTCGTGAAATTTTTCCTTCAGATATGACAAACAGGTATTGGATTCAGAAACATTTAATTCAGTTTCAATTATGTAGCCGTCTTTTACAAAACAGTTGTGTACGGTCGATGAAATCACGTCACATTCCGAAGCTTTGGTTCAAATCTTTATCAGCTGTGATGCACAGGTTCTCAAACTAATGTTTTCACCACATTGGGTTTCTTTTTTCTGTATTTCTCGATAATTTACTTCAAGATTTTTTATTATTCCTTCCTTAGACTAATGGCTGAAGTTTAGAAGTTGTATTGGTAGGAACAAAAATAAGTTTGATGTTCTTTGATTTGAATTTTGAAGCACGTTTTTGTGGATGTACAAAGTAGTGTCTATCAGCAATGGGAGGTCAGAATGGTAACTGTCTGACTGACTAATTGATAATTTTTGCTTCAATGTATCTGACACCATTGCGTCTTCTATGTCATTGAATGTAAAAATGAGATTTTTGACTTCCCCAACTGTCAGCGCTGGCTTAAAAAAAATTGTTTATTTAGCACAAAGCAGAATGGAAATTATTTAAATGTGCTCATTTTAATACAATCCACTGAAATAAATACGCAACAGCAACCTCTTATTTTGGATTCTGTACACGTACAAAATTGGAATAAACTTCATTATATAGAATATATTTTTCGTAATATGGAGATTAATTTACATGCTAATGGTGTTCAAAGTCAAAGTTCTGCAGAAAATTTCGTTAAATAGGGACTTCGTTAAAGAGAAGTTCCACTCTAATTAAAATCTTGTAGAACGCAACTCCTTTTTTAGTGCAGAGAGATACTCAACATTCGCGAGATTTTCCTCGAACGTAACCCTCGCAAATGTTAACCCTTTCCGGCACAGACAAAGTGTGTTCGTAAAATGAGAAATTGCTGACTGACACCGGAATTTACAAACGACATTTTTAGAAAATACGAACTCCTTATTTTAAGCTTTCATTATAGAAACAAAATTTTATTACAATTTTCTTGGTGCCATATGCAAGTTTGGAATTAAAATTAGGTGTGCCCGGAGTGGGACCACTGTGCCGGAAAGGGTTAAGGGATTACTGTATATAGTTTGTGCAAGAATGAAATCGTACATGTTTTAAGGACTCTATAGTAATTTGGGCTTGATAAATCTATCAAATTACATGTATGTAAAAATAAATGAAAAAAAAAAATAGTCATATAACCCTTTATAATCTACCATTGTAAATGGTGCTCTTTATATCAAGTAAACGATAAATCTTGCTTGATATTTAATCAAGGCTTATTTTTAGCTGGTCATTTTTTACATCATTCTCATTCAGACTGTATTTATTTAAATGTTTGAATATAACATTCTTTCAACTGCCTGAGATTTATTTTCATATGTAATTACTATTTTTGTGAAATAAAACACTCATAAAATGCATTAATGACGCATGGTTCTAAAAATGAAAAAGATTTATTTATGATTTATCTATAGAGAGAATATCTGAGACATGATAAACTGTACAGAAAGGAATAATTAAAATAATCGGTTGTGCGAAGCAGCCACTAAGGGTTTCGCATCAGTTCCTGAAGACACCCAACTGCACCAAAGTAACCCTGTAAAATAAATAACTGTTGTTAAGTTATTGAAAAAAGTAAATTTTAATAAAACAAGGCAAAGAAATTTTAAAGATAAAATGCAGATAAAATCGCCCCAAAAATCTAAATTTATTTTTATGTGTATTATTATTCTTAAGTTTGTACTGAACCATTTGAGAAAAACTTCATGCAGCTGCGATAATTTTTCGCATAGTTACAAGCGTTTGAATTATGTACACAATGAATTTTTCGGTGCTTTAGTAAACTTTATACATTTTTTTTTTTTCAATACAGATTTTACACGTTCATTAAATTTTTGAAATGCTCCATGCGTCTTAATTTTGGTTCAAAATTCATGAAATTGATAAGACAAAGATGCAAAGAAAGACAAGTTTACAAAGAAGTTTGCAAGTTTACAAAGAAACTGTGTAGGCATTTTATAATTAGACTTCGTTAAGATAATTAAATTTGATTTATAACTTATTAAAATGCTAAATTTTGATGAAAATCGGAATGGAATTTAGAAAAAATCTCTCAAAAATTAACTATTCGGGGGATTAAAAAACTGATACACAGATTTGTTTGTAATATAGTTTTACGTGATCCAAATGCTAAATCGGGGAAATATCTTAAAAATTAAGACGCAAGGAGCATTTTAAAATTTGGTTTATAAATTTAAATTTTTTTTTTAAAATCTTAAAATTATATTAAGATTAGGAAATTTTCTTAAGGTATTCTATATACTTATGGTGAAATCTATATATGGACAAAATTTCATATATCTATAATGAAAAATAAAATAATTCAATTTTAACGTCCACCGTCCCCTTAACATAACTTCATAACTTTATAACGTTATGACTTTATAACTTTAATACATAACATAACTTTAATAATAAATAATAATTTAATAATAATAATTTAATAATAATAAATAAATAATAATAATTTAATAATAAATAACATAACTTTATAACGAAAAAGCTCCAAACAGTGCTCAGAATCATCGACTCTATGTTGTTTATGGTCAAAAGGCAACACGCGCGGCACCCACTTTGACAACAGCTTTTTCATAGACAAATGTTCATTCAAAATAAAACCTACACGTTCCTTGGATATCCTCAGAGTCTGAGCTATCTCCAGCAACTTCACTTTACGGTTCCCCAAAACGATTTTGTGGACCTTTTTGATGTTTTCCGGAGTAACCAACTCTTTTGGGCGACCAGAGCGTGGTGCATCACTGGTGTCCGTACGACCACGTTTAAATTCAGCAAACCAGTCAATAATGGTTGATTTACCTGGTGCAGTGTTCGGATAACGCTTATCAAGCCAAGCTTTTGTTTGAACGGTGTTTTTTTCCCATCAAATAACAATGTTTTATCAAAACACGAAATTCTTGTTTATCCATTTTTTTGTTTATCAACAAAGTCGTTCAACTAAAACCACTCTAACGTTTTATCCACACGGCGAATCGTCATGAAATTTTTTCTGCTACCTTTTAAAGGTTAGTATTTACTAAAAAAAGCATCGGTTCGGCGATTGCAACCCCATCTGTGTGCCAAACCGGGAACTTAACAGCCGATGTGTTAAAATCCTGTCTGAAAATAACCTCCTCGTTTAGGGTAATTTCCAGACAGCTATTTGTGGGATTATTTAAGGGGCTGTTTTGAACATCAACTACGGTAATTAAGATACAGCATTGTAAAATGTTATGACCAAAAATGGGAGATTTTTTTTACCATTCTGAATACATTAAAAAGCCATAAAAACGCAATTGTAACTGTACACCCAAAAATAATTTATATTTTGGCGAATAAAAGTATGTTTTATGGCACTTTTTCACACAAATAGTTTACCTTCAGTGGCTACATCTATTTTACATAAATTTATGTAAATCAGCAAATAATTTCAGACTTTTTAAACAATTCTGAAGGTTGAAAAAAAAAACATTAAATAAGAACATAAACCAATTTAGTCTAAAAAAATATATTTTAGTAGCCTAACATTCTTTTTTACCCTGCTATAAAATTTTTATACTGCCGAATTTTGACAGACCTAACCATTTTAGTTTGACAGTAACGATATATTTGTGGATTTTTTTCACAATATTGTACAATTCTTTGACATCTTCAATAGCTTTAACATAGAAAAGATCAACAGACAGTCTCAATAGTTCCGAAAAACAAAAAAGGACTTTTCAACAACTTCAACTCGATCTTTCTTTGGGCCACCAGTATCGATCATCTCCAAGCCAGTTTAAAAATTTCATTTCAACTTCCAACAGATTTTTTCTCATCATCTTTGTGGAACAACTTTTGTACCTGTCCAAGATAGGATGTTTGATCATAATTATTGATTCTGAAATGGCATCTTGCACTTTCTTCATAAATCTCTCTATGTGTCGGGCATTACGAGACAAATCTTTCTTAAATGGCCCTGTGGTCTCCTCATGACTTAGCATAAAGCTACCTCCACCCAGTATTTGCATTTTAACTTACAGATGGCCTCTGGAAGCTATATTTTAATATGGAACTCTCCATAAGTCACTCGAAAACAATTAACCATTTAGGACCATTCAAAACACATTTTGTAACACATATTGGCGTCTGGAAATTACCGCGAAGGCTGTCCCCAGTGTTTCTGAAAAGCTACACTTTTTTAAAAATTCAATTTTCTCCCAGATGGACATCCAAATAATTCTACTTTGTTTGGAGAAAAATAACATACCCTAGTATCCAAACATAAAGTAGCACTTGTGCTAGTGTTTCTGCACCTGAGAAATTAAAATTTGAAATGAGTAAAGCAAAAAGTTAAGTAATTTTTTTTATAGCATTAGGAAACCAATTTTGTACAAGACAGATTAAGCTTCTAGTTACTAAGAAAATACTAATTGAAATAGAAAAATAGTTGATTTAACTAAAAATAAAACTGTTTTGGCCAGATTCTGATTACTGTGAGAGTATTACTGCTGTTGCTGTCTGTTAATTACCCCTGATTCCTCTGTCTGAAAATTACCCTGGGCTACCCTATTGATTATTTTTTCTTGATTAAAATGCCTTTTTTCATCTTTTATCACGTTTTCCAAATATACACTATAAAACCAAAAATCACCGGACATTTTCGATTTTACACGTTTCGTCGAATAGAGAAATACTTGACGAATTCTTCTGAAACATCGGAAATATAAACTGACTTCATATTTTTCAGCGAAACTTTCATCATGAGGGCAATTAAGGGACAAATAACAAATTTGGGATCACCTTGTTGCAAAATGAAACGAAATGATCTCTTAATAAGATCACTAATTATAATTAAAATATAGATAAAATGCTTAAGTGATACAAAGAGAAACACAAAAAATGTTTATAAAAACCTTTTAATATAAAAGTCGACATATGTTTCAACGCGCCTACGGCGCCATTATCAAGATATACAACGATAAACAAAATAAATTTGAAAACCATAAATCACGAGATCATATATGTAGAAAAGCACAAATGAGGCGGATTCATTGCAAATGTTCACGTTACGCATATAGATTTCTATTGATTCACGGGTAATAGATGGAAAATAAAGTCTTGATGGATAAATTATTTTACTGTTTTTAAAATCAATTTTTAAAGTCTCGGTTCTATGTATTCTTGCCAATGCTGTAGTATTTCTGTCATATTTGATATCTGTCATATGCTCTTTTAATCTTGTTTAAAACTTTTAAGTATTCTTTTATATATATTATTGTAATGTTCCATCTGCTCTGATGAACGAGATTTCATAAACATCTGATAGTTGATATGGCTCTATTGGGTCTATTTTCTTACAAACTACGCTTTTTAGTTTTATGGATGGTTTTGCGATAAGACATATATTGAATTTGCTAAGTTTATATTTCAATCTGTCTAAGAACCCAGGGAAATATTGTAAAGTAGATAACTTTGAATTTTGTTTATTGAAGTTTTACTTCTCCTTCTCCATGAACGCAAATTACTTTATTAATGGTGCTTTCTTTATATCCGTTATATCTTGCTTGTTTATCGTTGTATATCTTGATAATGGCGTCGTAGGAGCGTTGAAACATATGACGATCTTTATATTAAAAGGTTTTTATAAGCCTTTTTGTGTTTCTCTTTGTATCACTTAAGCATTTTATCTATATTTTAACGAAAGGATATGTTGCTTGCAGCACGTGAATATGTGGATATTGTAGAACATTTGTTAAGAATAGCACGTATATTCCTACAGATATAAAGGTTTCTTTAAAAAATTCAAGAAATTTTTGCATGTGTTTTGTTTATAGCATCAAGATCCAGGATTTTCAATCCAATTTAATGCCACTTTCAGAAAATTTGACAAAATACAGTAGAAACAACATAGAACAATTAATAATATAAACATTAAATATTTGATGAAATAGGAACATTTGTATGAAATAATTTTTAACTGCTCATGCGCGAATGATGCCAAAGATTTTTTTTTCTTGATTTGTAGTCAACTCTACAGAGCAACTCTCATAGAAAAAAAAAATCAGCCGAATATCGTGAAGATTCTGAAAGATATCGGCGATAAATAAATAAATCGGCGATTCTAAAAATAGATGGATAAGATTTTCCACAAATTGTCATTTTTGCTTTTTGCTTTAGTTCTTAAAAAGCCATCAGAAACGAGCATATTCCAGCAACAAAAATAAAAAATTATCAAAATCTAATCATCCGTTTCAAAACTACTTCGTTGACATTCATTAAATACTAAATCCTTTGTTGGAAGTCAGTTAATAAAACAGGACGATTTGTGGAAAATCCCTTACTAATCCGACTACTTTTCGAAGGCAACCGAAATTCAGATCACTCTATTGCCGATATCTTTATTAATTTTCAAGATATTAGACTCGTCTTTTTATATCAGTTGTTCTACAGAGATGACTTCCAAATTATGAAAAGAAAATCTTTGGTACAACTCGCACAAGCGCAGTTGAAAATTATTTCACAACTTCTCATACTTCATTAAATATTTAATATATTTATATTCTAATTGTATGTACTATGTTGTTTCTACTATATTTTGTAAAATTTTCTGAAACCGGCGTTAAATTTGGTTGAAAACCATGCATGCTATAAACAAAGAAACGTGCAAAATTTTCTTGAATTTTGTAAAGAAATCGTTATTTCTCCATGAATATAGATCAATTTCAACCACGTGATCACCAGCCCACCAAGTGTTATCCAACCAATCATAATCATGGATTTGTAGCCTGTATTACGAGCCAACCAATCACAATCCACCATCTTTGGCGGGCAAACAAAAAACAAATCTGGTTGCTAAGGTGGTTGCTAGGGTGTGACGTCAGTTGAAACTGATGCGAGGCTAACGAAAAAGACAGGCTACCGCGGTACATTCCACTTATCTTTTTTTTACAGACCGCTAGAGTGACGTGATGCTTTTTTCGTACGCCTTCATTGGTGCATTCGAGCAACACGTGACTCCGGCGGTCTGTAAAAAAAGATATGCGTAAAGCACCGCGGTAGCCTTTCTTTTTCGTTAGCCTCGAAACTGATGTATACATGCTATTCTTACACAAATGTTGTACAATATCCACATAGTCACGTGTTGCAGCGACAGGTCATTTCGTGCATTTTTTTTTTTTTTTTTTTTTTTTTTTTACAGGGCGTGAACAAATAATTTCTTTAATTTGTTGTTGATCTCCCAATTGCCCTCGTGATCAAATCTTCATTGAAAAATATGAGGTCAAACTTCAAACATGTTCTTTATAGTACCGAAGTTCTAAAAGAATTCGTTAAGTATTTCTCTAGATATTCGATATACGTCTAAAATTGAAGTGTCCAGTAATTTTTGGCTGCATAGTGTAATAAGTGGATTGCGACCATATGTCCTTATGTTATTTATTACTGCTTAATTTTGCGTTCCTGACCTTCCGGCCCATTATTCAAAATACATTCTTTATTACCTGAAAAACTATTCTTAAATGACTAGAAATTCTACAAATTGATGTTTTAAAGAAATCGTTACATCTCCATGAATATATACGTGGAGATGTTGAGTTAAGCCAATGAAATTTTACGAACAATTTAGTTATAAAACAAGAATATTATTTCACCTCGTGTTCCAGAAAGAGAGCTTTGAGTGCGCCTCTGGACCAGAATTCCATTGCGTAGGCTAGCAGCTTCATGGAAATAGTGTTCACTCGAAGGAAGTTCCCAACGAATACAACTCGTTGAATTCCCTGGAAATATAGCAAAAAGATTTAAAATTTTAGAATTCAGTTCATAAGTATCTCTTACTAATTGGCTTTATATTAGTGCACATAAGGTTTATTTACACTATTTTCTACCAGTGGTCGGAAGTAGCGGGTAAATAAAGTCCTCAAGTAACGAAACTACGAGGGTAAGTCATTAAGTAAGTCACAAAAGATAATTAAATAACTTACAATGATATTCACTTCAAAACTATTTTTATTTCTCAACATCATCTCCACCAATATTTATGCACTTATATCACCGTTTTATCAGTGCCCCAACACCAGCTGCATTACATTCTTTGGGTTGCTGTCTCTGCCACATTAAGACTTCAAGTTGAACACAGGAGACAATTCAAAAGTTTGGTTGGCAACTTCTTCAATATCCACCATACATCAGCTTCGACTTAGCACTTCGATTTTCATGTGTTTAGTCCACTTAAAACCCATCTTGGAAGCAAGATGATGTTCACAGATGATGAAAAGGTTCAACTTGAAGTCCTAATGTGGCTGAGACAGCAACCCAAAGAATGTTATGCAGCTGGTGTTGGGGCACTGATAAAACGGTGATATAAGTGCATAAATATTGGTGGAGAATGTGTGGAGAAATAAAAATAGTTTTGAAGGGAATATCATTGTAAGTTATTATTTAATTATTTTTGTGACTTACTTAATGACTTACCCTCGTACAATAGTCGACACTTTTTCTTGTAGTTTGTAGTGTAGAAATTTTGAAAAATGTACTACAGCAAGTAGCGCTATACAAAAGAGGGAAAAAAGTAATTTGTAGCAAGAATTGAGGCTACTTTTATTGTTATTTCGGGGGGTTGGGGGGGTCGGTGCCACTCTACAAATCACGTGACCAGATTATTTTTTTGTGTGAAAAATCTGCTCTGCTGCCGGACAAGTGTAGCGGAATTTCGTCGATGCGCTCCTCAGCAGCATTTTGTAGCATTCAACTATCCAGACGTTTGAAGCATTCGTCAATGAGCATTTTCCGAACATGCCGGTTAATTCCCTCTTTACAATATTTATTTATTTTGAAAGATATATGAGTTTGATAAGTTTCATTAGAAAACTCAGTTTATATTACCTTTCTAAACTATGTAACTAATAATTCTAAACAATGCCTGCTATTATTTTTCCTCAATTCATTCATAAAAACTTTTGTGCTTTTTGAAAATTAATGACGAAGAAGGATAGGGGGTGGTAAATATTTTTTACTGGCTACTACAATTTTTTTCTGGTTACCAGATTTTATCAAATTTGTGAAGCCCTGCTAATGACACACATTAATTTTTACATAAAACGAACCATACTCGTCCGGAACATGGGTATGCATGTTTATAGCTCGTTCCTATAATTACTTTTCGAGATATAAATAAATTTTACTTTTCCATGGTCTAAAGGGGAAAGTCTCCTTTGTTATACATTTTCGATAAAATAGTTGCAGTTCACTACAAAACTAAAGTAGTTCTTCGATAAATATAAATCTATTATTATTATTTTTATAGTCTAATTTATTAAAGGGTTTGCAGATTCATCATCCTGGTCATCAGAAGACATTGGATTTCCACAAGAAAGCAATTTGAAAAGATTTTGCCCGATTTTCGGACAGAAAGACCGAAAATAAAATCTCAAATGTTATTAGTACAAATAAACAGGTTTTTAAAACAAGTCTTGGGCATAACATGGGTTTTAAAATATAAATCTATTATAAAATATTAACATAATTTATTTAACAGTTTGTTTAGTGCGCGTTTTAGCACGTTCACTTAATTATTATTGTATTCGTAAATACCGAGCGATATTGCTTGCCCTATAATTAGCGAATTATAGGTTATCAACATTATAATACTGCGAGTTATTACTAGTTAACTTAACAAGTTATTACTGGTTATTACTAGTTAACTGACTTGATATGTGGTATTGTTAAAATTCGAGATGTATTTGTTAAAATAAGAAAAACGGTAAACATAAGATTATTATTTCTACTTGAAAATAAAACGGAAGAATCCGATACGTACATGAGGCTTAAGAAATATAATTAATGCGCTTCAAATTAAACTTTAAGGTAAATATGTTATAACTTTTTTTTATCGTTTTTCTTTTTATATATTTTTACTCCTCGAAATCTCAAAAACTTTGTGGTAAAGCATTTTTTTCGAAATTCGTATTAGTTCAAACTTTTGATGTTCTGGTATAGATGATTTTAAGTAAGTTGAAAATTGTTACCGTTATCTATGTTTAAAAACGTTGTAAAACTTTAAACATGTTTTCCTCGAAACTCTGTTTTACAAATCTATACCAGGTAGAACTCGAGATTGGATCGACCGATTTGGTTGAAATTTTCATGATTTATTAGTATATACTATTTTGTAGTCCCTCACGGGTGAGTTTTTCAATATTCGAATCGTAAATATTTTTTTGAGCGATTTAATCCGAAAATTTTTGCATAAAATCGACAACTTGAAATTTGAACGGCCGCATCGAAAAATAGATGAACCCATCCGAGAAAGACTACAAAATATCGTAAATTTTAAGTTTTTTTGTTAGAAATTAGCAAATTCCGCAATTCATCTGGTACCGCGGAAAGCTTCAATTTTTGCACACTACTGTATCAAATGCCACCAGAAGACCATTTTTTAACAAATTTTCAAATTAAAAATTGTTTTAAAAACTTTAAGATATGCTCTTTCATTTTCAAAAAAACCTATTATTATTACTGTATAATTGCGCTAAAAAAAATCGCAAAAAAGTGGAGAAATTTTAGGGTTTTATTTTAAGTTATAACATGCCTTAATCTCTCATGACTCATTCTTTTAACATGACCATACCAGATTAATTTCTTATCCTTGTAGATTCTTTTTGCAATGGAAATTGTTTACATTAAATAAGGTAATTTAATTATAGAACAAATAAAAAAAGGAGACGAGGAAGACCACAAAAGAACTGGATGAATGGTATAAAAATAAGTCATGAGGGATAGAGGTTTGGAGGAGAAATGGACCCTTGACCGGAAGAAATGGAGTGGTTGCTTGTAGATTTTTCGGAGGGCGGCACGTGACGCCATAAACAGAGTTTATATTATATTATATTTTATATAACATGCCTTAAACGTTTTTCTGAGAGAGTTTAGGATACCCTGTATTAAAAATTTCAACACATACTACCAAGAAAATAAAACAAACAATAATAACATTTCAATTCTCTCGAAATTTAACTTTTGTTACATATCTTTTTCACTCATGTCTTATTCTATTTTTAATTATTTTTTTTATCGGTACAATGTTTACCTAAGTAAATCAGGATGTAATTTAAATATATTGTACTGATGAATGTTGAACTCACTTCATTTAGAGCTGCCATTCTGGCAATGGATCCAATATTGTTAGTGATGGTCACTAATGTAGCCCTGGCGAGGTCTTCCCTAGAGGCTGAAGCTTTCCTTTCTTTACTGTTCATGTTACCAAAGCTAAAAAAAAAGAACATAGCATAACTTCAAGAAGGAAATAAGCAGAAGTGAATGAAAACCCGGCAGAAATAGCCAATTATTAAAGTGTTTTGGCTCACATGGCGCGGTTTTGTTATTTGTTGTTGACTGACTCTTGGTGCCGTGAGCTTTTGTTTAGTTTGAGTTTTGACATTGAATGAACATGACGTTAATCTTGATTATTAAAATGTCAGTGTCACTTTCGAAAGTATTAGTAATGGCTCTTTATGGGGATATATTATGATTTTAAAGTACTTTGTTGCAATTTTTATGATAATTTAATTATGTTTATTATTATTATGATAATTTAATTTTTATGATAATTTAATTATATAATTTTTCAGTTAAAGTTTAATATTTTGTTAAATTAAGAGAAAGTGCATGACTTTGCCAAGTAATGTTCCTAGCTCTATATGAGAATACCGAAAATGGCTCTAGATATAATTACTGTGGAAGCTGTATTATTTAACCTAAAACTTATATTTCTTGAAATCCATGATGGATTAGGATTAGATAAATTTTGTGAAAATGCTTTCTATTACATTCTACATATTAATAAATTATTACATTAATCGCTCTCCCATCCCGATTCTTGAAAATTATTTGAACTAAGCAACGTGTTTTTTCATAAAGGACGTAATGAAATCTAGAATCCTATATAGAGAGGAAACTAATTTGCGAGCCAGCTTATAGAATTTTGCCTTTTTACGACAGTAGAATACAGGATACGATAACATTAGACTAAAATTATAGACTAATATTCATCATTAGCAACACGGAAGTGTTTTTGATCTGCGCGAACACTGCTTATCTTGTGCATAGTTAAAGTATTAAAGAACTTTTAGATTTCTTTTTATTTTTCTAATTTAAAATCAATAAGCTTTGTAATGGAATTTCTTTTTTTTATTTTAAAATTTGACACAGTTTACTCACAAGCTTTGAAAAAGGAAAATGAGATACATATCAGAAATACGAAAAATAAAATATTTCTAAATATAATTTAAAATAAAGTGGTTATTCATTTTTTCACGATAAATATAAAGAAGTAAACCTTTGTAAGCCTGAAAATTTACCTGCTAGCTACAGTGTTTCCCCTGAGGTTGAATTTCAGATAATCGCCACCATAGATATCTTTCACGAGTTTATCCACCTTCGTGCTATCGCCTTGTTCTGCCAGCGCAATCGCTTCTTCAAAAGTATCACAACCGGTCAGCAGGCAGCAAAGACCTAGAAATGTACCACCACCCAAGCTGAAAAGGGAGAAAAAAATTAATTACTAATTAAACAAAATTTGCTAGATGTTTAATAACTCTTTGGATTTCAATGAAAAACTCGTTCTATATGGAAACTTTTTATATAATGCTTTCTAAAAATTAGGGATCAGTTACTTTTTTTATGTTAATATTAATATTAAAAAAGTTGGAGATAACAACTATACGGAGTCAATAAAACTCCATGTTGTATAGTAAAAACTAGTTCTTAAAAATACAGGGAATTCCAAATTTCTCTATTTGAGATTGTCTGTTTAAACATAAAAAAATATTGAAGTATAGCATAATTCAGTACACTGCAAAAAATAACTGTTGATTTTACAGTATAAAACTGGCACCCCAGCTGCCAGTATTATACCGTAAAATTAACAGTATTAAATAGTAAAATAAGCAGTAATACGCTGTCGCGCAAGCAGTAATACGCTACCGCGCATGCGCGGCAGCGTATTACTGCTTGCGCGGCAGCGTATTACTGCTTATTTTACTATTTAATACTGTTAATTTTACGGTATAATACTGGCAGCTGGGGTGCCAGTTTTATACTGTAAAATCAACAGTTATTTTTTGCAGTGTAACATATATAAATATGTAGGATCTAAATTTATTTTATGATATATCAAAAAATTAAATAGCTCTCTGGTTTTTGTTTATTGTCAATATCTTAAACAAATGAGATGCAAAAAGCAAAGTTCGTGGATCACGAGCACGGTGACCAGAGACTTTCAAAATCAGAAATGATCAGTATATTTTTTCCCCATCATTTGTGAAGCATTGAACGAAATGAGATTAATAAAACAATAGGCTATGTTAGGCCTAAATGGAATGCCTGGTAATTATTATGTAAATACCAATTATTAAGTGTTTATCTCGATATATCTAAAATACTTATCATATTGCAAAATTCTATCTATCCAAGTATTAAATTATAGTAAATATTGATTCATCGGCTTATAATTATTCATACTATCTCGATTTTTCATATAACCATACTACAATTTGGGGGCTCGATGCCGAGGATATAGGTTATTCAGATGATAAAATGCTGTACGAGTGAAGATAAATAAGTTAATTAAAATAATGAACATAAAAATTAAGATAATTAAATATCTGTTTAGGGATATAAAAGTTACCATTTTTCTAAAATATTGAACACGTATTTTTCCGTTTTTCAATCCGATGTATATTTCTTAAGTTATTCGACCGTTTCCAGACATTTCAATGGAAACGATTCTCACTGAATTTCACTCGATTACAGCGCCATCTACGATTTTCCGAAAAAAAATGTTCAATACAAAAGTTACGTATTTTTTCCCGAAGAATCCGAATCTGCAATAAAAAAAATAAAAAAAACGGGGGTTATCATTTAAATCCTCATTCATAATAGAGGGCAGAACCAGATTTATCATTTAACTAGTCTGTAATTTCAACTTTTCCTTTTATTTTTATGAGATAGATGGTAGCACCAAACAATTTTATTATCCTTTCATCAATATTAGTTTTTTTTTTTTTTTTTTTTTTGGTGAGTTTTGTACATTGCTTTATGATCTAATTTCTATTTATGTTGAATAATAGTTTATTTTGTTATTTGAACACTTGTCGGTTTTTATTTTATTATATTTCCTGTATATTTTTTTGTTCTCCATTTTTTATTTTTCGTTTTATTAAGTTTAATTCCTGCAGTATCCTTTCCATTGCTTTTTATAATATATCAACCTTTGTTTTTCACATGTGTTTTCATATATATATATATATTTATACTAGCAACCTGACCCGCAACCGATCTAAACCCGAAATATTTAGACCCGACTCCGATCCGAAGCCAACCTGAATCTGGTCGGATTATACCCGATCCAAACACGAAGGTCCTACTTCGAATAAATCCCAAATATAACCCAATTTCGATAAAATAACTTTCTTCGACTTGCAACTCGACATGCACTCTACGAAATAATTTTCGTGTGCTCACAAACCTATCCGAAACCCAAACACGTCCACCCGAAATCAAACCAAACCCCGAAACCTAGAAACCCAAAATGGAAGAAATTGAATACCACACTTTAATGAAATTATAGACATGTATTAATCATGTATATAATATTAATCTTATTTCTACCTTCTTATATATATATATATATATATATATATATATATATAAAGAAAGTATTGGAATTGTGAAAATTTTTTACTTCCAATTTTGATAGACTTACAATGTTGTGGGACGTCTTGAATACGATTTGACTATTTTTAGAAAATGTATGTCTGTTAGCCTGTTTGTGACATAAATTTTGTTTCCACTCTGTCTCAAGAACTAAAGCACGAAATTTCATCAAATTTCATATTCAGCTAGATCTGGACATAATTACATCTATTAGGTTTCTGTGTATACTGCTTAACAGGTGGCGCTACTATGCTGTGATTTTTTTATATCGGCGAGGTAATTCCAGAGATTACCCTACAAACAAACACACAAACAGTGCTTCTTTATAATAGAATAGATAAAAAAATTCACTTCCGATTATGAAAGATTAAGGAGGAAGTTTGGATGATTTAAAAATAGAGCTTAACTAATCTTTCGTATTCGGGGTCTGTGAATGTGTTACAATTTATTTTTTTCCCTTTTTTGTCACAAAAAAACTGAGTAATTAGTTGCCATCATTACAGAAATGTCATTAAAATTAGAAAAAAATTAATATCTCGAAAACTAATTCCAATTTCAAAATTCTATTACCAGTTTTGACATCCGCGGATTTTTATGGACAATTGGTATTAATTTCACCATCAAGCGTTTAATATTTTATTAAAAATAGCCCTGAAACATAATCAGTCGTTTAATCAGTCGTTTCATAAAATTGTTTCATAAATTCGTTTCATAAAATCGTTTCACAAATTCGTTTCATTAGGATTTTATATATATAGGGTAGATTTCATAAATTCGTTTCATAAAATCGTTTCACAAATTCGTTTCATTAGGATTTTATATATATAGGGTAGATATATATGTATGTTGTAATACCCCTTCTAACTACCATACAAGCAAGACAGCAATTGTGCATGCTTCGAAGTAAATTATCTGAAGTTTCTATGTGGATACTACCAATCCTGTTTTAGTGCTGTAATGAACTTGGGACCATGAAGCTTTTCCGTTTAGGTAGGATTCCGTTATATACAAGTTAAGTTTTATTGTATGTATGGTCCGGTGAAAAAAATAGAATATAATTGTATGAGAGGTAAGGTGAAAACCCTGCCTAAAACAGAATTTTCCAGACCCCCGCGATTCTATCTTAACAGGTTTAACTATATTTTTAATTTAAAGTTAAATTTATGATAACCAACATTCTGCTTCTCTGGGACCTTAGACTGAACCTGTAGGTAAAGCGAATTTTTAAAATACCTGTATGATAATTAAAATTCTGTTAAATATAACCACGCGATTTCCTCCTTGAGTTTTCAACTGTTTCTAGATGTAAGCTAAACAGCTAAAATTATAATCCATACTAATATTATAAAGGAGTAATTCTTGTTTGTTTGTTTGTAGGGGGTAATCTCTGGAACTACCGAACAGATTTCAAAAGTGATGGTGGCAAATTGATGGTGACAACCCCTGCTCCAACATAGGCTATATTTTATGTCGGTGGCACTAACCACAGGGGGTGCAGGAGCAAAAAACGTTCTAAAATTGCGATTTTTCAGTTATCACACTGGCTGTCAAGCCCTGAGAGCTTGGCAGCCGGTTCTGTATGTATGTATGTACGTACGTAATGCGATAACTCTTCATAGAAATATCCGTTTTCCTTCAAATTTTGTTTATAGGTTCACTGTGTTAAGGCGCTTCCCTGATTAGTTTTCGGGATTGATTGGTTAAGTATAACAGGGGGGAACAAGGGGCTAATCCCCCCCCCCCTTAATTTATATAAATGGGTTTTTCATGCAGAATTATTCCGTTTTCCTTCAAAATTTGTTTATAGGTTCACTGAGTTAAGGCGCTTCCCTGATTAGTTTACGGGTTTGATTAGTTAAGTATAAAGGGGGGGGATCGGGGGGGCGCTAATCCCCCCCTTAATTTATATTAATGGGTTTTTCATGCAGAATTATTCCGTTTTCCTTCAAATTTTGTTTATAGGTTCACTGAGTTAAGGCGCTTCCCTGATTAGTTTTCGGGATTGATTAGTTAAGTATAAAGGGGGGATCGGGGGCTAATTCCCCCCCCCCCTTAATTTATATAAATGGGTTTTTCATGCAGAATTATTCCGTTTTCCTTCAAATTTTGTTTATAGGTTCACTGAGTTAAGGCGCTTCCCTGATTAGTTTTCGGGATTGATTAGTTAGGTATAAAGGGGGGGGGGTCGGAGGGCTAACCCCCCCCTTAATTTATATAAATGGGTTTTTCATGCAGAATTATTCCGTTTTCCTTCAAATTTTGTTTATAGGTTCATTGAATTAAGACGCTTCCCTGATTACTTTTCGGGATTGATTGGTTAAGTATAAAGGGGGGAACGGGGGGATAATCCCCCCTTAATTTATTTAAATGGGTTTTTCATGCAGAATTATTCCGTTTTCCTTCAAATTTTGTTTATAGGTTCACTGTGTTAAGGCGCTTCCCTGATTAGTTTTCGGGATTGATTGGTTAAGTATAAAGGGGGGAACGGGGGGATAATCCCCCCTTAATTTATATAAATGGGTTTTTCATGCAGAATTATTCTATTTGCTTCAAAATTTGTTTATAGGTTCATTGGGTTAAGACGCTTCCCTGATTAGTTTTCGGGATTGATTGGTTAAGTATGAAGGGGGGAACAAGGGGCTAATTCCCCCTTACCTATACTAATATATAAAGTAGTAAAGATTGTTTGTTTGTTTGTTTGTTTGTTTGTAGAGGGTAATCTCTGGAACCACTGAAGCGATTTTAAAAGTGATGGTGGCAAATTAATGGTGACAATCCCTGCTCCAACATAGGCTATATTTTATGTCGGTGCCACCACCCCCAGGGGGGTGCAGGAGCGAAAAACGTTCTAAAATTTCGATTTTTTGTATACTGAAGGAGATAGAAGCATCAAATTTGGTATGGTAGTTACTTATAACATGTAAATGCTCTCTAAGAACAAATTATAAAAACATTCGAAATTTAAAAGGGTGAGATGAGGAAGAAGCGTTCTAAAAACATTCTAAATTACAATTTCTATGGAATCTCTGAAACTACAGAACCGATTTCAAAAGTGATGGTGGCAAATGGATGGTGACAGTCCCTGCTCCAACATATGCTAAATTTTATGTCAGTGCTACTACCCGCAGAGGGTGCAGGAGCGAAAAACGTTCCAAAATTATGATATTTTCAATACTGAAGGAGTTAGGAACTTGACATTTTGTATGGTCGTTACTTACAAGATTTAAATGCTCTATAAGAACAAAATCTAAAAAAATTCGAAATTTAAAAGGCTGAAATAAGCAAAAAATTTTCTAAAAACATTCTAAATTACAATTTCTATGGAATCTCTGGAACTACTAAAGCGATTTCAAAAGTGATGGTGGCAAATGGATGGTGACAATCCCTGCTCCAACATAGGCTATATTTTATGTCGGTGCCACTACCCCGAGGGGGGTGCAGAAGCAAAAAACGTTCTAAAATTGCGACTTTTGCGATGCTGAAGGAGTTAGAAACTTGAAGTCCGGCATGATTGTTATTTATAAGATCTAAATGCGGTCTAAGAACAAATTCTAAAGAAAAATGATCTAATGATTCTGTGATTTTTCAACTATTGAATTTCTAAAATTACCAAATTTCACCATAGAGTACCATAGCGAAACCTTCACGCGTAAAAAGATAATGATAAGGGCGACGTGTCCTGACGTGTATATTGGCTATAGCACGAGTCACAAATTATAGTATCCTTATTATTCTGTTAAAATATAAAAGTGAATTATGAAATGTCAATATTTTGTTTGATTAAAGGTTCGTTAAGAGAAATTGACCAGCGTAGCGGGCGTAGCTTGCTAGTAATAAATAAATTAAAATTATTTGCAGAAATGACAGAGGCGTACCTAGTTCCAGTGACTCGTTTGTACTCATTTTCTGAATGGACGGCCAGTATACTGACGCCGGAACCAATATTGACCACTAGGAAGGGATAGGGACGGCTGAAGTCGAAAGGCACTTTCTTGCAACGCTCATCGTCTATGGGATCGCTCCAGTAGTAGCATTCTCGAGGATTTTGCTGCTCCACAAACTGAAGGCCTCGGATCAACGAGTCCATTTCGTCGAACTTGTGAATTTTCAGGAAGATTTCCTGCCAAAAGAGATAATTGATAATGGTAATGTGGAAATGTAAGAAAAATTTGTAAGTGAGTCATACAGGGAGTTCCATAAGTACGTTCGTATTTCAAAAATTCATAAAAAATTAACAAAATATTGTATCAGAGTACGCAGGTCCTATTTATACAAAGGACACGCGAAGCACGAGCTTCTCCTCTAAAATTTAAGGGGTGTAGGGGGCAAAATGACTTCAAAATGGGACCTCTAGTTCCACTTATATATTTTTTACATTGAGCTACAAATTTTCTTGGAGGGGAAAGTTTGTCTAATGCAAAAGAAATCCACCCCACTTCAGGAAACTTTTCTAATCTAGTAATGTAAATTTGATCCATAGGCTGTTAACCAATTAAGTTGGCATCTATGTCCTGGTTAGAAATCCCCTGAGTGACACAACATACAACAACTCTATATACCACAAATATATCTACATAGTATACAGGGAACATAAAGAAAAGCTGTTTCATGAAATATCTTAACTCAACTAAGCCCCTCTTGAAAATAATATTAGTTGCATTGACGAGTGTCCAGGAATGTAGAATTTAGAAAACTTTTTCCAGGTGAAAGGAGGCCTCAAAATGATACTGTGCTTCCTCTATATTCAGATGTTAATCGGGCCCTGGGAGTACGGTTTGAATCATAAGGCATGTCAAATAGTCAGATTTTTTGTGCACAAAATGGCTCAAAGAAAATTTTAACTATTTCTTGCTTTAGCCAAAAAGAATAAAAAATCCGACATTTTGACAAGTTTTATGAAGCAACCCGCCTTTCCATACATTTTTTTGTAAATGAAAAATTTAAAAAGGAATAGATTTATGGGACACCCTATAGATAAACTAGTAGATGATGCAAAGTTCAGTCATTAAATCGACAAAATTCTCAAGTGATGTTAAGAATGGATACTTTCTTTAACAAGTTCTGGTATCGCAATGGCGTTTCTATAACTTATAATTTTATAACTTAATATTTGTGTATGATATTGAGCAGAAGATAACAAGTGACGGCCCTCTTATACCGCCAAAATGTCAAATTTTTCTATATCTCTAAAGTAACGATAAGAATGAGAAGTAAAAACACATAGCCAGGCTTTCCACGACTCTGAATCTTACTTAAAAGTTTATGCAGATCATAATGAATTATTGAATATGAATTAAGTAATAACTTTCATAGTTAAAAGTATGTTTTTAAATCGAAAAAATGCCTGCAGTATGTTAGGGTCCATTCTTTATATCTCATTAAAAAAAGAAACGCTTCGATCGGGTGAATTTTTGAAAGACATAACATTTAAGTTTGTTACATAAATTTAACATTAGCATCCTCAAATTATGACCTCTTCTAATTTTATATAAAGATTTAAGAAAAAAATGCATAAATTATATACTTTTACGAGCTGCTTTGATCCAAGGAAATCAAATAAAATGTCAAAAGTAATTACTATTTGAAAAATGAAAGATGGTACAATTATTATTATTATTATTATTATTATTATTATTTTATTTTAGATGGACTGTATATTAAAATAAAGAAATTGCTTTGCTGATATAGTTTATCAAAATTTGGAAATACATTTCAACTGATTATGAAGCAGTAAAAATTTTCATTACCTCTTGGAAGTCTTTTTCAAACTTGTATGCCCCGCCACCTGTAGCACAGACTGTACTGGAAACAGAGGCTATTCTCTTAGTTTTTACGAGGCGCAGGAATGCATAAATTTCACTTGTAGGAAATCTGATGAAATGCAGGGATCCACATCGACCATTCAAGATGACATTATCCATCTGCGGAACAGTTTGAAAAATAAGCATCTATCTTTTAAAAGCTAAAAAACAGACATTTGTTGAATTAGCCCCTTACAGACACCTCTGACCTCTCGCTTGAACGCGGATATTTTAGTATCCTAACAGGAATTTATTTGCATTTAGAAATTAAGTTGTAAAAAACATAAAATATCCATCAGGGTGGTGCAAAACTTAAATTAGATTAACTATTGAAAATTTACGATTAAAAGTTTAATCATGACTAAAGATTGACGATTGAATATATATCGTCAATCTTTAGTCATGATTAAACTTTCAATAGTTAATATAATTAAAATTTTGCACCACCCTTATATATATATATATATATTACGCTATCGTACGTGGCATAGAAATCGCGATTATTTGTTAATTGTTTAATGGCAACATCCTAATGAAACGTATCTCATTGTTTGGTGCTGCCCTCTACAGGAATGACAATGATTTATTAATTATAGTGCAAATAAATTGTAATTATAATTTGTCAACATTAACAATTAAATAGATATATTTTTATACATTTTCATTTGAAATATTGATTTTGTAAGCATTTAATATTTATAATTTAAAAAATACAATTAGCAATATAAAATTAAAAGGGATTTTTAGTAAAACGGGAAAAGTAAGTGTAATAATTTTTCCTGACCGTTTCATTTTTTAAACGTGACTGTTATACTTTTGAAATTTTAGCTCTTATTTAATTTTTTTACAAGTTTTTAGTATAAATAAATATTATTCAGTCTTTTTTTGTTGTTTTTTTTTATGAAGTCCGCTCCACTGTAATATGTTTCAATGACAGTCTGCCCGGGCAACGCCGGGCGGGTCAGCTAGTAAATATTATAAACAGTATAATACGTTTTATTAGACTGTTGACATGTGTTTCAGCTCAATCTGAGCCATTATCAAAACAAACAAAAATATTCTATAAACACATAGTCTATGAAGTTATTTGAGACGCAATCATTTAATTTTTCACACACTTTTTTAAAATTGCGCACGTTATTTTTATTTTTTACTCGGATGTTTATTTCCATATTTGTAACCAGGGAGTAACTCGAGCCACAATTCTGGTAAAAGTAAGTGGAAAATTAAATGATTGCGTTCCAAATAACTTCATAGACTGTGTGTTTATAGAATATTTTTGTTTGTTTTGATAATGGCTCAGATTGAGCTGAAACATATGTCAACAGTCTAATAAAATCTATTTTACTGTTTATAATATTTTTATTTTACACCTTTTAGAAATTAAAAAGAAATATATAACTACAAGGTAATATGATTTGTTATATTTAATCAATTTCACAAAACCTGCAGTATAAAAAACATAATAAAAGAAAGCATTCGAAATGTTATAAACATGAATTTAATGAAACCCCCAATAAAAAAAATATATATTTATATAATAAAATCATCAGAATTCAGCTATAAATCAGCATGCTTCCATTCATCATTGGAGCAATAAAAGCTAAAAAGGAAAAATGTCAAACTGCCTGAACTCTACAGGATGGAACGAACTGCTCATTTTCTTTAACAACTGTGTCTATTGATTTTTACAATACAGATCCTCCAGGTAACTCTTCTTAAATCTTAAAGTTGATTTTGTTTCATCAATGCGTGTTCAAATGACGTCCGGGTCACCATTCAGGAGATTGGCGCCGGCGGGATTTGAACTAGGGATCTCATGAACAGGAGGCGAGAACGTTAGCGTCAAGCAAATGGCCAAGCCAGTTACTTTCAGCTAGTAACTCGCTTTAAACTGTTCATGTGAGATGAGATCGCTACAATACTATCATTTTTTGTGCAAGAATCACACGTTCGCAAAGCTCTTTATGGTCTGTGAAATGTTGTTGAATTTTTGGAAATACTTTCGTCTTGCGCTCTTCAATAGACACAATTGTGTTACAAAATATTTCTGATTTTCAACAGACCAGTTACTGTATGAAGCGGTACTAATCCATTCCACATATTTAACAATTGGTCAGAAAATTGACCATCCAAAATGCTTCCATCCAGATGAACTCTCATTTTTTTGGTTAGCGCCAAATGCGGACATACCTCCAAAGATGTGACGATTTAAGGTAGGAGTTTTCAAACAGGGCCCAAGAGCCACTGGTGGCCCTCCGTGGGTATTTTAGTGGCCCGTCGTGTCATTTCGAATATTGAAAAACAAAAGTTTTCCGGAAAAGCGAAAACTAAAACATTAAATAAAATAAGGAATTTTCAAGAAATTTTTTTTCTATACGTAAATAAATAACATAAAATATTCAGTTTCAGAAAGAATGCGCCCGGGCTTGAAGGCTGTGGTATAAAAATAGAGCCAGAGCCCGTGTTGGGCTCGGGCTGTGTTCGTCCCATTTCTATAGCAGATGTGGTTGAATGATTTGATAATAGCAGATAATTTTTAAACACGTAAACGTGTAACATACATGGATGCCATCGGCAGGGGATGGGGGGAAGGGACATTAATTTTCCATTTTAAAGATTAAAAAAAATCTTTAGTTTAGCCTATTTTATGTTTATAGTTGTGAATTTTAAGAAACTGTTCCAAAATCTGCTCTTCTCTGGATTTCGTTCTGAAGGCGACCAGGGCAGACTGCCAACGAAATTACCAGAAACAGTTAACATTTACATTAAGATAAAAATTACATCCGGGTTGAAAATCACTAAATTACTTTTATTTGTGATTTAGTCTTTAAAGAAATCATTTTCAGAGAAAAATATGATGTCATACTTTCCATCTAAACACTATACCCAATCCAGCATTTAATTCAGTAAATTACGTTTTACATTGAAGCCATTGTCGGTTTACCGAATAGGCAGACAAGACAACTTGGTAACAGGGCGTGTAGAAACATTTGTTACAGGTACAGATCAAAATGTGTTTTAATTCAATTTGTTGTAGGTCCCTTCTTATGTCCTCGAAATTAAATCTTCATTGAAAATTATGAGGAATTGAAGAATATAACAAATGGTTCCACAAAAGTGTTCCATTTAATAATTATTGAATACAGTTCTTTAATACGACTATTTAAGCCTGGTAAATCGATATAAAAAATTTTAATTAAAAGTCACATACGATGATAGAAAAATTAACCTCACATTTTATGATTAATTAATAGTTTTGGTTTCTAGCTTTTATTTTCACGAATCTGACATACTAGTAAATCTGCAGATCAGGAGCCTCAACGTCAGCTCTGAAAGTCATTGTTTTCTAATCTCACTTTCCATATTATTTAGCATCTTACAATTCACAATTTAATTTTTTTTTATGTTACATACATATTTATATAGGCATATAAAATACTTCGGAGGTTTCAAAAATTAGAAGCGTTCAATTAAACACGATTTATGCAATGATATTCTGAAATTCTTATAAACTTCTAATTCTTGTAATTTTTTAGATAAAAAAATACATTTCTTATTTTGATATTCTTTGAAATAGGGTTGCTAAGCAACTAATAAAATAAAGAGGAAAAGAAAAGAAATGCATTTTAAAATTTGTAAAAAGTAGGAAAATAAAATGTTTTATATTAACCGAGCAGTTGCAAATTTTTTTCCAATAATTAAAACAATGTCTAAATTCTAATAGATTTATCGACAAATTTTCAAAGCTATTGCATATATTTAAGACCTCCATATCGAAAATTTAGTGTCCGTAATTTACGTTTAAATCCATTATTCAAATTTGTGATTTTTATTTCAGTTAAAAATGAAATTTGAAAATCGTCTGCATTCCCATAGAAAAGCATTATGACCTAAAAAGAAATGTTCTATATTTTTCGGTTAACGACTGAACCAAATGTAACTAAAAACTATACAGCTAATTCTGGATACCTCACACCAACATAGCCACCAAAAATAAACCTAATCGGGCGCTTTTTACGGCAGTTATCGCGGAACAGACAGACAAACAGACGGAAACCAAAAACTTTTCGCGTCTCCACAGTGAGCCTTCACTGACGTTTCGGCAATAATTTAGAAACCCCTAAATAGTAGTAGTGATCCTTATTTTGGAAAGAAATGCGTATTTGAGAACTTCAAACCTGCAAATGTACGTCTCTGGTTCCAGTATTACAGTAGGCTGACCTGCCTTTCACGAACTCTTTCAGGTTCTGGTGTGCTTCGGATTCTTCAAAAAGGTCCGTTGGCTCAAAATATACCACCTTCACCAGAGTACCACCAATGTCGATTCCAAACCACGGCATAGCTAAAATGAATAAAAATGTAGAAAGTTAAAAAAAATATACAGATTTCAAATATAAAACTGGTCCATATAATTTTAAACTATGAAATATTATTTCATACATCATTAAAATGACTGTAGCATAGTGGTTCTCATATAAATTGATTATTATTCGTCCACGATAAGTTGGCCGACGAGTAACGTAAATTTAGATGAATTTATTCGTTAATTAAGGTAACAATCACAAACTAGCAGAATCCAGTTTTTCGTTAAATAATGAGTTTCCTTCAACACTGTGAATGTTAACAACTTTTTTCATCATAACTACTTTTTGTAGCATCGCCAAACTCTTTCAAGGTTCAACATTTCTAACCAGAAAACATATCTGATGTAATTATATATATTTAGTTTCATATTCTTACGTAAAACATATTTGATTTCATTATTTAAAAAAAAAAAAAAAGAATTCTGGTTTGAAACGTGTTTAATCTGGGTTTAATTAACTGACATTTTACGGAAGAATAGTGCGAGCTTGGCAAATATGTGTATTGTATATGACCGTGATACAGTACACTGCAAAAAATAATTGTTGATTTTACAGTATAAAACTGGCATCCCAGCTGCCAGTATTATACCGTAAAATTAACAGTATTAAACAGTAAAATAAGCAGTAATATGCTGCCGCGCAAGCAGTAATACACAACCGCGCATGCGCGGCAGCATATTACTGCTTATTTTACTGTTTAATACTGTTAATTTTACGGTATAATACTGGCAGCTGGGATGCCAGTTTTATACTGTAAAATCAACAATTATTTTTTGCAGTGTAGAAAAACATAGAGAAGGGAATTTTCTTTGCTAATTACTTTATGAATTACTTTATTTCTTACGAATTCTATGGAGGAAAAACAAGATCCTTTTCTATGCATATATATGACAGTTTAATAATTATCTTACGTGGCGATTCCTTAGGTTGTGTGGCAATTTCTTTCACAGGACACATTCGTATACCTCTGCTGCCAAGGCTTCTAAAAGAATGGGGTACATCAGGCGTGCTGGACGGAGCCCTAAAACAAAAGGCTTGTTTTAACATAAGATTTTAAAATGAAATACAACAGCTATTAAAATCTTTGTTATAGAAGAATAATACAAAAATCCTATTTTAATTTATATCTAATTTTGTCAATATCCTGTAAAATTTGAAATTGTTATGCTCAAAGAGTCTAATGCACAGTAAACTCCCGTTAGTGCGTACTTCAAAGAGAAGTCATTTTTATTAAGTCCGCGTTAAACGATGAAATAATTTCAATGGTGTAAAATAATCCCTTGTGTTGAATAAATTGAATTCAGTTTATGACAGAAATTAAATAACTTACTTACCATCTTTAGGCTAAAAGAAACAACTTTCTCTTTAATTGTGTAATTTTCGTTTAAAAGCAACTTAGTGCCAATTTAATACAAAAAGAATTACTATGAACAAACAAAATATGCAAAGGAATTGTCGTATTTATATAATTTAACTTTAATTAAAGGCAATTGCTCATTTTTCTTTGCGTTCCTTGAACAAATGATATTTTTACCGCATCATTTTCCAGTTTTGGTCTGTTAAGTTGTTTACGTATTGTTTACAAATTGGTTACATATTCACCAAGATTATATTGGCGAATGAGACCCACTCCATATATTTAACCCCCTTCCTTCGCATGAATGTTGGTCGATTTCTGCTTCTGCTTCGATTGTACGTCTATTGCTCGTAGTGCCATTTATTGCTGGCAATTCGAACTAAAATCAGGAATCACAATTACAAAAAACTCCTGACTTCTTACATAATCCTCCTGCAAGAATTTTTTAATCTGTTAGCGTTTGTAAGTTATTGAATTGTAAAATAAGTCAGTCTATTTTAGGACACACATAGTATAGTTAAAATGTTTGGGATACTCATGCTTTAATTATTCATAATATGGAATTAGATTTGTTCTCGGGTAAATTCAGCAGTTCCAGTTTTTTGCTATAATAATTAACATTCAGACGATATTGTATATGTTTATTCCGATATGCACAACTATGATCTCTCGTGAGCGATGAAAAATAAAAAAAGTCCTTCCGGCCTGTACCGGGAGGAAAAGGTAGCTTTCCTATATCTTCGTTTTAAAATTTTAGCTAATGTTACACGAAAACAGCAAGTTAAAATGCAAAGAAACGTTTACAAAAGATTCGTTAATACTGAATTTGCATAAGAATTTCGTCAAATTATTGAGCAATAGCCAAATTGGCTTCATTTATAAAGACTTATTTTGGTCGCAAAATTTGGCGATATTTCGCCAAATGTCACAAATTTTGCCAATTTTGTCGCTAATGTCGCCAATTTTGGCGCTAACGGATATGAATATATAGTTTTATGCGTATGATTGGGAAAATTATAACAATGAAAGAAAATAATTTGCGAGTAATCACGTTAATGTGCTGTTTTGTTTCAAAATGTCAGCCACCCTATAATTTCAAACTGCTCTATCTCAGCCATTTTTTAAGATAGAGGTAAACGAAAAAATGCTCTGCAATCCTTGTATCAAGGCCTAACACGTAATTAAAAAATAAATTTGAATTTTTAACTTTTTTCTATATTTATTTTAGTTTTAAATTTTTAAATGGCCGCCATCTTGAAACAAAATGGCGGACCAAGCTGGCCAACGAACTCGGTCGAGACATTGGTGACCTTAATACACACAATTAGTTTCATCAAAATCGATTTATAAATACGAGCGTTATCGTATGACATAAGTCAGATATATATATATATATATATATATATATATATATATATATATATATATATATATATATATATATAAAACTTTAAGTAAAATTTAACCATTGAAACATAAGAAACTGACCACATACACTGAAATCCCGATACCAAAGAGCCCTGTCAATTTACAAATTAAAATTGTAGATATATATATATATATATACTAGGGGGCCTACCCCCTGCGAGCTACGCTCACCAACCCCCGCTCAGACTTAGAGGCCTCTAAAAACATGACAGCGTGCTTTGTTTTAAAAATATTGATAAATCTGTAATTGGGTTGCCATGCTTTGAACGTTTTAATGGGGCATTTTTTGATTATCATGGCCTCATACACAGCTGTAGCGACGACTGACGACTGTTTTCGGGATTGATAAGTAAAATCAATTACAACTTGAAAACCAGCTTGTATAAAACGGTTAGGTTTAAATTGTGGCTACCTCTCGGACTTTTATAACAACGATCTGTATTCTATTCTTCCTTTGTGTTTAAGGATGAGAAAAATTCCATCTGCTTGTGAATAACATTAAGAACCACGATATTGAAAAGTACTATGTTATAGACATTTTCAGTAACAGGTTTTAATTTTCTCTCTATTTTAGTGAACCATCATGCATATTTTCATGTTATTTTAAATATGTATATTATTTATTTTAATTAATATGTATATACAAATTTTCTAATAATTATTTATCATACAAAATTAATTAAATATTTTGTGCATGCATGCCTGCATTTATTCGGCATCAATTGATGAGATATTTAAACAAATTTGCTATCCGCGATAATTTTACACCATGTTATGTCACTTGAATATTGTCCATAAGAAAATCGGGTACTTTTCCAGTATAGGATCCCTTGCTTTTAGGTTTGGCGTAATTCGAACTTCAAAAAGGGATAGATTCGCTAATATACATAGATTTGTTGCCAAAAATTACGAAAACAAACCCAATGAACTTTTGGTGCTTTTCTATTATAGGGGTCTTGACGCTTTTTTAAAAAGCTTGGCGGAAAAAAACCAAGCAGGATAGAAAACCAAGCAGGATATTTTATTCTTCTTCCGTTCAGTTGGGCAATTATTATTTTATATATTCGTTTCAAATATCCGAATTAGTGATTTTATAAATTCGTTTAATTAAATTTTACAAAAAATAACAAAATGAAATATTAATTACTATTAATTCCTTTTCCCCCCTTTCTTTTGCGTTTACATAAATGACGTCATTTGGACGAATTTATTCAAAATATTTTCAGTTTATAAATTAAATTAAATGCTGACAGACGATTGAATCCTGACGATAGAAATGTGATTTTTTTTCTTCAAATTTTCCTGAAAAACATAATTTAATCACAATCTTGTCTTCATTATCGATTGAAATAAAAGGTAAATTCAATTTCAATTTGAAAATGACGAATAAAAAGAAATCAATAATCCCTATCGGGATCCTTTTCAATTTTTTTCCCTTTTTTGTCACAAAAAAAAACTGAGTAATTAGTTGCCATCATTACAGAAATGTCATTAAAATTAGAAAATTAATTAATAGCTCGAAAATTAATTCCAATTTCAAAATTCTATTACCAGTTTTGACATCCACGGATTTTTACGGACAATTGGTATTAATTTCACCATCAAGCGTTTAATATTTTATTAAAAATAGCCCTGAAACATAATCAGTCGTTTAATCAGCCGTTTCATAAAATCGTTTCATAAATTCGTTTCATTAGGATTTTATATATATAGGGTAGATATATATATGGATATATCTATATATATAAATCAACATTTGAACGGAGGGTGGTTTTGGGGTCTGGGGGTCATGATCGGTGAAAATATATCGAAATTTTCCGGAACTGCTTTCCTCCGAACGGCTTTATACTTTTTTGTATTGAAAGCTACCTAATAACACCTTACTGATCGAAAATTTGATGGTCATCTTAAATTGCTTTTATTATTTAAACGTACATAAACTATGTTATTAATTGCGTTTAAAATAAGAAAAAATGCAAAATTAACTCGCTCATTACATTAACAAGCATATCACCAATTTTGGCTCGTAAATAGCGCAAATAGAATGTACTGTAAGACCAAATTGTACGTAGTATTTATTGTCTTTGGCAATAAAACTTTTAAAGTTTTTCATTTTATTTTCAGAAACTTGTCGAGATTTTGCCCTAAATTTGATTGATTTTTTATTATATACATACACAGATTCTTCAATATATATTTTTCATAATTTTTTTAGAGTACGCTTGCTTGTGAGATTTTTGATTAGTTTTTATTATTATTATTGAAGGCGACTTTACGATTTACTAAGTTTAGGATTTTTTTTTTTTTTTTTTTTTGTGATTGTAAAATCAGATTTATATATTTTACCCCAATATAGTAAATTTTGTTTTCTTTTCAATGAAGTTTATTCGGAATTCGCACAGCCATTTCTATCCTTTTTAAATAGCTTTTTTGAAAAAATTGAAGACTGCTATTGTTAAACTATTTCGATATCAAATCATTGCCTCCAAACTTAAATTTTTATATCAAGGAGAGAACTTCTGAGAAACGTAAAATAAAATACATGATTTTTTTAATTTTTAAGCACATTAATAGAAGGCAATTTTCATTTCCCCTGGTTCGGCGTAGAATGAAGGAGGTACACGTTTTCGACCAAGTCGAGAGGTAAAAAAACAATCCAAAAGCCAAGAGAACTCCCGTGCTTTTTTTTTTTTCAACGCCAGTAAAAGTGCGTAATCTTGGATTAGTTCGGCATTCGTAAAATCAATCCATTTTCAATCTTTGACCACAATATAATAAATTTTGTCCGCTTTTCAATAAAGTTTATTCGAAATTCGCACAGCAATTTTTAGAGTTTTTTTTTCTAAAAAGTCACTTTTTCGAAAAATATGAGGGCTGGTTTTTGTGAAACGATTTCCATATCAAATCTTTCTCACCCAAAATTAAATTTTATATCCCTGAATGCAGGGAACATTCGGGAAACATTTTAAAGTTTTAAAAATATATTAAGTACATGATATTTTACATTTTATTTTTTTTTTAAGTAATGAGGATGCGAATTTTTTGGAAACGTGATTGAAGAAAGAGTGGAAGGTTTTTGGTCCGTAAAGATATTGGAAAATTGGAAGGCTGTCCAGTTGCTATTAACAGCCGCGTTTTCCTTTTAATGAAATAGTCTTTTTTCATTTATTTTTTTTTATATTTTATTTTCAGAACATATAAATTAAATTTATTACACTGAAAATTTTTAAAGCTTCAAGGTAAAAACCTGGTAAACCGAGCCTCATATTTTCGATAAGGAACACTAATTTTCTCTGCTCCTTTTCAATCGCCGCCCGTAGGTTTTACAAAGTAAAAATACATGATTTCATACGAAATCAGACAGCCCATTCATTCATCTCAGTTATGGACCTTTTTTTAAAAAAAAATATATATATATAATAAACAACTTTTCATAAAATCTTTAAAAAAAATTAGGAAAGCCTACTTTTTAAGGGTTTTTACGGAGATAACATTTTGAACACTCCTTATCGTTTCATAATTGTTATAATAGGTAATTTTTTAGATTTTTCGAACGCTTTCTCTCTCAGAGTGTCTTTTTAACACTTTCAAACCTAGCGGAAAAGTGTTTATGCACTGTTAAAAATTTCAGCAAACTGTCCAGTCATTCGACCATTTTTGTAGAAAACGGTTATATAAGCGTAATTTAACTCCATTCTGATCATAATATATAGGTATAGGCAATAATAAGGTCAGAATAGAGTTAAATTACGGTTATATAACCGTTTTTTACAAAAACAGTCGAATGACTGGACAGTTTGTTGCAAATTTTTAACAGTGTGACGTCGGTTTGCCTATCCTGTCCGTCTGCCGTTTGGCCGTGCTCTAACTCGCGTAAATATACTCACTCGGATTGGCTTGAAATGTTTGTATGTTATTGTCGTTTATAGCATGATCCCTATTGAAAATGAAGTGTGTAGCACTTATAGTTTTTTTTACAGGGACAGTCAAAAGTATTCCGTTACATTACAGTCAATGGGAAAATAATCGTTTCAAGTGCATTTTGATGATGCTACGCCATTTGATACATGATGAAATTGATATAATTATGAAGCGCATTATAACATGGGTCAAACAAAAGAATTCTTTTACACATTGTACTACTGGGGAAAATCGTTTACAGTGTAATTTCATGATGTTTCAGTATTTCAAACTTAATGCATTATATGAATTACTGACGTGCACTATAAACTGCTCGCTTAAAAATATGGTATGCATTGCATTTATCGTTCATTTATAGGGACATACAAAATATATCGATTACAGTATAGGTGCGATAATTACAGTCTATGTGTGATAAGTGCGTTTTCAACTTTGGTTTGCGTTTTTAAGTTTAACTAAATTTTTTCATAGTACGTGGTGTGTATAAATTCGGTTGATATATTTATATACAGGGCTATACAAGGGAATTCGTAAGCATTACAGACCATGGAAAAGAATTGCTTAAGGATAGTTTTTAATTGTGTTACGCATTTTCCTGCTGAACTATATTTAGTAGACTAATAGAAGTTTGTGGAATAAGTAAATTCATATACAGGGATACGCAAAGAACAATATACATTGTCGTTTACGGTTAGTAATTGCTGGAAGTGAGTTTTAAGTTGCTTTATGCGTTTTTTACCTAAATGAGTTTTTTACCTTTTAGTTTAATATGTTGTGTGTACAAAAGTCTTCAGATAATATACAGGGCTGCATAAAAGATTTCGAGTGCATTTTCATCCATTGACGAAAATTTCTAAACGTGAATTTTCTAAATGAACTAAATTTTATCATACTATGTAGTATATACCTAAATCTATAGATCATATACAGGGCTGCACAAAATAATTCGACAACTTTTTTGACAATGGAAGGTAATATCAAAAACTATTTTTCAATATGTTATATGTTTTCTAAAATATTTACTTACATATCTTCCTTCACCTTATTTATCGATGCAGTTTCGATACAGTTTTCTGGATGTGTTGGAAAGTGTTTCATAAACTATGCTTGACGCATGATTTTTCGTTCTTGTTTATATTTAAAAGTTTTTTTTTTTTTTTTTTTTTTTTACGATTTTCTGAAAAAGACTCAGAATTCGAATTAAAAATTTAATAGCTCTAAATTTTCATGATAAAGACAGGCCAATAGTTTTTCTTCAAAACTTTCATTGGCAAGAAGCTGCTTTGTGGAAAGTTACAGAAATTCCTCAAAAAAAAAAAAAAAAATCATGATTTCTTTCTTTCTTTTTTTGTAATCTCGTGCAACGCCGCATCGTTTCCCGAGATGTGTCGAAAGTTTAAGGCCATTTCACCATATCTCAGAAGCAGTTATAGGTAGGAGCGTGGTGTGCACTACATACAAATGCACTAAAAAATGGTTAAACACATATTTTAGCTATTTTCGAAATTCAAGCATCAAGAACAAACAATTTTTCCGCAATCGGGACAGTTGCCAATTTGTGTATTAAAGTGAACTTAGTTTGGTGCAAAACTAATTTGATTATTGTAAACCGTTGTTGTCACTCGCTATAGACCGATTATGGAACACCAGACGAAAAAGACAACTGTTGCTGTTTTTTGATTAGTTATTTTATCAAAGGGAATTTTTGTTTTGTCTTTTTTTAATTACGTGTATTATGAGTTGTTTTTGCGCGTTTCGCTTTTTAACGATTAGTTATTTTATCAAAGGGAATTTTTGTTTGGTCTTTTTTTAATGTCGTGTATTATGAGTTGTTTTTGCGCGTTTCACTTTTTAACGATGGGATTTCAATCTTTATACCAAGCATAATACATTTCCACCTTTACACAAAAAACATGTTTCGGAAGTAGATATTTACGATATAACTACTGATCTCCATATTTATGGGCTGGGGTGTGCACAGGAATCCGTTATAGTGATTGCCGTATTAACGGTTTATAGGTATGAAACGCACAATGCTCTTTTAAAATGATTGTCGTTTTAACTGTTTGATGTACGTAAAATGCACAGGGCCTGTTATAGTGTGATTGTCATTTTAATGATTTATAAGCCGCGAATCTCGCAGGGCCCGGGTACTTTTATCGCCGAATTAACATTTTACGGGCGCGGAACGCTGAGCCTAGTTATAATGATCGTCATATTTCTTAGGTTATCCCATTTTTGTTTATTTAACTGGAACACCGCCCTCCTCCCTTCAGATTACAACGGGCTACGCCGGGCGGGTCTGCTAAATTATTCAATAAATTGCCTCAAATCATGAGAGACGGGATTAAACCTGAACAGCACACTACATATTCAAGACCAAAGAAATTTTAGAACTTTGAGCTGTATTCATATTTAGAAACAAGATTTAATGGCGAATAATCTTGAATTGTAAGATAACTTAAAGTTCAGAGACATTGCCTTTTGGCTGCATTTTGATCTGGTTCTTCATATCTAATAATGAATATGCAATTCTGAGGAAACTATAGTCTGATTTTTTCTGGAAGAAAAAAAAAAAAAGACTATGAAAAAGACAACAGTTTAGCCTTCTGTTTGCGTACATTACAAATATTAGTAACTATTAAGAATAGAGATAGGAATGCTTGAAAAAAAAAAAAAAATCCGAAAAGTTTCAGAAGGGAAAAAAAATGCTATTTTCATTTTTCCCCTTCAAAAGTTTTTAGAAGCTCATTAGAAAATTTTAAAACAACTTCTATTTTTGAAATATTCAGAATTTTACGGTAGCTTCATTCTGATGTTTTTACCCGTTACATTTTTTTCATGTTCCCCATGTGAATTAAATATAGTCGCAGCTTTTCGCACACATACATTAAATTGTAAATTTGTTAACATGAAAACAGAAAGTATGAAAAAGAAATCTGTAAGAGAATTAAATGCTACGATTATATTGATAATCATCACAGAGTCGCAATAATTTGTTTCATTTAAGTTGCCATTTATATAAATTTAAAGTGCATACTGTATAAATACCATGTACAATGCGCTTAAAATTTATGTTCAAACCGTAGTTCATATTAGAAGGAACTTAAAGTTCAAAATTAGTTTTAGTGGCAGTTTAAAACAGAAAATACAATTGAAATGATTATTCTAACAATTGAATTACATTTTATAAAACATAATATTACACAAACGAGGGCGATGCCGTGAAACTTATAAGGCTGAAAGGTTAAATTTTAACAATAAAAATAATCATTATTATTTTGTAATATATCTAGAGAAAAAAATCTGGCAAGTACATTTTAAATATGGTTATTTTATATTTTTTTCAAAGAACATAACTGTAAGACAAACTTATCATTTTTTTTAAACTAATTTTTTTCTTTTGAAAAAAAAACTGACGGGGGGGGGGGGGGGGGCGCCGTTTTTTCGTCACTTTAAAATTTCTGATATCTTCTACACATCTAACTGAAAATAAACTAAAGAAATATTTGTGAAAATCTCAATAACAAACAATGTCAAATTATTAATGAATCCAATTTTCAAATTAACGGAAAATTAATATTGTATGAGAAATTGTGAAATAGTATTTTCATACAGCTATTAATAAAACAGTTCTCCATTTAAGTAAACCAGTTTCTTTATAAAAGCTTCCGGGAACAATTATGTATATTACATCATATTTATGGGGAAATGCTAAAAGCTATGGCATAATTTCATTTTCAATGCATTAACTTTTTGACCTTATGCATTCACCATCTGCTTAAATAGCATATTATAAGATTCCTTTTTACACTTTGAATCAACTTTTTCCGGAAGGTTTAAATGCAACTTTCCGGTCTAAGTGTTCGCTGGGCATCTATGAGTGGCCATTCAAAATACATAATTGTTTTTTGAAAAAAAAAAGCCATGTTGAAAATTATTGCTAAAATTGTTAATTGAAAACTGTCAGCCTTGTCAAGGCTTAATTTTAATTTTAAAACAGAACTAATAATGTTCTTCATTTAGCGAGAGTAATTTGACAGTTTTGACAACCCAATTAAATTTACTTTTCCTCCATGTTAACACGGTTCATCTTTAACAGTTTAGAAAAAAAAAAAAAAGTGGGTAAGTGTGATCGAAGATCTCTCAAAGGGTTTCGTTTAATATTCCTTTCAAAACACTTTATCCTTTCTTTAATAAATTCACATAAATTTCATTTAGCAACAAAATTTAATAGGAAAAGGTTGTTAGAATTTTGGTTTCTTATCTCTATTTATTAAAATAGGATTTTTCGAATTTGAATATTTTGAGCTTCATAGCTGGTATTCAGCTATATATACGCAAAGTTTCAACTCTGTAAGTTACATAGTTTCTGAGAATGGCTCTGTGACGGACAGACAACGGAGCGAGAGTAATAGGGTTTCGTGAGATGAACGAAACCCTAAAAACTATTTGAAATTACATACGAAAATTTTTACTTCTGTATTTTATTTTTTTTAACGATCATAAGAAACCAAATTAATGTTAATCTCGTTAAAACAGGGCTTCGAGAATCTGAATCGAAGAACAAGTAGAAACTAGAAAAGAAAAAAATCGTTATTTTATGGAATAAAAACCAAAGCCTGAATTATTTTTACAGTTAACTGAACAGAATTTTTTTTTACCTAGTCCTGATCTAAACGGTGAAAAACAAATAAAATTAAATTATTTAAGAAGATAAATTTTAATAGAAGGCATTGACATAACTTACTTCTGGTCCTTAACTATTTGATATAAAGCATGCCAAATCTAAAATCATGCATACGGGAAGGAAGTTAAGCTGCCAGAAATGAGAACATTTAGTAACTAAGTAATAGGAATGACCAGTATCATTAAATAACGTGTATTGTTTTGAACTGAAATCGAACCATTCACCGGACAAAGACAAAGAAAATAGTTTGATAAAATTTTTAATAAAATTTGCAAAATAGTTTTTAAAAAATCTTAAAGCTTGTATTTTTTTTTTTTTTTAAACGAGAAACAGCTAAAATAATTAGCTTCGAAAAAATAATATTGAGTTTGATCTTCTGAAAACACAGCAAGCTACAAAAATATTTATCCTGAGACAGGGTCGGGCCCTACTCTAGTGAAAAAAAAAAACAAATAAAAGGAGTAAAATAAATGACGAAAATAAAAGGCCCGAAAAAAATTAAGACTCGGCCCATGTCTAATGAGAGAAAATCAGCCGCGACAGCAACAACAAAATTCCTGGAATTTAATTATTAAAAAGGCGGAAAGAAAATCGTTGCTATCTCATTTTTCTCTCTCCAAGCCACAAAAATATATAAATAAAATAAAAAAAAATCTGCCATAAGGTAACACTAGTCATGTAGAAGGACGAAATCACTTATATATGACTTAAGAAGAAATCCAGTTACCGTGCCCATAATAGAATTTTTGGCGATAAAAAGATACACTAACTAAATGCGAAATAAATAAATAAATATATATATATATATATATATATATATATATATATATATATATATATATATATATATATATATATATATATATATATATATATATATATATATATATATATATACTGCAAAAAATAATTGTTGATTTTACAGTATAAAACTGGCACCCCAGCTGCCAGTATTATACCGTAAAATTAATAGTATTAAACAGTAAAATAAGCAGTAATACGCTGCCGTGCAAGCAGTAATACGCTACCGCGCATGCGCGGTAGCGTATTACTGCTTGCACGGCAGCGTATTACTGCTTATTTTACTGTTTAATACTGTTAATTTTACGGTATAATACTGGCAGCTGGGGTGCCAGTTTTATACTGTAAAATCAACAATTATTTTTTGCAGTGTATATATATCAGGGTTGCCGGCTTTTTTGGTTTTAACCACTTAAAAAAAGCCGGCTTTAATTGAAAAAGGCCGGCTTTTATTAAAAAAAGTGGTTTACAGCTAATTCACATTAAATTTGCATTAATTTATTTTTAATGCAATAAAAAATATTTCCTTCTAAAAAATTTATATATTCGTTGAAAAGAATATATTAAATTAGACTGCAAGGTGGTGTTTTGAAATTCTATATTACATAGCTCGACATATACTATACATTTTAAAGATTATATTTAATTAAACAATAACAAAACATCACCATCAAAAAATGAAAAATTCTTCTGCTTTTTACTTTTAAAATTTGTTGTGGATTAAAACTTAATAATTTATATATTTAATAAATGAAATTAGCATAATATAATACTTGAGAGCATCCATATTTAGTTAGTAATCAGTATTCTAATGTCTTATAAAATATTTTTTAATAAGTTATTTCTACTAAGCAATTACAAAACTCATGCCAGAGAAGTCCATATGATGAGATTAAATTAAGGAATGATCAACATTGAAGAGGAATTAGGAAGAATATATAATATTTGAGGAGATTTCAGTAGATGTAAATGTATAAAAAAAGAGAGAACAGTTAAAAAAATAAATAAATAAAACTTGTTGAAATGAAAATCAAATGTTATTCATATTACTGTTTTTTTAACAATGGAAAATGGTGTTTTTATTAAATTGCTGTATGTATGATTTTAAAGATATGAGAAATATTAAAACTTGCATATCAATAGCCCCAGTAGCTAATTTGTGTGTGTATGTGTATAAATCTGCAGCAAAACAAAATTTATCTTTAAATCTACCACAAGAAATAATAGTAATCCATTAAATAAGCAAAATTTTCAATTACAAAGAAAATACACTAAGAAGATTACAGTAATCCAGAGACAAAGTAAAATTTAGCTTTTTTTTAAGTACAGTATTTTTTAAGCTATTAGATTAATCTTCAAAAATCTTCTAAAATCTGCAGTGCCTACTGTCATGTTGCATTATTTCTACTAGTGGGTTAATAGCCTTTAAAATTAGTTGATTAATAAAATATGTAATTAAACAACTGTTGTCCTATTTAATTATTTAAAAAAGTAAAACTGAAAAAAGTGTAAATTAAATTAATAATAATAAAAAAACCTATTTAAAAATATAGCAATAGTTAAGCACTGAGTATGCCTTGTTAAAATGTAGGTAACATATTTACAATTCTGACTCAAATCACCAGTCTGCTATGTGTTATTCCAATATTAATGTCTTCATTATTGAGAAATTAAAATTTATTAAATTCTAACTCAATAAAATGTATTTTAAATTAGTTAAAAAATACTTAAAAATCTACAGTTTATAAATAAATTGCTTCAACGTATAAAAGCCAATTTTGACCAAAAAAGGCCAATTTCGGCCAAAAAAAGCCGGTTAAAACCAATAAAAGCCGCTGGCCTGGCTTTTATTAATTTTAGCCGGCTTTTTTGCAACCCTGATATATATATCCTTCCTTGGATCTTCATCGGGTCAACACTTTTTTTCTCTTTAAAAATCGTGAAAATTCAAATTAATATTTTTAAACGATTCCCGCGAGGATTTTCTTCATATGGGAATAGAAAATAGATCATAGAATGGCTAAGGTATCAAATAGATATAAGATGATAATAAACAGAGTCCTCATTTTCGATGGAATGAGGAATTTAAAAAAAATGAGGAAAAAATCAAAAATCGCTGTACCAATAAACTTGATTTGAAAAAGGACAGAGTTTACTATAGCTGCAAAAAGATTGAATTTGGATTGCTCTTATGAGTGGCTCAAAATCGCCGCCGGCAGACGGCAAACTTAAAAAAATCGGAGAAATACGCGAAATTTTCCGTTCAATTAAAAATAACAAAAAAATCTAATAAAAAATACAAAATCTGAGATATAGATGATTTTAGACCTGTCTTCGCCTATCCGGAACCGAATCGGCAGACAGAATTCTACATGCGACAGATTTCCTTAGACATCACCAATAAACTTACAAACAGGAATATTACATGTAAACAAACAAATGCTGAATTATTTACATTGTTTTAAGTGCAAACGGGTTAATATTCCGTAATTGGGTTACACGCAGATTTAAAAATATTCATGTTTGAAACTTATTTTAAAAACTATGAAAAAATCAGTAAATAGAGATAGTTTTCAAACAAATTGCATGTGAAAATACATTTTTTCCCCGAGATTCCCGAGATAGAGAAAATAGGTGAAAACTATATATTATTTTAATTGAAAACTAATAGATATTTTACATTTAATGATGTTTTTAGATTATCCCTTAACAACACCAAAGAGCATTTTTATATGAAATATGTCAATTACATATTCAAATAAAATTTTGAAATTTGTTAAAAGCGGTAATTTTGTATTAGACCCGTGCCAGAAGTTAATAGCCGAAAAGCAATCGGTAAAAATTTCGTTATATACAGCAGTTTTTCTTATTCTGATAATTTCAGCGGTTTTAAGGGCTTATTTCGATTAGATGTCTGTTAAATTTGTGTTTTATTTATACTATTTTACTTATTGCTTAATGAAGTTTTAATTTGTTATTGAATATTAGCTGGAAACAAATGCTGAACTCTTTATATTGTTTAAAGTGCAAATGGATTGATATTTTGTTATCGTCTGCAAGCGATAACATTTTTAAAAAATCATGCTAGAAATTTAATTTAAATGCCATAATAAATCAGTCAATTAAGATACAGTTTTCAGACAAATTGTATTTGAAAGTAGATTTTCTTCCCTATATAACGGTGTAACAATTAAGAATTTACGATGTTTAGAAATTAAAAAAATTGCAGTTACAAAAATCGCAAACCCAAAATTCCTCGTCAAGTGTTGCCATTCGCAAAATGACGTCAAAGTGCACGGACACGTTTTTCCTTTATAATATAAATATAAATAGCTAGGTTTATTCATTTTACTTCACAGATTTTGCTTTTCAGCGCCTTCTTAAGCACTCTCTGCCATATTGAGTTGAAACACATAATCCAACATTATTTTCGATATGATTTTAATTAAAAAACTTTACTGTTAACTAGCAGATAGACCCGCCCAGCGTTGCCCGGTCCAGTCAGAGTCTGCCGAGAAAAACTCACTCTGGAACCGCCCAGCCTCATGAGAGAAAATCGAGCAGAAACCATTGACTAGAAATATAATCTAGAAATTTATATTTCTAGTCAATGGCAGAAACAGGTCCCGGGTTCTTCCCGGGCTCGAATTTCGGTCCCGTGCAGACAATTTACCGAACGAAACAGCAACAAAAACACGAAAAAACAAAACAAAACAAAAAAGTCCTTCCGGCCTGTACCGGGAGGAAAAGGTAGCTTTCCTATATCTTCGTTTTAAAATTTTAGCTAATGTTACACGAAAACAGCAAGTTAAAATGCAAAGAAACGTTTACAAAAGATTCGTTAATACTGAATTTGAATAAGAATTTCGCTAAATTATTGAGCAATAGCCAAATTGGCTTCATTTATAAAGACTTATTTTGGTCGCCAAATTTGGCGATATTTCGCTAAATGTCACTAATTTTGTCGCTAATTTTGGCGATAACGGATATGAATATACAGTTTTATGCGTATGATTGGGAAAATTATTACAACAATGATAGAAAATATGCGAGTAATCGCGTTAATGTGCTGTTTTGTTTAAAAATGTCAGCCACCCTAGAATTTCAAACTGCTCTATCTCAGCCATTTTTTAAGATAGAGGTAAACCAAAAAATTCTCTGGAATCCTTGTATCAAGGCCTAAAACGTAATTAAAAATAAATTTTAATTTTTTATTTTTTTGTATATTTATTTTAGTTTTAAATTTTTAAATGGCCGCCATCTTGAAACAAAATGGCGGACCAAGCTGGCCAACGAACTCGGTCGAGACATTGTTGACCTTAATACACACAATTAGTTTCATCAAAATCGATTTATAAATACGAGCGTTATCGTATGACATAGGTCAGATATATATATATATATATGGATATATCTATATATATATATATATATATATAAATCAACATTTGAACGGAGGGTGGTTTTGGGTCTGGGGGTCATGATCGGTGAAAATGTATCGAAATTTTCCGGAACTGCTTTCCTCCGAACGGCTGCAATAGGTAGCTTTATACTTTTTTGTATTGAAAGCTACCTAAAACACCAACCTGAAAATTTAAAACGTGCCCCACAAATTGTAAAAACAACAATCGTAGAAGTAAATCATTTCGTTAAAAAGCGCATATTTCATTAAAATACGCAATCGTTAGACCTGCCAAGTCTCCGGCTTTTTGGACACCAGTAATTTAGTACAGAAAATGTTTTATTTAATCAGAGCATTTTGAGATTTAAGAGAACAACATTATCTCTAAAAAAATTACTGGTCTGCAAAAATCCGGAGACTTGGCAACTGTGATATATATATATATATATATATATATATATATAAGCAGAGCTGACGGATTAACTTTGTTTTTCCTTTTGTGCTCTCGTTTATCAACTTGCTTCATTGTCATTTCAACATGTTTTAGTAATAAAAGGTTATCCTAGCAAACCCAATGCGGAAACATTTCACTTTGGATATTCGATTAGAAGAGTCCCAACATTCCACGTTCTCCTAATCTCTTTCAAAATTTGCATAAACTTCGGATGTTAAAACCTTTTGATTTTTTTTTTTAATGACTCACGAAGATTTCCTCCGTACGGGAATATAAAGTATAACATTGATGGCTAAGGTATGAAGCAAAGCCGGGACGGGCCGCTAGTCTGTGATAAAGAAAAAATGTATGCATTTTCGAAATTGTCATTGTTTATATGTTAGTAATGTTTTAAAGATTGTCAGTGGTATTCAGTTATTTTTTATGGTCATGTCTAATATTATGACTGATAATTAATAGCTGAATGTATATATAAATTCTAATGCACATAATACTGTCAATAATGGTTGGTTCCTGAAGTTATGGAACCAAGCATCGCAGCACAATTTTGATTTTAAACAAGTTGGAAATTGTACATCAAACGTGACAGATGTGGTGCGTTCGTACTACAGATAGTTATATAAATATTCAGATCTTGATGATTTTTAATTCTGTGAAATGGATTATATCGTCTGCAGATTAATTTCTGTAATAAAATAAATATCTCGGTCGCTTGACGATTAAACCTCGGAAGCTCCTATAACAAGAAAGCACTGATTTTTTTTTAAATTCAAATTTCTTAATAAATGTTTTTATTAATATTTTCTAGAGTTTTGATTCGATTTTCATAAAATTTGAAATGTCTCGACAAAATTCTGCAAAGATAATATACCTTAAATTTTAAACCATTCGGTTGGGTAGTTTTTGCGTTGTTATATGCGGACGGACGGACAGACAGACGGACGGACCAGACGACGACAATAGGTGCTACGTATTTATATAATTACGAACGCACCTAAATATTGCACAAAAACATCAATAACGAATTGCAGTCACCCTATGTAAGAAACACAACAGTTTGTTCTAACAATTGTTAGAACAAACTCTTTATCTTTAAAATATCATTGGGAACAGCTTATAATTTCTTTCTTTATAACTTATTTCAAGATTAATACAATATTCAGAATAGGTTAAATCTAGATTAACTCTCCCTCTTGTGGCAATTTCATTTAGAACATGATTTACCATTTAGTAAGGCACTATCTTGTTCAGTAAAATAATGAAAAAAAAAAAGATTTTTTTTTTTCGTCTGTTATGATATGATTAATTTCCCATAGGTGCCAAGTTCCCACTAATCTTCCGTAATATGTGGTTTAAACTGACCCAGTTTAACGACGCTTCAAACCAGAAAAATTATTGGATAAATCTTTACTTATTTAATTTCGGGTTTCCAAGTGGAATTTATTTAAATTCATTTCTTAAAAAAAATTCTGGTGCGAAACGTGTTAAACCTGGGTCAAATTAATCCACATATTACGGAATATTAATGAGAGCTTGGCACCTCTGATTTCCGTATAATAAAATAGGTAGTACATTTTAAGGTGGCAATATTTTATCTTTTGTTGACATTTACTGAAAATTCTAATGGGAAACTTAAGCCTAGCTTTGAAAATTTCAGAACTTGAAATCCATATTTACTCTTTTTTCCATTTAATATACACTCTCAGAAATAAAACACTCAATTTTGACGATTCCGCAATCCTTAGGCCTCATTTCGTTATTTTTGACAATCATTTCGTCACAGAGTCACATGGTTTTTGACGAAACGTGAATCCTCAAATATCTGACGAAACTGTTTCCTCGCTGTCAAAAAAAAAAAAAAAAAAAAAAACCTCACTTTTGACGATTCCGTAATTCTTGAGCTATATTTCAACATTTTTGACAATCATTTCGTCGTCTCAAAATTAAGTGATTTTTAATGAAATAAAAAATCTCAACTATTTGACAAAAATGTTTCCCCATTCCCGGCCAGATTATTTTTGTTGTTACAAAATCGTTCAAAGAAAAAAAAAATACACAAAAGTACTAAATTTACAATATATTAATGAAAACAGAAACAAAAATATTTCATCCTTGGGGGCCGCTATAACACAAAAGTACCAAATTTCTACTTTATTTGTCATATCTGATAATTTGCGTCGTCTATCCTTTTTGTAACGATTTTATGCATTTCTATTGCCTATTCAAAGATAATTTTTTCTAAAGTTACAGAATTTCGTTAAAAAAGCTTAAAAAATTCTTCTAAAGTTACAGAATTTCGTTAAAAACGGTTAAAATAGTAAAATGTGAACATAATTTGGTCCATTTTCGACCGAAAGCAACAACATTTTCCCAATGGTTTTAAAAAAAATCGATTTTAGGAGCTCTTTTTTATTTAAGAAATATATTCATATAACAATCAAATTTAAAATATGTATAACTAACCCCTTCTCCTCTATAAACAGTAATCTTATCCGCTAAAATTGATGAACTCGCCTCCAAAATATGCACTTCAAAATTAATTATTTCTGATCAACAAATTAACTAGAGCATATTTTAATCTTTCATTGAACAAAGGAAATTTCTCTAATAAATTATATTAATCAAGCCATATTCTAATTATTTATTAACCCTAGAAAAACCATAATAATAATCTAGCCTTATTAATTAAAACATGGAGAAATTATAACAGCACCGATAAAAATACAATCTGCTTTCTAAAAAATATAAACACACATCAACATCCCGTAAATACATTTAAAATCAAATAATTCCGAAGTCCCGCTGGCTAAATGGTAAGAGCGCTGGGCTGCCAAGCTGAAAGTCGCGCGTTCGAACCCCATTGAAGACTTGTTATAAGTCATCTTATTTTCCCCCTAAGATGCTTCTAAAAACTGTGATAGATGGCAGCACCAACCATTTTTTTGGAACTTTCAAAGAAACAATTTGACGAAACTAATTTCTTCGTAATTTTGAGGATGCACATTTACTCGATTTGACGAAATGTTTACTCGGAGCATTTCCCAGGAAACCGTTTCGTCAAAAACGAAAAAAAATTCTTGAAATCTGAGTATTCATTTTTGAAAGTGTATAACTTCGGAAACATCTATCCATAAAACTTTCGGTAGATTATAGGATTGCTATAATTTAAACAATTTTAGTATACAAATTCGGTTTTTAAATTCAGTAATACGGAAATAATGACTCCATCTTAAATATGACGTAATCCCCATGGCAACCTAGAATCATGACCTATCATCGGATATCATTGAATTAATTACGTATGATAGTATTTAATAGAATGAAGAAAACTTTTATTAATATCTTTTTAAGTTTTGATTAGATTTTCATACAATTTGAAATGACTCGACAAAATTCTGCAAGATTATACATATTAAATTTCAAACCATTCGGTTGGGTTTTTTTTGCGTTATCATATGCGGACAGACGGACGAACCAGATGACTATAGGTGCTACGTATTTATATAATTTCGAAAGCACCTAAAAACATTGATACAAACTTAAAATCTCATGATGCATTCTATATATAGATTTAAATCATATATATAGATTAATATCAGCATTACATTGTAATACAACTGTGTTATCAATATATGAATTTAAGAATTACCCGCGTTAAAGTTTTATGTTTTCACTAAGTTAAGCCTTTTAAGAAAATACATATTATATACCACCGTGGCTGTTTCTGAGATTGATACAGAAACGTGGAGAAATCATGACCAAAAAATAAAATATGTTGGGGAGTTATTGGGTAAAATTGGCAATATAGTCAAATTGTATACTTTTCAATTTTCTTTCTGATGTCTATGACATATTTTTTGTTTAGCATCTATATTAATAAAATAAATTTTTTGTCTGTCTTTGTTGGCGATGGGATGGCTAAAGAATCTATCGCACGTAGAGGTCTATAAATTTGGTTCCGGATAGACGAAGATAGGTCCAAATGCACTTGGCTGTCAGATTCTGGGTTTTTTTATTAGATTTGTTTTTTTTTTTTTAATTGAATAAACGGGAAATTCGCATATTTTCTTGATTTTTCTACGGCCAATTTTCTGCATTCCATAAAAGCAAGTGAAATTTAATATTTTAGTAAGTTTTGTCCTCTTTTCAATAAAGTATATTCGGAATTCGTTAGAGCGATTTTTTAAGGCCCCATTTCGCTGAAAATGAGGATTTTGTTTTATCTGATATTTACTTCATACCTTAGCCATCAATGTTATACTTTATATTCCCGTACGGAGGAAATCTTCGTGAGTCATTAAAAAAAAAAATCAAAAGGTTTTAACATCCGAAGTTTATGCAAATTTTGAAAGAGATTAGGAGAACGTGGAATGTTGGGACTCTTCTAATCGAATATCCAAAGTGAAATGTTTCCGCATTGGGTTTGCTAGGATAACCTTTTATTACTAAAACATGTTGAAATGACAATGAAGCAAGTTGATAAACGAGAGCACAAAAGGAAAAACAAAGTTAATCCGTCAGCTCTGCTTTTTTATATATATATATATATATATATATATATAAAAAATAATAAAATATATATAAATAATAAAATATATATAAATAAAAGGTTATCCTAGCAAACCCAATGCGGAAACATTTCACTTTGGATATTCGATTAGAAGAGTCCCAACATTCCACGTTCTCCTAATCTCTTTCAAAATTTGCATAAACTTCGGATGTTAAAACCTTTTGATTTTTTTTTAATGACTCACGAAGATTTCCTCCGTACGGGAATATAAAGTATAACATTGATGGCTAAGGTATGAAGTAAATATCAGATAAAACAAAATCCTCATTTTCAGCGAAATGGGGCCTTAAAAAATCGCTCTAACGAATTCCGAATATACTTTATTGAAAAGAGGACAAAACTTACTAAAATATTAAATTTCACTTGCTTTTATGGAATGCAGAAAATTGGCCGTAGAAAAATCAAGAAAATATGCGAATTTCCCGTTTATTCAATTAAAAAAAAAAAACAAATCTAATAAAAAAACCCAGAATCTGACAGCCAAGTGCATTTGGACCTATCTTCGTCTATCCGGAACCAAATTTATAGACCTCTACGTGCGATAGATTCTTTAGCCATCCCATCGCCAACAAAGACAGACAAAAAATTTATTTTATTAATATAGATGCTAAACAAAAAATATGTCATAGACATCAGAAAGAAAATTGAAAAGTATACAATTTGACTATATTGCCAATTTTACCCAATAACTCCCCAACATATTTTATTTTTTGGTCATGATTTCTCCACGTTTCTGTATCAATCTCAGAAACAGCCACGGTGGTATATAATATGTATTTTCTTAAAAGGCTTAACTTAGTGAAAACATAAAACTTTAACGCGGGTAATTCTTAAATTCATATATTGATAACACAGTTGTATTACAATGTAATGCTGATATTAATCTATATATATGATTTAAATCTATATATAGAACGCATCATGAGATTTTAAGTTTGTATCAATGTTTTTAGGTGCTTTCGAAATTATATAAATACGTAGCACCTATAGTCATCTGGTTCGTCCGTCTGTCCGCATATGATAACGCAAAAAAAAACCCAACCGAATGGTTTGAAATTTAATATGTATAATCTTGCAGAATTTTGTCGAGTCATTTCAAATTGTATGAAAATCTAATCAAAACTTAAAAAGATATTAATAAAAGTTTTCTTCATTCTATTAAATACTATCATACGTAATTAATTCAATGATATCCGATGATAGGTCATGATTCTAGGTTGCCATGGGGATTACGTCATATTTAAGATGGAGTCATTATTTCCGTATTACTGAATTTAAAAACCGAATTTGTATACTAAAATTGTTTAAATTATAGCAATCCTATAATCTACCGAAAGTTTTATGGATAGATGTTTCCGAAGTTATACACTTTCAAAAATGAATACTCAGATTTCAAGAATTTTTTTTCGTTTTTGACGAAACGGTTTCCTGGGAAATGCTCCGAGTAAACATTTCGTCAAATCGAGTAAATGTGCATCCTCAAAATTACGAAGAAATTAGTTTCGTCAAATTGTTTCTTTGAAAGTTCCAAAAAAATGGTTGGTGCTGCCATCTATCACAGTTTTTAGAAGCATCTTAGGGGGAAAATAAGATGACTTATAACAAGTCTTCAATGGGGTTCGAACGCGCGACTTTCAGCTTGGCAGCCCAGCGCTCTTACCATTTAGCCAGCGGGACTTCGGAATTATTTGATTTTAAATGTATTTACGGGATGTTGATGTGTGTTTATATTTTTTAGAAAGCAGATTGTATTTTTATCGGTGCTGTTATAATTTCTCCATGTTTTAATTAATAAGGCTAGATTATTATTATGGTTTTTCTAGGGTTAATAAATAATTAGAATATGGCTTGATTAATATAATTTATTAGAGAAATTTCCTTTGTTCAATGAAAGATTAAAATATGCTCTAGTTAATTTGTTGATCAGAAATAATTAATTTTGAAGTGCATATTTTGGAGGCGAGTTCATCAATTTTAGCGGATAAGATTACTGTTTATAGAGGAGAAGGGGTTAGTTATACATATTTTAAATTTGATTGTTATATGAATATATTTCTTAAATAAAAAAGAGCTCCTAAAATCGATTTTTTTTAAAACCATTGGGAAAATGTTGTTGCTTTCGGTCGAAAATGGACCAAATTATGTTCACATTTTACTATTTTAACCGTTTTTAACGAAATTCTGTAACTTTAGAAGAATTTTTTAAGCTTTTTTAACGAAATTCTGTAACTTTAGAAAAAATTATCTTTGAATAGGCAATAGAAATGCATAAAATCGTTACAAAAAGGATAGACGACGCAAATTATCAGATATGACAAATAAAGTAGAAATTTGGTACTTTTGTGTTATAGCGGCCCCCAAGGATGAAATATTTTTGTTTCTGTTTTCATTAATATATTGTAAATTTAGTACTTTTGTGTATTTTTTTTTTCTTTGAACGATTTTGTAACAACAAAAATAATCTGGCCGGGAATGGGGAAACATTTTTGTCAAATAGTTGAGATTTTTTATTTCATTAAAAATCACTTAATTTTGAGACGACGAAATGATTGTCAAAAATGTTGAAATATAGCTCAAGAATTACGGAATCGTCAAAAGTGAGGTTTTTTTTTTTTTTTTTTTTTGACAGCGAGGAAACAGTTTCGTCAGATATTTGAGGATTCACGTTTCGTCAAAAACCATGTGACTCTGTGACGAAATGATTGTCAAAAATAACGAAATGAGGCCTAAGGATTGCGGAATCGTCAAAATTGAGTGTTTTATTTCTGAGAGTGTATATTAAATGGAAAAAAGAGTAAATATGGATTTCAAGTTCTGAAATTTTCAAAGCTAGGCTTAAGTTTCCCATTAGAATTTTCAGTAAATGTCAACAAAAGATAAAATATTGCCACCTTAAAATGTACTACCTATTTTATTATACGGAAATCAGAGGTGCCAAGCTCTCATTAATATTCCGTAATATGTGGATTAATTTGACCCAGGTTTAACACGTTTCGCACCAGAATTTTTTTTAAGAAATGAATTTAAATAAATTCCACTTGGAAACCCGAAATTAAATAAGTAAAGATTTATCCAATAATTTTTCTGGTTTGAAGCGTCGTTAAACTGGGTCAGTTTAAACCACATATTACGGAAGATTAGTGGGAACTTGGCACCTATGGGAAATTAATCATATCATAACAGACGAAAAAAAAAAATCTTTTTTTTTTTCATTATTTTACTGAACAAGATAGTGCCTTACTAAATGGTAAATCATGTTCTAAATGAAATTGCCACAAGAGGGAGAGTTAATCTAGATTTAACCTATTCTGAATATTGTATTAATCTTGAAATAAGTTATAAAGAAAGAAATTATAAGCTGTTCCCAATGATATTTTAAAGATAAAGAGTTTGTTCTAACAATTGTTAGAACAAACTGTTGTGTTTCTTACATAGGGTGACTGCAATTCGTTATTGATGTTTTTGTGCAATATTTAGGTGCGTTCGTAATTATATAAATACGTAGCACCTATTGTCGTCGTCTGGTCCGTCCGTCTGTCTGTCCGTCCGTCCGCATATAACAACGCAAAAACTACCCAACCGAATGGTTTAAAATTTAAGGTATATTATCTTTGCAGAATTTTGTCGAGACATTTCAAATTTTATGAAAATCGAATCAAAACTCTAGAAAATATTAATAAAAACATTTATTAAGAAATTTGAATTAAAAAAAAAATCAGTGCTTTCTTGTTATAGGAGCTTCCGAGGTTTAATCGTCAAGCGACCGAGATATTTATTTTATTACAGAAATTAATCTGCAGACGATATAATCCATTTCACAGAATTAAAAATCATCAAGATCTGAATATTTATATAACTATCTGTAGTACGAACGCACCACATCTGTCACGTTTGATGTACAATTTCCAACTTGTTTAAAATCAAAATTGTGCTGCGATGCTTGGTTCCATAACTTCAGGAACCAACCATTATTGACAGTATTATGTGCATTAGAATTTATATATACATTCAGCTATTAATTATCAGTCATAATATTAGACATGACCATAAAAAATAACTGAATACCACTGACAATCTTTAAAACATTACTAACATATAAACAATGACAATTTCGAAAATGCATACATTTTTTCTTTATCACAGACTAGCGGCCCGTCCCGGCTTTGCGCGGGTAGACAATATAAATTTTTTAGTACATTTGTTTTCCTGAATTTCGCGCTCCTACTAAAACCTGTTGCTGAGCTATGGCGAAATGACCTAAAACTTTCGAATCCCCCTTTAACCACCTTCGGGGGGAGGGGGATTTCTAAATTCAGTGAAATACGTGTTTAATCGTTTGTTTAGTAATTTGTTTTCCTCAATTTCGCGCACCTACATAAAACAGCTGCTGAGATATGGCGAAATGTCCTAAAATTTTCGAAACCACCCCCATTAAAATCCTTCGGGTTGAATTTCTAAAATCATTGAAATGAGTGTTTATTCATTTTTAGTAGATGTGTTTTCCTGAATTTCACGCTCCTACATAAATCTGCTGATGAGATATGGCGAAATGACCCAAAACTTTTGAATACCCCTTTAACCACCTTCTGGGGGAAATTTCCAAAATCGCCGAAATACGTGTTTAACCAATTTTTTAGTAGATTTGTTTTAATTAATTTCGCCCTCATACATAAAATCTGAGATAAGGCGAAATGACCTAAAAAATTTGACCCCCCCCCCCCCATTTAACCACCTTCTGGGGAATTTCCAAAATTGGTGAAATACGTGTTTTATTCATTTTTTTAGTAGATTTGTTTTCCTGATTTTCGCGCTCCTAACTAAAACTGCTGCTGAGATATGAAGAAATGGTCTAAAACATTCGACCCCCCTTTGTTTCCCCTTTGGGGGGAAATTTCTGAAATCGCTGAAATACGTGTTTAACCAATTTTTTAGTAGATTTTTTTTCCTTAATTTCGCGCTCCTACATAAAACTGCTGCTGAGATATGGCGAAATGACCTAAAACATTCGACCACCCCCACCTCCGGGAGGGGAATTTTTAAAATCGCTGAAATACATGTTTAATCATGTTTTTAGTAGATTTGTTTTCCTGATTTTTATGCTCTTAACTAAAATTGCTGCTGAGATATGGCAAAATGACCTAAAACATTCGACCACCCCCCTTTAACCTCTTCGGGAGGGGGGAATTTCTAAAATCGCTGAAATACATGTTTAATCACTTTTTTAGTTGATTTGTTTTCATGATTTCCGCGCTCCTACCTATAACTGTAGCTAAGATATGGCGAAATGACCTAAACCATTCGACCACCCCCCTTTAACCCCCTTTTGTGGGGAATTTCTAAAATCGCTGAAATAGGTGTTTAATCATTTTTTTAGTAGATTTGTTTTCCTGATTTCGCGCTCCTACATATAACTTCTGCTGAGATATGGCGAAATGGCTTAAAGCATTCGACCATCCCCTTTAACCCCCTGGGGGAGGAATTTCTGAAATCGCTGAAATAGGTGTTTAATCATTTTTTTAGTAGATTTGTTTTCCTGATTTTCGCGCTCCTACCTATAACTGCTGCGGAAATATGGCGAAATGACCTAAAACATTCGACCACCCCCCTTTAACCCCCTTCTGGGGGGTATTTCTAAAATCGCTAAAATAGGTGTTTAATCATTTTTTTAGTAGATTAGTTTTCTGGAATTTCAAGCTTCTACCCATAACTGCTGCTGAGATATGGCAAAATGACCTAAAACATTCGAACCCCCCTTTAACCCCCTTCGGGGGGAATTTTCAAAAGTCCCTTCTTATTGCTTGCTTAGGCCATAACAGCAATCTACAGTCCAAATTTTGTGACCCTAACTTTAGTACTTTCGGCTGGGCGTTGATGACTCACAGTCAATCAGTCACCGTTTCCTCTTTATATAATAGTATCTCATCAAAAACGTCACCTGTAAAAAATGCAGCCAAGTCTCGTAACTCTTTTTCCGTAAAAAGTTCTGAGATCGTGTAAAGCCAAGTTTAGCTATCTTATTAACTCTGAAATTTTCATTCACAAATCACTCCTACTCTCTACATCTTTAGTTAAATATTATTTTGTGACTTGGCAATTACGCAGCACAGGGAAGTTATTACACCTTACTATGTTATGGGATGGGATGAGATAATATGATTAAGGCTAATTATATACGCACAGGGAAGTTATTACACCTTAATATGTTATGAGATGGCATGATATTATTTGATTAAGACCAATTATATACATCACATTCTCTTGCTACGTAATTGCCAAGTCACAAAATAATATTTAACTAAAGATGTAGAGAGTAGGAGTGATTTGTGAATGAAAATTTCAGAGTTAATAAGAGAGCTAAACTTGGCTTTACACGATTCTCAGAACTTTTTACAGAAAAAGAGTCACGAGACTTGGCTGCATTTTTTACAGGTGACGTTTTTGATGAGATTTTACTTCTTTTTGTGAGTAATCCTCCTTTTCTTGATTTTGGGTTCTTTTTGGAGATCATCCACTGATTTTCGCTAAGCCCACACTCTGTCCCTATTATTTACAGGTATCAAAAATTTGAAGCTTTAGTTTCGTTTGCAAAGTACTGTAGATAAAAAGAGATTTCAGGTTCTTAGGCCAGCACTAAGTTATGGGAGGGGGAGTGTCAAAAGTACTCTCAATTGCTTCCAGGATAGGTGCTATCAGTGCTATCCATCTGAGATATTACACGCAGCCCTAGATACTTGATATTTAGCATAAAAGTACTTTTTTGTATAAAAAGAAAGCCAAAATTAAAATTTCCGGAAATTTCCAATACATCTAACTGTATTCATTTTTTTCGATGTTTTTTTTTTTTTTCGTTTTTTTTTTTAGTCTTTTTTATCATTTACGGATTTTTTAATTTTTCCTTACTTTGTAATACTGAACCCTACCTTTTTGCCAAATGTCAAGCGCCTAGGACTACAAAATCGAATTATTTTCAAACTTTCGACTAAAATAAAAAATTAAATATATGGATAAATTTATTGATTTTTCGATTTTAATTCTAAGCTACCTGATTGTCATGCCAATACAGTAATTCTTTGATCCGTCTTCTTAGGATCATTTAGGTTGAATTTAGAGATAAATCAAGTTAATCTTAGAGTCACCATGATTTTATTTATTAAGGACTATCAAGCCATAACCAGCCAGTAATGTCGGTAGGGTAGGGGGAGCTGTAAAAAATTTTGTGGGGCTAAGATCATTTAACAATCCATATTTCATATGCGAAGTAAATAGAGTGTAACCTGTGAAAGAAAACAAACCTGTCTATAAAGAAATCGCCTATAACGTAGCCAGTCTATAGCGGAACTTTTCTATAACGAAATTCGTAATCGAAAGAAAAGAAAACCATAATCCGGGGGAAATAACATAAAACAATTAGGGGCGTTGTACTAGCTAATAGGACAATTATCTTAAAAATAAATGTTTCTAGCAGTACAAAATCAAATTGTTTTCGAATTTTCAATTTTTTAAAGATATTTCGATTTTTCGATTTTATTTTCGAATTTAACGAATTTTTTAATTGTTCCTTTTATTGAATAGTAAATAGTACCTTTACACCAAGTTTTAAGTTTCTAAGACTACAAGATAAAATTATTTTTGATTTTTGATTTTTTAGAATTTTTTTTATAATTTTCTGGATTTTTTAATTTTTTCTTATTTTGTATCCTTTATTCCAAATTTCAAGTTTCTAGCGCTATGAGATCGAATTATTTTCAAATTTTCCCTATTTCTCGATTTTTTTCAAATTTTTTTATTTTATTTTCGAATTTTATTGCGTTTTTATTTTAAGTTATTCTGAATCCTAAAAACTATCTTTACCGCGAATTTTAAGTTTCTGTGGCTAAAAGATCAAATTATTTGACATTTTTCGATTTTATTTTCGATTTTATTTTTATTTATTTATTTTTTTTTTTGGTGTTTTTGATGTTTTCTTTTTCTGAATTCTAAACACTACCTTCACACCAAATTTTAAGTTTTTAAGACTACAAGATCGTGTTATTTTCAATTTTCAATTTTGTTCGAATGTGTTGAATTTTCGATTTTTTTTTTTTTTTTTTTTTTGGAATTTTCCAGATTTTATAATTTTTCCTTTCTTTGTATCCGAAACACTAGCTTTATTCCAAATTTTAAGTTTCTATGGCTACGGTATCTACCCAATCTTTTTGATGACGCGAGAGTGAGTGAGTGTGTGAGTGACAAGAAATCGAAACTTAGAGTTCATATATCGTCTGCACTAATTTATGGGTATTTTTCAAATTATCCATATTTTTTAATTTTTCCTTATTTAGTATCTTAAATATTACCTTTATTCCAAATTTCAAGTTTCTAGCGCTATGAAATCGAATTATTTTAAAATTTACCTTATTTTTCGATTTTTCCGATTTTTTTCGATTTTTTGATTTTATTTTCGAATTTTATTGTGTTTTTCATTTTAACTTATTCTGAATCCTAAAAACTATCTTTACCGCGAATTTTAAGTTTCTGAGGCTAAAAGATCAAATTATTTTAATTTTTTCAATTTGTTTCGAATTTTTGAATTTTTTTTTCGAATTTTCCGGATTTTTTAATTTTGCCTTATTTTGCATCCTAAATACTACCTTTATTCCGAATTCCAAGTTTCTAGCGTAACAAAATCAGATTATTTGAAATTTTTCGATTTTTTTGATTTTGCTTTCGATTTTTATGGTATTTTTGATGTTTTCTTTTTCTGGATGCTAAACACTACCTTCACACTAAATCTTAAGTTTCTAAGACTACAAGATCGTATTATTTTCAATTTTCAATTTTGATGGAATTTGTTGAATTTTCGAATGTTTTTTTTTTCGAATTTTCCAGATTTTATAATTTTTCCTTTCTTTGTATCCTACACACTACCTTTTTTCCAAATGTCAAGTTTCTAGGGTTACGGGATGTACCTAATCTTTTTGATGACGCGTGAGCGAGTGAGTGACAAAAAATCGAATGTTTGAGTTCATATATTGTGTGAACTAGAAAAAACAGAAAGTTGTAATTTTAAATTTTGGATCTGTGTGCCAAATACTCTAGAAAAACGAAGTTTCAAATTTTTGGGATACTCCAGAGCGGAGATATGGGGGGGGGGGGGGGGGGGGTCAAAAGTGCCATGAGTTGCTTCCAGAAAAGTAGGCTTACGGCCGTGCTTTCTCGACTTGGCGGAGGCACTGCCGTGCCTCCAGATAGATAATCCGCCTGTTAATTGAGAGGGTCGGGGCAAGAGAGTGCCAAGCCATATTTTTGAACTTCTGAGATATTTCAATTTGAAAATTTGATTAAATACTCAAATCAAAATGTATAACCTAAAGTTTTTTTCGCCAATGTTTTAGTAACATTTGAGATATTCTGAGTAACAATATGGCATTACTTTAATGAGATTACTATTACGTTTTTTACTTTCTTCTATCTATAATAGAAGAAAGTATTGTAATCGAAATTTTTTTCGACTTCCGGTTTTCAACGGATTTAAACGTTTTAGAGGTCAGAGATTCCGAAAAACATGTTTTTACAAAATGTCTGTCTGTCCGTCTGTCCGTCTGTGTGTCTTCATTGTACCATCTAAAAGTGTATGATGTTATGCTTCAAATTGAACCACATTTTTTTTCTATGTTTTTGGCTAAGGCAAGCAGGTTCTATCAGAATTTGGGGATATTTCGACGAAAGGGGGCGCTGTGATCGATATTTTTGTTCCATTTTTACTATTGTACCATCTAAAAGTGTATGATGTTATGCTTCAAATTGAACCACATTTTTTTTTCTATGTTTTTGGCTATGGCAAGCAGGTTCTATCAGAATTTGGGGATATTTCGACGAAAGGGGGCGCTGTGATCGATATTTTTGTTCCATTTTCACTGTTGTACCATCTAAAAGTGTATGATGTTATCCTTCAAATTGAACAAAAAAATTTTTCTATGTTTTTGGCTATGGCAAGCAGGTTCTGTCAGATTTTGGGGATATTTCGACGAAAGGGGGCGCTGTGATCGATATTTTTGTTCCATTTTAACTATTGTATCATCGAAAAGTGTATGAAGTTATGCTTCAAATTTAACCACATTTTTTTTTCTCTGTTTTTGGCTATGGTACAATATGGTATTCTATTACAATTTGGGGATATTTCGACGAAAGGGGGCGCTGTGATAGCCATTTAAAGATTTAAAATTAAAAAAGATGTGCAAATTAAAAAAAAATAGAAATCCTAAAACTTTTTTTCGTTAAATGTTCGGCCTTGATCCGGAGAATCCGGAGCAGTTTTTGTTTTGCTTCTATCTTAAAAAAATGGCTGAGATAGAGCGGTTTGAAATTTTAGGGTGGCTGACATTTTCAAACAAGACAGCAGAATTCATCCATAAACGGGTTTAATTTATGAGTTTTAGTTAACATGGTTTCGGCAAATTTTCTTTCATTGTTGTAACCATTAATCCTATTATATGCTTATCACTATATATTTATATTCGCCAACGTCAAATTATCGCCAAACTTGGCGACAGTTTGCGGAATATCGACAAATTTGGCGACCAAAGTAAGTTGCCATAAATGAAGCCAACTTGGCTGTAGAGGACTAATTTGGCGATATTCTCATTCAAATTCAATGTTGACGAGAACTGGGATTGAGTCTTCTTTATTTAGGTTCCACGCATTTTACCTTCGTGTTTTCAAGTAAAATTAGCTAAAATCGTAAAACAAAGGAATAGGGAGGCTATCTATTCCTGTCGTTCAAGCCAGAAGGACTTTTCGTAGTTTAGTATACATCGATTGTTCACATCCCTGTAACCCGACGATTCGCAAGCAGCTGACGTACAACAGAATGACGAAAAATATTGATTTTATTGGCGATGTGATAGCGAATTTTGAAATATTAACATGACTGAGATAGAAGAAAGTTTTGGGATTGGCACATCCAACTAGTTTTTGTAAATTAGCTATCTTCATTGGGGGCATAAACTTCTGGGGCAAAAACGAAACCTGTAAGATATGCTGACACCAAGTGACATTAGAATTAAATTATATGTTGGATATTATAATTTACAATTTTAAGCAACAGATTACAGTGTTAGATTTATTTCACCAAAAATGTGGCTTGGCACTTTCTTGCCCCGACCCCCTCATTATCAAAAGTTGGCAATCCTACCTTTTGATTTGTAAATATAAAAGAAAATCTAATTCAATGCCAATGTATTTCGCTGTTGTTTCTGATAAAGTAAATTACTGGATTTACGTCACAAGGAAAAGCAAAATAATTAACGCAAAATAAAATATCACAAACTTACACTTATCTAAAGAGAGCAATTTCGAATATTTTTTTTAATGATGTAGTCAAGATAAAACAAATTTTCCTTAATTTTTATTCACTTTGAATAATCTATACATTTACACCATAGATCAGGAAAGAAAGAGGCATAGCAGGAAGATAGGAAAATTTCCATTGAGAAAATCACATATACTTAAGTTAATATAATAAATCTGTAATTTTAGCAGAGAAAGAAATTCAGCAAAACTGAACACAGATACGAAATATATAGCACTGAAATATATAGCACTGAAATATATATCGCGAAATATATATCACGAAATATATATCACTACTAGTAACTGTCATACTATCGAATGACAGTTATTTGACTAAATGTCATAAAATAGGCATGTAATAAGTAAAAAAGAACATATTAAAGTAATATTTACAAGCTAAAATGTACTAAACCATATTTATTAATAGTTATAAAAAATTTCGTCGAAGTATCCAAAATAACACACTAAGTTGAAATTATATAATGCCATATAAATTGAATTAAAAATAAATATTCCTATAAGATGATTATTGTAACAGGAGAACGATCTTCGAAATTTCCCCATTCCCGGTTATAGTAAATTTTAAAATAAATAATAGGAAACGGCCGGAGATTAACTTCATTAACACGGAGTATATACATAGACATTAAAATTCCACCAATGTTCCTCCAGTTATCAATTAAACATGTTGTTCCAGCTTCCAGCATATATACTGAGGGAGAATCAACTTTGATTGCAATTATAGTGTTAATGCTCAAAATATTAAAACTATTTGATTAAAAACGATGATTAAAAACAAAATCAAGGAATCGTGGCATTTAATTAAGAAAACATAGTAGCTCCTTTTTACATCACGCTTCGTAATACCGCTCTTTTTGTGCCCCCTCCCTTCCTCGATAAAATATAAGTAACAACATGTTCTGCATTTTTTTAAGAGTCTATATGAATATAAGTATTTGTCATTCTGTATTATTAATTTTACCAAGAGACTTGTAACATGTGTATAAACAACTAACGCTTGGAAACAAATATTAAGCATATACTTGTAACTTATTAACTACATAAGTACAATAGTCTTAAAAGTTTTTTTTTTTTTTTTTTTTTTTTTTTTTTTCTATGGCATTTTATAGAAAATAGTCGGCTATGCCAATGGAAGAAAATTATGGAAGATTAATGGATTTAAATGGGAATTTCGCCAAATTGTCTTCATATATGGCAAGTTATTTTTTGCGGCTAAATTTGGCAATATTTCACCAAGTTGCCCAAACTTTGGTGCTATTGTGGTAACCATGTCATTAGTACTTTTCAACAAATACTCATTGTATTCATATACAGTGTGATTCATAAATATCGAAACAATAGGCTATCTTTTTAAATATTGCTCCTAGACACATACTTCCAATTGCAAAGTTTCATAAAAAAAAGGTGCAAAATTTGATGAGATAAGTTGCTACTCCATGGGGGATCTATTTGATAAAACACATAAATTAAATTTTTATACGGCCCCCCGTAGGATAAAATTTCCAGTTAGGAAAATTTTCCTTATCCATTCCTGAATTAAACAAAAAAAAAAAAAAAAAATCCATCTTGATATCTGCAAAACTCAGGGAGATATGTCCGTTTTAATAATTTGTGAGGCTTCAAGGGATCAGACACAAATTGAAATGCGTGTAATCCAAGAAACAATGTTACTGTAAGGTGTCCGGGAAACATTTTTATTTATTTATTTATTTATTTATTTATTTATTTATTAATTTATAGAGTTAGAATTTTGAATTTTTTGTGATGATTAACCATATAATTTGTAAACAGAATCACATCATAAGACTTCTTACAAAATAAAAAATAATAATTGAATCCATTTGGACACTACACTGTTAACTAGTATTTTAAAAACACAAATTGCACAAATTGTGCTTATTAGTTGCTAAAATCAGTGTAAAAATTATTTTAAACTCATAAAAGAGCTAAAATCCTACATGTTTCGGCTTCAAACTTAAAGCCATCATCGGGGAAGAGGAACAACACAAACGACTACTGATTTGTGCAATTTGTGCAATTTGTGTTTTTAAAAAATAATAATTTTAAAAAAAATGCAAAGTAATTTAAAATTGTTATAACTCGAAATATTATTTATCGAACTGATTTTTTTCTCCTTTAATTAAACAGAAATATATAAATTTTAATTTTCATGCAACATTTTGAAAAATATTAATTAAAAAAAATATTTAAAATAGCAATTTAAAAAAAAAGATGCAACTTATTTTAAACAAATCATATTTTCAAAAGTGAATAATTTTTTTCAAATTTACCGAATTAAAATTTAAGTAAAATATTTGAAAAAGATATATTACAAGTTTAAACCATTTATAGAGGTTATTGACTTATATAAATTTAAAGATGAGAAATGCTGAAAAAACTTATGATGCCGAAAAATGCATTTAAAGTTTTAAACAACAATTGGGTCCTAATAGAACGTTTAAATGCTTTTTAAAAGCTTCCAGGTGAATAAGTAACTCCTTCCTGTAGCTTCAATTTCTGATTACTTTAGCACGGGTACAGATATTAAATTTGTTTAACGCATACCCTAGTCTCTCATACAAATCTGTTATACAGCGAAATTTACAAAATTTAAGTTTATTAGAGATATAAATTTCTTTTATGCACTTTATGTTTCAGGTCGGGTTTATTGATATGATGAGAAAGAAAACCATTTTCATGGGCGATGCACTTAATTTTATTTAATTCATTATCTAGACAGGTGTCTGTACATATTTTAGATTTCTGCACAAGCGGAAATTTGAACAAAAAATTCCCATTTATCTTAAGATACAATTAATATTTTAAAGAATACTACACACATATTTATAAGAAAATTTTACAGTATATTTTAGATTACTATGTTTTCGCATGACAAAAACATAGCTGCCAAACCTCCCACTAATCCTCCGTAATATGTAGATTAATTTGAACCAGTTAACCACTTTAAAACTAGAAAATTTGTTTAAAACTAGAAAATTTGTTTAATGAATCTTTGACTTATTTACTTTAAATGTTTTAAGTCGAATCATTACTTCATTCAATTGAATTTCTTAAAAGAGTTTCTGGTTCGAACGTATTGAACCTGGGTCAAATAAACACACTTATAACGGAAGATTAGTGGGAGCTTGGCATCTATTAAAAAAATACGCAATATCAACGTTAATGATTATTTATACTATTAGAGTGTTACATTCGAATAAAGATTTATTTTAAAAAACAATGTCGTTTGGAATAAATGAAAAATAGGTTTAAAAACATCATAACTTTTGAAGCATTTTTTTAAAATATTTCTGTGTAATTTATAAAATATTTTTCTTATGATTCCGTTAACAGAAGTTTCATTATCACTATTACTATTTTTATAAAACTTATTGCCTTCCCGACACATCCTAAGAACAATGAAGACACGGGCCGGCACGGTCCGGCCAGGGGGCCGTGCCGATTACGACCCTGGGGCCAATCTCGGCCTCATGCAGACCTCTAGCATATTTCTCAAGCAAGTTTAACGTAAAAGTCTATACGCTATTATTTTATATCTAAAAGTTAAGACATTGTCTTAAATCGACTTTTAATAATGTGTAAATTTATGGTCGATCCCTAACTTGCATTGCAAATGAACTGATATCGCGTCTCTCAGAGGTATGCTTAATTGGTGTAAGTCACGAATTTTGAATTTTAATATCTCTGTGAATTTTGCAGATATCAAGATGGAATTTTTTTTGTTTAATTCTTGACTGGATAAGGAATAATTTCCTAATTGGAAATTTTATCTTACGGGGGCCGTATAAAAATTTAATTTTTGTATTATTTCAAATAGACCCCCATAGAGTTGTAACTTATCTCATCAAATTTTGCACCTTCTTTTATGAAAATTTGCAATTGGAAGTATGTGCCTAGGGGCAATATTTAAGGAGATAGTCTATTGTTTCGATATTTATGAATCAAACTGTATATTCACCAATACATACTCATTCATATATATTCCGTATAAATTTTGACGTCGTAACGATGGGGGCAACAATGCGATTAAAATGCATGAATGTTGCAACAATGGAGTTCTTTTTCAATTAATATTAGACAATCGCAACGTTATTTCCAACGCTTTTATTATATAGATGGGAAAATGCAAGTTTTGGGCCGACGTTGACCTCTTAGGGATCGAATTTTTAAAAAATCAATGTCCGATTCAGGTATTGACCTTAGGAATACATATATATATTCCAAATTTCAAAGCTCTATGTCGAAAGGAAGTGGGTGAAAACTGAGTAACAAGATTTGACTGCCACAAACAGAATTGCGAGTTAAGAAAGCATGTAATTAATTTTTCCAATGTCCTCAGGTATGTGGCGTATTCGGATATATCGCTCTTTTTTTGTTGTCTGTTAACAAGCACGATTTAACTAGGGGCAATTATAAATAAGAGTGGTAAAATTATGTTGCATTTAAAAATTAAATTCGTTTATCACGAAAATCTGATTTTATTATTACCACTAAAATGGAATGAAGGAAGTACAGAAATAACGTTTCCGAACAAGAAAATTTTCCTTGAATTCTAACAAACTTCAGGGAAATAGGGACAAAATGAATTTCCATGACAACTACATCTTACGTAAATATACGGAAATCCGTTAAAGTATATAATTCTCCAACTAATTTGGATGACGATATCGAAAAGAAACTACCCCAGTTTTTAATTTTTTTTTTTTTTTTTAAATAAGTTATTAGTCATGGAAAATGTTATTAATGAATTTATTCTGATGACAGACTAATGCGACATGCAAGATTTACAAACATTGAGTGAAATTTTCCCATCACAAGAAATAAGTTCCGACACATCATTCCCAATGACCCAATTCTTTGCTACGAATAGACTAATAATCATTTAAGGTGTCATTCCAGGTCAAAAGTTTCAGTATTTCGTCAAAAGCCTCGGAGGAATTAGAATAAAGATTATTTGGAAAAGAAAAGAATTATTAACGCTAATCCATAACTATATATATTTTTTTCAGTACAGTAAAAATATATGGCTTGGTCATGTATGTCCAGAATACCATACTTATGTGTGTATAATATGTGTCCTGTTTTTGAATGGAAAAAACTATACATTTATGCCGCTAATATTAAACGCTATCTATATACCAGAATTTTTTTAACTTTTTATCTTACATCTAGTGTTGTTAGGTGTCTCGATTTTCTGGGATTAAAAGACCCGTCCCGTGGAACCAATGAGCTGGATTTCAAAAGTCTCGATACACAAATTCTTTTAACCATTTGTGAAGAAAAAAAAAAACTAGTCGTTGCACTGCAAAAAATAATTCTTGTTTTTACAGTATAAAACTGGGATCCAAGCCGCCAGTGTTATACCGTAAAATTAACAGTATTAAACAGTAAAATAAGCAGTAATACGCTGCCGTGCAAGCAGTAATGAGCTACCGCGCGCGCGGTTGTATTGTCACTCCTTAAAATAAACAATTTCGAAAAATTTTATATACCTTTTATCAGAACGAATATTTCGAGAGTCCGAAAAAAATAGTTCCGGATAATCGAGGTTATTGAAATTCAATAGGCTTTTTCCCATTATTACATACTAAGTACATTCTAAATTTCAAGTTTCTATCTCAATTTTTTCGGGAGATCGAGCGTTTACAGACACACAGACGGACGGAAAATTTTTTTCTTCTAAAAATATGTTTTACGGAATCTTCAGTGTCTGAAACGTGTAAATCCGTCAAATTTTTTTTTCGATTTTCAAAACGATTACAAGACTTACCCTATACTACGTATGTGAAACGTAAAAGTGTGTAAAAGTGTTGCTTTTACAGTATAATACTGACACCCCAGCTGCCAGTATTATACCGTAGAATTCCTAACATTTTTACTTTCTTCTATCTTTACAAGAAGAAAGTATTGGATTCATGAAAATTTTCGACTTCCAGTTGTCGACGGATTTATAAGTTTTAGAAAGGTCCTGAACACGATTTGACTGTTTTTAGAAAATGTCTGTCTGTATGTGACAAAAATTTTGTGGGCGCTCTATCTCAAGAACTAATGCACGAAATTTAATAAAACTTTATATTCAGTTAGTTCCTGATATAAATTGATACTGATTAGTTTTTGGTGAAAATCGCCCAACAGGTGGCGCTGCTGTGCTGCATTTTTCGCGATTTCTGCAATACCTCTATCTCAAGACTGATTTTCATCAAACTTCAGATTCAGTTAGACCTTGATATACATAGACGCTGATTACGTTTCGGTGTAGATATCCCAACAGGTGGCGCTGCTATATCACTTTTTTCATTACTTTTACTATAGCTATATCTCAAGAACTAATGCACGGAATTTCAAACTTCAGATTCTGTTATAACTTGACATAAATAGATGCTGATTACGTTTTGGTGTAAATAGCCCAACAGGTGGCGTTACTATGCTACCTTTTTCATTATTAACATGATAACTATGTCTCAAGAACTAATGCACGGAATTTCATCAAACTTCAGATTCTGTTAGACCTTGACATAAGTTGTTTTTGATTAGGTTTTGGTCTAAATCTCCCAACAGGTGGCGCTACTAAGCTGTATTTTGCAAGATTTACACGATTATAGCAAGTTATATCTCAAGAACTAATGCACGGAATTTAATAAAACTTTAGATTCAGTTAGACCTTGATATATATTGCTGCTGTTTCGTTTTTAGTGTTTGTGTGAGATGGAAGAAAGTTTTGGGATTCACACATCCGACTAGTTCACGTTTGATTTGATTTCTTTTTAGACAGGTACAATTTTAATAGGATTTACTATATTTTTTATACTTTTTGTGTTTTTTATATTTTCATGTTTCGATAGGTCTTCTTTACTCATTCCTTTATGTTCCGACTGAAAAGCCGCTGTCTATGACTCTGCAGCTGACAACGCTAGTTTCAACGAACGAAGGCTATGTATAATGAATACACACTCCATTCAGCTTCTTCACAAGCTGTTCTCCACGGTACACGATATATTTTCATAGTTTTAAAAGCATTGCTAAACAAACAACATTTCTCGCAGGTGTACGCTTTTTGCATGCGTAATCAGAACACGTGTACGTAGAAATAAACTGAATGAACACAGCAGTGATGTAACATCCTACACAGAATTAATTAAATGAAGTGTGACAAATGTGACCCAGAACAATCTACTTTTACCTGATCTTTTTCCTTCACAAACAAAATCTGACTGATGGTTTTCCCATTTACTTCTACTTTCTTTCATACAGGTGTCATTTTCTTTTTATGGGATTCAGATTTAAAATATCAAAATGCCAAAGCTTCATATCTCTTTTTAAATGTGGTCCGAAATGTTATTTATTATTTATACAGAATTCTGTGAGTTTTTCAGATGCGACTCTTTATACACAGAAAAAAATAAAACCCAATGTGGGTCGAAAGACTCTTAGGTATGTGCCCAAATTGAGTCATGCCTGTTTTGGTTACCACTGTGCATCCATTTTGGGCACTGTTAAATACCCATTTTCAAAAGAGTTCTTTTTTTTAAAGCAGGGGCGCATGCTTATTGGGAATTGAAGAAGGAACTTTGTGTCATGATGCTTCAGTTGGGACTGCCGACTTCGAAATCTACCTGTGCCTGTAGGCGGAGCCGGGAGGGATTTCTTTTCTTTTTTTTCGGGGGGGGGGGGAGGGGAACTGTAAGAGTTGGTCTTATTAAAAACTTGTTAATGTAAAAGTTGTAGATACTATTGAGAAGATTTATAATAAATTTAAGCGGATTTGATATTGACGAAGATACGAATTTTTTTCTTCTTAAACCCCTATTTGTTTCGCCTCTTGAGACCTTAATGATATCAAAAATCTGTCATACTTAAATTTTTGGCCCTTTTCCTAGAAGTAATGATAGCTTTAAACTGATTCGATATGTATATCATAATTAAGAAGTTAGGGTTTTTTCCGTTTCCACAAACAAAATAAATAAATAATAATAATAATAATAATAAAACATTTCCTCCCCATTGGTCCGATTTTGCCCATTAACGAACCTGACCGAGATTTTTTGTCCCTTGATTTTATGTGTCAGTTTGGAAGAGATTTAAGCATTATGAACGTTAGCGTGTCCATAAAAAAAGTGATATAGATAGATAAAGTTTTGAACTGGGGCTGGTTTTGGGTTCTAGGGGTCATGATCGGCGTAGATCTGCAAAATTTTTTCAGAAATTCCAACGTAGGGGAGAATATAATAGGAAGTATTTCTTACGAAATCTACCTAAAATCAAATTAATATAATCGAAATACAGGGTGTCCACAAAATTTCTTGCCAATTTCAAGCTTTTATTACAAATAAAAATGAACATACGTATATGAAAAGTAGTATAATATTAGGAGCATGTATTGAAGTTTTTTTTTGCATCAATTAATAAACCTCTATATATGCACCATTGGTTGCAGGAAGCACGTCAAGGCGATAATCGTCGACGTTTTTCTCCGACACGCTTTTTCGTTCAGTCCTTGCTTTTCCCAATTCTTAGCAGGTGTCTTGATTAATGTCTTGTGCCCACGTCCATCAATTCGTGAATGGCACAAGAAATTCATGGCGATCAGCTCAGTATTGGATAAAGCAAGGAGTGGAAGAAAAGAGTTTAAGAGGAAAACGTCGATGGTTATAGCCTTGCGTGCTTCGTGCAATGAATAGTGCACATATAGAAGTTTATTAATTGATGCCAAAAAAAAAAATAAAACCCTCCAATATAGACTTCTAATACTGTATTACTTCCCATACATGTACCTGTTAATTTGTGTTTGTAATATATGCTTGAAACTGTAATGAGACTTTGTGGACAATCTGTGCATTAAAATTTGTAAAATATACTATTTTTTTTTCTTTTTTAATCTTGTATGACACATTTAAACAATCTTCAAACAAAAATTAACCACAGAGGCAATAATTATACATACTAAGTTACATGAAAACAATCAAAACATCTCGAAAAAAAGAAAAATAAATTGCCATATTGGGAAGCCAAAAATCCATCTCATTTTAATTCAATTTTCACCTTGAGCAAAATTTTCAAAACGTATTGCATTTAAAAATACTTTAAAAAGAGATAACTTTTTAAAACGTAACTACGTTAACCTTCAACGTCAAATTTCTAATGGGGAAAAACAAATTTTGAAAAATATCTTTTAATATTTTGCCATAAATTAACAAGGGATCAGCGAGCATCATTGAAGTGCCCCCTTAAAAGTATCTGGTAAAAATTTTTACTAACTAAATCACGGAATTTAGACAAACTTAAAATAAGGCTCACATTTTGTTGCTGATTAAAAATGTTTTTAAGGGGTCAGGTATCTTTAAAACGTCAAAAGTTACCTAAATATTTTAAAGCTTATCGTATTAAAATTATTAGACCCATTTATACAAACTTTAATAATAGAATATCTACATAACTCTTACTGTTGAGCTTTGCACAGTGTTGGATTTTTCCCTTTCAACTTATTATTTACCTTCCCAGACTTGTAAATACCGCGTAAAATTGGTAATTACAAACTAAGAAAAACATAAAGATACATTAAAAATATTCATTTTTATTAATTTTATTCATTTCTTTATTATTTTTTTTTATATTTTCTACATAATTTTATGATAAATATTACAGTATGACAAAAATAGTCTAAGTAATTTTCATGTTCGATTTTTTAAAGCATAAAATAGGTCTTAATTCTAAAACTTTTCCTTACTACTAAAAAACTTCAACATTTTAAGAAGTCATCCCACATTTCACTATATCTTATTCTATCTAGACAGACGGCAGTGTGTCAGCCAAGTTCCCAAAGCAAAAAAGTCGATACACCGGCCGTGGATATATTTACACGAACCATTTCGAGCTATTTTCGCCAAATTTCGACACTCTACTACTGAAAATCTATATGACCTACGTACTTGTAATTTTAAATGTGTAGTAAGGCTCCCTTAGTTAAACAGAATCCACAATTTTATAAATAATGCATAATTAGTTTACGAGATAATATTTGAAAATGTCTGATAATCGATAATTATCAGTGACTCACTCACTCATGAAAAAGATTTCATATATCTACTGCACTTACAGACTTAAAATTTGGTAAGAAGTTCGTTTACACTATACGAAATCTTAAAAAAAAATCAAAAAATTCTGAAAATCGATTAATTACCCACTTGGGGGTGTTCATTTTTACTTTAACGTTACGTCTATTAAAGGCGAAATTTTAATTTGCCAAAAAAAAGCGCCAAATGTTGAATCCGGGCTGACCTTGCAGTAAAATATTTGATTATCAGCCATTTTGGACATTTCAGAGAATTAATTTTTTGAGTAATGGTGCGTAAAATTTACCTTTTTATACACATTGTGAAAAAACAAAAACATCTTGAGAGAATACATATATCGAAATACGCATATATTTAGAGACATCCGCAGTTGAAATTCGTCTAATCCTAGAATTAAAAATGTAAACAAAAGAGAGTCATTCCTGTGATTCAAATAAATATTGATCATGGATGTGTAGCTACCATGGATCTAGGCAGTGTAGCTGTAGCAAAATATCAGCTCATTTATTCCATCAAACTTACAAAAAGCACGCGCGAGAAAAAAAAATAACAATCATATTTTAATTGCATCGAAAAAAAAAACATGGGACAATCCATGGTGTCTTTCTCTCCTAAACATTGCAATTTCAATTTTGCTTTTTAATCAAAATATAAAATAAACACGTGCGGAGATGTCACACTTTATCTCTTTTGTGCTATTTATTTTTTTTATAATCATTGTTGAGCCTGATATACTCCAGAATTTTATTTTTGTGGCAACACGACTTTGAGGAAAATTTCATTTCATTTATGAAAACACAATGCCGATTTAATCGGCAAATTTCAATTATCAATTATCTGTAAATTTTATACTATTTGTTTGATATTATTTGGATAGCTTCGTCATTTTATTTGTAAATATGAATCGGACTGTTGATTTATATGTTAATGAGTCTGTAATGGTAAAACATAAAATTATGTCAATATGATTATTGTTATTTCAGAAATAATAAAAATTTCGAATCAATACACTTCGTTTGAAAACAAATATTAAATACAGCAGTATTAAAATACAAATTTCTGCCGCAAATTGACAGCCAAATATTTTGTTGTAGGAAATTTAAATTAAATTGAATGTTGCCTGGTAAATAAAATAGTCACTTGTAAACACATTAAAAACCATTAAGTATAGTGTTTAAATATATTGTAACTGTACAAAAAGTAACGAAATCCCATCAAAAACATACATATGAAAGAAGGCCAAGTTCGTTAACGGTTTCGCTAATAAAAGAAGTGAGATCTAACTGGAAACCAAGTTCCTTCGAAGCTCCTTAAATCATAGCTCCTGTCATGCATAACGTTCTTCAATTGCTTAAAATGATTTGTTATGTTATTTGCTACTCAATAGAGAGACTTGGCAAGTTTTCTCTTATTCAAATTTCTCTACTTGATTGATCTGAACTTAAAGTTAATCGCTTCCTTAACTTATCAATACAATACCTTAACTTCGACATACTTATTCGAATACTTGATTGACTACATCTTTGCCAATGACATACTAGACTAAATTGTACTCAGACTCAAAGATTAAGTTGGTGGCTGAAAACTTGCCAAGGAGTAGCAAATAACATAACAAATCATTTTAAGCAATTGAAGAACGTTATGCATGACAGGAGCTATGATTTAAGGAGCTTCGAAAGAACTTGGTTTCCAGTTAGATCTCACTTCTTTTAGTAGCGAAAACGTTAACAAACTTGGCCTTCTTTCATATGTATGTTTTTGATGGGATTTTATTTTACATGTCATTCTATTTATTTCATTTTGCGTACAAGTTTTTATTTATTCATAGTAAAATAAGAAGCTGGTTAGATCCAGAATGGGTTTCTATTCTAAGTCAGTATTTTGCTACATGATGTTGAAATCAAATGTAAAATCAGATTTGTTAGATTAGTAAAGGTTGAGAAATTCTTATTTTTTTTAAAATAAACTTGTCTTTTCTATATAATAATGTTTTTTGTTTACCTTTGTATTTAAATTTCTGTGTAATATATTTTTGTTTTCTTTAACTTTTACAGCATAATATAAAAATTACTTCTTAACATAGTACTGGAATTTCGTTTAATTTGTATATTACTTTTGTTGAATTATGTTACTAACTGTTGAAATAACCTCCAAAATCACTATTATTCAGATACTAAATTAAATTCAACTATTCAGTCATTTTTAATAAGTTTCTTCCCCAAATGGTAAAGTTCCCGCTCAGCCCAGTGGTTGGCATGCTGGCTACAAAATGAGAAGCTTGGACCGATCTTCGCGGTTCGAAGTCACGCGATCTATGGATATATAGGATATCACTGTGCAAGGTTTTGAGGGTTTCCTTGTAAAATAACTATAACTCAGGGGTAACTTTTCTTTCAAAAGTCCTCACTGCTTTAGCAATATGGCCAAATATGGTTGATGCTTAAGAAAATCCCATCCCAAGTGATAAAAACTTAATATTTTTCAGGACTGTAAATAACGGTTTTCACCAAGAATGGGACATCTCTCATGATAACATTTAGATAATTCAGTCGTATGATCTCTTTTTATAATGCTTAGACAAATATTTAATTAAAAAAGGCAATTTTTAAACAATAAATAAGACAAGACTTTTTTTTAAAAGAAAGACCTATTCTTTTTTATTTTACATGTTAAATGCCAGTTGATGAATTTTAGCGAGAGTGGTTTGGCACAAGAGTGTTTTTTGTGACAACCCTTTTGTCATCCACACTCTTAACAGCATTATTCATGCTTGAAGGGTATTTGACAATTACAGCCTTGGCCAAAAGTATTAGCCCCACCCTACAAAACACTTAAATCGTACAAAAATATTAGAAACAATAACAAGCGCTTTATACAAAGACGTAAACGGTGTTGTCAAACGTCAATCATAACATAGATAATCCATTTGGAACGACTGGTGACACCTGGCGACTAAAGCAAAGGATTTGCAATATTTTGAAAAAATAGTAATTGTAGTCCACAGAAAATTGTAGTCCAAAGAAAAATCTGGATGTTATTTGCATTTTTACTTTCTTCTATCTATATAGAAGAAAGTATTGTAGTCTCAACTTTCTTCGACTTCCGGTTTTCGACGTTTTAGGATTCAGAGATTCCGAAAAACATGTTTTTACAAAATGTCCGTGTGTCTGTCCTCTTTGTATCATCGAAAAGTATATGAATTTATTCTTCAAACTGAACGAAATTTCATTTATAGGTTTTTGTGTTTATGGCCAGCAAGCAGCAAGTCCCACTTGAATTTAGGTATATACCGACGAAAGGGGACGCTGTGATAGCGATTTTTGTTCCATTTTCACTATTGTATCATAGAAAAGTGTATGAAGTTATGCAAATAATTTAATCATAGTTTTTCTGTATGTTTTTGTCTATGGCCTGCAGGTTCCAGTTGAATTTGGGGATGTTGCGCTTAGAGGAGAGCTGTGATAGCCATTTAAAAATTTCAAATTCAAAAAGATGTACAAAAAATTATAATTTTTTTGCCTTAAATGTTACAAGGGTTCTAGAGCATTTTTTGTTTTGCCTCTATCGTAAAAAATGGCTGAGATATAGCAGTTTGAAATTTTAGGGTGGCTCACATTTTGAAACAAGACAGCAGGATTCCTCCATAAAAGGGTTTAATTTATAAGTTTTAGTGAACATGCTTTCTGGCAAATTTTCTTCCATTGTTGTAACCATTGTTACAAATCTTAGACAGGAACTTGGCGGAATATCGCCAAATTTAACGACAAAAATAAGTTGCAATATATGAAGCCTAAAACGACCTGTAACAGGCTATATCTGTTTAATTTGCCGATACTCTCATTCAAATTCAATATTGACGAGAACTGGGAATGATTTCTGTAATCGAGTTCCACGCATTTTAACTTCGTGTTTTTGAATAAAATTAGCTAAAATCTTAAAACTAAGCAATAAGGAGCTATCTTTTCCTACCGCTACAGGCCAGAGAACTTTTTGTAGTTTAATATAATACATCGGCTACTCTCATCCAGGTAACCCGACGATTCGTAAGCAGCTGACGCATAACAGAATGACGAAAAATATTGATTCTTTTGGCGGCGTGATATCGAATTTTGAAGTATTAACATGTATGAGATAGAAGAAAGTTTTGGTATTAGCATATCCGACTAGTTAATTAATAATAATGCAAAAATAATAATTAATTTTTTTTTTTTATTATATATGAAATTTTAGATTTTAGTTTAGAAAATTTAAACTATAGTAGACATTGATTATTATGTAATAAGTAATTTGCTATATATTTTTTAAGTTCATATATCCATTATTGAGTTAAAAAACAATGAAAATTTTAACTAAGGTTCAACAACATATATTTGTGCGAAAAGACATTTTCATACGTCATAAGCAAATAAAACATTGTACCGATCGCGGCTTGAAATGAAAACGGCTATTTTGTAGCAACGTCATTGGTGTATTGGCTATTCATGAACTTTTCTCAAACTGCAAGAACAAATATCCCTCTAAAAATGCGCGATACTTAAATAAGGTTCAATATTTTTGTAATAATTAAACTAACTTTAACATTTTTTTTTTTTTTTTTTTACAATTGAACAACCTTTAAAGATTTTTGTTGAAATTAAATAAGCATTTGCGATTTATTATAATTAAATAACCATTTATACTTTTTGTTATATATATTAAATGCATTTCATATTAATAAGATGGAAATTCTTTATCATTATTGTACAAATGTATTTGTTTTTAAATATTTCATGTTGGTAGTCCGCGATTTTTAAAATTGTGAATTTAGTGGTTCGTGCGGTCGGCGGCGACCGCGGCTTTAGCGCATATATTATAACACCTTTAGAAATTTAAATCATGCAAAAATATATTAAAAATTCATTTAGTAGGCGGCTTTTTTTTTAATGTGGAAATCAGGTTAAAAAAATGCAACACATTTTTGTTATATAGCTATATTTATGGGCGAAAAAAGGTATTTTTTCCACACGAAACTATATAACAAACATGTGTACATTTAGATGAAAAAGAAATCATGACCTTATAAACGATAAAAACAATTTTGACATTTTTCTTACAGGTTTACCTAACATATCTCTGAACAATTTCCAGTTCAAGTATAGGGAATAAAACATTAAAGATTAGGAAATCCCATTGAAGTTGATTTCGAAAGTGAAAAATCACTATCAAACACCCTGAGGCGATTGGACCCATAAAGCAAAACATAACCTTTATCACGGACAGGTCAAAAAATAAAAACTTAGCAAAAATAAAAACACATTGAAAAATAACCCAAAAATGAAAAGGTTGTTCCCATCAACGTTCTGTAAGTAGTTTTTTTTTTTTACTAAAGATGTGGCAACATAGCAAATTAATGTTTTAAGATAATGTCGGCATTTTGAAACTAACATTCAATAATTCTTAAAGAAACATGTAAAAGAAATTTCGATATTCCTAAAACGGAATTTCACTGATCCTGCGAAAAATAGTGCAATACTATTACAATAGAATAGTGGCCTGGCGTAAGCCAGATGTTTAAAAGAATGTTTTTCAGGTTATATATACAGTATAACCTACTAAGGCGGCATCGCAAGAGAAAGGTAAAACATTCCGCTTTAGACAGGTTTCGGTTTTAGCAGGTGTAATTACATAGTATATATCTCTAAAGAACCCAATTTTACTGCGTTTAAGGCTTGATTCCGTTATAGGCTAATTTAGTTTTCACAGGTTTCGATATACAGGGTGATTTTTTTAAAGTTGTGAAAGTAAAACACTATAACAAAAGAACCACTGATCCAAATGACCTAAAATTTCACCAGTATGCTCCCAAAGCAATGGGAATTTTTTAGGCATGGTTAAAAAAACTTAAAATCGCACCGACAGATGGCGCTATAGGGTAGCAGAAACAAAGAATATCGTATATGGGAGGAAAACAATGGACGGTATTTTGAGAAACCATCTTCCGTAGATCCTCTGTCGTCATTGGACCTTTTCTTAAATTCTTAAGTGTCCTAAATCTCCTAAGAGCAGTTGCTGCGCTGTCATTATTCTGATAATACAGTTTCACTAACAACGCACAATGGCATAGTCATTGCGAGGATTTCCGTAGAATAATGAACACGAGATGTGCGTACTTCACGTTTTTATCGCCAATGTGCGTGTGCCGGGCGCAAGTTCGTCTCCCGACTTTACTGCATGTATAGCGCCATCTGTCGGTGCGATTTTAAGGTTTTTAAGCCACGCCAAAAAAATTCCCATTGCTTTGGGAGCATACTGGTGAAATTTTAGGTCATTTGGATCAGTGGTTTTTTTGTTATAGGGTTTTACTTTCACAACTTTAAAAAATATCACCCTGTATATGTGTTGCGTGCGCGCGCGTGTGTAGAATAAAACCTGTCAAAACTGAATATGCCTATAAGAGAATCATTTTTAAACGGAAAACATTTATTGGAGAAGGATTACCATATAATTGGAACAGATGTGTTACACTCACGCGCCGATGTTTGGTGACTAATCGGCGCGCTTTTCAAGCTGGCGCCAAGCTACTATTTTCCGTCACCATCTTGGAATTATGGCAAGCTCAACATTTATATATAACACATTAACTTTTTTATATATAGTACTTTAACACAACAATCAAAATAAAGCAGAAATATATTTTTTACCACATAAATTTAATGGAAAATGCCTACGTCATTTCAATCTTTTAAAGTACACTACTATATCAGACTAATCTCATTCAATTATGTGAAATAAACTTTTAGATAAAATCATTGGTCATTTCAATGTTTTAAAGTGCCTACTATACCAAAGTAAACATTTGATTATTTAAATTGTAATTTCATGACAACATTTATAAATAACGACGTATTAGAAAACACAGAAAGCGTATTTTTACATAACAATTAACAAAAAGCAATAATACATTTTTTACAACATAAATTTTATAGGCAATATGTTACCTACGTTATTTCATTCTTTTAAAGTGGACTGCCACAATCAGAATAATCATTCGGTAAATAAATTTCAATTTCGCACGAACTTTTAGTTAAAATCATCACGTCATTTCAATCTTTTAAAATGCCCTACTACATCAGAGTAATCATTCGATAGTTAGAATTATAATTTCACACAAACTATTAGATTAAAAAAAAAAACTTACCTGGTACTCTCGAAAATGAATATCAATTGGCACAGACAACATTTTAATATTCGTCAATAATAACTTCACTAACAATCACAGCAAGAATGACAGATTCAAAGTTCGTCTAAAACAACCTTACTAGCCGCTACTTAATAAATCACATGGCAATTAAAAAACAATCATTTACTTAACTTATGCAATTTTTTGGTGTTACACTCACGCACCGATGTTTGGCGACTTTTTTGGTTGGCGCGATTTTCAAGCCTGCGCCAAACCAATAACTTAATACAGGCATGTCAAACACGTGGCCCGCGGGCCACAACTGGCCCGCCGACAACTTATCTGTGGCCCGCGAAGCCTTCGGCATTTTACCTGTGTTTAATTTAATTGTGGAGTTGTTTTAGTTGTTAGTCAACTCAGAACACTACCACTATTTTTGAATAGTAATATTTGTCTTATTTATTCTGTCATTAAATAAGGGTAATATTTCTCTTCAGTATGCGGTAGTATTCTGAATTAAAAAAATCCCTCTTATCTGGCAACAGTGATGTACATAAACAGATGTAACTGAATTTTATATTTTAGCATAAAAAAATTGTGGATACAAAGATATAATCGGAACGTACCTTCTTTAGTCTGAAAATTTAACGATTCCAGAAATTTTTACAATATTTTTCTTATAATTTTTATTTGTTTTAGGTCGATACTAATACGTTATTTTCCTACTCTCTTCGATTGTACACTGCTTTACACAATAATATGATGTATTTATCAAATACAAACAAATGGATTGCAAAATTAATAAAATTCGGTGCTAATTACAAATAGCTAAAATAAAAAAAATATATATGAAATTAAATAGCTTTAAATGAGTCGCTTTGAAAGTGACACAAATGATAAGTAATTTTGTGCTTGACACAAAACCCCGAATATTTCATCCAGACTCTGGACTTGGGCTTTAGTTGAACAGATGGATTTTGGATTTAGGCTCTTTCTTTATTTTCATTACTTAGGTTAGTAACTGTGTCATTGTTAATGAATCCAGGCCTTGTGTTTCTTTCGTTTCTTTCATTGTTTATTAGTATCCATATTTTATTGACATACTCTCATAGATTTCAGCATGTATATATGTATATATATTTATATAGATATGTGAAAGTTATTTACAATTATGAATAAATCTGATGAACAGAAGGTGGACATCGCAGGTTTTTAAAGGTGATTTACAATACAATTATATTCAAAGGAAAACTGAAATTTTATGTTTGATGTGTAGACACTGTTGGAGTTTGAAAAGAATTTAACTTTAAGAGGGGCTACAGCTACCAGAACAAAGTATAAACAAAACTCACAAAAATCTGGCTAAACATGGGAAAGCTAAACTGTTAGAATTGAAACTAATACTTCTTAAAAGAGAATCAAAGTGCTTTCATCAAGCATATTGTAGAAAATACACTTGCTTTAAAAAAACTAATTGTCTTTATTACAATAAATATCCCACGAGCCGAAACCATTCACTACGAAATTGAAGAAATGATGTCTAGAGCAGTTAAAGAAATTTGAAAAAACGATAAGCATAAGTACCATTACTAGAAATATTTAAATGATTACTCGTATATAGCGGATAGATTTATAAATTTGCATTGCAAAAAATAACTGTTGATTTTACAGTATAAAACTGGCACCCCAGCTGCCAGTATTATACCGCGCGGTAGCGTATTACTGCTTGCGCGGCAGCGTATTACTGCTTTTTTTACTGTTTAATACTGTTAATTTTACGGTATAATACTGGCAGCTGGGGTGCCAGTTTTATACTGTAAAATCAACAGTTATTTTTTGCAGTGTGGATATGTGTTTAAAAACTTATAAATTTATATTATATTCCTACGCATATGTTTAATCATCGTCAATATAGAAAATATTTTGAAAATATTGGTAGAGAAGAAATGCAGATCTACCTTCTTATTTAGATATTTGATGGTTTTCCGTCATAAAAATTTAACTGTTAATTTCGAACTATTAAACAATGTTACAATTTTCATTTTAAATCGGCAAATTAGGAATCTGTATTATTAAAAGACTACCAATAGATAAAGTACTTGGAGTTTTCATTTGAAATTACAAAGTACCTGGAGTAAACTTTAACTTCAAGGCAAATTTCACAATGTTATCTTATTATTTGATAGTATTGGCGTTTTCAAATAATTTATTATTTTGATAAATCAATTTCTAAAAATATATATTTCATTTTAAATGTTGCCGGACATTATTACAAAAATCACCAGAAATTTTTAGAATACACTAAAATATATTTAAAAATGAATTCAAAAGAAGATTTTTGGATTTCAGGAAATATGAAAATTAGTTTAATCTATATACTTCACCTTTAATGATTGGTGTTGAAATCAATAATATCGATAATTAAGTAATGAATCTTAATTGATTACTGCAGTTAATCAAAATTTAGTACGATTCCAAATTAGAGCGAAAATAAATGAATATGGGGTTTCCAAATTTCTGTAATTATTCATCAATCGACTGAGTTTTTTAAAGTGTATGTGCAATTAGGCATATTTTAGCTATGTTCGGTGCGCAATTTCATACGACGTCTTTGCATAGCTGCCAACCTTTCGTTTTTTTAAGTCAAATAAATATAATTTGAACCTGACAGTGTATTTAATAAATGAAATAAAATAAGCAGCAGATACATACAACAGACATTTTATTAAATAAATTTTCTGATTCAAAATGTTTATATTTTTTACTAAAAGAAAACACGGAAGATTGTCAGCTATTTCTTTGCTAGATAAAGATTAACAGACATAGCGTGTAAAATCAATTTTAAAAGAAACACAATTTAGAAAATTCAATTAAATTTTATAGATTTGGTTAATAGAAAGTAATTTAGAATATTTTTTTGAAGAAAAAAAAAAAAAAAGCTATGTATAATAAAAACTTTGGAACTTTACGTGAATATGTCTTTAACATGGCTGTGAACGAAATTTTTATTATATGTGTAAATTTTTATTACAGTGTAATTTTTACAGTGGAAATTTTATTCTGTGCAATGGTAATAATATTATCTACTTTTTTTTTGTGTGGCCCGCGGCTTTGTATATAATGCTTAATTTGGCCCTCGGCGGTGAGCGAGTTTGACATGCCTGACTTAATACAATAGCTAGGTTTCCATTAAAGGAAAAAATCCCCTAAATTTGGCGACTTTTTTCCTTTTTATAACAGATTAAAAAAAAAAGAAAAACTGTGCGTGAGTGTATGACATCATAGCCAATTTTTTTTCTTTCATATACGGTTCTATAATACACGACTCTATAACCAATCACGTGCAATAGAACGTTCTTCTACAACTAATCACGTGCTTTCTCAAATTTTCATCATCAATGACGTAATATACACATGCGCAATCATTTCCCTTAACCTCCACGCAAACAGTTAAAATAACAAATTTCAACACCAATAACTTAATACAAGCATAATAACCGGGTTACCATAAAAGAAAAATTGGCGATTTTTTCCCTTTTTTTAACAGATTAAAAAAAAAAAAAAAAAAAAAATTCTGTGAGAGTGTAAGGCATCTTAGCCATAAAAAATTACAAAACACTCAAATATTGCACAAATCAAATTACAATTGAATAATCAATAATAGTGCAAGCTTGAGCCAGAACTATGTTCGGGCGACACTGGTAAGTTAAAATTCAGAAAAATAGATATAATCATCATTCTGTTTCACTGTAGTTATATGAATGATAGATATGGCTTAAAATAGAAACCATTATTCAAGTCACTGACTGGTAAAAATAGTTGAAAACTAAACAAGCATCATGCATATATTTTGATTCACACACACAAAATAGGGTAGATGTGCCAGTAATGGACCGCCTTCCAGTAATGGGCCACCTTCAAAGTTTTTGGTTTATAAAAAAATAACCAATAAAAATTTAGCTTTTTATATATTTTTTCATTACTCCCCCTTCCATGTTTTATAATCTGGGTTATTGTTGACACTCTTAATTAAACCAATCAGGAAGCAGAAAATAATGTTTCACAGTTCCACTGTTTTTCTGTGAAAATCTTAATGAACATGCTAATTAATTTATCTTTTTTTATTTTCTTGAAAAAATTGCATGTTTTTGTTTTAATAGTAATAGAAAACTTTGAATTTTATATACTAATGGTTATTTACAAAATTTTATTTATTTTTCAGATTTCAGGACCATGGACCATTACTGGAATGCTTAAATAATCTCCAGTAATGGACACCCCATGTGGTCGTTACTAAAAAAGCAATTTTAGTAATGTTCATAGTGCATAAAAAATTTTATTTAACTGAAAAGCTAAGTAATCAATTTAATTTTTAAAATTGCACTTTCCGGAATGTAATAACAATATGTATATTTTTTTAAATAGCAGTTTTTATTAATTTCACGTAATTAATAATTTTTTTTAAGATTGTAATCAAATTATTTTTTTTAACCGTGCCTTGCATACTTTATAATATGGCAATCAACATCCAATTAGGAAGCAGATAATAATGTTTAAGGGCACAGGAACATGAGGAGCTCACGGGGCTCAAGCTCTCCCCATTTAAATAAAGACAATTTTTTAAGCCACATAAGTTATTAAAAATCTATTTTCTATCTTAAATGTTTAATTTTTCATCTCTGACAAAACAACTAGTGCATACATTAAAAATAAAATAAAATTATAGTAGCAATGAAACTAGTAAATCTGCAGATCTCAAATCTCAATTTTATTTTGCACATTTTTTATTTAGTATTTAAAAAAAAATTCAACCCATACTTTCATTTATTTGATATTTTTTATATAAATTACTAAAAGTAATATATCAAGCAGTTTTATGAAGTTTAAACTATTAAAAATAATAGGAAATAAGATTCCATGCAGTAGTACTCACTTTTTTTTTTAATTAACCCTTTCCTCCCCCCCCCCCTCCCCAATGTCTCAATAATTTGATAAATGTAATTCTTTGAAATTTAGTATTTTAAACCTTCTAAAATACTTTAAAGAAATTTCTTAAGGGTGTCCATTACTGGCACATCTACCCTATATTAATACTTCACATGAAAAAAAAAGTTAAGAATTTACGAACTAGGGTAGATGTGCCAGTAATGGACCCCCCCCCCCTCCCCCATATTTTTGGTTTATAAAAAAATAACCAATAAAAATGTTGCTTTTATTTATTTATTTCATAACTCCCCCTTGCATGTTTTATAATCTGGGTTATTGTTGACACTCTTAATCAAACTATTCAGGAAGCAGAAAATAATGTTTCCCAGTTCCACTGTCTTTCTTAATCAACATGTTAAGAGCTGGCTTCACTTAATTTATACCTTCCTTATTTTCTTGCAAAAATTGCATATTTATATTTGGATAGTAATATAAAACATTGAATTTCATATACTAATGACCATTTACAAAAATTCATTTATTGTTAAGATTTACTTTTTGTGTCCATTACTGAAATGCTTAATTAGTCTCTTTCCAGCAATGAATACCCTAAGTGACCAATACTAAAAGTGTAATTTTAGTAGTACATAAAATCTTTTTAACTGAAAAGCTAATTAATCAAGTTTATTTTTTAAATTTTACGTAGTAGAAAGTATAAGCACTTTTTTTTTTAATAAATATAGTCATTCCTTGCCAAATCAACAAAAAATCGATATTCAACCTAACCATTTCGGATTTTAATGATACCGTTAGGAATAATTTTCCCTGTTGATATAAATGTGAATATATCTTTACAATTTTTTTTCATGAGATTTTCATACAATTAATTTTTTTTAATTTCGAAAAATCATCATTTTTTTTGGCTTGCATAAATGCTTTCAATTTTGATTTTCTCATCAGACATAAGGAGTTGTATGAGCACTCATTTTAAATAAAATTTTACAAGGTTTCATTTGATATGCAAGTTGACTATGCTTGATTAAAAAATAACATTTTTAAAATTTAAAAATTTTTAGATCGTGTTTTTAAAAATTTTTGCAAAAAATGTATGTTTTTTGTAATATTATTATAAATTTGAAATCTTGAAATTTTTAGAGTGGGATCTCAATGGGATCAAGAGTTGCGAAATAAAAGCTGAAGATTATCATATAAATAATAAATAAATGACAAAGTAAGCTAGAGTTAGATTATTATTTGCATGGTAATCGTCAGCTTTTATTTGTCATAAATACAAAAAATAGTTTCAATGATGAAAAGTAAAGAAGTGGGTAGAATGTGACAAGTCCAAGAACGTTTATAATTTTAAATGCATTCCAAAATCGCATATTGAATCCGTTGGATTATTAGAAAGTGATGAGGAAATTGAAGATTTGGCATTTGAATGCCATAATTGTACAGCACATCATTCAGATGTTGGTATGAGTGAGGATTAGATAAAATGAGGTAATAAAAAATGTCACCAAACTTAATTATTGTAAAACTAAATCTTTACATTATAAATCCTTTAATGTAATAAATTTCAACATTTTGTTTTAGCAATATGCTTTCATTAAGTTCTGAAACTAATTACTATCATAAAACAATTATCTAATTATTTTTTGTAGGATGTCCATTACTGGAACAGAGGATAATCGTTACTGGAATTTTAGGTGTTTTGATACATATTTACAATTAAATTCTGATTCACATTGGGAAATGAGACTAAGATTGATTAAATAATGTTGATAGATTAATATTAAAAAAAGTGGAATATAACAATTATAACTATTAATTAAAAAATAAATTTTAAAGAAATTCATTAAAGGTGTCCATTACTGGCACATCTACCCTATATTTCTATTTGTTGAAGTCTCAATCAAAAATATTTAAATATATCTTACCACACTCTGTTAAAAAATATTGATCTCTTTGAAAAGAAATAAAATATATGCATTTTGATGACAATTTAAAAACGTAATAAAAAACAGCAAAATTTTCGTTTAGGGTAAAAAGTTATCCTGGCAATATTTTTTTTTTTTGTCAAGTTTTGTTTTTTAAAAGCTTAATTTAAAATATTCAGCAAAAGCTTTACGAAAATGAATGAATGCATCTGTAGTCATTAATAAACAGCTGAGACATGATTCAAAATACAGACAATATGCTTTCGTTTTAAAGAAATCGAAAGGATAGAAAGCTGCTGCAATGGGAATTAGTGAAGTTTTTCGATATCGAAATGTTTCGACTGTGTTCAGAATAAAGTCATTCGCATCTGATTCTGAAAAGAGTGCCTTTATAGTAGAGTAAGCGACATGCTCAGGTTGAAAGTTTTTATCCAAACTATGGCAACCCATTTTACCGAGGCTAACGAAAAAGAAAGGCTACCGGTGCTTTACTCGTATCTTTTTTTACACGTGATGCTCCAATGCAGGTGTACGAAAAGAGCACACGTCACTCTAGCGATCTGTAAAAAATGATAGGTGGACTGCACCTCGGTAGCCTGTCTTTTTCGTTAGCTTCGCATTTTACAGAATTTGGTGATACTTGCTCAGACGAATCCATTTACGCATAAACCTACATTAGCATGGTCCTGGTGTGGTAGATCGCAACCTACGTTATAAAGAAAGGGCATGTTTACAAACAAACACTTCCATCAACCAAGCTACCACTACATTTTTGTCGTAGCTATCATTGCAGGCATTATTATGGCGACGTAGGCCAATCATATCATATACCAGTTTAACGTAGAGCAATCAAATCGCCCCATCTCATGTGCACAGTTGGAGTCAGAAAGAACGAACAGGTTTTTCTTGCGAACCAACAGTAATTTAACCAACAGTGACGTCATCTGCCCTTTCCTTATATACGGTCAGTGCATGATGTTTAAAACGTCACATGGAGTGGAACCAGGGCTACACTAGATACCGGGCTTGCTCATTCATTATCATGACGTCACAAATGGTGGCTGGCCGCGACCAGCGATTGGTACAAAGCGAATCGACAAAATGAAAGACACACAGTGATTGGCACAAAAGACGGGCTCGTCGCTTTGCACCAATCACTGGTCGCGGCCAGCCACCTTTTGTGATGTCATGATAATGAATGAGCAAGCCCGGTATCTAGTGTAGCCTTGGTGGAACCGAAGCTAACGAAACAGAACGGCTACCGCGGTGCTTTACACGTATCTTTTTTTACAGACCGCTGGAGGCACGTGATGCTCGAATGCACCAATGCAGGTGTACGTAAAGTTGCAAAGAACGGGTTTATTTCCAATAGACCCGGTTTATTCCCAGGTTTATTCCCAAAAGACCTGGTGTATTACCAAAAAACCCGATTTATTCCCAAAAAACCCAGTTTATTCCCCGGTTTAAACCGGGTTTTTTCTAGCCTTTGCAACTCTAGGTGTACGAAAAGGGCATCACTTCACTCTAGCCGAGGCTAACGAAAAAGAAAGGATACCGCGGTGATTTACGCGTATCATTTTTTACAGACCGCCGGAGTCACGCGATGCTCGAATGCATCAATGCAGGTGTGCGAAAAGAGTATCACGCCACTCTAGTGGTCTGTGAAAAAAGATAAGTGGAATGCACCGCGGTAGCCTGTCCTTTTCGTTAGCCTCGGGTTTCTCAAGGTAAAGTTGGATTATAACGCGACCTTCGTTATACACGGCTGGTGCATGACGTTTAAAAGTCACATGGAGTGGATCACTTTTACACGGCGATTGGTGCAAAGCGACGCGTCTACCGTTTTGCACCAATCGCCGTGTAAAAATGATCCACTCCATGTGGCGTTTTAAACGTCATGCACCGGCCGTGTGTAACGTAGGTCGCGGTTATAACGGCTGTGAACGCTTTTGGGTAAAGTTGTGGGCATGTTTACAAACAAACACTTCCGTCAACCAATCTACTACTACATTTTTATCATAGCGATCATTGCAGGAATCGTCCTGGCGACATTATACAATTATTATTATTATCATAGACTTGTTAAACGTAGCCCTATCAAATGGTCAGAACTGAAATGTACAGTAGGAGTCATAAAGAACGGCAGTTAACAGGTGCAGTTAGCTAAAAAGCGAACAAACAAACCAGGTTTCCCAACCACGTGATCACTTTACACAACAAAATTCCGTAGGTAATGTGGGTTCCAGAAGTCTGGATAATTTTCGGCTCTGAACGCGATAAATCCTGCAATAACCTGCAAAAAGTCACATGATATCGGTCTCTGAACGGTCCGGGTTACCCATATGTGTTGCCCTACGTAACTCAGGTCGTGGTTCATGAATGCGAGTCATTCTTTATTTTCTTAGTATTTCCTTTTTGGCACTTTCCAAATCTTGCCTTAGCTTCATACATTTTTGAAGCCCATATCGAATTAGATTGGAATTCAATATGCTGTAATTAAAATTCATCAATGTCCAATCAACTTTTCAATCGATCGAATTTAGGTAAGCTCAGCTTATTTAACCCCTTGGGGACGAGCGACACGTATGCGTGCCGCTTAAGATGCTCAGTATCCTCGATTATAAATACAAGTTATATTTTATTGTAAGCTTTGCCTCATTAAATCATAGCATTTCTGCGATTCAATTATAGGCGAAAATTTCTGTTTTAAAAAACCGGTGGTAAAAGATTAAAAATTCTGTAAAGTACGCTCGTCGCGAAGGGGTTAAATTCGTGCAACTTCAATCAACATCGTACCAAAAACTGTTCTGTCTCGTGTCATAGGTTCGCCGTCCCTGCCATAGGCTATACTTCTGTCAGCACTTTTCTACCACTATTTTCTAATAATAATATTAGGCTTATTTAAGTTTAGGCGCTATATGTTATTTTCAGAAGAGTTTCTACAGGCTTTACTATTTAAGCACTTTACCATCACTATTTGCGAACAATAATTTTCGGTTTATTTAATTGTAACTCTACAATTACTAAGCAACCCTAAACCGAGAGGTCAGTCACGAGCAGCCACTGACTACGAGAGTTCTTTTAACGGATTCTATTCACGATTGATTTAAAATAGATTTTAAGGATACTGATTATCTTTATGGCTACTGGTTCAAGACTTTGCTTCTTTATGATTAACGAAACTATTTAATTCACGACTTATCTCTATCGTATCCGTAACGACAGTGTTCCAGAACCAGGTCTTATATCTCGGAAACGGCGATATGAAGCGTCAGAAGATAAATAAGTGCAAGTTTCTTACAATAAACTGCTATACCGATTGAAAAACAAAATGCTAATTTTGTAGCAAAACTTTCAAAATTATAATTTAGATGATTCTATATCAAAGTGCATTGATAGTAAGCTTGTTGACCCCATGCCATACAAAAGTAGCTGTTACCTCTTGCAATCGAATAATAATAACTATCATGCTGAAATATTTTGTTGCTGATATATTACATATTATTTTCTGGTATATCTTTCAATTTTAAAGGTTTGTTTGTTTGTTTGTTTATTGAGAACATACATCTGACTTGTGTGCTTGACCTCAAGTGCCCGCTTATAAGTCATCGTCAATATACAGGGACGAGATAGCCACAAGGAAATTTACAACAACAGAGAGTTACATCCGGAAGCTCCACAAAGTGTGTGCAATGGAGCTGGCGGGAGTCGAACCCGCCGACCTCACTCCTACGCTCACAAGCGATTAGCGGAATGGTGTCTTAACCACTCGGCCACGGAGGCCCCAATTTTAAAGGTGAAAGTAAGATTTAGAAAGGAAGATTTATAATTATAGTGATTATTCTGCAAGTAAGTTGAGGCAAAGTGAAGTAAGTGCATAGTCCGCATGTAAAATCCTAGCAGAGTGGTACACTGAACAGTCATGTATCGAAGAATTTCATTAAAAAGATCTCTTTTAAACGACTGCCACTGCCAGTTGGGCGTGCTCTTGTGATGTATAACCATCGATCGTGGGAAGTTCCAAGCTTCAAATAACACACAAATAAGAATTATATAAAAATTAAGTTTTCAATACTTTGTGTGAAGTTCTTTAACTTGAATTACTGCTTTTAAATGCTGTGGCATTTATCTTGTTAAATTTTGTATTTTCAAACTTACCATGATGGTTGTACAGCACACGATTGTACCCAAGTGGCAATCGGTTGAAAGAGCTGCTTTTTGATGAAATTGTCCCACACATAACAGCTTTGTACCCACTCTGCTAGGATTTTAGATGTTACATGTGCGTTCAACTGAATTTACCCAATTTTACCTCATAAAAAATGTAATAGCCATTTAATAAACAATATTCCAGTAATTCGTTAGAATATCGTCACTGGTTTTTTTTTTTTTTTTTTTTTTTTTTTTTGGGGGGGGGGGGGTAGATTTCGTAAGAAATACTACCTATTACATTCTCCCCTAAGTTGGAATTTTTGAAAAAAATTTGAAGATCTACGCCGATTATGACTCCCAGAACCCAAAAACACCCTCAGTTCAAATATATATATATATATATATATATATATATATATATGTGTGTGTGTGTGTGTGTGTCACTTTTTTATGGACACGATAACTCGAATAATTCTTCACAAATCTCTTCCAAACTGATACATAAAATCAAGGGGCATAAAATCTCGGTCAAGTTCGTTAATAGGCAAAATCGAACCAAGGGGGTGGGGGATGGGGGGTCTTTTTGTGAAAACAGAAAAAAACCCATAACGTCTTAATTATAATATGTATCGAATTCGTTTAAAGTTATTATTACTCCTAGGAGGAAGGCCGAAAATTTATGTATAACAAATTTTTGATATCATAAAAAATGGCCCCAAGGGGGGGGGGGGGTTAGAAGAAAAAAAATTATAACTTCGTCAATTTACAAGATATCAAATCCGCTTAAATTTATTATAAATCCTCTTACTATTATCTAAAACTTTTATATTGACAAGTTTTTTATAGGACCAACCCTTATAGAAAAAAAAAATAATAATTAAAAACAAAAAAAATCCCTGCCGGCAAGTTAGATTTCGAAGTGGGCAGTTCCTTATGGAACCCAACTGCAGCATCATGGCAAAAAGGTCATTTCTTCCGCAATTCCCAACAAACAGGCGCCCCACGGTCTGCGTCTTCGAAATATACCTGTGCCTGTAGGCCGAGCCGTCAGGGATTTTTTTTTTCTTTAGGTCTTTTACAACTTTTGTACACAAATGGAAATTTGTAAAGCAAATTATAATCACTTAAGTATTGAAAAAAGAAAACGAAAAGTTAAAAAAAAAAGAACAATGAAAAAAAAGTTGGATGAAAGATGGTATATCTATTTCCTATTAGAAAATGTAAAAGGGAAACAAGACGATACCTTTTTTAACTAAGTACTTTTTATAATATAAAACAAATATGGATTATTAAACAAAAATTGTATTTTCTCTATACTTGTTTTGTGACGCGAATAACTACAGCCTGATGCATAAAATGTTTCCGTTGAGAAGAAATAACAAAAGAAAAATGAATTTTCCAGTTATTTTGGCATATCAAAACAAATTTAATTTATTATCATCTATAGTTTGAGTAACTTTATGAAAATTTTGAGATTGTTCAGAGGAAAAACTACATTTACTGCATTACCAAGAATTTTGCGGTTAATATGATGCTTATTAATAATGAGATGGTGGTTATTAATAATAATAAAGCTTATGAAAGAATTATTTTTCATATCATTAATTCTATGTTCAATTTTTTACAACGGATTGTTCTTTAACAAGAGTATATTTACATGGGGATCAAACAAACTATTTCAGCTTCAATGATCAATTTAAACAAGAAAATAAATAAAGCACACCAATAATAATGTTAAATTTCATGGTAATTGAAAAGTTATAGATAAGAACTGACGCAATAATCTATTTTAGATGTTTAGTGGGATACTACAAAAAAATATTTTGAATATTCTTTAGCATTTTAATAGGGATCGAACTGCGAATTACATCTTCATGACAAATTAACATTTTGCCTCAATTCCAACATTTAAGCAAAATCTCAATAACGGAACAAATGAAAGAAAACCAAACATTTTTCGGCAAAATTTGATATAAACTGTTCCCTTAAAGAAAATATATTTTTAAAAATGTAAGATTTAAACAGATAGAAAAGCAGGCAACGTATTTAAGTTATTTTATTGTCATGTGAGAAACTATAAATACTAAGCAAATTTTATTATTGATCACTTTATCACTTTTTCTACCTTAATAACATATACTATACATTTAAGGGCAATCCGAATCTGTTTACGAAAGTCAGAATGAAGACAGGCGGACAGAAAAGTCGTTAACAACTTTTAAACAGTGTTGAAATACAAAAATTGATAGAAAAATAAAGTTGAACAAAACCGTTTGAAAATAACATTTCTTTGCATTAATGTATATTTCAATTAATGCATCTATGAATTTATACAGATGAAAACCCACTAAGGCGTTATTGCAAAGGACCGGAGGTAAAAAATCAATTTTTAACAGGTTTAATCCTCAGCAGGTACACTTTCTTTGATAAATGTATCGTTTTTTATTTCGCCTGGTAAATTTTCCCTTTAAAAGGCAGTACTGCTTTATACACTACTAGCGGCCCGTCCCGGCTTTGCACGGGTAGACAATGTAATTTTTTTATTACATTCGTTTTCCTGAATTTCGCGCTCCAACCTAAAACTGTTGCTGAGATATGGCGAAATGACCTAAAACTTTCGAATCCCCTTTTAACCACCTTCGAGGAGGGGGGGGGGATTTCTAAATTCACTGAAATACGTGTTTAATCATTTGTTTAGTAGATTTGTTTTCCTGAATTTCGCGCACCTACATAAAACAGCTGCTGAGATATGGCGAAATGTCCTAAAATTTTCGAAACCACCCCCTTTAAAACCCTTCGGGGGGAATTTCTAAAATCACTGAAATGCGTGTTTATCCATTTTTTAGTAGATGTGTTTTCCTGAATTTCACGCTCCTGCCTAAATCCGCTGCTGAGATATGGCGAAATGACCCGAAACTTTTGAATACCCCTTTAGCCACCATCTGGTGGGAGTTTCCAAAATCGTCGAAATACGTGTCTAACCAATTTTTTAGTAGATTTGTTTTAATTAATTTCGCCCTCGTACATAAAAGCTGAGATATGGCGAAATGACCTAAAAAATTCGACCCCCCCCCCATTTAACCACCTTTTGAGGGGAATTTCCAAAATTGCTGAAATATGTGTTTTAATCCTTTTTTAGTAGATTTGTTTTCCTGATTTTCGTGCTCCTATCTAAAACTGCTGCAGAGATATGGCGAAATGACCTAAAACATTTGACCACCCCCTTTAACCACCTTCAGGGGGGGATTTCTAAAATCGTCGAAATACGTGTTTAATCATTTTTTAGTAGATTTAATTTCCTGATTTTCGCGCTCCTACCTATAACTGCTGCTGAGATATGGCGAAATGACGTAAAACATTCGACCATCACCCTTTAACCCCCTCCGGGAGGGTAAATTCTAAAATCCCCAAAAGACATGTTTAATCATGTTTTTAGTAGATTTGTTTTCCTGATTTTTGTGCTCTTAACTAAAATTGCTGCTGAGATATGGCAAAATGACCTAAAACATTCGACCTCCCCCCTTTAACCCCCTCCGGGAGGGGAATTTCTAAAATTGCTGAAATACATGTTTAATATTTTTTTAGTAGATCTGTTTTCCTGATTTTCGCGCTCCTACCTATAACTGCTGCTGAGATATGACGAAATGACCTAAAGCATTCGACCACTCTCCTTTAACCCCTTTGGGGGGGGGGGGGGATTTCTAAAATCGCTGAAATACATGTTTAATCATTTTTTTAGTAGATTTGTTTTCCTGATTTTCGCACTTCTACCTATAACTGCTGCTGAGATATGGCGAAATGACCTAAAACATTCGACCATCCCCCTTTAACCCCCTTCTGGGGGGAATTTCTAAAATCACTGAAATAGGTATTTAATCATTTTTTTAGTAGATTTGTTTTCTGGAATTTCAAGCTCCTACCTATAACTGCTGCTGAGATATGGCAAAATGACCTAAAACATTCGACCCCCCCCCCCCCCCTTTAACCCCCTTCCTGGGGGGAATTTCTAAAATCGCTGAAATAGGTGTTTAATCATTTTTTTAGTAGATTTGTTTTCTGGAATTTCAAGCTTCTACCTATAACTGCTGCTGAGATATGGCGAAATGACCTAAAACATTCGACCACCTCCATTTAACCCCCTTCTGGGGTGAATTTCTAAAATCGCTGAAATAGGTGTTTAATCATTTCTTTTAGTAGATTTGTTTTCTGGAATTTCAAGCTCCTACCTATAACTGCTGCTGAGATATGGCAAAATAACCTAAAACATTCGAACCCCCCTTTAACCCCCTTCGGGGGGGGGGAATTTTCAAGAATCCCTTCTTATTGCTTGCCTAGGCCATAACAGCAACCTACAGTCCAAATTGCGTGACCCTGACTTTAGTAGTTTCGGCTGGGCGTTGATGAGTCAGTCAGTCACCGTTTTCTCTTTATATAATAGTATAGATATTGCCAAATGTGACCGGTCACTTGCGATTTTAGACGTTATGTTAACTATCTAGAAAAATACATGAGGAATTAACCTGAAACTGCAGGTGTGTAAACAGTATAGTATAGGTTATATATTTCCGCGAAGATTTTTTCAGGAAACGCCATAGGGGACTGTCAACAAATTGAAAAAGAACGAATATCTTTTGAATAACCCTGTAAAAACTAATGTACCAAAAGCGTTCAAACTCGAGATTATTAATAAGTGGCTTTTTTTTTAATATACTGTGTACATTTTTATGAGGATAGCATGTATACTCGTAGAGAAATTAAGGTTTTTATAAAAACAGTCCCAAATTTCGCCTAGTTTTTTGCTTATAATTTGCAAAGTTCTTAATATAAAAAAAAGTTCTTTTCAGAAAATATGACAAACAACATTGTACATAATACTCTGCAATCTGAATTAAAAAATATTAAAATTTGGATAAAAAATGAGCAGGTTTGCTAAAAAATGTTTCACTGCGCATGCGCGAATGCAATCAAAATATAATATGCATAATGTATTAGCTAAGTATATAGAGCAACTTTTGTGAAAGTCTCAAAATCATAGCTTGAAAATTCGGAAAATTATCGTCGATAGAATAAGCTCGAAATCCGTTGTTCCCAAAAGGAAGCAAAAATATGAGGGGTTGTATCCAAATATAGTAGTACGTGCAATATTGTGTACGCTAAAATTGCGTCATAACATCTAAAATTGCAAGTGACCGGTCACCTTTGGCAATATAGTGTATTACTGCTTCTGTTTTCAGAAGTTTTACTGTATTAACTATGCATTCATAAATTTATTATTTTAAATGCTTTCGGAAAAAAATATTTAGTAAATTGAATTTTTTTCCGAATGCAATAAAACATGCTAAGACGGAATCACAAGGAACCGGGGGAAAAAAAAACATTTTAAACAGATTACTGTTTTAGCGGGTTCATTGTCTGTTATACTTGAATTGTATTCTTTTCGATGGAACCATGAATTTTCTTTCGTTTAAGACAGACTTCCGTTATAGACAGGTTCTGTTTTCACAGATTTCACTGTATTTAAGATGCTGAACCTTCGTTTCGTTTTTCTTTAAACCTTGAATACAGCTGCTAACTCATAAAATGATTTAATCCCAGAAAGACATCATAAAATCTTGTTTGCAAGAAATGAACAGTAAAGAGTGTACAACACAGTATGTATTATAAATTAACGAGTGCAGCTGTGTTATAGTAATCAATCAATATCTGTCGAAATAGTTGTTTTTCCTTTATTATTTTTTTCTTTCATAACACAAGTAATAAAAATGTCAAGATGAAAATCCATAAAGTTGAAATTCAGGTCTTCAGAGTGTATTAGTTCATCAGCCGCAGGCAAAACAGCTGGTAATATATCGATTAAGTGTAGAAAAAACGTGATTGCAAGTTTGTATGTGACTCAATCAACAATGAAGAATCTGCACTACACAGAAATACAATACAGTAAAACCTGTGAAAACGGAATTTGCCAATATCAGAATCCTGCATTAAACGGCCAAGTTGGAACCGACGGAAGAAACATCATACAATTATACCTTTTAAGGCAGAAAACTGTCTAAGCCGGAAGTTTTATACGGTCACTTGAGATTTTGTCTTGGAAGGTTTTACAGTATTAGCTGAAAAAATCACATGCAGAATAAAAAATATATTATACCAATTGTATAATCAATCAATAAGCAGTTGTATGAATAATTTTTATTGCTTTGATACATAGTAACACACCTTTCTACAGTGAACAATTTTCTTATATAAATACTAGGGGGCCTACCCCCTGCGAGCTACGCTCGCCAACCCCCGCTCAGACTTCGAGGCCTCTAAAAACATGACAGCGTGTTTTGTTTTAAAAATATTGGTAAATCTGTAATTGGGTTGCCATGATTTTAACGTTTTAATGGGGCATTTTTTGATTATCATGGCCTCATACACAGCTGTTGCGACAACTGACGACTGTTTTCGGGATTGATAAGTAAAATCAATTACAACTTGAAAACCAGTTTGTATAAAATGGTTAGGTTTAAATTGTGGCGACCTCTCGGACTTTTATAACAACGATCTGTATTCTATTCTTCCTTTGCGTTTAAGGATGAGAAAAATTCCATCTGCTTGTGAATAACATTAAGAACCACGGTATTGAAAAGTACTATGTCATAGACATTTTCAGTAACAGGTTTTAATTTTCTCTCTATTTTAGTGCACCATCATGCATATTTTCATGTTATTTTAAATATGTAAATTATTTATTTTAATTAATATGTATATACGAATGTTTTAATAATTATTTATCATACAAAATTAATTAAATATTTTGTGCATGAATGCCTGCATTTATTCGGCATCAATTGATGAGATATTTAAACAAATTTGCTATCCGCGATAATTTTACACCATGTTATGTCACTTGAATATTGTCTATCAGAAAATCGAGTACTTTTCCAGTATAGGATCCTTTGCTTTTAGGTTTGGCGTAATTTGAGCTTCAAAAAGGGGTAGATTCGTTAATATACAGAGATTTGTTGCCAAAAGTTATGAAAACAAACCCAATGAACTTTTGGTGCTTTTCTATTATAGGGGTCTTGACGCTTTTTTAAAAAGCTTGGCGCAATTCGGGCATCAGAAAGTGAGATTTGGTGCCAAATAACATACACAGCCATGGAAACAAATTCGACAATTTTTTTGTTTATATGCGTATTTTAATTATACGTATATTATTATTGTTTTTTCTATAGAAATTACTTCTGATTATATATAAAATAGGATAAATGACATTTTACGCTAAACAAATTGTATAAATATTTGAAAAAATGCTTCTGTATACGAAATGACAAAGTGAATAGGTTGACAGAAAGTATGTTGCCAAATTTCATTTTCCGCCAAGGCTATTTTCTCTGTTTCATCAAGGCCCCATATACTGGAACAGTTTTAACTTTTACTGGAATAACTTTAATAGCATTTCTCTAATATATAGGGAGCATTTTTTTCCTTGCTGCCAATAAAAGAGAAAGGAGTAAATGTCATTTTACCATAATTGATGTCATATTCTCATTAAAATCTGAAAAAAAACCAAGCAGGATATTTTATTCTCCTCCCGTTCAGTAGGACAATTATTATTTTATATACTAGCTGGCTTCGCCCGCCAGCGGGCCCCTAATTTACATCGGTAACTAAAATCGATAAAATCCCTAATTTACATCGGTGCCTCGAATCTTTTGTATTCTCCGGCTCGCACCCCCCTCGAACCGAACGAACTTCCGACACGGGTCCCCGCTGCCTTCGGCACCGGATAATCCCTTAATTTGCACATTGAGTAGTATAAACCTCTAACCGAAGAACCTCCAACCCTGGTCCCCGCTGCCTTCGGCACCGGATAATACCTTAATTTGCACATCGAATAGTGTAAACCTTTAACTGAACGAATCTCCGACCCTGGTCCCCGCTGCCTTCGGCACCGGCACATAGAATAGTATAAACCTCTAACTAAACGAACCTCCGGTTCGGGTCCCCGCTGCCTGCGGCACCGTATAGCAGTCGTGCTGCGCACGCGCTGCAGTATACGTTAGTTCCACCTTCCACCTCCAGGTGGCGCAATCTGTTTATACGATCATAACTGAAATCGTTAAGGCTTTCGATGTCGAGTCGAATGAGCCATACCCCGTCGTTTTCATGCCCGTAGAACCGGAAATAGGAAAGCGCCCCCTGGTGGTGAGACTCGGAGCAAAAATCGATAAGCTCTAGTATCCTCTATCGACGTTGAGTCGATTGAGCCAAACCGCGTCGTGATGTGACCCATAGAACCCGAGTTGGATGAAAAATCCTTTAATTACATCTTCTACCACCAGGGGGCGCAATCTGTTCTATACGAACATGACCGAAATCTGTAAAGCTATCGAAATTTAGTCGAAAGAGCCAAACCACGTTGTAATCGGGCCCATAGAACCCGATTTCCGAAAGCGCCCCCTGGTGTTGATGTTCCTGTGTTGACTCTCTGGTTTATTTTACTACGATCGAAATGAAGTTGATTCTTTACATAGTGTATAATCTCTGATCCATCGAATAGAAAGTTTCTATAACTCAAATGGCAACATTTCTTTCCGACGAAATGAAAAAAGGATGCGTTTTAAAACGACAAATTTAAATATTTCGCATCCCCACACAAACACAAAATCATAAACCGGGTGTTAAATAAACTATATAGAATCCGATATATAAAAAATAGAAATAAAAAAAAAATATTTTGATATCTTTTGGAGCTTCCGAAAAAAGTAAACAAAGCAAGTATTTGGAGTGCAATCGGCTGCTTGAGAATACAAATATCCTAGTAGAATAGAATTTTAACTATGAAAATATAATTATTTCTCAAAATAAATCATATATTCGGAAAGCCCATTCAATTCTGTACGTAAAATGAACAACGATTTTTTAAATAAAATCGTTAATAAATTAGATAATTACTTCCAAAGCAAAGTCACTTATTACACTTTGATTAATCTGTGCTTGCGCCGAAAAACGCTTATTTCTAGAAACGGGTTTCACAAAAGAATCTTTTTGAAATTGATAATACTCGAATTTTTTTAACTGAAAGGTGTCTTTCTAGAGGTGAATGTATGCACTTTTAGTTTCTTCTCTAGGAATTTATGTAATTCGATAAAAAATAGCTGCGGCAGGGGGGGGGGGGGGGGGGGTATACATTGGCAAATTAGAGGAAACACGAAAGTGACGTACGGGAACGATCGGTTTCTAAAGGGTTAATGTACATATTTTTTAAAACTGAAATATATGTTTCGAAGAATAAGAACGTGGCTATGATCTGGTGTATTTTATTTGTCTCTATTCACATTTTCCGAGTCGATGCGGATTTTTAAACATGGGCCGAAAAACGAAAATTCAGGCGAGTGAGTCTCGGAAACCATTTTTTTAGAAGGGTTAAAAAACGAATTTTTCAAAACTGATACCTGATTTTAAAAGGAAAAAGAACGTAGATTAGGCTCGGTATTTTTATTTTTTCGTATCTTGTTTAGAAGCCCAGAAATGAATTTTTAAAGATTGCAGAAATAGCTGAAAAACCGAAAAAGACTTACGGAAAAAAACGATTTCGAAAGGGTTAACTGAAATATTTTTTTAAACTAAAGGTTTTATAGTGATCTCGAAAGAACGGAAATGTTTCTGGGTGTGTTTGTTTGTTTTTTTGTTCTTTCAGAGAGCCGATGCGCGATTTTAAAAATCGCAGAGAATCGGAATTTGCAAAAGTGAGTCTGCGCGCGAATTTTTTTCGAGGGTTAATATTTGTATTTTTCAAAAAGGATCGCAGATTTCAAAAGGAAAAAGAATGTAGATCTCGTCTTGTATTTTTAGTTTTCTCTAACTTGTTTGGAACCGCCGCTGCGATATTTTTAAAATCGTCCAAATTGCCGAAATCGCGAAACTGTGTACGGAAAATATACATTTTCGAAGGGTTAACTGACGTATATTTTTTAATGCAAGCTGGCATTGGAGAGGACAAAGACAGATCTTTTATTTGGTGAAATCCGTTTATCCGAATCTTTCTTAGTCCGGCGGATGCGAGGTTCGGAAGAAGGGAGACGGTAAAAAACACGAATTCGACCCTTTTTGATTATTTTTTTTGAAAGGGTTAATATCGAAATTTTTTCGAACCGACAGGATCGTTAGAGACGTAAAAGTACGTTCTTTGAGAATATGTTGACGGTTTTTTCGTATTTCTGTCGGTTCGCCGTCGGCGAGTTTAGACAGTCGTAAAACGAAACCGGCCGAAGCGATCTTTCCTTCTTCTTTTTGCGGAAGATGATGATTGAGCTCTTCTGAGCAAGCGCGGAGGACTTTCCACATAGGTTTCTTTTGAAGCAATTAAAACAGCTTTGTTCGTTAATAACTCCCTTAATTAAGGGCCGATTTTTTCGAAACTGCAATTCCTGAAGGCCCGGATTTTTCTGAATTTTTTGACACAAAAAGCGCTTCGCTACTCGCTACGCTCGCAGAGTTTATCCGGGTACAGATACACACACACACACACACACACACAGACGGATACGAACATTAATAATAAGGATTCGTTTCAAATATCCGAATTAGTGATTTTATAAATTCGTTTAATTAAATTTTACAAAAAAAATAACAAAATAATATCTATAAATAATAATTACTATTAATTCCTCCTCCCCCCCCCCCCTTTCTTTTGCGTTTACATAAATGACGTCATTTGGACGGATTTATTCAAAATATTTTCAGTTTATAAATTAAATTAAATGCTTACAGACGGTTGAATCCTAACGATAGAAATGTGATTTTTTTTTTAAATTTTCCTGAAAAACATAATTTAATCACAATCTTGTCTTTATTATCGATTGAAATAAAAGATAATTTCAATTTCAATTTGAAAATGACGAATAAAAGAAATCAATAATCCCTATCGGGATCCTTTTCAATTTTTTTCCCTTTTTTGTCACAAAAAAACTGATTAATTAGTTGCCATCATTACAGAAATGTCATTAAAATTAGAAAAAAATTAATATCTCGAAAACTGATTCCAATTTCAAAATTCTATTACCAGTTTCGACATCCGCGAATTTTTATGGACATTTGGTATTAATTTCACCATCAAGCGTTTAAAATTTTACTAAAAATAGCCCTGAAACATAATCAGTCGTTTAATCAGTCGTTTCATAAAATCGTTTCATAAATTCGTTTCATAAAATCGTTTCACAAATTCGTTTCATTAGGATTTTATATATATAGGGTAGATGTCAAGTTATTCTTTAGGTATTTAAAATACTATAGAATAAGGATAATACAAGCTCGGCTAAATCAAAGAATCAGATAAGTTGAATTTTTTAAAAATTCCCTGCAAATTGCAGAATTTTCCCTTGTCTATCTTTAATAATAAGGAAAGAAGTTCGTTTGTCTCTCTCTCTCTCTGTGTGTGTGTATGTGCTATCTTCTAAAGACACCGCTGCACGCAAACTACACAATTTGGTAGGAAGGTACCTCTATATCTGCTGTTAATTGTAATGCACCTCGAAACTTTATTTTGGATTTTTTGATTAGATTTCTTTTTGTGCGATTTGTGGCGCTTTTTCACCTTTATAAGCGAATTTTCTACATTAATAAAAAAAAATCCGGTTCCAATGTTTTAGCCCGATATAGTAAATTTTGTCCTATTTTCAATAAAGTTTATTCTGAATTCGTACAGCGATTTTTGAATTTTTCGCGAATTTTTTGAGCGATTTTTAGAGTTTTTTCGCATTTTGGTGCGATTTTTTGACATTGGTAAAATGAATTCGGTTTCAAACTTTTAGCCTTACAGTAAATTTTGTCCTCAACGATTTTTGAATTTTAGCGAATTTTAATGCAATTTTCAAGGTGATTTTTTGCATTCCGCGGCGATATTTTGACATTAGGGAAAAAAAATTGGTTTCAAACTTTTAACCTAACATAGTAAATTTTGTCCTCCACGATTTTTGAATTTTAGCGTTTTCTTAGAGTACCGCGGCGATTTTTTGACATTCGGAAAAGGAATTTTTTTTTTCAAACTTTTCGCTTAACATAGTAAATATTTTCCTCCAGGATTTTTTAACTTTAGAGATTTTTAAAACTTTTTCTACATTAATAAAAATAATCCGGTTTTAATCTTTTAGCGCAATATAATATTTGCCTACATTTCAAAAAAGTTTTTTTGGAATTCGTACAGCGATTTCTGAATTTTTCGCGCACTTTTTTATGCGACTTTAAATTTTGACATTGGTTAAAGGAATTCGGTTCCAAACTTTTAATCTAATATAGTAAATTTTGCCCTTTACGATTTTTGAATTTAAGCAAATTTTAATTAGATTTTCAATGCGATTTTTAGTATTTTTTCGAACATTTTTTTGCGATTTTTTGATATTCTGAAAAGGAATTTGGTTTCAATTTTTTGCCTAATATAGTAAATTTTATACTCCGCGATTTGTGAATTTTTAGCGATTTTTTATTCGATTTTTAGCGTTTCTCTTCGAGTATACCGACAACTTTGACATCCGAAAAAGAAATTTGGTTTCAAACTTCTAGCCTAACATAGGAAATTTTTTTCGTCTTAATTTTTTTTTTTTTTTTTTTTTTTTAGCAATTTTAATGCGTTTTATAGCTTTTTTTTCAGCGATTTTTTGACATAATAAAATGAATTCGGATTCAAATTTTTAGTCCACTATAGTAAATTTTGTTCTCTGAGAGGTTAAGCGTTTTTTTTTTTTTTTTTGTGTGTGTTTGTCTGTTCCGCGGCGATTTTCCCGACATACTAAATAGCAATTTGGTTTCAAACTTTTAGTGTTATAGTAAATTTTATCATCAGCTTTAAAAAAAAAAAAAAAAAAAAAAAAAAAAAAAAAAAAAAAAAAAAAATAGCGATTTTTAGCGTATTTTCGTGTTTTGCGCCGTTTTTTTTTTTTGTAAAATGCATTCAATTTTAAACTTTTAGACTAATATAAGAAATTTTGCCCTCCGCGAATCTTTTATTTTTTTTTTTTTTTTTTTTTTTTTTTTTTTTTTTTGCGATTTTTGATGTTTTAGCAATTGGTAACATCTTCCGTATAAAACAATGTTGCTCAACCGATGTATCAATTAAAATATATTTTTAAGTTTCAATGCACTCAATGTTAACATTTCATTTATGCCCATTTTGAAATCACGTTTCAAAAATGCAAAATTTCAACAAAAAATTCAATTTGCAAAATATCAATGTTGAAATCACATTATCTTTGATGCTGAAATATTAAATATCTGCAATCACTTTAGCTTTGGCCTTACTGAAAATGTGACTAAGTATATTTAGAGGTACTTTCAAATTAATTAAACAACAACAACAATAATAATAATTTAAAAAAAAGTGGGTAAGTGTGATCGAAGATAGCTCAAAGGGTTTCGTTTAATATTCCTTTCAAAGCACTTTATCCTTTCTTTAATAAATCCGAATAAATTTCATTTAGCAACAAAAAAAAAGTCATGTTTTTTATAAAGTAAAAATTTACCGGTCTATATTTTCGTTTTTTCGAATATCTAAACCAGCCCGCTATTATATTCTGTCATAATAATATCTGTCATGCGGACTAAATGCAATATTTAAAAAAATAATTTCAAAATTAAACATGTTGTACATCTTCAAAATGTTAAAATAAACAAATATTTCCATAATCGGATTTTTATCACGATTCAATGCGTTTCTCAAACTCTTATATTTACCATTCTCTATTACTCATATTGATACTCGCTTTGTATTATTCTCAAACATTTGAAAAATTCGTTAAACTTCCAATATGACGTCAGATTTTCTTTTTAAATTCTTTAATGACGTGATATTAATCTGCTTTGTGTACATACTCCTTGTATTATTGAGAAATCTTAGAATTTTTCCGTTTTATTACCACTATGACGTCAATCAATTTAATTTCATAATTATCTTTTTTTAATTGGTGAAACTTTTTATTTAATTTTCATTTTTCACGTGGAAATCGTTCAATAGAAAATTAATTATTGTAGAAAGAATTTCATTGTGGATTTTTAATTTTTGGGAACTGCTATATCGAAACATGTTTAAATTTAATAGGAAAATGCTGTTAGAATTTTGGGTTTTTTTTATCTCTATTTATTGCAATAATAGGATTTTAATATTTTCAGCTTCAAAAATTTTTCAAATTTATTCAAAAATTTTAATATTTTGAGCTTCATAGCTGATATTTAGCTATACATACGCAAAGTTTCAACTCTGTAAGTTACATAGTTCTTGAGAATGGCTCTGTGACAGACAGACAACGAAGCGGGAGTAATAGGGTTTCGTGAGGTGAACGAAACCCTAAAAACAATATTTTATACATGCACTGAACTTTTTAACACACTTACTTTTCTGTCCAATATTTTGTTTAATTATCAATATTTTCGTATTTACTTACTTTGAATATATTTTTATCTTTGAACGATATGATAGTTCTGACTAGATAGAATATTAATAATAGTTATATATACAAGTGGATAAAGGAGACTTTTTTAATATCAATAGAAATTTGTTATACTTGTTGTCATTGAAATCATAACACGTCGTTTACAGCCTAAACAAGTTGGAAAATGTACGTTAAACGTGACAAATGAGATGCTTTCTTACTATAACTAGTTTTACAATGTAAAAAAAAAAAAAAAATCTTTGTTATTATTTCAGTGAAATGAATTATATTGTCTGTTATGAGCAAAATGAGCATGTCATTCTTTTCTCTTATTACGTATGCCACGTTTACAGATGCGAATTTTTTTTCGACACCAGACAGCGCTGCAAAATTCGCCATAGAGTTCTTGCTTTGCGAATGATTACCTCCATGGTTTAATATTTCTATGATTCACGATGAACGAATCTCTTGTGTTTATTTACTTTAATTAATATTGGGATAAATATTGGGCTGTTAATCTAATTTTAACTGAAGTTATCTCAGAATCTATACATAAACAATTTATGAAAAAAACTTTTATTGATATCTTTTTAAGTTTTGATTCGATTTTCAAAAAATTTGAAATGACTTAACAAAATTATGCAACGACCAGAGGGCCCGTGCGAAGATTTCGCACTGAAATCTAATATTTTTTAGGTAACTTCTCTATTAACCCGTCGACCGCTTTTCATAACAAAAAACTACCGCCAAACTGTAAGATTAAACGCCAAAAATGCAGTCCCATTTACTTGATGTCAGAATCATGCGTGTTTGTTACGTCATCTAGTGGTTTTACCACCGCCCCCTGAATACTAGGCCTGCGCGCTGAAAAAAATGGCGGCTGCCGCAGGCGGAATCGTTTGCACAGTCCCTCGAACTTCAACACCAATAATATCTAAATGTTTTCTTTGACTTAAATGATCTCCGAAAAACAAGGCGAAGAAAACTTTTAGAAATTATTGGTGTGGAATTTCGAGGGCCCGTTCAAACGCTGAAAAAAAAATCGGCCTGCGACAGCCGCCATTGTTGTCAGCGCTCAGGCCTACTATTCAGGGGGCGGTGGGATTTACATTCGACATTTGCGTGTATTTTTCATTATGTTTTACAGATTTAGTAGTTATTTTATTAATTAAAATAACAATTGTGTCCTTAAATTCTTATATTTTATTTATTTTTTTATATTCCAATGGCAACGTTCTCCCGTTTATTTGGCGATAATTTTTATGTTATGAAAAGTGGTCATCGGGATAATAGAGAAGTATCATTTTTTATCAATATGTAATATTTATTAGATGCAGGTTTAAACTTCTAAAGAAAAAGCAAGGATAAAAATATCTGCTAACAACATTTAGTTGTTAGTCAAGCCGGAATATCATCTAATTTATTCCATCAAAGTTAGACTAAAAACTGATCCAAGATTGCTAAAGGCACGCGCGAGAAATAAAATTAACAATCGTATTTTGACTGCATTAGAGGATGACGTCATCCGCTTCGGGAAAACCATGGGACTTATATAAATCTAAACATTTCAATTTCAATTTCGCTTTTTAATCATAAGCATAAAATAAACCTGTGCGGTGTTTTTTTATAATAATTGCTATGAACATCCTATAATGTGGTATTTTATTTTTTTGGCAACAATAATTTCAGGAAAACCTTTCATTTCTTTCATGAAAACAATGCCGATTTAATTTTTTAATTTCAGCAAATTTTAATCAAAAACATGTTTTAACGAATTGTTAAGTGGGCTATGTCAGAAGCCTGTTCTAAAACCTTTCATATGGTATCTCATTCGTTG